>OU342743.1:522012613-523351323 GCA_910589775.1 Avena eriantha
TGTGGTTCATTAGAAGAAAACACATCCAATGACACTGGTGGATCCTTATGTTCTTTGTTTAGAGGATCAGACATGCAATGACACCGGTGGATCCTTATGTGGTCTGTGAGAAGAACACACATCCGATGACACTGGTAGATCCTTATGTGGTTCATGAAAAGAATAGACATGCAGTAACACCGGGTGTGGTTCATGGAAAGAACATACATGCACTGACACTGGGTGTGATTCATGAAAAGAACAGACATGCAATGACTCTAGATGTAGTTCATGAAAAGAACACACATGCAATGACACTAGGTGTGGTTCATGAAAAGAACAGACATGCAATGACACTGGTGGATCCTTATGTGGTTTGTTTAGAGGAACAGACAGGCAATGACACTGGTGGATCCTTATGTGGTTTGTTTAGAAGAATACACATGCAATGACACTTGTTGTGGTTCATGAAAAGAATAGAGATGCAATGACACTGGGTGTGGTTCATGAAAAGAACAGACATGCAATGACTCTAGGAGTGGTTCATGAAAAGAACACACATGCAATGACACTGGTTGTGGTTCATGAAAAGAACAGACATGCAATGACACTGGTGGATCCTTATGTGGTTTGTTTAGAGGAACAAACATGCAATGACACCGGTGGATCCATGTGTGGTTCATGAGAAGACCACATATCCAATGACACTGGTGGATCCTTATGTGGTTCATGAAAAGAACTGACATGCAGTGACACTGGGTGTGGTTCATGAAAAGAACAGACATGCAATGACACTGGGTGTGGTTCATGAAAAGAACAGACATACAATGACTCTAGCTATGGTTCATGAAAAGAACACACATCCAATGACACTGGGTGTGGTTCATGAAAAGAATAGACATGCAATGACACTGGTGGATCCTTATGTGGTTGTTTAGAAGAACATACATGCAATGACACTAGGTGTGGTTCATGAAAAGAATAGACATGCAATGACACTGGTGGATCCTTATGTGGTTTGTTTGTAGGAACGGACATGCAATGACACCGGCGGATCCACGTGTGGTTTATGAGAAGAACACACATCCAATGACACTGGTGGATCCTTACGTGGTTCATGAAAAGAACTGACATGCAGTGACACTGGGTGTTGTTCATGAAATAAACAGACATGCAATGACACTTGTTGTGGTTCATGAAAAGAACTGACATGCAATGACTCTAGCTGTGGTTCATGAAAAGAACACACATGCAATGACACTGGGTGTGGTTCATGAAAAGAACAAACATGCAATGACACTGGTGGATCCTTATGTGGTTCATGAAAAGAACAGACATGCAATGACACTAGTGGATCCTTATGTGGTTTGTGAGAAGAACACACATGCAATGACACTGGGTGTGGTTCATGAAAAGAACAGACATGCAATGACACTGGTGGATCCTTATGTGTGGTTCATGAAAAGAACAGACACGCAATGACACTGGTGGATCCTTATGTGGTTTGTTTAGAGGAACATACATGTAATAACACTGGTGGATCCTTATGTGGTTTGTTTAGAAGAATACACATGCAATGACACTGGGTGTGGTTCATGAAAAGAACAGACATGCAATGACACTTGGTGTGGTTCATAAAAAGAACAAACATGCAATGACTCTAGCTATGGTTCAGGAAAAGAACACACATGTAATGACACTGGTTGTGGATCATGAAAAGAACATACATGTAATGACACTGGTGGATCCTTATGTGGTTCATGAAAAGAACAGACATGTAGTGACACCGGGTGTGGTTCATGAAAGGCACATACATGCACTAACACTTGGTGTGGTTCATGAAAAGAACAGACATGCAATGAGTCTAGCTGTGGTTCATGAAAAGAACTCACATGCCATGACACTGAGTGTGGTTCATGAAAAGAACACACATGCAATGACACTGGTGGATCCTTATGTGTGGTTCATGAAAAGGACATAATTGTAATGACACTGGTGGATCCTTATGTGGTTTGTTTAGAGGAACATACATGCAATGACACCGGTGGATCCATGTGTGGTTCATGAGAAGAACACACATCCAATGACACTGGGTGTGGTTCATGAAAAGAACAGACATGCAATAACACTGGTGGATCCTTATGTGGTTTTTTTAGATGAACAGACATGCAATGACACTGGTGGATCCTTATGTGGTTTGTTTAGATGAACAGACATGCAATGACACTGGTGGATCCTTATGTGGTTTGTTTAGAAGAATACACATGCAGTGACACTTGGTGTGGTTCATGAAAAGAATAGACATGCAATGACACTGGGTTTGGTTCATGAAAAGAACAGACTTGCAATGACTAGCAGTGGTTCATGAAAAGAACACACATGCAATGACACTAGGTGTGGTTCATGAAAAGAACAGACATGCAATGTCACTGGTGGATCCTTATGTGGTTTGATTAGAGGAACAGACATGCAATGACACCGGTGGATCCATGTGTGGTTCATGAGAAGAACACACATCCAATGACACTGGTGGATCCTTATGTGGTTCTTGAAAAGAACTGACATGCAGTGACAGTGGGTGTGGTTCATGAAAAGAACAGACATGCAATGACACTGGGTGTGGTTCATGAAAAGAACAGGCATACAATGACTCTAGCTATGGTTCGTGAAAAGAACACACATGCAATGACACTGGGTGTGGTTCATGAAAAGAATAGACATGCAATGACACTGGTGGATCCTTATGTGGTTGTTTAGAAGAACATACATGCAATGACACTAGGTGTGGTTCATGAAAAGAATAGACATGCAATGACACTGGTGGATCCTTATGTGGTTTGTTTAGAGGAACGGACATCCAATGACACTGGTGGATCCTTACGTGGTTCATGAAAAGAACTGACATGCAGTGACACTGGGTGTTGTTCATGAAATGAACAGACAGGCAATGACACTTGGTGTGGTTCATGAAAAGAACTGACATGGAATGACTCTAGCTGTGGTTCATGAAAAGAACACACATGCAATGACACTGGGTGTGCTTCATGAAAAGAACAAACATGCAATGACACTGGTGGATCCTTATGTGGTTCATGAAAAGAACAAACATGCAATGACACTAGTGGATCCTTACGTGGTTTGTGAGAAGAACACACATGCAATGACACAGGGTGTGGTTCATGAAAAGAACAGACATGCAATGACACTGGTGGATCCTTATGTGGTTTGTTTATAGGAACAGACATGCAATGAGACCGGTGGATCCATGTGTGGTTCATGAGAAGAACACACATTCAATGACACTGGTGGATCCTTATGTGGTTTCTTTAGAAGAACATACATGCAATGACACCGGTGGATCCTTATGTGGTCTGTCTAGAGGAACACACATGCAAGACACCAGGTGTGGTTCATGAAAAGAACGGACATGCAATGACTTATGTGGTTAGTTTAGAAGAACACACATGCAATGACACATGGTGTGGTTCATGAAAAGAACCGACACGCAATGACACTGGTGGATCCTTATGTCGTTTGTTTAGAAGAACACACATGCAAGGACACTAGGTGTGGTTCATGCAAAGAACAGACATGCAATGACACTGGTGGATCCTTATGTGGTTTGTTTAGAGGAACAGACATGCAATGACACCAGTGGATCCACGTGTGGTTCATGAGAAGAACACACATCCAATGACACTAGTAGATCCTTATGTGGTTCATGAAAAGAATAGACATGAAGAGACACCGGGTGTGGTTCATGAAAAGAACACACATCCAATGACACTGGCTATGGTTCATGAAAAGAACACGCATGCAATGACACTAGGTGTGGTTCATGAAAATAACAGACATGCAATGACACTTGTGTGGTTAATGAAAAGAACAGACATGCAATGGCACTAGTGGATCCTTATGTGTGGTTCATGAAAAGAACAAACATGCAATGCCACTGGTGGATCCTTATCTGGTTTGTTTAGAAGAACACACATGCAATGACACTAGGTGTGGTTCATGCAAAGATCAGACATGCAATGACACTGGTGGATCCTTATGTGGTTTGTTTAGAGGAACAAACATGCAATGACATCGGTGGAGGCATGTGTGATTCATGAGAAGAACACACATCCAATGCCACTGGTGGACCCTTATGTTGTTCATGAAAAGAACAGACATGCAGTGACACTAGGTGTGGTTCATGAAAATAACAAACATGCAATGACACTGGGTGTGGTTCATGAAAAGAACATACATGCAATGACTCTAGCTCTGGTTCATGAAAAGAACACACATGCAATGACACTGGGTGTGGTTCATGAAAAGAACAAACATGCAATGACACTGGTGGATCCTTATGTGGTTCATGAAAAGAACAAACACGCAATGACACTAGTGGATCCTTATGTGGTTTGTGAGAAGAACACACATGCAATGACACTGGGTGTGGTTCATGAAAAGAACATACATGCAATAACACTGGTGGATCCATGTGTGGTTCATGAGAAGAACACATATCCAATGACACTGGTGGATCCTTATGTGGTTTGTTTAGAGGAACAGACATGCAATGACACCGGTGGATCCTTATGTGGTTTGTCTAGAGGAAAACACATGCAATGACACCGGGTGTGGTTCATGAAAAGAACAGACATGCAATGACATATGTGGTTAGTTTAGAAGAACACACATGCAATGACACTTGGTGTGGTTCATGAAAAGAACAGACATGCAATGACACTGTTGGATCCTTATGTGGTTTGTTTAGAAGAACACACATGCAATGGCACTGGGTGTGGTTCATGAAAAGAACAGACATGCGATGACACTGGTGGATCCTTATGTGGTTTGTTTAGAGGAACAAACATGCAATGACACCGGTGGATCCACGTGTGGTTCATGAAAAGAACACACATCCAATGACACTGGTAGATCATTATGTGGTTCATGAAAAGAATAGACATGCAGTGACACCGGGTGTGGTTCATGAAAAGAACAGACATGCAATGACTCTAGTTGTGGTTCATGAAAAGAACACACATGCAATGACACTAGGTGTGGTTCATGAAAAGAATAGACATGCAATGACACTGGTGGATCCTTATGTGTGGTTCATGAAAAGAACAGACATGCAATGACACTGGTAGATCCTTATGTGGTTTGTTTAGAAGAACACACATGCAATGACACTAGGTGTGGTTGATGAAAAGAATAGACATGCAATGACACTGTTAGATCCGTATGTGGTTTGTTTAAAGGAGCATACATGCAATGACACCAGTGGATCCACGTGTGGTTCATGAGAAGAACACACATCCAATGACACTGGTGGATCCTTATGTGGTTCATGAAAAGAACTGACATGTAGTGACACTGGGTGTGGTTCATGAAAAGAACTGACATGCACTGACACTGGGTGTGGTTCATGAAAAGAATAGACATGCAATGACTCTAGCTATGGTTCATGAAAAGAAAACACATGCAATGACACTGGCTGCGGTTTATGAAAAGAACAGACATGCAACGACACTAGTGGACCCTTATGTGGTTTGTTTAGAAGAGCAGACATGCAATGACACTAGTGGATCCTTATGTGGTTTGTTCAGAAGAATAGACATGCAATGACATGTAATTTGATGTATTCCACGATGTATTTCATTGTACAAGAAACTTTCCATTTTTATACTACTGAGTTTGGCCCTTTGTTTTATGTGGTACTACTTAATGTTGCCCCCTCTCTCTATTTTTCGTAGAAGCCCAAACCTGTGCTCACCCTATCTGCTACTCCGTCATTGGTTGTCACAGTTGTCACGCGGATCGTGCGCACCAACCGTTGATTCTGTGCGATCCAATGATGATCGTTGCACACGTCGTGCCCTTCACAATATAGCGTGAGACAGCACGGATGTCTCCCTCCGCGAGACTTCTACAGGAAGGAACACGATGTCGTCCATGGAAAAAGTCGTCGAGCGGTCATGTCAAGTTTAATCAAGTCTGAAAAGCCTACTACTGCTACTACAACTCATGCACACGGCAACGGGGTCATCGAGTGCACGGTTGTCAACGGGACGCTGCAATTTATTGCCACTTGATTTTAATAAGACATATCCCATTTTTATGCAGCGCTCTCAATCTCACTTCCAACCGGGCCCTACCGCTAGTAACTTCCATGAGTCAAGGGCCCCCTCGAGTAGATCTAACGTTGCTAGAAATTAGTTCCGCGCCACTTGCATGCATTGGAATCGAGGTCTGCCATGAGCATGTTTTCAATGCAGCTCTAAAGTGGAGATCGTGGCCGTTTCAAAATAAAAAGGGAACCGAAAAAAGGGTGGAGATCGTGGTAGCCCCCCGCCCCTTGCCCACCACACGTGTCTACTCGAGGACTACGAACGGTCTGGTGTTTATAACCCCCTCGAACTTCTCCTTCCATGTGCTCGGGTCATCCCCCCCAGTCTGTCTAGTCCCAAGACCCCAATCTACACCTGTCGTGCGTGCCGAAGCTCCCTCGTTTGCACTACATCCTTCCCTTGGTGCGTCATGGAGGTGAAGCCAATTGAAGGGGCCGGGGCAGATGGCTTGGTCATCGCCAAGCAGGTGGAGGCGTCTTCTCCGGGCATGAACGCCGCTCGTCGCCGTGCTGTCTAGGGTACGAACTCATCCATCTAGCCAGTAGCCGTCGCCGCCGAGCAGAAGGTGGTAGCTGTCGCTGCCGAGCAGAAGGTGGTAGCCGTCACCACCGAGTAGCTGGTAGTAGCCGTCGCTGCCGAGCAGCAGGTAGCCGACAATGTCGTGGTGCCAGCGGCCGATCTGGATGGGGGCAGGCGGCAACCGGAGGCAATCCGCTGATCTACATCGACGACCCCATCGCCATTCAAGAAATCTTCGACACAATCGCGGAGAATGATGAGTTTGAGGAGGAGGTCCCTAATGAGGAGTCCAAGGTACTACATTGCTAGCTTCTCTAGTCGCAGCCGCAGTTTCCACTGTTCATACATAGGATTTGCTCAATCGTGTACATATTCTTTTGCTCTTGAAGTAGGGTAGTATATATATGATTCGATCGGTTGATTGATGCATTTTCCATATAGTCACAAAACCCAAATTCGTCTAGTCACAAAACCCCGATCTGCTCATCTGCCATCTAGTTGAGTGTTGATTTCGATACATGACAGGCCTATAACATTACATTTCGGTTCCTTACTAAGCCCAATGATTCATTTCTCCCCAAAATAGTGTAGGGGCATCTGATGGTGTCATTTTCTTGGGGATGGTTAGTGGCCCTGAGGCAGCAATGCACATAAACAATATAGGTTGTGCTGTTGGTATTTTGGTTCCACGACTCCATCGCTGAAAAAAATGAGGCCCTAATTTTTTCTCTCATATGGAACCTAAATATATAATATTTGTATTGTTTCTGATCTATGAATGCGTTGTATTATGCATTTGTATATCCCTGAATAATGTTTTGCATGATTACATTTCAATTTCTTATTGTGGCCGATGATTCAAATTTGCCCCAAAGAGAGGCAGACACATTGGTGTCAAGTTTTTTCAGGGATGAGTGAGCGAACCTAGGGCCATGTACAAGATCAATATAAGTTGTGCAATTATTACTTGGTTTGCTTAAACCATCTCTGTAGAAACTTATGAGGCTGCAATCTTTATTCTACATTCATAGAAGTATGATATTTGAATTATCTATTCCATGCATTCATAGTGTATAAGAATTATATTTTAGTTTGTCACCGAGGCCGATGATTGAAATTTGCCCCAAAAGAGTTCAAGGGGAGACACATATGATGGTGTCGTGTTTTAGGGATGGGTGGGTGAATCTGAGGCAGCAATGCACACAAACAATATAGGTTGTGTTGTTGGTACTTTGGTTCGCCAACTTCATCTCTGAAACAAATTATGAGGCCCTTGATTTATTCGCATATGGAACTACATATATGATCCTTGAATTGTTTCTGATCTTTTAATGATTGGTATGATGCATATGTATATGAATGGTTTTTATAATAAGTATTTTTAACATGTACCTGAAGATTAATTGTTTGGTTTTTTATTTATAATTACAATATTTAGGCTTGTTTTTGTACCTGACTATGTATATCCCTGAATAATGTTTTGTACGATTACATTTCAATTTCTTATTGTGGCCAATGATTCAAATTTGTCCCAAAAGAGAGGCAGACACATTGGTGTCAGATTTTTTCAGGGATGAGTTAGTGAACCTGGGGCGATGTACAACATTACAGGTTGTGCAATTGTTACTTGGTTCACCTACTCCATCTCTGAAGAAACTTATGAGGCCCCTAGATTTATCCTACATTCACTCTGATGCAATTATTTTTCATTGTGTTGAGATGAATGATATATGAACCGATCAAACTATTGCTGAGATGCTTTATCTTTGATATCCACGGATATATTGTCTTACATATACATGTTGTCAATTCTTGAGTTGTAATACAATTCAATCATATGTATGAGTTCGAAGTTATGTTCTTAAAAATCAACACGAGGATGATGATGACGTGGACGATAGAAAGGAATCCAGGGACAACAAGTGCCGTTGTGTGCTGAGGCGGTTACGGTGTGGGCTAATCCGTTTCCACCATAGGGGGAGACTATTTTGCCCATTCTGTGGCAGAGCAATCAACATGGACCTCAACAGCATGATCTAGCATGCAGAGGGCATTGGCAGAGGCGGAGGCAGAAGCCATAGGCCGATTACCTTGGCGCGACACGCAGCCTACGGAAAATTCCTCTAGGAGTATGTCAGGACTGGCATGTATCTCATCGACCAGGCTGTCGCTGCCTCCTGCTAATAAACCCCTGCCCTGCTAGGTGTCTCCGTGTCCCGGCCTCCTGCTACAGCCCTGCTTTTATTTTGTTCTAGTTAATTATTACCTGTGTGTGGCATGTAAGACAATGTATGTGTGGTGTCTCTGGTGAACCTTCTATATTAATCTACTCCTTTATATGGAGTGCCTTAAAGTTTCTAGTGTTCAGTTATATTTACTGATCATGCTCATGCACACTACAAAATATTTCTAGTGCTCGATTATATTATAATTGTCAATAAATACATCAACAAGTTAAATTGGTCGAAATTTTGTATTGAAATAACTAAATGTATCACACACATAATAAACTAGAAACTAAAATCAGTTCAAAGACATAATGTATCACCACCACTTGTTGTCATCCTTGACTTGCTTCCCCTTCAACCGCTTGATGTCGCCACCGTCCCAAGATCCCTGCTCGTCCTGAAACCGCTTTTTGTCCTCCTCGCGCTTCTTCTCCTAGGCTAGCTTGCAACCAGGGCATAGCTCTCTCGTGAAAAACCCCGCCTTAACCATCCCATCTTTCATGGAAATGAGCTTATTGTACAACTCGTATGCCATGTAGGCGTCTCTAGTTGCATACTCGAGGCGCACCTGGCTCATCGGCTTCCACTCCCCGTAGTAGTGATCGAGTCGCTTCATTTTTTCATAGGATTTATCGATGATTTCCGCTGCCAGATCACCCATGCCATCCTTCGATGGGTACGATTTGATCTTGTACAGATTTTGGATGTTGATGTGGTGCCCCTCTGGGATTTTTATCAACGCACGAGAAAGCATAATTGTGTCATTTGTGATATGCACGCTAGTGAAAGTTATCCCTTTCCTACACAAGAACTCGACTAGAGCCGGACAACGCATCTCAGTTGGTTTACTCCTGCACTTAGAAGGTTCTAGGGATGTAAGGGAACATGGGATGCAGAAGTGGTGATCTCAAATTTAAATTTCACATACCTGCAGAAGTGGTAAACGCGGACCTCCTCATGTATGATGATTTGCACGCATCAATCCCTTGTGGAGGATTTTTTCGCTTATTTGCACGGGTGTACTCCAAGTCTAGCCCCACAAACTTGTGCTTCTCTTTCTCAAGCAATTGCTCAAACCTCGCGAGAGTTGTCTCCACAATCGCTTCATCATTTGTGTACACCACTATCAAAGTCGTGGTGCCATGGGCTGGGACCAAGTGTGTCTCTGTTGTGCCTTTCCCATCGTCCATGCCTGCAAGGGAATGGGTGAAAGGAAATGCCTGCAAGGAACTGCCTGTGAGAGGAAGAAGATAAACCGACGGTTCCAGAACAGAGGAAGAAGAAGCGCCCAGGAAATACAGAGGAATGATTGCAGAAGAAACGTGGTAACTGCAACTTTCGGTTCGAGAACTCACCGTGGTTACGTGGAGATCGTCGCAGTGTTGCCGGTTCAACAAGTGGGGCTATTTCCTGCGAGAATATGAAATTAGCTGTGCATTTTTCTATGCAAGAAATTGAGAGAAGTCATTTATATTTTATCTTTCATAATTAAACACAATGAAGTTGGTACAGCCCAAGAGATTTGAACTAAAGAGATTTTCTAGTTTAACATACAACAAAACTTACAGGCCCAACATGGCAGAACTTGGAGAGCCCCAGAACTTGAGCTACCATAGAGACCTCGGCAGAGGTGGCAGAATTGGTGCGGGTGCAACCACGGCGACGGCAAGCTCGGATTCTAGAGGAGGAAAACAGAACCGAGCATGGTTGACAAGGTGATAGATCTCACCGGGAACCAATTCTCGTCCCCGGCCGTGCCATGGGTGCTTCCACGGTGAGGGCGGGCTCCGAGTCGGGATGGGGAGGAGAATGGGGCTGAGCAGCTTCGTCACGTCCCAGCTCTGCGCCATGGCCGTGACCACAGGTTGCCGCTACGGGGAAGAAGACACGTAATGGATGTAGGCGCCAACGCTGCAAGCCTATAGGGAGGAGAGCTGGGCCGAGCAGGTTCGTCCACGTCCCAACTCCGCGCCATGGCTACGATGCCCCACAGATTGCTGCTCCGGGGAAGAAGAAGATGCGTAATGGATGCAGGAGCCAGCGCTGCAAGCCTAATTGACACCTAAGCGACGGGAGCGACAGGAGCGACATAATGGCGAGAACTGACAGGGGGGTCCAACTTGACGGCTGTTAGCCTAATTTTTTGTATTGAAACGTCAAGTTGAATTCGTGCCCAAAATGACCCTCTGAGTATTTGGCACACCAACTGTAGTCATCGCGGATGATTTTAGGGAACTTGGGTACCACGTTGCCTGGACACCCCAACTTTCGGGCCACAAAATGATATTCTCGTGCACGCTGTCACTTTCAAACACATGGGGAGAGCAGAGATCTATTAAAGCACTTGAGTAGCAAGGTAGATCTACTTAATTACAAAGCTCATGATCACAATATGATCATGCATAGAGAGAGATGAACACATAGCTACCGGTAGAACCCTTAGCCTCGAGAGAGAACTACTCCCTCCATCATGGGAATCAGCAATGGTGATGGAGATGGTGGTGGAGATCGATGGAGATGGCTCTGGGGGCACTTCCCCATCCTGGCAGGGTGCCAGAATAGAGACTTTCTATCCCCCGAATCTCCTTTTCAGTGGCGGCGGTGCTTCGGAACTTTTCGTGGCTAGAGGCTTGATGATTTAGGGTTTATGCATCAGGAGGATTCTTCTAGGCGAAGAGGCAAGGTCGGTGGGCAGCCAGGGGGCCCACACCACCTGGTGGCGCGGCCAGGGCTAGCCCGCGGCACCACATGGTGTGGCCACCTTGTGGCCCCTCTCCGTCTCGTCTTCTGGCTTCATGAGTCTTTCGGTAAAATATCAACTTTGGCTTTTGTCCGGCCCAATTCCGATAACATTGATTTTCTGACTTTCTGGAACCAAAACAGCAGAAAACAGGCAACTGGCAGTGTGGCTCTTGTTAATAGGTTAGTCCAAGAAATCATATGAAAAGTACTCCAAAGTGTGGACAAAACATAAGAAAGTAGATAAAACCAAGCATGGAACATCAAAAATTATAGATACACTTGCAATGTATCAGGGTACATTTTATATCAAGGACCTAAAAAGGTAAAATTACACTGAGGTCCATACATTTAGCATAAAGTACCATAAAATTGAGCAAAGAAAACAGTCGAGTTCGTCTCCTTCTCGAGAGAGAAGATGATCAGGCCCTACTCTTCATACTACTTCCTCTTCGATTGCTTTCAAAATATGGCCTAATTTGTCGCCATGTAAATTCTTGGATACGGGATCATCGGCATAAATTATGATGTAGATATGGCCTTTACCTTGGTCGTTCGTCTTGAAATCCAAGAATGTTCTTACTCACGTTTATCTTTAAATAGTTGTCAAAACTCATGTTTATCTTCATAGAAAGTAGTACATGCAGGAGAACATCGTGTGAATTCTTTTGTTATTAGTACTCATTATTTTTTGTTTGATTGTTTTTAAAACAAGGACAATTTTTTGGCAGCCTTTCAAAAACCATGTTTTGCAATATGGACTACTATATGTATTAACATTCCTGTGTGTCAAGCAAGATGACCGAGGCCAAATTCCATATATATTTCATAGTTTATAATAATGTACCCATATTTTGCAGATGGGTTCATCATGGAATAGTAAACAACGTTTCCAGTGTATGGTTGGATCCTTTATGTCCAAAAATAGCATATTAAATTCCCAAGTGCAAAAAAATGTGTTATTTTGTGAAGTAAGTATTAGTACAAACCAAACACATGTGAATCGCACCGCATACTTTGTTTTGATCCGCATATATGGAAATCTTTCTTATAAGTTGGCATGGCCATTAATTTGACCAGAAATTACACAAGATTTTTTTTGTTGGAAACTAGTACCACAAAAGACCTTGAGAACAGGATAAATTCGTAGGTGGATCGCTACTCCTACAGCTATCCCTAATTCTACTGAGTAGTACTCTGTTTTCATTTTACAAGTGATGTGGGCTTACCCTATAGGTACTCGAGTTTGGTATATACGGTCCAGATACGGCAGAAGCCCATGGCGTTGCAAAGGCCCCATACAGGATTCAGGTGACTCACGGAACCTCTGATTGCTTGCAGCACAAGATGAAGCTTAAGATAGAAAGTTTAAAAGGGACGAACCCTAATCTGTAACCGAATCGACCTACTACCTGAGACCTAGCCTATCTATATAAAGGCTAGGAGGGGGCGGTGAGGAGGACAATCGCAACCCTAGTTTTCCACAATCACACTAGATTGTATATGCGCACCCCCTGTAACTTTCGACTCCCTCGATAATTCCAAGAGCAGACAAGGAGGAGTAGGGACCTCTACAAGGGCTGAACCTAGGTAAACATTGCGTCCCTGTGTGCTTGTTTTCTAGCCGATTGATGCCTTCAGTGCTCCCTCCTTCTCCAAAACCCTAGTCCATAACAATGGTCATTGATCAGTTAAACCGTCTGTGGGAACTAGGAGTGCTGATGTTGCAGCTTCTTCGGCCCTGTCAACCGCGATCTACAACTCCGCAACAGCGGAGATTCACTAGCTCTTCGGCTCTTTCGACTTCAGCGTCCATACGCCGGCCACTCGCCCAATTTCGAGTCTATAGGCGATGGTATCGGCTTGGCGATTGGAAGCTTCCGCTTCCAGGTCAGTCAACTGGGCACATTCCGTCTCCCTGATCAACCGATGACTTCCGCGATTGCTCCAGCATCGTGGTTTCCGCCATCAATGGGCACCATCAGTGAGCTCAACACCCTGACAACAGTCAGGAGTACGGACAGCGACAACAATCACGGATCCGATCTGGGTGGGCTAGCCACAGAAGATGGAGCCTACGTCTCTAGATCCGAAAGTAGTGGGAGCAGCAGCTTCCCCAATCACATCATTTGCACCGTCATCAACACAGGCGACACCTGTGTCACTCGTGAAAACACCGGTATCAGGCCAACCAACAGCAAAAGCGGTGCCCCCCAATGGCACGCCCGCCAACGGGACAGATGGGAACCCAAACCTCACGACAAATGAGTGCACCGAAGAGCGCGTGCTGATCAAGCTCAACGACAACTAGTGGGCCCGCTGTCGAGATGCTCTGCGGGGCAATCCTCTACCCCATAACTCGTCGCAGGACATGCTGATGGGCTACCATTGGCTGCAAAAGGAAGAATACAAGCGTCAGCAGCAGATAATCACACAACTTGACGCGTGCAGAAAGGCGGCGGACGAATCGAGCCTATGGCGGGCTCAGCTCTCCTCCCATGGAGGATCCTCCTCCAAAGGCAACGACTACGTGGCCTCCAAACAATGATCTCGACTAGGCCACCTCATCGACAAGGAGCACGAAGAAGTTGTGAAAGTTCTCGACTTTGGCTCTATGATGGTGGATACACGGGGAAACATGCTCCGGAAGACACCGCAAGCAGTGGTGATAGTAGCTACCATGTACCTCCTCAACAACCAGCCACCGGCTGGAGATCCGTGAGCTGCCATGCACCAATCTACGATCGCAGGCTTGGGACTAGTCGAAGTTGCCCTCGTCAAAGAGCCAACACCAGAGCTGAAGAAAAGTAAGGCTCTAGCCAAATGCTACTCCTCGCCCTCATCCAGCGATGATAGCCTCGACCTGTCTCAATGTCGTCCCTCACGGCGGCACGATCATGACTACAAAGCGCGTGATGACATCATGCAGCGCAAGGTCAACAAAATGTGCGCAAGGCACGCTCGCTCGACTAACTCAGAAGACGACGAGGTGGAACTCTGCGGCGATAGATGCTTCAGCAGGGCCATCAGGCATAACCGAATGCCTAAAGGGTTCAAACTCCCATCGGAGAACCCAAAATTTGATGGCCTACAGGACCCGAAGATTTGGCTGGAAGATCACATCTCCTCCGTCAGGCTCCGTGGCGGAAGGCGAAGCACGGCCATCCAATGCCTATAGCTACAGCTATAGGGCACCGCTCGCGCATGGCTCAACAGTCTCCCACACAGATCAATTCGCAGCTAGGAAGAGCTAGTCTACAACTTCGTGCGCAACTTCAAGGGCACTTACAAAACGCCCGCATCAATCGAAGAGCTAAGAAGCTGCCATCAGAGATCTGGAGAGCCACTGTGCTCGTATATCTAGAGATGGTCTATCATCAAGAACTCCACATAAGACATCTTCGAGGATCGTGCAATCGACGCGTTCAATGGTGGCGTATGCCGCAGAGAGCTTAGGGAGGAGATGGGCCGCTCGAAGCCCAAAACAATCGACCACCTGATGGAAATCACGAATCAGTGGGCCAATGGAGAGGACTCAGTGAAAAACCGTGCCTACTCCAACGACGATGACGACCTCAGGCGGAGACACGACCGCCGAGGGAAACGTCGAATGCGCAGATATGAGGACTGCGATAAGGTCGACATGGTCGCAGCTAGCTACACCGACAAACGCGACGAAAACCGCAACATCGGATATCGTAGTGGTGGATACCGCGACAGCGGTAAAACCACACAGGTGTGGCAACGCCGCATTCGCGAAGAGGCACCCGCAACATCCCTCCAGGACAAACTGTTCGGACCATGCAATGTGCACTTCTACATCAAAAGCACGACGACAAGAAAAAGTCCAGCCACCTCCTAAAGGATTTCCGTGAGTTCCTCAAGCTCCACAAAGGCTTGGCCCAGCTGAATCGCGACGCGATCAATCAAGGTGATGGAGCCGCCCCGGGCGCTGTGGCACTTGGAGGTCCTCCACCACCTCCCGGACCACCACCACCACCTGCGGCTGCACCAGCCCACAACCATGGAGGCGAGGCGTACCCCCAACCATTGGGAAATATGGGGATGATCCAAAAGGGTCGCCCCTCAACTCGAGCATAGAAGGCAATCACTCGCCAAGTCAATCTGGCGATGAACTCTCTGCCATCCACCCCTGAGTACCTCAGTGGCAGCGAGTCCTACATCACCTTCGACAAAAGTGACCACCCGCGTCAAATACCTCGCCCGGGCCACTATCCCCTGGTACTCGAGGCACAGATCGGCGGGTTCTAGATGAATCGCGTCTTCATGGACGGCGGAAGCGGCATCAACCTCATGCTCGCGAGTACCTTGCGAGCAATGAAGATTCCCCTGACGTGCCTAGAAGTGTCAAACACGACATTCCACGGCATCGTTCTAGGGAAGGGAATGTACCCCTGGGCAAAATCAACCTCGACTTTATCTTCAGCACGCGTCAAAACTTTTGGTGAGAGCGCATCAACTTTGAAGTCATCGACTGGCCCTCATAGTATCACTGCATCCTCGGACCTGTCGCGTTCGCGAGGTTCATGGTAGTGCCACATTACGGCTACCTACCGATAAAAATGCTAGGCCCAAACGGCATCATCACAATCAATGGAAGCTTCGAGAGGTCCGACAGCTGTGACACGGAATTCAACATAATCTCCCAGTCCTTCGGCAGGCAAGAGGAACTCGCAAGATTGAAGGAGTCGACAGACAACAGTCTGCCTCCTATGAGCAGGCCAAGCTCGCCGGACCTATCCTTCGACTCATCGGTGCATACCAAGAAAGTTCAGGTCCACCCAACGGACCCGACCAAGACAACCCTCATCGCCAACAACTTGAGTTCAGCATAGGAACTCGTGCTCTTCGAGTTCCTCCGTGAGCATTGGGAAATCTTCGCCTGGTGTCCAGCGGACATGCCAGGAGTGCCTAGGGAGTTTGTTGAGCACTCACTCTACGTGAATCCAGACACAAGGCTAGTCAAACGGACAATACGGCGACTGTCTGAACCAAGAGCAAAAGCGGTCAGTATGGAGATCAACAGACTCCTCGACGCAAATTTCATACGGGGTATCAAGGAAAGCACCTAGCTCGCAAATACAGTGCTTATGCCTAAAAAGGACATGGTCATCCTGTGGATGAGCATGGACTTCACCTCCTTAAACAAACACTTCCCAAAGGATCACTTCCCGTTGCCATGGATCGATCAAATAATCGAGTCCACTACGGGATGTGAGCGATTCGGCTTCCTCCATGCCTACTCAGGCTACAATCAGATTCGAATGAAGGAGGAAGTCCAAGATAAGACGGCATTCACGACACCCTTCGGTGTGTTCTGCTACAACACGATGCCCTTCGGGCTAAAAAACGCAGGATCCACCTATCAGCGGTGCATGCAGGCCTGCCTCAAGAACCAATTTGGTTGAAATATCCAGGTCTACATCGACGACATTTTCATCAAAACCAAAGAGTAAGCCACATTAATCAACGATATCCATGATACCTTCGATAACCTCTACTGCTACATCTAGGCATGGACAAATGCGCCTTCGGCATACCATCTGGACAAATGCGCCTTCGGCATACCATCTGGGCAACTTCTCGGGTATCTCATCTCTACGAGAGGGATCAAAGCAAACCTGAAGAAAATAAAGGCCATACTGAGCATGGATAATCCAAAGAATGTAAAAAGCGTCTAGCAGCTGCCTGGGCGAATCGCAGCGGTCAGTCGATTCATCAGTCGAATGGGTGAAAACGCACTTCCCTTCTACCAACTCATCCGCAAGGCTGACAAGTTCGAGTGGATAGACGAAGCACAAGAAGCATTCGAAGACCTCAAGTGTCTAGTATCCACCTCGCCAGTATTGGTGATGCCTCGTGAAAAGGAGTCGTTGCTGCTATACATCTCCGCCACCAGCCAGGTGGTCAGCACTATGCTCGTGGTGGAGCGAGCCGAAGAAAATAAAGTCCATGGGGTACAACTACGGTAACCCAACATACCACTACATGATGTAGTACACTATAGTCGTTGACATAACACCAATGAAACACCGTTCACTAGTATTACATCCCTCAGAGTGGTACAACAGAAACACAGCAGGTCCAAGACTTGACTATAGATTACAACTTGACTCTTTACAAAAGATCCAGAGAACACTCTAGGTTAAAGAGAGAAAAAGAAACTTCTTACAAAGAAGAACCAATAATAATAACTTGGAAATATCTAGTAACTAAGACTAGCATCTAAACTATTTGGCTTACCATTGCTTCTATTGCAATACTCTACAGAAGTAGGTTTTATGGCTAGAGAATCTACTCCTATCTAAATAGAGACTTCGTCTTCACTTCGGTTGATGGATATGTTAACTTCATTGATTGGATTGAAGAACTTGAGTTATTGATGATGGTCTCTTGAGAAGAAATTGATGGTGATGTCATCTTCGACGGCTTAGAATCTAGCAAGGGTTAAGAAGGTACGGTTGAGTATGAGCGTACTTAGCAAGTCCACTAAAAAGGAGTGTATGATGCACTATCTCTATAGCCACAAACCATACGTCGTAGGCAATGCAGGTTTTCCTAAACATTTCTTCAAAGGTTGCTTTTATTCTGAAAACTATGTCCGACAGCTTTCACAGGTTGACCAGAACTTCATGGAGTTCCTTTCCTGCCGCGTTCGTAGCTCCTTCCCAAAACAGGGAGTAACATGTCACAATTCTTACACTCTGAAGAGCTACGTTGCTTTACCCATGAGAGACCAACTCCTTGTTGCACAAACGGGCGATCTTTCCCGTCCACAATTCCTTGATGTGGGGCCCAGTAGTTGATCCAAGCCAATCATTACCCTCTCCGCGACCCATAGGTCTGCATGATCCTCCGTGACTGACTACACCTGCGTTAAGCCTCCAACTGGGGCAAACTATAACCCTGGTGAGTTCCCGAAGACTCAATGAGTTGGTGATGCCCCTGGGAAGCTCCCTAAAAGGTCCGACTATACCTCCGGCCGCCACTCATAAATAATCTAGATACTAAAATCGTGGGGTCTAAGGGCTCCCACCCATATGTTGGATCCATACCCGAAATCCCAACGTCACGATAAGGTCATCTTGCCCCCATATGAAAGGAAGAAGATACAGTTGACTTCTCTGTCCCATTCCAAATATCATGGTTAACGCGTATTATACGGCGCTAGAATCACTGGAGACATTGGTTGTTAAGTCCTAGATATTATGTTCCTTTACCACTGGAACTATATCAAACGATTATTACCATCGGGTAGATAATCCATAATCATATTATTGTGAAAATAGTGTTTTCTGACCTTTTTGAAATGCAGGTGATGATAACATTTGAGTTACAAGAATTTGATAGAAAATAATCAAAGGACATGAGAAAATTGTGAACTTGCCTTTTGTGATTGCAAGATTATGCACTCACAGTCTTCAAGACCATAGAAGATCCAGATTCTGAAAGTAACATCATTGGTCCGGTAGGGACTAATGTTTAAAGAGTCAAGATGCAATGATGCATAAGTAATGTAATGCAACTTGATAAACGCGAACCCCGGGAATAGTCATATCTAATTTAGGTTTTGGACTTTGTGATGAGTTCTCTGGAATGTGTTGCACTTTTATACCAGCTTTACACTTGTGCTTCTTATTAAGGCTTGTGAGAGTGTATGTGAAACATTAAGTAAATACAATAAGTAATATGCTATATTAAAACATTCAAATGGTTATGGTTTCTAGAAGATTTCATAAGCAAGATTATTAATTAGTTAGAGCTTTTAAGAAGTTTTTAAGGATTACTTTGAATGTTTCTTAAAGGAATAACTTTTGAAGAAAATATTCTTTATAATAGTAAAAACACTTGAACTTAAAGTTAATACTTTAAGGTTTCTTATTAGCTAAGATTAATAAAGAGGAAATTATTACTACATTAAGCAATTATAGAATAAGAGGTGTTTTATTAAAGTTAGAGATGAATAGAATTAGTTTCTCAATATAAGAGTAACACTCATCTCTATAAACACGGAAATGGTACCATGTTTAATATTTATAGACTTCCTTAGTCTTGAAAGTGGGTTCCCAAACTTGTAGAAGAATCATTACTCAAATCTTGATGATCTTATAATTGATAAAATGTTTTGGAGAGTAAAACTTACTTAATTTCAAAATGGTAGTTTTGGTGAGTACAAGTTGCATTGTTTAGACTTATGTTACTTCAATTAAACATCAATTGAACTTGTTATTACATTTTTAGACATTAAACAAATAATACTAAAGGCAATAGTAAAGATTTATATATTTTTAAGGAATTAAAATAAAAGAAAAGTGTTAAAATAAGATTTGTTACACCTTTATCTTTTATTTTACTTCAAAAGTGAGAGTTGACATTTTTAATGTGTAGAATTTATTTTTGTGATCATTTTGGTATATTATAAGTATTTTGTGATTTTTAAATAATAAGATATGATTTTTACAAGTTTAATCACTTTATGAATACTTAATAAATAATAAACATTAGTCAAATGATACAAAAATAATTGAAACAAGTTTGTAAATGTAGATTGTGTTTTTATAAGAACTTTAGTATATTATTTATATTTCTCTCATTTACCATTATTAAAATATGAATTTTCAAAGTATTATTACTTATAAAATATTTATTAAATAATAATTATTTAAATAGTTAACACAATAATATTTTATAATAAGGTTGAATTATAGATTTTATTTTTCTAAACATTTTGATATATAATATAATTTTTTCTGAATTATGAAATAAAATTATAGGATTAACAAGATTTAATCCTTTTATTAAATTTTTGGAAAAGATTTATATTTAAATCTATACTGTTTTAACTATTTACTAACCCGAAATACTTTTTATACCGAGACTGTGTCTACCCCAAGTCACTGACCCGTGGGCTAGTGGCCAGGTCGACAGCCACGCAGACAAAGACCAAGTCAAACAGAACTGGCGGGACCGGGTGACATGAGCATGACGACACGATGACATCAGCGTTGGCCAGAGTTGACTGTCGAGCACGGATCGGTCGATCTAGAGTTCGTGGGGAAAAACTAAGGGCGTTACGTGATAGAGCAGAGCAAGGCGAATCTGGGAGTGATGTCGCCGCTCTGTTTTGGTCAACCGCTGCGGCGGCCGATGACAACATACGACGCGGTAACGCTCTAGTGCGAAAAGAAGAGATTGAAGAGATGCTTGAGCACCGTTGATGGGATGGTCGGCGAGGGATGGTCGGCGAGACGAGGCGAAGTCAAGTGACGGTGAATCGCCGGTGATAGCCGCGATGGACGACGATACTCCGGGCTCGATTCCTCGTCGCTTATGACACGCCTGCTCACGAGACTTGCCGGAGAAGAACGAGAAGACGACGGTTCTAGAAGTGGCTATGGCTAAGCGAGAGGTGATCGGAGATGGACAAAACATTGAACTCCGACGAGCTAGGGTTTCGGGTTCAACGGGAGAGAGAGATAAAGAGCTCCAGAGAGTGAGAGAGAGGATAAGATTGGTACGAGGAGGTAAAGGACAACCCAACGGTCTTATCTACACCCCCAGGGTAGCGGCGAGCATCACGGCGGTCCGATTTTGATAACAATGGCGGACGGCATCGCTGGTGCGCACACAGCTGCCTATGTGCGTGAGGATGATGACGACAGAAGTTTTGGAGAAAACCCCCTAGATGGTTTTTAGACTCAACCCGCAGTCCACCTCTGGTCTACGCATCAATGAGAGAAAAGAGATGAGACGGGCTGGTGTTGGGCTGCTATTGGGCCAGTGAGCGGTAGATAGGCCGAGATGAAATGGGCCCGTCAACACCCGGATTTTTAATCCCAGATGCCTGTTATGCCATACATCGCAATCCCAGGATTA
Organism: Avena eriantha; assembly: GCA_910589775.1. Classification (NCBI taxonomy): domain Eukaryota; kingdom Viridiplantae; phylum Streptophyta; class Magnoliopsida; order Poales; family Poaceae; genus Avena; species Avena eriantha. The sequence goes on from OU342743.1 coordinate 522,034,101, forward strand.
CTATTTTTGTGAGACATAACATATTCGATATCACAGTACATCATCCATTACAAACCATAATAAGGTCTTACAACAAATAAAGGATCTTATGATCCAGTCTTAGTACAATCAAGTAGCGGAATAAATAGCGTAGTGGTGGGGTCCATCTTCAGAGTCACATGCAATGCTGATGATGGGAGGTAGTCCTAGTTATCATAGCCGTCTTGCAGTCCTTCATCTTGGTAATCCCCTTCATAGTTTGGCCATAGGAATAGCCAGGGACAAAAGCCAGAAGTACTCTTTAAGTACTCGCAAACAACCACTAACAAGTAAGATAGTTCTAGTAAGAATGCTAAGTTCTAGGTTTATTTGTAAACCTAAGTTTGAAACCTAAGTTTGAAACCTAAGCTGAGTTCAGAAACAAAGAAAGATAAGATAAAGTTTGAAAATCACCTGAGTGGGAACCTAGTTGTCATAGTCACAACTATGTTGTGGTCAAGTCATGTCACAATTCATTTCATAAGTCATTTTGAAAACATCTGACAACGGAACAGTATGGCTACTCCAACTGTCCATAACCACGGATGTGGTTATTCGAAAAGTTTGACACTCTGCAGAGGTGGTACACTTTCACCACAAGATTCGATACATCTGTCAGGGATAACCCTGAATCATCATACTTAGTATGTAGATAATCAAACATAACCTTTCCTTTACACACACTAGTATAAGGACCTCTCCTATGAGCATGGCCTCCCAGCCATGACCATCTATCATCCTGGGCACTGCATAGGTGGACAACATTGAGAGGTAGCCTCAGCTCAAACCTCTCCCGCGAGGGAACTAATACTAATGCATATAAACTTCTAGCTAAGCCTTACCCAATTCAGGTATTGTGGATGTATAGTAAAATTGGAATGGTATCGCATCCGAATCCAAACATCAATTTTTATAAAAGGGCTAAGGCTCATTCCTCAAAGTTTTCATCATCATAAACCATTTGTGTTTATCAACACATGTCAAAACATCTCAATAAAATGACTCATCATTCCAAGGTTTTCACAAGTCATTTTCACCAAGTATTCCCATCTAGAGTAAATCAAGTTTTGGTTTAGCTCCAAACTACTAAGTTAAGAGTGTTCACTAATGTGGGATGCTAAACTCAATCTCATGCCATAGGATGACATCTAAGTCTAACTAGATAGGTCAAGTTTTATACTCTTTATGCTACCTTTAAAAAAAGAAAGGACTTTAGTAAAGAAAAGGGAAGTAAAGCTTGTAAATAAAACTTGGAGTAAGTATAAGTCAAAAAATATAACCAAAGCATGCCTAATGCATCTTGCTTAGGTCATCTTGCTTAATTCTAGCTTGCAAGGGTTATCTTGCATTGTTAATGATGGCTTGCCTTGTGTAGTGCAATGGTTGAATTTTTCTTCCTCCTCCTCTTGGTAGAACTCTTCCTCCTCGAAAGCTTGGTCGGTACTATCGTCTATAAATACATACGAGATACACAATCACCAAACAATACTAAACTAGTCTACTCATTCACACTAAAGCACATATTTGATGATCTAGTATCATCACAAACATCACGAGGTTTAATGAACTAGTTTCATTTATTTTATTTGAGAAAAGTAATTTCTACTCATTGAAATTAACTAAGATTTAATATTTTCCAATTAAAATATGGGATCATGTGGACACATGTCATCACCACATATTCTAACATATGGGAATGTGATTTAAGGGTTGGATCATATTTTAATAAGTTTAAGCTTAATAATTAATGATTTAAAGTGACTAGAAATGCCTATATAGCATTATTTTGGTACTAGTCCAAAGTCACTGCATGTAAACCTTAATATTATTACATATTCAGATAGGTATGGTTAAATTTGATCGTTGAGAGTTAGAATCAACTCAAAATCTATTATGGTTGAATTTAGAAAAATGTTTGAATGTGCAAACGATTCTGTCTTGTTATTTTTACTAGGAGAGATATCTAAGTCTAAATTATTTAAATCCAATGGTCTTGCGTAGATATTTTCATTACCTTTCCAACAAAATTGGAATCACTCAATTTGGATTTCTAAAACTCTCTGAATCGATTTTTAAACTAAAGGACATAATTGATTTTAAGTCTAAATAGAATAATCCTAATTTGAATTAACTGGGTCGTGCGGGAAACTAAATGGGCCGGCCCATGTACACTCCGTGGCGCTGAGGGCTGCTGATAGGGGGGTCCCGCCTGTCAGTGACTCATGAAAAGCGAAGCGGTACGGGCGATATGGACCACACGATTAGATCCTAGATCAACAGCTCACGGTCGTCGTCGATGACGGACATGTCGCCGGCGAGACTGAACCCTAGCATGGTTAGTGGGGGTGTAGTGGGGACGTACCAGGGCTCCAGCTAGTGCAGCAAGGCGGGCAAACGAACTGGTGGACGACGGCGGGCTCAGGCGAAGTCGTGGTAGGGGCTGAGGTGGACGAAAGCGACGGGAGCTTCTCCTCCTCTGCTGCGGCTATCTCTGGCAGAATTCTGGCGCTGGGGTGCTCGAGTGGCTCCGGCGAGAGAGGGGAAATGATTAGTGGAGAAAGGGGAGTGGAATGGTGTGGCGACTAAGGCTGGGGGTGGCCTCCTTATATAGGCTCGATGAGGGGACCGAAGGGTGTGGGCGGAGCCCGTCGGTGACGACGACACATGGGGATACTGGCGTGGGCGAGGTAGGCGGACGGTGGGCGTTTCCCTGGTGATCATCTAGAGCTTAATGGAGACGCTAAGGGCGGTGGGAATCGGTCAGGAGCGTCGCGCGGTCTGGGAGACAGACGTGGTGCTCGACGCGGTTCCCGGCGGATGTGGGTCGCTCGACGGTGCACGGCCATGTCTGGCGGGGTGAGGGGGTCAAGCGGAGCGGCGTGCGCGGTCTGGTGTCGAGGCGCGGTCTGTGGCGTGCTGGCGGCGAGGGTGCTCTGGTGTGCTCTGGCTACACGCAGAGACTTACTGCGCGGCGTTTCCTCGGTGGTCCAGGGGCTGGCTGCTCTCGAGGATGGGACAGGGGAGTGTGGTAGGGTTGGGCGGAGCTAGTGGCGGTGCTGGATTGGCGCGGCGTGGTCTGTGGAGAGTTGCCCACGCTCGGCCAGCGGTGACCAAACACGGGCGGCGCGTAACTGCTGCTCCAGGCTAAAGGGTAGGCTGGTGAGGGCTTGGTTAGAGCTGGGGGAGACAGGGGAACCAAAATGGGCCCAAAAACTCGACAAGGCATTGATCCATCAACAGTGTTTGTTAGGCATAAACATGTTGCCTGCCACCTGTTCGACCAAATGGCCGCAAGAAGAAAAATTTTGAATTTTTGAAAGATTTTTGGTGGAGTGGTTTGTCACATGCTTAAGCATCTTTGGTGGCTAGGATATCCCAAATGGAATTCATTTGAGTGGTTTTCGAAAAAGTGTGATCTAGACATATGAACTAGATTCAATTTTCAAATGTCATTTAAAATTAGAGTTTGAATGTTTTTGGGAGATCACAAAGTGGGCCTTGGCACATCACTACTTGTACTAGCAAGGGGTGCAAAGAACCACAATTGTCTCTGATTGAAATTGAGTGCTAGGAATACCCAAAGTGGGCTAGGTGATTAAAATGGCAAAAGTGACCATTTCATTTATTTTATTCTTTTTGATTTCTTTTTCTTTGGTTTTTTGCTTCGGGATGATCTAGATGATGTGACATTCATCAGAGAACCATTTTACAACCATTAGAACAAACAATAGTGGCCTTTCAAACAACTCCTATTTTAAATGCACACATATGAATGCTTAAAGATTTTTAAATGGCAAAGTTTTTGTTAACCCTAAATTGGGTAGATTTGATCTTGATCACTTGGATTAAAGTTTTTGGATGATACAAACCTTCCCCCCTTAAACAAAAATCTCGTCTCAAGATTTAAGAAAGAAAACTAGGAACTAAAGAGATCTGGGAACTCACTCCTAATGTAATCTTCTCGATCCCAAGTGGCTTCTTCTTCAGTATGGTTGCTCCATTGAATCTTGAGAAATTTGATACTCCTGGTCCTTGTGGTTCTGTAGGCTTCCTCCAAGATATGGATGGGCACTTCACGATACGTCAGATCCTTGTTGATATCAACCGCTCGGTGATCAATGTTCTTGAAAACTTCGGTCTTCTCCGGCACTTATAAGCATTTGCGAAGTAACGAGATATGGAACACTTTGTGGATGGCAGACATCTCTTCAGGCAGTTTCAGTTGATAATATACTTCTCCTCGGCGATTCAGAATCTTTAAAGGTCCGATATATCTGGGGGCTATCTTTCCTTTCAGACTAAAGCGTTGGGTTCCCTTCAATGGAGAAACCTTGAGATACACAAAATCTCCGACATTGAAAGTCAGGTCTCTCCTTCTCTTGTCAGCATAACTCTTATGTCTGGATTGGGTGGTCTTGAGGTGCTCACGGACTTTGTGAACCTTCTCTTCGGCTTCTCGGAGAATGTCGGGTCCAAAAATCTGACTCTCTCCTACTTGCGACCTATTCAAAGGGGTACGGCACTTCCTTCCGTATAGGAACTCAAATGGTGCAATTTGCAAACTGGGTTGATAACTGTTGTTGTATGAGAATTCTGCGAAAGGCAGGCAATCTTCCCATTTTGATCCATACTCTAACACACACGCTCTCAGCATATCTTCTAGGATTTGGTTGACTCTTTCAGTCTGTCTTTTGGTTTGCGGGTGATAAGCTGTGATGAAATTCAACTTGGTTCCTAATCCTTCTTGGAATTTTTACCAAAATGTTGAGGTAAATTGGGTTCCTCGATCCGACACTATGGTCTTGGGGGTTCCATGCAAATTGACGATTCTAGCAATATACAGCTCTTCTAGCTTCGAACTCTAGTAGGTTGTCTTGACAGGTATAAAGTGAGATACCTTGGACAGTCTATCAACGATGACCCAGATTGAGTCATTTCCCCTACTAGAAGTAGGCAAACCGGTGATAAAGTCCATTCCGATGGAACCCCATTTCCATTCTAGAATCTGCAATGGTTGCAACAGTCATGTGGGTCTCTGATGTTCCGCTTTGACTCTTTGACAGATATCACACTTGGCGATGTAGCTTCCGAATTCTCTCTTCATCTCGTGCCACCAAAATTGCTCTTTCAAATCTTGATACATCTTCGTTCTTCTAGGGTGGATAGAATAAAGAGTATCATGAGCTTCTTGCATGATAACTTGTTTCAGTTCTGAATCTGCTCGCACACAGATACAACCTTTGTACCATAGAACTCCTTCTTCGTATTTGGTGAATCCAGGTACCTTTCCTATACCAATATGACGTTTGATTCCGTCGATACTTTCATTTCCCTTCCGGGCTTCCTTGATTTGGCTAATTAAAGTGGGTTAAAGTTCAATGCCAGCTAAAAATCCTTTGCTTACTTGCTCAGTTCTAAACTGCTCCAACTCCTCATACAAACTTGGTTGCTTCTCCTTGATCATGGTCTTTAGCCTATACGGCGATCTGCTACCGCTACCACATTGGCTTTGCCGGGGTGATAGTGAATGTCAAGGTCATAATCCTTGATTAACTCTATCCATCTCATTTGCCTCATATTCAGCTCCTTCTGAGTGAAAATATACTTCAAGGTTTTGTGATCTGAATAAATCTCACAGCGATTACCCATCAGATAATGATGCCATGTCTTCAATGCTAATACTATAGCTGCTAACTCAAGATCATGGGTCGGATAGTTCTGCTCATGTTGCTTCAGTTGTCGAGACAGATAGGCAATGACTTTGCCTTCTTGCATCAATACACATCCGAGACCAATCTTTGATGCATCACAATACACATCAAACGGCTTCTTGATATCGGGCATGATCAATATTGGGGCTGAAATCAATCTTCTTCAGCTCTTGGAAACTTCCTTCACATTTGTCGGTCCACTCGAAGTTCTTTTCCTTCTTCAGCAATTGGGTCATGGGTTTGGCGATGCTCGAGAATCCTTCTACGAACTTGTGGTAATATCCCGCTAATCCGAGAAATGCACGGACTTGGGTTTGAGTGGTTGGGGCTTCCCATTCTTCAACATCTTTGATCTTGGCGTGATCAACAGCGACTCCTCCAAAAGACACAATATTTCCTAGGAATCCTACTTCTTTCAGCCAAAACTCACATTTGATGAACTTGGCATACAACTGATGCTCTCTAAGGGTTTCAAGGATGATTCTCAGATGTTGCTCATGCTCTTCTTCTGACTTGGAGTAGATAAGTATATCGTCGATAAACACAACGATAAACTTATCTAGAAAATTCATAAAGATCTTATTCATGAGATTCATGAAATAAGCAAGGGCATTGGTTAATCCAAAAACATGACCGTATACTCGTATAAGCCATAACGAGTAGTAAAGGCGGTCTTCGGAATATCTGTTGCATGAATCTTAAGTTGGTGATAACCAGTCCTAAGATCGATCTTAGAGAACACATTTGCTCCAGTCAACTGATCAAATAGATCCTCTATCTTTGGCAAAGGGTACTTGTTCTTGATGGTGACGTCATTCAACTTCCTATAATCTGTGCACAAACGGTTGCCTCCATCTTTCTTGTCGACGAATAACACGGGCGATCTCCATGGCGATGTGCTTGGTTGAATCAAGCTTGTTGCAAACGTAGCATCCAACTGCTTCTTCAATTCCACTAACTCTGAGTTGTTCATACTATAGGGTCTCTAGGCTATGGGTCTGGTTCCGGGGATTAGTTCAATAATGAACTCAATATCCCTATCCGGGGGCATACCGGGCAATTCATCTGGAAATATGTCAGGGTATTCACAGACTATTCTGACTTGGTCAATGGTGGGTAGGGCTAGACTCTTGTTACACTTGAATTGATGGGGCAAGGTTACAGATATATGCTCTACTGATACTCTAGAGCTACTGGTCATTGTGATGGCTTTCTTGGCATAGTCTATCAATCCTTTATGCTTTGACATCCAATCCATTCCTAGTACTACTTCCAAACCTTTGGTTCCAAGTACTATTAGATTGGCATAAAAATCTATCCCATGTATTCTGATAGGCACAACTTTGCAAAATTTTCTAGCTTTTGCAGTTGAACCAGGGATTAGAACTATCATGACATGCTTCAAGTTGGTTGGGTGAATCTTACTAGTGCATGCAAATTCTTCGGTGACAAATGAGTGCGATGCTCCAGAATCAAACAACACTCTTGCTAAAACTGAGTTGACAGAAAACAAACCCAACACTACATCTGGAGCTTCTCGGGCTTCTTCGGCGTTCATGTGGAAGAGACGGCCATTGCGGTTGTGAGGGTTCCCTGGGGCGAATCTTCTTCCTAGTTGAACACAACGCTTTTGTTGAGCTGAGGCATTCACATTGGCAGTGGCAGCAATCTTCTTGGGACACTCGTTGGAATAGTGACCCTTCACTCCACACTCGAAACAAGTGATCTGAGATTTGTCTTTCGCTGCCACGGGCACATCATTGCTTCCAGTTCTGGGTGCAGTGTTGTTGTTGTTGTTCTTGGGAGGGGCATGGTTCAAAGTGTTGGAGTTACCGGTGTGATTTTTTGTTTCCACCGGACTTCACATTTCCTCCGCTACGGTTGGGGTAGCTTGGGCGAGACATTGGGGGTCGACTGTTCCACAGTGCATATCCCGCAGAAGGGTTGGGACGGTACTTCTAGTGACTGTTGGATCCAGCTTGGTGCATCATACGATGTTTGCGGTTGTTGTTTTCTTAATTAATCTTCCCTTCCATCTGAATTGCAGAGTCGACTAGCTGTTCGAAATCCTCGAAACGAATGTTGACGATGACAGTCTACATCTCATCATGCAGTCCGTTCCGGAATCTCTCCTTCTTCTTGGACTCCGTGTTGATCTCATCAGGTGCATACCTGGCAAGGGACAAGAATTTGTCACGGTACTCCACTACAGTCATTCTGCCTTGCTTCAGCTCTCTAAATTCATCCCTCATTCAGGTGACTAGACCTAGCGGCACGTGGGTGCGGCTAAACTTGGTTTTGAAGGCTTATCATGTCATCACTTGACCATGGTTCATTGTGCGGGTGCTATTCGACCATCCCCTTGCATCTCCTGCCAAATAGTGGGTGGGAAAAATAACTTTCTCGTTGGCATCCACTCCTGCTACTTCTAAGTTGTTCTCCATTGTCTGCAACCAGTCATCAGCATCCAGTGGGTTTCCAGACTAACTAAAGATTGGGGGATTGGTATTCTGGAAGTTTTTGAGTTTGGATCGATGATGATCCTAATTTCCATGGTTCTGGTTGTTGTGAGACATCTGGGCGATCTGTTGTAGTGTTGCTAGATTAGCTTGGCTTCACGGTCTGCAATGAGAGTCTGCAGAATCTGCAGCATTGGGTCTTGCGATGAGCTGCTCCCTTCTTGGTTTCCACGAGTCATCTGAAGATTGAGATAGATAAAGGGGTAAGAGGGAAAGTTCTAAGGTTCATGGTTTTGATTTCAAAGCTACAACTTTGAGTTTGATTCAGGTTTTGCAACTAACTTCTTTTCATTCATTCAAGCAAAGCACACGGTACAAACACACACACACCACAATATCAAAGGAAAACAGATGGTTTTAAGAACCATTATGTAAGCTACGATACAATGGGACTGGTACTCATCACTCCTACGATAGTGCTCTAGTGCATCTACTCATCATTGATGAAGTCGGAGTCATCATCGTCGGTGTAGAAGTCCACGGCATCCTCCTCCAAATAGTCATTATCATTGCTGATATAGGAGTCAATATCCCCTTGGATATCTTCACCTTCCTCTTCTTCTTCTTTTGCTGCAATCTGAGCTTCTTGCTCCTTGATGGTCTTCTAGAGTTCGGCCACCTTCTTGCGAAGACGGTCGATGGTGCGATCCTTCTTTGTGTGTTGACGGCAAAGAGACTAGCGATCCTTGACTAGAAGTGAGAAAGTCTGGGCCTTCTGGGTGGCAAGGGCGAGGTTGTTGTTGGCGACCTCTGTAGCATTTTCCAACTCCTTCTGTCTGTCGTACAGTAGGAAGTCGAGGTTCTCCACTTCACGCTTCAATATTGGGTGACTTGGCATCTCTAGCGGCATTCCCATGGAATCACGCCTTGCATAGTGAACAAAGCGGGTTCCTTGGATTAGGTTGACACTCAGGGCACACAGACGTGCGAGAGCTTCATGCATTGCCCTGGCTAATCCATCTAGTCAATTGTTCTCTCTCACCGAGAACTGAATCCTCCCAAATACCGGTGCTTCTATCTTGCCTCGAAGATCAGCAGTTACTAGCCATTGTAAATCTCCTCCTGGTGGACCTGGGAGTTGAGCTCCAAGAAATTCCGGATGCGGACACTCCAAGAACTCAGACAGTGAATCAAGATCCCTCTCGAAGATCAGTTAGCCCCTGTTGCCCAACTAGTAGAACTTGTTGTATTGGGATTCCATCTATTCGAATTTAGGTTGAGAAAGTTAGTGAAGTGATCAAGTGTGTCAAGTTTTATGTAGTAATGTAAGAATTTGGAGGAACATGAATTTTTTGAGAGAAAGAATTCCCAATGGTAAGAGAGGAAATAGTTTTCAGAAATACTCACTTTGGTTTTTGAAACTAAGTTTTTGTTTGGGCGTCCATTCTAACTTGGGTCTCCTATGGTCAGGATGGCTCTGATACCAACTTGTCAACACCCGGATTTTTAATCCCAGATGCCTATTATGCCATACATCGCAATCCCAGGATTACCATTTTTGCGAGACATAATAGATTGGATATCACAGTACATCATCCATTACAAACCATAATAAGGTCTTACAACAAATAAAGGATCTTATGATCCAGTCTTAGTACAATCAAGTAGCAGAATAAATAGCGTAGCGGTGGGGTCCATCTTTAGAGTCACAGGCAATGCTGACGATGGGAGGTAGTCCTTGTTGGGTCCGTAGCATAGAAAACAAAAAATTTCCTACGATGAGAACTATACGCCAAGATCTATCCACAAGATACAGAGCAACGGGTGGACATACATCCATGGAGAACTTACCCTCGAAGACAACGAGTTTTGTTAATGAGTAGGAACTCGTGGTTGATGTAGTCGTACGCTTGCCAATCTCAAGATCGTGTGGATGTCCGAGCGCCGCAAATCAGCAGCGCATCCGTCCTCGCACACACGTTCAAGCCACCGGACAACCTCCACCTCCTCGCTCCAGCGAATCAGCGGAAGCAGCAACTCCTTCCAAACGCAAGGCCACCAGGAACATGTATCTCGCTAATCCGAGACCATGGGGAATATCTAGAGGGGGAGAGAGATCCTTCACGAGGAGGTGTCCTTTGTGAGGGAGGAGAGGCGGGTCTTTTATAGGAGAGGGAGGACTCCTCCCCTACCATGGCCGGCAGCCAAGGAGGCAGCCCCCTCCTCTTCCTCATTCATGTGGTGGAAGCTCCACTCACATCAATTCAAGCTCCACCCAAAGTTCCACTCACATGCGTTAAATTTCCACCAAATTTAATGCCACTCTCAATTAATAAAACTCTTTTATTTATTTTATTCAGAATTTTGTTAATTACTTTAATTAACAAACATTCACATAAAACCCCTTGCAACATTTCTCCGAAATGGTGTCCGGCAACCCTTAAATGTGTCACCCTACGGTTCGCGAATAATGCAGACATGATTGAGACTCCTCTGAGATCAATAATCAGAAGTGGGACCTAGAGATCCATACTGAATCCTGCACATTCATGAGAACCTTTAACGCTAGTAATTTAATCCCTTTGTCTCATGATATAATACATGTCCGAGATTCGATCATCGGTATCCAAATACCTAGTTTGATCTCGTTACCGACATGCACTCTTTTCTCGTTCCCGTGATATAACATTCTAGTGATCACGTCACTTGCTTGCAAGCTATCTTAATGTGATATCATCAATAGGGCCCAGAGTATATCTATCCTTCATCAGGATTGACAAATTCCACTCTTGATCCATGAGCCTCAACATAACACCTTCATAGCACTGAACCTACCTTTATAGTCACCCTATTACGGTGTAACGTTTGATGTTATCAAGATACTCTTCCAGTGTTAGCAATTAACATGATCTCATGGTCTAAGGACTTAAGATTACTTCGTACGATGTTATAGCAATATAAACATAATTACTTTGATCGTAATGCTATGCTTTGGATGAATGTTCATCACTTCATTTCACAAATGCTGGGACCTCGTTATTAACAACATCCAATGTCCATGATCAGGAAACTTTCATCATCTTGTGAATCAACGAGATAGTCTATAAGAGAGGCATAAGTAGGAACCCTTTTTGTTTATTAAACACACATGTATTGACGTTTCATATCAATACAATTATAGGATGCAAAATAAACATCTATCATATACAAGGAATACATAATAACAACTTTATTATTGCATCTCAGGGCATATTTCCTTCAGTCCTAGTTATCATAGCCGTCCTACTGTCCTTCATCTTGGTAATCCCCTTCATAGTATAGCCATAGGAATAGCCAGGGACAAAATCCATGAGTACTCTTTAAGTACTCGCAAACTACCACTAACAAGTAAGATAGTTCTAGTAAGAATGCTAAGTTCTAGGTTTATTTGTAAAGCTAAGTTTAAAACCTAAGCTGAGTTTAGAAACAAAGAAAGATAAGATGAAGTTTTAAAATCACCTAAGTGGGAACCTAGTTGTCATAGTCACAACTCTGTTGTGGTCAAGTCATGTCACAATTCGTTTCATAAGTCATTTTGAAAACATCTAACAACGGAACAGTATGGCCACTCCAACTGTCCATAACCACGAACGCGGCTATTCGAATAGTTTGACACTCTACAGAGGTGGTACACTTTCACCACAAGATTCGATAGATCTATCAGGGTTGCAAATAATCAAACATAACCTTTCCTTTACACACCCTAGTATAAGCACCTCTCCTATGACCATGGCCTCCCAGCCATGACCATCTATCATCCTGGGCACTGCATAGGTGGACAACATTGATAGGTAGCCTCAGTTCAATCCTCTCCCGCGAGGGAACTAATACTAATGCATATAAACTTCCGGCTAAGCCTTACCCAATTCTGGTATTGTGGTTGTACGGTCAAATTGGAATGGTATCGCATCCGAACCCAACCATCAATTTTTATAGAAGGGCTAAGGCTCATGCCTCAACGTTTTCATCATCATAAACCATTTGTGTTTCTCAAAACATGTCAAAAAATCTCAATAGAATGACTCATCATTCCAAGGTTTTCACAAGTCATTTTCACCAAGTATTCCCATCTAGAGTGAATCAAGTTTTGGTTTAGCTCCAAACTACTAAGTTAAGAGTGTTCACTAATGTGGGATGCTAATCTCAAACTCATTCCATAGGATGAAATCTAAGTCTAACTAGATAAGTCAAGTTTTATACTCTTTATGCTACCTTTAAACAAAGAAAGGACTTTAGTAAAGAAAAGGGAAGTAAAGCTTGTAAATAAAACTTAGAGTAAGTATAAGTCAAAAAATATAACCAAAGCATGCCTAATGCATCTTGATTAGGTCATCTTGCTTAATTCTAGCTTGCTAACAATAGCTTGCAAGGGTTATCTTGCATTGTTAATGATGGCTTGCCTTGTGTAGTGCAATGGTTGAAATTTTGGTTCCTCCTCCTCTTGGTAGAACTCCTCCTCCTCGAAAGCTTGGTCGGTACTATCGTCTATAAATACATACGGGATACAAAATCACCAAACAATACTTAACTAGTCTACTTAGCACACTAAAGAAAATAATTTGATGATCTAGTATCATCACAAACACCACAAGGTTTAAAGAACTAGTTTCATTTATTTTATTTGAGAAAAGTAATTTCTACTTATTGAAATTAGCTAAGATTTAATATTATCCAATTAAAATATGGGATCATGTGGACACATGTCATCACCACATATTCTAACATATGGGAATGTGATTTAAGGGTTGGATCATATTTTAATAAGTTCAAGCTTAATAGTTAATGATTTAAAGTGACAAGAAATGCCTATATAGATTTATTTTGGTACTAGTCCAAGGTCACTGCATGCAAACCTTAATATTATTACATACCAGATAGGTATGGTTAAATGTGATTTTTGAGAGTTGGAATGAACTCAAAAGCTATTATGGTTGAATTTAGAAAAATGTTTGAATGTGCAAAAGCTTCTGTCTTGCTATTTTTACTAGAAGAGATAGCTAACTCTAAATGATTTAAATCCAACCGGCTTGGATAGATAATTTCATTACCTTTCCAAAAAAATTGGAAACACTCAATTTGGATTTGTAAAACTCTCTGAATTGATTTTTAAACTAAGGGACATAATTGAATTTAAGTCTAAATAGAAAATTCCTAATTTGAATTAACTGGGTCGCGCGGGAAACTAAATGGGCCGGCCCGTGTACACTCCACAGAGCTGAGGGCTGCTGCAGGGGGGTCCCGCCTGTTAGTGACTCATTAAACGCGAAGCGGTATGAGGAGATAAGGACCACATGATTAAATCCTAGATCAACGGCTCACGGTCGTCGTCGATGACCGACATATCGCCGGCGAGACTGAACACTAGCGCGGTCGGTGGGGGTGCAGTGGGGATGTACCAGGGCTCTAGCTAGTGTGGCAAGGCAGGCAAACGAACTGGTGGACGACGGCTGGCTCAAGCGAAGTCGCGGCAGGGGCTGAGGTGGACGAAATCGACGGGAGCTTCTCCTCCTCTGCTACGTCTGTCTCCGGTGGAATTCCGGCGATGGGCTGCTTGAGCGGCTCCAGTGAGAGAGGGGAAACGATCAATGGAGAGAGGGGAGTGGAATGGTGTGGCAATTGAGGCTGGGGTGGCCTCCTTATATAGGCTCGACGAGGGGACCGAAGGGTGTGGGCAGAGCTCATCGGTGACAACAGCACTAGGGGCTACCAGCGTGGGCGAGGTAGGCGGACGGTGGGCGGTTCCCTTGTGATCATCTAGAGCTTAATTGCGATGCTAGGGGTAGTGGAAATCGGTCGGGAGCGTCGCGCACTCTAGGAGACAGAGGTAGTGATCGACGCGGTTCCCGACGACTATGGGTCGCGCGGTGGTGCACGGCCGTGTCTGGCAGGGTGAGGGGCTCAAGGCGGAGCGGCATGCACGGTCTAGTGTCGAGGCACGGTCTATGGCGTGCTAGCGTGAGGGGGTCAACCCTACCGCACTCTCGGGGACGGGACAGGGGAGTGCGGTAGGGTTGGGCGGAGCTAGTGGTGGTGCTAGATTGGCGCGGCGTGGTCTGTGGAGCGTTGCCCACGCTCGGCCAGCAGTGCCCAAAAACAGGCGACGCGCAACTGCTCCTCCAGGCTAACGGGTAGGCCGGTGAGGGTTTGGTTAGAGCTGGGGGAGACAGGGGACCCAAAATGGGCCCAAAAACTCGACAAGGCATTGATCCATCAATAGTGTTTGTTAGGCAGAAAAATCTTGCCTGCCACCTGTTCGACCAATGGCCGCAAGAACAAAACTTTTGAATTTTTGAAAGATTTTTGGTGGAGTGGTTTGTCACATGCTTAAGCATGTGTGGTTGCTAGGATTTGCCAAAAGGAATTGATTTGAGTGGTTTCTGAAAAAGTGTGATCTAGACATATGAACTAGATTCAATTTTCAAATGTCATTTAAAATTAGAGTTTGAATGTTTTTGGGAGATCACAAAGTGGGCCTTGGCACATCACTACTTCTACAAGCAAGGGGTGCAAAGGACCACAATTGTCTCTTTTTGAAGTTGAGTGCTAGGAATACCCGAAATGGGCTAGGTGATTAAAATGGCAAAAGTGACCATTTCCTTTATTTAATTCTTTTTGATTTCTTTTCTTTGGTTTTTGCTTGGGGATGATCTAGATGATGTGACATTCATCATAGAACCATTTTACAATCTTTAGAACAAACAATAGTGACCTTTCAAACAACTCCTATTTTAAATGCACACACATATGAATGCTTAAAGATTTTTAAATGGAAAAGTTTTTGTTAACCCTAAATTGGGTAGATTTGATCTTGATCACTTGGATTAAAGTTTTGGGATGTTACAGGGCCTCGAGACAGATTTGGTTTATTCAATATTTTTCTGTTTTCATTTCTGTTTTAGAATACTCCTTTGAATTTAAATATTTTTAAGGTTTCAAATACCCAATATTCATTAAGTCAACAAGGATTCTGCTTGGATTAATGGAACTAGTTTGTTTAACATTATTGTTTGGTATTTTCATTCATTTTGATTAAATAAAGGATTATTTACTCTTAAGAATATGAAGAGGAATTGGGGTTTTAGAGATTTCTTTCTTATAGTAAAATCTCATAGGAATGATTTGTATTACCACTAATAGAATCTAATAGTAGTGGTTTAAGATGAATATTTAATTGTATAGAATCTTATTCCTATATATCTTCATAAGAGATTTATCTGAATACATTATAAAGGATTAATCTTTGTGGTTCATAATATTATGATTTGGTTTTCATAGTCCTACATATTTGTTGTTTTGAATCTCAGGTTCTCCCTGATTGGTGATTTCAACAAATCCAATTCTATTTGATTTGTAGAGTTTAAAATTATCATAGAACACCTTCCTAATGAGACCTTGATGATTCTATGTGATTAGGTTTTTATTAGGGTTCAAGACAATCGAAGGAATAATGCCTTCTTCTATAAACACTCAATTGTTCTCTAATCATTTCTTGGAAGCTTTATTACCCAAGAGGTATTGTTAAATGGTTATCTAGGAATAGGAAAGGGTTCCACTATCCATTTGATTCTAGGATTTTTAATTAATGAAATAGATATGTGTATTGTCATACCTCCCTGTATAGATAGCTATAAATCTCTGAAGAATCCTGTCCTCAATACTCCACCAAACTTATTTTGAGATAAGGAATTCCTTTCCTAAATATACTATATATATCTTTCTTATTTTATTCACAAGGACCACATCTCTTGAATAAGACAATCATCTGACTCTATCATATCCATCATCATATGATGACATGGTCATGCCACTCAAACAATACTCCAATCTTCTTACTACTAGTATATAACTACTCTCAGTTAACTACCATTGATGTACCTATCAATGTAGCTACTACTAACTGCATCTATTAACTTCCTTAACTTCATCTTGCAACTACTACCAAGGTTTGCAAGACTACAATCCTTACTATGCATACAAAGGATATCAATCCTTTGAAACAGGTATATTACTACTCCCATAATACAAGTTTGTTCTTGTATTAGCTTGATTAACCTACTATGCCTCCAACTACTCCATATATTTATGTGATATACTTTATCATACTCTAGCTTGACTTCTCATGTTCAAGCTAGATGATTCAACTTACTAGGCTTTACCTAATTTGTTATACTCACCTCACTTCTTCATTATCCAGTCATCTATTCTCAAGTGACTTGAGAATAATGACCACCATCATTTGATCATACAAAGCTTAGGCTTCTAATTGTTTGATCAAGATCTATACTCAATAGAATTATCTTGTAGTTACTTGCATTAGCCTCTCTATAGAATTATCTTGTTAAGCAAGGTCATTCTAAGTCTATATCCACTTGTCCTAACAAGATTGTTATCTATTGTACTAATACTACTAGCTTTCTCATAGCTCCTCAATTACTAGCTCAACCCTTGGATTTAGGTACTGCTTCTAGTTAACTCATTAATGATTTAACTCCTCCAACATCAATTGGTTTGATCTTCACTAAGGGTCACATTGCATTGATGATTGTACACTCAACCACATCTAGTTCTTCCTTTATATTAATTTACTTAAGGTATTTGAAAGGTTAACATAATAGATCAAGGCTAAAGTCAATAAGTTCTAGGTCAAGAATTAATCACTCAATAGTGATGATCCATTGACACTAGGACTTGGCCAAATAGGAATATCACCTCTTAATATTATATTAAGGATATGTGATTAATGGTCTTAGCTTCCATTTCTACTCTATTTATAATAAGAGTCAATGTTGAAGAACTACCATGATACCCATGGTAGGAACAACTATGGAAAGCAAGTATATCAAGATTTAGTTACAGATTTTCTTTAACTTAAGTTATATACTTAAATTGGTATTCAGGGTTTGTGGTAGAATATTACGTCTTCATACTTGAGTTGTGGTATGGAATACCATGTAATGATCTCTAGAAGATCTAGTACTCCTTATTAAGTAGTGTGTTGTGACTTATTTTTATTACATTTGATCTACCCTTAGATCAAATTATATTACCCAAAGATAAAGTTTTAACAAAGGTCATATTGAAACTTATCGTAGTCAACTTGATCATTTACTTTAGTTCCACCAAGTTAAGAGAAGCTTCAATCACTTTAACAAGTTTTATTTAAAAGCACAAAAATTATCTGGATTTTATATGCATGAATGCAATGCAGACACCTTTGTTCAGCTTATTTGTAAGCTCTAACGCTGGGTTGTTACAGTCTCTCCCCCTTAAAATAAACTTCGTCCTTGAAGTTCATACTCTCTTGCGTTCCGAATGAGGAATTACCTTGTATTGATCACACCATCTCTCAAATTCCATTGTGATCCCAATTGGAAATAATTGTGGTCTCCCATATCTAGATCAGTTTCCTTGAATAATCTTCTTACCTCCCAACTTCGAACTATCATCCTAATTTATCCTATGAGTTCTGTTAAGATAATCCCTTGGGTTATGTTCTTACAGTTCTATTCAAAATTGCTTTAGGACACATTTTGTCCCTTCCTTTATGACCTTCCTACTACGATACAATAGACTATTTTAGTAGCCTCTCGTCCTTCTTAAGGAAAACTTACTAGCTGTTTCCCCTTTACAACAAGTCCACTAGATTTAATATATTATATCTCCTTCGATCATTCATCCAGACATACTCTTCGTAATGCTTTATAATGATGACTTCTTATAACCTTATGAGAATAAGGCTTAATCTCATCATAGTTTAGTACTTCTCCTGCACCTTTAGTCAAAAGGTTAGACAACAACACTTTAGTGTTTATTGTTTACTCTCCCCCTTGGGTTTTCCTAATGGTTTCCAAACTTCATGTATAATATCCATTAGTTAAGGCATTTCTCTCTGTCCAGCTTATACCTTACCTATATAAGGTCTCTTGAAAGAATTTACGGTACACCCACTTGGTAGTGGATCTCCGTATTTGAATCTTCCAACATTGTTTATCTTACTTTTAACCTTTTGGATATTTTTGCTTTAGTAAGCCCGACTTTCACGAAGCGTATCGAAAGCCGTTTCGCTTTAATTCTATACTCCTTAGGTCTATCTTAACTTAGGCCAAATTTTATACTCTTTATCTTATACAAAGATGACCTACTTCACTACACTGTTAAGATACCAGCTATGGATACCAGCTACGAATCCTCCTAGGTGTATGGATTACCCTGTAGGTTCTAGACTTACTACTGGCATTCTCTCTAAGTTATCAGAGCGTGAACACCAGCTACGGTTTCAAAACTTCTCCTTTGCACTCATCATGATGCTTCCATGAACTTGGAACGACGATTTTATTAGCTTCTAAGCAACATCATCTATCTAGAGTGAACTCTAGTTCATTCCTTCATGTTCCTCCACACCTTTTCTGTACTAGTATTCTTTTTTACCTAACTAATAATAAGTTGGAATTGATCCATCCTTCAAAATAGTGTTAATACACCTTATATTTGGCTTCCTTTTCCTTGCAAGTCTTCAACTTAATCTTTGGAACTTGTCACTCCCTTTTCTATCTAGGCCTATAACATCAAGTGATAACTTGGTGATGCACATGCAGTTGCACACCAAGCCAAACTTCATGCATAGATCTAGTCAACCAAGAAAATCCAAGAAAAACCAAGAAATACTTAAACATATACCATGTATTAAACATATGTCTTTGAAATTTTACACCTCCCAATCACAGCAAGACACTCCCTCTATGCACTACCTCCTTATATTACAAGGGATTTCTTCCTCATGTGAGCATGTTCTCACTTATTTCAGCAAGCACTATAATACGCATTACCCAGTATGTACATTATTCAAGCACGCTACTACCTAGATTACGTCCATTCTTACTTTCTTCACTCACTTCTGGGCTTCCAGATGTTTCGTCCACGATGACCCGAAGTTCGACGACTTCCTCCTGATACGTCCATTTTGCATCACTATTCTATGTCTTAATTCACTATTATTCATTGACATATTTCGTATTCAGAGGTGATACTTATGTTATTTCATCTGTTTTTGCATGGTTGATGACTTTTGGAGCATGGACCGCTGCAGTCAGGATTATGATGGAAAAGGTGCGGTTTTGAGGCAAAATTCGCGAAGATCAGAAAATCCGGAAAATCCTATTTTTCTAGAAGATTAAGGATGCCAGAAGATGGAGCGGAGATGGGCCACAGGGGGCCCACACCACCCCATGGCGCGGGCAGGCCTAGGCCACGCCAGGGAGTGGTGTGGCCACCTTGGCCCACTCCAGCCTCTCCCCTCTGGCGTATATCTTCCTCCCGAAACCCTAAGACTCGAGGAGCAATGACAGAAAGATTCCGCTGCCTCTGTGGGGCGGAAAACACCGAGAGAGAAAGATCTCTCCGGCAGACAGATTTCTGCCGGGGGAATTCCTTCCTAGAGAGGGGATATCGTCGCCATCAACACCACCATCAAGCTGGACTTCATCGGGATCATCATCATCATCACCACCACCATCATCACCATCAGCACTCTCATCACCATCTCCATATTGCTGTAACAATTGCGTTGAATCTTGCTATAGTTCATAGGGAAAACTTTCCCGGTGTTGATTACTCTTTGTAGTTGATGCTATTGAGTGAACCATTGAATTATTGTTTCTGTTCAGATTGTTATACATCATTATTCCATCTCTAATCATGATCCATATGATGTCTTGTGATTAGTTCATTTTGTTCTTGAGGACATGGGAGAAGTCTTGTTGTTAGTAGTGGAGTTGGGTTGAGAAAGATTCAATAGATTGTTATTTAAGTTGTGGTGTACTTCTTCCAGTGGTGTCATGTGAATGTCGACTACATGACACTTCACTTATATGGGCCTAGGGGAATGCATTGTGTATTTGGCTACTAATCGTAGGGGTTGCCGGAGTGACAGAAACCTGAACCCCCGTTAGGAAACCATTGCACAAGGGACATAAGGGTCTTAGAGTTTAAAGTTGTGGTTAGGTTTCTACCTTAATTACTTTCTTGTACTTACGGATGTTTGCAAGGGGGTTTAATCACAAGTATGTATTAAGTCTTGGATGGGACGGTACATTAGCACAGGTTCACCCACACAACACTTGGCAAGCTAGAGAAGATTAATCGACTATATGAAGCGAAAGCACTTGACAGTCTTCCCATGTGTCCTCGAGAACGTTTGGTCATCTATAGAAATACAACCGGCTTGTCCTTTGCTGCATAAAGGATTGGGCCACTTGTTGCATTTATTCCTACTATCTTTTATTTACTCGTACTTTGTTTACTGGCTTTATCGAAAACTCCTAAAAATCCGTTTGCTAAGTATTTGCAGAGAATTCTTGATCCATACCACTAGCCAGCACCTTCTGCTCCTTGTTGGGTTCGACACTCTTACTTATCGAAAATACTGCGATACACCCCTATACTTGTGGGTCATCAAGACTATTTTCTGGCACTGTTGCCGGGGAGTGAAGTGCTATTGGAGAGTGGAACTGGTAAAGGAAACTTCTACTGTGAGTATTGTTTAGTTCTGCTAGTTGCTTTATTTTCGTTATGAATAATTCGCTAAGTTTCTTATTTGGTAATTCTACTACCACTTCTAAGGTAGTAGATAAGCCACTACCTGCTAAGAAAGATGTTTTCAAAATACCTACAAGAATTATTGATCGTGTTATGGATAACTACTATGTTGGGGATGGAACTGTCCATCCCGGTGATCATTTACTCTTTATACACGAATTATGCGGGTTGTTCAAGTGTGTAGGTATTACTACAGATCAAGTAAAGAAGAAGTTATTCTCATTATCACTGAAAGGAAGAGCTGAGGAATGGTATAAGCTGCTGAAGAATGGTCAAGCTCTGGAATGGGAGGAAATAGTGCCTCTCTTTTATTCAAAGTTTTATCCTCCTAGTGAAATTCATAAAGATCGGAATCAAATATACAACTTTTGGCTTCTTGATGGAGAGATTACTGCTCAAGCTTGGGGGAGATTGAAGTTACTAATGCTCAAATGTCCCATTCATGAGCTCCCCACCAATATTATTATCAATAGCTTTTATCCAAGGCTCCCTCACATGAAAAGGATTTATTGGATGCTTCTTGTGCTGGATCATTCACTCGCATGGAAGAAGAAGTTAAATGGGACCTTCTGGACCATATTCAAGACAATGCTGAAGCTTGGGAGAATGACAAAGGTAGAAAGTCAGGTATAAAATATGATTATGAATGCATTGAATCTTTTATGGGAACTGATGACTTTCAAAATATTAAAAATGCTTATGGTCTAGACTCTCAAGCTATCGCTTCTTATTTTAAGGCTTTTGCTTCTTATATTGAAGTGCCTAAAATGAAGTGTAATAAGTATCATGAACCTTATAAAGATATTGCTAAGAGTGTTCCTGCAAGAAATACTGAAGTTTATACTACTAGTCATGTTTTACCTAAACCTTATATCGAGAAAATGCCTTTCCCAGTTAAGGTAAAGGAGCATTCTATGATAGCTAGTATGGTTAATGAAAGTATGAGTAGGGCTGCTGAACCTGATAAACATATGATTGATGAACCTATTCTAGAAAATGTGAAAGACTTTGTTGCTAAATATGAAAAAGAGGGACACACTATCCTTTGTAAGGATACCTCTAATATTGTTTCGCATAGTTGTGTTATGAGATCTAGTATTCCTGTGTTTTTTGTTAGAATAAGTGATCATTGCTATGATAGTCCTTGTGATAGCTATATTGTTAAGTTTATGCATGATACTGAAAGCTATTATGAGAGAGGGAAAAGTGTTCTTGTGCATCTCAATAATATCAAGTTTCCTCGTTTTATGCTGAAAGTTTTTATGTTGCATTTCTTTTGCCTTCTTATGCAAGTTGCCTTTGGTTCCAATAACTTGTTTGTTTACAAAATTTCCTTGCATAGGAAGTGGGTTAGACTTAAATGTGCGTGTGTTTTTGCTTCTTAATGCTCTCTTTCACTTCAAATCATATCCCTATGAGAGCTTCTTCAAAATTATCATGCCCATCTTAATGGCTATAAAGAAAGAGCTTTATGGGAGACAACCCAATTTGTTTTTGCTTTCAGTTTGTTTTTGTTTCTTTGAGTCTTGGAAGTTATTACTTCGGTAATAACCGCTCCTTATTCGTTTTGTTTGGTTTTTGTGTCAAGATCAACCCCTAATGAGAGAGAAGTAAGATTTGGGGAAGTTGCTGTCCCGAAACAGATTTTTTGTGCTTCACCGTAAAAATTCGTGAGCGATCTCTGTATATCGGATTGAGCTGTAATGTTTTGTGAATCTGACCCAGGTTGTTATTTAACTTTCGTTAGTTTTGCACTTTTTCATTTGAGCAACAGAAGATTTTCGAAAAAATTGATCTTTACCTGCTGGTCTGTTTTGACAGATTTTGCCAATCTTGCATTTGCTTCTTTATTCGATTTCCTTTTTGAATTATTTTTGGGTTTTCGAAATGAGTTGCTACAATAACTTTTGTTTTGATGGTTTTCAGTCGAAGTTGGACTCAAAATGTTTTATCACTTCACTTATACTAATGTTGCTAATAAGAACTGTGTGAAGTTTTGTGTGAAAGAAATTTCCAGGAAGTGGAGATAATGGTGTAACAAGGAAGAGAAAGGTTTTATGACTCGAGTAATAAGTATATGAAGATGAAGATATCGATGATATTCAAGTGATGACTCCGGAAGGATCCACTCAATACCAAATTCAGAGACATGCAGAGTCCGTTTCCAACTAGGTAACAGTTCTAGTAAGAAAAGTTCCGCGAAAATACAATCCAACTATATTTTTGCAGTTTTCAGTCAATAAGGAAAGCTATGAAGCGAAAAAGGGACGGAACCGGAGCCAGAGTGGCCCACACCACCCCATGGCATGGGCCCACCCCTGGCCGCGCCACCAGGTGGTGAGGCCACCCAGGACTCCGTCTCCGACCCGTTTTCTCCCGGTACCTTCCTTTTGATATGAAACTTCGTAATATATAACCCCCCGGATCTTCCGTGGTTCGTATATCGTGTTTTCGTTTTGTTTTTGTTTCGATCTGTTTCTGCCAGGTGTAATCTCAGATTTGGAGCCACAATGTCTTCCCCTGGAACATCCACGGGAGATCCCTTAGAAGATATCATCAACCCATATATGAGAGAACTGAAGATTCATCCCAAGGAGTGTATGCTCGAAGGTGGGGAGGTCCGGATTAAGGAGGTTCAAGGCCCTAAAGGTGAAGGAAATCTGGAGGACAGGATGGAAGCATTGCAGCAAGAAGTCTTTAGGTACAGTAAGATGGCGGAGCGCGAAGTGGACATCATCCACAAGATTTGTTCCAAACTCATCGCCGAGCACCAAAAGGAGACTTCTGAACTCAAAGATGAAGTCTTTTCACTCCGCCAAACAACCAACGAACTGCAAGCACAGTTCTGTGACGTTCAAAATCAAAACTGTGAGTATGAGGCTAGATTTAAACACATAAGTGCTGATGCAAGTTTCAGGATGTTGGAAACCACGATGTCCTTTGTTGATGGGAAGCCTTTACCCTGGAAGACGGACGAAGATGAGAAGATACCACCACCACCTAAGGAGTAATTTGTCATCAGGTTTGGCATCCCCTTGGTTTGTTCCAAGCTTGGGGGAGTGCCGCGGTATCATATCACTATCTTCTATCTTTTTACCTTGTTAGTAGAGTCATATCATGAATAGACGAGTTATTTTGTAGTATGGTTTGCATTATGGAAGTGTCCCCTCTCTCGTTAGATTTGTATCCCTTGGTGTGAGTTTCCATTATGGAGTACTAATGAGAAGTTCTATCATTCATTCTTTCGCATAGCTTATGATAGTTTTCAATTCATGGTTATATGATTGATCTTGTTGTTAGTATTGGTAGCACTTTGGGATCATTGAGTTAATTCAGTTGGTTTTGGCAAACCTGGCTCAGTCAGTAGCAACACCCTTTTTGAGAGTTGAAAATAAAAAGATACAAGTACTCTAGAGGAAAATAATTTCATCATCTTTCTTTCTTGATTTTCTCATAAGTCTAGTTTTCTCTAGTTAAGATCTTTTGTGCTTCCAAGGAAGATTGCATGTTTGTCTTTACCATTTGTATGTTTGTTTGTTTCCTTCAACTCTTATACTTGCTACCCAGCCTTGCTAGCCAAAAACCTGTACTGAGAGGAAATTCTTCTCGTGCATCCGCCTCCTTTAAACCAAAACCTTCGCCATTGGTGTCCACCATACCTACCTAGTAGCATTATTGCTATTCCAAGTAAATTCTTGTTTTATCTACCTCCGAAATTAAACTTGTTATGTGAAATTTAGTGATTAAAGCTCTCACGAATTTGATGGCACACTTTATTTTATTGCATTTATTAAACTTGAACCATTGGGTCCTTCTTTGTTGCGTATATGCTTGCGCTTTATGAGTTGAAGTTAGCCAAACCATGTATCATGGGGACCGCTTTCAACACTTCATTGGTACTTGTACCTAGTTGATATCATGTTCTTTTGCTTACGGATCCCGGCGGTGTGAAATAAAAGTCGAACTTGTAAGATCATGGATTTTATATGTGTGTTAGAGAAACGTCTGGGCCGCTAGCCTAAGCCATGCCTAATCATGGTGGAAACATGCAGCATAACTATAGTGAGCATTCTATGAAGCATCCTCAATAAAAACCTATGCAAATAGCAAATAAAAAGATCGCTGAGATGCTCACTTTTTACTTGCCTTGTCATTTTGATTATGGGATAGCTCCTGTGTCATGTGCAAGGGGTTCCCTGTTGGCGGTTCTCGATGATACGCATGTATTTACAATGACAAGAGCTTGCTCGTGACTGAAGTTGAGTAGCATGAGGATCGGTACTCATAAGTAAGGGGCATGATATTTCAACTTATAACTTGTCAAGCATATCCTCTTAGTTGTGTCACTTTAACCTTAATCACCTCAAGATGCTGATGATAGGGGCAATGAGACCTCAAGTGTCATGGGGAACGCTTTCAACATTGCACTTATTATTCCATTGATATCATGATTCTTTTGCTTATGGATCTCGGCGGTGTGAAATAAAAGGGGAACTTGTAAGATCATGGAGTTTGTATGTGTGTTAGAGAAACGCCTGGGCTGCTGGTGTAAGCCATGCCTAATAATGGTGGAAACTTGCAGCATAACCATAATGAACACTCTATGAAGCATCCTCAATAAAAACCTATGCAAATAGCAAATAAAAAGATTGCTGAGATACTCATTGTCTGCTTGCCTTGTCATTTTGATTATGGGACAGCTCTTGTATCATGTGCAAGGGGTACCCCGTTGGCGGTTCTCTATGGTACATATGTATTTACAATGACAAGAGCTTACTTGTGACTGAAGTTGAGTAGCATGAGGTTCAGTACTCGTAAGTAAGGGGCATGAGATTTCAACTTATAACTTGTCAAGCATATCCTCTTGTTGTGTCACTTTAACCTTAATCTCCTAAAGATGCCTATGATAGGGGCAATGAGAGATGAAATCTAGTAAGTATCATAATTTTTGGGAGCTCTTTATGAGACTTGTAATCCCTGCTTCCCTCTTTGAAGGTCCCTTTCTTTTACTTTGTAGTTGAGTCAGTAAACCTATTCCCTTCTATCTCGACAAGTATTTTGAGTTGATGTGTTTCATTCATTCATACGATGATTTATGCATTCATGTTTCTTATGTTCCTTGTTTTGCACATTGCTCTTATCTTGATGTTTACTACCTTGAAAGCTTTCTTTGGAAAACCAGCTATTTTTGAACTCTAGCAAATTATCAACTATTCTTCGACCAAGAGCTAAGTTTGCCATTACCAACTATCATTGCAAGTTGAGATGTATAATAGTGAGTTGTCTTCTATTATGATCTATGTATTTGATGAATGTGATGCTTCTTATCCGTATTCTTTTATTGACTCTTCACTCCATAAACTTGATGTCATGTTTATTGAGGTCAGTTTCGCTTGGGGACAAGCGAAGTCTAAGATTGGGGGGAGTTGATACGTCCATTTTGCATCACTATTCTATGTCTTAATTCACTATTATTCATTGATATATTTCGTATTGAGAGGTGATACTTATGTTATTTCATCTGTTTTTGCATGGTTGATGACTTTTGGAGCATGGAACGCTGCAGTCAGGATTCTAATGGAAAAGGTGCTGTTTTGAGGCAAAATTCGTGAAGATCAGAAAATCAGGGAAAATATACGGAAAATCCTATTTTTCCAGAAGATTAAGGATGCCAGAAGATGGAGTGGATATGGGCCACAGGGGGCCCACACCACCCCATGGCGCAGACAGGCCTAGGCCGCGCCAGGGAGTGGTGTGGCCACCCTGGCCCACTCCAGCCTCTCCCCTCTGGCGTATATCTTCCTCCCGAAACCCTAAGACTCAAGGAGCAATGATAGAAAGATTCCGCCGCCTCTACGGGGCGGAAAACACCGAGAGAGAAAGATCTCTCCGGCATACAGATTTCTGCCGGGTGAATTCCATCCCGGAGAGGGGAGATCGCCGCCATCAACACCACCATCAAGCTGGAATTCATCGGGATCATCATCATCATCACCACCACCATCATCACCATCAGCACTCTCATCACCATCTCCATATTGCTGTAACAATTGCGTTGAATCTTGCTATAGTTCATAGGGGAAACTTTCCCGGTGTTGATTACTCTTTGTAGTTGATGCTATTGAGTGAACCATTGAATTATTATTTATGTTCAGATTGTTATACATCATTATTCCATCTCTGATCATGATCCATATGATGTCTTGTGATTTAGATTGTTATTTAAGTTGTGGTGTACTTCTTCCAGTGGTGTCATGTGAACATCGACTACATGACACTTCACCTATATGGGCCTAGGGGAATGCATTCTGTATTTGGCTACTAATCGTAGGGGTTGCCGGAGTGACAGAAACCTGAACCCCCGTTAGGAAACCATTGCACAAGGGACGTAAGGGTCTTAGAGTTTAAAGCTGTGGTTAGGTTTCCACCTTAATTACTTTACAAGGGGGTTTAATCACAAGTATGTATTAAGTCTTGGATGGGACAGTACATTAGCACAGGTTCACCCACACAACACTTAGCAAGCTAGAGAAGATTAATCGACTATATGAAGCGAAAGCACTTGACAGTCTTCCCATGTGTCCTCGAGAACGTTTGGTCATCTATAGAAATACAATCGGCTTTTCCTTTGCTGCATAAAGGATTGGGCCACTTGCTGCATTTATTCCTAATGTCTTTTATTTACTCGTACTTCGTTTACTTGCTTTATCGAAAACCCCTAAAAATCCGTTTGCTTAGTATTTGCAGAGAATTCCTGATCCATACCACTAGCCAGCACCTTCTGCTCCTCGTTGGGTTCGACACTCTTACTTCTCGAAAATACTGTGATACACCCCCTATACTTGTGGGTCATCACCTCCTGGTGCATCAAAACATCCAGTAGGTGCGTAACCTTGAGTAGAAGTACCAAGAGTGAGATTAGCCATTGAAAAATGACTATCAAACTCATTACCTTTTTCAGTATTCTTCTGTCCTCCTCCGAGCGCATCTTCAAAGCAAGAAGTATTCTTTTCTTTTTCCACAATCCAGTCATACATATCGGTGTAGTAACTACTAGGACACTCTTCCAGCTCAATGGGAATAATATTACCCCCATATGGTCCATATGATTCTATAGGATTATAACTGGTTTCCACTCCCTTACCCAATTCATGGAGTGTAGCTTGTCCCATGACTTCATCATAAGACTGGCCTTCCAATCCGGTAGAATCTCCAACGACATTATTGGGGTTGGGTGCATTCCATATCCTTTGTTCCTCCTCGTATTTGGTCAATGGGTCTACTGGTTGCTAAGGTTCGATTGGTTAATAGGCACAGGTCATTAAACTCTGTTTCTTCAAACACCTCTCCAGAAAAGATTGGCTTTGAGTGCTTTGCTTCTCTAACAAACTTCTTTCTACGTGTCTTTGCCTTTGCAGGATCAGTGAAATCCTTAATGACAGTGTCCAACTCTTGAACTAGCACTTGATGAGTGTTATGGAACGTCTCCAGTAAAGACTTATAATGATCCATATACTCTATTTCCATAGTGGGTTTGGTCCTTACCAGAGCAGAATGATCTAACTCTGGATTAGAACTAGGAGTTTCATGAGGTATAGCAGTATAGGTAGTACCTTCCAGTTCCTTGGAATTCTGTTCCCTTATCTTAGTTATGGCTGCTACTACTGCAATCTGATAGGCTATTGCCATACATCTTGCTTCTCTCGATGGCATTTCTGCACGCACTCCCAACTTCTTGGGTAACATGATCAGGATATGGTACTTGGCCAATATTCGTCCATCATAGAAACTGTAAACCTTGAACAGAAGTCGAGACTCATAATCCAGACTCCATATAAGTTGTCTTAGAGTGATTGTCTAGGCATCTTTGTAATAATCTAATGTCTTGTTCAACACTTGAACATTCCGGGGTGGATACCTGGGTGCCATTCTTGTACTGTAGATAAGTAATTATCATCAGTCATCTCGAGTTAAAACTCATGGTACTCATTTAATATTGCATAACAAAGAATCATCACACTAGCAACATGACAAGATTATTTGTAACATCCCAAAACTTTAATCCAAGTGATCAAGTTCAAAATTTCCCAATTTAGGGTTAACAAAAACTTTTTCTCATTTAAAATCTTTAAGCATTCATATGAGTGTTGCATTAAATAGGAGTTGTTTTGAAATGCCATGATTGTGTGATCTAATGGTTGTAAAATGATTCTAAGATGAATGCCATGTCATCTAGATCATTCCCAAGCAAAATCCAAAGAAGAAGAAATCAAATACAATTAATAATGGAAATGGTCACTTTTTCCATTTTAATCAACTAGGACACTTTGGGTTTTCCAAGAACGCAATTTCAAACAGAAACAATTGTGAATCTTTGCACCCCTTGCTAGTACAAGTAAAGATGTACCAAGGCCCACTTTGTTATCTGCCAAAAACACTTAAACTCTAATTTTAAATGATAATTGAAAATGGAATCTATCTCATATGTCTAGATCACCCTTTTTCAAAAACCAGCCAAATGAACTCCAATTGACAAATCCTAGCAACCAGAGATGCTTAAGCATGTGAAAAACCACTCCACCAAAAATCTCTGAAAAATTCAAATCTTTGTGTCATGCGGCCATTTGGTCGAATACTTGGCATGCACTGATCACACCCTAGTTTAGCCTCACTATTTCTACAGGTTTTGCCACCCATTTGACCCCAATTCACTCCCTCTATCCCTCTTTGATCTAACCATGCCTTAAATAGCCCACCCCTTTGTCCCTAGCCACAGTGCCACGCCACCCCGACGCCATGCTCGCCGGCCAACCATGCCCATGCTGCAGGAGACCACTAGCCCCTCTCCGCCGCTCCAGGAAGGGAGGCGTGACCTCACCGCCGTCCACGGTCCACCCCACGGCCACTGCTAGCCCCTGGACCATTGAGGCCAAGCCCCACACTAAGTCTCTACGCCACGCCAGCGCACGCCAGAGCACCATCGCCGACCGAGCACCACACGCTGTGCCTCGACCGCAGACCGCACACACCGCTCCGCCTTGACCACCTCAACCCGCTAGACACGCCCTTACCCCGCCGCTCGACCCACAATCGCCGGGAACCACGTCGAGCACCACCTCTGTCTCTTAGAGCGCGAGATGCTCCCGACCGCTAGCCACCGCCCCTCACGTCGTCTTTAAGCCTTAGCTGACCGCCAGGGAACCGCCCATCGTCCGCCTACCTTGCCCACGCCGATAGCCCCCTCTGCCGTCATCACCGACGAGATCCGCCCACACTTCTCTGCCGCCTCACCGGGCCTATATAAGGAAGCCTCCCCAGCACCAATTCATCACACTCTCAAACTCCCCTCTCACCACTAGTCCTTCCCCACCTCTCACCGGAGCAGATCCAGCAGCCACCAGCCGGAATTTCGCCGGAGTCTGCTGCGGAAGGAGGAGAAGGGCGCTAGTGATCCAGGCCATCTCCCGGGACGCCACCGGTACCAGGAGAACCGTTGTCGTCGACTCGTCCATTCCCTGCCTCGCTGCATTCGCTGGAGCCCGGTACGCCCCCACTGCACCCTCATCGACCATGCTAGGGTTCGTCCCCGTCGAGAACTGTTCCGGCGAGGACGATAGATGTGAGCCGTTGATCCAGGATCTAATCCTGTGGCCACCATCCACCCATACCGATTCGGCAGCGCCTGTCCCACTGATAGGTGGGGCCCTCACTTAAAACCAGCCCGGGCGCTGCGTGGAGTAAACTTGGCCGGCCCATTTATTTCCCGCGCGACCCATTTAATTCAAATGAATCTTTTCTTTTTAGATGTAAACTTAGTTCTGTCCCTTAGTTCAAAAATCAATTCAGGGAATTTTACAGATCCAAATTGAGTGATTCCAATTTTGTTGGAAATGTAATAAAAATCTCTATCCAAGCCCGTTGTATTTAAATCATTTAGAGTTATAGATCTCTGCTAGAAAAAATAACAAGACATAAGCTTTTTCACATTCAATTTTTTTCTAAAATCAACCATAATAGCTTTTGAGTTGATTCCAACTCTCAAAAATCACATTTAACCATACCTATCTGAATATGTAATAATATTAAGGTTTGCATGCAGTGACTTTGGACTAGTACCAAAATAATGCTATATAGGCATTTCTAGTCACTTTAAATCCTTAAATATTAAACTTAAACTTATTAAAATGTGAGCCAACATTTAAATCACATTCCCATGTATTAGAATATGTGGTGATGACATGTGTCCACATGATCCCATATTTTAATTGGAGAATATTAAATCTTAGTTAATTTCAATGAGTAGAAAATACTTTTCTCAAATAAAATAAATGAAACTAGTTCATTAAACCTTGTGATGTATGTGATGATACTAGATCATCAATTATGTGCCTTAGTGTACTAAGTAGACTAGTTCAGTATTGTTTGGTGATTGTGTATTCCGTATGTATTTATAGACGATAGTACTGACCAAGTCTACGAGGAGGAGGAGTTCTACCAGGAAGAGGAGGAAGAGAATTTCAACCACAGCACCAATCAAGGCAAGCTAGCATTATACAAGTTAGCCATGCAAGTGATTACTTGCAAGCCATCATTAACAATGCAAGCTAACACGTGCTATCTATTATTGGCAAGCTAAAACTTGCAAGCCATCACTAGATGCAATATAACCTAAGCAAGATGCATTATGCATGCTTTGGTTATACCTTGTGACTTATACCTACTCCAAGTTTTACTTACAAGCTTTACTTCCTTTTACTTTACCAAAGTCTTGTACTTTGTTTATAGATAGCATAAAGAGTATAAAACTTGGCCTATCTAGTTATACTTAGATGTCATTCTATGGCATGAGATTGATCTTAGCATCCCACATTAGTGAACACTCTTAACTTAGTAGCTTAGAGCTAAACCAAAAACTTGATCACTTTAGATGGGAATACTTGGTGAAAATGACTTGTGAAAACCTTGGAATGATGAGTCATTCTATTGAGATGTTTTGACATGTGTTGAGAAGCCCAAATGGTTTATGATGATGAAAATGTTGAGGCATGAGCCTTAGCCCTTTTATAAAAACTGATGGTTGGGTTCGGATGCGATTCCATTCCAGTTTTACCGTATAACCACAATACCTGAAATGGGTAAGGCTTAGCCGGAAGTTTATATGCTTTAGTATTAGTTCCCTCGTGGGAGAGGGTTGAGCTGAGGCTACCTCTCAATGTTGTCCACCTATGCAGTGCCCAAGATGACAAATGGTCATGGCTGGGAGGCCAAGCTTATAGGAGAGGTGCTTATACTACAGTGTGTAAAGGAAAGGTTATGTTTGATTATCTGATTACTAAGTAGGATGATTCAGGGTTATCCCTGATAGATGTATCGAATCTTGTGGTGAAAGTGTACCACCTCTGCAGAGTATCAAACTATTCGAATAGCCGCGTCCACGGTTATGGATAGTTGGAGTGGCCATACTATTCCGTTGTCAGATGTTTTCAAAATGACTTATGAAATGAATTGTGACATGACTTGACCATAGTAGAGTTGTGACTATGATAACTAAGTTCCCACTTACGTGACTTAGAACTTTGTTTTATCTTTCTTTGTTTCTGAACTCAGCTTAGGTTTCAAACTTAACTTTATAAATAAACTTAGAGTTAGCATTTCCTACTAGAACTATCTTACTTGTTAGTGATACTTTGCGAGTACTTAAAGAGTACTCATGGATTTGTCCCTGGCTATTCCTATGGCCTGACTATGAGGAGGACTACGAGGAGGAAGGACAGCAGGACGGCGACGACAACTAGGATCATCTCCCATCGTCAGCATTGCTTGTGACCCTGAAGATGGACCCCACCACAACGCTATTTATTCCGCTACTTCTTTGTATTAAGACTGGATCATGAGATCCTTTATTTGTGTAAGACCTTATTATGGTTTGTAATGGATGATGTACTATGATAGCCAATCTGTTATTTCTCGCAAAAATGGTAATCCTGGGATTGCGATGAATAGCCGCGTCCACCATACCATAGGATACCCTAGTTAGAATGGATGTCCGAACAAAAACTTAGTTTCCAAAACCAAAGTGAGTATTCATGAAAACTTATTTCCTCTCTTACCCTTGGGATTCTTTCTCTCAAAAATACATGTTCCTCAAAAATTCTTACATTACTACATAAAATTTTGACACACTTGATCACTTCACTAACTTTCTATCCTAAATTCTTATAGATGGAAGTTCAGTACAACAAGTTCTACCAGTTGGGCAACGGAGGCCTACTGATCTTTGAGAGGGATTTTGATTCACTGTCTAAGTAATTGGAGCGCCCACATCCGGAATTCTTTGGAGCTCAACTCAATGGTCCCCCAGGAGGAGATTTACAATGGATAGTAGTTGCTGATCTTCGAGGAAATTTAGAGGCACCAATGTCCGAGAAGATTCATTTCTTCGTGAGAGAGAGAAAATGGCTAGATGGATTAGCCAGGGCAATGCATGAAGCTCTCGCTCGTCTCTGCACAAAGAATGTCAACTTGATCCAAGGAACCCGTTTTTATCACTATGCAAGGCGTGATTCTATGGGAATGCCGCTAGAGATGCCAAGTCACCCAGAGTTGAAGCGTCAAGTGGAGAACCTCGACTTCCTACTATACAACAGACAGAAGGAATTGGACAATGCTAGAGAGTTTGCTAACCACAACCTTGCCATTGCCGCCTAGAAGGTCTAGACTTTCTCACTACTAGTCAAGGATCGTCA
Organism: Avena eriantha; assembly: GCA_910589775.1. Lineage (NCBI taxonomy): Eukaryota > Viridiplantae > Streptophyta > Magnoliopsida > Poales > Poaceae > Avena > Avena eriantha. The sequence continues at coordinate 522,067,668 of OU342743.1, forward strand.
GTCACTTCGCCGTCAACATGTAAAGAAGGATCGCACGATCGACAATCTTTGAAAGAAGGTGGCCGACCTCGAGAAGACCATCAAGGAGCAAGAAGCTCAGCTTGCAACAAAAGAAGAAGGGGAGGAAGGTGAAGACATCCAAGGGGATATTCACTCGTACCTCAACAATGATGATGACTATCTCGAGGATGATGCCATGGACTTCTACACCGATGATGATTACTCCGACTTCATCGATGATTAGTAGATGCACTAGAGCACTATCGTAGGAATGAGAAGTATCGGTCCCATTGTATCTTAGTTTGCAGAATGGTTCTTAAAACCATTTGTTTTCCTTTTGTTGTGGTGTGTGTGTGTTTGTATCGTGTGCTTTGCTTGAATGAATGAAAACAAGTTAGTTGCAAAACCCGAGTCAATCTCAAAGTTTTTAGCTTTGAAACCAAAACCATGAACCTTAGAACTTTCCCTCTTACCCCTTTATCTACTGCAATCTTCAGATGACTCGTGAAATCAAGGAGGGAGCAGCTCATCGCAGGACCCAATGTTGCAGATTCTGTAGACTCTCATTGCAGACCATGAAGCTAGTACGGCAGAGCGCCAAGCAAATCTGGCCACCTTGCAGCAGATCGCCCAGATGGCTCACAACAATCAGAACCATGGAAATCAGGATCATCATGGATCCAAACTCAAAAACTTCCAGAATACCAATCCCCCAATATTTAGCCAGTCTGAAAACCCACTGGATGCTGATGATTGGTTGTAGACAATGGAGAACAACTTAGAAGTCGCCGGAGTGGATGCCAACGAGAAAGTTCTTTTTGCCACCCACTATTTGGCAGGAGATGCAAGAGCATGGTGGAACAGCACCCGCACGACGAACCATGGTCAAGTGATGACATGGGAACCCTTCAAAATCAAGTTCAGCCGCACCCACATGCCGCAGGGTCTAGTCACCAGAATGAGGGATGAATTCAGAGAGTTAGGACAAGGCAGAATGACTGTAGTGGAGTACCGTGACAGATTCTTGTCCCTCACCAGGTATGCACCTGATGAGATCAATGCAGAGGCCAAGAAGAAGGAGAGATTCCTGAACGGACTGCATGATGAGATGCGGACTGTCCTCGTCAACATCCGTTTCGAGGATCTCAAAGAGCTAGTCGACTCTGCCATTCAGATGGAAGGGAAGATTAATGAAGCGAACGACAACCGCAAATGTCGGATGATGCACCAAGATCGATCCAATAGTCACCAGAAGTACTATCCCAACCCGTCCATCGGATATGCCCCGCGGAACAATCGACCCCCATTGTCTCGTCCAAGCTACCCCAACCGTAGCGGAGGAAATGTGAAGTCCGGAGGAAACAACAATCACCCTGGCAACTCCAGCAATTTCAACAGTGCACCTCCCAAGCACAACAACAACAAGAACACCAACAACACTGCACCCAGAACTTGAAGCAATGTTGTGCCCGTGGCAGCAAAAGACAAGTCTCAGATCACTTGTTTCGAGTGTGGAGTCAAGGGTCACTACTCCAATGAGTGTCCCAAGAAGATTTCCGCCACTACCAATGTGAATGCCCTATCTCAACAACTGCGGCCTGTTCAGCCCGGAAGAAGATTCGCCCCAAGGAACCCTCACAACCGCAACGGCCGTCTCTTGCACATGAACGCTGAAGAAGCCCAAGAAGCGCGATATGTAGTGCTAGGTATGTTTTCTGGCAACTCAGTTTTAGCAAGAGTGTTGTTTGATTCTGGAGCATCACACTCCTTTGTCACCAAAGAATTTTCATGCACTAGTAAGATTCACCCAACCAACTTGAAGCATGTCATGATAGTTCAAATACCTGGTTCAACTACAAAAGCTATAAAAATTTGCAAAGTTGTGCCTATCAGAATACATGGGATAGATTTTTATGCCAACCTAATAGTACTTGGAACCAAAGGTTTGGAAGTAGTACTACGAATGGATTGGATGTCGAAGCATAAAGGATTGATAGACTGTGCCAAGAAAGCCATCACCATGACCAGTAGCTCTGGAGTATCAGTAGAGCATATATCTGAAACCTAGCCACGTCAATTCAAGTAGCTCTGGAGTCCGGCCCTACCCACCATTGACCAAGTCAGAGTAGTCTGTGAATACCCTGACGTATTCCCAGATGAATTTCCCGGTATGCCCCCGGATAGAGATATTGAGTTCCTTATTGAACTAATCCCTGGAACCGGACCCATAGCTCAGAGACCCCATAGTATGAACCCCTCAGAGTTAGTGGAATTGAAGAAGCAGTTGGATGCTATGTTGGCAACAGGCTTGATTCAACCAAGCGCATCGCCATGGAGATCGTCTGTTTTGTTCGTCGACAAGAAGGATGGAGGCAACCGTTTGTACACACATTACAGGAAGCTGAATGACGTCGCCATCAAAAACAAGTACCCCTTGCCAAAGATAGAGGATCTATTCGATCAGTTGACTGGTGCCAATGTGTTCTCTAAGATTTATCTTAGGACTGGTTATCACCAACTTAAGATTCGTGCAACGGATATTCCAAAGACCGCCTTTACTACTCATTATGGATTGTACGAGTATACGGTCATGTCTTTTGGATTAACCAATGCCCCTGCTTATTTCATGAATCTCATGAATATGATCTTTATGAATTTTCTGGATAAGTTTGTCATTGTGTTTATCGACGATATCCTTATCTACTCCAAGTCAGAATAAGAGCATGAGCAACATCTGATAATCATCCTTGAAACCCTTAGAGAGCATCGGTTGTATGCCAAGTTCAACAAATGTGAGTTTTGGCTAAAAGAAGTAGGATTCCTAGGAAACATTGTGTCTACCGGAGGAGTCGCTGTTGATCCCGCAAAGATCAAGGATGTCGAAGAATCGGAAGCCCCAACCACTCAAACCCAAGTCTGTGCATTTCTCGGATTAGCGGTATATTACCGCAAGTTCGTAGAAGGATTTTCGAGCATCGCCAGACCCATGACCCAATTGTTGAAGAAGGACAAGAAGTTTGAATGGACCAACAAATGTGAAGCCAGTTTTCAAGAGCTCAAGAAGAGATTGATTTCCGCCCCAATATTGATTATGCCAAATATCAAGAAGCCGTTTGATGTGTATTGTGATTCATCCAAGATTGGTCTCGGATGTGTATTGATGCAAGAAGGCAAAGTCATCCCATATCTATCTCGACAACTGAAGCAGCATGAGCAGAACTACCCTACCCATGATCTTGAGTTAGCAGCCGTTGTTTTGGCACCGAAGACATGGCGTCATTACCTTATGGGTAATCGTTGTGAGATTTATTCAGATCACAAGAGCTTTAAGTATATTTTCACTCAAAAGGAGCTGAATATGAGGCAAAGGAGATGGATAGAGTTAATCAAGGACTATGACCTTGACATTCACTATCACCCCGGCAAACCCAATGGGGTAGCGGATACTCTTAGCAAATTGCCGTGTAGGCTAAACACCATGATCAAAGAGAAGCAACCAAGTTTGTATGAGGAGTTGGAGAAGTTTAGAACTGAGCTAGTTAGCAAAGGATTTTTAGCTAGCTTTGAACTTCAACCCACTTTCATTAGCCAAATCAAGGAAGCCCAGAAGGGAAATGAAAGTATCGATGGAATCGAGCGTCGTATTGGTACAAGAAAGTTACCTGGATTCACCGAAGACGAAGAAGGAGTTCTGTGGTACAAAGGACATATCTGTGTACCCACAGATTCGGAGCTGAAGCAAGTTATCATGAAAGAAGCTCATGATACTATTTATTCTATCCACCCTGGAGGAATGAAGATGTATCAAGATTTGAAAGAGCAATTTTGGCGGCACAAGATGAAGAGAGAAATCGGAAGCTACATCACCAAGTGTGATATCTGTCAGAGAGTCAAGGCGGAACATCAGAAGCCCACAGGACTATTGCAACCGTTGCAGATTCCAGAATGGAAATGGGATTCTGTCAGAATAGACTCTATCACCGGTTTGCCTACTTCTAGTAGGGGAAATGACTCAATCTGGGTCATCGTTGATAGACTGTCCAAGGTAGCCCATTTTATACCTATCAAGACAACCTACCAGAGTTCGAAGCTAGCAGAGTTGTACATCGCTAGAATTGTTAGTTTGCATGGAACCCCCAAGACCATAGTATCGGATCGAGGAATCCAATTTACCTCGAGATTTTTGCAAAAAGTCCAAGAAGGATTAGGAACCAAGTTGAATTTCAGCACAACTTATCACCCGCAAACCGATGGACAGACTGAACGAGTAAACCAAATCTTAGAGGATATGTTAAGAGCTTGTGTGTTAGAGTACGGATCAAAATGGGAAGATTGCCTGCCTTTCGCAGAATTCTCATACAACAACAGTTATCAAGCCAGTTTGCAAATGGCACCATTTGAGTTCTTATATGGAAGAAAGTGCCATACCCCTTTGAATTGGTTGCAAGTAGGAGAGAGTCAGATTTTCGGACCTAACATTCTCCGAGAAGCCGAGGAGAAGGTTCACAAAGTTCGTAAGCACCTCAAGACCGCCCAATCCAGACAAAAGAGTTATGCTGACAAGAGAAGGAGAGACCTGATTTTCAATGTTGGAGATTTTGTGTATCTCAAGGTTTTGCCACTGAAAGGAACCCAACGTTTTAGTCTGAAAGGAAAGTTAGACCCCAGATATATCGGACCCTTCAAGATTCTGAATCATCGAGGAGAAGTATCATATCAACTGGAACTACCAGAAGAGATGTCTACGATTCACAATGTGTTCCATATCTCGTTACTTCGCAAATGACTAGAAGTGCCGGAGAAGACCGAAGTTTTCAAGAACATCGATCACCGAGCTGTTGATATCAACAAAGATCTGACGTATCGTGAAGTGCCCATCCGTATCTTGGAGGAAGCTTACAGAACCACCAGGACCCGGAGTATCAAGTTTCTCAAGATTCAATGGAGCAACCATGCCGAAGAAGAAGCCAATTGGGAGCGAGAAGATTATATTAGGACTGAGTCCCAGATCTCTTTAGTTCCTAGTTTTCTTTCTTAAATCTCGAGATGAGATTTTGTTTAAGGAGGGAAGGTTTGTAACATCCCAAAACTTTAATCCAAGTTATCAAGTTCATACAAGCTAGCAAGCTTTTCACATATTAATGGGTATCAAATACACCCACGATAATCATATAAATTTTACAACACTTATACACCTACGTGGAGGATAGAAATTATGCGCTGCAAAAGAAGAACATTCGTTTGCTCCTCAAAGAAGTCGACAATGTCCTCCGCTGGCTGGTCAACCGCCTGATAGTGCGGCACCATATTCCAAGTCATCCCTTCAGGCGGCGGTGGCCCAGCAGCAACAGACGCTATGTCCACATCTGGCCGATGTCGCACTAGCGATAGGGCAGCCTTCCCACTTGCGACCAGCTGTTGCCGCACGCACTCACGGACCGCGCTTATATCTTGAAATTTCGCCATAAGAGCCAACAAGCTTGAGGGTACAACGTCCAGCGGAAACATTATCTGGTAAATATACTTCAGACAAGATCGCGCCTTCTTCAAGCATTGAAGCACCCGCAATGCACGATCTTGCAACGTCGCCAATGTGACTACGCGGTCACGATCCACCCAAAAGTAACCACTAGCTTGTAGCTGCTCCTGGGTTAGGTCATTCATTCGAATGACGACCCGGCCTTTCTCATCCTGCGGATGGCGAGCGCTAACAACTACAAAAGCAAGACCAAAAGCATAAGCTAAGGCATTGCTGCGAATGGCGGAAGAAAGGATAAGAAGATACATAGCTAACATTTAAAGTGCTCATTCAGCTGAGCATCCTCATCTAGAAGAAATTTCTCGTGAGTGGTGGCCTTCTCTGCCTTCGACTTCCACACATCCATGTTACCGCGGATAATGGGCAACTCCCGCTCCAAATGCTTAATACGGTCACGCAGTCGCGAGAGAAGCGGCAGCTCCTCCACCTTTGAACGTGGTTGCGTTGAGTTTTCATCGGTGGGAGGAGAGTCATGAGGATCACTCGAAGGACCCTATTACAATCAAGCAAGAAGCATATAAGGGAACAAGTATACATTGATAAAAGTGTGAATGCATTCAAACGCAGCAAAGTATTAATAGGGACACTCCCACAAAGCATAGTTTCATCAAAAGGAAGCTACAGCTATTACAGATGGCAACTAAGGAGCAATCTACTTCTTCGACTTGGACTTGGACCTCGTGGTCTTTACCGACTCCGCGACATCCTCCGACGCCACAGATTTTCTGGTGGTAGCCCCAGACGCCGCAGTCTTCCCCGCCTTCGCTCGCCGCAGCTCTGCAGAATACTTCACGACTGTATTGATGAGTTCAGGCCCATACTTACCGTAGCTACTAGCTAAAGGAGCAAACACTACCTGTTGGCCATCCGCGCCGACATGCATCGCCACGGAGGCCGCGCTGGGGTCCAACTCCACGCCATGGTCTTATGCCATCGCGAGTGCCATGGTGGCGCCAACAGACCGTTGGGAGTTCTTGAAGTCCATGGAAATACCTTCGGCGAAGCATTCCACCAGGTCATCAAGATTGTCAATTAGGCTGGCCTTGGGGGTCAGGTCCTCCGGGAGGCTGCTCAGCACACCGTTGTCTTTCCCCACCGTCTCTTGGAGGGAGACGCCACGGTCCTCGACTGCGGCCACGGCGCCAGCAAGAGCATCCTCACGATGCAAGGCCTAGGTGTCAAAGCTTAGAACAGCGGCATCTGAAGAACACAAGGTGTCAGCATAAGAACAAGAAAGCCAAGGCAAGGAAAATACAAGTGAAGCAGTGCAAGTACCTGAGAGTGCCTTTGCAGTCGAGAAAAGTTGTTCCGCGAACAACTTCTCCCTCTTAGCAGCAAAGGCACATAGCTCTTCCTCACGCTTCTGCGACTCCTCCAGGGCTGCGATTGCCTCGTCGCGCTTCTTCTCCGCCGCAGCAAGCCCCTTCTCGAGGGAAGTAAAGCGGCGAAGAAGTTCATTATGCTCACCTACAAAGGGCAGAGCACGACAAGTACATGAGTCTACAAATTTCCACACAAGGGAGAGTGAAGAGGCAAAGCTTAGAACAAACCTTCGACTGCGCGATGGCGGTTGTCCAGCAAGGTGTGCTGATGACCCAAGGAAAGGATCTGCTCTGTGAGACGAGTGGAATCCTTCACGATAGGCTACATCAAAATAAAACAGAGCTTTAGCATTGATAAAAGGCATAAACTCCATGATTCGACTGCCAGCGGCAAAAAGGACACTTACGTGTTCCTCTAGGGACTCTGAAGATGCCTGTCGAGTGGGCGTCCATGCAACCATCTAGTGCCCCTAGTATGAGGGGAACTCGAAGAGTTGGCACCGGAGTGGGCCACCACCGGAGGACAAGGCAACTGTGCTGCTACCTCCTTATTCTTGGAGTCTGTGACTCCAGATTCTTTCACAAATTAGCAGTCGTCGGAAGACGACGATGCCGTTTTACTACAAATTTGACCAATGGCACTTCCTAAGGGACACTTCAAGGAAAACAAGATGAGTTCGTGAAATATAAAAACTCACCAGTTAAATTTGTCGAGGTCGAAGGAATCATCTGGAGATTCCTTTGGGAACCGAAGCTTCTTCCGAGAAGGAGGAGCCATGGCGTGTACAGGAATGGTGGGAATCGGCTCCTCTGCAGCAACAGGAGAGCCCTCCAACGTCGACGGCGAGGAAGGATCTAAATCCTTGCTGCGGGAGCGTTTGCGAGTCCCGTGGTCACTAGACTCGCGGGCTTCCTCTCCTTCCTCCATGGGGACGGTGGAGCCCAACTCGTCTTCTTCATCTACCTCGCTAGGAATAATTCCTTCAGGTCAAGGAGGCAAATTGGCGGCCACATCCCAGTCCTAACACAAGAAAAACATCAGTATACAAAGGCAGCCACAAGCAATCAAAAAGACAAGATACTACAAAGAGAAATTCACCTCAGGTGGAGGATTGTTGGCGCAAAACAGAGGCACGACTGAGTCACCAGGCAGATCCTCCTTGGCGGTGTACTTGGTTAGCTGTCGCAACCTCCTATCTACTTCACTCGAGGAGATGCCCTCCGTAGAAATGCGAGTGGCATCACCAGCACTGGTCCAGCGGATCATCGGGTGCACCCTAGCCTACAGAGGCTGAACGCGGCGGCACATCCAGGTGCGGATAAGCTCTGCTCCGCCAACTTCTTTGCCTATGCGCTTCTCGATGTCATAGACAAGCTGATAGAGAGCCTCTATCTCTTCGACTTCGGCAGGCATCACAGTGTTTTTCCATGACCTCCTCCGCTTGCAGGGCGCCACTGGATCGAAACGTGCGAGTCTGTAGTGTTCCCCATCCACTTTCTGGTCGCGGATGTAGAACCACTTCTCCCGCCAACTTTGGATAGAAGAAGTGAGGTTGATGTGTAAGTAGGTAACGTTGGAATCGACGTGGATATCACAGCCTCCTATGTCATAGACTACATAACCGGACGCTGATTGGTATTTGAGATTGAAGAGCTTTTTGAAGAGGCGAAGTGCGGCTCGATTCCGAGCTAGCACTCGCAAAGGGCGATGAAACAAGCAATATGGAGAATAGAATCGAGGTCAGCTAATGAAGCTGAAGCCCGTAGAAACAAAGGAGACCCCTAAAAGGATGCAGGGGAAGAGAAAGACCGTGAATGATGAACACAAGGAACATCACTCGAAAACCCGCCGCAGGATTAGGGATTACCTCGTCGCCGGGCACGCGCGAGTCATCCTCAGCAGCGGAGTGCGCCCCATCCTAGTGCAAGGTGAACAGTTCCTAAGACTTGATGATGGACGAGCGCCACGACCCATTGGTAACGCGAGTCCCTGCGCCTTTCTTCTTCCTAGCGCCTGCGGCGCTAGTGCCCATGGTGGCGGCGCCTCCCTTTTTTCTTGGTGGCAACAATGGCGGCCACAGATCTAACGGTGGAGCCTCCTTTCTACTTTCCCATCTTGCGCTGGCGATGTGAGCACAATAAATAGTTGGGGAAGGCACGTAGCTGGTCGAGTGCCACGAAAAAGCTGTGTGCAAGGAAGCAGCAAGAACAGCAATGGCGGAGGAAGAGAGGTGGGGAATTAACGCATGGTGTGTCCCTACTTAACCTCCTAGCAGACGAGATCCAATAGCCAGAAGAAAATCTACTAGATGCGTGGCGCACATCGGCATTGACGCATGGCAAGGGTAAACCACGAATCGTCCCCACTACTCCCATTACACACGGAAATCGTGGAGACGCAGTTAAGATAGAAGATTACGCATACCTGGTCAAATCCAAGTCAGAGAGTAGGACCCACTACTCGTCACGTCCGGTCAAAGCCGCTCATGCGGGAAACTGAGGTCACCTCATCGTCAGCACTAACGCCATCAAGCTCTAGCAGGAGAACATTTTGATTACGTTAGTCCTTACTTGAGTCTTCAACTCAACCAAGCACTCGGGGGCTACTCCTAACAGGAGCGCTGGCTGCACACTCGATGAATTTTACGCAGATATCCAAGCATCATCAAAACCCTTCACTCGAATCAATGATTCGAATAAGGACTACGGGTTACTCCCATAGGGAGCGTGATACATTGCAAATGTATCTATAATTTCTGATGTTCCATGCTTGGTTTTATTCACTTTCTTGTGTTTTCTCCACATTTTGGAGTGCTTTTCATATGATTTCTTGGACTAACCTATTAACAAGAGCCAAAGTGCCAGCTGCCTGTTTTCTGCTGTTTTTGGTTCCAGGAAAGTCAGAAAATGAATATTCTGGGAATTGGACGGGACAAAAGCCAAAGTGCCTATTTTTCCAGAAGTCATCAGATGCCAGAGTACGAGACGGAGAGGGTCCAGGGGGACACCACACCACCTAGCCACACGGCCCAGCCTGGCCCGCGCCAGGGGGTGGTCTGGCCGCCTCCGGCACCCCCTCGACCTCCCCTTCTGCCTATAAGATGCCCTCGGGACGAAAACCCTAGGGGCTCGATCAAAAATCCACGAAAGAGTCTATAGCCGCCGTCATCTCCATCCCTAGATCGGGCGGGATCTGAAGCTGTTCCCGGCACCCTGCCGGAGAGGGGAATTCACCCTGGAGGCCTTCTTCATCACCATGCAAGTCTACGGTGTGATGCATGAGTAGTTCATCCTTGGACTACGGATCCATGTAGTAGCTACATGGTTGGTTCTCCTCCTTTGTGCTTTCATGTCTAGATCTTCTGAGCTCCGTTCATGATCAAGATGATCTATTTGTAATTCTGCATGTTGTGTTTGCGGGGATCCGATGGATATTGAGATGCTATTTCAGATTGATTATTGATTCTATCATGTATTTGTTATTTGTGATCTTGCATGCTTTTCGTTGTAATGCCCAATCAAGTTCCAAAGGAGTCAAGATGATTAGTATATGCTTGTATGCTTTCTCGATGTGTGTCAATTGCCCCGCTGTAATTTGTTCACCCAGCATGTTATCTATCTTAAGGAGAGCCACCTCTAGTGAACTATGGATCCCGGTCCTTTTCTTTTACATACAATCTACAAAATGTTTACTGCTTTGTGTTTACTTTCTGCAAACTTTTACTTCTTTCCATTCGATACGTTTAATCCTTTGTTTTGAGCAAAACACGGTGAGATGGACAACCTCATCGCAAGTTGGGGACAAAGTTCTGTGGTTGTGTTGTGCAGGTCTCCACGTTGCTACTAGCACCGGTAGTGCGCCTTGCCAAGGCTCAGCTAGCAACACCTTTGGTGTGTTTCCTTGCCCCTACTGGTTCGATTAAACCTTGGTTTCATAACTAAGGGAAACTTGTTGCTGTGCTCATCATACCTTCCTCTTGGGGTTCCCAACAAGGTCTACATCAACACCGAGCCATCAAGCATTTTTCTGGCGCCGTTGCTGGGGAGGTAAGGTAAAAGGTACTCACATCCTCTGGTGTGAGTGCTCGAAGTTATTTCCTTTAGATTCTGCAATTTTGTATTTTTGTTTCTTGTTTTCACTAGTTAGGCTTAATGGAAAACGACAAAAAAATTAGAGAGCTTTATAGTATTTATCTTGAGTTAGGACATGAAGTGTTTGAAGAGAAAATTAAAAAACCTATGGAACTTTATTTGCATGCTAATAGCAATGTTATTAGTATGAATTCTTTGAACACCATTATTGCTAATGCTATGGAAAAGTCTAAGCTTGGGGAAGCTAGTTTTTATGAGGATGATCTTTTTAGTCCCCCAAGCATAGAGGAGAAAATTTACTTTGATGATACTATGCCTCCAATATATGATGATTACAATAATGAATATGATATTTTCAGTCCACCTACTATTGAGGAGAAAATTAATTATGATTACAATATGCCTCCTATATTTGATGATTATGGTGATGAGAATAATAATGATAGCTATTTTGTTGAATTTGCTCCCACTACAATTAATAAGAATAACTATGCTTATGTGGAGAGTAATAATGATTATATGCATGTGGCTCATGATAAGAATGTTTTATGTGATAGTTATATTGTTACTTTTATTCATGATGCTACTGAAAGTTATTATGAGAGAAGGAAACATGGTTTTATGTGTCTCAACAATATTAATTCTACCCTGTTTATTGTAACATCCCAATTTCAGCAACCCTGATTAGTTGTCTAGAATGCAAAAATCAGGGGGAACAGAAACTTTTTTTCTTGTTTAATGCTGAAGTGATTGCTTGTTGTTTGGATATGCTCATGATTGTGTATTAGATGATATCCTCCTTACCTTAACACTAGTTGACAAAAGCTACTTCCCAAAACAGTCTTGGCTTAATTTCCATATTCTCAAATGTTCTGGCATTTCAAAACATTTGCCAAGATACTTATGTAACCAAAACTATTTTAGTATCTCCTATTGACAAAACTATGGAGAGCTATACAACATAATCTCCTTATGATCTCAAGACAGAACCTTCTACTACTCTTACCTCTAGGATCTCCAAAACCTTTCAGTAAGCTTTTGGACTCTACTCTCGGTAGAGATATCAAGGACTCTCATCTTATTAAAACTCCAACCTTTTCAAAATAGCCATCCTTACCTCAAGCTAAACTTGATGGTAACCCTAGTAGTGGATTTACTCAGTGTATAAGATGAGTTGCCTTGATCTGTTGTCTGATGAATTGCCTTGATCTGCTGTTTGACTTGATTGCTTAGAAGTAGTATGAGCCACCCTAGGAGCTCAGCACTAGGATAAAGATGTATCCAAATAATCACTCCCTAAGCAAGAATACAATCTGGATCTAACCTCCAACCACCAGGTGATCCTCTAAAACCCCTAACCAGCTCAATTCTGAAGATATCCCTTTTAGAGGCTTCCAAGTCACTGAAGGCCAGAATCAAGCAAGGATCTTTTATACTCCATCTACACTTCAACTTCATCCACTTAAGGCTGCTTTGGTACCTTGAAGTCAATCAAGAACATCCTCCCTCTTACTCTAGTCAAAAACCCTAAATCTGCCAAATTTGGCTAAGTCTGGAAAATCTGTTTCCAACATCACCTTTTTGAATGACCCCCTTTCTCAACCCTTGTGCATTCTTTGTAATTCACTTGAACCATCTTGTTAACCATCCTAAGAACTACCAAGGAACACTCTTGCCCTTGGTTAGATCACACTCCAACACACTTGTTCTTGATGGTTTTGTAGGCAAGATAATAACTACAAATCTAGTCAACATGCCTACTTTGATAGAAGCTCACACCACCATCCAATCTTCTATGGACCAAATATTTGCATGGTTGTGTTCTACTCATATAGTTCTATCATTACCTACTTCACTTTTCCCAATTGGATCATTGATACGTTTAAACCCACAAGGTTTTGATGGCTAGTTGATAATCTCCTTTGGCAGGCTTATTTTATTCAAAGTTTGAAAGCTTGTCTTAGTGAGCTCAAGCAGGATCAAGCTCAAACCTCTGAACCATGTTGATGTACATCACTTGTTCTATCCATCCATCTACCCCATTCCCCAAGGGGAGATCTGAACCCCAAGATACAACCATGTTTTGATGGTATGAAATTAACATCACCATAGATCCTTAATCTAGGGTATTCCACCAAAATCAACTTGGATTCTCCAATAAAAAGGTTACAAATTCTTGCTACACCTTGTCTACCTCATCTACCTTGATTATCAAGATTTATCAACAATTTTCCATATTTATTATGGACCAAAATTATTTAATTCTCTTAATAGGCAAAATCTCCAATACTCCCCTCATAAAGAAAAGTTTGGTTTTTGCCAAAAAAACTCCCTCAACTTTTGACTAAAATGAGTCCTATATATCATACCCTAACTTCCAACTCCAAAAAAAAATATTTTTGAAGAGCTTTATTATTTCTTTTTGCCTATTTTCTTAAATGGCAGAATTGGAATAATAATTGTTTTAAATACTTTTAATGCCCAAAAAATCTTGGGAAAATTCTCCTAGGTGTGTATTCACATTTGGGACCATCTCACATCAAAAGCTCCACTTGTCCAAGGTAAAAATATCAAATGAGCTCCAATACTTCACTTTTGCAGTTTTTGATCAAATAGATTTAAGAGGACTTCTAAATCTTGGAAAAATCGCAAATAAATCCTAGAGAGGTCTATTAACTCTATACATATACCAGTACCATTTCCTCATCCTGGGCAATGCAAGTTTCTGAACTTGTTTCACAACCATCTATTCCCCCAATTTGGCAAGTCTAGCTAGAAATGAACTAAACCAATATCAAACCACCACCACCCATGCAAGACAAGGCACCATAACAACAAGCACTCATCTCTGGTCGTGATCACTGTAGCACCCCTTCCCCTTGTCCTTTAGTGCGTGGAGGAAGGAGAAAAGCACCCATTGGTCATAGCTTCTTCTTTACTTCTTGCAGTAGCCATCTCACCTCACCCCTCCTCTTCACTCAACCAGAATACCACTCTCACGCCCACAACAACCTCCCCTAGTTTCACCTCCCTCCCCCACGTGCTCCATGGACCAAGTCCATCAAGGACTACTCCCTCTCAGTATAATTTCCTGGAGGACACCCCACTCCCTCCTGCTCCCTCATTCCTCCCCCTCACCGTCCCCTGACCTCCCAGAGAGCTCTAGATCCATCTCCTCTACTCCCCATCGCCATGGAGGAGAGCAAGCTCTCATCTCGGTCTCCCTCGAGTAGTGGAGTACAGGATCGACCCCGACCTTCCCTAGTGCCTCAGATCCCCTCCACAACCTCCATATAGCTCCCCTATTCCTTCCCACCTAGCCCTTGTTCCTGCATGGAGCTGGAGAAGAAGGACCTCCCCTCTTAGTCATCTCCATGGATCGAGCTACGTGCTCTCTTCCCTGCTCCCCTCCCCGTGCATGTGGCATATTTGGGACCTCCAGGCTCACCTGCATCTAACCATGTCCCTCTCTCTGCTCAGGAGCTTTCAGAGCAGCACCTCCGGCGAGCTCCTGAGAGCACCACAACGGGCGCCGACGGGTGAACCCCTCCCTGACTTGGAAACCGACCTTGCCACCCACCGTTGAAGTTGCCGTCATCCACCACGTCTCCTCCACCGCCTCCCCGACACCGGCGAGCCCTCAGGTGAGCTCTCTGACCCCCGCCGGTGGAACCTAGGGTTTCCCCCCCCCCTCGTGCCGGAAAGAGGTTGAAGAACCTCGTCTTCCATCCATTGTCCATAGATCAACGGCTAGTAGCCCTTCTTACCCCTTCGGCGCCCCTGTGAATGACCGCTGGGTCCCGCCTATTGGGCCCGAAAACTTCTTCCCGCGCCCAGCTCGCCTGGGTGGGCCGAATCCTCAGCTGCGGCCCAAGTCCCCCTGGAAAACCAACCCAACTCCCTGTTCCTTTTTAATTTTTCCACTAGCTCTGTTCTGGCTATTTGGTTTAAATCTTTTTAAAAATTGAAATCAACACAAAGTGCCTAGATATAAATTATCCTAGGTACATCTATGTTTGCTTTAACACTCAGTACCTTTGGATAGCCCAGAATATATATAGATTCTTTATATTAAATCCATTTCTAGAAGGTATCCAAAACCCTCCTAAAATCCCCCTGTGAGTTTCACAACTCCAAATGGGGTAAACCCAAGTGCTCCTGGTAGGTATCACCTGTACCCATCCCATGGCCTTGGCCTCAATCCAAGTGGAGCTTTTGTTCCCCTGTAGTAAAAATAGCAAAAATAGAGGCTTTCTTCCTTTAGAAAATTCCCTAGTAAGATCTGCAACAAATTTTGGGTAGTTTCCAAATCTCAGTTATGTGGTTCATCATGACCTATCTAAATCCAGGAGCTCATGATGTATTGAGCCTTGGATGTTTTTCTGTGAATTAAACTATTTTGTGCATGGTTTATTCACCTCTATATTCACTATAGTAGCTATAAAGCTCCAAAAAGGGTGATTCCAATTTCTACAGAAATGTACCTATAATGTGTCCTTGATTCACCTCAAAATCTTCTGTAGATTAAATCTGGTGAAAAAGACAAATTGTCTATATAACTGCATTTGGTAATTTCTAGAGGGCTTTCTGGTAATTATATTGACTTCATTCCAACTCTCAATGAACAATTACATCAAGGCCTATCTACCCATCCAAGTAAATAATTTTTGGAGCTCCAGAACCCTTCTGGCGAATTATTTCCTAAAACTAGAGTATTATTCACTATAAAAATCACTATAAATCTTTGGTAATTGATAAAATAGTGAAACTACTTTTGTTGGTTTCATCTTATCAATACCTATCTACTAGCATCATGTTTTTACAATGGTACCATACATAATATGCTCTTGTTCCAAAATCCATCCCTTAGGTAGTTTCTAGACTATAAATCATAAGGGATTTTCTTCCACTCTTCAAGATGCATTGTATCACCAGTTTGAAAGATGTGCATCACCACACCCACTTGAATGTGTGTGTGTATCAGTCTGCATCATTATGGTATTGGAAAAGAACACGGGCAATCATGCCACTCCAGCATCTGGTGTCCAACCATGTCCAGGAACCCTAGCAGCATGCCGAGATTCAACTGTAGCATGCATTATATCACTAGTTTGAAAGATGTTGCATCACCACACCCACTTAGATGTGTGTGTGTATCAGTGTGCATCATTGTGGTTTTGGAAAATAACACATGCAATGATTCCACTCCAACATGTGTGTTCTTTTCCTAAACCACATGGATCCACTAGTTGTCATTGCATGTGTGTTCTTTTCATAAACCACAGGGATCCACTGATGTCATTGCATGTGTGTTCTTTTCATAAACTAGATGGCTCCACTAGATGTCATTGCATGTGTGTTCTCTTCGTAAACCACATCGATCCACTAGATGTAATTGTATGTGTGTGTATCAGTGTGCATCATTGTGATTTTGGAAAAGAACACATGCAATGATGCCACTCTAGCATGTGGTGTCCAACCATGTCCAGAAACCCTAGCAGCATGCTAGGATTCAACTGCAACATGCATTGTATCACCAGTTGGAAAGATGCTACATCACCACACCCACTTGGATATGTGTGTGTATCAGTGTGCATCATTGTGGTTTTCGAAAACAACACATGCAATGATGCCACTCTAGCATGTGGTGTTCTTCTCCTAACTCACATGGATCCACTAGATATCATTGCATGTGTGTTCTTCTCATAAACCACATGGATCCACTAATGTCATTGCATGTGTGTTCTTTTCATAAACCACATGGATCCACTAGATTTCATTGCATGTGTGTCCTTTTCATAAATCACCTGGATCCACTAGAGTCATTACATGTGTGTTCTTTTCATAAACCAGATAGATCCACTAGATGTCATTCCATGTGTGTTCTTTTCATAAACCACATGGATCCACTATATGTCATTGTATGTGTGTGTGTGTATCATTGTGCGTCATTATGGTTTTGGAAAAGAACACATGCAATGATACCTCTAGAATGTTGTGTCCAACCATGTCCAGGAACCCTAGCAGCATTCTGGGATTCAACTGCAACATGCATTCTACCACCAGTTTGAAATATGCTGCATCACCACACCCATTGGATGTGTGTGTATCAGTTTGCATCATGGTGGTTTTGGAAAAGAACACATGCAATCGTGCCACTCCAGCATGTGGTGTCCAACCATGTGCAAGAACCCTAGCAGCATGCTGGGATTCAACTGCAACATGCATTATATCATCACTTTGAAAGATCATGCATCACCACACCCACTTGGATGTGTGTGTGCGGTGTGCATCATTGTAGTTTTGGAAAATAACACATGCAATCATGCCACTCTAGCATGTGGTGTCTAACCATGTCCAGGAACCCTAGCAGCATGCTTGGATTTAACTTCAAGATGCATTGTATCACCAGTTTGAAAGATGCTGCATCACCACACCCACTTGGATGTGCGTGTGTATTAGTGTCCATCATTGTAGTATTGGAAAAGAACACAGGAAATCATGCCACTCCATCATCTGGTGTCCAACCATGTCCAGGAACCATAGAAGCATGCCGGGATTCACCTGTAGCATGCATTGTATCACCAGTTTGAAAGATGTTGCATCACCACACCCACTTGGATGTGTGTGTATCACTGTGCATCATTGTGGTTTTGGAAAAGAACACATGCAATGATGCCACTCCAACATGTGTGTTCTTTTCCTAAACCACATGGATCTACTAGCTGTCATTGCATGTGTGTTCGTTTCATAAACCACATGGATCCACTGATGTCTTTGCATGTGTGTTCTTTTCATAAAACACATGGATCCACTAATGCCACTCCATCCATCCCATCTACATCCTTGTCTAGATCTTGTTGTAATTCCCGTACTCATTATGGATTTATACAAGTACTATTCATCTATGATTGTTTCCATTACCATTTCCATGATGTTGATTGCCTCCATGTCTGAGTTGATCGTTCATTCTTGGGGAGATGGAGAAACCCTAGTATGAGATTGAAATAAGGTAAAGTCTATTATGATATTCATCACTGTGACCATGTGTTAGATTCTCTACATCTTAATGTTGAGAGAAGTCGACCTCTCAATATTTGCCTCTCGTGGGGACTTGATGGAGGGAACTACTAGTTGGTAGATAGAGGCGTGCTAGCAGTTACAGTGACTACATAGCTATTGGCACCCCTTACGTATCAACTTGGGAAATCAAGGAAACTCACGGAACACTATCCATGCCATGGGATACGTCCTACTGGATTACGTCCCTTAATAGCGCAGAACTCGATTGATGTCAATTGTTGACTGATGTGGTTATGATGATGATGTGACCAGGGGTTGCTGCCTAATTGTCCAAATATGAAGTTCCTCCCACACATACATAGTTAAGAATGTTCATGATAATAATCTTTATCTTAGATCCTCATAATACTAGTGGTGTATCCGCTACTCCCTGAGAACTCTTTTCCCTATTGCAGTTCCAATCTTTCTTACATACGCGATACTTACTTTGCGTATTAAGTTATTTTGCTTTACCTTATTATTGCTCTTATACCTAAAACACGAAAACACCCTTCACAATACTCTCATTTTATCTTGTTACTTAGAACTTAATCTAGCATTTCTATCGTAATATTTAGTTTAAGAGTTATTAGACTTCTGACTCGTACTCCCTGTGGGATCGATATCTTTATTTCAAAACTAGCTACAAACAATTTGTGCACTTGCAGTCATCAAGCTATTTTCTAGCACCGTTGCCTTGGAGCTAACTGTTGTAGGTCTTTTAGTTTTTACTTATTTATTTTTGTCTTGCTAAATTTTGTTTTGAGTTACAGGTTCCCACCAACATGATGGACTTTGAGCATATGACTAGTGCTAACCCACTCAATTGCTTTGGGAATCCCAATGATATTTATAAAAGAGACAACACCAATGAGAAGACAAGGGGATTTGAAATAAATCCTCTACTACTTAGTATTCTACATAAGAAGCAATTTACCGAAGATGAAGAAGATCCTGATCCATATGAGCATCTTGCATGTTTCAAAGATAATGGGGCACTTTTCTATTAACGGAATATACCATCGATGAGGTAAGGGTTAAACTTTTTAGTCAGACTTTGAGTAGTACAACTCTCTCATGGTATAGATCTCTACCACCTGAAGCCACGACTACTTGGGATGTTCTAGCCTGTGAATTTCTAGCAAAATATTACCCTTTGTCAAAACCTTTTGGAATCAGGCGTCTTATAATGACTTGGAAAAACCATTTTAATGAAGGACTAGTAAGAGCTTATATCAGATTTAAAGATTTACTACGTCTATATCCTCATCATGATTTACCTGAATGGTATTTATTGCATATCTTTTATGGCGGTTTAATTGAATCTAATAAAATTGAACTAGACTCTTTCACGGAAGGAGCCTTTATGAATCGGGCACCGCTAGGAATCAGCGTCCGATATTAGCCTCTCGTCGAACTACTCACTTGATGTAGGATTCAGTTGATGTGAAGCGTCCGATCGTGGTGAGCAGAAATAGCGCCTAGGTAGTTGTGGGGGATTTGCACTCATTCTGCTAGGTTTCCGTAACTGCCTCCGTAATTTTCGTGAAGCTAATTATGTGGAATTAATGCCTCCTATTTAAACTCTGGATCCTTCGTTGTAGGAAATAGTTTAAAGATCTGAAGGTAACATATTCATGCTTCCTTGGAAGAAAACCTGCTTCCTTATGCATTAAACTTGTTTCCGGTGTTACAAAACGTGCTACCAGTGCGATAAAAAATTCTTCGACCTTATATGCGTAATGTTTTGTTCAGCAAATTCATGCTTCCATGTCTAGCGTGAGTTTGCTTCTATGGTAAATCAAACTTGCTTCGATTTAATATAATTTATATTGTAACATGGATTTTTTTAAAGGAACCATCATCATGAGTATACATGCTTAAGAAAGAATTAGGGGCGTGCTTCCAAGAAATACAAATGATGCTTCCATGGACGAAGAATTCAGCTTCCATAGACAAAAAGAACTATGCTTCCGATCCATGTGTGTGTGCTTCTAACGGGTCGATAGTTGCTTCTTGCTTCTAAGAGACCGCATGCAATGAGTCCCTATGTTCGTCTTGCAGCTCCTGTATCACTGTCATCCCACCATAGCACAAAATTCTGATCTGATATTCATTCAGACATGAGAAATTGGCAAGCATAACACGGCCTTGTTTCCACGTGACCTCGCCCTCGACGTGCTGATCATGGGCGTTGTTGATACCGGCATGCAAAGATCATGAATGGAGACACAGTAGCTACAGTGGCCAGTAACATAGCGGGTACACCGCTCCATTGTGTGGACATTGTCGCGCTTTCGTCGCCTCGGTTCTTTTCTCCGGTCTCCACAACGACCCTAACCAGGACATATCGTTGGTGAGCCGTATGAGAGGTACGGCGAGGAGCTGCCGGCTCAAAACTTTGGTCCAAAGCGGTGGCGAGGAGGCTGTCTGTGATCAATGAGTAGTAGGCCGGCGCTAGCGAAGAGCAGTTGGTCGGCGATGCAGCCAGTAGCATGGGGAGCAATGCAACCAACGGCGGCGCCGGGAGCAGTCTTAGACCCTAGGTGGGAATTGGGATCGTGGCATCCTGGGAGGGATTTATAAAGGAGGGATCGGGAGCATTCGATTGAACGGGTATATATCAACGCTCCTCGAGTCATCCGAATGATTTCCTCATATCGGACCACGATAGGAAGAGTTTACCTTATGAATCTTCCTATACCTAAAGCTTGGTCTTTATTTAATAGAATTCGTGATCATAGAGTTTCATGGAATTTTGGTCTAGGAAGTGAAGGAGGCGTAGAAATAGAACATGATTGTATTCATGACTATAATAAAAAAGGCCATGTTAAAGAATTATCTAAAGAACTTTACTTGGTTTCAGATCTTGTGTTGCAAGTTGTTAAAGCTTTTACAGAACATATTAAAACTCCAAAAGAGGGACCGGTCAAGTATGATCCACCACCCGAACCTAAGAAGAAAAGAGAAGATACAGCAACACTGGCCTCTTTAGAACCAATAAATGAAATGCCATTTCCTAACACCGCATGAAAGCATATTCTTGAATATGAACAGGTCAAGGCAGTACAGGATAAAAAGGAAGAAGAAAATTTGCCAGAAGTCGTGGAACATCTGGAGGAAACCAAAGATGAAGAGGTAACCAAGGAAGCAATTATGGCTATGTACACACATTGTAACATAGTTGAACTTGATGAAGAGACTTCCATATTGGTTGAAGGTAAAACAAAGGTAAAAGATGTGGGTAGGCCTATTCTTCCCTGCATATTTAAACAAAGCTTGCATTACGGTTTATGTGATCCTGGCACCGAACTTAATGTTATATCGTATGATTTATATTTAGAAATAAAAGAAGAAATAGAACCGACTACAATTGAAAATACCGATACTACAATTATGTTAGCCAATAAAAATCTTAGAATTCCAATGGGAGTAGTTGAAGATGCAACTGTCACAATTGGCAATAAAAACTTTCCCATTGATTTTGTAGTTGTTGATATGCCAGCTGACACTCTTTGCCCTATTATATTTGGAAGAAACTTTTTGGGTGATATAGGTGCCTATGTTAATTTCAAGGAGATTGTGTCTCTTAAGCTTTAGGAATGGAAAATAAATTCCATTTTTCCAAATTTAAAGACAGGCCTAAACAAATACAAGAAGAAGAGTAGGAGAGAACTATTGAAGAAATGGCGGCTCTTTTCTTTGGTAATCAAGAAGAAGAAATAAATGAAGATCCAAATTATGAAGAAATAGTTATGGAGGACAAGTCCCTGGAAGAACTAGAAGATGAATTTGATTCACTTCCCATAATGGGACCTCCAACTGATGAGGCGTTTGAAGAGCCAGAAAAGAGAGGGGATGGGGAACTATGACCCCCAGAATTGAAGACTCTACCAGATAATCTCAAATACAGGTTTCTAGATGATAGAAATAAATTTCCTATTATTATTAGCGCTAAACTTTCAGGAAAAGAACAAGAACTTATGGAGATACTTAAGGAGCATCGCAAGGCCTTTGGGTACTCAATGGATGACTTGAAGGGAATCAGTCCCATAAGAACCGTCCATCGAATATTCATGGAGGAAGGTGCTAAACCAGTTGCGGAATTTAATAGAAGATTGAAGCCTGAAATGAAAGAAGTGGTAAGAAAAGAAATTGTACGCCTACTAGATGCAGGTATAATCTATCATGTTACAGAAAGTGGATGGCTAAGTCCTGTTCATTATGTCCCTAAGAAGGGCCATTTCACTGTTGTTCCTAATGAAAATAATGAATTGATACATACTAGAACTATTGTTGGGCATAGGATGTGCATAAACTTCAGAAAATTAAATAAATAAACTAGGAAAGTTCACTATCCTTTACCATTCATAGATCAAACTTTAGAGAGGTTAGCAAACCATACTCATTTTTGTTACTTGGACGTATACTCTGGTTTTTCTCAAATAGCTATTCATCCTGATGACCAACTTAAAACAACTTTCATTAGTACTTCTGGTTTACATGCTTACCGATGTATGCCTTTTGGATTATGTAATGCTCCAGCTACTTTTCAAAGATGCATGACTGCTATTTTTGCTGATTTCAGAGAACTCATAATGGTATTATTTATGGATGACTTTTCTGTCTATGGAACTTCGTTTACCAGCTGCTTGGATAATCTCAAAGAGTTTTGCAGCGTTGCGAAGAAACCAATCTTGTTCTAAACTAGGAGAAATTCCATTTTATGGTCAAAGAAGGTATATTACTTGGACACAAGGTATCAAGTAAGGGAATTGAAGTTGATAGAGCTAAGGTTGAGGCAATTGAGAGAATGCCACGACCTAGGGATATTAAAGGTATAAGAAGTTTCCTTGGTCATGTGGGTTTTTATAGAAGGTTCATTAGAAATTTCTTTGGAATATCTAAACCTTTGACTAACCTCCTACAAAAGGGAGTAAGATTTAATTTTGATGATAAATGTCTTGAAGCCTTTGATCAACTCAAAAATGCTTTATCTCGTGCTCCTATCATTAAACTGCCTATCTGGGATAAAGCCTTTGACTTAACATGTGAAGCTAGTGATGATGTTGTAGGAGTAACTCTGGGACAACATATTGGTCGCAGATTTAATATTATACATCATGCTAGTAGAACTCTAAATGGTTCTCAGAATAATTACCCAAAGGAAGAAAAGGAACTGTTTGATGTATTTTTCTCTTATGATAAATTCCGTTCTTACATAGTTGAGGCAAAGGTAAGAGTTCATATGGATCATGATGGTTTAAAAGAACTCCTTGAAAGGAAACAACATAAGCAAAGACTGATCCATTGTATTCTTTCACTTCAAAAATTTGAATTGCAGATTATGCAGAGGAAGGAAATAAAGATGTTAAATGCAGTGTCCATGATAGGCCAGCAAGACACCAATCTTGTTGAGAGGGACTTTAGTCCTGGTGATTTTCATTTACGAGAATTATTCAATGAATTAAGGTCAATTCCTTCAAGGGAGAAGAAGTCTTTATTGTTGGAAGAACTTTCTCATCCCCGAATCAGCAAATGGTAAGTGCAAGGTAAGTGTTCTTACCCAAATAAGTGATTTGTTTTCACAAATTTTACCCCTAAAAATCATGCCTTTGAATTCCTTATTTTTTTATGAAGTTTTAGAGGGCTTTTACCAACTATACGAGCGGAGCTATACGACCAGAGAGGGAGCTCGCGCCGTATAGTTGGTCATTAAATTCTCTATATCATCTTTGTGAAATTGTTTTCGATATCTGAGCCTATACAATCGCAACTATACGACCGGAGCAAAAATTCCGGTCGCATAGTTGGTCGTTGAACTCTCAGCTAGTTTTGCTTTTTGGTGTCTGTATCTATATGGTCGCAACTATATGACCGGACCAAAAATACCGGCCGTATAGTTGGTCATTGAACTCTCGGGCACTTTTGATTTTTGGTGTCTATATATATCCGGTCGCAACTATACAACCGGAGCCAAAATTCCGGCTGTATAGTTGGGCGTTAAACTCTCAAACACTTCTTGTTTGTTTTTTGTTCGTAAAAAAACGTTATTGTCGGTTCTGAGTCGTGATTTAATCAACCTGGACTCAAGATATTTGGAAATATCTGCGCGGAACCAACTATACGGCTCGACCTATACAGGTCGCGCCCATATAGCTGGTCGTTACACGGCAGGACACTTCCAAATTCGTGATTTCTTTCTCTATTTCATCAAGATTATTTTCTTGCACGACAATTTGTGTTTCTCACGAGTTTTACCGACCTCTGACCCCTCTTATATACTTCCATTGTCTCTCTCTCTAATCATAATCTACAGGAACCAAACTAGCAATGCGTATCCCGCCCCAGGCCGTGGGCAACCCATGGGGCTCATTGCTCCTTCCAGGGACCACTCTAGCAGCCCGTCCATGGAGGACGATGACGAGGAGGTGGAGAGGTTTAGCCCGAGGTATAAGGAGTACATCGAGCCAAGCTACTTCAACACCAATTCCGATGATGACGTGTTTGACGTCTACATCTGCCATGACATCTATGATCCACCAGAGATCGATTGGGTGGCAATGAAGAAATCTCAACAAGATAGAGAAGATCGCAAGCCGCATGGAAAAGGGCGTGTGGAGATGGTCAAGTTCATCACCATAGATCCAAGGCCGCACAAGCGTAAGGAATTATCTAATATTGGAGCAGGTGCTAGCAACCAAGCGAAGGCACCACCCATGAAGCCAACCATTGGTGATCGTATGAACGTTAAGCCTCAAGAAGAGTGGAGGCACGGTTTCCACTTCCCCGATCCATCAATTATGGACGAGGAAGAGGAAGCTATCCCTAGGACCGAGGATCGCGTACGGGCACTGGAGATATATCAGAAGCAGGAGCTACTCCATCTCGTCGAAGTTCTTCACCGTCTCAATGAGATGGAGAAGAAGGAAGACCTCCTTCCATTGGTAACTAAGCTCGCAGATAGAGTGGATACTCTGTAATGTGATATGCGCAGGTGCTACAGCCGCATAACTACTCTGGAGGAGACCAACAAGAAGCTACGCACCGCAGTGTTACACGCCATGGCGCCACAGTGATCTACAACAATCACGGTATCAAATAATTACAAGGGATTATTTGATCCCGCCTGGCTTGATTCCTAGCTTGGGGAGATCTTTAAGACCTTGTAATCTATCCTGTAAGTTATTATTATTATTTTTGCATTAGTTCAAACTAGAAATAAATTTTGCATCATTAGAATTCCCTTCAGGAATAGTCGATCCCTTTTATGAAATTCCGAGTTTATTATTATATATGGAGCAATATTGAGTTTGTGTTTGCTTTAATGATATATGAATGGCTTGAGTATGATTTTACTTGCATTTGATGATAGCAATAGGAGTCTTCCAAACCATTGGTAATAATGGAACACCTAAACATAATTTACTCAATATGCTATAAGTCTACGGTTTGATTTACAAAGAAAAAATTATCTATACAATTAAGTTGAGAAAGAAACCTTAAACAAAGGAAAATGAAAGTGTTATCAAAATAGAATTAGAACAAGTCGAGGTAGAATCTTCAAGTCATAAGAATGCTTCGTATACAATTGGATTATGATAATTGAGATCGTTAGACTTTGAATTCCTAATGAAGTGGAATGTATGGCTAGCTCCTTTGCACATCACTTAAACAAAAGTGTGAGCATATATATAAAAGAAAAGAAAAGGAAGAAGAAAAAAGAGAGAGTGTGCAAAGAGCAAGTAGGCATATACCACTGTATAGTAGTATGACAAAGATGCACTTTTGAGATTTTGAATCGCAAGTGAATATGTTGATCCTAAAACACTTGGGACTACCTTGTTAACTTATTCGGTTGAACGAGATACTTTTACATTATGTTGAGATTCATCTTTTATGAACAGCTGATCACTAAGGTGTGGAAGCCTTCTAATACTATTCAGATGGTTCGAGTAAGGTATTATTCATGAACTTATTCCTATGTATTGTGCATGATAAACACATGCTGCAACTGCCTCATTTATTTTATCGACTCAGCTTCATGAATATGAGGATCACATCCATTAAGCTAAAACTTGCTCGAGACGAGCAAGAGTCTAATCTTGGGGAAGTTGATGAGCGCATATTTGCATCATGTTTGACATTATTATTTTGCATTGTAGATGTAGTATATTGGTATTTTACGGCGCTCACGCGCATATTTTATGTCTGTTTTCACCAGGATCAGGACAGATGATGGATCCATTGGATACAATTATTGTAGTAGTTGTACTATGGAGAAAAGGAGTTAAAAACAACGTAAATCGCTTATTTGGGAAATATTAATAATACCAGAAGAAAACCAGAAGCAAACAAGGGAGGCAGAAGGTTCAACAACCAACTATATGGTGGGAGCAAATTTTCCGGCCGTATAGCTCCAGCCTTATAGTTGGCACCTCCTCCTCCTCGTCAAATAGTTTCACCCCATGCAATTGGTTCGAGCATACGACATACAGAACACCCAGAAATCCCAGAAACCTCACCTCCAGAAGGAATCTAGAGGGGGAACTCATCCACAAGGATCCATCTTCGCCCTACGTAGATCTGGGAGGCTAAGGCATCGATCTTCATCATCCACCACTGCATCATCACCATCTCCATCCATCCCATCTACATCCTTGTCTAGATCTTGTTGTAATTCCCATAGTCGTTGTGGATTTATACAAGTACTATTCATCTAGAATTGTTTCCATTACCATTGCCATGATGTTGATTGCCTCCATGTCTGAGTAGATCTTTAGTTCTTAGGGAGATGGAGAAACCCTAGTATGAGATTGAAATAAGATAGTCTATTATGATATTCATTGTTGTGACCATGTGTTAGATTCTCTACATCTTGATGTTGAGAGAAGTCGACCTCTCAATATTTGCCTCTCATGGGGACTTGATGGAGGGATCTACTAGTTGGTAGACGGAGGTGTGCTAGCACTTACAATGACTACAAAGTTGTTGGCACCCCTTACGTATCAACTTGGGAAACCGAGGAAACTCACGGAACACTATCCATGCCACGAGATACGTCCTACGGGATTACGTCCCTTAATAGCGCAGACCTCGATTGATGTCGATTGCTGACTACTATGGTTATGAGGATGATGTGAGCAGTGGTTGCTGCCTAATTGTCCAAATACAAAGTTCCTCCCACACATACATAGTTGAGAATGTTCATGACAATAATCTTTATCTTAGATCCTCATAATACTAGTGGTGTATCCGCTACTCCCTGAGAACGATTTTTCCCTATTGCAGTTCAAATCTTTCTTACATACGCGATACTTACTTTCTATATTAAGTTATTTTTCTTTACCTTATTATTGCTCTTAAACCTAAAACCCAAAAATACCCTTTACACAATACTCGCATTTTATCTTGTTACTTAGAACTTAATCTAGCATTTCTATCGTAATATTTATTTCAATAGTTATTAGACTTCAGACTCCTTCTCCCTGTGGGATCAATATCTTTATTTCAAAACTAGCTACAAACGATATGTGAACTTGCAGTCATCAGTGTATCAGTGTGCATCATTGTGGTATTGCAAAATAACACATGCAATGATGCCACTCCAGCATCTGGTGTCTAACCATGTCCAGGAACCCTAGTAACATGTTGGGATTCAACTGCAGCATGCATTGTACCACCAGTTTGAAATATGTTGCATCACCACACCCAATTGGATGTGTGTGTATCAGTGTGCATCATTGTGGTTTTGGAAAAGAACACATGCAATGATGCCACTCCAGCATGTGGTGTCCAACCATATCTAGGAACCCTAGTAGCATGTCGGGATTCAACTGTAGCATGCATTGTATCACCAGTTTGAAAGATGTTGCATCACAACACCCACTTGGATGTTTGTGTATCAGTGTGCATCATTGTGGTTTTGGAAAAAAACACATGCAATCATGCCACTCCAGCATGTGGTGTCCAACCATGTCCAGGAACCCTAGCAGCATGCTAGGATTCAACTACAACATGCATTGTATCACTAGTTTGATAGATGTTGCATCACCACACCCAATTGGATGTGTGTGTATCAGTTTGCAACATTGTGGTTTTGTAATAGAACACGTGCAATGACATCTAGTGTGTGTGCATGGTGGTCGTTAGATCGTAACCTTAGCCCCCAATGGTGGCCGTTAGATCGAGTCTTCTAGAAGGCACGCCCCTAAGACACTTGTTCTGCATGACGATTCTTACACACCGTTCAACCGGGGTGCTTGGACGATTTGGATGGTTCTTCGTCAGAGTGATCCGCGAGTAGGTTGTTCTACGACATGATTGACCATGCTTACTATCCGCTTGCTTTGGACAAACTGGTAACACCACGTGCTCCCACTTGCGAGTGTCATGTGTTCCATGGGCCCACCTGCCAACGTCACGTCCCCTTTACTTCTCTTCCTCCCCATACTTCTCTTCCTTCCCCTCGAAACTACTTTCCCCACTTATGTTCCATCCGGCCATAGCCGCAAGCCGACGACGCCTCCAGCGATCTATCCCACAGCCACCCTAGTCCCCCACCCCCATTTCGCCATGGGTTCAAGGGAGACGGTGAGGAAATGCGTCGTGACGACAGCGACGGTGATTTCGATGTGAGTCGAATCATCTCTAACATCTGTGGCCATTTATCTATTTTGAGCTAGATCTACTCTGATTACTCATGCACATATGATGTGTTTGGCTAACTAGTCATTGTATGACTCCGTCTATCATGGTTTAGCGGAGGAAGACAGTCCTCCGCTATGTGAACATGGATATGTGCCTGCTAAATTTGTAGTGTTCGAAGGACGTAACGCAGGCAGGAGGTTTTTAGGGTGTCAAGGACATGGTGCAATGTTGCCACGCAGAAGTTGTGGCGTTGTCAAATGGTTAGAGCCAGAGTGGCCCAAATTGATGCAGAAAACACTGGACAAACTATGGGATGTGACAGTTGAGCGGAAAGAACCCATAGTCAGATCAATTCTTGAGAGTTCTGAGATGAAGTTATTTGACCATGTTGACACAACCAAGCTTAACTGAGATCTTAAGAGGGTGCAAGACAAGGTTAGCAAAGTTGAGAAGGAGAGGGATGTGGCGTTGGCCCTGAAGGCTAAAGAAAAGCAAAAACTTAATGAAGCAAGGAATGAACTTCACCAAGCCAAAGTCCTGCAGTTCACAACTACGGGTATTGACAAGTGCATGAGGATAAATGCGGAGAAACAATTGAAGTTGTACAAGGAAGATGCTAAAAGGATGGAGCAAACTATTCGATCCTTGCTCTCGCGGGAAGATGCGCATCATGCTAAGATTAGGAGGATCAAGGAGATTTGTGATAACTAGTTTTATTTAGCTTGAGATCCATACTTTTTTAATTTGTCTTAACTAGTGGTCTCGGAGTCCTGGGAGAAAAAAATTGGTCGCTCGTTAATCTGGCCTAGCCCTCCATTACTTCCTTTTGTCTAATGATGGTGGTATTCTAACTTTGGTGGTTTGTTGTGACACCCCGGGATTAGGGCTAGACAAATCCTAGACCTCTGTCTAATATAAGCCTAACCTAAATCTCGAAAGCGTACATAGAAAGCATCGGTAACATCACAGTGACCCTACGACACAAAAAATATTAGAGCAAGCTCATAACTGAGCGAGGAACCAAATTATTACAAGCAAAGGTCACTGAACACAAACATCAAACAACGGAAGGCAAATTATGCTATTAAATATAGCACACGTAACAAATGGCCTAAGAGGCCTGAAGCATAATGATAACGTCCCAATCCATATATTCCAGGCTACAGACCGGGAACCCCAAACTACTCGTCGATGTCGATGCTTTAACAGACTCATCTTCTAAGGTAGCACTTACCTGCTGCAAAAGTATCAACAAAGCAAGGCTGAGTACAGGGTGTACTCCGCAAGACTTATGGCTGGTGGAGCTATTTTGCATAAAGCTATCTTTGTTTGTAAAACAATAGGGAGGAGAAAAAGCTCGACTAAACAGATCATTTCAAAAGTTGATAAGAAAGCGATATCACTAGCTTTGATCATCTCTTGATAACCATCGAAACGTCATCAGCTGAACCTACCATCTAGGATCACCCCCTCGATCCCTGAGGAAGATCCTTAAGCACACTTTACCTTACTTGCCAAATTTTACGATTAGGTTATTCTTCTATATGATCATCACGTCTGTTCCCAAGTCGGCCATAACCGTGGACACGGCTTCCCGAAAATATTATTAACCCTGCATGGGTGCACAACTTTACCCACACGTACCAACCGATTCTTAGTGCCATTTAACATTAGCCCTCTTCCTTGGAAGGCTGTTAGAGAGTGGTTGACGACGACCTTTACCTTGCTTTCGCCGAGACCATGAGTCACGCCCTAAGGAGATGCCGCCATAACGGTTCAAGTCTCGAAGGCGGTCCCTAGAGATGTGTGCAGGGAACAAGATTATGGAGGCCATGCATCTCTTGTTCCCGGCCACGCTTACCTACCTGTATGAATGCACCTCCTCCACCTCCTTCAAGAACGACCAGAATGCATATGTCGAATGGAACGCCCGAACTATGTGACTCATGGAATCTACTAGGCAAGTTAGTTGGTCGAGGGGGTTTCCAGGCCCCCGTGTGGTTGTACGCTCGTCTTGGTTCAAGAGGCAAGAACTCAGATCCTAGTGGTGGCAAGTATGGGACTGCAAAAACCACAACCCACTATGGCCTCCCATACAAGCCTTAGCATGTTTAACTTTCATCTCTGATCATACCACGTCATCATGTCCAACTAGGTTCATTCGCAGCTCTGATTCATCAACCGGATGGATCAGCGGTAACAGCTAAGCTTGGCTAAGCACAACAAATATAACAGCTGTTGGGGGGATACCCCCGGGTAGGGTCAAGCCGGGGTATAAAGGCCGAGTTAGCCGAGGTTCGGCAAGGCCAAAGCGGATGCTGGCCGGGTCACCTCAAGGCAGGCCGAATCACGGAGTAACCCGGACAAGGGGACGTCCACCTAACGTGGTCTCAACCGACTTAAGCCGTAAGTTGGAAAGATGTATCTAACTTTCATGCAGGAACAGGTGTGGCCGGATCAACTGCGATCCGGGTCATGTCAAGCTTCTAGGAGAAGGAAGGAATCTCGCTGGTCAAAAGTAGCCCTGGTACGCACGGCATGAGCGAAGCGGACAGAGGCAGGACCAGCAAGGCGTGGCTGACAGAGGTGACAACGCCAATGTCGGCTGACGCAGGCACTGCAGAGGCTCACGTAGCCTCTGCATGGGTGACGCGGGGAAAAGCGACCCGGTCGGCTTACTATTTTTGGGAGGAGGCATATTCCCTAGAATATGCCTCCACGTATGCCCTAAGTGGAGACCTAGTCACCCCTATATAAGGAGGGCTAGGGCCTCTGTAGGAAGGTTAGGTTCTACGGGTCGGTCTTGTACGGGTTAGCTAGTGGCGAGAGTAAGAGAGTCCCTTCTTCCTCCTCTCCCCAAGACAGCTCTAGGAGCACTTGTAAACCTTGGCAGTGAATCAAATATAAAACTTCCATGTGTGGAATCACCTCACTATCCCTCCCTGGATTCCCCTAGTGCATTTAGTTCCCACCTTTAGCCTATCCATGGCATCTGCCATGACACCACCACGACAGTTGGCGCCCACCGTGGGCCTAGCGGCGCTAGCAGGGGTCAAGATCCGGACGGCAAACCTCATCGGCACCGGCGAACGCATCGTCTCCGGGCTCGTTCAGTGCTTTGGAGCACTAGACTTTGTCAGCAACAACGATGGCTGCTTCGGCACGCGCCCACTTCCACACAACGGCCTCTTCGTCAAGCTCAGCGCGCACAAGGTCTACGTTGTTGTCGATGTGTCGTGCGTTCATCCGCGGCACATTGTCGAGGCAGGGGAGCCACCCCTTAGCGTGGTACATGGGGCGCGTATCCCTCGCTCCCCGGACCGTGCTGAGGTGATGATGACTGCGCCTGGTGCAGGCGCAAGCAAGGATCCGACACCAGATCTGGAGGTAACGCCTAAGGCACCGAGGAAAGGTAGAGGTCCTCCACTAGAGAGGCATGAGAATGTGCTACGGGAAGCGATGGATAGCTTGGCAAACCATGTAGTAGCAGCAGTAGATCCGGCTCCGGCGCAGGCCGAGCTAGAGGAAACTAGGCAAAAAATACTAGAGGGTGCGAAAAAGATAGCCGCGGCTCAGCAGTCGGTGAGCATGATGCTGCATGAGTACGCAAAGGCAAATAAAGTTGATGCTGTAAAAGTAAAGGGGAGAAACCTCATAAGCGAAATGAACAAAGAGGGAGACACTAGGATTGAGGAGTCAGAGAACTGTTTGTCCGTGGGGCTGCCGAGGTATAGTACCCCGGCTAAGAACCTTAGGGTAGCGGATGCAGCTGCGTCCGAGTTAGAGGGTCTAATGGGTGAAGCCCGTCAGAGACAGCAAGATAGGGTCAATGAGTTGGTTCGGATCGCGAACAGGCAAAATGAGGAATTGCTCAGGGCTAATCCGGAGAGAGCTGGGGCCTCCAAGATCTTTCATTCGGCGGTGGGTAACCCAGAGAAATCCGCTGGAGCCGCATTGTCTCCTCATGGTGGTCCTAGGAGAGAAGAAGTAATAACGTCGGCCAGAAGGAACAAACAGATCATCCCGTATGACCCAACATGGGCAGGGAAAGGAAAAGAAGTACAGAAAAATGACGATTGATGAAGTGTGAGCTGAGGTGAAGCTTGCCGAGGTAACCGTGACAAAGGCAATGCCGGTCAAGGAAATGCTGTAAACGGCAATGCCGGACAACGAAACTCGGCAGGAGCAGAACAACCGCAGCAGTGGAATATACCAAGGCAAGAGCAAAGTGTCGGCCGAGGTATGCAATAGAGAGGTGCTCCACGAGAGCAAGACCGGTATAATGATGGAGATTCGGAAATGGTGAACGCAGGATACCCAAGGCCGGACTATCATGTGATAGGGTCAAGATTGGGAAGCAGGGATTTGATGCCTGATGATGCCAGGTTGAAACTGGATCGACTGTATAGGTCGGAACAGATCGAAAGTCAAGGTCCACCGGGTCCTGCGTGTTTTGGGCCTCGGATCATGAAGGAGCCGCCGGTACCTAACTTCCAGTTACCCAGAGGCACAAAGACGTATGACGGCAGTACTAAGCCGGAGGATTGGTTGATAAACTATGCTAAATCTGTGAAAATTGCTACAGGCAACTTGAGATGGGCTGTGAGATATGTACCCCAGATGTTGGAGGGGCCAGCAAGGGTATGGCTAAACAATTTGCCGGCCGGAAGTATTAATTGCTGGATCAATTTTGAGGAAATGTTTATCAGCAATTTCTCAAGTACGTATCAGAGTCCAAATAGGCCACAACCCTAACTATGTGTAAGCAGAGACCGAACGAGACAGACCGGGAGTTTTTAACCTGGTGGTGTACCGTTAGAAACTCGTGTGAGGGTGTGATAGAGTCACAGGCCATAGCGTGGTTTGCGCAAGGGTGCATATGCAAGCGAGCTGTGGCAGAAGTTGCAAAGGAAAATGCCAACTACATTGGCAGAGATGATCCGGATTGCTGTTTCGTATGCCTTGGGTGATCCTACTCAACCCAGGCTCCTGTCTAACGAGTCAAATGAGGAGTACTACCAGAGAGATGGAGCCGGATCATCCCGGAGGAATGATTACAGAGGTAAAAGAAGAGATGACAGACCGGATCACCGGTATAGTTCGCAACAAGTTGCAACTGTGGATCAAGATCAGCCAGGAGCAGGAGGCAATCAACGTCAGAAAACTGGAGGGGGACAATGGACACCAAGAAATGATGGCAAGAAAACTTGGACGCTAGAGCAGAAGAAATAGTGGCAAGAAAAGAAGGATCGTCCGAGGTATACTTATGAGTCGATGTTGTATCAGCCGTGTAAATTTCACATGCCAAATCCGAGTAACCCAACTGGTCATACGACGAGGCAATGTGAGTGGATGCGTAAAATAGAACAAGGTGGTTCGGGGAATGCTCAGGCACCCTGGAATGATCAACCTCGGCAGGAATTACCCTGGCAGAAATTGCTCTCCGAAGCAAACACGCAACAGCTAATGTTGCCTCCCCCTCCGCTGAGGTATGATAACCATGAGAGAAGGGATGCGGTGCATCAAGTAGAAAACCAGCATCAGCCGGATCAGAGGTACCCCGGAAATGAGGGGAGGAACGAGTACAGAGAGCATCATCAGAGTTACTGCGTGTTTACCACTGAGGAAACAGACAGAAAGAGCTTGCAGCACCGACATATGGAGGTGAATGCGGTAATTCCAGTAGTGACGAGGTATATGCCTTGGTCGGACCAGGAAATCACCTGGAGCATTAAAGACCATCCCAAGCTTATGCCAAGTCCTGGTTCGTATGCGTTGGTGCTGGATCCGACATTCATTGGGCCTAACATAAATGTATGGTTCTCCAAGGTATTGATTGACAATGGCAGTAGCATTAACATCATGTATGCGGATACAATGCGCAAGTTGGGTATCTCGGAGAACATGCTCCAGGCTACAAGGACAACTTTCCATTGTATTGTGCCCGACATTTCTTGTGAGCCCATAGGCAAGGTCCGAGTTGACGTATTGTTCGGCACGAGAGATAATTGCCGGACTGAGAATTTGGAGTTCGAAGTGGTGAACTTAGAAAGTGCGTATCACGCGTTACTTGGAAGACCAGTACTGAACAAGTTCATGGCAAGTTGTCACATCAGTTACTTGAAGATGAAGTTGCCCGGGCCAAACGGAGTGATTACTATTGCTGGAGATTCTCGACGTTCCATTGAGTGTGCGTCGGCCGAGTCTAACCTAGCCGAGTCAATCGTGATCGCGCAAGAGAAAAGAAAAATCCAAGAGGTGGCGGCATTGCTCAGTCCGCGTAGCAGTATATGTCGACGCTGAGTAACCCACATGGGAGTGTCTCATTCGAAGCCACGAAAGATACCAAGAAGGTGCATGTTGATGATATGTTCCCAGAGCGCACCGTAATAATTGGTGCCGGGTTAAATGATAAATAGGAAAGCGAGCTCGTCAACTTCCTCCGTGAGAATTGGGACATTTTTGCTTGGTCCACACATGACTTGCAAGGTGTTCCGAGGGAGTTGGCCGAGCACTCTTTGAATGTGAGACCCAGAGCAAAGCCAGTGAAGCAACCTCTCTGCCGCTTCGCCGAAGATAGGAGGAAAGTCATCGAAGATGACATAGCTCGGTTGTTGGCTGCAGGATTTATCATGGAAGTTCTTTACCCAGATTGGCTATCTAATCCGGTGCTGGTGGAAAAGAAGAAGGATGATCCGAATGTGGCAGTGGTTTGGCGTATGTGTATAAATTACACGAACCTGAACAAGGCATGTCCCAAAGATCCATTTCCACTGCAAAGGATAGATCCGGTCATAGACTGAACTGATGGATGTGAACTGTTGTCATTCATTGATGCATATTATGGTTTCCACCAGATACCTCTGAATCTGGATGATCAAATAAAGACTGCATTTATCACCCCGTATGGGGCTTATTGCTATCGCACCATGCCGTTTGGTTTACGTAATGCAGGAGAAAAGTACCAAAGATGTATGCAAAAATGTTTGCACGACCAAATAGGTCAAAATCTACAAGTGTATGTGGATGATGTGGTTATCAAGACCAAGGAAAGCAAGACACCTTGACGATATCATGCAGACGTTTGCGAACTTGAGAAGGTTCCGGATGAAGCTTAACCCGGAGAAATGTACCTTCAGTGTCACGGCTGGAAAGTTACTCGGATTTCTTGTTTCCAGCTGAGGTATCGAAGTTAATCCAACTAAAATTCGGGCCATTGAGCGAATGGAACTGCTGAAGTGTCTTAACGATGTCCATAAGTTCACTGGTTCCCTGGCATCGTTAAGTTGGTTTGTGTGTCGGTTGGGAGAAAAGGCATTGCCTCTCTGTCAACTCATGAAAAAGTCAGATAAGTTCGTTTGGACGCGGCAGGCCAATGAAGCCTTTGCTCATTTAAAGAACATGTTAGCCACAGCACCAGTGCTAGCCTCTCCACTATCAAAGGAGCCAATGTTGCTCTATATAGCTGCCACCAACCGAGTTGTAAGTGCAGTAATTGTGGTAGAGCGCGACGAAGAGGGTAAGTCAGTGCAAAGGACAGTGTATTATCTGAGCGAGGTGTTGTCTGTCTCAAAGCAGAACTACTCACACTATCAATAGGTGGCGTATGGTGTGTATATGGTAGCTAAGAAGTTGAAGCATTACTTTGAGGAACATCCCATCAAGGTAATATGCGAGGCTCCCATATCTGAGATAATGAGTAACAAGGATGCAAGTGGTAGGATTGCAAAATGGGCAATTAAACTAGATCCCTATGCACCACAATATGACAGAAGAGAAGCAATCAACTCTCAGGCTGTGGCTGACTTTTTTGTGGACTGGGCCGAGGTACAATACGAACCACCGCTACCAGATCCGAATTACTGGAGGATGCACTTTGACGGGTCAAAAACAAAAACCGGGCTAGGCGCTGGAATTGTACTTACCTCGCCAAAGAAGGACCAGCTGAAATATGTGCTACAGATCCATTTCATGGCATCAAAAAATGTCGCTGAGTATGAAGCACTTGTGCGTGGGCTCAAAGTGGCAAAAAGAAATTGGGATACTCCGGATCCTATGCTTTGGCGACTCAGATTTGGTAGTATAGCTAGTGTCGGGACTGTGGGACGCCCTTGATCCAAACATGGCGCTGTACAAATTTCATGTGCAGAAGATATCTGGTTACTTTGAGGGATGTGAATTTCACCATGTACCCTGGGTGGAAAATGAGGCTGCCGACGTACTGTTGAAGCTCGGATCAACCCGACAAGCAATTCCACCGGGTGTAGCATTGGAACACCTCAAAAAACCGTCTATTAGGCCATCCCCAGAAACCGACTCAATTTACGTCGCGGAGGATATAGAATCCGGAGCTGTGCCCATGGATATTGACACGGGAGGTGGTGCGTGAAACCCGGGGTCTGCCTCGGCAAGCCCGGGGACTGCTTCGCAAGACCCGGGGACTGCTCAGCATGATCCGGTTGAAGTTATGCCGGTGGACCAGATGGAAATTGATGAGGATGTGTTCCCTATGCGAGCCATACCAGCTGGGGCGCTGCCTATATTTCGATTCCTGAAAGATGGAACTTTACCCACTGAGGAGGTGCTATCCAGGCAAACTCAGAGGAGAGCAAAGGCATACACAATCATCAATTCCGAGATATACAAAAGGAGTGTGACCACTGTCCTCCAGCGATGCGTTGACCCAGAAGAAGGGCTTGACATCCTCTGAGATATACATCAAGGGGAGTGCGGGCATCATGCCTCGTCCCGAGCCTTGGTGGCAAAAGCTTTCTGGCATGGATTCTACTGGCCAAGTGCCTTAGAACAAGCAGAAGATCTGGTGAGAAAGTGCAATGGTTGTCAGAGGTATTGTACCAAGACACATATGCCAATGTCGGAGCTCAAGACCATACCAATCACCTGGCCATATTCCGTGTGGTGTTTGGACATGGTTCGCCCGTTTAAACCAGCAAGGGGAAATATAACTCACATCTTGGTCATGGTGGACAAATTTACAAAGTGAATTGAAGTGAAGCCAATAAGAAAATGTGATGGAGCTACGGCCGTGACGTTTCTCAAAGACATCATCTTGAGATATGGTTATCCTCACAGTATCATAACTGATAATGGCACAAACTTTGCGGAAGGAGCATTTGCGCGTTTCTGCCGGGATAAGAAGATTTGGTTGGACGTTGCCTCGGTAGCCCACCCCGCTTCGAACGGACAAGTGGAAAGATCCAACGGATTGGTATTATCTGGGATTAAACCCCGGCTCATTGAGCCGCTGCAAAGATCAGCGGGGCGCTAGATAGAAGAACTACCAGCGTTACTGTGGAGTTTACGAACAACTCCGAATCGATCAACAGGCTATACGCCATTCTTTCTGGTATATGGGGCAGAAGCTGTATTACTAGACGACATAGAGCATGATTCGCCTAGGGTCACCCCATACACAGAAGCCGAAGTGCAAGAAGCCCGGAAAAATGATGTTGATCTGCTGGAAGAAGCGAGAGAATTGGCATTGTCTAGATCCGCCATATATCAGAAAAATCTCCGACACTATCATAGCCGGAAAGTAAGCCCCCGAGTTTTCCGGGAAGGCGATCTGGTGCTCCGGTTGGTACAACGTACTGCTGGCATGCATAAATTATCTCCTCCATGGGAAGGGCCATTCATTATGAGCAAAGCATTGCACAATGATTCTTATTATCTTATAGATGCAAAGCCACAGGAAAAGAACAAGGCGGACAGGTCCGGCGAGGAGTCTAAGCGCCCGTGGAATGTAGCTCTACTTCGTCCTTTCTACACTTAGCAAAGAAGTGTATGTATCCGAGTCTTCTCATATGTCGGTATGTATGCCGACACTGAGCTTATCAATGAAATGTTGGCACCTCGAGCAGTAACTCGGGGACTGCCTTAATAATTTCAGTCTTCTGTTATTTATACGTCAGCTGGAGTAAGTTGTTCTACTTAACTCAGATTAGTAGTGTGTGAGCACCAAAAACCCAACTCTTCGACTTGCTGCTGTCCAACAAGAATTGGCTTCATGGAAAGCAAGAGAACAAGTTTGGATTGCGTAGCACATGAAAAACGACTAAGGAAAAGAACTTAATCGAGCCGACGTTTGTTTTTCGAACTAACCTTGTGTGTTTTTAGTTTATTAGGCTGAATTATTTTGAGCTAAGCCTAAAAGTTTCCAAGTATTGTTAAGACAATTTTTGAAGCTCGAATTCGTAAGTCATAAAACCGAATCAAGGTAGACACGAGCCGAGCCAAAAGATTGGACGAACAAGAAAATGAAACTCGGGGACTACGCCCAAGTTAATCTGGCATAAAAACTTAGTAGCAAAATATCACATGTGTACTGGATACAATTCCACCCGGCATACCGGGGATCAGATAAACTTTAAAGTTTTTTCACTTAAGGAGCAGCAGGAGGAGGAAGTTCGGCGTCATCATAGCTGTCCTCAATGTCCGAGGCATCGCCCTCTTCGTCCTCATCCGAGCCATCTTCAACGTTTTCAGCGTTTTCGTCACCGGTGGCTTCCAGGAAGCTCGGTCCCTCAGTCCATTCGTGAATGTGAGCATATTCGATGAGGCTATGGGCGCAAGCCTTGCGCCAAGCTACCCACTCCGGGTCACTGGTCCATTTGGATCCGGTGCGCATGCGCGCTAAGAGGCTGAGGTCGATCTTATCATACCACGTAAGTACGTAGTGGAGAACGGTCTCAGGGTCATAGGGAATCTCTTCAGCGTCCTCCATGTCATAGGGAATCTCTTCAGCGTCAGGCCCAACAGGAGTACCCCTCTCTCGGCGGAAATCAGCAACAGCGGCGCTCGCGATGGCAGTGCCCTCTGGAAGTTTGCCTGAAAACGAGATAAGAGAAGCGGGTAAATAAAAGACATGTGATGTAACCCAGAGAAATATGCCAGATAAGGGAAAGGAACTTACGTGAAATATGGCTGAGGATCCGAGTCAACTCCCTGGTACAATCAACACGTCTTTTGCGAAGCTGCACAAGTTCAGCGTTCGCCGACTCAAGCTTGACGCCGGCCTCCTGGAGAAGTTCTCGGTCCTTGGCAATTTGGAGGTTGAGGCGCTCGCGCTCCTCGGTGAAGTCCTGGCCAGCCTTTTGGAGCTCGGATTGATGTTGTGCCTTCAATTTCTTCATCTCGGCCTTAAGCTTGGCGATCTCATCATCCTTGGTCCGGAGGAGGGAAAGCTCATCTTCTTTCTTTTTGAGATTGGCCTGATGCTGCCTTGCTTGTTCGAGAAAATGCAGCATCATATCAGGCACAGGCACACTATCTTCCAGCGATACTGAAATATTTCGTCAACCTGGCAAAGCTAGGATATGAATGTTTGCCGAGCCAAGGAGGAAAGGAGATGAAAAGCATAGAAAGGTTGAGTAGATATAACTGACCCTTGATCTAATCTAGATTCTTCCTCATAAGCTTGTTCTCAGCCTCCACCCTAGCTGCGAAAAACGAATGATGTATTAGTCGGGCAGAAGAAGATGAAGGAAAATGGAGAAATGTCAAGGAAGAAACCTACCCCGTTTGTCGTGTTCGGTGAGAAGTGTGTTATGCTTGGCGCGCAGCATCTTATGAGTGTCCAGGAGACGCTGAAACTCAGCGCTCCAGCGGTTGGTGGTCACCTGAAAAGAGTACAAAATTACGACTTAGCCTTGTGCGTATTCGAAGTGTACAAAATCCGGGCCAAGTGGAACTTAAACCGGCTCTAGGTGTGTGCATATTCGAAGTGTACAAAATCCGGGCCAAGTGGAACTTAACCCAGCTCTAGGTGTGTGCATATTCGAAGTGTACAAAATCCGGGCCAAGTGGAACTTAACCCGGCTCTAGGTGTGTGCATATTCGAAGTTATCAAGGAGCTACGTTAGTTTACTAAGGAGCATCCGGCCGAGTAACAAGTTACTCCCCCGGAGGCTCGGGGACTAATGGTTTTATCATCAATATCTACAACATGCTAAGGAAAAGGAGAAGTAACGTACCTCCATCATCCGACCTGCAAGGTTAATTGCCTTAGCGAATGTGTTCATTTGGGCAAAAAATTCAGTGGGGCCGTACTTCTCCGGAAGATCGTCCTTGTGGAAGAACTCCGCCTTGTTCCAATTCATGACGAATTCAATCAGGGTCAGAGGGTATCGCTCGCTACTGGGCATATGGGGCACCACCAAGCCCTTCGTGTGCGCCTCCCTCCTCTCAACCAGGGCAAGAGCCGGGCTGGTGTGCAAAACCATCTGTTGCGCATCAACTGGCTCGGCAGGGGCGTCCTTCGGTGCTGGAGGCTTCTTGGAAAGCATGGACGGGAGAGTACGCTGTCCAGCCTCGACGGACGCTGCCCTGGTGGCGTCAGGGGCCTTTTTGCCCTTGGGCTGCTGAGAGGAGGAAGTGGTTGCAACAGATTTAACCTTGGGAACTGCCTGAGTACTTTCTCGCCGAGACTGGGAAGTCTCTGACGAGGCGGAGGAGCTTGGTGCTGCTGCCGTTGCTCTTGGTGTTGCTTTTGGTGCTGGTGCAGGTGCTGCTGCTAGTTTCTTATTTGGTGGGGGTGTTGAGGTAGCCTCGGTTGTAGCTGGTTGCGGCAAAGCCAAAGTGGTGGATGTCGTTGCCTCGGCCGGGCCTGTCTCCCCCGCTCCAAGGTTGCCCCCCTCTTGACGAGGTGGTGTGGAACCCGGAGCAGCCGCTGAACCCTCCGGAATAGGGCTCAGCGAGCGTGAATCGTCGCCACGAGGGGGAGAAGGGCTGAGTCGGAGCGGCAAAGCAATTCTAGATCCGCTCTAGGGGACCTCCACCGCAGCCCTGCCGAATCAAACAGTGTCGGATGAGAAACTATAACAATGCAGGAACAAGTAAGTGGCAGAGTGAAAGGAGGCTTACGCATCCGAGGTCAGGGGCTCCTTGGGCTTCCGAGCCCTTCGTGTTGGGTCCTTGGTTGCAGGCTTGGAGGCAGTCTCATCCCCATACTTCTTTCGCCTTTTGGTTGGCTGAGAAGGTCCGGAGGAAGAAGTTGATGCAGCTCCCCGCTTCTTCTTCGGTGCAACCGGAACAGGGTCACCCATGGCCAGGGGAGGGTCCTCATGGATCTGACCACCGGGGTTAGCTGATGCCGGAAAAGCATAAGAAAGGGGGACAGCGTCAAAAGCTTCCATCACCTCGACATCCGAGTCATCTTCATCGTCGGGCCAATCTCTAATGGAAGAGAGTTTACCGGTGGGTCGCTTCGTAGAGTTGGTCATTGGCAGGAACATCTCCTGATCCGACTCCTCCTCATCCGAGGTCTCCCGGTCAGGCGCCCATTTGAGGGAGGGATCGGTGCCATCCTCGATGGTTTGCTGAAGGAATTGCTAAGGAGAGAAAAAATGATAGAGTTAAATATAGAACAACAACTGACATAAGATTTAATTCGGAAAAAGTTTGCAGCACGAAGCTTACCATGGGAGGAGGCCTATCTCGGCAATAATGCTCAATTCCCCACATCCACTCCAAGGAGAAGTCCTTGTGGGTGGTGAAGAGGGCCTTGACCCGGCGGTAAATGTCCGTGTTACTCAACTCGAAAGACGAGGTACGGTTGGGGTCGCAGCCCCAGCTCATGTGACACACCTTGTGAGTGTGCTTCGGGAGGGGGAGATCCAGTTGCGGATGAATGTGATCATGGCGTCCTCGTTGCACAACCCGAGCTCCTTCAGCTCCGCGAACCTTTTGTTGACCTGGTTGGCCAAGACCGTGGGCTTCTTGGGGATAACGTCCCACAACTCCGGGTTAGGAGGACCTGGAGTATAGGGGCGTAGCCGGATCAAGTCTTCGGTGCCGGCGTTCCGGACATAAAAGAAAGTCCGGGCCCATCCCTTAGAGGACTCCAGCCCGGTGACTCGGGGGAAGACGGATAGCCTCCGGGGAGAGATGGACGCAGCCCCGAACTGCGTAAACTGCTTGTCCTCCGGGTCAAGCTGAATGTTCGGGATTACGTTACGATGAAGGCCAAAAACCGGATCCATAGCTCCTTCGTGGGCCATAATCCGGCATAGCCTTCGATCGTGGAGGCGAAAGCAGAGAGAGAGGTGATTGCGTTGGCAGGAAGGTGGTGCGGCTGGAGTTCGTAGGTGTTTAACCACTCGTCAAAAAAATTGCTGACTGGAAATCCGAATCCCCGCTGGAAATGTGACAGAAACACCACATACTCACCCGGATTGGGTGAGGGGGCGAGTTCGGCGGAGGTGAGGCGTGCGGTGACGCCTGCGGGGATGCGCCAGGTGCGGTAGAGCCAGTCCAAGTCTTCCTGGCAGACCTAGGATCCGGCCCACGCACCGCGCTCCGCCGTCGCAGCGTCTTCCTCCATCTCCTGCTCGGCGATGGCGAGTTCCTCTTCAGTCATCTCGAGTTCTCTGCCCTCACTGGTGCTAACGGCGGTGGGGGGGCAGCGGCCTAGACTGACAGCGACCCGTGGCGGAGAAGGTGCGCAGCGGCGGCGGCGACGCAGATGCGTGTGGAAGTAGTGCGGCGGCGGCGCTACTACTCAATCGCGGTGGCGGCGATGCTGTCGCGGGAGAAAACAAGGAAGAAGAAAGGGCAGAGGGAGCGGAAATGGGGAAAGGACCCAAGGGGCGCACCCCTCCCCTATTTAACTGCTCCCTCTACGAGAAAGTGGGATCGCGTTTGCGGGCGGGCCACATCGTGTGGCCGTGTACACACCGGATTAACCAATTAGCATCAGGCCACACGGAAGGCCACAGGGCGTAGCGGATCCCATGACGCGACACATTGATGCAGTTAACGAGGAGGCAGGCGTGACATGACGCGCGCACAGTAAGTCTTGACAGTAAGTGCAGCGGTTACTGTGGCTGGCCCTTAAAATGAGGCGATGTGATGATTAGCCTCCACGTGGGGAAGAGTACGAGAGAAGGAAGAACAACCCGGATGAGAATGTGGTAACCCGGCCAGCAAGTGAAAACTTGGAATGTGCCAAGGGAAAGTAAATCCATAGAATCCGAGATAAGGTGGTAACTCGGCCAGCAAGGGAAAACATGGAATGTGGCAAGGGAAAGTAAATCCATAGAATCCGAGATAAGGAGGTAACTCGGAAATAATATCCAAATCTCAATGAAATGGAACCTGATGTGGCCTTAGCGGCCAAGGCAGCTAAGACCGCACCAGCTTCGGGGACTAATGTTGGGGGGATACCCTCGGGTAGGGTCACGCCGGGGTATAAAGGCCGAGTAAGTCGAGGTTCGGCAAGGCCAAAGCGGATGCTGGCCGGGTCACCTCAAGGCAGGCCGAATCACGGAGTAACCCGGACCAGGGGACATCCACCTAACATGGTCTCAACCG
Source organism: Avena eriantha (assembly GCA_910589775.1). Classification (NCBI taxonomy): domain Eukaryota; kingdom Viridiplantae; phylum Streptophyta; class Magnoliopsida; order Poales; family Poaceae; genus Avena; species Avena eriantha. Next base: position 522,111,663 of record OU342743.1, read on the forward strand.
ACTTAAGCCGTAAGTCGGAAAGATGTATCTAACTTTCATGCAGGAACAGGTGTGGTCGGATCAACCACGGTTCGTGTCATATCAAGCTTCTAGGAGAAGGAAGGAATCTCGCTGGTCAAAAGTAGCCCTGGTACGCACGACATGAGCGAAGCGGATAGAGGCAGGACCAGCGAGGCGTGGCCGACAGAGGTGATGACGCCAATATTGTCTGACGCAGGCGCCACAGAGGCTCACGTAGCCTCTGCATGGGTGACACGGGGAAAAGCAACCCGGTCGGCTTACTATTTTGGGAGGAGAATATGCCTCCACGTATGCCCTAAGTGGAGACCTAGCCACCCCTATATAAGGAGGGCTAGGGCCTCTGTAGAAGGGTTAGGTTCTACGGGTTGGTCTTGTACGGGTTAGCTAGTGGCGAGAGTAAGAGAGTCCCTTCTTCCTCCTCTCCCCAAGACAGCTCTAGGAGCACTTGTAAACCTTTGAACTGAATCAAATATAAAACTTCTGTGTGTGGAATCATCTCACTATCCCTCCCTGGATTCCCCTAGTGCATTTAGTCCCCACCTTTAGCCTATCCATCGCATCTGCCGTGACACCACCACGACAACAGCTCTAGCGAAGCTCATAAGCCAAACCCTAGTTATGCTAGGAGCAGTGGATCAGGGAATATACGCTTCAAAGGGAACATGCATCAGATAGGATTACTATATCTATAGATAAAAGACTTTGGAATCATATGCACATGGCAAGAATGAAATACTTTGAAAGATAGGATTATATCATGCGTGGGGTTTTGCTTGCCTTTGTCTGTTGATACTCAGATATAGAACTTTAGGGTTCATCAGATGATCTTGTTCGTCGATAACCTTCGATGGTGTTGATCTCGTTCTTCAATGTTGGACTCGATATTGTATTCTACCGGAAAGAACCAAACACCGGAAAGAAAGGTAAACAACAATCAACACATGGCATCAATGCAATGCTCAAGCAAGTCTTATCATATGCCAAGTTAAATTGTATTGAAATGTAACCCTATAGCATGCTTGGCAATTTAAAGGGGATCCGAAGGGTCCAAACCCTAATTCGGAGAACCCCCGAATGCATATGAGAGTGGTTATTTTGTTCTTCCAATTAAACTTGTCATTTAAGTTGCTTAACAATGCATTATTATGATTCTATTGGATAGATCTCATTTTTCTGAACATTTTGATATATTATACATATTTTTCTAATTTAAAATGAATTAGTTATGATTTTCGCAATTTTAAATCATTTTTAAAACAATTAAACATTTTTGGAATTTATTAAATATTTTTCTAGCTAGACCCACATGTCATAAGTTTAATAATTTCAGAAATGATTTCCAAAATGAATAAAACTCTGACGATAGGGATCCACCTTTCAGGTAGTCCATCCGTCCCAAAATGTAAGGCGCCTAAGATTTAGTCAAAAGTCAACATATTTTAAGTTTGACCATATTTATACATAAAAATATAAGCATTCACAATACCAAATCAATATCATTAGATTCACCAGAAAGTATAGTTTCTTAAAATGTCCATTTGATATTGTAGATATTCATATTTTTTCGAATAAACATGGTCAAACTTAGAAGATGTTGACTTTTGGCTAAAGCTTAGACGCCTTACATTTTGGGACGGAGGGAGTATTTTGTATTTACAAAAAATAATTTACAAATAAATTAAAAAAACAAAAAGAATAATGACACTAGCATGACATCATGTTGATGTCATCAACAGGGAGGCTCCCAGTTGATTCTCGGATCCATCGATCTAAAGATCGCCGGGAAGCACAGAGGGGCTCGTTTAACACGGCTGGCTGAGGCGAGCTGAATGGTGGTGGCACCGCCAAGAATGGTCGCCGGAGCAGTGAGTACAAGGGTGGCCGACGGCGGAGGTTATAGGTGGTCGTTAGTAGCGAGATACATAGCGGGAGCGAGAGCATGAGAAGGCCCGGGAGAACCAGGAGATCAACCTGATCGTGATGGTGGGGGCGGTGTAACCGGAGAGGGTCGGAGACAACGACGAGGTTGGCAGCGAGCGGCGGCCAGAGACGGGGATGACGGTGTCGATGCCGATGATTCAGAGCACTCGAGGCTGATTCCTTCGGTGGAGATGATCTACGCGACGAGGCGGTTCCAAAGACGGCCTCAACTAGGCGTGGTATGGCCGGAAATATAGGGGCTCCGGCGAGCTAGGGTTCGGCCTTGCGCGACGCAGAGAGGGAGAGAACGCACGCGAGGGGGAGAAAGAGGGCTAGGGTTCTCTAGTGGTGGTAGGGGGTACTTTTAGATGTTAGGGTTGTCGATGGCACGCGTCTTGGCGCACGGCGCGACAGCGGACGGCGACAGCGAGGAGCTTCCTCGATCCACCGGCGAGGAAGATGGCGGGGATAGGACACGAAAGGGTAAGCTGGGCCTGGGCTGCGGGTGGGCTATTCTTGGGCCGCGACAAAGCTTGTGCGGCTGTTTCTGCTAGCTACGCTGGGCGGTAGAAAGAATAGAGGGAAAGATGGGCTTCGGCGCAGGTAAAGCTAGGGTTCTATTTTTTTTTGTAAAACATTTCTCTTTTTCTGTTTCTATTTATTTGTTTTTATTTTCAATTCCAAATCTGTTTTGAGCATTTCCAAAATACAAGAACTTTTGTAAACATGTAAAATACTATGGGACCCTTTATAACCATTTGGGCTCCATACTTTTGATCTTTTCAAATATTTCAAAACAATTTTGAATTCATTTGCAAGAGGGGAGGAAAATAGGGTTTAGGGTTTTATTTCCCCTACATATATATATCAATGCACAGTTTCTTTATTCCAAAGAGATGCATGCAATGCTCAGGATGCACAAACAACCCTAAATGTTTATTAGTAAAGCTAGGGATGTTACAGTTCTATCCCCCTTAACAGAATCTCGTCCCGAGATTCCTAGGTAGGAAGATAGAAGGAACATGGTCACACTAAACTTTGACGATCTTCTCGAAGAGGTTGATCCATGCCACCATTATTGAATGAATGAAGCGCTTTATTTTCTTCGAGGTAGCTGCACACACTAAAGAGGAGAGGAAAGGACTAGAAACCACAAACAGAGTATCTCATGGTTAACTAATGGATAGATGTTTATAACATCTCTAGAGCTAACAATCATGAAACACATCAAGGTAAGGAGGAAACAAGAGGAGAAGGTTTCAAGGTGTTAGATAGATGGTCTTCATAAGTATTGAGACCATGGAGCTTCAGAGGAGTTTAGGCTTCTGAAAAGGAGAGCTTACAATGGAAATAACACGACCACACACTTCGAGAGATGAACCTCTAGTAATGGCTTAAGTAGAGTTTCCAGGGATACATAGATAAATCGGGAGAACCAAGTTGTTGAACTACTTTTGATACATAAGGATCACTTCGTTCAACATAAGGTTAATACAGAAAGGTGTTTTGTGGCGAGGACTCATAAGAGTCACAAGGAATAGGTAAGAAGAGGAACTTATGATTATCGAAATCATAGTCGCTCTTCGAACATGGTAGAGGAACCAAAAGGAAACTCTTAAATCATCCAGTTTTATCAAAATCTTTGCCATAGATCATGATATCACTTTATACCGCTAAGATGAATATATAGGAAGATTCCTGATGACATGAGGGAAAAGAAACTTCATTCTCAGAATTCAATTACTTGGCACAACAAGATGCTTGCCAACATAAAAGGGTCTGGAGGATCGACCAAGAGACATTTAGCAACTCTACTTTAAATGTTCTCCTTGATGTTCGAGAAAGCGGACATCAAGTGAAGGTCGGACTTCGGATACAAAGGAAACCATAAGCACAACTCCTATAACAAATCATGGAAGATGCCTCATGAGGAGTGGTTGTTATTGCTGATTCAAGAGAATGTGGCAATAGGTCTTCCGGCTAATTATGTCAACCATTACATCAATCTTGCCGGGTTTTCGAAGAGACCTACATCAAAGACGTTGATGAACACTAACCATCATATCTGCTTGAGATTCATATTTGGTTAAGTGGAAAGATACTTCAGACTCAGCATGTCCGAATATAAAGTTTGCAACATTTACCACAAAGGTAGAGTTACTAGATTCTCAAGACGTGGACTACATTGTAAAGCTCCAAAATATGAGCTAGGTTGCAAAACCGATGCATTAGAAGATTATCCAAAAGATAATTGCGCATGCATAAAGTGTTTGCAACAAAACACAACTGAATCCTTGTTGGGAAGCACTTAGGAGGATATTGAAGTCTTTAGAACTTCTTCTCTTCCATGACAAATCAATTAGTGGATTTAAGTACTTAAAGAATCTTCTCGAGATGTGAAGATATGCACTTACCATACCAAGAGTACTTCACACATGCTTGACTGACTTGAAACAATTCCCGAGGAGAGAAAGATAACTCTTCTCGAATCCACAGCGACAACTTTCATCAATTGCACATGAACCAGAGACAGTTACTTCTAACATCCAGAACAGGTACTTCAAAATGACATGACGACGGTTCTCAAAAGTTTCCAACATTACCGCTCACCGTTCCATATAAATCTAATCTAGCATGGAGAAGATAAGAATGCCATCGAGGGGCTCAATAACAAACTTATCAACATACTCTTAGAATATGGACTCACATGTGGTATGAACAAAACAACAATATTGGTCAGACCAAAGGACATGAAGATGTACCTAGGTGAAACATCCCAAATAGATACACCATCAGGATAGTCCCTAGGACTGAGTTTGATTTGACAATAGACTGTAACAAATAAAACATGGGGACGATAACATTTCCACGAAGGAAACGCTATCTTTCTTCAGCACGAACAAAACTAGACATCCCTTTAGGAGGAACACGTTTTATAGAAATTTTGTCTTACAACTCTCCAAGTTGTTGTTTAAGCTCAACCAACTAGTTTAGGGTTATCCAATATAGATCCTTGGAGAAGGGAAGTTTAGAGAACCTTCTTACTCAAGAATTTGACAACACAGTCACGTGGCAACATGGCAATACTTCTAGTAGACATATAGAATATTACGAACCACCGATATGTCACTTAGTTCGAGAGGAAACTTGCTTGGTAAGGCAAGAAGACATAGTCTCAGAGCTTCGACATTAGCCTAACTCTTTGACTGAAGAGAGGGTGTACCAAACTAACGGACCTGGTAGCACAATCATCCTTCTCTTAGTGATAGGCTAACCATCACGCTAAGAATGACACAAATGTCCTTGTTGAGGTCCACAGAAATAATGATTGCTAAGAATCTCAGATGGCCATGTTATTACGCACACGCATCATTCTCAAGCACGAAAGCTCGGAGGAAGGGTGGGTAAAGATGTGTAAGAGTATCACTTCATTAAGGGACTCATGAAACTCAGCACGACCTCTTAGTATAAAAGAGTGTGATACTTTAAGGTAGAACAGAACTGAAGCTAATCATTGCTTCTGGACCTGCGGATTACAACACTTTGACCTAGTCCTAGATATGACGAGGTACTAGAGTTTGTTTCTCCTGACATCTCGAAATGGTTTGTCTTGACGGACCACAAGAATATCTTGCACTAGAAGACATCAATGCACATTTACTACTTCGCTACCAACTGATATACAAAGGTCGGAAAACAACAAGGGAAAAAGAACATGGTCAGGATGTAATCCCGAGATGTGGATGCATAAGTCCACAATCTTTCGAGAACCGATGCTGAAAAGGGAAGGTGTGGCACAGTCACGATTATAGAAGTGAGACTCATAAGTAGTACTCTTGTCGTGATCTAGTTGGTTCCATTAAAGAACATCTACCATAACATGTGGTACGGGAAGTCCTTGGTTTGTCGTAATTTAATCACAACAATAACCACAAGCTTGAAGGATGTACTAGAAGGTACTAGCCATCCTGAGGTAATGTTAAATCATTAACAACAGGGATCAACAAAATGGATCTGGGATTAAAGGTCAGCTTCATGTACAAGATTCACAACACCAGAATCCAGCACAATCAGGGATCTTTGATTCAAGTCCATGGGTTAATACCCAAAGAAAGGAGTAACTACTATCTTGGTAATACAGAGGGTACGACAAGGTAGTAACCACGAGGTAGCTTCCAAGAGAAGAAACAACTTCTGAAGTACCCAAACAAACGAAAAGTAGGTACTCGAGGTGAAAGGAAACCTCGAGACCTAGAACAGAACACTATGGAACCATCAACACAATGTTGTGGGCCCATAAGATAGAGAGATCATGATGGAAAGGAATTCTCTCAACTAAATAAGAGCAAAGGGGAACAAGGAACACAGACAACTAACTCTGGAGAACTCAACACTAGGTCAACTAGTTAAGAAACGACATGCCTAAAAGGCACCTAAGTTTTGAAAGAAGAGACAAAATAGCAAATGTTTTTTCCAAATAAACACAAGATAAGGTGACCCAGAGTTAGAGCAAAACTGGATAAGGAGAAAAAGAAGCATACTAGAGTTTTCACAAATACTTTTCAGCTTTCAAATAGTTTTCTCAAACACTAGACTCAACATCGACCAATAGAAAGGTTTTCCTACAGTCGATACTGCTTTGACACCAAAACCTGTGACACCCCGGGATTAGGGCTAGACAAATCCCATACCTCTATCTGATATAAGCCTAACCTAAATCTCGAAAGCGTACAGAGAAAGAATCGGTAACATCACAGTGACTCTAGGACACAAAAATTATGACAGCAAGCTCATAACTGAGCGAAGAACCAAATAATTACAAGCAGAGGTCACTCACCACAAACATAAAACAACCGAAGGCAAATTATGCTATTAAATATCACAAACTTAACAAATGGCCTAAGAGGCCTGAAGCATAACGATGACGTCCCAATCCATAGATTCCAGGCTACCGACCGAGAACCCCAAAATACTCGTCAATGTCGATGCTTTAACAAACTCATCTTCTAAGGTAGCACTTACCTGCTAGAAAAGTATCAACAAAGCAAGGCTGAGTACAGGGTGTACTCCGCAAGACTTATGGTTGGTGGATCTATTTTGCGTAAAGGTATCTTTTTTTGTAAAACAATAGGGAGGAGAAAAAGCTCGACTAAACAGATCATTTTAAAAGGGGTTAAGAAATCGATACACTAGCTTTGATCATCTCTTGATATCCACCAAAACATCATCAGCTGAACCTACCATCTAGGATCACCCCCTCGATCCCTGAGGAAGCATCCTTAACCACACTTTACCTTACTTGCCAAATTTTACGATTAGGTTATTCTTCTCTATGATCATCACGTCCGTTCCAAAGTCGTCCATAACCGTGGACACGGCTTCTCAAAAGATTATTAACCCTGCAGGGGTGCACAACTTTACCCACACATACCAACCGATTCTTAGTGCAAGTTAACATTAGCCCTCTTCCTTGGAAGGCCGGCAGAGAGTGGTTGACCACGACCTTTACCTTGTTTTCACCGAGACCATGAGTCATGCCCTAAGGAGATGCCGCCGTAACGGGTCAAGTTCCAAATCCAGTCCTTAGAGATGTGTGTGGGGAACAAGATTACGGAGGCCGTGCCTCTCTTGTTCCCGGCCACGCTTACCTGTATGAATGCACCTCCTCCACCTCCTTCAAGAACGACCAGAATACATATGTCGAATGAAACGCCCGAACTATGTGACTCATGGAATCTACTAGGAAAGTTAGTTGGTCGAGGGGCTTTCCAGGCCCCCATGTGGTTGTATGCTCGTCTTGGTTCACGAGGCAAAAACTCAGATCCTAGTGGTGGCAAGTATGGGACTGCAAAAACCACAACCCACTGTGGCCTCTCATACAAGCCTTAGCATGTTTAACATTCATCTCTGATCATACCACGTCATCCTGTCCAACTAGCTTCATTCGCAGCTCTGATTCATCAACCGGATGGATCAGTGGTAACAGCTAAGCTTGGCTAAGCACAATAGATATAAAAGCTCTAGCGAAGCTCATAAGCCAAACCCTAGTTATGCCAGGAGCAGTGGATCGGGGAATATAGGCTTCAAAGGGAACATGCATCAGATAGGATTACTATATCTATCGATAAAAGACTTTGGAATCGTACGCACATGGCAAGAATGAAATACTTTGAAAGATAGGATTATATCATGTGTGGGGTTTTGCTTGACTTTGCCGGTTGATACTCAGATATAGAACTTCAGGGTTCATCAGATGATCTTGTTCGTCGATAACCTTCGATGGTGCTGATCTCAGTCTTCAATGTTGGACTCGATATTGTATTCTACCGGAAAGAACCAAACACCGGAAAGAAAGGTAAACAACAATCAACACATGGCATCGATGCAATGCTCAAGCAAGTATGATGATATCACAAGTTAAATTGTATTGAAATGTAACCCTATAGCATGCTTGGCAATTTAAAGGGGATCTGAAGGGTCCAAACCCTAATTCGGAGAAACCCCGAATACATATGAGAGGGGTTATTTTATTCTTCTAATTAAACTTGTCATTTAAGTTGCTTAACAATGCATTATTACGAGTCTATTGGATAGATCTCATTTTTCTGAACATTTTGATGTATTATACTATTTTTCTGGTTTAAAATGTATTAGTTATGATTTTTCCCAATTTTAGTCCATGTTAAATCATTTTTAAAACAAATAAACATTTTTGGAATTTATGAAATATTTTTCCAGCTGGACCCACATTTCATAAGTTTAATAATTTTAGAAATTATTTCCAAAATGAATAAAACTCTGACGATAGGGACCCACCTGTCAGGTATTTTGTATTTACATAAAATAATTTACAAATCAATTAAAAAACAAAAAGAATAATGACACCAGCAAGACATCATGCTGATGTCATCAATAGGGAGGCTCCCAGTTGATGCTCGGATCCATCGATCTAGAGATCGCTGGGAAGCACGAAGGGGCTCGTTGAACATGGCTGGCTAAGGCAAGCTAAATGGTGGTGGCGCCGCCAAGAAATGGTCGCCGGAGCAGCGAGTACAATGGCGGCCAACGGCGGAGGCTGTAGGTGGTTGTCGATAGCGAGATACAGAGCGGGAGCGAGAGCATGAGAAGGTCCGGGAGAACCAGGAGATCAACCTGATCGTGATGGTGGGGTTGGTGTAGCCAGAGAGGGTCGGAGACGACTACGAGGTCGGCGGCGAGCGGCGGCTAGAGACGGGATGACGAGTTCGATGCCGACGATTCAGAGCACCCGAGGTCGATTCCTTCGATGGAGATGATCTACGTGACTAGGCGGTTCCAAAGGAGGCCTCAGCTGGGCTTGGGGTGGCCAAAAATAGAGGGTCACCGGCGAGCTAGGGTTTGGCCTTGCGAGACGAAGAGACGAAGAGAATGCACGTGAGGGGGAGAAAGAGGGCTAGGGTTCTCCAGCAGTGGCAGGGAGTACTTGTAGACGTTAGGGGCATCGATGGCACGCATCTTGGCACACAGCGTGGCGGCGGACAGCGACAACGAGGAGCTTCCTCGATCCACCGGCGAGGAAGACGACGGGGATAGGACACGAAAGGGTAAGTTGGGCCTGGGCTGTGGGTGGGCTGTTCTTGGGCCGCGTCAAAGCTTGTGCGGTTGTTGCTGCTAGCTACGTTGGGCGACAAAAAGGAGAGAGGGAAAGATGGGCTTCAGACCAGGTAAAGCTAGGGTTCTATTTTTTCTGTAAAACATTTCTCTTTTTCTATTTCTATTTATTTGTTTGTATTTTCAATTCCAAATCTGTTTTGAGCATTTCCAAAATACAAGAACATTTGTAAACATGTAAAATACTATGGGACCCTTTATAACCATTTGGGTTCCATACTTTTGATCTTTTCAAATATTTCAAAACCATTTTGAATTCATTTGCATGAGGGGAGGAAAATAGGGTTTAGGGTTTTATTTCCCCTACTTATATATATCAATGCACAGTTTCTTTATTCCAAAGAGATGCATGCAATGCTCATGATGCACAAACAACCCTAAATGTTTATTAGTAAAGCTAGGGATGTTACATTTATTTAAACGTAATCTACATGGATTCTGCCGCATGCAAATGGCGCAACTATAATTTATAAAGTGAAAGCACGTACACCCTGTTATCTAGGCATTATTGGTTTCGATTCCTATTTATGTTGCCATGTCGTTGTGCAGCAGCTTAAACAAGTTGATGCTTCATGGAGTGTAGCATCTTAAATAATTTATTTTTGTGCCACTAAGATTTCATCGAATTTGGAGACCTCCTGCCCCTCAGCAATCATGGAACCGGTATTGTGTGTTTTCACATAGTAATGGCACAATCACAATTTTAGATTCAACTAGCGACTCGGCCACTTCCAAACCTCAAGTCATGATACATTTGGGTAGATTGTTTCACCTAACAAATTCCACGCATAGAGCTCATAAATTTAACCGAATTACATATATAGGTTCAAGTTTAACATATTCTTATGCATCTTCATTGCCAGCAGCCTTCTTCCCCTACCTGGGTGCCAAGCCTTCACGTCCACTGACTTTTTCATTTCTTGTCTTCTTTCTCTTCCTCAGTGCCAATTTTCTTAGCTTCATGTACTATGTATCACTAGGACAATCAACACCAGAATCGTGTCCAACATCATCACTCCACTTGTTTTGATTTTTTTTCTGGTAGTAAAATACCTGACACGGCAGTCATGTTTCTAACCTTGCGGCTCTTCCTGCTAGAGAAACAGAACTATTGCATAACTGCCTAATATCTATAGAGTAAATAAAACAAAAATTACAATTCAGCATAAACATGTGAATCCCAAGAGACTTTTTCTTATCATGAGCAAGGGTTCGAGTGACCATCCTGTCCAAGAATAGCAGGGTGACTCCCAGTTGCAGCAACTTCCACATCTACTACATCATAATTCAGTGTAAACATGCAAGTCGAAGCATACCTTTTCATCAACCCAATTAGCTGACTGTCACCTGTTAGAGGAATCATGATGCCTCGTTCATCCATGAAGCTGAACTTTACAGTCTACTTTGGCCCTATTTCAGCATGTTTACGCAAAGCAACAACCATACTAGGGATAATGCAGATTTGCGCAGGCGCTTCTTCCAACATGAGATAATGGTGTCCATACCACCTTCCCTTCACCCCTGCTGATTTAGAGTCGTAGATGGAGAGTGCTACTGTAACCAGGTAAGGGTGGTCCGCGGAGATCTCACTTGATAGAAAACTATGGACAAAAAATGTTTGTTAGTGTTGGGCTAGTAAACAATTCTAGTTTCAATAGCCAGCTAGTAGTTATAGTTAGTGCAAATAGCAAAGTTAAGACAAGCTCACTCACATGTAGCCAGAACTTCTACTTCCTTGGTAGTAGGATCTGCCATCCTCCGTGTTGCTCATCTCATCAACGGTAGAGGTGGGATAGAGCCTCGCAACGGCAGCCACGGCATGCGACATTGGAGCTCGCTATATGCGAATGGGCACAACAACTTGGCATCAGAAGTCAAATGACCAAAGGGATCGTTCTACTTGGAGGGTGGATTTCGACGCCGCGGGTGCTAGGGTTCATGCGAAAGGAGGGAGTGGATTTGTGAATTTGGTTAACGCACCAAGCCCCTTAGTTCCTCGATTTGCCTAAGAGGTTGCTGCATTGGCGCTCGCATCAAAGATAGATTACTGACATGTGGGTACCGACCGTCTACTTCATGAGGTAGTTTAACAGAATGTTTGAATTTGGTAGGGATGAGATGAGTTTTTCTCGAAATGGCCCCTCTCGGTAGATGGCAGCCCAACTTTGCAAAACGCAGCAATTACAGGAAAGTCAGGCCAACGATGCACTCGCCCAGGAACTTTGGGGCCGCAAACGAACAAGGCCACACTACAAGAAAAGTTCCCTTCCGCAACGAATTGGCCCGACGGTCATCGTAGAAGGCGCGTCTTCCGCGACAAAATTCTCGGCTCGGCTGTGGCCGATGGAAAACTTTTTTTTTCTGGTTTCGCGGCCCTCTACTATGATGGATCTGCTAAAAACATGGAGGAAGCTCGGCTGGCGCGTGGCAGAAGCAAGATTTTCGTTTCCTCGCGCGATGTTGACTCGCCAAAGTCTTTTGAGGCATGTGGGTCCCGGACGTCAGTGTCTCTAGCGGACCATATTTTTCGGTCGTGCCTCCCTGATATGAACTCGGTAACGTTGCTCGAGGCGCCTGCCATTTAGTTAGGTTGCTAGGTGCCACATGTCAGCCTCTCATTAGAAGGATCGTGTGCATGCTGGAATTTTTTCCTTCGCTCTCGCTACCATGTTCTGAAGTTGATAGCGGTGCTCCATGCATCTACCGTTTAATCAACCTCGTGGGACCCACATGTCATCCTCTCATTAGAAGAAACGTGTGTATGATGGAATTTTTTCATTCGCTAGCGCTACTCTGTTCTGAGCTGATAGCGCTGCTCAATGCATCTACCGTTTAACCAACCTCCTGAGCCCCACATGTCATCCTCTCATTAGAAGAAATGTGTGTATGATGGATTTTTTTCTTCTCTCGCGCTACCCTGTTCCCAACTTGATAGCGCTTTTCGATGCATCTACCGTTTAATCACGATGCTGGGCCCCACATGTCATCCTCTCATTAGAAGAAACATGTGTATGATGGAATTTTTACCCTCTATTGCGCTTTCGTGTACCGAACTTGATAGCGTTGCCCGCTGCTTTAGCCGTTTATACAGGCTGTGGTGGGCCCGACATGTCAGCCTCCTCTATGCAGGAAACGTGTGCATGCTAGACTTTTTTCTTCTCTCGCGCCTCCCTGTTTGGAACTTGGCAACATTGCTCGATACAACACCCGTATAATGTCTCCCTACTGGTTCCACATGTCAGCCGCCTATGTAGAGGAAAAGTGTGTATGTTGGACATTTTTTTTGGTCGCATCCGCCGGTTTTACCTTGGTAAAATTGTTCCATGCGGCAGGCCTGTATGGTCTTGCTGCTGGGCTCACATGTCAGCCTCTCTCGACAAGAAACGTGTCGATCTTGGTCTTCTTTTTTCTGGTCGAGACTGTTGTACAAGTACTTTTTAAATGTGCTCGTTAAACTTGATTTCTTTTATGGTAAAGTAGATGGGCGCTAGCTGCAGGCAGGTGGGTCGGCTATGTCAGCCTCTCAGTACAAAAATATTGCTACAGATAAACTGCATGCCTTGCCACTACACAAGAAAATTGTTATCCTTTTATAAAATGTAAAAAATATATACTAACATCATATAGACCTTATTTCTTTTTCTTCTTAAAAAATTGCTTGTCCATCTACTATGCGTGATTGCTAGCAGCTCAACAAAAAAATGTTAAGTATAAATAATGTAGTAGGTAGTAATTAAAAACATGGATAGGCGGAGTTTTTTTAGGGGTGGGTGGGTGGACGGTGCACAAAAAAGGCCGAATTGAAGAAAAATGGGCCAAGCAAGGATTGTTGGGCTATTTTTCATGGGCTCTCACCCAGTCTAACTGGGTTATTTGCACGGACGAATGACCCAAAACATGGCCGATTTAGAAGGTCTTGGGCTATAATGAGGCCAGGTGGGCTAATTTCTTGGCCTCGATAGTTAAAATCCCAAGGTACATGCTGGGGTTTGGCCGGATTCGAAACAAAGCCTTCAACAAGAAAAAAATGTATAAAATATGAGCGCCTAGATCCCAGGCGCCTGAGGACTTGTTATGTTATGGAGCTGACGTCAGCCTACTAATTGTGCTAATACTCAGTTGTAACCTAGTAGTTGCAATTCATTAAATTCCCAGTTATAAGCTGATGCAACAAATGTGTAACCCTCATGTTGCACCAATCGCGAGGTAAATCCAATGGCGAGAGAGGTGACTCTTGAGAACTGGCAAATCTGATAAAATATTCACACATATTTCTATGGAAATTGTGGACAAACACCTCGCGCCCACCAAAACTTTCCGTCGAGACCCCAACTTTCCTAAGCCCGCCCTCAATCGAGCGACCAACCCCCGTCTCTACAAATTTTGTGTCGTTCTTATGGGAGATGCACAGGATTAGGACCAGGCTAAATGCATGGACTTGGGTGCAATTTTTATTTTTATGAGGTCCTTGATGTAACTTGTACTTCCACCGACCATGTTAACTCTCAAGCACCTCGCTCCTACGAGACCTACCACGGTTAAAAGAAAATGCAACCGGCCCAATTATCAAACAAGCTAGACCACAGTTTCTTATACGTAATACCCAAATTTTTAGTACTAGGATTTTTCAAGCTTCCTAACTAACTTCGCAAACTTCAGTGACTTCTTGTCGATTAACGAAATTAGGTCAAACTTGAGCTACAAGTAAGCGCGATAGATTGCTCTTGAATTAAATGTACTAGTCATCAACCCACACGACTGTGTGGGCTAGCTACTTTGAAATATATATTTTCCATTGAAATTAAATTATTATTGTTGTCCCTAGTAAACTTATGAATAATTTTTATTGGGTTCTACATTAAGAGCTATATGTAACATACTTGCTTTTATTTGCAGATAGTGAGTTATGTACCTTATGTAATGTGTGCTAACAAAGTGGGCGATAGATAATTAGAAGAACTATTTGAAAATCATTTTTTTGGTTATATGAGAACTAACTACAGATTTAGACTCTCAAAAATTACCAAAATGATAAAAATAGTATTTACTTCCTAAGAAGTTCTTCCAGATGTTAACTTTTCAACGTATATTAAATATATAAATACATTCTCGAGAAAAATAAATGTATGCAATTGCATGATGTTTCAGAACATAAAATGGATAGTGGAGACCCATAGTATTGAGATGATTGGATGCAATGACAAACAAAATTGTGACGTATTTTCTTAAATATTGGGCATAAGTATTGAATGGTAGTCAGAGTGGCAAAAATGTATATGATTGTGATAAATGTATGTTATGTTCATGCATATTCTTTCTTATACTATTCGGTTTAATAGCTAAAACATAGTATTAACTAGAATATTCACAAACATAATGGGCATTTGTGCTTTTTCATCAAATTAAATTATCTTACGGACAAAATGTTTTCCTGCCATTGCCCATTGCTAGATTCGTCTTCAACGCATAAGCAGTTGGTTACTTTATTATAGCAAAAAAAACTAAGCTATTAACGCTCTATGGGACCTAAACAACCCGAACCAAACCTAGCAGCTCACATTACATTAGCAAGACTGCAAGAGAGAATCACTATACAAAAAATACATTCAATTAGAAATATGAGTAAGGCTTAGGCTATCGTGTGCATCAACTTGGATCATGAAATTATGTTTATCAACCGAGTACAGTTTTCCATAGGACTAATTCAATAAAAATACATGCAAGAAGACTGTCCCATACCTGAAATCAAAGGCAACGACATGGTTCGCTACATGGTTGATGGTCCGACGTTGCAATTTCATCAACCAATATCATCATCGAATAGTTGGTGGCAGCCAGGAACAAATCGGATGATGGCGGTTGCTATGTGCTTCTTGATCTTGCTTAGGTGGATCAAAGTAAAACACGGGAGAGGCATGCAAATCTCAGTGGAGGCTTCTCTGGGTTATATGGATGAGGGGGCAACGACTGGAGATATTTTCGGAATTGTTTCTTGAGTAGTAGAGTAAGGGAAGATGGCTAGGAGTTATACATGCGCATGCCAGGCTCAAAAGGAGAGTATAAGATTTCTAGCTAAACATAAGCCTTGGCATAGAAGAAAGATATGAAGCAAAAATGCCAATTAAGAGAATGGTAACATTAGTTTTCCTAGCTATTATGAAGCTCATATACCAGTTGCATAAATGTAAACTCAAACTACTCTTCTTTGTTAAGCTACAAAAGGGAATCACATCGCATCACTATTTTGTTGTTTTATGAAAAAGAAGAAAAAAAATAGAGGAAGGGTCAATCTATATACCTGAACTCAACAACTAATATCACGATCACTTTATCTTCCTTTCTGACCAAGTAGCATCTAGCTAAGCATCACCAAGCGTAGCAAAAATGTATATGATTGTGATAAATGTGTGTTCTTTTCATACATATTCATTCTTATACTATTCGGTTTAATTCCTAAAACATAGTATTAACTGGAACATTCACAAACATAATGGGCCTTTGTGCTTTTCCATCAAAATAAATTGTCTTACGGACAAAATGTTTTCATGATGTTGCGCATTGCTAGATTCGTCTTCAAAGCATAAGCAGTTGGTTACTTTATTATAGCAAAACAAACTAAGCTATTAACGCTATGTGGCACCTAAACAATCCGAATCAAAGCTAGCAGCTCACCTTGCATTATCAAGACTGCAAGAACACTATACAAAAAATACATTCAATTAGAAAAATGAGTGAGGCTTAGGCTATGGTGCGCATCAACTTGGATCATGAAATTATGTTTATCAACCGAGTAGATTTTTCCATAGGCCTGATTGAATAAAAATTACATGCAAGAAGACTGTCCCATACCTGAAATCAAAGGCATGGACATGGTTCGCTGCATGGTTGCTCATCCGACGTTGCAATTTCATCAACCAATATCATCAAACAGTTGGTGGCAGCCCGGAACAGATCAGATGATGGCGGTTGCTATGTGCTTCTTGATCTAGCTTAGGTGGATCAAAGTAAAACATGGGAGAGGCATGCAAATCTCAATGGAGGCTTCTCTGGTTTATATGGATGAGGGGGCAACGACTGGAGATATTTTCACGATTGTTTCTTGAGTAGCAGAGTAAGGGAAGAGGGCTAGGAGTTATACATGTGCATGCCGGGCTCAAAAGGAGAGTATAAGATTTCTAGCTGAACATAAGCTTTGGCATAGAAGGAAGATATGAAGCAAAAACGCCAATTAATAGAATGGTAACATTAGTTTTCCTAGCTATTATGAAGATCATATACCAGTTGCATAGCCGTAAACTCAAACTACTCTTCTTTGTTAAGCCACAAAACAGAATCACATCGCATCACTATTTTGTTGTTTTATCAAAAATAAGAAAAAATTCAGAGGAAGGGTCAATGTATATACCTGAACTCAACAACTAATATGACGATCACTTCATCTTCCTTTCTGACCAAGTAGCATCCAGTTAAGCATGGACAAGCTGAGAAACAACAAACATCAGTCCTTATATGCCACACAAAAAATATTCAGTGAAAACAGTAAGTAAAATGAGCATTGTTCTGAAATTAGGTAGAGCACTGCTTATAAGCATCTAGAAAGAACTTAGTAGCGCAAAATTCTTATAAGAAAATCTAGAACATTCATGTTCATACATAGGCTATCTGCAAGCAATTTGTAACTGCTATTTCATCATTACTCGACATTATTGCATCCGAGACTACTGTGTCCATTGTTGGCTTCATACTAACTTGCATCTCATGTAAGATTTTGCATTATTGATAACTCTGACTAATGAACGGTAGCATCAAGGAGACGATCTCTTTTGACAAATTTTCATGATTATTGAGTATTTCCTTCTTTCCTTTTACAGAATAGTTGTTTTGTCCGAACCTAGGAGAGTAGCATGATGTGATTTAATGATGTCGCACACATGCTCGGGGACCTGTTTCTACCGAGTCGTCATGTCCATGTCCACACGTCAAGTTGTTGCCTCCGACCGGACGATGTGTGCCATCAAGTTGGCGCATGAAGCTGCTGATGTCAATCTGCCATAGGCGAGATGCTGACATGCTGTAGACGTCCACATGTAGTAGTTAGAATCTTTCCTGAGCTTTTCAGGTTTGCCCACCAGGAGCAGTATAAGTGCAGGTGCAGCAAGATGAAGAGGACGTTGGTCATAGGGAATTTTCTAAGATTCAATTCGAATAGAGAAGAAGCTTTACTGAGTTTGTAAGAGTAATTAATCTTACTTTTGGAGGTACCATAGACCATGACATTTGTGGACCTAGAGTGGAGCAACATAAGATTCCGTTGAGGTAGGCGATATCGTCCTTGAACGAAAAGTCATAGCAGATGTAGGCTAGAGTTGGTGACATTGGTAGATGGAGACTCCTCATGAGTGGGAAGCAACGGCGAGCTAAACGCTACCGTGGGAGAGGCCGACATGGTCTTGGAGAGAGAGGAGAGGAACATATGAGATAACAGGACTTTGGCCTATGTGAGGGCGGTGATTCACGCCATGAGAGGTACGGACAAGGCAGCTGTGATGGTGCCTTCATAGCAGGATACGGGATTAGGTGGAGGCTGGATCAGAAAAATTAAATTGCATCCGTTGATCAATTATCTGACGGTCTTATTTTGTGCTTTCTTGAGGATTAACATGGTGCCTCCTACGGTGCCTCCAATTAGTAAATATAAGATTTTCGGAGGTAGATGGATGCATCTTCTTGTAGTAAACAATGTCGTCAGTGTGAGTTTTCAACTATCAGGAAATAAAATTCTCAGTTTTCCGAGTGATGATGAGATAGTTCTTTTCCGTAAAGAAACCTAGAAGCAGAATACGGATCTCAATGCCATAAGCCAAGCTTCTAGACATATTAAGTGGACCAACATGTTGTACTTGCGATTCCCATATGCTTTTTGAGTTGTCAAACTCCCTAGCTAAATAACTCCGCCCATTTGAATGACTACATGTCGATTTATCGAAATTAGGTCAAACTTAAAATATAAATAAATTGTAGGTTGCTCTGAAAGTTTTACGAAAAAGCTTTTGGAGGTACCGTACCGATCGAAAGGGGTGTCACAATCAATATATGAGAAAAAACTGAGAGTTTTGACAATAGGTTTGACTTCTTGCTAATATTTTGCATCGCATGACACTATTCAATTAAATTGGGTCAAACTTGAGCTACAAGTAAGCGCGATAGATTGCAGTTGAAATATATGACTTTTTAGAGAGGTAGATGGGTGCATTTTCTTGTAGTAAACAGTGATGTCGGTACAGTGTGATTTTCGAACTATATCAGGGAAGAAGATTCAATTATTCTCAATTTTTCAAGTGATGACGAGTGAGGTTGTTCTTTTCCGTAAAGAGATGTCCGAAGAATAATATTGGATCTGAATGCCAGAAGCCAAGTTTACCGACATATATATTGGACCAACATGTGGTACCACCGATTCCCATGTTTTATTTATGAGTTTTCAAGCTTCCTAGCTAACTCTACCCATTTGACCGGATGACTTCATGTCGATTTATCGAAATTAGGTCAAATATGAAACTAAATGTAAATTGTAGGTTGCTTTGAAAGTTTTACGAAAAATATTTTGGAGGTACCCATCAAGGGGTCACAATTAATATATCATAAAACACTGAGAGTTTTGACGATATGTTCAAGTTCTTGCTAAGATTTTGCATCTTGACAATTTAACGAAATTAGGTCAAACTTGAGCTACAAGTAAGCCCGATAGCTTGCTCTTGAATTAAATGTACTTTCGGAGGTAGATCGATGCACCTTATTGTAGTAAACAATGCCGTCAGTGTGAGTTCAACTATCAGGAAAGAACATTCAATTCTACATGTTCTGAGTGAAGAAGAGCGACGCTACTAGTTGTTATTTTTCATAAAGAGAAGTCCAAAGAATATTGGATGTGGATGCCAGAAGCCAAGTTGATAGACATATATTTTCGATCCATAACATGTTGTACTTGCGATTGCCTTGTTTTATGAGCTTTCAAACTTCCTAGCTCACTCTGCCCATTTTAATGACTTTAAGTCGATTTATCAAAATTAGGTCAAATTTGAAGCTACAAGTAAATTGTAGGTTTTGCTTTTTAACTTTTATGAAGAAGCTTTTAATTTGGAGGTACCCATCGAGGGGTTGATACATTGCAAATGTATCTATAATTTTTGATGTTCCATGCTTAGTTTTATCCACTTTCTTGTGTTTTGTTCCAACTTTGGAGTACTTTTCATATGATTTCTTGGACTAACTTATTAACAAGAACCACAGTGC
Source organism: Avena eriantha (assembly GCA_910589775.1). Classification (NCBI taxonomy): domain Eukaryota; kingdom Viridiplantae; phylum Streptophyta; class Magnoliopsida; order Poales; family Poaceae; genus Avena; species Avena eriantha. Next base: position 522,131,547 of record OU342743.1, read on the forward strand.
CAGCTGCCTGTTTTCTGCTATTTTTGGCTCTAGGAAAGTCAGAAAATGAATATCCTCGGAATTGGACTAGACAAAAGCCAAAGTGCCTATTTTTCTGGAAGTGATCAAGTGCCAGAATACGAGACGGAGAGGGGCCAGAGGGCGGCCACACCACCTGGCCACGCGGCCAGGCCTAGCCCGCGCCAGGGGGGTGGTATGGCCAACCCAGGCACCCCTCGGCCTCCCCTTCTGACTATAAGATGCCCTCGGGACGAAAACCCTAAGTACCCGATCAAAAATCCACGAAAGAGTCTGTAGCCGCCGTCATCTCCATCCCTAGATCGGGAGGGATCTGAAGCTCTTCCCGACACCCTGCCAGAGAGGGGAATTCACCCTGGAGGCTTTCTTCATCACCATGCAAGCCTCCGGTGTGATGCGTGAGTAGTTCATCCTTGGACTACGGATCCATGTAGTAGCTAGATGGCTGGTTTCTCCTCCTTTGTGCTATCATGTTTAGATCTTGTGAGCTTCGTTCATGATCAAGATCATCTATTTGTAATTCATACATGTTGTGTTTGCGGGGATCTGATGGATATTGAGATGCTATTTCAGATTGATTATTGATTCTATCATGTCTTTGTTATTTGAGATCTTGCATGATTTCTGTTGTTAGTAGTTATCTTGGCCAAGTAGATGCTAGAAACTCCAAGAGTTAGTATTTATCCTCGATAGTGGGTTCATGCCTCTGGTAATCTGGGGAAGTGACAGAAATCTCTAAGGTACTAGATGTGCTGTTGCTACTAGGGAGAAAACAACAATCCTTTCTTCATAGAACAATCGTATTGTTTACTTTACACGCAGTTCGTAAAGCAATAATCTATTGCTTGCAACTTAATACTAGAGGGGGTTCAGATGATAACCTGAAGGTGGATTATTAGTCATTGATGAAGTTGGATGGCGGTCTATGTATTATATTGTAATGCCCAATCAAGTCTCAGAGGAGTCAAGATGATTAGTATAAGCATGTATTGCTTTCTCGGTGTTTGTCAATTGCCCCACTGTAATTTGTTCACCCAGCATGTTATCTATCGAAGGAGAGCCACCTCTAGTGAACTATGGATCCCGGTCCTTTTTCTTTACATACAATCTACAACCTTTTACTGCTTTGTGTTTACTTTCTGCAAACTTTTACTTCTTTCCATTCGATACGTTTAATCCTTTTTTTTACGCAAAACACGGTGAGATTGACAACCTCATCGCAAGTTGGGGACAAAGTTCTGTGGTTGTGTTGTGCAGGTCTCCACGTTGCTACTAGGACCAGTAGTGCGCCCTGCCAAAGCTCAGCTAGTAACACCTTTGGGGTGTTTCCTTGCTCCTACTGGTTCGATTAAACCTTGGTTTCATAACCGAGGGAAGACTTGCTGCTGTATTCATCGTACCTTCCTCTTGGGGTTTCCAATGAGCTCTACGTCGAAAGTCGAGCGCATCAAGATTTTCTGGCGCCGTTGCCGGGGAGTCAAGGACATCTTCACAAGGGTAGTCCCTCATAACCAATCTCTTTACTTTGTTGTTTTTGTTTTGCTTAGTTTCTTTTTGCTTTGTTTGCTTGTTTTGTTCTTTAGAAAACACAAAAAAAAATTAGTTCCTTTCTTAAGTTGCCTTTATGACTAGCTCTGCTCCAATCACTATTTCATTATGGATAGCTCACTCAGTTTCCTATTTGGGAACAGTTTTATGACTGCTAAGGTAATAGATGAACCACCGCCTGCTAGAACCTCCATGGAAGAAGAAATTGCTGAACCTGAAAGCTCATTAGATGAAAAGAGGAGGAGAGTGATGGACAAAAGGAGGAAGAATGGATCTACCCATGCCTACCTTCTAATGAGAGTAACTCTTTATCCCTTACATTATTTGATTGTCCCCCATGCTTATCAAAGGAGGGTGAATGTTATGTTCTCGAGGATTCTTTTGAAAATATTTATAATAAAGATCTAGTGCTTTTAGATCATGAAAATCATGCCTTATGTGATAGTTATATTGTTGAGTTTATCCATGAGGCTACTGAAAATTATTATGAGAGAGGAAAATATGGTTGTAGAAGTTTTTATGGTAATGAAACACCTCTCTATGTGCTGAAAGTTTTGAAGTAACTTTTGTTTTATCTTCCTATGCCTGTCAGTTTTTTATTTGTGCATTTATTTGCATACAATATTCCTATGCATAGGAAGTGGGTTAGCGTTTTGAATTTGCTTTTTGATGCTCTCTTTTAATTGAATTCATATTTCCTATGAGAGCATCTTCTCAAATTTTTATGCCTAACTTAAAGGCGTTAAAGAAAAGTACTTGTTGGGAGATAACCCAAGAGTTTTAGATGAGTCTTGGAAGTTATTATCTCTGTAATAACCTCTCCTTTTCCTTTTTATTTGCTTTTTGTGCCAAGAGTAACCTCTAATGAGAGTGAAGTAATGATTGGGAAAGTTGCTGTCCCGAAACAGATTTCTGTGCTTCACCGTAAAAATTCCAGAGAGAGTTTTGTACGTAGGATTGAGCTGTAAATTTTTTGCTTCTGCCCCAGATTGTTATCTAACTTCCGTTAGTTCAACACTTTTTGATTTGAGAAACATAAGGTGTTCAAAAAAAAATCGTATTTACCTGCTGGTATGTTTTGACAGATTTCTGCCATTTTTCTGCATTTGCTTCTTGTTAGATCCTTTTTGAGTTCCTTTGGGGAATTGAGCTTTTTGAGGGAAGTGCTATAGGATCTAGTGTTCTAATGGAAGTTTATTTGGTGTTAGAACTGAACCTTGAGACTTATTTATCTTAAGTGCACTCATGTTGCTAATGAGATTGTGTGAAGTTTTGTATGAAGGAAAAATTTCAGGTGTATGGAAGGAATGAGTAACGAGATGAAGGATGGACTAAAACTAAAGCTTGGGGATGCCACGCTTGTCACCCCAAGAAACATCCAAGAAGTACAAGCGTAAAAGCTTGGGGATGCCCAAGGCATCCCCTTCTTCATCAATAAAAAATTCAGGTTTCTTCCAAACGCTTCATTTTTATTGTTTCATGCAGAGTTCTGTTTTTCTTGGAGCGTCTTCTTTTTCGTTTTTGTTTTTTTTAGTTTGCTGGGTTTGCTTAGTGTTCTGAATAAATTGGTTGGACCCCCTCTTTCATACATTGGTTTGCAAATAGTTTGGTTTGGTTTGGAAAAGAGTAGGAAAGTTCATGCTTATGTGGTAAAAAGAGCTTGTTTTTGAGTGTGGCCTATGCTTTGTCATGCCATGCTTGATATTGTTTTGGCTTTATGCTTAGTATTTTTTGCTGTAGCATGGCTTGTTATAAACAATTGAGATTGCTTAATGTGCCTTGGATGAATCATGCGTTGTTTTAGCATATTAAAGCATAGTATAGTGGTATTCTCCTTTGATGCTTTATTTGGGTTAACTTGGCGCATGCTCACACCATGTTATGACTATCTCAAGTCACCATAGCCTTTATGATCCTTTAGTTTTCAACTTGTAGTATCACTTTATGCTTTGATCAATGATGTTTTGTCGCTCTGCATGATTATGGCTATTATTGCTCTCTTAGTTTGTCGCTCCCAGTCTTTTGCTAGCCTCCACAACAAAGTATGAGTTCCACTCATGCATCCAACTCCCTAAACCAAGTTATTCCAAAGAGACCACCATACCTACCTACTAGCTTATGCTATTCCAAGTATATTCATGCTTTTGTTTACCTTCCACTTGTTATGATAAAACTAGTGATTAAATCTCTCACGAACTTGATGGCACACTTTACTTTACTTGGCCTTAATAAACTTGAACCATTGTGTCTTCTATGTTGTATATGCTTGCACTTATTTGTTGGGAATTAGTAGAACCATGCTTCCATGGGGAATGCTTTCAACATTGCACTTGGTACCTGTACCTAGTTGATATCATGCTCTTTTGTATATGGATGCCGTCGGTGTGAAATGAAAGGGGAGCTTGTAAGTCCATGGAGTTATGTATATGTGTTAGAGAAACGCCTGGGCCGCTGGTCTAATCCATGCTGACATGGTGGAAACCTGCAGCGTAACCATAATGAGCTGTCTATGAAGCATTCTTCTTATAAAAAAGAGTCCTATACTGAGAAAAAAGAGAAAAAAAAGAGATACTATGAAAAGAGGAAAGAGAGAAAAAAGCACCATATTCCCATGGTAAATAAGAAGAATGCTGAGATGGTCGTTGTCTGCTTGCCTTGTCATTTTGATATGGGGATTCTTCTGTATCATCGGGCAAGGGGTACCCTTTGGCGGTTCTCAATGATACACATATACTTACGATGACAAGAACTTACCGGTGACTAAACTTGAGTAGCATGAGGAGCGGCCCTCGTATACAAGGGACATGAGATTTCTGACTTATACTTCGTCAAGCATGTACACCATAGTTTGTCCACTTTAACCTTAATCACTTCAAGATGCTTATGATAGGGGCAATGAGAACTGAAAGCTATAAGTACCATAATTTTTGGAAGCTCTTTATGAGACTTGAATCCCTACTTCCTTTTACAAAAGGCTCTTCTTCCACCATTATATTGAGTCTCCACCTTCCATCTTTATGCACCTACTTTGAGAGCATAGTGGCCATTCTTAGTTCTATGTGCATTGTCCCAAGACTAGTTTATTGATGTATAACTTGTTTGAAACTATTGTATCTAGTCACTCTTATGAACTTTGAAGGTGTCCTATGCATTTATATTTGTTACTCTATTGAGGGACAAGCTGAATACTTTTATGCTATGTTTTCTTTATGTGAAACAAACAAACGTCTTGAAAACCATTGTTATTCATGAATCTTTTGTTTGTGCCTTTTCATGTTGCATCACAGTTTCTTTGCCTATTCCTAGAACTTTGTCTTTCATTGTTATGATTGAAGTACTTTGATCCCAGTTTTGAATATTTTGCAAATACTTTGATCAAGTCTTTGATGGTGCATGTCACCTCAAAAATTATTTCTTTTTATCATTTACCTACTCGAGGACGAGCAGGAGTTAAGCTTGGGGATGTTGATACATTGCAAATGTATATATAGTTTTTGATGTTCCATGCTTGGTTTTATCCACTTTCTTGTGTTTTGTTCCAACTTTGGAGTACTTTTCATATGATTTCTTGGACTAACCTATTAACAAGAGCCACAGTGCCAGCTGCCTGTTTTCTGCTGTTTTTGGTTCCAGGAAAGTCAAAAAATGAATATTCTCGGAATTGGACAGGACAAAAGCCAAAGTGCCTTTTTTCCGGAAGTGATCAAGTGCCAGAATACGAGACGAAGAGGGGCCAGAGGGCGGCCACACCACCTGGCCACATGGCCAGGCCTGGCCCGCGCCAGGGGGTGGTATGGCCAGCCCAGGCACCCCATCGGCCTCCCCTTCCGATTATAAGATGCTCTCGGGACGAAAACCCTAAGTACCCGATCAAAAATCTACGAAAGAGTCTGTAGCTGCCGTCATCTCCATCCCTAGATCGAGAGAGATCTGAAGCTCTTCCCGGCACCCTGCCGGAGACGGGAATTCACCTTGGAGGCTTTCTTCATCACCATGCAAGCCTCCGGTGTGATGCGTGAGTAGTTCATCCTTGGAGTATGGATCCATGTAGTAGCTAGATGGCTGGTTTCTCCTCCTTTGTGATTTCATGTTTAGATATTGTGAGCTCCGTTCATGATCAAGATCATCTATTCGTAATTCATACATGTTGTGTTTGCAGGGATCCGATGGATATTGAGATGCTATTTTAGATTGATTATTGATTCTATCATGTCTTTGTTATTTCAGATCTTGCATGCTTTCCGTTGTTAGTAGCTACCTTGGCCAAGTAGATGCTAGCAACTCCAAGAGTTAGTATTTATGCTCGATAGTGGGTTCATGCCTCTAGTAATCTGGGGAAGTGATAGAAATCTCTAAGGTACTAGATGTGCTGTTGCTACTAGGGAGAAAACAACAATCCTTTCTTCATAGAACAATCGTATTGTTTACTTTACACGCAGTTCGTAAAGCAATAATTTATTGCTTGCAACTTAATACTGGAGGGGGTTCGGATGATAACCTAAAGGTGGATTATTAGTCATAGATGCAGTTGGATGGCGGTCTATGTATTATGTTGTAATGCCCAATCAAGTCTCAAAGGAGTCAAGATGATTAGTATATGCATGTATTGCTTTCTCGGTGTTTGTCAATTGCCCCGCTGTAATTTGTTCACCCAACATGTTATCTATCTAAGGAGAGCCAGCTCTAGTGAACTATGGATCCCGGTCCTTTTTCTTTACATACAATCTAAAATCTTTTACTGCTTTGTGTTTACTTTCTGCAAACTTTTACTTCTTTCCATTCGATACGTTTAATCCTTTGTTTTCCGCAAGACACGGTGAGATTGATAACCTCATCGCAAGTTGGGGACAAAGTTCTGTGGTTGTGTTGTGGAGGTCTCCACATTGCTACTAGCACCGGTAGTGCACCCTGCCAACGCTCAGCTAGCAACACCTTTGGGGTGTTTCCTTGCTCCTACTGGTTCGATTAAACCTTGGTTTCATAACTGAGTGAAGACTTGCTGATGTATTCATCGTACCTTCCTCTTGGGATTCCCAACGAGCTCTATGTCGAAAGTCGAGCGCATCAGGGGTCACAATTAATATATCTGAAAACAACAAGAGTTTTGACGATAGGTTCAACTTCCTGCTAGGATTTTGCATCTTGACAATTTAACAAAATTAATTAGGTCAAACTTGAGCTACAAGTATGCGCGATAGATAGTTCTTGAATTAAATGTCATTTTAGAGGTAGATGGGTGCATTTTCTAGTAGTAATCAATGCCATGGGTGTGAGTGTCCAACTACCAGGAAAGAACATTGAATTCTACGTTTTCCGAGTGAAGACGAACAAGGTTAGTTGTTCTTTTCTATAAAGAAAATTCCAAAGAATATTGGATGTAGATGCCACAAGCCAAGTTGACGAACATATATATATATAGTGGATCGACAACATGTTGTACTTGCAATTCCCATGTTTTATGGGTTTTGAAGCTTCCTATAGCTAACCCCGCACATTTGAATAACTTTATGTCGATGTCTCGGAATTATGTCAAATTTGAAACTACAAGTAAATTGTTGGTTTTTCTTTGATAGATTTACGAAAAGTCTTTTGGACGTACCCATCAAGGGTTCAAAATTAATATACCAGAAACCAGCGAGAGTTTCGATGATAGGTTCAACTTCTTGCTAAGACTTTGCATATTGGTAATTTAACGAAATTAGCTCAAACTTGAGCTAGCTACAAGTAAACGCCATAGATTGCTCTTGAATTAAATGTCTTTTCATAGGTAGATATCCGTGCATCCTCTTGTAGTAAATGGTGTCATCGGTGTGAGTTTCCAACTATCAAGAAAGAACATTCAATTCTACATTTTCCGAGTGAAGAATACGAGAGAGGTTGTTCTTTTTCCTAAAGAAAAGTCCGAAGAATATTGGATCTGAATGCCACAAGCCAAGTTTACATACATATATATTGGACCAACATGTTGTACCAACGATTCCCATGTTTTATGAGTTTTCAAACTTCCCAGCTAACCGTGTAGGTTTCTTTGAAAGTTTTACAGAAAAGCTCTTAGAGGTACCCATCGGAGGGGGCGCGCGGGGAGGGGGGCAATTAATATACTATCAAGAACCAAAAGTGAGTTCTGACGACATGTTCATCTTCTTGCTAAGATTTTTCGTCTTGTTAGTTTAATAAAATTGGGTCAAACTTGACCTACAACTAAGTGCGATAGATTGCTCTTGAATTTAATGAAATTAGGCCAAACTTGAACTACAAGTAATAAATTGTAGGTTGCTTTCAAAGTTTTATGAAAAAAGCTTTTGGAGATACCCATCGAGCGGTTAATTAATATATCAGAAACCATAGAGAGTTTTGACGAGTGGTTCGACTTCTAGCTAAGACTTTGCATCATGAAAATTTTGAACACATTCTGAAAACGATCCCACGCATCCGGACATAGTTCGTGCCCCAAAATTTCAGATACTTCAAAATTCCCATTCGACCCCTATTAAATTCGGTAGGTGGGGGGCTTCACTCGTAATTTTCCCAATATAGTGCTAGCAGTATCTAAACCCAACCCCCTCTCTCTCCTCTAGGAATACGTCACCGGCCAGAACATCCCCACTACACTTTAGCCGGCATACCCGCACACCTGATCTGCTCAACGAACCCTCTTGTCCGACGCGCTGATCACATCATCGACCACCTAGGATCTGCTCCGCAGACGCCATGGTCCAACGTTCTGCTCGTATCCTCGCCCACCCAAGATCTACTTCCCCATCATCGACACCCAGTATGACCGTAGCACCTTCGGAGACCTCGATGTGACCCGTGAGGATGCGGAGGAGGCCTAGATGCCGCCCTGACTGAGGTAAAACCAAATCTCCCTGCACGATTTGTTTGTTGTCAATGTACTGTATTCATGCTAAATTTCCTAACTAACAGGTTCTTTACTTGATGTACACCTGTTATGTACTCCCTCTGTTTCAAAATATAAGATGCTTTAGCTTTGTGAAAGAAGTGTATCCAGACTCATTTTAGTGTATAGGTTCACTCTAAACCTAGATGAACCGACACACTAAAAGAGGTCTAGATGTACTCTTTTCAACAAGCTAAAACATCTTATATTTTGAAACGGAGGGAGTATTAAATTAACCCATTGTGGTTACGCTTAAACTCCACGCATTGAACTGTTTTTACGTACTGTACTATTTCTTTGTGAATTATTAGTCACTTAACATATTTGTTTACATTCTATGATATACCTGTCCACATGAGATATGATTATATAATATCTCTCTCATTTTCCGAGTTACGAACTATAGTATTTCCATCGTGCTATTGTCCCGCTATCCTATACTACACGTTTACACATGTCATACTATTTGACCATTATGTACCGTTGATTTGATCCCTCTTAACCTGCGGCTCAAACTGTTTGCTGTTATTAAGGAAGGAGCAGCCTCAGTTTTCACACAATATCATAGAGTGAATGACTCCTATAATCTCGTAAGACCCCATCACTTTTGTTTCACTTCATGCCAACGTATATCATGTTGGAACCTGTTTGTATTTACAATTGGCCTTACCTTTATGCAAAGGAGCAACAATGGAGGACAAATTCCGCCCGTCCACACGAGCCGCCGTAGATCTCGTGTAACACCTACCGTACGGCCCCCACCCGAAGTTTGGTCCTTCCCACATTTTTTTTGCTTAAGTTTACCATTCGTCTTTCTTGTTTTCATATTTTTTTGCCAAAAATTAGCGTCAAACATTTTAGCCCCACTATGGTCTGCTTTTGTTCCATGTGCTTAGTTCAATTTCCTAGATATGGAGAGGCCAGGTGTATTGCATCTGATTTGTCTGATAATAAGAACAAGGCCACACTAGCGATAAGATCCACACATGTATCATAAGGAGCTCTGTGCAGTTCATCTCACTCTTGTATCTACTGTGTATCATAGTTAAATGAACTGGCTATTTTAATACGAAGTACTTGATGGTTCAGTTTTTTGTTCTCAGGCCGCTGAAGCGTTGAAATTATCTGGCTATTCGTGAATAATTCAATGTATGATTGCTTGATTCATTGTTTGTCTGAAATTATCTGGCTAGCATATTCGAGGCTCACAATTGATGTGTTTGTATTGGTTGAGTTTCTCTTTTTTATGTCTATGATTAAATCAGTGGCAGATTTCATTGTGTAGTTCCTGGCTAGTTTATATATGAGAAACATAATGGCTTAGTTTTAATATTCGTTTTATTCATGTTCTGCACATTCTAGTTTGAGCAGTCTCCATCAGGTACTTTGGTTGATTGCTCGGATTGTTATTCAAAATGAACTTGTAGTTTTGTTTCCCAAGTCTGTTTTTTAAGTAACTTGTTTTGTGTTGGTCTCAGCCATCTTCAAGTAGAGCAGTCATTTCAGAGAGAAGCACATGCTTGCATTGCTCCATGACACCAGCTGGTCCACTTATTCAAGAAGAAATAGATGTATGAGCCACCACTGTTAATTGCTTCCTTATATATTACCACATTGACACATTTAAAATTCATGGTGGTGTGATTGCATGGTAATGCTGATATAACTTGTTTTGTGTTTGTTTCAGGCTGCAAATGACCCCCTGAATGCCAAACAAAGACCCACTTCTCCAAGTTTAGATTTTGTTTCACACAGCAGCAGTGACAATACCTATTGCTCATGGCACACCGCTTCAACTGATCCTTGTTTTTCAGCCAAAAGATTATTTGAGGATGCCCTCCAAGATGCCCGAGATATTGTTGAGCAAGAAGCCAACAAAATGGATTCAGTAATCACCATAGCACGCAAAGACTTATATGAATTGAAAAATAGGCAAGCCTTAACATAGAACATACTTAATAATCTCATCTGCAGCTCAGATGGGAAGCCAGTTGTTACATGTCTCGGGATGCAAGCTCCATAGAGACCTTTCCTGTAACATGAGTTATGGTGTTTTTTTAGTTGTCTAGACTCTGCTTCATTTTATTACTATCAAGTGTACCAAGGATTGTAATAATCTACTATAATTTGTAGTTGTAAGTTTTTGAGGATTGTTGCAAACTGAGCATCTATCAGAATTACTACACACACATGAAAAAACAGTGAAATTCTAAGAGGTACAACACGATATCTACCGGAACAGGGAGAATGTCCATTGTATTACACGGGCACCATAGAACTTACAAAATTCATAGACGTTCACTCAACAAAGTGAAGACATAAAGAGCAGACCTGAAGAGAATACATCAAGAGAAGACCCACACAATCCATCAATCTAATGGATAGCCGTCGTAGTAATCATAGTGGGTGGTACCATCCTCGCCAGATGGCGGCACCATCTGCAGCTCAGAATGCTCGACGATTCTGCAATACTCCACCAGCAATCGATCGAGTTCGAAAGGACGGTTATTCCATAATCCTCCTACTCCATACCCATATACAACGCTTGGCTCCTCTTCCCACGCAAGAGCCTCAAAGTTGTAAGATCTAATCTCGGATAGATCCGCATAGTATATGTTGTTGGCCTGCACCGTGGGTACCCTGGTGCAGTCGACGCAGATGCACCGATTCTTAGCAACAAAGAGAGCAGGACTTCTAATGCCTCTGACCGGCTGAAGGACATGGTTCTGGGTATCAACCCGGTAAACAACCGGCCTGCCGCCGTAGACCGGTCCACTCATAACGAACAACAACTCCCCGTCGGACTCGACGAGGTAAAAATGATTCTCTAGGAACTGGCAGCCTGGAACAATGCCTGCAACGGTGGGATGCATCTCCAGGGTTCGTGCGGAGAGTTGCAGTTGCACATCTCCATGAGTAGCATCACACATAGTCGAGAGGACAGACCCGTATCTATCTATGACAAAAACATCACCGGCGTAAGAAGTCATGCTCCGGAGTTCCCCGAAGTCATACGGCAAGTACCACCCTTCACCAAAGACTGGGCAACTCCCTTCCTCTATGCTCTCATCCGCCCAAAGAATGGTGGTGTTCTGATTGTTTGATGTAAACACCATCAACAACGGGAACATCGTCACAGCGACAGAAGCCACCCGCTCGGTCGGTATCTCTGCCCTCAGGCACTTGATAGCACCCGAGAAGGGGTTGTACAACCGGGTCTTGTACGGCTGCACCCTCTGTCCAAGCACAAGGAGGCCGCCGGTTGTGGTACCGACATAAAAGTACCTTCCAGAGATAGAGGGAGGAGAAACAGAGATTCAGTTAAGGTAAACAGACTGAAATTCAATCAAGATAAACCATGGAGAAAAACCCTAAGCAACAAGTGGACGAAGAAACATAATTTGAAAAATAGATAGTATAGGATGTGAATGCAAAAAATGGATCACATATATACAGATGAATATAAAGAAAGCACCTGTGAATAACCCGGCTAATGTTCTTCTCAAGGTGGCGGCCAGTTCCCACATTCAACGATGTGATGGCATTATTTTCTACGCGATACTCCTCCGACAACTGCTGCTCTAGAATAATCCAGTTGGCTGGCATAAAGCACTCCTCTATGAAGCCACGCCAGGCGCTGTAGACTACCCAAAAGGCAACATAGTAGTCGAAGTCGTCCACCGAAAGGAAGATGACACCTATCTTCTGGACGTGTCCCTCAGGGAGAACAGCCCATGGCGAGTCCTCCTGCTTCTTGCCGGCCATGGATGAGGCGTTCGTGTGGTCTCGGTCCTACCGACTGCATAGGAAGCGGTTCCAAAGACACACATTTAAACAAAGGCCTGGGAAAGCCAAGTGAATCGTGTGGAAATGAGACGACGACATGCACACAGCAACCACAAGCACGTTTCATCAAACTGGCACAGGCACGCGCATGCGCACACGTACTAATTACGGTACAACGGTTGTGTGCACACCAGCTTTGCGACTCCTGGGAGGACGCGAGTGTGTAGGTGTAGGATGATACTAATAGTATTAGTAGTATCATAACCTCATTGTATTTAATTATCCCAAAATCTAAGAAGACCACCTATGCTCCCTGCTCCTCAAGGCACAAGCAAATGCAGGGCATTTTCCATTTTTTGTATGGCATTTTCCATTTTTCAATTTTGCTTTTTGGCTGTGCCCTTGGATTCTCACCATGTGGCCGGGTGGGGTGTATGCTCCGTAGAGCTAAAAACCTCATGTTCTCTCAATAGCACGGTTGTTAATTATTGAGGTATATATGTTTTTAGTCCCACAACTTGCACCGCGGGAGCGTTTTAGTCCCACATCTTGCAAAGTGAGCAACACTGCCCCCACAACTTGTAACTAGGAGCATTTTAGTCCAATTTAATCTAATTTCTGTGATTTTGTCTGAATTCGTCGTAACTAATTCTAGAAGTGACATGTGGCATCATAATTTTTACAAAATGACCCCTGTGTATTTCCTGCCTGCTAGTTGTGACCTTGGTACGACTTGACAGGAGGATCTGAATAAGAAAAAAAATAAGAAAAACTACCAATGCACTGTAGGGTATCGAACTGATTACCTGCGCTACTAAAGAAATCGGTATTGCCACTACAACATGCACACATAAGTGATTAACTAAATACCACTCTGGCTGATGTGTTCTTTATTTTGGATATTCAAAAGTATGTGTTCTGGGATACAATAAGAACTCAACTTTATTCCTTTTCATTTTTGCGAATAAGATAAAACTCAAGTTTATTCTAGACACTGTAGCTAGCTACTAGGTTAACGACAAAGCTATACAATTGATATTATGGACCGTGCCAACATAGACGTGTGCATTTTTTGCGTTTGTATGTGCTTTTTTATACTATAAATAATTACTCCCCCCAAGTACTCCTTGTCTGGTATAATTACGTCCTCTCAAGTACTCCTCGTCTCACATGAGTAGTCGTGGGTATCTACCAGCATAGTGGCTTGTGGGTGTGTGTCTGTGTCGTTTTACAAAAGTGTTAAGTTCGAATCCATTCTCCTCTTAGAGATTTAACTATTTTATTTGTACGTCTACTAAGAGGTGGCCCACTTATCAGTCCGCATAGGGACACAAATGACATAAAAAATATAGGGGGGTCATTTAAAAAAAATCAAATGTCATTTATGGACAAATTAAGTCAAATTCATTGAAATTCCATTAAATTGGACTAAAATGCTCTCGAGATATAAGTTGAGGGACTAGTATTGATCATGTTTTAATATATGGGACTAAAACACTCTCGCGGTGCAAGATGTGGGACTAAAGGTGTATATACCTCTTAATTATTTTACAACCTCAATTGCTAGGCCAGAGGACCAATTAATTCTCCTAGTTTTGCTTAATTACTCCTCTAGTTGACAATAAAATATGAACCACCACGTCGTGTAATGCTCCTGGCCGATCATGTTGTTAAAACGGGAGTGCATCCATTGGCTTGCATGTTTTCAATTAGATGCGGTGGCCACGAGCATTGCCTGGATTTTAAGATTACTACTGCATGCAATAACTAGCTATAAAGCGAGTAGGTGAAGTTAATTCTCGGAACTAGTACTACTCCGGCCTAGTAATACCAAACACAAGGAGTACCTCAAGTGTGGTTATATGGATGATCAATTGATGTGACTCTCGGCCATGAATTCCTGACCATATAGTCGTACGTTCTACCACCTTTTTTTACTACTACTACTAGTAGAACATGGATGCTAGCAAAATTTAAAATCTCAATCGAGCGGCAAAATCACACAGACCAACTTTGAAGCATTTCCCGTTTAACCGTTTCAAAAACTTTGAGCCAAAATCTCCTACCTAGGGAGTACCATTTTATTATTATTATTATTATTATTATTATTATTATTATTATTATCAGATGGGCACTTGCCAAATGAAAAATCTCAATCGAGCGGCAAAACCACACACCGACTTTGAAGCATTTCCCACCACTCCGTTTCAAAAACTTTGAGGCAAAATCTCCCACCGGGGCTGTGCCATTTTTGTATTATTATCATATGGGCGCTTTTCAAATTCAAAATATCAATCGAGCAGCTAAACCATACACTGACTTTGAAGCATTTCCTGCCCCTTAGTTTCAAAAACTTTGAGGCAAAATATCCCACCGGGGCTTTACCATTTTTATATTATTATTAGATGGACGGTCGCCAAATTCAATATCTCAATCAAGCGGCAAAATCACACACCGATCTTGAAGCTTTCCCGCCCCTCAGTTTCAAAAACTTTTGACTTCAAAATTCCGATTCTACCCATTGTTCTGACGCCCTATGGGCAAGCTAAAGTCGGTAGCTTGGGGGCACGATCGTAGTTTATATTTTTGTTCACCTCCATAGTTCGGATTCGCCCATATTTTCCCGCTGGTCCTTCCAAAAATCCCAGCCCCCTCTCTCCCACGCCCACACCTCCACAACCATAATGTGCAGCGGCCGGCGGCAATTCCACGGTGGCCGGACCTGCTTGAGCGGCGGTCTCGTGCACCTCCACGGAGCTGCTTGACCGATGCTCACCAACCGGATCTGCTTCACCCGGTCTCTCTGCCATTGCACCAGAGCTGCGGTGTCATTCACCACGCCGATGGCGTCATCGACCGCCCAAGCTCTGCTTCCTCGCCGCTGAAATCTACCCAACCGTACCGGATCCGCTTCATCGGTGTCCACTGGGCGTGATCTAGTTCAAAGAGTTCCATGTCCACCGCTCTAGACCAGCTGCTCGACCATCGCCGTTCACTGCACTAGATCTACCTCAGCAACGCTCTCATCCACCGTGCTCAAGCCGACATCAACCTCCCAAGATCTGCTTCCGCGACGCCAATAGCCACCATAACCGTAGAAACCTTCGTGACCTGGACGTCACCCGCACAGTACCGATGATGCTTAGATGCCTCTCCGAACAAGGTTAACCAAATCTACAACCCGTTTTTGTTTTGTCAGCAGTATAACAGGTTCAAGCCTGTCGCAGTGAACTGCATTTTTGTCATCATGCTCGTACAAACAAGTTAGTGGGAATGCCTATTCTTCGTGCTAGTAATTTCAAGTCATGGACATGTCTGTTATTTTGTCATACACATGTTCTTAGCTACTCCATACAACAGCAATTGCCTGCTACCGTGTAATTCTTGCAAAATCTGAAGTCAGCGAAAAATATTAGTGTGGATTCCCTGCTCTACAGTTGCTAAATCTATCTGTTTCGTCATGAGATCAGTTCCTACTATTATTTCCTCCTTGGCATCGTTCTGCTATCCTGTAGTAGCCGTTTAAACTCTTCGTACTAATTTTATTATAATTTTGTTGTTGCCATCTGCTTCTTTAAAAGCTGCATCACTAACTATTTCCTTTTTCTTGCATATAGCTCAAAATGGAAAAATGAACATGTTGGTTTGCATAGCCTATTCTTCAGGTTCACAAGGGATGCCATTAATTCCTTATCTTGTGCTGGTTCGTCCTCACAACGGCATAACTGTCCTCTACTATGTGTTTACTTGTGGTTTGCATTCCTGCTCTAGACGTTCTCTTATGATGACATTATAATTTCTGTCTGGTTGATTCTTATCTATGACAGCAACTACATGCCATTTTGTAGCTCACCACAAATTCTGAGTCACCCAACAACTATGCATTCCAGGAGATGCCACTACTTCCATATATATTTGCTGAAATGACCTCGCTTGGTTATATTTGCTGAAATTCTAAGAAACACTTTGTTTGATTGCTCATTTCATTCTTGGCACACTTTTCTAATGCTTGTTTGTCATGCTCTACAGGTTCACGAGCGATGCCATTATATCTTGTATCTGGTTCTGGGTATGGTTCTTCCTAAGTCACGACATAACTATCCTCTACAATATATAGCTCATTCGTGGTTTGCATTCCCGCTCTACAAGTTCTCGTATGATGCGGTTGTTATTTCTATCTGGTTCATTCTTTGCTATGACAGTAACTGCATGCCATTTTATGCCTCATCGCAAATTCTGAGTCACCCGACGTCTCTTGCATTTTAGGGTATAGAACTGCTTCCATATATATTTGTTGAATGACCAGGCTAGTTTATTTTTCTAAAATTCTAAGCCACACACAAACACACACATTTTTTGATTGCTCGTTTCATGGTAGGCACACTTGTTTAATGCATGCTTGCTTGTCCTGTTTGTTTGACGTGTTGGTCAATAATTGAACTATTGACCAGTTGTAAACTCCAGATCATAGCTCCTGTCATATCAGTCAAATGAGTAGTTTGTCTTGTTTGATGTATTAACTTGTTATTACTTAATTTTAGGGTGCAATTATTGCTATCTCCACCAAAGAGGAGGCTGCAAGATCATGTCTCCTCCAATGTAGTTGTCACACTCGAAGGAAGATGTAGGTGATCAATTGAGGACTCTGCTATCAACTTGATTGTCAACCGAAATGCCGATTTTTCTTTCCCTTGATTTGATAATATGTAATAATTTTTAGAAGTTTGCAGCTGATGTAATCTCTAGATAACACACGTACGCCATGTATGCATTTAGTTGACACTGTCAACATATGCGGTAGTCGTTACAGTAACTACGCCAGGCAGGTCGATTAGGCAACAATATCGTGCTTTGTTATTGGCTCGTCGTGTATTCGGCCGACGATGAACAGTAAAAAAGTCTAGATTATATAAACATTTTATGATATTGGCATGGGCTTCAGAAAAGGCTGAAACTGTAAAAGGCTGTAAACGTAATGGGCCGACCTACAAGTTGTAACTAGACATAATAGTAACATGTCATAAGAGTAACAGGTTATAAGTATAACAAGCCATAAAATTAATAGGCCTTAACAGTAGCAAGGCCAGAATAGTGACAAGCCAGAACAGTAATGGCCCGAGAAATTTCCAGGCTAGGGCAGTAACAGGCCGACACATTTACCAGACTAGAACAGTAAAGGGCCGCTTGTGGGCCTGAATAGGTAAAGCCTACAACAGTGAAAGGCCAGGACAGTAACATGCCTGAACAGTAATGGGCCATCTCAGACAAGGGCCGTCACTAGGCCGCCTACGATGGGCTGCGATAAACAGTGATGGGCCGCCCGCAGGCCTTAAATATACAGGAGCGACTTGGCGTAGACTGCTAATGGGCCGCAGAGTGTTGGACCATCACGGGCATTCTTTGGGACGAAACAACATTGGGCCTGAAATTTCACGGGCCGCTGCTAGCTGCAACTTTGGTCCCATTTCAAACAGTACGGGACAAAATAGTAACAAGCCATCTTCTTATTGGTCTCCCTTAATGGGCCAGCCCAGTTAGAATTTAGTAGGCCTTGGCTGGGCCTGGCTTCTGCCATGGTTTCTATGGCCGTTAATGGCGGTAACTGGCCTCTAACACTGGCTGCCACGTGGTAGTTTGCATGACGTCAGCAATCAACACGGCTGGCGAACAGATCTACGAGAGAACAAGTTTTCATGGCTGAAGGTTGCTATCTGCCACGGTCAGGAAAAAACCGTGGTAGATTCTTTTATGATGGAGATTTTACCACGATGGCCATCCGTCGTAGAAGACTTTTCAGCCACAAAAAACGGGCCTTCAACCATGAAAATCGTCCGTTGTAAAAGCCAACTTTTCTTGTAGTGCCCGCTCGGGTGGTGGGCAGTTCTGCATGTTGGTGACCCTGCGCTCCCCTGGGCCACTCTTCTGTCAGTGGAGCGAGAGTGCACTCGCACTTGCAAGTCAGAGCCCGCGTTCTGCTGCTCCACCGCCTTGGCGAGTAGAGCCTAGGTGTAGTAGATCTGTAGACTACCTTCACCCGTACGGTTTAGCCCGGCAACTGTAGCTTGACTCACGATGACATTGTCCATTAGAGTGGAGTAGATCAGGAGCCCGTTGGTGTCAAACACTTGTGATAAGATCATTATCTGTGGCTGCTCTAGAGGATATGAGCGGCATGATGGTGGCGGCACTCCATGTGCAGTTGCCCCAGGGGTTGGGCGGCTGCTGCCTGGAGCCGAGTTGCACCAGATCACGAGCTCAGCCGCGCGTGTGGGATCACGCTCATCTTCAAAGTTCAGGACGTGACCCTGAGTGGTGGAGTTGAGGCGCCACGAGATGCGGCACTAGTAGTAGCATGACAACTCTTGCACAGTTTGCTGCTCGAGGCAGAATTTCTCGCGCTTGGTGTGTTCCTTGTTCATGGTCGCCTCCAGCAGCTTGCAGTGTTCCTCCACCTCTGCCATCATTGCGGTTGCTGGGAGAAACATGGTGAAGGGATCCACTAGTATGTCATTGTCCACCATGTATATGGCGTTGTAGCAGTTGGATCTAGCATGGGCCTCGTTAGGGGACCTAGAGTTGGAGTCGAAGGTCTAGAGGATGGAGGGATCCTCAAAATCACCGGTGTTGGAGACTCGTGTGATCGATTCGGCGTGTGATGAGGTGGTTATGGATCCAATGACCAAAGCAGGGGTAGCTGAATCAACTTTTTTGGAGGGCAATGTTGCTTTTGGTTGTGCTGTTATACGTTGGAAACATATCTATAATTTTTGATGTTCCATGTTTGTTTTATATCTAGTTTCTTATGTTTTGTCTATACTTTGGAGTATTTTTATAAACTTTCTTGGACTAACCTATTATGCCACAGTGCCAGCTGCCTGCTTTCTGCTGTTTTTGGTTCCAGGAAAGTTAGAAAATGAATATTCTCGGAATTGGACGGGACAAAATCCAAAGTCAATATTTCACTGAGGGGGACACAGAGCCAGAATACGAGACGGAGAGGGGCCAGGGGCCGCCCACACCACCTGGCCGTGCGGCCAGGCCTGGCCTGTGCCAGGGGGTGATGTGGCCTCCTAGGGCAACCCCTCGGCCTTCCATTTCGCCTATAAGAAGCCTCCGATGCAGAAACCCTAAAGAATCCAGCCTGCAGCCACGAAAACCTCCACAACACTGCCGCCACCAAAGGGTAGATTCGGGGGACATAAAGTCTCTGTTCCGGCACCCTGCCAGGACGGGGAAGTGCCCCCAGAGCCATCTCCATCGATCTCCACCACCATCTCCATCGTCGTTGCTGATTCCCATGATGATGAGGGAGTAGTTCTTCCTCGAGGCTAAGGGTTCTACTGGTAGCTATGTGTTCATCTCTCTCTCTATGCGTGATCATGTTGTGATCATGAGCTTTCTAATCAAGTAGATCTACCTTGCTACTCAAGTGCTTTAATAGCTCTCTTCTCTCCCCACGTGTGTGAAGTTGATAGTGTGCACACCGTGGTGGCACTTAGGCTAGAGATTACAAATACTTGTTATAAGTTATATTTGGAGTTGGATGTTTCTATGAAATTGTGGTGTTTGTTGGAACCATCTAGAGCTCAAGGTGACAGTGTGGGGTTATCTAGATGGGGAAAGTGAACTTTGAGGTGTGTTGTCATAGCCCTACCATGGATTAGAGTGTCCAACCGGAGAGTAGTTCAGAGTAGTATCATAAAGAGAATATATTTATATGAGAGTGTTCACTACTGAAAGTATGATCCCTAGGCCTTGTTTCTAAGCATTGAAACACGGTTTGCAATTAGATCTGTTACATGTTTGCTTGCTTCCTTCTTTATTTCAGATTTCCTTTAGTCTCTTCCCACATCAACCACGCGCCATCAAAGCTACTTTCTGGCACCGTTACCACTTATAATTATCCATACCACTTGTATTTTACTATCTATTCGCCGAACTAGTGCACATATACACCTGACAAGTGTATTGGGTATGTTGAGGACACAAGAGACTTCTTGTATCTTGATTGCAGGGTTGCTTGAGAGGGATACCTTTGACCACTTGCTCCTTGAGTTCGATAAACCTTGGGTAATCCACTTAAGGAAAACTTGCTACTGTTCTACAAACCTCTGCACTTGGAGGCCCAACACCTGTCTACAAGAATAGAAGTGCATAGACATCATGCTGCTCTTGGATGGGTCGCACTCGGAAGAGAAGAGTGTGATGGAGCAGACTTGCTCCTCCGAGAGTATATTGCGTGGGGGAGACCCGTTGGTGATGTCGAATTCCGCCTATTTGGCTGGATCAGTGACGTCCGTGAACCCTACTAAGAGTTTGATGGTGCCGATTGGCACCATAGAAGAATGGGTAACCGGGCGTGTCGCCGACACATAGCTACTCAGTAGGATCTGGTAGAACCCGCCAGTGGTGATCACACGACCAGTGGCAAAAGGCTAGTCGATTGGAGTGAAGGGTCTCGCCATATATCTGAGGCTTGACTGACCAAGCCCCATGGTGGGCACCACTACCGTGGGAATCTCCATGGTAGCCTGCATCCCATGGACAAAAATAATCGGGATGACATGCATAACAGTTTGAGCTTAAACAATCTAGCACTATTATTTACTCTTGATATATGAGAGTGATCACCATAACATTTCAGAGGTGTATAATATTTAAGATAGAAAGCCAAGAGTTACCAATCAAAACGGCTAGTGTGCTTCAAAGAGTGGAACCAAATACGAGAATCGCTAGTGAGAGATAGATTAAGTAATTTACTCTTGAATTCTTCTTGATAAATATCAGCAATCTTAAATAAAGAAAATTTATCTTCAATCATCAATATATGACTTTATGGAGTTTAACTTCCATCTCCTGAAAAAGGATCTCTCATAATATCTTTTATAGCATTAGCTGGAATTATAAATTCTTGCTCTAGCTCAGGAGGCTTAGCAACATTATTTTTAAGAGAATAATCATAACTAAGGATATAATCTCTAATAAATTTTCTAACCACAATAACTAAAACAAGTAAAGTAAACAATTGTTGAAGATATTTCAAGCCAGGTAGGCTCTCACTAGGAGGAAACAACCCACCAAGCAGGAGGTCCCACCGATTAGAAAGATATGATGGATGACTAAAGGCCATACTCCAAGTGGGCCTACATTCAAGAACATGGCCTGGGCCAACTATATCGCAGAGTTAGTTTAGGGGGTTGCAGAGCGAGCCGGACAAGAAGACTTGGTGTACAAGACACATAGATGTTATACGGTATCTTCTAGGACTCCAACCCCTGTACCAACACTATGGACTTGTAAACCCTAAGTCGGTAGTGTATATAAGGCCGGCTAGGGGAATCCATAGAGGAGAGAACTCAATAGAGATTCAAACCTAGAACTTATGTCCAGAGCATCGAGTGTTAGCCGACGAAACCTTATAGTCGACTTACAATCAATACAACAAATCAGGAGTAGGTATTCTCCTCTAGAGCAAGGGGCTGAACCCGGGTAACTCGAGTGTTCGTGCATGATCCCACCATTGTTTGCATTCTAGATCAACCGTACCTCTCAGTAAGTTACATGTTGTTCTTTTACCATGGCACGTGGAGCCCACCATGGGGCATGCGGCACAAGGAGTTGAAGATTGCACAAAATCTTAGATCAGCTCGATAATTAATGTCATCTGATTCATGCAGTTTGGAAGTATCAACTTCATCAATGAGGCGACATGGACCCCATCGACTCAAGCTACGACTAGTAGCATCATCCTTCCAATTGGATCAATCTACCTTTTCATAGACTATATAAGTGCTGGAATTGAGGACAACATCGACTTAAACAAGGGCACAGTCACCCTAAGATGAGGCCGGCTAACTCAGGGCCTATCCGATTCGATCTACCCTCTTGCTCGACGAATAGCTCAGTAGTGGACCGGAAGATGACTTATGCATAGATCAAATTCTGGGTGCCTCCTTGAACATTCACATCAGAAGGGCAGTGTTGTGGCATGTGTCTCATGTGGTTAGTTAGTTGATCTTGAGATTGAACCCCCACCCTAGAGTATATCCACATTCATTTCTTTCTTTCTTTTCCCTCAGACCTGTCACCAAATGGGCATCACCCCATTGGATCATTGACTTCTCAACTGCCCGATGCGGAAGTCCTCTCTCTACCATTGGCCCAGCATAGCAGATCCACCCTAGCTCCTCTTTGTGGACTATGGTCCTTTTTATTTTACTAGAAATGTGCATGATCTCATTTAATTCTTATCTTTTAAAAGGTAACTCCAAATAAAAAGTTATCTAAATTAAAATGGCTCAGAAAAATGAGAGGAATACAACTACACTCTCTGATTTTCTTCTTGGACAATTTAATATGCTAATTCCATTAAATATTTCTTTAAGTAATGAAAAATTGCTACATCCATATCTTTCAAACTGTAATTCAAAATAAAAACTACTTTATACAAAACTTTATCGGAAAATTGTATAGAACATGCGGTGACCTAGCATACCACTTCATGATGTAGGACACTATAGTCGTTGAAATAACACCAATGAAACACCATTCACTAGTATTACATCCCTCAGAGTGGTACAACAGAAACATAGCAGGTCCAAGACATGACTATAGATTACAACTCGACTCTTTACAAAAGATCTAGAGAACACTCTAGTTAAAGAGAGAGAAAGAACTTCTTACAAATAAGAACCAGAAATAATAACTCGGAACTATCTAGTAACTAAGATTAGTATCTAAACTATTTGGCTTGCCATTGCTGCTATTGCAATGCTCTACAAAAAGAGGTTTTATGGCTAGAGAATCTACTCCTATCTAAACCGACACTTAATGTACACTTCAGCTGATGTATATGTTGACTTCATTGACTTTATTGAAGAACTTAAGTTGTCGATGATGGTTTCTTGAGCAGAAATTGATGTTGACATCATCTTCAATGGCTTAGAACCTAGCAAGGGTTAAGAACGTACGGTTGAGTATGTGCGTACTCAGCAAGTTCACTAAAAAAAGAGTGTATGATGCACTATCTCTACAGCCACAAACCATAGGTCGTAGGCAATGCAGGTTTTCGTAAATATTTCTTCAAAGGTTGCTTTTATTCTGAAAACAATGTCTGACAGCCTTCACAGGTTGACCAGAACCTTCGTGGGGTTCCTTTCCTGCCGCGTTCATAGATCCTTCCAAGAACAGGGAGTAACATGTCACAATTCTTACACTCTACAGAGGTGCATCACTTTTACCACAAGAGACCTTAAGCTATGTTGCACAGCAGGGAGTATGTCCCCATTCAAACTTACATGGTTTGAGGCCCAACTTACAATCCAAGCCAATCGCTACCCTCTCAACGACCCCATATGTCTGCACGATCCTCCGGGGCTGACTACACCTCCGTTAAGCCTCGAACTAGGGAAAGCTATAACCATGGTGAGTTCGAGAAGACTCTATGAGCTGGTGATGCCCCTAGAGGTTCGGCTATACCTCCGGCAGCCACTCATAAATAATCTAGACACCAAAATCGTGGGGCCTAAGGGTGCGCACCCATATGTTGGATCCACACTGGGAATCCCAACGTCGCGATAAGTTCATCTTGCCTCCATATGAAAGGAAGAAGATACAGCTGACTTCTATGTCGCATTCCAAATCTCATGGTTGACGCGTAATATACGGTGCTAGAATCACTGGCGACATTGGTTGTTAAGTCCTAGATAATACATTACTATACAAGGGCATTTCCATTGCCAGTTATTATAGATTAGCTAATCACCCTGGATTAGTAACCAATATTTCCAGTTAATTGTGAAAATAGTGGTTTCGACCTTTTTCAAATGCAGGTGATGACACAGTTGAGTTACAAGCATAGAAAATAATCAAAGGACATGAGCAAGTTGTGAACTTGCCTTTTGTGATTGCAAGATTATGCACTCATGATCTTCAAGACAATAGAAGATCCAAATTCTGTAAATAGTATCATTGGTCCGGTAAGGACTAATGTTTAAAGAAGCAAGATGCAACGATGCATAAGTAATGTAATGCAATTGGATAAATGCGAATCCCCAGAATAGTCGTATCTAATCTAGGGTTTGGAAACTAGGAATGAGTTCTTTAGAATGTGTTGCACTTTTATAACAAATTCACACTTGTGCGTCTTATTAAGGCTTGTGAGAGTGTGTGTGAAACAATAAGTAAATACAATAAGTAATATGCAATACTAAAGCACTCAAATGGGTTATGGTATCTACAATATTGCTTTAAAAAGATTAAGAATCAAGTAGAGCTTTTAAAGAAGTGTTTAAAAATTACTTT
Organism: Avena eriantha; assembly: GCA_910589775.1. Lineage (NCBI taxonomy): Eukaryota > Viridiplantae > Streptophyta > Magnoliopsida > Poales > Poaceae > Avena > Avena eriantha. Next base: position 522,156,103 of record OU342743.1, read on the forward strand.
TAATGTTTCTTTAAAGAATAACTTTTGAGGAAAGATTACTTTTACAAAGTAAAAAGTACTTAAACTTAAGACTAACACTTCAAGGTTTTCTTATTAGCTAAGAGTATTTAAATAGGAAAACATTACTACATTAAATAATCATAGTATAAGTGTTGGAAATTTGCATGTATTGAATAAGGCATCATACTGTAGATGGTTTACTTCTTAACATTCCACAAGTTAGAATTTAAGTATTATTATTTGAATAAGATGGTGTTTTATTAAGGTTATAAGTAAATAGAATTACTTTCTTATTAACATTCCACAAGTTAACATGGAAGCGGCATTACTTAAACTACTTAGAAACTTGGTTTAATTATTTAGGTGGATTCCTAAACCGGTAAAAGAATTAGTAAATAAGAGTTTGGTGATTTTATAAGTGCATAGAATTATTGTGATAAACAATATACCATTTTAGTTGACTTTATAATTGCTAAAAATCTTTTAGGAAAACTAAAATATCCTTAATTTGAGATGATAGTTTTAGTAGATATATTTTAAAATGGTTTTACCTATTTTAACTTCACTTTAAACATTAATTGACTTGTTATTACATTTTTTTTAGACTTCAAACAAATAATGCTAAAGGTTTATATACATTTAATGAAATAAAATAAAAGAAAAGGGTTTAAATGAGATTTATTACACCTTTACCTTTTATTTTACTTTAAAAGTAAGAGTTGACATTTTGAATGTGTAGAATTTATTTTTGTGATCATTTTGGTATATTATAATAATTTTGTGAATTAAAAATTGGTATATTATGTTTTTATAAGAATTTTTGTGATCATTTTGGTATATTATGTTTTTATAAAAATTTTGTGATCATTTTGGTATATTATGTTTTTATAAGAATTTTTGTATACTATTTATATTTTTCTCATTTACCAATATTAAAATATGAATTTTCAAAGTATTATTACTTATAAAATCTTTATTAAACAATATTTATTTAAATAGTTAACACAATAATGTTTGTTTATAAAGTTAAATTATAGATTTTATTTTTCTGAATATTTTGATACGTAACATATATTTTTCTGAATTATAAAACAAAAGATAATCAATTTTTTAAGATTTAACTATTTTCCTAAATTCCTAAAATGTATTTATTTATAAACCTATATTGTTTTATCTATTTACTAATAGAGGAAACTTTTCACACCGGGTCCTATTCTACCCAAGGTCACATACACGTGGGGTCTAGACCACGTTGGCTGCCACGCGAGCACAGGTCAGCCCACCCAGCGACGTGGCAGAGGGTGATGTGGGTCTGACGTCAACCTGACGTCAGCCCGCTCTCCACTGCCAGGGAATGGTCGCCAGCGGCGAGCCAAACCACCCCGACCAAAGCGGATAGTCGCGCTCGAACCATGGAGAGGTGGGGAACCTACTAGTACTTGCCTAACTTGGTATATTCATAGCTCTTATTCCACACCTAATCATCTATTCTCAAGTGACTTCACTACCAGGAAAACAGCTATACGTGATCCGCCAGGCCGTGGCGCACATGCTGGATAGTGCGCCACGAGAAAATAGTCGTGGCGCACCGCCTTGGAATGGGCCACAAGTAGTCAACATAGCTGTGGCATACAGTCCAAGAGTGCGCCACCACTATGGGTGGGCCAGGGTGCGCCCGACCGTACTCCACTTTCCCATGGTGCATGGTGCACATGTGCACTACGCCAATCTTCATAGTCATGGCGCACATGTTGTCCATGCGCCACGGGCAAGTGGAGTGTGGTCAACTCGCGAGTCTCGGCCAACTTTCCCGTGGCGCATGGGTAGTATGTGTTCCACGGCTACGAATATCATCTGTGGCGCATGGGGTCATGTGCTCCACGACTGTGTCGCATTGTATCAGCACATGGCCAACCCCCCAGCCACCTCATCACTATTCCCTTCTCTTCTTCTTCTTCACTTTCCCCCCTTCTTAGATCTGGTCGAGCTCCTCCTCCTTGCCACCTTATTTTTTCATCTTTTTCACCGGTTAATAGTTTGTTAAACTTCACTTGGATACTACATAAGAGAAATTAAGCTCTACTACTCACCTCTCTCCTTCGATCTTCAGCCTCTCATATCAATCGGTAAGTTATCCATGTGTATGGAGGATGCTCTCATGTGTTTGTATGATGCTCTCTTGTGTGTAGTGTAAGAGGATTATTATATGCGTATGGAGGATGTGCATGTGTGTGTATATGGAGATGATGAATGCTCATATGTGTGTAAGAGGATTAATTATGTGCATGTGTATATGGAGGATGTGCATGTGTGTATATATGGAGGATTCTCATGTGTTGGTATATCTCATGGGTATATGTGTGTGTGAATGAGTTGCCAATGTTTTGCCGAAATGTTGATTCATTTCCATTTCTGGCATTTCTCGCAATAAAAGGCGCTACTTTGAGGATAGGTCATGCCGAAATTTTTAGGCGACCTTTTTGCATTGCATGCATATGCATATGCATTGCATGCGTGGTTCTAAATTTCTATTGCGCTGATCACTACTGTGTGTAAAAACGTGTAGGGCAACCATGGTCCGCATAATGAGCGAAGGCATTGTGGCTAGATATTTGCAATGCGTCATGGCCGACATGATACAGAATAACATGACGAAGATAAGATGTCCGTGTAGAAGATGCAAACTCAAGTGGTTGATCGATCCTGATTCCGGACAACTGCGGGCGCACCTACTCCGTCATGGTTTCATGGATGGCTACACTCGATGGATAAGTGATGAAGACGATGATGATGATGTAATTAATGGGGAAGAAGGAAACGAGGAAGTAGAACAGGATAAGAACAGACATGATGAAAGATATCCCGGCCAAGATCAAGATGCCGAAGCAGATCAGGATGATCATGAAGATCTAGACGTCATCGGAGCAGATGGACCAATATCGCCAGGCTGGGTACATGACCCTTATGTTCAAGAACATCTACTCAAGCAAACGAGTAATGCAAGAGCTGCCGCTAGAGAGAAGGCAAAGCTTACGCAACTTGAGAAAGACACGGTTACTCCATTGTATGAAGGATGCAAGCCCGATAATACCCACTTGTATGTAATGCTAAAGGCTATGGAGATGAAGGCAAAACACAAATGGCCCGACGCAAGCTTCAACGATCTGATGGCATTCTGGCAAGATTGTCTTCTAGAGGGGAACACGTGTCCAACTAGTATCGAGGAGGCCAAAAAAATCATGTGTCCTCTCGATCTACCGCATGTTAGTTACCACATATGCATCAATGATTGCATCATTTATCGGGGTGAGGATGCATAGAGAACCACATGTCCGGTGTGCGGCATCAGTCGATACAAGAAAGGGAAGAAAGCTCCTCGAAAAGTGGTATGGTACTTTCCCATCACTCCTCGTCTGCAGCGGTATTTCGCAGACCCTAGGGAAGCAAGCTCATGCGCTGGCACGCGGAAAGAAAGAAGACAGATGATGATACGGAAAAGGACTAGATGTTGACGCACCCTTCAGATGCTAGCCAGTGGAAAGCACTGGACCTCGAATTTCTAGAATTCGGGGGGGGGGGTTCAAGGAACGTCAGGCTAGATGCGAGCACCGATGGACTCAATCCGTTCGGCAGTTAGAGAAGCACGTATAGCACGTGGCCCATGTTTGTATGAATGTACAACCTCCCTCCATGGTTGTGCATGAAGAAGAAGTACATACAAATGAGTATGCTAATTCAAGGGCCGAAACAACCTGGTACCGACATCAATCTGTATCTTGGCCTGTTGAAAGAGGAGTTAGCCACGTTATGGGAAGCCAGAGCCAATACGTACGACGCTGTCACACAAGATTATTTCACTATGAGAGCCGTGTTGCTCACTACGGTGCAAGACTGTCCCGATTGAGGATATATCTCTAGGCAAGTGATCGAACGATTCTTCACATGCGTTAGGTGCATGGATAACACAACCTATATTCAACTAGAGAGAGATCCCGGGTCTTCAAAAACTATATTCATGGGGCATCGGAGGTGGCTTCGCAAGAACGGTCCATGGAGAAAATGTGGAGATCTGTTCGATGGGAAATCAGAGATCCGAGGAATTCCAGATCAGAGGAGTGGCAAAGAAATTGATGATTTACTGAGAAACTGGACAGAGTGTCCTAAACTGGTAAAGAAGCAAAAGAGGCAACAATCAGATAAGCCGTTGCTGAAGGTATGGAAAACAAGGTCTGTATTCTGGGAGTTGCCATACTTGAAGATCCTCTGCACGCCTCATAGCCTTGACATCATGCATATCACGAAGAATGTGTGCGGGAGTCTGGTCGTCACCCTGATCAACATGCCAGATAGGACGAAAGATGGTCCGAAAGCAAGACACGACTTGATACTCATGGACATCAGGCATGATGTTCATGGAGGACGCACTACTCCTGATGATCATCATGATGACAATGATCAGTCGGAGGCGACACAAGGTCACCGAAAGGGTAAAAAGGTCAAGAAAAACGAATATTACTGTCCCCCTTCGTGCTTCACTCTAAGCCAGGATGAGATCAAACAGTTTTTCAAGTGCCTCCTAGGAGTCAAATTTCCTTACGGCTACACTGGCAAGATAAGAAGATACCTAGACGAGGCGAAGCAGAGGTTTAGTGGAATGAAGTCTCATGACTGTGCCGTGCTAATGACGCAGATACTTCTAGTTGCACTATGAGGGATAATGGATGAGCACGTCCGTGAAACGTTGTTTGGGCTATGCAAATTCTTTGACGTCATCTCTCGAATGTCGATTGGCGTGAATCAGCTCAAGAGGCTACAGGAGGAGAGCATGGTGATACTATGCGAGCTTGAGATCTACTTCTCGCCTGCATTCTTCGACATTATGGTGCATCTACTGGTCTATATCGTGGAGGATATCATCCAACTCGGGCCGATGTTTCTCCGCAACATGATGCCGTTCGAAAGGATGAATGGACACATCAAAGGATACGTCTGCAACAGGTCCCGTCCAGATGGAAGCATAGCCAAGGGATTTCAAGCCAAAGAGTGCATCTCTTTCTGCACGAATTATCTAGACATCGAGAACCCTGTCGGTCTTTCCGTCAACAGGCACATTGGCAGACTCGATGGATCGGGTCACCGAGAGGGTCGCCACGTAATGCATGTAGACTTCGATGGTCGACTCGCATACATTAATAGAGAAAACCTAGTCATGCTAAAACATATAGAAGTGGTCGATCCTTGGGTACAAAAGCACAAACAGTTTATTGAGAAGAAGTACAGTGATCGGGGCCAGGAGAGGATGAAGGGAGAAATAATCAAAGAGCACAACTCTGATTTCACGTGTTGGTTCAACGAGACACTCCTAGATAGTCCCCCGCAAATGGATTCTGCTTCTGTGGAGGAAAACATCATATTCGCCTTGTCGGAGGGACCGATGCGTAGCCTGATGACCTACCAGGCATACGACATCAGCGGCTACACATTCTACACGGAGGAAAAGGATAGCAAGTGTGACTATCATAACTCTGGGGTAACATCAGAATTCTATATCGATGACGACGTGAAGGAAAGATTCTACGAAAGGATCAAGGAGATATGGGAGCTCGACTACTGTGGAGAAAAGGTGCCGATATTTCGTGTTAGATGGGCCAAGAGTGTCGAAAGAGAAGATCGGTATTTCACAACCATGGTTATACCAGAAGCCGACAAATCCAGAGCTGCCAGTGCGAAAGTAGACGCGAAAAATGAGCAATGGGTATTGGCTAGCAAAGTGGACCAATGTTTTTTTATTACCGACGCGGCAACGCCTAGTTGGGTTGTCGTGAGGAGAGGAAAAATAAACATCATCGGAATGGATGGAGTCGCCAACGAGCAAGGCTTTGACTAGTACGGCGATCCAAAGATTGAAGATGGCGATGACTACGATGAAGCAACATATATCCCAAGAAGACAAAGGACAACCCTACCCAAAAAGGTAGCCCATTCGAGAGAAGAAACATGAAAGTTCTAGGACTAAACTATTCAACTGCGACAAAGAAGGGAAAGAAGATTGTAAAATGCTAGCTCTTATTATAATCACGCGCGTGTCGTCATTTTATGTACCACTTTTGACACTAAAATATATAACATATATAGAATCAATTTGTACCACCCTTGAATCAATTTTGGACCACTATTGTGCCACATTTAAATATATTATAACTGAAAAGTAATTTATAATTTCATTCTACCTTAAATCAATTTTCTAACATCTAAAATTATGTTTAAAACAAAAAACAGAAAAAAAATTTGGCACCCACTTCACCAGGGTTCGAACCTGGGTGCTTGCAAGAGGGGTTGGGAACTGCAACCACTATGGTAAGTCGAGACAGCTGTTAGAAACTATAGGCCTGTCGGCTTTATCTATAGTACCAGGTTAGGCATGGTGCACTTGGCCCTAGTATGCCACGGATAACTTTGTTGGGGTGGCACACTTGGCCCTTGTGCGCCATGGCTAACGCACTTGGCCCACTTGTCTATCAACCCGCCCTTGCTATGGTTCCCTTTCTCTCCCCAATCTTCGTCAATGCGCGCGCGTGAGAGCAGATCCCTAACGCCCTCGGGATGATCCCCAATATGATCCCTAGCGCCTCCACTGTGTTGTCGCCTTCGCCCCCGAGGAGGAGGAAGGCATCCGTCGAGGAGGAGGGCAGCCGCCGTGTTATCGCCTTCGCCACCGAGGAGGAGGAGGAGGGCAGCCGTCGAGGAGGAGGGCAGCCGCCGTGTTGTCGCCTTCGCCACCGAGGAGAATGAGGAGGGCAGCCGTCGAGGAGGAGGGCAGCCGCCTCCACCTACCGCTGGCTCCCATAGGTCCGTCCCGACCTCCACCACCGCCTGCTCCCAGGTCCGGCCTTCCCCGTCCTTCTCCTTTTACTACCACCGCCCCACCTGCCCTCACCTCCACCTGCGCATTCCCCTCCACCTCGCCAGGCTCACCGCCTGCTTCACCACCCCCGCCAAAGAGTCTGCTGCACACGCACTTGTGCTTTTCTCTTTCTTCTCACTTCATAAACAAACTGATTACAGGGGATGTCATTGACCATTTGTTCAATGAGTTGTGAAGAAACATTAGCAAATAGCAACATTATGTTACTAAAAACAACAAGGTTACTCCAACATCATGTCCATATTGAGTTGTGAAGAAACATTAGCAAATAGCAACATTATGTTAGTAAGTTATTGAGCAGCATAATTATTGTGGTATTATCAACACCCGAATTTTTAATCCTAGATGCCTGTTATGCCATACATCGCAATCCCATGATTACCATTTTTGCGAGACATAACAGATTGGATATCACAGTACATCATCTATTACAAACCATAATAAGGTCTTACACAAATAAAGGATCTCATGATCCAGTCTTAGTACAATCAAGTAGCAGAATAAATAGCGTAGCGGTGGGGTCCATCTTCAGAGTCACAGGCAATGCTGACAATGCGAGATGATCCTAGTTATCATAGTCATCCTGTTGTCCTTCATCTTGGTAATCTCCTTCATAGTCTGGCCATAGGAATAGCCAGGGACAAAAGCCATGAGTACTATTTAAGTACTCACAAACTACCACTAACTAGTAGGATAGTTCTAGTAAGAATGCTAAACTCTAAGTTTATTTGTAAAGTTCAGTTTGAAACCTAAGCTGAGTTCAGAAGCAAAGAGAGATAAAATAAAGTTTCAAAACACCTAGGTGGGAACTTAATCATCATAGTCACAACCCTGTTGTGGTCAAGTGATGTCACAATTCATTTCATATGTCATTTTGAAAACATCTGACAACAGAATAGTATGGCCACTCCAACTGTCCATAACCACAGACGCGGCTATTCGAATAGTTTGACACTCTGCAGAGGTGGTACACTTTCACCACAAGATTCGATACATCTGTCAGGGATAACCCTGAATCATCATACTTAGTATGCAGATAATCAAGCATAACCTTTTCTTCACACACCCTAGTATAAGCACCTCTCCTATGAGTATGGCCTCCCAACCATGACCATCTGTCATCTTGGGCACTACATAGGTGGACAACATTGAGAGGTAGCCTTAGCTCAAACCTCTCCCGCAAGGGAACTAATACTAATGCATATAAACTTCCGGTTAAGCCTTACCCAATTCAGGTATTGTGGTTGTACGATAAATTGGAATGGTATCGCATCCGAACCCAACCATTAGTTTTTATAAAAGGGCTAAGGCTCATGCCTCAACATTTTCATCATCATAAACCATTTGTGTTTCTCAACACATGTCAAAACTTCTCAATAGAATGACTCATCATTCCAAGGTTCTCACAAGTCATTTTTCACCAAGTAATCCCATCTAGAGTGAATCAAGTTTTGGTTTAGTTCGAAACTACTAAGTTAAGAGTGCTCACAAATGTGGGATGCTAACAGCAAACTCATGCCATAGAATGACATTTAAGTCTAACTAGATAGGTCAAGTTTTATACGCTTTATGCTACCTTTAAACAAGTAAAGGACTTTGGTAAAGCAAAGAGGGTAAAGCTGGTAGATAAAACTTGGAGTAGGTAAAAGTCAAAGGGTATAACCAAAGCATGCCTAATACCTTTGCTTAGGTTATCTAGCTTGCAAGGTTTATCCTGCCAATTGAAGCTTGCTAGTATAATACTTGCAAGTGTTAGCTTGCCTTGGGTAGTGTAGTGGTTGAAGTTTTCTTCCTCCTCCTCTTGGTAGAACTCCTCCTCCTCGAAAGCTTGGTCGGTACTATCGTCTATAAATACATACATAATACACAATCACCAAACAATACTCAACTAGTCTACTTAGCACACAAAGGCACACATTTGATGATCTATTATCATCACAAGTATCACAAGGTTTAATTAACTAGCTTCATTCTTTTTATTTGAGAAAAGTAATTTCTACTCATCGAAATTAACTAAGATTTAATCTTCTCCAATTAAAATATGGGATCATGTGGACACATGTCATCACCACATATTCTAACATATGGCAAGGTGATTTAAAGGTTGGATCACATTTTAATAAGTTTAAGTTTAATAATTAATGATTTAAAGTGACTAGAAATGCCTATATAGCATTATTTTGGTACTAGTCCAAAGTAACTGCATGCAAAACTTAATATTATCACATATTCAGATAGGCATGGTTAAATGTGATTTTTGAGAGTTGGAATCAACTCAAAAGCTATTATGGTTGATTTTATTAAAATGTTAGAAGGTGCAAAAGCTTTTGCCTTGTTATTTTTACTAGGAGATATCTCTAACTCAAAATGATTTAAATACAATGGGCTTGGATAGAGATTTTAATTTCCTTTCTATCAAAATTGGAATCACTCAATTTGGATTTTTAAAACTCTCTGAATTGATTTTTGAATTAAGGGATAGAATTGATTTTAAACCTAAATAGAAAAATCCTAATTTGAATTACTAGGTCAAAGCAGGAAACTAAATGGGCCGGCCCAGTGATGCTCCGCGGCGCAGAGGGCGACTGACAGGCTGGTCCCGCATGTTTGCGGCACTTAAAAGCCGAAGCGGTACGGGGCGATCAGGACCACATGATTAGAATACGATCTAACGGTCCACGGTCGTCGTCGACGACGGACTCGTCGCCAAAAATACTGAACCCTAAGCAGTCGGTGGGGGTCTACTGGGGACGTACCAAGGCTCCAGCTAGTGCGGCGAAGCGGGCAAACAAACTGTGGACGATGGCGGGCTCAGGCGAGGTTGCGGAAGGGGCTGAGGTGGACGAAATCAACGGCGACTTCTCCTCTACAGCGCCTACCTCCGGTGGAATTCTGGCGATGTGCTGCTCGAGCAGCTCCAGCAAGAGAGGGGAAATGGTCAGTGCAGAGAGGGGAGTAAGATGGTGTGAAGAAATGGTGCTGGGGTGGCCTCCTTATATATGCTCGACGAGGGGACCGACGGGTGTGGTTGAGCTTGTCGGTGACAGTGATATAGGGGTCTACCAGCGTGGGCGAGGTAGGCGGATGGTGGGCAATCTGCTGGCGGTCAGCTAGGACATAATGGTATGTCTAGGGGTGGTGGCAATCGGTCGGGAGCTTGCTGCGCTCTGGGAGACAGAGGCGGTGCTCGACAGCGATCATGGTGACTGTGGGTCACGTGGCGGTCCACGACCGTGTCTAGCGGGTTGCTGGGTTCAAGGAGGTGTGGCGTGCTCGATTTGGTGTCGAGGCATGGTCTGTGGCGTGCTGGCGGCGATCGCGCTCTGGCGTGCACTGCGGATGGCGCAGAGAGAAAGGGCGGCGCTTCTCTGGGGTGGTCCACGGGCTGGTGTTGATCGAGGGGTGGACATGGAGTTGCGGTAGGGTTAGGCGGTTCTAGCAGGCAAGCTAGAATGGCGCGGCGTGGTCTGCTGCGAGTTGCGCATGCTCGGCCAGCGGTGACCAAGTTTGGGCGGCACGCCGCTGCTGCTAGCGGTGAAGGGGGGCTAGTTGATGGTTTGGTTGGAACAAGGGGAGACTGGGGAGAGCAGAGAGGGCCAAATGGGGGACAAGGGATCAATGTGCAACAATATTAGTTCGGCCAAAAAATTTCTGCCTGCCAACTGTTTGATCAAATGGCCGCATGAAGCTTTTGTTTGAACTTTGAGCTGATTTTTTTGGAGTGATTCATATTATGCTTAATCATCTAGGTTTGCTTGGGATTCTGAAATGGAGTTCATTTGAGTGGTTTTTGAAAAAGTGGTATCTAGACATATGAACTAGATTCAATTTTCAAATGCCATTTAAATTTAGAGTTTGACTGTCTTTGGGAGATCACAAAGTGGGCCTTGGCACATCACTACTTGTACTATCAAGGGGTGCAAAGAACCACAATTGTCTTTGTTAGGATTTGAGTGCTAGGAATGCCCAAAGTGGGCTAGGTGATTAAAATGGCAAAAGTGACCATTTTCTTATTTAATTCTTTTTGCTTTCTTTTTCTTTGGGTTTGCTTGGGGATGATCTATATGACGTGTAATTCACCTTAGAGTCATTCTAAAATCAATAGATCACTCAATCATGGCAATTCAAAACAACTCCTATTTAAATGCACACACATATGAATGCTTAAAGATTTTTAAATAGAAAAAGGTTTTGTTAACCCTAAATTGGGTAGATTTGATCTTGATCACTTGGATTAAAGTTTTGGGATGTTACAAACCTTCCCCCCTTAAACAAAATCTTGTCCCGAGATTTCAGAAAGAAAACTAGGAACTAAAGAGATCTAGGAACTCAGTCCTAATGTAATCTTCTCGCTCCCAAGTGGCTTCCTCTTCGGTATGGTTGCTCCATTGAATCTTGAGAAACCTTATACTCCTGGTCCTGGTGGTTCTGTAGGCTTCCTCCAAGATACGGATGGGCACTTCACGATATGTCAGATCCTTGTTGATATCAACAGCTCGTGATCGATGTTCTTGAAAACTTCGGTCTTCTCAGGCACTTCTAAGAATTTGCGAAGTAACACATTGTGGATGGCTGACATCTCTTCAGGCAGTTCTAGTTGATACGATACTTCTCCTTGATTTTTCAGAATCTTGAAGGGTCTGATATATCTGGGGGCTAGCTTTCCTTTCAGACTAAAACGTTGGGTTCCCTTCAATGGTGAAACCTTGAGATATACAAAATCTTCGACATTGAAAGTCAGGTCTCTCCTTCTCTTGTCAGCATAACTCTTCTGTCTGGATTGGGCGGCCTTAAGGTGCTCACGGACTTTCTGAACCTTCTCTTCGGCTTCTCGGAGAATGTTGGTTCCGAATATCTGACTCTCTCCTAGTTGCGACCAATTCAAAGGGGTACGGCACTTTCTTCCGTATAGGAACTCAAATGGTGCCATTTGCAAACTGGCTTGGTAGCTGTTGTTATATGAGAATTCTACGAAAGGCAGACAATCTTCCCATTTTGATCCATACTCTAACACACAAGCTCTCAACATATCCTCTAGGATTTGGTTGACTCTTTCAGTCTGTCCATCGGTTTGCGGGTGATAAGCGGTGCTAAAATTCAACTTGGTTCCTAATCCTTCTTGGACTTTCTGCCAAAATCTCGAGGTAAATTAGGTTCCTCAATCTGATACTATGCTCTTAGGGGTTCCATGCAGACAAACAATTCGAGCAATGTACAACTCTGCTAGCTTCGAACTCTGGTAGGTTGTCTTGACAGGTATAAAATGAGCTACCTTGGACAGTCTATCAACGATGACCCAGATTGAGTCATTTCCCCTACTAGAAGTAGGCAAACCGATGATAAAGTCCATTCCGATGGAATCCCATTTCCATTCCGGAATCTACAACAGTTGCAACAGACCTGCGGGTCTCTGATGTTCTGCTTTGACTCTCCGACAGATATCACACTTGGCGATGTAGCTTCCGACTTCTCTCTTCATCTTGTGCCACCAAAATTCCACCTTCAAATCTTGATACATCTTCGTTCCTCCAGGGTGGATAGAATAAAGAGTATCATGAGCTTCTTGCATGATAACTTGCTTCAGCTCCGAATCTGCTGGCACACAGATATGGCCTTTGTACCACAGAACTCCTTCTTCGTCTTCGGTGAATCCAGGTACCTTTCATGTACCAATACGATGTTTGATTCCGTCGATACTTTCATTTCCTTTCTAGGCTTCCTTGATTTGGCTAATCAAAGTGGGTTGAAGTTCAATGCTAGCTAAGAATCCTTTGCTAACTAGCTCAGTTCTAAACTGCTCCAACTCCTCATACAAACTTGGTTGCTTCTCCTTGATCATAGTGTTTAGCCTACACGGCAATCTGCTAAGAGCATCCGCTACCACATTGGCATTGCCGGGGTGATAGTGAATGTCAGGGTCATAATCCTTGATTAACTCTATCCAACTCCTTTGCCTCATATTTAGCTTCTTCTGAGTGAAAACATACTTCAAGCTTTTGTCATCTGAGTAAATCTCACAGCGATTACCCATAAGATAATGACGCCATGTCTTCAGTGCTAAAACTACGGCTGCTAACTCAAGATCATGGGCCAGATAGTTCTGCTCATGCTGCTTCAGTTGTCGAGACAGATAAGCGATGACTTTGCCTTCTTGCATCAATACACATCCGAGACCAATCTTGGAAGCATCACAATGTACATCAAACGGCTTCTTGATATCTGGCATGATCAATACTGGGGCTGAAATCAATCTCTTCTTGAGCTCCTCGAAACTGGCTTCACATTTGTCGGTCCATTCGAACTTTTTGTCCTTCTTCAACAATTGGGTCATGGGTCTGGCGATTCTCCAGAATCCTTCTACAAACTTGCGGTAATATCCCGCTAATCCAAGAAATGCACGGACTTGGGTTTGAGTGGTTGGGGCTTCCCATTCTTCGACATCTTTGATCTTGGCGGGGTCAACAACGACTCCTCCGGCAGACACAATATGTCCTAGGAATCCTACTTCTTTCAGCCAAAACTCACATTTCCTGAAGTTGGCATACAACCGATGCTCCCTCAGGGTTTCAAGGATGATTCTCAGATGTTTCTCATGCTCTTCTTCTAACTTGGAGTAGATAAGGATATCGTCGATAAACACAACGATAAACTTGTCCATAAAATTCATAAAGATCTTATTCATGAGGTTCATGAAATAAGCCGGGGCATTGGTTAATCCAAAAGACATGACCGTATACTCGTATAAACCATAACGAGTAGTAAAGGCGGTCTTCGGAATATCCATTGCACGAATCATAAGTTGGTGATAACCAGTCCTAAGATAAATCTTAGAGAACACAGTTGCTCCAGTCAACTGATCAAATAGATCCTCTATCTTTGGCAATGGGTACTTATTTCTGATGGCGACATCATTCAGCTTCCTGTAATATGTGCACAAACGGTTGCCTCCATCCTTCTTGTCGATGAATAACACTGGCGATCTCCATGGCGATGCGCTTGGTTGAATCAAACTTGTTGCTGGCATAGCATCCAGCTGCTTCTTCAGTTCCACTAACTCTGCGGGGTTCATACTATAGGGTCTCTGGGTTATGCATCCGGTTCCGGGGATTAGTTCAATAATGAACTCAATATCCCTATCTGGGGGCATACCGGGCAATTCATCTGGGAATACGTCGGGGTATTCACAGACTACTCTGACTTAGTCAATGGTGGGTAGGGTTAGACTCTTGTTACACTTGAATTGACGGGGCAAGGTTTCAGATATATGCTATACTGTTACTCTAGAGCTACTGGTCATGATGATGGCTTTCTTGGCACGGTCAATCAATCCTTTATGCTTTGACATCCAATCCATTCCTAGTACTACTTCCAAACCTTTGGTTCCAAGTACTATTAGATTGGCATAAAAATCTATCCAATGTATTCTGATAGGCATAGCTTTGCAAATTTTTCTAGCTTTTGTAGTTGAGCCGAGGATTTGAACTATCATGACATGCTTCAAGTTGGTTGGGTGAATCTTACTAGTGTATGCAAATTCTTCGGTGACAAATGAGTGTGATGCTCGAGAATCAAACACCACTCTTGCTAAAACTGAGTTGACAGAAAACATACCCAACACTACATCTGGCGCTTCTTGGGCTTCTTCGGCATTCAGGTGGAAGAGATGGCCATTGCGGTTGTGAGGGTTCCCTGGGCGAATCTTCTTCCTGGTTGAACACGACGCTGCTGTTGAGCTGGGGCATTCACATTGGCGGTGGAGGCAATCTTCTTGGGACACTCATTGGAATAGTGACCCTTCACTCCACACTCGAAACAAGTGATCTGAGACTTGTCTTTCGCTGCCACAGGCACAGCATTACTTCTAGTTCTGGGTGCAGTGTTGTTGTTGTTGCTGTTGTTCTTGGGAGGTGCATGGTTGAAATTGCTGGTGTTGCCGGAGTGATTGTTGTTTCCTCTAGACTTCACATTTCCTCCGCTACGGTTGGGGTAGCTTGGGCGAGACATTGGGGGTCGATTGTTCCTCGGTGCATATCCCGCAGAAGGGTTGGGACGGTACTTCTGGTGACTGTTGGATCCATCTTGGTGCATCATGCGATGTTTGTGGTTGTCGTTTGCTTGATTAATCTTCCCTTCCATCTGAATGGCAGAGTCGACTAGCTCTTCGAGATCATGGAAACAGATGTTGACACGGACAGTCTGCATCTCATCATGCAATCTGTTCAAGAATCTCTCCTTCTTCTTGGCCTCCGTGTTGATCTCATTAGGTGCATACCTTGCTAAGGACAGGAATCTGTCACGATACTCCACTATTGTAATTCTGCCTTGCTTCAATTCTCGGAATTCATCCCTCATTCTGGTGACTAGACCCTGCGGCACGTGGGTGCGGCTGAACTTGATTTTGAAGGCTTCCCATGTCATCACTTGACCATCGTTCATTGTGCGGACGCTGTTCCACTATGCTCTTGCATCTCCTGCCAAGTAGTGGGTGGCAAAAAGAACTTTCTCGTTGGCATCCACTCCTGCTACTTCTAAGTTGTTCTCCATTGTCTACAACTATTCATCAGCATATAGTGGGTTTTCAGACTGGCTAAAGATTGGGGGATTGGTATTCTGGAAGTTTTTGAGTTTGGATCCATGATGATCTTGATTTCCATGGTTCTAGTTGCTGTGAGCCATCTGGGCGATCTGGTGTAGTGTTGCTAGATTTGCTTGACTCTCTTCCCTGCTTGCTTCACGGTCTGCAATGAGAGTCTGCAAGAATCTGCATCATTGGGTCTTGCGATGAGTTGCTCACTCCTTGGTTTCCACGAGTCATCTGAAGATTGAGGTAGATGAAGGGGTAAGAGGGAAAGTTCTAAGGTTCATGGTTTTGGTTTCAAAGCTTAAAACTTTGAGTTTGACTTCTTTTCATTCATTCAAACATAGCACACGATAGAAACACACACACACCACAACATCAGAAGAAAACAGATGGTTTTAAGAACCATTATGCAAGCTACGATACAATGGGACCGATACTCCTCACTCCATGATAGTTGTCTAATGCATCTACTCATCATCGATGAAGTCAGAGTCATCAACATCGGTGTAGAACTCCATGGCATCCTCCTCCAGAAAGTCATCATCATTGTTGAGGTAAGAGTCCATATCTCCCTGGATGTCTTCACCTTCATCTTCTTCTTCTTTTGCTGCGAGCTGAGCTTCTTGCTCCTTGATGGTCTTCTCGAGGTCGAACACATTCTTGCGAAGATGTTCGATGGTGTGATCCTTCTTGGCCCGTTGACGGCAAAGAGACTGACGATCCTGGACGAGCAGTGAGAAAGTCTGGGCCTTCTAGGTAGCAAGGGCGAGGTTGTGGTTGGTGAACTCTCTAGAATTGTCCACTTCTTTCTATCTGTCATATAGCAGGAAGTCAAGGTTCTCCACTTGACGCTTCAACTCAAGGTGACTTGGCATCTCCATGGGCATTCCCATAAAATCACGCCTGGCATAGTGAGAAAAGCGGGTTCCTTGAATTTGGTTGACACTCAGGGCACACGGACATGCAAGAGCTTCATGCATTTCCCTGGCTAATCCATCTAGCCAGTTGTTTTCTCTCACGGAGAACTTGATCCTCCCGGATGTTGGTGCTTCTATCTTGCCTCGAAGATCAGCGGTGACTAGCCATTGTAAGTCTCCTCCTGGGGGTCCAGGAAGTTGAGCTCCAAGGAATTCCGGATGCGGGCATCCCAAGTACTCCGATAGTGCATCAAGATCCCTCTCGAAGATCAGCTGGCCTCCGTTGCCCAACTGGTAGAACTTGCTGAACTAAGTTTGCATCTATAAGAATTAAGGATGAAAGAGTTAGTGAAGTGATCAAGTGTGTCAAAGTTTTATGTAGTAATGTAACAATTTGGAGGAACATGAATTTTTGGAGAGAAAGAATTCCCAAGGGTAAAAGAGGAAATAGTTTTCAGAAATACTCACTTTGGTTTTTGAAACTAAGTTTTTGTTCAGACATCCATTCGAACTAGGGTCTCCTATGGTCAGGATGGCTCTGATACCAACTTGTCAACACCCGGATTTTTAATCCTTGATGCCTATTATGCCATACATCGCAATCCCAGGATTACCATTTTTGCGAGACATAACAGATTGGATATCACAGTACATCATCCATTACAAACCATAATAAGGTCTTGCACAAATAAAGGATCTCATGATCCAGTCTTAGTACAATCAAGTAGCAGAATAAATAGCGTAGCGGTGGGGTCCATCTTCAGAGTCACAGGCAATGCTGACGATGGGAGATGATCCTAGTTATCATAGCCGTCATGTTGTCCGTCATCTTGGTAATCTCGTTCATAGTATGGCCATAGGAATAGCCAGGGATAATATCCATGAGTACTCTTTAAGTACTCGAAAACTACCACTAACCAGTACGATAGTTCTAGTAAGAATGCTAAACTCTAAGTTTATTTGTAAAGTTAAGTTTGAAACCTAAGCTGAGTTCAGAAGCAAAGGAAGATAAAATAAATTTGAAAACACCTAGGTGGTAACTTAATCATCATAGTCACAACCCTGTTGTGGTCAAGTCATGTCACAGTTCATTTTATAAGTCATTTTGAAAACATCTGACAACGAAACAGTATGGTCACTCCAACTGTCCATAACTGCGGACGCGCCTATTCGAATAGTTTGTCATTCTAGAGAGGTGGTACACTTTCACCACAAGATTCGATACATCTGTCATGGATAACCCTGAATCATCATACTTAGTATGCAGATAATCAAACATAACCTTTCCTTTACACACCCTAGTATAAGCACCTCTCCTATGAGTATGGCATCCCAACCATGACCATCTGTCATCTTGGGCACTGCATAGGTGGACAACATTGAGAGGTAGCCTCAGCTCAAACCTCTCCCGCGAGGGAACTAATACTAATGCATATAAACTTCCGGCTAAGCCTTACCCAATTTAGGTATTGTGGTTGTACGGTAAAATTGGAATGGTATCGCATCCGAACCCAACCATCAGTTTTTATAAAAGGGCTAAGGCTCATGCCTCAACATTTTCATCATCATAAACCATTTGTGTTTCTCAACACATGTCAAAACATCTCAATAGAATGACTCATCATTCCAAGGTTTTCACAAGTCATTTTTCACCAAGTAATCCCATCTAGAGTGAATCAAGTTTTGGTTTAGTTCTAAACTAGTAAGTTAAGAGTGTTCACTAATGTGGGATGCTAAGAGCAATCTCATGCCATAGAATGACATTTATGTCTAACTATATAGGTCAAGTTTATACTCTTTATGCTACCTTTAAACAAGTAAAGTACTTTGGTAAAGCAAAGAAGGTAAAGCTTGTAGCTAAAACTTGCAGTAGGTAAAAGTCAAAGGTTATAACCAAAGCATGCCTAATGCCTTTGCTTTGGTTATCTAGCTTGCAAGGTTTAGCTTGCCAATAGTATCTTGCTAGTATAATACTTGGAAGTGTTAGCTTGCCTTGGGTAGTGCAGTGGTTGAAGTTTTCTTCCTCCTCCTCTTGGTAGAACTCCTCCTCCTCGAAAGCTTGGTCCATACTATCGTCTATAAATACATACAGAATACACAATCACCAAACAATACTTAACTAGTCTACTTAGCACGCTAGGGCACACATTTGATGATCTATTATCATCACAAGAATCACAAGCTTTAATTAACTAGCTTTATTCTTTTTATTTGAGAAAAGTAATTTCTACTCATTGAAATTAACTAAGATTTAATCTTCTCCAATTAAAATATGGGATCATGTGGACACATGTCATCACCACATATTCTAACATACGGGAAGGTGATTTAAAGGTTGGATCACATTTTAAGAAGTTTAATTTTAATAATTAATAATTTAAAGTGACTAGAAATGCCTATATAGCATTATTTTGGTACTAGTCCAAAGTCACTGCATGCAAACCTTAATATTATTACATATTCATATAGGTATGGTTAAATGTGATTTTTGAGATTTTGAATCCACTCAAAAGCTATTATGGTTGGTTTTATAAAAATGTTTGAAGGTGCAAAAGCTTATGTCTTGTTATTTTTACTAGGAGATATCTCTAACTCTAAATGAGTTAAATCCAGTGGGTTTGGATAGATATTTTCAGTACCTTTCCAACAAAATTGGAATCACTCAATTTGAATTTGTAAAGCTCTCTAAATTGATTTTTGATCTTAGGGACAAAATTGATTTTAAACCTAAATAGAAAAATCCTAATTTGAATTACTGGGTCAACGCGGGAAACTAAATGGGCCGGCCCAGTTACGCTCCGTGGCGTAGAGGGCGACCGACAGGCTGGTCCCGCATGTCAGCGGCACTTAAAACCCGAAGCGGTACGGGGCGAGCAGGACCACACGATTAGAATACGATCTAACGGTCCACTGTCGTCGTCGACGACGGACTCATCGCCGGCAAGACTGAACCCTAAGCGGTTGTAGGGGGTCTACTGGGGACGTACCAAGGCTCTAGCTAGTGTGGCGAGGCGGACAAATGAACTGTGGACGACGGCAGGCTCAGGCGAGGTCGCGGCAGGGGCTGAGGTGGACGAAATCAACGACGACTTCTCCTCCTCTATAGCGGCTACTTCCGGTGGAATTCCGGTGATGTGCTGCTCGAGCGGCTCCGGCGAGAGAGGGTACATGGTTAGTGGAGAGAGGGGAGTGAGATGGTGTGAAGAAATGGTGCTAGGGTGGCCTCCTTATATAGGCTCAACAAGGGGACTGATGGGTGTGGGCGGAGCTCGTCGGTGACGGCGATACAGGAGGCTACCAGCGTGGGCGAGGTAGGCAGAAGGTGGGCGATCTGCTAGCGGTTAGCTAGGACTTAATGGCATGGCTAGGGGCGGTGTTAATAGTTCGAGAGCTTCCCGCGCTCTAGGAGACAGAGGCGGTGCTCGACGGTGATCATGGCGACTGTGGGTCGCGCGGCGGTGCACGACCGTGTCTGGCGGGTTGCTGGGTTCAAGGCGGAGCGGCGTGCGCGATTTGGTGTCGAGGCGTGGTCTGTTGCATGCTGGCGTAGATCGCGCTCTGGCGTGCATTGTGCATGCCGCAGAGAGAAAGGGCGGCGCTGCTCTGGGATGGTCCAGGGGCTGGTGTTGATCGAGGGGTTGACAAAGAGTCGCGGTAGGGTTAGGCGGTGCTAGCGAGCAAGCTGGAATGGCGCGGCGTGGTCTGCTGCGAGTTGCGCATGCTCGGCCGGCGGTGACCAAGTTTGGGTGGTGTGCCACTGCTGCTTGCGGTGAAGGGGGGTTGGTTGATGGTTTGGTTGGAACAAGGGAGACATGGGAGAGCAGAGAGGGCCAAATGGGGGACAAGGGATCAATGTGCAACAATATTAGTTAGGCTAGAAATTTTGTTCCTGCCAAATGTTCGATCAAATGGCCGCATGAAGCTTTTGTTTGAACTTTGAGCTGATTTTTTGTGGAGTGATTCATCTTATGCTCAATCATCTAGGTTTGCTTGGGATTTTGAAATGGAGTTCATTTGAGTGGTTTTTGAAAAAGTGGTATCTAGACATATGAACTAGATTCAATTTTCAAATGCCATTTAAATTTAGAGTTTGAATGTGTTTGGGAGATCACAAAGTGGTCCTTGGCACATCACTACTTGTACTAGAAAGGGGTGCAAAGAACTACAATTATCTCTGTTAGGATTTGAGTGCTAGGAATGCCCAAAGTGGGCTAGGTGATTAAAATGGCAAAAGTGACCATTTGCTTTTTTAATTCTTTTTGCTTTCTTTTTCTTTGGGTTTTGCTTGGGGATGATCTAGATGATGTGTAATTCACCTTAGAGTCATTTTACAATCAATAGATCACTCAATCATGGCAATTCAAATCAACTCCTATTTAAATGCACACACATTTGAATGCTTAAAGATTTTTAAATAGAAAAAGGTTTTGTTAACCCTAAATTGGGTAGATTTGATCTTGATCACTTGGATTAAAGTTTTGGGATGTTACAGGTATTTCGAGGTTGTAATTGATCATTTGTTCAAACTAGACTCTAAAGTAGATTAGCACATCACATCGTTTACAACATGAATCTCTTATCTTTGATCTGTGATGGTTATTGTTTGAGGCAGAAACATTTGGATCACTATAGGGAAAAACTGATAAAAACAGTGGGTCTATAAATGTATAACTGAACATGCAGTAGGTATTTTTGTTGATGGTCATAATCATTTACTTACAGTAGAATGTTCTTTTAACGATCTTAGAGTAGAATATGACAGATATAAATGCCAACTTGCTTCAGAGTTATTGGTAGTGTGCATAGTTTCTCAAGAGCTCCTGTTTTTGTATACCACAGCAGGATAATGTCACGAGTATGATGAGTTGTTGTCTAGTTAGTTTCTTTATGTGTGCTGTCTGTGAGGAGACAATGTGTGTTGTCCAGTTAGTGTCTTTAAATTTTCTGTCATGTGCTCTTTTATAAAAATCAGTGGCTCTTTATGTGTGTTGTCATGTGCTCTTTTATAAAAATCAGTGCTCTTTAAATTGTTTTGTCATGTCCAGTTATGTGTTGTTGTAGAGGTTTGAAACGGAGTCACGTACTCAGCGTGGCATGACAACTTTGTAAAAATCAGTGGCTGCTGTGGGCCTACTCTTTTAATTACATGGTGTTGCTTGAATATGTTCGAATCGCCCATGTCTACAATTTGGTATTCCTATCTGTTAGTGTTCTGGTGCATTACTTTGCTGCTTTGAACAATGTATTGTTAGCCAAGAGTTGAATCTAAAGATAAGGGTGGTTTTTCTTTGAATCTGTGAAATTACCAAGTCAAAGAAAGAGATGTAGTAGCTAGATGGCCTGCCTTGTTTTTAGAACATACCAAGTCAAAGAAAGAGATGTTTCCTAGGCATGGTACCATAACTGCTAGTATTTCAGAAAGTATTTGAAACTAGTTAGATTGGATTTTTTATTTCTATGCCATCTGAATATGACGAGTTCCATTTGTTGGTGTTCTAGTTTATTACTTTTGTGGCTTTGTACAATGTTTGCTAGCCAAAACTTTGTAGGGGTAATGGTCAGTTGTACTAATGAACCTACTCATTTAATCTGCTTGTAATGTAAGTATTAATAGTTGTGGGCCTTGTGGTCAGTCATTGGCTGTTGATGTGGGGGATTAGGGTATGTGTAGGTACATTTGAAATGAGTTCTGATATTTGCTAAAATGTTGATTAACTTCCGTTTCGGAAAAAATCAGAAATCCCTAGGTTAAGAAAAATAGGGGAGCTCATGCCGATTTTTCCCATGAATTTCTAATATTTATTTGACTTTTTTTACTTAGTGCAAACTTGGCTAACAACGACCAGGCCGGCGGCTCTTCTCAGCGCATAAACGTTGAAGAAGTCAGAGCTCCAACAAAATTGTAATTCTGGGAGGCTGCCTAGCAGATGGAAAGCAATGAACAGGGTGATGAAGAATATCTGCCTGAAGAGAGCGACGATGATGTGATGGAGGACGAGGAGGAAGAGACCAATGTTGGCGAGGAGGCAGAGGACACCGGGGATGAAACCACTGATGGCGCTGGCAGTAGCAATCCAAAGAAGAAGAAACAATGCCCAAACACGGTCGGCACCGTTAGAGAGGAAATTACCGAAGTAACCCTGAAAGGGGTTCCTCTGGCGCCCAAACATGTCATCCAAGGGTACGGTGGGCAAGTGGCAGCTATCACCCGGGCCACTTTCTCAATCAACACGGAGAATCTCCGGCATAAAGCAAATGGCCATTTGTGCACACTGCTCTTCGAGAAGCTGCACGCACGATACAAGTTCCCACTTGAATACCAGAACACAAATTACCACGAGGATGAACTAAACAAATCCACCCTCACGAAGATGAGCACCGCCCTGGCCAATTGGAGAACCCGGGTGAAGATGATGATTTTTAAAAATGGTCAAACTCACGCGAAGATCCAGGAGAACTATCCTCAGATCATCGAACCTCAGTACCTGGAGTTCAAGGCCACGTGCAAATCCGACGCAGCCAAGGCCTCGAGTAAGCGGGGGAAGGAGTTGCAGGAGATGAATATAGGTAACCACCATCTCGGATCTGGCGGTTACAGAGCTGCAGAGTCCAAATGGCATAAGGAGGACGATGATTTTATAGCTAAGGGGCAACCTAACCCCTTCGCAAAATTTGAAAAAAAGCAGCTTCGAAACTTTGTTAGGGCTCGGTACCATGTGGACCCAAAAGCCAAACAACTCACCGTGGAAAAGATCGTGAAGGATTTCGAGGGTCTTGCGGTAAGGAATTTAATTACCGTGGATCAAGTATATTGCATTCTAATCGATGAAGTTGAATTTCTAAACGGTTCACGTTCCTTCTTCTGCAGGATGAGGAAATCGCTAGTGAGGCTACCCGAACCTCCTCATCCCAGGGGTCAACGGCGGCCACCCGGTGGGACACCCCTTTTAACAGGGCGATGAACTGGGCTAAGAAAGTCACACCGGTTATGAAGAAGCCGTTGGCTGGCCATGTCGTCGGCTTCGGGGCTAAGACATGGACGGATCATTATGGTCCACTAGAGCCAAAGAGGCACATGTCTGGGAGGAGCGAGGAGGAAAGACGCAAGGTTGAAGAACTCAAGGCACAAGTGGCACGAATTCCACAGATTGTCAAAGACAACCTGGCAATTAGCCTCACCGAAATCATACCTACCTTGGTGGAGTCGATAGCGAAATGGAATGCGGAGGGTTGTCAGGGGCCGTGCCCGATTCCTAGCATGACTCCGCCCGCCAGCACCGCGGCGCCGGACGTGTTGGTGACTCCGCCCGCCAGCACCGCGGCGCCGGACGTGTTGGTGACTCCACCCGTCGTCACCGCGTTGCCGGACGTGTTGGTGACTCCACCCGCCATAACCGCGGCGCCGATGCTTAATGCTACCGGCGTTAGGGAGAATACACCGGTGGCCGGCACCATGCTATCAAGTAACCCCTTTGTCAATTACATGCCCTCCGTCGTCGGTGCCTCGACATTAGCCGAGCTCGACGCCATCAAGGTAACTACTAAGTGTCCTTGCCTTTAATTACTCTAAAGCCGATGACTTCACTTCCTTTCCTTTAATTACTCTGAAGGCATCTCTAATGTCGTACATGTTTTTCTGTAGGCTGATGTTCAATGCACTCTCCTAGGCTACGCGAACAGTGAGTTGAGGGATGTTTCCAAGGGCACTATCATTCAACCCTTAAACCGCGTGTTTCACTCAAAGCCGATGCCAGATACCGTGCATAGGGTTCAAATTGTTCTAGTGCTACAAGGCTGCGACGGCGTGGAACCTCCCATTCAACCCCCGGGAGCTGATGAAGACGAGTCGTCTGCCCTTAGAGATTGCTTTGGCATTTTCATGCTCTGGCCGAAGATCATGATTCGTTCGGGGACGGGGCCCACCACCCCACAGACAACACCGCCACTTGTGCCACCGCACGAGCCATCACCTCCACGCAATGTGTTGCCTTACGTTGATGACATGCCTATGGCACAGGGTCCATACAACGACAACATCGATGAAGATATCGATCTGTACATCAACACTTGGCAAGGTATTGACGGCATGGACATGCATGCTCCTAGTAATAATGAAGAACCCTGCCATGATGCATCCACAGAGAAACCCGCTTGCAACAAGCGTCTGTTCGGTTCTCAGGAGACGCCTCCAGCTCATGGGGCCTTCTTCATCAAGCCTAAAATATTCAAAAGGCTAATTGTTATAAGCCCCAACACACTACACAGGGTGGTCTGTGAGGAGAATGCGGTCCATGATGCTCCGACTGTAAAGAAGCAATGGAAGAGAAAACCTAACAAGTCTGTGAGCCAACCGGTGGTGTTGTCGGCTCCGAATCCGATCCGGGCACAGGACGGGCCACCAAGTCCCAAGGCTATTATGTGGAGGAAGCATGTGGCGGGTAAGCCGATGCTAACTAAGAAATTGTACAAGCTCGCAAGTTCGGATATGAAGAGTGTGCATGATGGTGTGCTGACAATCAAGGAATGCCTTCTTCGAGATAAAGATCCATCGTACCCGGTTTTAGTGGCTAAGGTGCCACATGGTTTGGGATTCGTTGATAATAACCCGGGGGATATGTTCTTCGTGAGGTTTTCCAACATCTTCGGTATGTTGCACATGCAACCTCTGCACTATACCATGGTCTGTCTATTTTGGCTCAGTATGGCGATGCAAATCATTAGAGAGAACACACCGGGCATCGCGGTAGTGGACCCCTTCTACATGCGTGATGGCTGCTTGGGAAGCTTCGTCGAACGGATATTCGTGGAGAATTACCTCCGAGACATCTTGGTGGCGAACAAGACGAAGGAATACATTCTCATGCCTTACTTCCCTGAGTAAGTCAAAGCCTCGCCGCCAGAACATGATTTTTTAGATTTCCATCGTTCCTTTTCCAACATAACGGTCCGTTTGAATTGTTTGGCACGGAGACGAAGACTGCACACTCATCGTCCTTTCTCCGAAATATTCGCATGCCACATATTTCGACTCGGGGAGTGCGAGAAAGAAGAAAAACTATGACAAAATCAGGGATGTTCTAGATCATGCTCTGAGTGGCTATGCCACGGTGGAAGGCACCACATTCGTGACCAAAAAGGTCAAGTTCGGCAAGCACATGTTCAACCACGTAACAAACTTCCCTTGCTTGAAGCAGAGTGATGACAGTCGGAAGGAAGCCTACTACGCGCTCCATCACATGCGGGCTTTCTTGCAGGACCAACAACACTCTACACTACCAGCTCAACTCCGATAGTGGGCCCAAGCCAAGGCAAAGATCCAAGATTCAGATCTTAGACAAGAGTTTTATCGCATCCAACAAAAGTTTGCCACAATCATCTATCATGATGTCATGACCTCAGGGGGATCTTCCACTGCGGAGGCTACACACCGCCTAACCGTGACATAGAACATCGACTACAGATGCAGGGTGACCTCAGGTTGTTCATGACGAAAGAAGGCATCCTCCCGTTCCCTAAGCCGAGTCAGGAGTCTTGATGTTTTCCTCAATAGTTGTATTTGTAAACTTGTGTATAGCGCTATATAGTTTCGATGGATGTGTTGAACTTATTATGGTTATGAATCAATGCTTAGTTCTTTTGCTTACATTTTGGTTCTTTTCTTTGCTTACTTTGGTCCTTTTTCGACAATGTCGATGATTAAAATGTTGTGGCACACTATGTATGTGAATGTGCTGCGACGGTATTGTGACCCTTGTGCTATGCACAAGTCCAAGTCTTGTGCATCCTACTTGGCTCACAGTACCGTCGTAGCATATTCCTGTGTGCAAAAAAACCTAAGTATTTATATATGAGGCATGCTTTTTGAGTTGGCCCTTTTTGATAAGTGTATCTTTAATTGAGACTTTACATGTTTTTCCTTACTTTGGCCCTTTATCGAGATTGCGCATGATTAAAATGTCGTGGAATAATATATATGTGAACTCTAACTTTCCCTTGTCTAATATTATTTGTCTTGTCTATAGAGATGGCGAAGAAGTGTTATGTGGTGTATAGAGGCCATGTTCCAGGCGTCTACGATGAGTGGAAACACTGTCAAAAACAATTGAACGAGTTCCCGGGGAATAGATACAAAGGCTACAAGAGTAAGGAGGTGGCGGATGCTATGTGGATGGACCACCTCTGTGAGGAAGAGATGGAGGAGGGGCACCGGATCTGCAAGACCGTGAGGAAGAGATAGAGGGAATCCTTCGAGAGGGGAACCTTCGTCATAGTAATCTCTATCTTGATCACCGTGTTTGTGGTTCTATTGTATTTGATAGTACTTTAGGTTACTAGCTACTTAGAGAGATTGTGAACTTAGCTCCCTCGCGGATCACGACACCGGCGATAACTTGTGTAATGACTGCACTTGTAATATATACTATGTATATTTGTGCTGTTTTACAAACTATGTATGCATGTATTTGTATTGTTTTGCAAACTGTGAATATATGTTGCATGTAAGTATGGACTAGCAATTAAAAAAATGACACCAAATATAGGAGTGGCGCACATGGCTAGTGTTTGTGGCGTACAAGCTAGTGCGCCACGAACTAGCAGTGGCGCACATGGCTAGTATTTGTGGCACACAAGCTAGTGCGCCACGAACAAACTTAGCGGTGGCGAACTAGCTTGTGCGCCACGAGCAAACTTAGTTGTGGCACATTGGCTCAACGAACACTGGCGCACTTCCCTGTGCGGCACGGATCTATAGCTATAGGCGTGGAGCACTTGATAGTGCGCCACGACTAACTTTTAGCCGTGGCGCGAGTTTAGTGGCGCACTCCATGTGCGCCATGGATGACGAAAAACAGTGCGCCATGAACATGATGTTTTCTAGTAGTGATTGAGAATAATAACCACCATCCTTGGATCATACAAATCTTAGGCTTCTAATTGTTTGATCAAGATCTATACTCAACTAAGTAGTAAACTTGTATTAGTCTCTCTATAGACTTATCTTGTTAAGCAAGCTTATTCTAAGTCTATATCCACTTGTCCTAACAAGATTGTTATCTAATGTACTAATACTACTAGCTTTCTCATAGCTCCCTAATCACCAGTTACTTCCTGGTTTAAATACTGCTTCTAGTGAGTTAACTCCTCCAACATCAAATGGTTTGATCTCCACTAAGGATCACATTCCATTGATGATGGTACACTCAACCATATCTAATTCTTCCTTCGAATTAATTTACTTAACGTATTTGAAAGGTCAACACAATAGGTTAAAGGCTATGAGTCAATAAGTTCTAGGTCAAGAATTGATCACTCAATATTAATGATCAACAGACACTAGGACTTGGTTAAATAGGATTGTCATCTATTAACATGACACTAAGGGTATGTGATGGGTGGTCTTGGCTTGACTCCCCTTTCTACTATATTTGTAATAAGAGTTAAAGTTTAAGAACTACCATGATACCCATGGTAGGAGTAACTATGGCAAACAAGTGTTTCAAGATTTAGTTATAGGATTTCTTTACTTAAGTTATATCCTTAACTTGGTATTCAGGGTCTGTGGTAGATAATACCTTGATATCATCTTTATAATATTAAGTATTCATCCTTGAGTTGTGGTATGAAATACTATGTAATGATCTCTAGAAGATCAAGTACTCCTTATTAAATAGTGTGTTGTGACTTAGTTTTATTACATTTGATCTACCCTTAGATCAAATTAAATTACCCAAAGACAAGGTTTTAACAAAGGTCATATTGAAACTCATCGCAGTCAACTTGATAATCTAGTTCAGTTCCACCAAGTTAAGAGAAGCTTCAATCACTTTGACAAGTTTTATTTAAAAGCGCGAAAATTATTCGGATTTTTTATGCATGAATGCAATGCACACACCTGTGTTCAGCTTATTTCTAGGCTCTAATGTTGGGGTGTTACAGACTCCCCCCCTTAAAATAAACGTCGTCCCTGAAGTTCGTACTCTATTGCGTTTCGGAATCAGGAGTTGACTTGTTTTGATCACACCATTTCTCAAATCCATTGTGATCACAGTTGGGGAGAATTATGGTATCCCGTATCCAGATCTGTTTCCTTGAATCATCTTCATTCTGACAATATCCATTGTTGTTTCCTATATGTAGTATAACTCCTTCTACTACAATATCTTGGTTTATGTCTTCAAAGTGCTACTTATGATTGGTTTGGGACACATTTAGTCCATCCAATCAGGCTTTCCTACTACTTTACACTAGACTTATTTTGGTAGGCTCTCCTTCTTCTTAAGGAAAAAGTACCAACTGTTTCCCCTTTTAACTAGTCCACTAGGGTTAAGCAGTTATACCTACTTCGATCATTCATCCATACCTATGCTCGGAAATACTTTATAATGAGGGCTTCTTATAACCTTATGAGAATAAGGCTTAATCTCATCATAACATTATACTTCTTCTCCAACCTTTAATCGGAAAATTAGACAACAACACGTCAATGTTTATTGTTTACTCTCCCCCTTGGGGTTTCCTAATGGTCTACAAACTACATGTATAATACCCATTAGTTAAGGTATTGGTCTCTGTCTAGCTTATATATTAACTTTGGAAGTTCTCATGAAAGAATCTGCGGTATATCTACATAATTGTGGATCTCCGAAAGGAATATTCCGACATTACTTGACTTAATCTTAACCTTCTAGACATTTTGGCTTTAGTAGGCCTGATTTCACGAAGCGTCTCGAAAGACGATCCTTAATTTCATACTTCCTTAGGTCTAACTTAACTTAGGCCAAGTTTTATACTCTTTAGATTACACAAAGATGACCTAATTAGCTAAACCGCTAGGATACCAGCTACGGATACCAACTACGGATACCAGCTGTGGATCCTCCTAGGTGTATGGATTAGCCTACGGGTTTTCGACTTCTTACTAGCATTCTCTTTGAGTTGTCAGAGCTTGAATACCACTTTTCTTCCAAAACTTCTTCTTTGCACTAATTCATGATACTTCCATGAACTAGGTACAACTACTTTATTAGCTTATGAGCAACATCATCTATTTTGAGTGAACTTAAATTCAGCCTTCATGTTGCTCCACACCTTTTCTGCACTAATATTCCTTCTTATTGCCAGCTCATAGTGAGTTGGGATTGATCCATCCATCAAAATAGTGTTAATACTCCTTATATTTTGCTTCCTTCTTCGTGCAAGTCTTCATCTTGAACCTCGGAACTCGTCACTCCCTTACACGAATTCCTTTTTCTATCTAGGTCTATAACATCAAGTAATAACTTGATGATGCAACATGCATTTGCACATCAAGTCAACCTTCATGTACCGATCTAGTCAATCAAGAAGATGCAATAAAAACCAAAAATCCAAATGTGGTACATATAACACACATCATTCTAAGCCTAGAATATAGTAGTTGAGTATAATACCTCTAGAATTCAGGCTTAGATGTGTAATAATATGGCACCTCCTAGTATAGGTTTACACCGTGATACTTAGCACTTAAGGGTTAAACTACTCTTTGTCTCATTACTTACCCAATTTGCTCAGTTGTAACTCGATAATCTTGAGCGAAGTGATCACACTTTGGTTTTTACTAACCTCTCACTTTTGTTTCAGGACTACTAAAGGCTACTAATTTTCTATTCTATCGTAAACTATCCTCACATGATCTCTCAGAACTACTAACAAAACTATAGTTACTACCTTAATCCCAAAAATTATTGTAATATTATAATATCTATGACTTCTATCATAGACCTACACTTTTCTTTACATACTGTTATTACTAGATTAGTTACTAACTACTTGTCCTAATTACAGACTTATCATGGTCTCGGAGCTATTCTCACCACGAACTTGTCTAGATTTACCTAGTCATCATGATTAAAGAGCTAATCTCACCATGACAACTCTTCTTCTTGGATTACTATTAATGATTCTTTACAAAATTATACTCCATCACATGGAATTGTCAAGTGGATGCCACATGATTTACTACCATTTGTATCTATACATAATCTAATGGTCTACCTTGTATGGTACAGTGGAATCAACTAATGGTAAGATTCTGCTACTTCACATGGATTCAAAATATAGACTCCATCACTAATACTACTCCACATGATATCCTAATCTTAGTCCTAATCTTCTTTCATATTTTATCTTACTTCAGATATCTTTGTGGTGTTATACCTATCTAGATCTACACTAAAATGACATTTCTCTAGAGAATACATATAACTAATCCTTAAGAAAGATGACAAGAACATCCAACTTAAGTGTGACAAGGTTTATCCTCAAGTGGATATCCATCACAAGTCTTGGTTCAGATAAGATGGCTCCTATAGTCACTATCCAACCTATAGATCTTCCTAAAAGGGTTTTAATCCTAAGGTCAAAGCATATGCTCTGATACCAGCTGCGGTGACCTAGCATACCACTACATGATGTAGTACACTATAGTCGTTGACATAACACAAATGAAACACCATTCACTAGTATTACATCCCTCAGAGTGGTCCAACAGAAACACAGTAGGTCCAAGACATGACTATATATTACAACTCGACTCTTTACAAAAGATCTAGAGAACACTCTAGGTTAAAGAGAGAGAAAGAACTTCTTACAAAGAAGAACCAAAAATAATAACTAAGAACTATCTAGTAACTAAGACTAGTATCTAAACTATTTGGCTTGCCATTGTTGCTATTGTAATGCTCTACAGAAATAGGTTTTATGGCTAGAGAATCTACTCCTATCTAAACCAACACTTTACCTTCACTTCTGCTGATGTATATGTTGACTTCATTGACTTTATTGAAGAACTTGAGTTGTCGATGATGGTTTCTTGAGCAGAAATTGATGTTGACATCATCTTCAATTGCTTAGAACCTAGCAAGGGTTAAGAAGGTACGGTTGAGTACGAGCGTACTCAGCAAGTTCACTAAAAAAGAGTGTATGATGCACTATCTCTACAGCCATAGACCATAGGTCGTAGGCAATGCAGGTTTTCGTAAACAATTCTTCAAAGGTTGCTTTTATTCTGAAAACTATGTCTGACAGCCTTCACAGGTTGACCAGAACCTTCGTGGGGTTCCTTTCCTACCGCGTTCGTAGCTCCTTCCCGGAAGAGGGAGTAAAATGTCACAATTCTTACACACTGCATAGGTGGGTCACTTTTCCCACAAGAGACCTTAAGCTATGTTGCACAGCCGAGAGTATGTCCCCATTCAAACTTCCATTGTTTGAGGCCCAACTTAATATCCAAGCCAATCGCTGCCCTCTCCGCGACCCCATATATCTGCATGATCCTCCGGGGCTGACTACACCTCTGTTAAGTCTCCAACTAGGGCAAGCTATAACCAAGGTGAGTTCCCGAAGACTCTATGAGCTGGTGATGCCCCTGGAGGTTCGGCTATACCTCCGGCAACCACTCATAAATAATATAGCCACCAAAATCGTGGGGCCTAAGGGTGCCCACCCATATGTTGGATCCACACCGGGAATCCCAACGTCGCGATAAGTTCATCTTGCCTCCATATGAAAGGAAGAAGATACAGTTGACTTCTCTATCCCATTCCAAATCTCATGGTTGACGCGTAATATACGACGCTAGAATCACGGGCGACATTGGTTGTTAAGTCCTAGATGATACATTATTGTACAATGGCGTTTCCATTGCCAGTTATTATAGATTAGCTAATCACCTTGGATCAGTAACAAATATTTCTAGTTAATTGTGAAAATAGTGTTTTCAAACTTTTTGAAATGCAGGTGATGACACAGATGAGTTACAAGCATAGAAAATAATCAAAAGACATGAGCAAGTTGTGAACTTGCCTTTTGTGATTGCAAGATTACGCACTCACGGTGTTCAAGACAATAGAAGATCAAATTTTGTAAATAGCATCATTGGTCCGATAAGGGCTAATGTTTAAAGAAGCAAGATGCAACGATGCATAAGTAATGTAATGCAATTGGATAAATGCGAATCCCCGGAATAGTCATATCTAATCTAGGGTTTGGAAACTAGGAATGAGTTCTTTAGAATGTGTTACACTTTTATAACAAATTCACACTTGTGCGTATTATTAAGGCTTGTGAGAGTCTGTGTGAAACAATAAGTAAATACAACAAGTAATATGCAATACTAAAGAACTCAAAAGGGTTATGGTATCTAAAATATTGCTTTAACAAGATTAAGAATCAAAGCTTTTAAAGAAGTATTTAAAGATTACTTTTAATGTTTCTTTAAAGAATAACTTTTGAGGAAAGATTACATTTACAAAGTAAAAAGTACTTAAACTTAAGACTAACACTTTAAGGTTTTCTTATTAGCTAAGATTATTTAAAGAGGAAAACATTACTACATTAAATAATCATAGTATAAGTGGTGGAAATTTGCATGTATTGAATAAGGCATCATACTGTAGATGGTTTACTTCTTAACATTCCACAAGTTAGAATTTAAGTATTATTATTTGAATAAGATGGTGTTTTATGAAGGTTATAAGTAAATAGAATTACTTTATTATTAATGTTTATATTTTATAAACATAGAAGATGCATTACTTAAACTACTTAGAAACGTGGTTTAATTCTTTAGGTGGATTCCTAAACTGGTAAAAGAATTAGTAAATAAGAGTTTGGTGATTTTATAAATACATAGAATTCTTGTGATAAACAATACCATTTTGGTTGACTTTATAATTGGTAATAATCTTTTAGGAAAACTAAAATATCCTTAATTTGAGATGATAGTTTTAGTAGATATATTTTAAAATGGTTTTACCTATTTTAACTTCACTTTAAACATTAATTGACTTGTTATTACATTTTTCTTAGACTTCAAACAAATAATGCTAAAGGTAATAGTAAAGGTTTATATAAATTTAATGAATTAAAATAAAATAAAAGGGTTTAAATAAGATTTATTAGACCTTTACCTTTTATTTTACTTCAAATGTAAGAGTTGACATTTTTAATGTGTATAATTTATTTTTGTGATCATTTTGGTATATTATAAGTATTTTTGTGAATTAAAAATAATAAGATATGATTTTTATAAGTTTAATCACTTTATAAAACTAAATAAGTAATAAATATTAGTTAAGGAATACAAAAATAATTGAAACAAGTTTGTAAATATATATTTTGTTTTTATAAGAATTTTGGTATACTATTTATATTTTTCTCATTTACCAGTATTAAATATGAATTTTCAAAGTAATATTACTTATAAAATCTTTATTAAATAATATTTATTTAAATACTTAACACAATAATGTTTGTTAATAAAGTTAAATTATAGATTTTATTTTTCTGAATTATAAAACAAAATATATTCAATTTTTTAAGATTTAACTATTTTCCTCAATTCCTAAAATGTATTTATTTATAAACCTATATTGTTTTATCTATTTACTAATAGAGGAAACTTTTCACACTGGGTCCTATTCTACGCAGGGTGACAAACAGGTGGGGTCTGGACCACGTTTGCTGCCACGCGAGCATAGGTCAGCCCACCCAGTGACATGACAGAGGGTGATGTGGGTCTGACGTCAACCTAACGTCAGCCCGCCCTCCACTGCCAGTGAATGGTCGCCGGCGGTGAGCCAGACCACCCCGACCAAAGCGGATGGTCACGCAGGAATCGTGGAGAGGTGGGGAACCTACTAGTACTTGCCTAACTTGGTATATTCATAACTATTCTTCCACACCTAATCATCTATTCTCAAGTTACTTGATAATAATAACCACCTGCCTTTGATCATACAAAGCTTAGGCTTCTAATTGTTTGATCGAGATCTATACTCAACTAAGTAGTAAACTTGTATTAGTCTCTCTATAGGCTTATCTTGTTAATCAAGCTTATTCTAAGTCTATATACACTTGTCCTACCAAGATTGTTATCTAATGTACTAATACTACTAGCTTTCTCATAGCTCCATAATCACTAGTTACTTCCTGGTTTAAATACTGCTTCTAGTTAACTCAGTAGTGAGTTAACTCCTCCAACATCAAATGTTTTGATCTCCACTAAGGATCACATTCCATTGATGATGGTACACTCAACCATATCTAGTTCTTCCTTCAGATTAATTTACTTAAGGTCTTAAAAAGGTCAACACAATAGGTCAAAGGCTATGAGTTAATAAGTTCTAGGTCAAGAATTGATCACTCATTATTGATGATCAACAGACACTAGGACTTGGTTAAATAGGATTGTCATCTATTAACATGACACTAAGGGTATGTGACGGATGGTCTTGGCTTGACTCCCCTTTCTACTCTATTTGTAATAAGAGTTAATGTTTAAGAACTACCATGATACCCATGGTAGGAGTAACTATGGCAAACAAGTGTTTCAAGATTTAGTTATAGGGTTTCTTTACTTAAGTTATATCCATAACTTGGTATTCAGGGTTTGTTGCAGATAATACCTTGATATCATCTTTAGAATATTAAGTATTCATCCTTGAGTTGTGGTATGAAATACCATGTAATGATCTCTAGAAGATCAAGTACTCCTTATTAAATAGTGTGTTGTGACTTAGTTTTATTACATTTGATCTACCCTTAGATCAAATTAAATTAACAAAAGATAAGGTTTTAGCAAAGGTCATATTGAAACTTATCGCAGTCAACTTGATGATCTACTTCAGTTCCACCAAGTTAAGAAAAGCTTCAATCACTTTGACAAGTTTTATTTAAAAGCGCGAAAATTATTCAGATTTTCTATGCATGAATGCAATGCACACACCTATGTTCAGCTTATTTCTAAGCTCTAATGCTGGGGTGTTACAGAACATGAATATGCCAACATGATCCTATTTGAACCATTCGTCATATTATTTTGTGATAGTTTTGCATTAACACCTTATAGAAACATATATATAATGTGGGATACATGTTGGAGTTTGCATAAGGAATTTAAAAAAAATCCCGTACTATGAACCACCAAGGTCGAACTATGCAAAACATGAGAGATACATCTAGATGAGCTCACTGACGAATACAGCGGAAGATTCTTGGTGTAGTTTGTTGGTAATGAGGATAAGCTCTAATCGATGGAGGATCGAAGGTACGATTGCTACGGACGTTGCATGCATCTAGCCTCCAAATCAGTGGACCATTCCGCCATCTAGAGCGTTGCACCTATGATGATAAATCTCGTAGCCTCGCGACATGCATATTATGGAGAAGCTCTATGAGGGGGAGAGAGATAGAAGACGGCCACCACCATGGGAATTGTGTGCAAAATGGGGTGGATGATGCCCACTATATATATAGGAGGAGGGGGTGTCTTTGATGCCCTATGGTTTCCCGTAGGGTCCAGCAGCCGAGATTGCCCTAGACTGAATGCCTCCCCTCAATCAGGAAGGCCCTGATCCCCATACTCTATGCGAGATCATTCCCTTCCATATTTGCAAGATATGGTATCTTGTCATAAATGCGAGATCATCTCATACTTTTCATAGAGTATGCAATTAGTACTTTCCTAATATAGAGATATGAGTTGATACTTTCCAAATCTCCAAAAATTAACTTCCTTAGAGTGATCAACTATATACGCTAATTATTCAAACAGATGCTCTCCGGTCAGGGATCTATATATGGAAGGTCTAGGTGCAGCCCCACAGTGGCCCATGGGGAATGCATGGTGGTCCTAGGAGGTCCATGCGCCAACTAGAATGTGGGATACTACCCCGGTTCATTTTCTCCCCATCGGAACCCCTCAAGTGGTTTTATTCCTCTCTAGTTTCTTTCAAATAAAGAACTGTACATCTCATGTAACAAACCTATATATATTCCAAGAACCTTTCCGAGAGCTATTCGACATTTCAACTGTCTTGGAATGATTAAGATGAACCTCGAAATCATTACAGATGACTTTGAACTCAGTTCCCAAAATATGTTATGTCTCTAGAACTATTTTGATTTCTCTCTAAAACTATTTCACTAACTTCAAAATTATTTTGGTTTATCTGGAACATATTGTAGTTGACTTTATTGACCACATATACATATTATCACAACTTGATTGTTTGGTCTTAAGCATGTGATCTTGTCTGGTTCGGTAATATGCAGACATGACACTGGAAACTGTTTCTACATTAATAACCAACAAGAGGACCTAAACACCCATGATGGTTCCTTTATATTACATGAATCATCGAGTGAATCTGGTTCGTTAGACAAGTGTTAATCCTTCTGCCTCACGAAATGTGATAACACTAAGGCGAGATGTCGGGATCCTTGTGATGCAACTCTTGGTCACTATATCCGTTACTCTTGTTCATGTTTCACTCTAATTTACTCGTCTATATTCCAATGTCCTTATGATCAACATCATAAATTGTTTGTGCAGACGATGGGTAACATTGTAATAATCGGTGGGACTAGAGTATATATCTCCACCGTCAGGAGGACAAGAATCCTGGTATTGAACTATCCAAGTACCCATACATGCCTTCGTAAGTATCCCGAGACTGCCTGTTAGCCACCTCTGCGAATGGTGTAAGAACCACTAGTAGGGAAAACCTCATCCCCGGCGCACCAAAATGGCCTACCGCCGGTGAGTTCAGGCTCGCTGGCGACCATCTCGCCAGCGGTAAAGCCACATCACTGGTGCATTTACTTATTCGTCGGGGGTAATATTAGTTATTGCCAGCAAATGGACATATTCATCAGCGGTATTCCTGTACCACAGGCGCCCTTCACAACTTGCCAGGGGTAGTGCCCCTAACACAGGTGAACACCCAATCGCCAGGGGTACTTCATTTGGTCGCTAGTGGTACTATTAATAGGACTAAAAAACTTCTCGAAATACACAGTATATAAATTAGAATATACACGGTATACACAGTAATACGCACAGAACTACCAGAATTACAGCAAAATGTACATATCTGCGACACAACGTATACAGTAAGAAGTACATACCCAAATGTTCATAGCATGCATCAATAACACAAATAGATAACACAAGTGTAGAAAGTCGACCATATATGGTTAAAACTCTGACTCCAACTAGCTAAACAACAATGACATAATAGACTAGAGCATCACGACAAAGAGGATCACCGGTCTCCTCCACATTTGTCTCCTTCATCGCACTAGAAAGTTGGCGTATTGAGTTTCCGCCTCCTCCAAAGTGGTGTAGTCGTTGTAACTATTGCTGCTAAAATGGTGAACTTGCCTCCTACAATCTTCCCAGTCTTTGTAGACTCCGGGAACCTTGCCCTTGTACACGACATACCAAGACATCTATGCACACACACAAAAAAGAAATGTTAGTTGTTAGCACATTCATAATAGAGAGATAACATGTAGGTATGCAAACAGGAAATATACTAAAATAATTCTATGACTAACATTTATTTACAAGGAGAGTTAGTGCAAAAAGAAAAGCATCAAATATACTAAAGGCCTACCGTGACTGACATTTGCAGGAGACAAGTATCTGACTTGATTAAGGATCACGACTCCCGTCATATGCATTCAGCGAGAAGGGATGGATGCCATCGAGCGTCCTGAATGTCCTCACATCACAACACCCTTCTAAGCGGGTTGCTATCTCTGCCTAACTCAGCAGGTGACCGTTGTAGTTGAACAAGGCACCTCTTTTCATGACATCCCTCATGAGTATCGTGCCAATCTTACGCTGGACGGCATGGAACTCAGCTCTGATGTTTGCATCGGTGGTTTCCGCCATATATATGCCCCTTTGCTATAGACTAGATGGCAACAAGAGAAGCTGCGCATCCTTTACGAACTCCCTCAGCTGTAGGATGGTGAACCAGGCCTCCATCCCATTCTCACCCAATGATTGCTTGAGGCAAGGGAAATTGTTTACGTGGGTGCACACATAGTAGCCTTTCACTTTCTTCTCGTACTTGAGTGGGCCAACTGCGGCACTGAAGCCGTTGCGGGCTTTATCAAGAGTAGACTTGACGTCAGTGTAGTCTTTCCGCACGTATCTCCCAAAGTCGAGATACACGACATTGGAATAATATGGTTTTAAAGACGATGAGGACGCAGTACTTGTGCTTGCGCAATAACAGTTGGAATAAACCATCATCCTCGGCTATTAAGGAAATTCACGAAAGAAATGTAATAGCGGGTAATTTAGCGACCGACTACTTATTCAGGAAAGCAACTCTTGTCCTTATTCGCCACAAAGAAATCCTAGATATACTTCACGACAAACGTATGTTCCTTGTCATTGTTGGATGTAGTCATGTAGAAGGGGTCCATCATAGCGATGTGTGGGGTCTTCTCCATAATGATATCATGCGCCATGCTAAGCGATACCAGGTGGAC
The DNA here is from genome assembly GCA_910589775.1 of Avena eriantha. Taxonomy (NCBI): domain Eukaryota; kingdom Viridiplantae; phylum Streptophyta; class Magnoliopsida; order Poales; family Poaceae; genus Avena; species Avena eriantha. Next base: position 522,194,855 of record OU342743.1, read on the forward strand.
CAAGTTTCGCTCGAGTCGAAACATGTGGAAGAGCCTGAAGACATCTTCATACCTAATGAAGAACAACTCCGCGGGGTTGGTGGTGATGAAGCCACAGTCAGTGGCCACCCTGACCGTAAAGACCGGGTACGTGGGATTTTTATCTTTGAGAAGTGCCTGCTCTAGATACAGAATAGACTCATGCAGGCTCCTCATGTCCGGCGTCAATGTCTTGACAATTCCGACAGGATCGGTTCACCAAGGTAATGCATCTTCCTCTACGGGGTCCTCTTCATCGAATGTTTCCTTTGTGGTGTCGACCACGTTTGGGTGCTGCTTCTTGCATCGCCGATTGGCCTCTGTAGTACTCTCCGAGCCACCCCCGAGATGATACTGTCGGTGGTCTCGTCATCTTCTTCGCCCCTCCCATCATCGCCATCAAGGGAATCATCGATGGTCTCGTTGTCTTCTTCGCCCGCTGCCATCTCATCTAGTTGTATCTCCTTCTCCATGACCCTGTAGTGCTCATCGAAGTTTCGCTGAGAAGACTCGGCGGAATCGTCTTCATCTTCGTTTCGATGAGAAGACGACATGTCTATACCTATCAATACACACGCAAAAAAAAAGATTTAGGACACTTAAATTCACGGCGAAAATCCGACATGACCATTGCTAAAAATAGTCATGCCATAGTGCATGAAATTCACCGGAACGGAAGTTAATCAACATTCCGGCGAAACATTGGCAAATCATTGTACCTGCACAATATATGTGGCACCTTGGGACACTGTTCTGAACCACCTCGGACATTATTATATTAAAAAAAGCATATAAAAAATTCCTAGCCGTGGTTTAGCCAATTCGCACCTTGTAATCTATCCATCGTTTCGCCAATTAGCACCTTGTAATCGACTCTAAATTGGATTCAGTAGCTAGCATCACAAGGGTAGAGAGGGATAGAGGGGAGAGGGCGATAAACCACCAAGACGAGGACGACGACGACGAGCGTGCAGACAATGATGGCTTGCTCCTCCACGGCCGGCTCCTCCACAGGCTGCTCCTCCATGGACTGTGGTGGACGGTGGACTGCTCCTCCACGGTGAGGGGGATGCGGGATGACGACAGTGCGTGGGGATGACGATGGCAGAGTGAGGGGCAGTGGGGCGGGGCGCGGCAGCGGGGCGGGTCGCCAGAGAGAGAGCTCGCTAGTGTTCTTGCGAGATGTGACATTGGGGATTTTTATTAGGCCGCATCAATGGGTGAGACAGTCCCTCTTATAGGTGGGACCCACCAACTTACCCTCGGCGCCTTAGATGGAATGCGCCGAGGATAACTTTACACCCACTTATAGGTGGGACCCGCACGTACCCCCGATGACTTAGTCTAAATTCGCCGAGGATAACTGTACACCCACTTACAGGTGGGACCCACACTTTTTCTTTTCTTATTATGCCTTTTGGCCCTGGTGGACCATCGACTGTATATTACGTCGCCAAGGAGTTTGTGAGTGGGATAACTACACTTAATGATTGTGTTTTTTCAATTGTATACGTTGCCAAATATATAGCATAGAGAGATTGACGATCGACTACATACACATGAAATAATATAATGATGAGAGAGTTTGATCGATACACATGTCATTGAAGACAAAAAACATAAAATGATGGTTCCACGTCACCATCCAAAAGAGTTTGCATATGTAGTACACTTATACATCATTAATTAGAGAGATACACACAATTAGAGTTTTAAGGTTTAGGGTTTAGGGTTTACTATTGTTTCTTCACACTCGATCTCTCTTCTTCTTCTTGCTCTTCTGCTTGGTCTTTCTTGACTTGACCCCACGGGTGTACGGAGGAAGAGCAGACGACCTAGGTAGCATGGTCTTGTTCTTCTTTTTGTGTATTTTCCATCGTCTTCATCGGGTTCTTCCACCATCGAGTCTGTAACGAGGCCTTCGAAGTCTTTCTCTTCGGTGACTCCATCCATTTCGATGAGGGACCTTTCGCCTCTCCTTATGACGACATGACTAGTCCTTGACGGGTCAGTAATGAAAAAGCATTACTCGACATGCTTAGCTAGTACCCACGGCTCATTTTGCATGGTGGGGTTCTTGGTCTTGGATTTCTTAGGTATTCGCATGGTGGTGAAATACTCACCTTATTTTGTGACGTCTGTAGCCCATATGACACGGAACGTTGACAGCTTCTCCCTGACATAGTCAAGCTCCTAGATTACTTCGATTGTTTTGTAGTATCTTTTCTTCTCTTCACCCGTGTAAGATTCCATTGTCACACCCGAGTTTTGATAGTGTCTCCTTTTTTCTCTCTCCTCCGTGCAGAATGTGTACCCGCTGATGTAATATGCTTGATAATTCTTGAGGTTGGGCGTGGGCCCGTAAGACAAGGCCACTATGATTTTGTCTGCATCGCTTGTCATTGGCGGGGGCTTGGCATCAATCTGGTCTTTAAACCAGTGTGCGAAAGAGGAGTTGTGTGCTCTGAATACCTCTTCTTCCGTCATCGGCATGTTAGCACTGTTCTTGATCATGGTTATATGCTGATCCACCCAAGGCCTGACAATGTCCATGTGTTGTAGTGCTACTAAGTGGGCCCTGGTAAAGTCGGTACTCCTACCAGATTGATCCACATCCATTTCCCTATTGCCGGTGTTGTGGCCTACTCCCTTGAACCTACTGAGGTGCTTGTTTGCGGGAAAACCAACCAGACGTGGGTTATCCTCATCTAGATGATTCTTGTAGAAAGAGACGTAGTCCTCGGTGAGAAAGCCCTAGACGATGCTTCCATCCGTATGTTTCCTATTACGGATGTATCCTTTGATGATCTTGTTCATTCTTTCTAATGCCATCATGTTGTGAAGGAATAGAGGCCTGAGATCATTGATATTGTCCACTATATGTAGTAGCAGGTGGACCATGATGTCAAACAATGCGGGCAGGAAATACATCTCCATCTTGCATATGATGGTGACGATATCTTCCTGCAACCTCCCAAGTTTGTTGACGATTATCGACTTCCGAGTGATGACGTCAAAGAAGTTATAGAGATTAGTCAGTGTTGCACAGACGTGTGGCTCCATTATCCCTCAGATTGCCACCGAAAGTATCTGCGTCATCATGACGTGATAGTCATGAGACTTCATCCCGCTGAAGATTCTTTTCATTGGGTCTAGCCATCGGCATATCAGCCCCGCATAGCCTAAGGGAAATCTGACTCCTAGAAGGAAATTGAAGATTTATTTGAGCTCATCAAGATTTAGAGTTAATCAAGAGGGGTGCGGAGTTTCTCTCTACATAGCCCTTTTTCCCTTCGGGTCTTCCGTGTCCTCGGGAACCGGCTGCTTCCCCGCCCTCTTGCGCTTGCAATCGTTCGTCTACTCCACCCTAGACGGAGGCGGAGGGTGAAGCTCTTCTATGATATTCAGGGCCATCAGGTCGTGTCTTGCTTTCGACCCGTCTTTGGTCCTATCCGGCATGTTGAATAGAGTGGAAATCAAGCTCTCGCACACGTTCTTCGTAATATGCATGACATCAAGGCTATGGGGCGTACCGAGGATATTCCAGTACGACAAGTCCCAAAACACGGACCTCCTTTTCATACCCCCATGAGCGGCCCGGGTTCCTTTTTCTTCTTCTTGTCTCCTCACTTCCGCTTCTGCTTCTTTATCTTACCCGCCGGAGGGCAGTGTTTCTAGGTTTTCAACAAAGTATCGGTCTCCTCGCTGCTACGCTTAGGTGGAGGTCCTTCGAGCTCATAATCACTATTGAACAGATCTCCATGCTTCCTCCACTGGTCATTCTCGGGTAGCCACATTTGAGTCCTCATGTAGATGGTTTTCAAAGACCCGGGATCCTTACCCAGTTGTAGAGATGGCATCTTTTCCATGCACCGCACATAAGCCTTATGTCTGTGGAACACTTGGCATGTAATATATCCGTATTCGAGATAGTCCTGCACCGTGACGATCACCGCAGGTTTTAGACGAAATGGTTCTTCGAGGTAGGCGTCCCATGTTTCTACCCCTTCCTCCCTCAAGATGGCTAGCTCCTCCTTCAATAGCTCGAGATACAGGTTGAGATTGCTCGATGGTTGTGTCAGCCCTTGAATTAGCATACTCATGTTTATCACTACAAGAAATGTTTCCTTCCGCAACGAGTTGGCCTCACGGTCGTCGTACAAGGCGCGTCTTCCGCAACAAAATTCTCGGCTCGATTGTGGCTGATGGAAAACTTTTTTCCCGGTTTCGCGGCCCTCTACTACGACGAAACCGCCAAAATCATGCAGGAAGCTCGGCTGGCACGTGGCAGAAGAAAAATTTCGGTTCCTCGCACCATGTTGACTCGCCGAAGTCTTTTGAGACGTGTGGGTCCTGGACATTAGTGTCTCTAGCGGACCATACTTTTTGGTTGTGCCTCCCTGATTTGAACTCGATAACATTGCTCGATGCGTTTTCCGTTTAGTCAGGATGCCAGGTCCCACATGTCAGCCTCTCATTATAAGAATCATGTGTATGATGGAATTTTTTTCCTTCGCTCGCACTACCCTGTTCCAAACTTGATAGCATTGCTCGATGCTTCTGCAATTTAATCAGGCTCTTGGGTCCCAAATGCCATTCTCTCATTAGAAGAAATGTGTACATGATTGAATATTTTCCTTGGCTATTACCTCCTTGATTTCAACTTGATAACATTGCTCGATCTATCTACCGTTTAGTCACGCTGCTGGGTCCCCCATGTCAGCCTCACATTACAAGAATCGTGCGTATGATGGAATTTTTTTCTTCGCTCCCGCTACCCTGTTCCGAACTTGATAGCGCTGCTCGATGCATCTACCGTTTAATCAAACTCTTGGACCCCACATGTCATCCTCTCATTCGAAGAAATGTGTGTATGATAGAATTTTTTCCCTCGATCGCGCCTCCGTGTACCTAACTTGATAGTGTTTCTCGCTACATCTACCGTTTAATCACGCTGCTAGGCCCCACATGTCATCCACTCATTAGAAGAAACGTGTGTATGATGGAATTTTTGCCCTCGGTCGTGCCTCCGTGTTTCAAACTTGATAGTGTTGCTTGATGCATCAGCTATTTTTTCAGGTTGTTGGGTCCCCCATGTGAGCCTCTCATTAGAAGAAACATGTGCATGGTAGACTTTTTCTCGCTCGCACCTCCCTATTTCGAACTTGGCAACATTGCTTGAGGCAACACCTGTATAAGATTGTGCTACTAGGTCCCACATGTCGGTCTCTCTACAAATGAAACATGCGCATGATGGACTTTTTTCAGCTGCATGCGCTGTTTTTACCTTGGCAACATTGCTCGATGTGGCATCCGTGTATGGTCTTGTTGTTGAGGCCCCCATGTCAGCCTCTCTGGCATGTTTTGATTTGTGGGTCCCTAATGTAGCCTTATATGTTCTGGCGGGTGGGTCCCCGATGATAGCCTTTCTGTACAAGTGATGAGGGTTAAACTCATCAATGCCCATTCTTATGGACTTGGCTTTTGGAGAAGGAGGGAGCGTTGGAGGCATCAGTCGGCTAGCAAACAAGCACATAGGGACGCAAGATTTACCCAGGTTCAGGCCTCGTAGAGGTCCCTACTCCTGCTTGTCTGCTCTTGGAATTATCGAAGGAATCAAAGATTACAGGGGTGCACAAATGCACTCTGGCGATGGTGGCGAACACTAGGGTTCTGATCGTCCTCCTCACAACCCCCTCCTAGCCTTTATATAGATAGGCTAGTTCTCGGGTAGCAGGTCTAGTCGGTTACAGATTAGGGTTCGTCCCTTTGAACTTTCTATCTTAAGCTTCTTCTTGTGTTGTGTTGATATGCCATGTATATTTTTTGAGTGTATTAACTCTGCAGCTCCTTTTCGTTAGACTGACTCGTGTTTATCTCAGCACCTTGCCAACCTGTCAGATGCATTGCAACTGGGTTGGTGTTTATCAAGGGCTCGATTGGTATTGTGTCAGCTACTCAGGATACTGCTGTTTTGTTCGTAGAACGGAAGTGTAAAGGGTGGCGCAACCCCCAAGTGATGAAATTATAAGAAAATAAGAAAAAACACAGAGTTTTGGGGAACTTAGCTTTATTTATTCGTGGAATAGTACGAGGCACAATGTGTGGCTATGTAGCCTAGCTGAATAGCCTTATTTGTAATGTAAAAAATGACTAGGGGTAGAAACGGCGCAGCTGTGCGACGTTCCAGGGGTTGGAGTATGCGACTCCGCTCTCGAAATCTTTAAGGCGATAGGTGCCACCTGGGATTACTTCTGTAATCATGTAAGGTCCCTCCCAACGGGACTCGAGCTTGAGATGCCCTTGTTGCTCCATCCGCAAGACCAGGTCTCCTTCGACGAAGGATCTGGGGCGTAACCTTCTGCTGTGGTAGTTGTGGAGGCTCTGCTGGTAGATTGTTGATCTCTCCGCTGCTATCTCGCGTGCTTTGTCAAGGAGGTCCACGAAGTCTTAGAGTGTGAGTGGTCGAAGGAGTCGGTCTGCGGCTTGTTCGAGTGGTCGAAGGAGTCGCTTCCGTATTCCACCACAGACGAGGCTCTTGGCCTTTTTGACTTGACTGTTGGTTCCCAGGTTTTTGCAGAATTCCTGGAACTCCTTAGAGGTGAAGTTCGTCCCACTGTCCGTGATGATGCTATGTGGCACTCGAAAGCGGTAGACAATGGACTTGAATAACTTGATAGCGCTGGCTCCTGATTGATTCGTCACCAGCATGGCCTTGATCCACTTGGTGAATTTGTCGACCGCGACTAAGAGGTAGACATAACCTCCTCGCGAGGACTTTGGGAGTTTGCCGACCATGTCGAGTCCTCATTGTGCGAAGGGCCAGGATAATGGTATTGGCCTAAGTTCCGTGCCAGGTGCGTGAGGTTTGTCCACAAATCGCTGGCAAGCGTTACAGCGTTGGGCGATGTCCTTGGCGTCGCGCATGGCCATGGGCCAGTAGAATCTAGCTCGCAGAGCTTTACCAATGAGGGCGCGACTGCCAGCATGATGCCTGCAGGTGCCTTCATGTATGTCGAGGAGAACGGCCCTTCCATCCCCGTTGGAGACACATTGTTGAAGTACCCCTGTAATGTTGCACTTGTACAGTTCGTCGTTGATGGGGGCAAATGCCTTGGATCATCGCGCGATGTGTCGCGCATTAGTCAGGTCATCTGGCAGCCTCCTGCTGAGTAGATATGTGATGTAGAGTTGTGTCCAGGATGGCTCGATCATCATGACAACCATTGGTCCTTCAAGTCCTGTATCGAGCTCCATGTCATTGAGTGCCATTGGCTCGTTGGGTGGCGTAGCCCCCGAGTCCGTTGGCGTGCTTGCTTTTTCTCTCTAGAGCTTTGGGCTTGATGGAGCGCTCGCAGATGCGCTCGAGGAATACCACAGGTGGTATGGGGGCGCAGGTGGAGCCAATGTTGGCGAATAGATCCACCTCAGCATTGCTTTCATGGCCTACGTGTTGCAGCTCGCGGCCGTCGAAGTCTGCCTCGAGTGTGTCGTAGAGGCCGCGATACGCGATCATGTTGTCGCTCAGTGCGTCGCACTCGTGCATCGTTTGGTTGACCACCAGCTTGGAGTCACCGTAGATGATGAGCCTCTTGGCGCCGCAGGCTTTTGCCATCCACATCCCATGGATTAAGGCCTCGTACTCGGCTTTGTTATAGGAGGCAGTGAACTGCATTCTCAGAATGTATTTCATCTTGTCTCCTTGGGGCAATGTCAGTATGACTCCTGCCCTAGCTCCGTCCTTTCACTTGGACCCGTTGAAGTGCATTGTCCAAAGGTAGGACATATCTTTCTTGTAGGGGAGCTGGTTCTCCATCCAGTGCACAAGGAAATCTAGGAGGACTTGCGATTTGATCACGTCGCACTTCTCATATGTGATGTCTCATGGAGATAGTTCGATTCCCCAAAGCGCGACTCATCCAGCGGCGTCAGGATTATTGAGTATATGCCCGAGCGGGGCGTTGTTTACCACCATGATTGGGTGCTCCTGGAAGTAGTGGCGCAGTCGCCTGGTTGTCATGAAAACGCCATAGGCCAGCTTTTGGTAGTGCGGATACCGCTGCTTTGATGGCGTGAGTACCTCGCTGAGGTAGTATCCTGGGCGCTGGACCTAGTGGAACTTATTTTCTTTGGCTTGTTCCACCACGAGCACTGTGCTGACCACTTGGTTGGTGGCGGAGATGTAGACCATTAGTTGTTCCTTTTCGCGAGGCGTCACCAGTACTGGCTAGGTGGATAGTAGACGCTTGAGGTCGTCAAATGCTTCTTGCACCTCTTCTATCCACTCAAACTTGTCAGCCTTGCGGAGGAGTTGGTAGAAGGGCTATGCCTTTTCGCCCATTCGACTGATGAATCGACTAAGCTCCGTGATTCGCCCAGCTAGCTGTTGGACGCCTTTTACGTTCTTCGGCTTCTCCATGGCCAGTATGGCCTTTATTTTCGTCGGTTTTGCCTCAATCCCTCTCACAGAGATGAGATACCCGAGTAATTGCCCAGATGGCATGCCAAAGGCGCATTTGTACGAATTGAGCTTGATTCGGTAGCGGTCGAGGTTAGCGAAGGTCTCGTGGAGATCGTCGATTAACGTGGCTTCCTCTTTGGTTTGATGACAATGTCATCAACGTAGACTTGGATGTTGCGACCAAGTTGGTTCTTGAGGCAAGCCTGCATGCACCGCTGATGGGTGGCTCCTGCTTTTTTTAGCCCGAAGGTCATTGTTTTGTAGTAGAACACACCGAAGGGCGTTGTAAACGCCGTTTTCTCCTGGTCTTCCTCTTTCATTCGAATCTGATTGTAGCCTGATTAGGCATCGAGGAAGCAGAGGCGCTCACATCCCGTGGTGGAATCGATGATTTCGTCGATTTGTGGCAACAGGAAGTGATCCTTTGGGTACTGCTTATTCAAGGAGGTGAAGTCCACGCACATCGACAGGATATCCGTGTCTTTTTTAGGCACAAGCACTGTGTTAGCGAACAGGTTCTTTCCTTGATATCGCGTATGAAGTTTGCGTCGAGGAGTCTATTGATCTCCATTCCGACTGCTTTTGCTCTTGGTTCAGACAGTCGCCATATTGTCTACTTGACTGGTCTTCTGTCTAGATTCACGTTGAGTGAATGCTCGGCGAATTCCCTAGGAACCACTGGCATGTCCGCTGGACACCAGGCAAAGATTTCCTAGAGCTCACGATGGAATTCAACGAGCGCGAGTTCCTATGCGGAACTCAAGTTGTTGGCAACGAGGGTCGTCTTGGTCGGGTCCGTTGGGTGGACCTGGCCTTTCTTCGTGTGCACTGACGAGTCGAAGGATAGGTCGGGTGAACTTGGCCTACTCAAGGCAGGCAGACTATTGTCTGTCGACTCCTTCAATCTTGCAAGTTCGTCCTGCATGCCGAAGGATTGGGAGATTCTGTTGAATTCCCTGTCGTAGGTGTTGGACCTCTCGAAGGTTCCATTGATTGTGATGACGCCGTTTGGACCTGGAATTTTCATCTGCATGTAGGCGTAGTGCGGCACTGCCATGAACCTAGCGAACGCGACACGCCCGAGGATGCAGTGGTATTGTGAGGGCCAGTCGACGACTTCAAAGTTGATGCGCTCTCGCCGAAAGTTCTGTGGCGTGCCGAAGATGATGTCGAGGTTGATTTTTCCCAGGGGATATACGCCTTTCCCTGGGACAATGCCATGGACCATCGTGTATGAAACTTCCATGTAAGTCAGGTGGATCCTCATCGCACGCAAGGTACTCGTGAACATGAGGTTGATACTGCTCCCGCCGTCCATGAAGACGTGACTCATATCGGAGCCCTCGATCTGCGCCTCGAGTACGAGGGGACAATTGCCTGGACGAGGAACTTGGCGCGGGTGGTCGCGCTTGTCGAATGTGATGCAGGACTCGCTTCCACTGATGTACTTAGTGGTGGAAGGTGGAGAGTTTATCGCCAGATTGACTTGGCGAGTGATGGCCTTCTACACTTAATTTGAGGGATGTCCTTTCTGGATCATCCCCATGTTCCCCAAGGCTCGTAGGTACGACTCGCCTCCATGATGCTGGACTAGCGCGGCCGCGGGTGGTGGTGGTTCGGCCGGTGGTGGAGGCGCTCCATGCGCCACAGCGCCTGGAGCAGCTCCATAGCCCTTGTTGATCGCGTCGCGATTCATCTGGGCCAGGCCCTCATGGAGTTTGAGGAACTCGCGGCAATCCTTGAGAAGGTGGATAGATTTTTCCTTGCTGCCGTGCTTGTCAATGTAGAAGTGCATGTTACATGGTCCGGACAGTTGTCCTGGATGGATGTTGTGGGTGCCTCTTCGCGATTGCAGCGCTGTCACACCTGTGTGGTTTTCCCGCTGTCGCAGTATCCACCGCTGCGATATCAAATGTTGCGATTGTCGTCGAGTTTGTTGGCGTAGCCGGCTGCGACCATATTGACTTCGTTGTGGTCCTCGTAGAGACGCATTCGACGTTTTCCTTGGTGGTCACATCTACGCCCAAGGTCATCATCATCATTGGAGTAGGTGCGGTTTTTCACAGAAACTTCTCTGTCGGCCCACCAATTCACAATTTCCATCAGGTGGTTGATTATTTTGGGCTTCGAGCGGCCCAGCTCCTCCCTGAGCTCTATACGGCGAAAGCCGCCGTTGAACGCGTCGATTGCGCGGTCTTCCAAGATGTTTTCGACAGATTTCTAGATGATGGACCACCTTTGGATGTACGAGCGCAGCGACTCACCGATACTTTGCTGGCAGCTTCTCAATTTTTTGATTGATGCGGGCCTTTTGTAAGTTCCCTTGAAGTTGCGTACGAAACTGTAGACCAGCTCTAACCAGCTGTGAATGGATCCGCGTGGGAGGTTGTTGAGCATGCGCGAGCGGCGCCCTACAGCTGCAACTGTAGGCATTACATGGCCGTGCTTCGACTCCCGCCATGCAGCCTGACGGAGGAGATGTGGTCCTCCAACCAGATTTTTGGGTCCTTTAGGCCGTCCAATTTTGGGTTCTCCGACAGGAGTTTGAACCCCTTAGGCATTCGCTTCTGCCTGATGGCCCTACTGAAGCATCTAGCGCCGCAGAGCTCATTCTCGTCTTCTTCCAAGTCAGTCGAACAAGCACTCCTTTCCCGCATCTTGTCGACCTTGCATTGCATGATGTCATCACGCGTGTCGTAGTCGTGGTCATGCCGCCATGAGCGACGTCGCCATGACAGATCCTGACTGTCATCGCTGGAGGAGTATGAGTAGTAGTATTTGTCCAGAGCCTTGCTTTTCTTCGGCTTTGTTGTTGGTTCTTTGTGGAGGGTGGCCTCGATTAGCCCCAGGCCTGCTATCATAGATTGGTGCATGGAATCTCACGGGTCTCCAGCCAGTGGTTGGTTATTGAGAAGGTACATGGTGGACGCTGTCACCGCAGCTTGCGGCCTCTTCGGGAGCACGCTGCCCCGCATATCCACCGTCATGGAGCTGAAGTTGAGGACTTTCGCGGCTTCTACGCGCTCTTGCTCGGTAAGGTGGGCCAGTCGAGATCGCCTTTTGTTGGCCAGGTACTCGGTGCCTTTGGAGGAGGATCCTCCGTGGGAGGAGATCCCAGCTTGCCGAAGGCTCGACTCGTCCGCCGCCTTTCTGCGCCTCGAGTTGCACGATTACTTGTTGTTGGCGCTTGAATTCTTCCTTTGGCAACCAATGGTAGCCCATCAGCATGTCCTGCAAGGTGTTGGGGGCTAGAGGATTGCCCCGTAGAGCTTCTCGACAGCGGGCCCACTCGCTGTCGTTGATTTTGATCAGCATGCGCTCTCCGGTGTTCTCATTTGCCATGAGCGACGGTTCTCCTCCTGTCCCATTATTGGTGGCCACGCCATTGGTGGGGCCACCGTTGGGTGTGCTGCCGTTAGGTATACCGCTGTTGGGCAGTCCGGTGCCAGATCCGGTGCAGGCGTTTTCGCGATTGACGCTGGTATCGCCCGCGTTGATGACGGTGCACATGAAGTGATTGGGGAAGCTATTGCTCCCACAACTTTTAGATCCGGAGCCATAGGCTCCATCTTCTGTGGCTAGGTCACCCAGGTCGGATCCGTGACTGCTGTCGCTGTCCGTGCCCCTAGCTGTTGCTGAGGCGTTAAGCTCGCTGAGGGTGCCGATTGGTGGCGGGAACCACAATGCGGGAGCAATCACGGGTGTTGTTGGCTGGTCAGGCATGCGAAGTTCCCCCGGAGCCATCTCCATCGATCTCCACCACCATCTCCATCGCTGTTGTTTATTCCCATGATGATGAGGGAGTAGTTCTCTCTCGAGGCTAAGGGTTCTACCGGTAGCTATGTGTTCATCTATCTCTCGATGCATGATCATATTGTGATCATGAGCTTTGTAATCCAGTAGATTTACCTTGCTACTCAAGTGCTTCAATAGATCTTTGTTCTCCCCATGTGTGTGAAAGTGACAGCGTGCACACCATGGTGGCACTTAGGCTAGAGATTACAAATACTTGTTATGAGTTATATTTGGAGTTGGATGTTTCTATGAAATTGTGGTGTTTGTTGGAATCATCTAGAGCTCAAGGTGATAGTGTGGGGTTATCTCGATGGGGAAAGCGAACTTTGAGGTGTGCTGTTATAGTCCTACCATGGATTAGAGTGTCCACCCAGAGAGTAGTTCAGAGTAGTATCATGAAGAGAAGATATTTATATGAGATTGTTCACTAGCGAAGGTATGATCCCTGGGCCTTGTTTCTAAGCATTGAAACACCGTTTGCAACTAGATCTGTTATATGTTTGCTTGCTTCCATCTTTATTTAAGATTGCCTTTAGTCTCTTCCTACCCGTCAAGCTATTTTTTGGCACCGTTACCACTTATAATTATCCATACCACTTGTATTTCACTATCTCTTCGCCGAACTAGTGCACCTATACACCGGACAAGTGTTTTGGGTGTGTTGGGGACACAAGAGACTTCTTGTATCCTGATTGCAGGGTTGCTTGAGAGGGGATACCTTTGACCACTTCCTCCCTGAGTTCGATAAACCTTGGGTGATCCACTTAAGGGAAAACTTGTTGCTGTTCTACAAACCTCTGCACTTGGAGGCCCAACAACTGTCTACAAGAATAGAAGTGCGTAGACATCACAGTCCACCATGTCCTTCTCTCAAAAAACAGTCCCCATCTCCCTCTCATTAGAATAAAAGTGTCCATGTTGGACTTTTTCTTCGCTCGTGGCTCCCTGCTTCGAACGTGGCAATGTTGCTCGATGCAGCACCTGTATAAGGTCTCGCTACTGGGTCCCACATGCAGCCTCTTTGTAAATGAAACCTGTTTATGATGGACTTTTTTTCAGATATGTGTGCTATTTTGACCTTGGATACATTGCTCGATGCCGCAGCCGCTTGTAGTCTTGCTGTTGGGGCCCACATGTCAGCCTCCCTCGTATGTTCTAGGTTGTGCATGTCAGCCTACCTGGTATGTTCTGGCTTGTGTGTCACTTATGCCAGCCTCTCTGTACAAGTACTTAACTTCTTTTTATCAAAACCACCCATTAAACTCGAGGGATGCTGCAGGCTGGTGGGTCCATGATGTCAGCATCTCCGATAACAATATTGCTATAAGGAAAAAGTAAACCCAAATAAATATATGTCAAGCACATAGGATTCGAAATCAAAAACTCAACAAATATAAACCGTATGCATTTCCACTATGCAAAACAAATTGGACGAAAATTATCATTAAAATCTTTATAGTACCTATAACTTATTTATTAGTCTTCTTAAAAATATTTTGTGTGCCCATGTTTATCTCTCTTAAAATAAAAGGGCAGTGCTACTGGAACCTCAGTATTTATAAAAAGCCATATAATGGATTAGTTTCTTAAAAACATGGGTAGGTAGAGTTTTTTTAGATGTGGGGGGCAGTGCCAAAAAGGCCAAATTAAAAAGTTTTTTGGCTATGTTCAATGGGCTCCTATCTGAAATTTTACTGTGTTGTGGCTCGCCGGATTGAAACACAGACCTCACCGAGTGAGGAAAAAAAGGGATAATTCCTTTGACAGATATTCATGTAAAATATCTAAAGCACACAACACACGTGCACCAAACTAGGGCTGGTATCCAATGACTTCACTTGGTGAAATCACGATGTATATCTTTACCTTCTAATCTCTGTCCAAAACACATCTAGCGGTTCTGATGACACACAGGCAAAAGCTCTAGAGCAAGCAGCTAGCAACAAAGACAGAACTTTTGACAAATTAAGTGGCATCTAAAAGATTAAGGAGTACAGAATAATAAGACATAAAAAATATTGATCGATTCCTAGTTCATATTCAGCAGCACTTGACCAATTGAGAAGTATTTCAAAGTGATTAATTCAGCAGTACAGACACTAAAACTCAATAGCAGTACAGAGATAATAAGTTCTTGTTTTAGCTCTAAAAACCATGTGACATGATCAATTCGCCCTTTTCTCCAAACACACTCGATTATTGGAACACAATCATTGTCACAATATTTGGTCATATAGGGAACCATCATATAGATACATATATACCATACCAGTACGTACTACTCATAGCTCCAATCCAGCAAAAGGTTATCACAGTTTTACCACCCATATATGATCAGTGGAGATAAGACAACCAAATAATTAATTACAATAGCATGCGACCAAAGAGCTAGACAGCTAGGAAGTTCATGAACAACATGCAGCATTCAAGGCAGCCAGATACATCGACCTTGACCGTTCTTCCAATGGTAAGTTTGGCTGCTTTCCGGAAGTTGATCCACCTAGAAGTAGCTGCCATGCACCCATTAGTCGAGTTAATGGTATAGCATCCCTCGATTTGCGGTCCTTCACTCTGCATCGTGAAGACTATTGTGCCCTTTTGTCTGGTCTAGAGTTGCTTTGTGGCACTCTTAGGTAATTTTTGAGTCAAAGCAAGAGATAGACACATAATTACTAAGAGCAATGCACTGGATCCTGTGAAACTTGAGAAGACATTCAGAGCAGTTTATCTGTCGCCATATACTGACAAACATAATTCGATGCGACCTTGTGATGACACAAGTGTAGGATATGCTCTGAGAAGGCACTACCCGGGGTGATGAAGGAGCTTGTGCTGGTGCCTGTGCTGGGACGGGTGTGGTAGCTGGTACTGGTGTAGGAGATGGTGCCACTAATTGTAGAGGGGATGGTGAAGGAGCCAGAAGGCCCAGAACCGGTGCTGGTGCTAGTAGCTTGGTGCTAGATTCCTAATGAGGGGTAGCTAAGCTGACTGTAGGGATGGTAGAGGCAGATGAGATGTGTACAAGCAAAATGGTCTCTTATACAATAGTTACTCACAAGACAGTGATCAGAGGATATGTTAAGTATACAAGCAAATTAAGTTACTACCTCCACTCTTTCTCCTTAGGTCAACAGGTGCTGGAGCAAGAACTAGTGCTAGAATCGGTGCGGGTTCTAGCAGCTTGATGTTGGTTACCTTCTACGGGGTAGGTAAGGGGACTGTAGGAGTGGTCAGAGAGGCATATGAGATGTGTACAAGAAAAATGGTTTCTTATACAACAGTTACTCCTAGAAAGAGATGAGAGTACACAAGAGAATTAAGTTGCTACCTCTATTCTTTCTCCTACTAAGGTTAATAGGTGTCGTTGCAGGAACTGGGGCCGGTGCTGGTGCTAGCAGCTTGATGCTGGCACCCTTCTGGGGGTACATAAGGGGACGCGGACTGTAGAAGTGGTCAGGGTCATATGCTGAGTAAAGACAATGGTGCAGAACAGTTAGTCGCAAGAAAATCATTAGAGGTTGTGATGAGAACAGAAGCAAAATAATTAGTACTACCTCTATTCTTGGGCCTTAGGTCAATAGGTGTACGATGGCGTGCAAGTATCTGCCCAGGCATGCTAAAATCGAATGCTACCTCGTCCCCCTGCTTCAGACCATTCTCACGGACATACTTGGCCCAACCTCGGCCACCCAAATAGATGTTGGCCATCGTCTGGAAGACATCCACATCATATAGTTGTCGCATGCCTTTAGGGCCCTCACTATACAGAGTTAGAAACTTGTCTTTTTCGAACATCTTGCTTATAAGGGCGAGCGACACAAGGGACAACCTTCATGAGAAAATTGATAGAGAAGTAAGGCGACAACAAAAAAAGTGAGATACAAGATCTTACATCAAGTCATTCTAAACCACTTGGAATCCATACCTGATACCATGGGTACCCTTTACGAAGGGTGGCCATGCACCATTTTTCTTCCATCTACCTTTGGAAGGGCATACAACGCCCCCATTTAATCCACAAGCTTGACAATAGGATGGTAGAAGAAAGGGCTGAGTAGCTGGTGCGTGGTACCGATTGAAATTAAGTGGAAAGGTTAAATTATGTAATGAGCAAGTCAATCTAATAATATAAGACAAAACCATTGCCTGTAAAGCAAATAGATTTGATTTTTGTGAACTTCTGATGAGCATAAAGATATAGTACTAGCTGATAACAATAACACGAAAAATCATAACATGTGAAATTGTAGATTTCCAAATTATACCCACCACTTAGAGAGGTCACTGCCCACCTAGGTACTATGTTGACGCTTCCTCGTTGTGTAGATGATGTCTTCTTTTGGTGCGGGCATCTGCAATCTACTAGCCTCTACAGCAGCCTCAGCCTCCGCAGCAGCACCTTCAATTTTCATAAATAACAATAGAGCTCAACAATTCAATACAATACATAGTTGTTATATACTGACTGTATGAGACAGTCAGACCGATCCAGATCTAGATTCACATAAACATGGTGCCAGAATTAATAAAATCACACATATATATCTGAACATCTGATAAGCATGCATGACACCAAGCGGGTAATAGTTAAATCATACTGCACCATGGTAATAAGGGTATTAAGAAAAAGTACTTTTCTCTTTAAGCTGGGCCCTCCTAGCTGGTAAGTGGCCTTGCGCTTGGTTTGTGAGTAGTGGTACAGGCTGGATCCTGCGGCATGTGGGGGTACCATTCTTTTTGCCGCACCTGGAGCACCACACCTTTGCAGGTATGTACCACCGTGCTATAGTAAATAAAGAAGAGATGGTGTCACAGAGGCTTCCACAAAAACATGATGCGGACAGAGATAACTTTTAGCACAGGGATACATCCAGGTTGCAGCCAACCACTTTCAGCATTGGAAATAATGGAAGAACGCAATGAATACACTGCTACATTACCTTTTTTTGGCAACTATGAAGGGAACCGATGAAACCATCCCTGTCCATAGTGGCCGTGCGCACCACTGACCCATAGTTCTCGATACAGAATCTGACGCAAAATCCACTACACATTACGAGTAGCAACTAAAGGTTACAGAAGTGAAGAACACCAAAATCGAACCCAACCAAATGCCCCAATCAGAACAATAGTGACCATGCCCCGATCCCGAATCCATAAGAAATAAATACCACCGCCTCCCCCTCCCGCCTACCACCACCCCTACCCCCACCCAAATGACCCAATCGATCTGGGCAAAGGGAAATATCCTGATTAGGTGATTCCGAGGTAAGAAATAAGCAAGAACTCCACAATCAAAGAATATCAAATACTACTAGTAGTACTAATAGTACCCCCAATGGTCCAATCGGAAGAAAATTAAACAAAAACAGATTTCGAGGTGAGCAAATACACCCACTTATTTCAGCAAGAACTCCCCAATCGGAGGTTGCACCAGTTCCAACAGTTGCTTACTGGATGGGAGCTAGCTAGTGGTGGTTTCTTGTCTTGTCGTCTGGGCAGGGGAGTAGTAGTACTAGTAGTAGTAGGGCTGGGCAATACACTTTTTCTATAGTAAGTATTTTTAAGTGGTAGTGGCGGAAACATTTCGCCGGGAGAGATTCCCGAATTTTTGATCCCAGCTATCACGTGGGGCCTACAGTTGTTTCAAGTGGGACCCACGTTAGGGGTCAGTTAAAGCGGACCCCACATAAGGGGTGAGATAATTGACCGAGCCAACCTCCTCCTTCCCTTGGTACTCCTTCCAAGGACCGAGATAATAACCCCTCTTCGAATCAAATTGATCCTAGCTTATACAGTATATCCTTTTGCTGATTCAGCTCATGGAGCATTGACGGAGGGGAAGGCTAGCAGCATAGGGAACCAATGTTGGGGCCTCAAAAACCGTTTAGGAACCGATAAAAGCATAAGATCGGATTTCAGACTAGAAACACACACAAACACACATATATATACTAATATACAGAATAGTTTCCAATTATAGTTCTGCTAATAATGGCCTAGAAATCATAAGCTAGCTCCATATTACAGAACTACAATATTAGCGAACCAATCATGGGATAGCTCTACACCCCAAGAGTTTTGCAGCTGGGCTAGTGGTCATGAGACTACCATGACGACATCAAAAGTACACCCCTAATGATCAGCAGCCCTGCATCAAATACATCCAGAAGTAGTGTACCCAATCCACAGCCTCAGGTGCAGGCTCATCAATGAACATGTCATCGTCATTACCATCAAAGTCCTCTTCGATCTTCTTCTTCTCGATTAGTAGATTAACAGATACGTTACAGAGAAACATCAAAGACACACAACCTGAACATTTGTCGTTCTACAGATATACCTTGTCATCTAGCATAGAGGTAGTACCAGGAATGAAACCCGTTTCATGTAGCTTGCTCTCTCCTTCCCCTTCTCCAAGTTGATCTAGATTCTCAGGAGCTGCATCTGTTAGTTGATCTAGCTAATCAATATCTACTTCCCCTACTTGATCTTGATGATAAAGATGTGTTTCCCCAGTTCTTATGGAGGATCATATGGTTCACCATGACATACCCATCTAACATATGTGCTTAGCATCCCAAATGTAAAAATATGATCTTCCATTATACTTTGAGCAGCACCCTACGATTCACACACAACCGACAGGGGCAATGTACTCTTGAAATGTCACAATTAGCTCTAACAAACCCCATAAATCGTAGAACACCAAGGATATGTTTAGCGCTTCCTAATGGAGCAATCTCTATCCAAAATCTTCCCATCTGTTTAATTATGACATATTAGGTTGGTTATTGTTAATAGAAAAGAAGGAAACATATAGATGGAGTACAAAAACTATATATTCCTATGCATTTTAGCAAACATATTGACAACAAAAATCGCCGAAGGTATTTGGGAACATAGATCGGGCGCAGAATAAACTATGACCATGCAAATTGGGGACAAATTAAACTACGTATTTGAGGAGGAGGATCGGCTGAAAGGGTAATAAAATGCCAACCAGATCGAGCTAGAGATAGAAGGACTACCATGGGATTTACGTGCCCACCGGTGCGTCTCAAGAAGATCGACGGGTAGGGAAAGCTTCTTCGTGCACGGTGGTGATGAGGAGCAGCAGTGAGCACGTCTGTTTTGTGGGCAAGGGGTGAGGACCTAGATGTGGAGGGTGGAAGTTATTACACAACACGAAGGGGTGGGGAGGGATAACTTTGGAAATTCTGACCTACCTGGCTTTGGGCACCACCATATACGTGGCCCACCTGCTAGACACCATGGATCAAAATTGATCCAAAAGTTGTCAAAATACAAGTTTATGTTTTACCGTGGAAACTAATACACATAGCATTGTACTTTGCGAACGAATGGCTTTATTTCAACATATATTTAATTTCGTCCCTAATTTTTACGAAAAAGGAACAAATTTGGAAATTCGAAAGTAAACTTCAAATTTTTAACTAGACTTATTGCTTGATTTGCCAAGATGCACCGTTATACCAAATGCCGACACGTCATCATAAATTATGGCCATGACCTTGGTCACCTTTTTTTGGATGATGGACATCTTTTTGAAAGCCTTGAATTGTTTGATAACTTCAGCAAATGCCTAAAAACTCATTTAAATGTTGGAAAGCAACTCTCATTGGCATGCGTGTCTAGAGTGTAACAACGCATCTGAGTGACCCCACGTCAGAGCAGCGTATGTTTGAATGTTTAACCTCAAAATTTTGGTACTGTGCCAAACATCGCACACATCCATTCAAATATCCCGCGCATCCATTCAGACATACTTCATATTTTTTTAGAATGCATAATTCCTCTTCTATCCCTACTCTTGTTTGAAAGCGTTGAATTAATGTTCATTAATTTCGGCAGATGTCTATCAAGTCATTAAATGCTGGAAAGCATATAGGCTTGTGGGTCTATCGGATGGGGACAGCATCCCAAGTGGGAGTAGCGTACCTTAGAAGCTTCAACTTCAAAATCTTGACAGAGTGTCGAAATATCCCGCCCACCCATTCATAATCCCGCCCATCCATTCAAACATCCATGCCCAATAATTATTTCATTGCATAAATTTAGCCTGGAAGCTTGAAAGGACGTTATACATTGTGTGAACATCATCTTTGTAGTTGCTCCATGACAAAACACTTTGTTGTTACTTGGAAATTCAAAAAAAACTTCGAATTTGGGAACAGAAAAAATGGTTGATTTGCCAAGATGCACCGATCTACCAAATGTGGACACCTCATCATAAACTATTTCCATGACCTTGGTCACCTTTTTTTGGACGATGGTCATCTTCTTGAAAGCCTTAAAATGTTCAAAAAATTCAGCAAATGCCTAGAAACTCGATTAAATGCTGGAAAGCAAGTCTCATTGGCGTGTGGGTCTAGACGATGACAGCGCATCTGAGAGGCCCCACAACGGAGTAGTGTATGCTAGAAGCTTCGACCTCAAAATTTGGGTACGGCGCACAAACATCGCACCCATCCATTAAAATATCCCACGCATTCATTCAAACATGCTTAACCTCTTTCTAGAATGCAAAATTCCTCTTCTATGCCTTCTCTAGAAACAAGAATCTGAGGAGCACTGCAATAACAGAGGGATATAGGTGTTTGCATTGTCCCAAGTGCATCACCCCATCGATGTTTTCTAGTCCTTCTACAATATTTACCTTCCCGCCCACTCCAACATACACTAAACTTTTGGACCCACCATGCAAGTGACCCACATGTCAGTGAGCCAGAATTACAAGAAGTAGAGAGTCCCATCACTTGTTCAAAATTCGAAAATATTTCGCTAAACTGAGCTAAAATTGTTAAAATCATCGAACCTGGCTCGGAAGCTTGAAAATTCATGAAAACTTGGGCATTATCCATCAAAACAATTATACATGATGAGAAAATTGGTGCGGTGAGATTTTGAAAGACATATAGTCTTTTTAGTTGCTTCACAACGGAAGCCATTGTTGTCACTTGGACAATTTAAATTAAATTCTTATTTGGATGCACCCTTTTTGTAAACATTGTTTGAAATTCCAATATGCAGTTATGCACCAATCTACCAAACATGGACACATTATAATAAACTATGGCAAACATATTGCCATGACCTGGTCATCTCGTTTGAAAGCCATGAATGTTCATACATGGTATGCGATATGGTGAAACGGGTTTCTTCGAAAGTTGTCAAATTTTAGCATACTTTTTCACGGAAACTAGGCAGTGCACATAACAAAATACTCTATGAAAGAAAGACAGTGCTTCAATTTATATATTTTTATTTGAATTTTCTTTCAAAAGGTCCCAAATTAGGCCGCATTATTAGCATTCATATTAAGAAGTTGAGGGGTTGTCTGGTTAAGCTTATCTGTCTCTTTTAGCTTTATTTTATAAGACACTTTAGATTTTTTTTCTTTTGGCTTATACCATCATTCAACTATGTCAGAGTAAAAGCTAAAAAAACAAAGCCAAAAACACGTTCCTCACTTTATAAGCCAAAAATCAAAAGCCAGAATTAGAGCCTAACCAAACAGTGCCCAAATCTCACAGAACTCTTGGTGTTTCTCCCTTGTTTTAGTACTTGGGTACCTTTAATTGTATTTAACAAAAATATGACCAACCAGGGTATCATCGACTTGTAGATCAAATTTTGAGATTCCTTAATTAAATTTCGATAACACCATTCTATTCCACTAATAGATATATAACCATAAAGTTTGAAAATATTATTGAGAATTCACGGAATCCTAAACCATAAAATCTAAACCCCTAAACCCTAACCAAGCAGGTATCATGCACTTATAGATCAAAATTTGAGATACTTTCATTAAATTGGGTAAAAACATTCTATTCCACGAATATAAGCATAAATCTTGAACATTATTGAAAATTCCCAAAACCCTAATCCCTAGCTAAACCCCTAAAACCCAAACCGTAAACCCCTATACCCCAAAACCTGAACACAACCACGTAGCTTGCACTTATAGATCAAAATTTGAGTTACATTCGTTAAATTGGGAAACACCATTCTATTTGATGAATATAAGCATAAATCCTTAGCATTATCGAAAATTCCCTAAACCCTAAAACCCTTAGACCAAAAACCCTAACCAAGCAGGTGTCATGCACTCATAGATCAAAATTTGAGATACTTTCATTAAATCAGGTAACGCCATTCTATTAGACGGATATAATCATAAATCCTGAGCATTACCGAAAATTTTCTAAACCCTAAACCGGAACAACCCATAAAACTAAACTATAATGTCGGGGGAATGACCATAGCAGTCGCTACCAGGGGTAGCGATTGGAAGGATTTGGGGAAAGAGCGGGCAGCCATCTATGGAGCGAGATAAGGGCTAAGACACAGGGATTTACCTAGGTTTGGCCACCCGTAGGGTAAATACCTACTCCTGCTAGATTTTATTATAGGCGAGTGAGTTATAGGGGTGGCGAGCTCGGTGGCTAGGCATCGAGTCACTTGGATGGGGTGTATGATGGAACGTAAGTACAGAGAGTGCCCTAGGGAGGTTTATATAGGGGGGTACCTCGCTAGGGTTTATAGATATTCAACCGAATCAGTTGAGGACTCGGACAATTTGACCTAATCCTACTGGGATTCATCTACGCTTCTCGGCCTCTAGCTTCTAGTTGCCAGGCTCCCTTTCAGTCGCATTCTAGTCACTGTCCTGTAGGCCCACTCGCAGAGGCCTCGGCCTAGTTGAAATGTCCTGATGGGCATACCCCATTTGGCATATCCCCATAAGTAGTCCCCGAGGCCAACGTTGGTTCGGTGCAGGTGTTCATTTGGCAGTCGGATTAGGCGAGTCCAATTTGGACGCCCATTCGAATCCATGGTGGACTCCCTCAATGAAGGAGGCCGTCTTTTCAGCATGTCTTCAGTCGCAGCTTTGGTGAATGGAATTAGGCCCGAGTCGCCACACCCAGTTGAGCGGAAGGGCTAGTTATCGACGAGTCGAGTGAGTGAAGTTGGACCGTCAAGTAGGTCAAACTATCCATTGGGTAATCCAACGGTAACTTCGGCATAATTACCGCGAGGTAATGGCTAGCCCAAGATTGGCGGGTAGCGTCTCCCTTATAAGAAGAATGGCAGAGGGAGAAATGAATCTTCGCATTTATCCATCCCCGTGCACTCCCAGCCTCCATATCAACTTCCGATCCGAAATCTCCGGACACAGCGACCTCCTTTCTCCACCAATGGCACTTCCAAAGGATCTCTGGGGAAGATCAAAGTGCAGCAATGCCGCCTTGAAATATTTCGAGGACGCGCACATCCTCTGCAAGGGGAATTGGTGGATCCCCACGTCCAGCAAGACGGAGCCCATGCCTTGCCCTAGGGAATTCATCTGCTTCCTGAGTCACCTGGAGAGGGGTTTGGGATTCTCACCTCTATCTTCTTCTGGCGATTATGTGTGTACCACGCGATCAAACCATCGAACCTAGGGCTGCATAGCCTGGAGAATCTCGTGATCTTTGTCGCCTTCTGCGAGAGCTATCTTGGGTTCCGCCCCTACTTTCCCTTGTGGTTGGAGCTGTTCCACGGCCTCGTCGGCCGCGAAGGAGTCGGCGGTCCCATCCTAGCTGCTAGCGGCATCACATTTCAGTTGAAGCCCAAGCAACCATTGTGAAGCTTCTACTGTCGAAGAAGGCAGCCAGCGAGTGGAAAAGAGTTGGTTCTATGTAAAGGAATCCACTCCAGATGGTGAGGTGGCGCTCCCGACGTATACCACCGAAAGAAGTGAGTCGCGCCGGCTGTCAGTGACCACACTTCCGGAAGACCAAAGGATGGCCATCGATGAGATGCTAACACGGATTAAGGAGTTGAAGAAGGAGGGTCTTGAGACCATCAATCTATACAACTGCTGCCTCGGGCGGCGGTTGGTTCCACTAGCCACCCGAGCCCACTAGATGTACTAGTATACCGGCAAGGACGGATGCCATGAAAGCAAGCAAGGAGGTCTGGGAGGCCGACGATTACATCGCCACGCTGAAGAAAATCATGGATGCGGAGTACAACGAGCCTAAGGCTAGGCTTGCTCTGTATACCGTGACCGGGAAGCGTCAGGACCCATAGTAAGCCTCCTCTCTTTTCCTTAACTTTGCAGTTGGAGCTTCTGCAGTCGCAATTTCGTAGTCATAGTTTTGTAGTTGCGGTTTTTGTGTTTGTTGTGATCATTTTTCTATCTTTGCCAGCTGTTCTAGGTTCTAAAGAACTGGCTTCCTTCCCTTGATGAAGTGGTCCCTGTCGAACTTGAAGAAGGGGCGGTGGAGTCCTCTGACGATGAGGATGAGGTAGAAGATGTCGTCGGGGCCTTGCCCATGGCTCGCAAGACCTGTGGGCAAAAGCAACACGAGATCGAGGCAAGTCGCGGCCTTGAAGAGCGCGATATCGATTAAGGTATTGTGCAAGAGCATAGCTCATGGTGCATGACTATGCCGGCGAAGCCTATGCCGAAGACGAAGTTGCCCACGAAGAAACCAGCGACGAAGCGGATGTCGCCACCTCGGTCGATGGTGGTGTTCAAATTGTTGGACGAGGACTCTGATGACGAGAAGGGCGAGGCCACAACCAAGATTCCGCAGTACCCCAATCCGATGATGGAATCGGGGGCAATGGACGCGGTGGTAGAACTGGCGATTCCGCTCGCCGTGATCGCGACGACAGTCTCGGTGGTCCCGAAGCTGGGGGCTGCTGAAAACACAGGGTCAAAGCACACGCCACCGGAGAAGGCGCCCGTGTCACCTGGGCCGGAGGTTCCCACAGCTGCGAGCTCAACGTCGAAGAAGACCGTAGTGTCGTGGGCCGCGAGTGTATTTGAGAAGGGGCTCACGCGCAAGTTGGATCCAGAGCTGGAGAAGCCTGCCCACATTAGCACCGGCTTGCATACTCTCCCCGTTGCCAAGTAAGTTCGATGCTTTCGTTCTTGTGGATTGATGTTTTTCTTGTATCCTCAGCTCGATGACCATGGCGATTTCGCAGGTCTGGTTCCAAGAAGATTGGTCACCGTTTGGTGCCGAAGGTTCCACCAGTCGACACGGAAGGGAGAGTCGACCCTTCCAAGAAGAGGAAGTCGTCGCGGTCAAGGCGCTAGCCGAAGGCGCAAAGAAGAAGAAGGAGGGAGACTCCGCTACCGTGGTGGAAGAAGACATGGAGAAGGGCCATTCCGCCATTCCCGCCAAAGGTGAAGTGCCCGCCAGCTCGGAGCCGAGCAAAGCGACCGAGCCAGTAGAGGTGCCGATGCCTACGGCTAGTGCCCCGGCGGCGACGGCCGCGTCGTTCCCTCGCTTTGTGGCGAGGGCCTCTGTCGTGGCAACTACAATGCAATCACCACAGGTTCCGGAGGTCGTCGATGGTGACGTCAGACAATATCGCAGACGTACATCATTTGTGATTACTTCGACGGATGCTATCGAGATTCACGGCATATTAGCTGCCGCTATATAGGTATGTCTAGCACCCGAGGGTCTAGTCGCTGAATTTCAGCGGCTAGACACTTAGAACTATAGTTGTCTAGTCCCCGAGGGTCTAGTCACTGAATTTCAGCTTCTAGACACTTAGAACTTAAGTCGTCTAGTCCCTTACTATTTTTTGTCTTTAGGGTCTGCAAAGGGAGTTGTCCGATCAGCAGGCCGCGAAGGAGCGCTTGGAGCGCGGTCTACAGGAGACACAGGAGGCCAATCAGCGACTCCAGGCATCTGCTGGTGAGTTGTGTTGCCGTTGGTAAATTTGGGTTCTTGTTGTTGTTGGGATATTGAGATGTGGTCTTCTTTCCTTCAGTTGATTCTTGCGCTGCAGTCGCCAAGGCCCGTGAGGGATATGTTCCAGTCGCCGAGCTGGAGACCGTGAAGGCTACGTTGTCCACGGCGGAGGAACGAATTTTCTTGTTGACGAAGGAGCTGGAGGCGGCGAAGGCCTCGATCTCTTTTGAGGAGACGGCCAAGGCTGCGGTCACCATAGAGGAGGAAGAGCGGAAGGCCTCCGACTTGGTCATCCTTGGGTTATAGGAAAACCTTGCGAATGGTGGGGTCATCCTTCTCGACATTGCTCATGTATTTCGCAATCTCATCCGCGTGGTTGGTTTCACGGCAATGATGGCGTTGGCGAGCTTGGCGCCTTAGTCCTCGCACTCCATGGCCATACCGGGGTTGCCGTGGATGGTGTGATGATGCTGCTTGGCCCGGGGATGTTCATCATCTTGTAGGCATAGTGTAACACCCTAGTTTTAGCTAATGTCTAATTAGGGTTTGTTTGTGCATTCATGAGCATCATTAGTTTTGCTTAGAATAAAAATGAATGCAAGAAAGAAAATAAAACCCTAAACCCTAACTATTTTTCTCCTCTCTCTAAAAACTATTCAAAATTGTTTTGAATTTTGCAAACCCAAAATGTTTGGAGCCCAAACTGAATACAAGGGCCCCTAAGAATTTTATATACTTTGTAAACCTTTTGGTATTTTTGAAATAATTCAAAACAGTTCTGAAATGATTTGACAAAAGGAAAGTGAGAAAATAAAAAGGGAAAAGGGTTTCTAAAAAAATAGAGTAGTAGCTAGCAGACTACCCAGCTAGCTCGCCTCCTCCCTCTTTCCCTCTCTCCCTGGCGCTCGCGCACAGCGCCTTGCTTCCCAGCAGCGGCCCATCCAGCCACCCGCGACCCGTACCACTCTGATGTCTTTTCCCTTTCTTTCTCCTCGCGCCTATATGGAGAGTGGATAAGAACACGGAGGCCCTCAGATATATCTCCCCTGGTTCCCTTTCCCCTGGCTCTCCTCTTTCTTCCTCTCCGCGAGCTGTCTGAAACCCTAGATACAGACGCCACAATGCCTCGCCGTTTCCGGCCTCCCCTGGTCTATCCGACAATGCCAGGAGCTCCGCCTTGTCACACTGGCGATCTTCCCCGAAGGAATTGATCTCGCGTGCTGTGAATCGAAGCCACGGTCTTCATCTTCTCTGACGACGTGCGCCGTCGTAGCCACCTCTTCCGACTTCCTCCAACATTGCCAAACCCTCCATCCCGCTTCTAGTGAGCTCGCGGTCCTCGTGGACCATCTCCCTGCCTCCCTCATGCTTTGCTTCGAGCCCATGCCGTGTGCCGCCTTCGCCACCACCAGAACTCGCCGTCGCCGCTCCGTTGGTGACCTTTTCCCAGCGGCGCCGCCAGCCTTAGGTTCGCTTTGCTCCTGCGGTTCAAATGCACACCGCCACGCAGCCTCGCGCGCATGCAGACGCCGTCCCTGCCATCGATCTGGGAGAGCCCCGCTGGCTGACGTCATCATGACATCGACCTGACATCAACAAGCGCGATCAGCCCTGGTCAACATCCCAGGTCCCACTTCGCCTGTGTGGCAGCTGAGGTGGCCCATGTCCCCACTGTCAGCCACTGTGGGTAAGTGTTGCCCTAGTGAAAAATACCCCTCAGCCCATGGTGACGTCATAATGATGTAGTAAACATATTTTAAATTGGTTTAATATTTTCAGAAATGGTTTAAATCTTATAAATTCAGTATCTAATTATTTACGAGTCAGGAAAATATGTATAATATATAAAAATGTTCAGAAAAATGAGATCTTTACAATAGACTCAGAATCATGCATTGTTAAAAAACTTTAATTGCAAGTTTAATTATATAACTAAATGAACCCCTGCAGGTGATTCCGAAGTCTCCCCTGTATTTGGGTTTGGACCCCTCGGATCCCGCTTAAATTTTCAAGCATGCTTTAGGGCTTCATTTCAATACTATTAAACTTGTCATATTATCATCCTTGCTTGAGAATTTCATCAGTGCCATGTGTTGATTGTTTCCCTTTCTTTCTGGTGTTTGCTTCTTCCCGGTAGAATACGATATCGAGATCAGGATCGAAGACCGAGATCAACACCATCGAAGTTCGACGAACAATACTTGACCAAATGTAACCAAGTCAAGTACAAGGCTTCCAAAGATCTATATCTGGGTATCAACAAACAAGGCAAGCATAGCCCCACCACTATACAATCCTATGATTTCGAAAGCATTTCAATTCCTGCCATGATGCATACGATTCTACTATGGTCTTTTATCGATAGATAGAGTATCCTATCTGTTGCATTACTCCCGTTTTGCTTATATTACCTGATCCACTGCTCCTAGCATAACTAGGTTTGTCTTGTGTGCACTGCTAGAGCTTATATCTGTGTCTTGCTTAGCCATGCTTAGCTATCAGTCCTGGTTCATCCAGATGATGTACCAAATGCGGAGAATCTAGTATGATAGGAGAATGAGGTATGCTAATAAGGTAAGATTAGTGGTACAGGTTAAACATGCTAAGGCTTGTATGGGAGGCCACGGTGGGATGTGGTTTTTGCAGTCCCAAGATCGCCACTACTAGGAACCGAGTTCTTGCCTTTGGACCAAGAAGAGCGTCTAGCTACACGGGGCTTGGGAACCCCTCCGCTGATTAACTTCCCTAGTAGATTCATATGCATTCTGGTTGTTCGGTGTTCCATTCGACATATGCATTCTGGTTGTTATCGAAGGCGGTGAAGGATGTGCATTCATACAAGTAGAGAAGCATGGACCAGGTTGCTTCAGGTGGATGAAGCCCCTGATAAACCAACCTCACCCACATCTCTAGGGACCAACTTCGGGATTTGACCCGTTACGGCGGAACCATCCTTAGGGTGTGACTCATGGTCTCGACGAAAGCAAGGTAAAGGTCGTGGCCAACCACCCTCTGCTAGCCTTCCAAGGAAGAGGGCCAATAGCTTGGCAATAAGGGTCGGTTGGTACGTGTGGGTAAAGTTGTACACCCCTTCAAGGTTAAATCTTTTCGAAAAGCCGTGTTCACGGTTATGAACGCTTGGTGACCGGATTCTATGATCCTCGAGAACTATAACCTAATCATAAAACTTGGCAGTTCAATGTGTGCTTAAGGATGCTTCCTCTTGGGTACGAGGGGGTGATCCTAGTTGTGAGATGAGGATTACTTTGGTGGATATCAAGATGATGATCAATTCTTTGGAGATGTCGCTCTCTTATCTCCTTTTAAAATATTCTGATTAGACGAGCTTCTTCTCTCTCTTGTTTTATAAACAAAGATGGCTTTATGCAAAATGACCCCACCAGCCATAAGTCTTGCGGAGTACACCCTATACTCACCCTTGCTTTGTTGATACTTTGGTAGGAGAATAAATGTTTCTAGAATATGAGTTATGTACGACATCGACCCCGACGAGTAGCTTGGGGTTCCCGGCCGGCAGCCTGGAATCTATGGGCTAGGACGTCATTGTTATGCTTCAGGCCTCTTGGGCCATTTGTTAAGTTTGCTATACTTAATAGTATAATTTGCCTTCCATTGTTTGATGATTGTGGTCAGTGACCTCTACTTGTAATATTTTGGTTCTTCGCTCAGTTATGAGCTTGCTATAATAATTTTTGTGTAGCAGGGTTACTGTTGTGTTACCAATTTCTTACTGAATATCCTCAAGCTCTAGGTTAAGCTTATGTCAGCCTAAGGTCTGGGATTTGTTTAACTCTGATCCCGGGGGTGTTACACGTATTGGGCGTCCACCATGAATTTGGTGAACGCTTGGCACCCCAGGACGCAATGTTAAGGATTGCAGAAGTTCACCATCTTGAATATGATCTGCTCGGTGTGGAAGTTTGCTGGTGTGCCGAAGGTGACTGGTAGTGTCACCTTGCCAATCGGAAACGCCTTTCGACCGGGGACGATGCTGTGAAAGGTGGTGAGGGTTGACTCGATCATCGACTCCGGGAGGTGTAGCCTCTTGAACGTATCAAGGTACATGATATTGATGGAACTTCCGCCGTCCATCAGCGTCTTGGGTAGCCAGTAGTCGGCCACTTTGGGCCTAACCACAAGGGTGACTCGCCCTAGATATTCGATCTTGGGCGCGTGATCTTGGCAACTCTAGGTAATGCCTTGCTAAGACCAGTTGAGGAAGCAAGGGACGTCAACCTAGGTCACCACATTGGCGGCGATCGCTCGAGCGAGCACCTTCTTCTCATGTTTGGTGCCAAGCCTAGTGAAGGTGTGCAGCGAGCCGACGGTGTTGCTGAATCCTCCGGTGTTGCCTTTGTCCCTTGGCAGGTTGTTGTTGGGGTCCTCTCTTGCTCACCTTGCCTTCTCAATCTCCTTCAGAGAACGGTAGTCTGCGGTTGTGTGAGTAGCAGGCTTCCCCTCCCTACTGTTGTAGACACAGGGATGGCTGAGTAGGGCGATAGGGTCGAATTTTGGCCTTGCCATGTTGTTGGCGTAGTAGTTTCTGCTGTCGCGATAGTTTCTCCATCTTGGCGGAACTTCTTCGGGTCGTGCTACCCATAGCTGGTGCTTGCCAGTGAGGTGAGTGTTGTTGTAGCGCATGTCGCGTTGTCAACCATTGTCGTTGCCGACGGTGCGGCGTCTTCCCCTCGATTCGTCGTCAGAGTTTTGGTTTGGGTCCTCCTCTGCATAGCGCTTGGCGATCTCTAGGAGGTCGGGGATGTTGTTAAGCGTCTGGTAGACCCTCTTGATCTTGGCGACCAGAGTTTCGAACCGACATGCATTCTTGAAGCAGTGGATCGCCATGTCTGGGTGGATGCCAGAGGCATTGATCCACAGGTCTTGCCACCACTGGACCTAGTGGCGGATCGACACGCGCTATCCCTGGATGCATCGCTCCAGGTCCTCGGTGGTGGTGGCGCGGGTGTAGGTACCCTCTAAGTGCCTGACGAAGGCCTCTCGCATTTCCTCCCACGAATCGATACTATCTGCAGGGAGGCTGTTAATCCATTGCTGGGTCGCTCCATCCATTTTCTTGGGGAGGTAGCGGGTGGCGACAAGTCGGTGTGGACGGCAATCCCCATCACCATGAGGTATGTGTCGAGCCACACCACTGGGTCGTACGTTGGGTCGTACTTTTCAATCTCCTTCGGCGCCTTGAAGTTTGCCCGGTACTTTTTTCCTCGGATCATTGGATCAAATCACTAAGGACCAACTCGGTCGAGTGAGCCCCTTGGCTCCGGCTTGCCGCGGTTGGTGAGGGTGTGCCGCAGATCGTGCGGCTGGTGGGCTCGCCAAGCCTGGTTGTTGATTATGTGGGTCAGCGCGTCGATCGGTTGGTCGTTGGCGGCGACCCTGTTGTTCGCAGGTCGCGGCTCGTTGGTGGAGAGCTTAGGGTTTGTGGCTCCTGGTTGGAGTTGCAGGGGCTCGGGAGGTGGGCAGTTGAGGGTGTTGGCGACTGTTGGACGGCCACTTGAGGCCGCCCTTCTCCCTAATGAGCAGGATTATATCCGTCCCCGTGGATCGACTCCCGCGGCTTGCTGCTCAATGGCCCTAGTGTAACATCCCAAAACTTCAATCCAAGCTTATCAAGATCCAAATCATGAAAATTAGGGTTAACAAAAACTTTTGCAAAGTAAAAATGAAAGCATTCATGTGTATGTGCATTTAATTTAGGAATTGATTTGAATTGCCATGGTTTTGTGATCCTTTGCTTGTAAAATGTTTCTTAGGTGAAATAAACATCATCTAAGTCATTCCATAACTTTTCCCAAAGAAGAACAACTCAAAATGAATAGTTGAAGTGAATGGTCATTTTGGAAAATTAACTCCCATGCCTACTTTGGCTATTCCTAGTACTCAAAACTTAACAGAAACATGTGTGGATCTTTACACCCCTTGATAGTACACATAATGAAGTACCAAGGCCCACATTGTGATCTGCTAAAAACTTTCAAATGCTAATTTTAAATGACAGTTTAAAATTGAATCTAATTCATATGGGAAGATCCCATTATTTCAAAAACCACTCAAACAAGCTCAACATTCAAAACCCTTGCAACCAGATACTACTTAGCATTAGTTTAGATCTCTCAAAAAATTTGAACTCAAAATTCAAAAGTTTTTCTCTTTCGGCCATTTTGTCAAACACCTTGTGGGCAAGGTCAAAGTGGCCTAACTATTAGTGTTTTGGGGTTGATATTGTCTAGCCAATTGAGGTGCTTTGATCACCCTTGTCTCCCCCAAGTCTAACCAGACCAACACCAACACATCCCCTACCTCCTAGCTGCACTGCAAGTCCATGCCGAGAGCACCTTGCTGGCCAACTTGGCCATCACAACAGCAGACCGCTTCCCCCTCTCTCGCCATGTCTACACGCTAGCCCGTGGTCCACCGCCACCATCCAACCAGCCCCAGCCCAGAGACAGAGACTAGAACCGCCGGAACCGCCGTGCATGGAAGCTAGTAGACCATGCCGAACACGCCCAGTGCGCCGCGCCCGACCCGTGTGAACAGACCGCCCCTCGACCGCAACCCGCGCCACCGCTTTGCCATGACCCAGAGAACACCCCAGACACCCCCGTTAGCCGCCCAACGTGCCACAACCACCGCTCGCCGTTGAACCCGCAACCTCTACCGCCCAGAGCGCGTGACACTCCCGACCAGCACAGAGCTCGCCTTGTCGCGCCTTTAAGCCTTAGAGCACCGCCAGGAGACAGGCCACCATCCCCTACCTCGAGTCACGCCGCTAGCCCCCTGTGCCGCCCTCGCCGGAGTCGCCTGCCCACACCGCTCGGTCTCACCGTCGAGCCTATATAAGCCGGCCTCCCCAGCACGAAATCCTCACAGTCCCACACTTCTCACCTCTCATTGATCCTTTCCCCTCTCTTGCCGGAGCCAATCGAGCCGTAGTTCGCCGGAATTGCAACGGAGGAGCCCGCTACAGAGGAGGAGAAACCCCGTCGATTACGACCACCCCCGGAGCTACCTCGACCATCCCTGTGGTCGCCGTCGACCACCAGTTCTTTCGCCTGCCTCGCCGTCGCCTCTAGAACCCTGGTACGTCCCTGGTAGACCCCCACCTAGCCGCTAGGGCTAACTCTTGCCGGCGACAGGTCCGTCGTCGACGATGACCCTCAGCCGTAGATCCCACTTCTAATCCTACGATCCACAGCACGCGTACCGTTTCGCGTGTTAAGAGCCACTGGCAAGCGGGACCCCCTGTCAGCTGAGCCCCGCACCACGGAGCGCCACTAGGCCGGCCCATGTTCGTTCCCGCCCTAGCCCAGCCGTTCAAAATTGGATTTTTCTTTTTAATTTAAATCTTAGTTATGTCCCCTAGTTTGAAAATCAATTCAGGGATATTAATAAATCCAAATTGCATGAAACCAATTTTGTCTGAAAGGTATTGAAATGATCTATCCAAGCCCGTTGGACTTAATTCAATTAGAGTTATTGATCTCTCCTAGTAAAAATAACAAAACAGAAGTATTTGCAACTTGCAACATTTTTATAAAATCAACCAAGATAGGTTTTAAGTTGATTCCAACTCTCAAAAATCACATTTCATCATATCTATCTAAATATGTAATAATATTAAGGTTTACATGCAGTGACTTTGGACTAGTACCAAAATAATGCTATATAGGCATTTCTAGTCACTTTAAATCATTAAATAATAAACTTAAATCTAAGTAATTGTGATCCAACCCTTAAATCACATTCCCACATGTTAGAATATGTGGTGATGACATGTGTCCACATGATCCAATATTTTAAGTGGTGAATGTTAAATCTTAGTTAATTTTCAATGAGTAGAAATTACTTTTCTAAATTAAAAAGAGTGAAACTATTAAATCAAACTTGTGGTGCTTAAGATGATAATAGATCATCAAATGTGTGTTTTAGAATACTAATTAGACTAGTTAAGTATTGTTTGGTGATTGTGTACTCCGTATGTATTTATAGACGATAGTACCGACCAAGCTTTCAAGGAGGAGAAGTTCTACCAAGAAGAAGAAGAAAACTTCAACCACTGCACCAACCAAGGGAAGCCACCATTAACAATGCAAGATAACACTTGCAAGTATAATGGTTAGGAACCTAGGATTAAACTAGATGGGTTAGCAAAGATGCTTTAGGCATGCTTTGGTCACACTACTTTGACTATTAGTACCCCAAGTCTTTTTTACAAGCTTTACTTCCTTTACCTTACACAAAGTTCTTTACTTGTTTTGAAGGTAGCATAAAAAGTATAAAACTTGACCTATTTAGAAACCTTGTTGATGTCATTCTATGTCATGAGATTGAACCCATCTTTTCAACCTTAGTGAACAATCTTAACTTAGTAGTTTAGAGTAGATCAAAAACATGAGTCACTTTAGATGCGAACACTTGGAATGATGAGTCATTCTATTGAGATGTTTTGACATGTGTTGAGAAACACAAATGGTTTATGATGGTGAAAATGTTGAGGCATGATCCTTAACCCTTTTATAAAACTGATGGTTGGATTCGGATGCGATACCATTCCAAATTTACCATACAACCACACTACCTGAATTGGGTAAGCCTTAGCTAGAAATTTATATGCATTAGTATTAGTTCCCTCGTGGGAGAG
This sequence comes from Avena eriantha, assembly GCA_910589775.1. NCBI lineage: Eukaryota > Viridiplantae > Streptophyta > Magnoliopsida > Poales > Poaceae > Avena > Avena eriantha. The sequence goes on from OU342743.1 coordinate 522,229,536, forward strand.
GTTTGAGATGAGGCTACCTCTCAATGTTGTCCACCTATGCAGTGCCCAAGATGACTGATGGTCATGGTTGGGAGGCCATGCTCATAGGAGAGGTGCTTATACTAGGGTGCGTAAAGGGAAGGTTATGTTTTATTATCTGCATACTAAGTATGATGATTCAGGGTTATCCCTGACAGATGTATCAAATCTTGTGGTGAAAGTGTACCACCTCTACAGAGTGTCAAACTATTCGAATAGCCGCGTCCGCGGTTATGGACAGTTGGAATGTCCATACTGTTTCGTTGTCAGATGTTTTCCAAACAACTTATGAAATGAATGATGAATTTTGACTTGAAAACAGGGTTGTGTTTATGACAATAGCTTCCCAACTTAAGTGATTCTAGAACTTTATCTTATCTTTCTTTTCTTCAGAACTCAGCTTAGGTTTCAAACTTAACTTTATAGTTAAACTTTAGATTTATCACTTTAACTTAGAACTATATTATTTGTTAGAGGTAGTTTGCGAGTACTTAAAGAGTACTCATGGCTTTGTCCCAGGCTATTCTCATGGCCAGACTATGAAGGGGACTATCAAGATGATGGCCAACAAGACGGCTATGATAACTAGGACTATCTGCCTTCGTCAACATTGCCTGTGCCCCTGAAGATGGACCCCACCGCTACGCTTATCTTTTAATTCCGCTACTTGTTGTATTAAGACTGGATCGTGAGATCCTTATTTGTGTAAGACCTTATGTATGGTTTGTAATGGATGATGTACTGTGATATCCAATCCGTTATGTCTCGCAAAAATGGTAATACTGGGATTGCGAGGTATGGCATAACGGGCATCTGGGACTAAAAATCCGGGTGTTGACAAGTTGGTATCAGAGCCATCCTGACCATAGGAGACCCTAGTTAGAATGGACGTCTAAACAAAAACTTAGTTTCAAAACCAAAGTGAGTATTTATGAAAAACTATCTCCTCTCTTATCCTTGTGGATTCATTCTTTCTCAAAAATTCATGTTCCCCAAAATTCTTACATTACTACTTAAAATTTTGACACACTTGATCACTTCACTAACTCCCTCATCCTAAATTCTTGTAGATGGACTCTCAGTTCAGCAAGTTCTACCAGTTGGGAAACGAAGGTCAGCTGATCTTTGAGAGGGATCTGAATTCACTGTTGGAGTTACTGGGATGCCCACATCCGGAGTTTCTTGGAGCTCAACTTCCAGGACCCCTAGGAGGAGACCTATAGTGGCTAGTCACTACAGATATTAGAGGAAGCATTGAAGCACCAACTTCTAGGAGAATTCAGTTCTCCGTGAGAGAGAACAACTGGCTAGATGGATTAGCCAGGGCAATGCATGAAGCTCTCGCACGTCTATGTGCCCTCAGCGTCAACATTGTTTGAAATTCCAATATGCAGTTATGCACCGATCTACCAAACATGGACACATTATAATAAACTATGGCAAACATATTGCCATGACCTGGTCATCTCGTTTGAAAGCCATGAATGTTCATACATGGTATGCGATATTGTGAAACGGGTTTCTTTGAAAGTTGTCAAATTTTAGCATACTTTTTCACGGAAACTAGGCAGTGCACATAACAAAATACTCTATGAAAGAAAGACATTGCTTCAATTTATATATTTTTTATTTGAATTTTCTTTCAAAAGGTCCCAAATTAGGCTGCATTATTAGCATTCATATTAATAAGTTGAGGGGTTGTCTGGTTAAGCTTATCTGTCTCTTTTAGATTTATTTTATAAGACACTTTAGATTTTTTTCTTTTGGCTTATACCATCATTCAACTATGTCAGAGTAAAAGCTAAAAAAACAAAGCCAAAAACATGTTCCTCACTTTATAAGCCAAAAATCAAAAGCCAGAATTAGAGCCTAACCAAACAGTGCCCAAATCTCACAGAACTCTTGGTGTTTCTCCCTTGTTTTAGTACTTGGGTACCTTTAATTGTATTTAACAAAAATATGACCAACCAGGGTATCATCGACTTGTAGATCGAATCTTGAGATTCCTTAATTAAATTTCGATAACACCATTCTATTCCACTAATAGATATATAACCATAAAGTTTGAAAATATTATTGAGAATTCACGGAATCCTAAACCATAAAATCTAAACCCCTAAACCCTAACCAAGCAGGTATCATCCACTTATAGATCAAAATTTGAGATACTTTCATTAAATTTGGTAACAACATTCTATTCCACGAATATAAGCATAAATCTTGAACATTATTGAAAATTCCCAAAACCCTAATCCCTAGCTAAACCCCTAAAACCCAAACCGTAAACCCCTATACCCCAAAACCTGAACACAACCACGTAGCTTGCACTTATAGATCAAAATTTGAGTTACCTTCGTTAAATTGGGAAACACCATTCTATTTGATGAATATAAGCATAAATCCTTAGCATTATCGAAAATTCCCTAAACCCTAAAACCCTTAGACCAAAAACCCTAACCAAGCAGGTGTCATGCACTCATAGATCAAAATTTGAGATACTTTCATTAAATCAGGTAACTCCATTCTATTAGACGGATATAATCATAAATCCTGAGCATTACCGAAAATTTTCTAAACCCTAAACCGGAACAACCCATAAAACTAAACCATAATGTTGGGGGAATGACCACAGCAGTCGCTACCAGGGGTAGCGATTGGAAGGATTTGGGGAAAGAGCGGGCAGCCATCTATGGAGCGAGATAAGGGCTAAGACACAGGGATTTACCTAGGTTTGGCCACCCGTAGGGTAAATACCTACTCCTGCTAGATTTTATTATAGGTGAGTGAGTTATAGGGGTGGCGAGCTCGGTGGCTAGGCATCGAGTCACTTGGATGGGGTGTATGATGGAACGTAAGTACAGAGAGTGCCCTAGGGAGGTTTATATAGGGGTACCTCGCTAGGGTTTATAGATATTCAACCGAATCAGTTGAGGACTCGGAGGATTTGACCTAATCCTACTGGGATTCATCTACGCTTCTCGGCCTCTAGCTTCTAGTTGCCAGGCTCCCTTTCAGTCGCATTCTAGTCACCGTCCTGTAGGCCCACTCGCAGAGGCCTCGGCCTAGTTGAAATGTCCTGATGGGCATACCCCATTTGGCATATCCCCATAAGTAGTCCCCGAGGCCAACGTTGGTTCGGTGCAGGTGTTCATTTGGCAGTCGGATTAGGCGAGTCCAATTTGGACGCCCATTCGAATCCATGGTGGACTCCCTGAATGAAGGAGGACGTCTTTTCAGCATGTCTTCAGTCGCAGCTTTGGTGAATGGAATTAGGCCTGAGTCGCCACACCTAGTTGAGCGGAAGGGCTAGTTATCGATGAGTCGAGTGAGTGAAGTTGGACTGTCAAGTAGGTCAAACTATCCATTGGGTAATCCAACGGTAACTTCGGCATAATTACCGCGAGGTAATGGCTAGCCCAAGATTGGCGGGTAGCGTCTCCCTTATAAGAAGAATGGCAGAGGGAGAAATGAATCTTCGCATTTATCCATCCCCGTGCACTCCCAGCCTCCATATCAACTTCCGATCCGAAATCTCCGGACACAGCGACCTCCTTTCTCCACCAATGGCACTTCCAAAGGATCTCTGGGGAAGATCAAAGTGCAGCAACGCCGCCTTGAAATATTTCGAGGACGCGCGCATCCTCTGCAAGGGGAATTGGTGGATCCCCACGTCCAGCAAGACGGAGCCCATGCCTTGCCCTAGGGAATTCATCTGCTTCCTGAGTCACCTGGAGAGGGGTTTGGGATTCTCACCTCTATCTTCTTCTGGCGATTATGTGTGTACCACGCGATCAAACCATCGAACCTAGGGCTGCATAGCCTAGAGAATCTCGTGATCTTTGTCGCCTTCTGCGAGAGCTATCTTGGGTTCCGCCCCTACTTTCCCTTGTGGTTGGAGCTGTTCCACGGCCTCGTCGGCCGCGAAGGAGTCGGCGGTCCCATCCTAGCTGCTAGCGGCATCACATTTCAGTTGAAGCCCAAGCAACCATTGTGAAGCTTCTACTGTCGAAGAAGGCAGCTAGCGAGTGGAAAAGAGTTGGTTCTATGTAAAGGAATCCACTCCGGATGGTGAGGTGGCGCTCCCGACGTATACCACCAAAAGAAGTGAGTCGCGCCGGCTGTCAGTGACCACACTTCCGGAAGACCAAAGGATGGCCATCGATGAGATGCTAACACGGATTAAGGAGTTGAAGAAGGAGGGTCTTGAGACCATCAATCTATACAACTGCTGCCTCGGGCGGCGGTTGGTTCCACTAGCCACCCGAGCCCACTAGATGTACTAGTATACCGGCAAGGACGGATGCCATGAAGGCAAGCAAGGAGGTCTGGGAGGCCGACGATTACATCGCCACGCTGAAGAAAATCATGGATGCGGAGTACAACGAGCCTAAGGCTAGGCTTGCTCCGTATACCGTGACCGGGAAGCGTCAGGACCCATAGTAAGCCTCCTCTCTTTTCCTTAACTTTGCAGTTGGAGCTTCTGCAGTCGCAATTTCGTAGTCGTAGTTTTGTAGTTGCGGTTTTTGTGTTTGTTGTGATCATTTTTCTATCTTTGCCAGCTGTTCCAGGTTCTAAAGAACTGGCTTCCTTCCCTTGATGAAGTGGTCCCTGTCGAACTTGAAGAAGGGGCGGTGGAGTCCTCCGACGATGAGGATGAGGTAGAAGATGTCGTCGGGGCCTTGCCCACGGCTCGCAAGACCTGTGGGCAAAAGCAACACGAGATCGAGGCAAGTCGCGGCCTTGAAGAGCGCGATATCGATTAAGGTATTGTGCAAGAGCATAGCTCATGGTGCATGACTATGCCGGCGAAGCCTATGCCGAAGACGAAGTTGCCCACGAAGAAACCAGCGACGAAGCGGATGTCGCCACCTCGGTCGATGGTGGTGTTCAAATTGTTGGACGAGGACTCTGATGACGAGAAGGGCGAGGCCACAACCAAGATTCCGGAGTACCCCAATCCGATGATGGAATCGGGGGCAATGGACGCGGTGGTAGAACTGGCGATTCCGCTCGCCGTGATCGCGACGACAGTCTCGGTGGTCCCGAAGCTGGGGGCTGCTGAAAACACAGGGTCAAAGCACGCGCCACCGGAGAAGGCGCCCGTGTCACCCGGGCCGGAGGTTCCCACAGCTGCGAGCTCAACGTCGAAGAAGACCGTAGTGTCGTGGGCCGCGAGTGTATTTGAGAAGGGGCTCACGCGCAAGTTGGATCCAGAGCTGGAGAAGCCTGCCCACATTAGCACCGGCTTGCATACTCTCCCCGTTGCCAAGTAAGTTCGATGCTTTCGTTCTTGTGGATTGATGTTTTTCTTGTATCCTCAGCTCGATGACCATGGCGATTTCGCAGGTCTGGTTCCAAGAAGATTGGTCGCCCTTTGGTGCCGAAGGTTCCGCCAGTCGACACGGAAGGGAGAGTCGACCCTTCCAAGAAGAGGAAGTCGTCGCGGTCGAGGCGCTAGCCGAAGGCGCAAAGAAGAAGAAGGAGGGAGACTCCGCTACCGTGGTGGAAGAAGACATGGAGAAGGGCCATTCCGCCATTCCTGCCAAAGGTGAAGTGCCCGCCAGCTCGGAGCCGAGCAAACCGACCGAGCCAGTAGAGGTGCCGATGCCTACGGCTAGTGCCCCGGCGGCGACGGCCGCGTCGTTCCCTCGCTTTGTGGCGAGGGCCTCTGTCGTGGCAACTACAATGCAATCACCACAGGTTCCGGAGGTCGTCGATGGTGACGTCAGACAATATCGCAGACGTACATCATTTGTGATTACTTCGACGGATGCTATCGAGATTCACGGCATATTAGCTGCCGCTATATATGTATGTCTAGCACCCGAGGGTCTAGTCGCTGAATTTCAGCGGCTAGACACTTAGAACTATAGTTGTCTAGTCCCCGAGGGTCTAGTCACTGAATTTCAGCTTCTAGACACTTAGAACTTAAGTCATCTAGTCCCTTACTATTTTTTGTCTTTAGGGTCTGCAAAGGGAGTTGTCCGATCAGCAGGCCGCGAAGGAGCGCTTGGAGCGCGGTCTACAGGAGACACAGGAGGCCAATCAGCGACTCCAGGCATCTGCTGGTGAGTTGTGTTGCCGTTGGTAAATTTGGGTTCTTGTTGTTGTCGGGATATTGAGATGTGGTCTTCTTTCCTTCAGTTGATTCTTGCGTTGCAGTCGCCAAGGCCCGTGAGGGATATGTTCCAGTCGCCGAGCTGGAGACCGTGAAGGCTACGTTGTCCACGGCGGAGGAACGAATTTTCTTGTTGACGAAGGAGCTGGAGGCGGCGAAGGCCTCGATCTCTTTTGAGGAGACGGCCAAGGCTGCGGTCACCATAGAGGAGGAAGAGCGGAAGGCCTCCGACTTGGTCATCCTTGGGTTATAGGAAAACCTTGCGACGCTTGAGAAGCATATGATGGAGAGTTTCCGCAAACTCCTTCGTGGGTATCTTTTTATTCTTCTCCTTCTTTTCTTGTATATGGCGAGTCCCCGAGTGGGTGAGTCCACTGGGTTAAAGTGGTATTGATTTTCTAACATTGCAGCCATGATAGGTCAAAGTGACCCGTGGTGCAGACCTTGGATGCATCACAATGCGTGACGTTGGTGGCGAATGCGGCTACCACTTCATCACTTTGCGTCCAGGCTGTTCTCCAAGGGATCTCTCCCACCGAGGTGATTCCCGGTGGGCTGATGGAAGTGTGGTGCTATCTTGAGGAGGCACCCGCAGTGGTCAAGTGGATGGCGTGATCGGCCTTCCAGCACGGGGCCACCACGGCGATCAGTCTCGGGCTCACGCACTTCCCCGACGATTTTGACCTTGAGGATGTCACCGACGGGTATCCCTCGGCGACTAGCTCGGTGGAGATCGTGGAGGTGCTCATGTTGACTGCCAAGGCTACTCCATTCGTGGAGCGGGTGTTGACGATGGGGGATCTGCTGCCGTACAATGAAATGGTGGTGGCGCCGGGCGACTCTGAGCCGGAGCACCGTGATCTGATGTCGGAGCAGCCGTTCTGATCGTCATTGGCGAAGCGGCTGACGACGTACCTATCAAACCCTTGGGAGCCATTTGTCTAGGCCAAGGGCGATGGCGGTGCTTCTTCTTTGAATCCTGCAAAGTGAGGAAATTGCCCTAGGGCATTTGGGTTAGTCGGGCGACTGGCCCCTTTTGTAATGTACCTTGATGACGAACAATATATTTTGTTGTTTGAAGAAAAAGGTTAATCGTCTCAAATTGCTATGTTATTGTTGTTTGTTTTGTATTTTTGGTTGAGCGAGTCCCAGAGCGCGTCCACCCTTTGGTGGGGTTAACCTCGCGTGTATGTATGTTTGTTTGTGTTAGGCTGTTAGGTTAACTGTAGTAGACTCGCCGTGGCTCGTGGAGCCAGTCACTTGGCGACCCCAAGGGGTGCTCTATACTTGGCCGTTTTCCCGGATGCGACCTAGGTCGGTTAGGCGAGTCCCCGAGCATGGTGCTTGGCCGTGTTAGTCGCATGCCCAAGGTAGGTGAGGATGTTTGTATGTAGTTTGTAACGTGTCGCCCCTGCCTTGGAAAAGAAGTCGCGTGGCGAGCCCGAGGCAGGCTCTCATACTTAGTGCATTCCCGAGCCGTGTGAGGGACGTTTGTGGCGAGTCCCCGAGTGTGGTACTTGACCTTTCGAGTCGTCGTGTGCAGGGGTGGGGACGACTGGTTTGGTGTGAGAAGCGTGTTCGGTTTTCTTGGCCCGGTAGGCCAGTCGAGCGAGGCGACTCCGATGGTGGCTCCAGGGTGGCGTTTTTGTGGACGACGCAAGGCCCAAATATTTTTAGTGCCCTTGAGCCACACTACTTATCCGTGCCGGTCACTCGACCAAGGGTTGACTTCCGGAGATAGCGTATAGCTAAATGTACGAGTGCGATTGGCACAAGGAGACGGCAAGTAGACACAATTTGTGTGATCCGGTTTTATTTCATCATATAGGAGCTGAGTGCATTTTTAGTTCTATGTATAGAACTTTCGGAGGAGGTTTACATTCCAGGGCCGCCCAACTTCAACCTGGCCGTTGCCTCGTACGTCTATGAGGTAGTAGGTGTCGTTGCCAAGGACTCGTCCTATGGCGAATGGCCCCTCCCATGAGGGATAAAGCTTGTGCATGACCTTCTTAACATGGATCAGTCACAGGACTAGGTTGCCCTCCTAGAAGGTGCGGGTGCGGACATGGAGGCTATGGTAGTGGAGCAGTCCCTGCTGGTAGATGGCGGTGCGAGAGCAAGCGTGGTCGCGTACTTCGTCGAGCTGATTGATCCCATCTTGGCAGGCAATCTCATTTTTTTCCTCCGCCTAGTTGACGACCCAAGGCGAGTCGTGTTCTAGGTCAGTTGGCATGACGGCCTCGGCATTGTAGACCATGAAGAAGGGTGTGAACCCTGTTGAGCGATTGTCGGAGGTGCGAATGCCCCATATCATGGAGGGTAGCTCTTCGACCGAGCATCCAGGGGTTCGCTCGAGGGGGACATGTAGTCATGGCTTGAGGCCATGTAGGACACTTTGGTTGGTGCGCTCTTCTTGAACGTTCGACTCTGGGTGGGTGACTAAGGCGAGGTTAAGTCGTATGTCATGCTCTTCGCAGAAATCAGCCATGGCGCCCTTGGCAAAGTTGGTGCAGTTGTCCGTGATGATGCTGTGCAGGTAGCCATACCGATAGATGAGCTCGTGGAGGAACTTGGTAGCGGTTTTGCCGTCACACTTCTTGATTGGCTTGGCCTCCACCCACTTGGTGAACTTGTCGTCTGCGACCAGGAGGTGGGTGAAGCCATATGGGGCTTTTTTGAATGGGCCTACCATGTTGATGCCCCATAAGGCGAATGGCCAGGTGATGGGGATGGTCTTGAGGGCCGAACTAGGTATATGCATCTGGTTGGCATACTTCTGGCACTCGACACACCATTGGACGATGTCGGTGGCATTGGCATGTGTGGTGAGCTAGTAGAAGCCACGTCACATGGCTTTGGCAACTAGCGACCGGGCCCCGGTGTGGTGGCCGCAGTCGCCAGCGTGGATGTCCTGGAGGATCTTGCACCCTTCTTCTGGCTATACACAGCGATGGAATACGCCAGTCACACTATGTTTGTGGAGCTCACCATTGCTGAGGACGAAGCATTTGCAACGGCGCACGATCATTCACGCCTCTGACTCATCGGTGGGTAGGATCTTGTGCTCGAGGAAGGCGGAGTATGGTGTGGTCCAGTCGTTGGGCTTCGTGATCATGGCGACCAAGGAGGGCTCAGTTTGCAGAGGTATCCTGATGTCGATATCCTTCGGCGGGGAGACCAAGGGCTTGTTGATGATGTCAAGGAAGACGACCGCAGGTGGTGTTTGGCGGGCCAGACCGATATGGGAGAGTGCGTCAGCCTCCTCATTCTTCTGCCTGTCGATCCACTCGATGGAATAGCCAGCGAAGTGGCCCCCCAGTTGGTCCACCCCTTGGTGGTATGCTACCATGGTGGGGGAGACGGTGTCGCAGGTACTAGCGACTTGTGCAACAATGAGGTCGAAGTCACTGTAGCACCGTAGGCGATTGACGTTCATCTCCTTGATGGCCCGCATGCCGTGAAGGACGGCCTCATACTCGGCCATATTGTTGGTGCAAGGCGTGACGTCGAGGTGTAACACGTAGTGGATCTTGTCACCTTTGGGGGAGGTGAGTACGATCCTAGCCCCCGCGTTGTCAGTATTCTTGGACCTGTCGAAGTGGAGCGACTAGTAGTGGAGATAGGGCAGCTTCTCCGGCTCCTGTGCTTCTTCCTAGACAACGAGGAAATCAGCCAAGGCTTGCGACTTGATCACTTTGTGTGGCTCATACTTGATGTTGTGGACACCGATTTCGACAGCCCACTGGGCGACTCGCCCAGTCTCCTCGCGATTGCGGATGATGTCCTGCAGCGGAGCGGAGGAGACGACCATGATGGGGTGCTCCTGGAAGTAGTGCGGGAGCCGTCGCTGGGCTCTGAACACCGCATACACCAGTTTCTGGTACTGTGGGTAGCGCTGCGTTGAGTATGTTAGGACATCACTGATGTAGTAGACATGGCGTTGTATGGGGTGCTCCTTGCCCTCTTCTGGTCGCTTGATGACCATCACGGTGCTGACGGCTCGAGTGGAGGCCGCGACATAAACGAGCATTGGCTCTTTGTCAACTAGGGCGGCGAGCAGTGGTGCTGCGAGCAGCACTTCCTTGAGCGCGTTGTCCGCTTTTTGTCCCATTGGAACATGGGTTTCTTGCGCATCAGGCGGTAGAGGGGCATTGCCTTCTCACTAAGTCGGAGGATGAAGCGACTGAGAGCCGCGACTTGCCTTGCCAACTTCTGAACATCGTGCAGGCACTCGGGTTTCCCGAGCCGCGTGATGGTGTCGATCTTGGTGGGGTTTGCCTCAATGCCTCGCTTGGAGATGATGTACCCTAGGAGCTGTCCGATGGGCACGCCAAAAGTGCACTTCCCGGGGTTAAGCTTGATCTTGTACCTCCGTATATTTGCGAAGGTTTCGGATAGGTTGGCGAGCAGGTCGCTCTGGCAGTTGGACTTTACCACCACATTGTTGATGTAGACGTGGATGTTGCGGCCAATTTGACTCTAAAGGCACTCCGGCATGCATCGTTGGTAGGTTGCACCGGTGTTCTTGAGGCCGAACATCGTAGCAGTGTAGCAGAATGTGCCGAATGGTGTGATGAACGCTGTTTTCTCTTCGTCCTCGACCGCCATATTGATCTAGTTGTACCCAGAGTACATACCGAGGAAGCATAGTGACTCTGAGCGCATAGTCAGGTCGATGTTCTAGTGGCTGCGAGGGAGGATGAACACCTCCTTCGGGAAGGCGTTGTTCTAGTTGGTGTAGTCAATGCACATTCTCCAAGTGTTGTTCTTCTTTAGAACCAAGACTGGGTTTGCCAGCCACTTGGAGTACTTGATTGGCCGGATGAAGACTGCAGCAAGTAGACGTTATACTTCTTCAACGATTGCTCGGTGGCATTCTTCATTGAAGGGCCGTAGCGACTGTTTCACCAGTCACACTTTGGGGTCGGTGTTGATTTTGTGCTCAGCGAGTTCCCTCTGGACACTAGGCATGTCAGATGGTTTCCATGTGAAGATGGCATGATTCTCACGCAGGAACCCGATGAGCGCGCTGTCCTATGCGGGACTCATGTTCGTCTCGATGGTGACCGTCTGGCTTGAGTCGCTTGGGACGACCTTGACAGTGCGAGTGTGCGTGGACGCCTCGAAAGTTGTTCCCCCGGAGTTCTCCGAGGTGGGCTTCTTCAGAATGGTGGGGTCATCCTTCTCGACATTGCTCATGTATTTCGCAATCTCATCCGCGTGGTTGGTTTCACGGCAATGATGGCGTTGGCGAGCTTGGCGCCTTAGTCCTCGCACTCCATGGCCATACCGGGGTTGCCGTGGATGGTGTGATGATGCTGCTTGGCCCGGGGATCTTCATCATCTTGTAGGCATAGTGTAACACCCTAGTTTTAGCTAATGTCTAATTAGGGTTTGTTTGTGCATTCATGAGCATCATTAGTTTTGCTTAGAATAAAAATGAATGCAAGAAAGAAAATAAAACCCTAAACCCTAACTATTTTTCTCCTCTCTCTAAAACCTATTCAAAATTGTTTTGAATTTTGCAAACCCAAAATGTTTGGAGCCCAAACTGAATACAAGGGCCCCTGAGAATTTTATATACTTTGTAAACCTTTTGGTATTTTTGAAATAATTCAAAACAGTTCTGAAATGATTTGACAAAAGGAAACTGAGAAAATAAAAAGGGAAAAGGGTTTCTAAAAAAATAGAGTAGTAGCTAGCAGACTACCCAGCTAGCTCGCCTCCTCCCTCTTTCCCTCTCTCCCTGGCGCTCGCGCGCAGCGCCTTGCTTCCCAGCAGCGGCCCATCCAGCCACCCGCGACCCGTACCACTCTGATGTCTTTTCCCTTTCTTCCTCCTCGCGCCTATATGGAGAGTGGATAAGAACACGGAGGCCCTCAGATATATCTCCCCTGGTTCCCTTTCCCCTGGCTCTCCTCTTTCTTCCTCTCCGTGAGCTGTCTGAAACCCTAGATACAGACGCCACAATGCCTCGCCGTTTCCGGCCTCCCCTCGTCTATCCGACAATGCCAGGAGCTCCGTCTTGTCACACTGGCGATCTTCCCCGAAGGAATTGATCCCGCGTGCTGTGAATCGAAGCCACGGTCTTCATCTTCTCTGACGACGTGCGCCGTCGTAGCCACCTCTTCCGACTTCCTCCAACATTGCCAAACCCTCCATCCTGCTTCTGGTGAGCTCGCGGTCCTCGTGGACCATCTCCCTGCCTCCCTCATGTTTTGCTTCGAGCCCATGCCGTGTGTCACCTTCGCCACCACCAGAACTCGCCGTCGCCGCTCCGTTGGTGACCTTTTCCCAGCGGCGCCGCCAGCCTTAGGTTCGCTTTGCTCCTGCGGTTCAAATGCACACCGCCACGCAGCCTCGCGCGCATGCAGACGCCGTCCCTGCCATCGATCTGGGAGAGCCCCGCTGGCTGACGTCATCATGACATCGACCTGACATCAACAAGCGTGATCAGCCCTGGTCAACATCCCAGGTCCCACTTCGCCTGTGTGGCAGCTGAGGTGGCCATGTCCCCACTGTCAGCCACTGTGGGTAAGTGTTGCCCTAGTGAAAAATACCCCTCAGCCCTATGGTGCCGTCATAATGATGCAGTAAACATATTTTAAATTGGTTTAATATTTTCAGAAATGGTTTAAATCTTATAAATTCAGTATCTAATTATTTACGAGTCAGGAAAATATGTATAATATATAAAAATGTTCAGAAAAATGAGATCTTTACAATAGACTCAGAATCATGCATTGTTAAAAAACTTTAATTGCAAGTTTAATTATATAACTAAATGAACCCCTGTAGGTGATTCCGAAGTCTCCCCTGTATTTGGGTTTGGACCCCTCGGATCCCGCTTAAATTTTCAAGCATGCTTTAGGGCTTCATTTCAATATTATTAAACTTGTCATATTATCATCCTTGCTTGAGCATTTCATCGGTGCCATGTGTTGATTGTTTCCCTTTCTTTCTGGTGTTTGCTTCTTCCCGGTAGAATACGATATCGAGATCAGGATCGAAGACCGAGATCAACACCATCGAAGTTCGACGAACAATACTTGACCAAATGTACCCAAGTCAAGTACAAGGCTTCCAGAGATCTATATCTGGGTATCAATAAACAAGGCAAGCATAGCCCCACCACTATACAATCCTATGATTTCGAAAGCATTTCAATTCCTGCCATGATGCATACGATTCTACTATGGTCTTTTATCGATAGATAGAGTATCCTATCTGTTGCATTACTCCCTTTGTGCTTATATTACTGGATCCACTGCTCCTAGCATAACTAGGTTTGTCTTGTGTGCACTGCTAGAGCTTATATCTGTGTCTTGCTTAGCCATGCTTAGCTATCAGTCCTGGTTCATCCAGATGATGTACCAAATGCGGAGAATCTAGTATGATAGGAGAATGAGGTATGCTAATAAGGTAAGATTAGTGGTATAGGTTAAACATGCTAAGGCTTGTATGGGAGGCCATGGTGGGATGTGGTTTTTGCAGTCCCAAGATCGCCACTACTAGGAACCGAGTTCTTGCCTTTGGACCAAGAAGAGCGTCCAGCTACACGGGGCTTGGGAACCCCTCCGCTGATTAACTTCCCTAGTAGATTCATATGCATTCTGGTTGTTCGGTGTTCCATTCGACATATGCATTCTGGTTGTTATCGAAGGCGGTGAAGGAGGTGCATTCATACAAGTAGAGAAGCATGGACCAGGTTGCTTCAGGTGGATGAAACCCCTGATAAACAAACCTCACCCACATCTCTAGGGACCAACTTCGGGATTTGACCCGTTACGGCGGAACCATCCTTAGGGTGTGACTCATGGTCTCGACGAAAGCAAGGTAAAGGTCGTGGCCAACCACCCTCTGCTAGCCTTCCAAGGAAGAGGGCCAATAGCTTGGCAATAAGGGTCGGTTGGTACGTGTGGGTAAAGTTGTACACCCCTTCAAGGTTAAATCTTTTCGAAAAGCCGTGTTCACGGTTATGAACGCTTGGTGACCGGATTCTATGATCCTCGAGAACTATAACCTAATCATAAAACTTGGCAGTTCAATGTGTGCTTAAGGATGCTTCCTCTTGGGTACGAGGGGGTGATCCTAGTTGTGAGATGAGGATTACTTTGGTGGATATCAAGATGATGATCAATTCTTTGGAGATGTCGCTCTCTTATCTCCTTTTAAAATATTCTGATTAGACGAGCTTCTTCTCTCTCTTGTTTTATAAACAAAGATGGCTTTATGCAAAATGACCCCACCAGCGATAAGTCTTGCGGAGTACACCCTATACTCACCCTTGCTTTGTTGATACTTTGGTAGGAGAATAAATGTTTCTAGAAGATGAGTTATGTACGACATCGACCCCGACGAGTAGCTTGGGGTTCCCGGCCGGCAGCCTGGAATCTATGGGCTAGGACGTCATTGTTATGCTTCAGGCCTCTTGGGCCATTTGTTAAGTTTGCTATACTTAATAGTATAATTTGCCTTCCATTGTTTGATGATTGTGGTCAGTGACCTCTACTTGTAATATTTTGGTTCTTCGCTCAGTTATGAGCTTGCTATAATAATTTTTGTGTAGCAGGGTTACTGTTGTGTTACCAATTTCTTACTGAATATCATCGAGCTCTAGGTTAAGCTTATGTCAGCCTAAGGTCTGGGATTTGTTTAACTCTGATCCCGGGGGTGTTACACGTATTGGGCGTCCACCATGAATTTGGCAAACGCTTGGCACCCCAGGACGCAATGTTAAGGATTGCAGAAGTTCACCATCTTGAATATGATCTGCTCGGTGCGGAAGTTTGCTGGTGTGCCGAAGGTGACTGGTAGTGTCGCCTTGCCAATCGGAAACGCCTTTCGACCGGGGACGATGCTGTGAAAGGTGGTGAGGGTTGACTCGATCATCGACTTGGCCAACTTGGCCAACTTGGCCATCACAATAGCAGACCGCTTCCCCCTCTCTCGCCATGTCTACACGCTAGCCCGTGGTCCACCGCCACCGTCCAACCAGCCCCAGCCCAGAGACAGAGACCAGAACCGCCGGAACCGCCGTGCATGGAAGCTAGTCGACCATGCCGAACACGCCCAGTGCGCCGCGCCCGACCTGTGTGCACAGACCGCCCCTCGACCGCAACCCGCGCCACCGCTTTGCCATGACCCAGAGAACACCCCAGACACCCCCGTTAGCCGCCCAACGTGCCACAACCATCGCTCGCCGTCCAACCCGCAACCTCTGCCGCCTAGAGCGCGTGACACTCCCGACCAGCACAGAGCTCGCCTTGTCGCGCCTTTAAGCCTTAGAGCACCGCCAGGAGACAGGCCACCATCCCCTACCTCGAGCCACGCCGCTAGCCCCCTGTGCCGCCCTCGCCGGAGTCGCCTGCCCACACCGCGCGGTCTCACCGTTGAGCCTATATAAGCCGGCCTCCCCAGCACGAAATCCTCACACTCCCACACTTCTCACCTCTCATTGATCCTTTCCCCTCTCTTGCCGGAGCCAATCGAGCCGTAGTTTGCCGGAATTGCAACGGAGGAGCCCGCTGCAGAGGAGGAGAAACGCCGTCGATTACGACCACCCCCGGAGCTACCTCGACCATCCCTGAGATCGCCGTCGACCACCAGTTCTTTCGCCTGCCTCGCCGTCGCCTCTAGAACCCTGGTACGTCCCTGGTAGACCCCCACCTAGCCGCTAGGGCTAACTCTTGCCGGCGATAGGTCCGTCGTCGACGACGACCCTCAGCCGTAGATCCCACTTCTAATCCTACGATCCACAGCACGTGTACCGTTTCGCGTGTTAAGAGCCACTGGCAAGCGGGACCCCCTGTCAGCTGAGCCCCGCACCACGGAGCGCCACTAGGCCGGCCCATGTTCGTTCCCGCGCTAGCCCAGCCGTTCAAAATTGGATTTTTCTTTTTAATTTAAATCTTAGTTATGTCCCCTAGTTTGAAAATCAATTCAGGGATATTAATAAATCCAAATTGCATGAAACCAATTTTGTCTGAAAGGTATTGAAATGATCCATCCAAGCCCGTTGGACCTAATTCAATTAGAGTTATTGATCTCTCCTAGTAAAAATAACAAAACAGAAGTATTTGCAACTTGCAACATTTTTATAAAATCAACCAAGATAGGTTTTAAGTTGATTCCAACTCTCAAAAATCACATTTCATCATATCTATCTAAATATGTAATAATATTAAGGTTTGCATGCAGTGACTTTGGACTAGTAACAAAATAATGCTATATAGGAATTTCTAGTCACTTTAAATCATTAAATAATAAACTTAAACCAAAGTAATTATGATCCAACCCTTAAATCACATTCCCGCATGTTATAATATGTGGTGATGACATGTGTCCACATGATCCAATATTTTAAGTGATGAATATTAAATCTTAGTTAATTTTCAATGAGTAGAAATTACTTGCCTAAATTAAAAAGAGTGAAACTATTAAATCAAACTTGTGGTGCTTAAGATGATAATAGATCAACAAATGTGTCTTTTAGAATACTAATTAGACTAGTTAAGTATTGTTTGGTGATTGTGTACTCCGTATGTATTTATAGACGATAGTACCGACCAAGCTTTCGAGGAGGAGGAGTTCTACCAAGAAGAAGAAGAAGAAAACTTCAACCACTACACCAACCAAGGCAAGCCACCATTCACAATGCAAGCTAGCACTTGCAAGTATAATGCTTAGCAAGCTAGGATTAAACTAGATGGGTTAGCAAAGATGCTTTAGGCATGCTTTGGTCACACTACTTTGACTATTAGTACCCCAAGTCTTATTTACAAGCTTTACTTCCTTTTCCTTACACAAAGTTCTTTACTTGTTTTGAAGGTAGCATAAAAAGTATAAACCTTGACCTATTTAGAAACCTTGTTGATGTCATTCTATGGCATGAGATTGAACCCATCTTTTCAACCTTAGTGAACACTCTTAACTTAGTAGTTTAGAGTAGATCAAAAACATGAGTCACTTTAGATGCGAACACTTGGAATGATGAGTCATTCTATTGAGATGTTTTGACATGTGTTGAGAAACACAAATGGTTTATGATGGTGAAAATGTTGACGCATGATCCTTAACCCTTTTATAAAACTGATGGTTGGATTCGGATGCGATACCATTCCAAATTTACCATACAACCACACTACCTGAATTGGGTAAGCCTTAGCTGGAAATTTATATGCATTAGTATTAGTTCCCTCGCGGGAGAGGTTTGAGCTGAGGCTACCTCTCAATGTTGTCCACCTATGCAGTGCCCAAGACGACTGATGGTCATGGTTGGGAGGCCATGCTCATAGGAGAGGTGCTTATACTAGGGTGCGTAAAGGGAAGGTTATGTTTTATTATCTGCATACTAAGTATGATGATTCAGGGTTATCCCTGACAGATGTATCAAATCTTGTGGTGAAAGTGTACCACCTCTGCAGAGTGTCAAACTATTCGAATAGCCGCGTCCGCGGTTATGGACAGTTGGAATGTCCATACTGTTTCGTTGTCAGATGTTTTCCAAACAACTTATGAAATGAATGATGAATTTTGACTTGAAAACAGGGTTGTGTTTATGACAATAGCTTCCCAACTTAAGTGATTCTAGAACTTTATCTTATCTTTCTTTTCTTCAGAACTCAGCTTAGGTTTCAAACTTAACTTTATAGTTAAACTTTAGATTTATCACTTTAACTTAGAACTATATTATTTGTTAGAGGTAGTTTGCGAGTACTTAAAGAGTACTCATGGCTTTGTCCCAGGCTATTCTCATGACCAGACTATGAAGGGGACTATCAAGATGATGGCCAACAAGACGGCTATGATAACTAGGACTATCTGCCTTCGTCAACATTGCCTGTGCCCCTGAAGATGGACCCCATCGCTACGCTTATCTTTTAATTCCGCTACTTGTTGTATTAAGACTGGATCGTGAGATCCTTATTTGTGTAAGACCTTATGTATGGTTTGTAATGGATGATGTACTGTGATAGCCAATCCGTTATGTCTCGCAAAAATGGTAATACTGGGATTGCGAGGTATGGCATAACGGGCATCTGGGACTAAAAATCCGGGTGTTGACAAGTTGGTATCAGAGCCATCCTGACCATAGGAGACCCTAGTTAGAATGGACATCTAAACAAAAACTTAGTTTCAAAACCAAAAAATATGAAAAACTATCTCCTCTCTTATCCTTGTGGATTCATTCTTTCTCAAAATTCATGTTCCCCAAAATTCTTACATTACTACTTAAAATTTTGACACACTTGATCACTTCACTAACTCCCTCATCCTAAATTCTTGTAGATGGACTCTCAGTTCAGCAAGTTCTACCAGTGTGGAAACGGAGGTCAGCTGATCTTTGAGAGGGATCTGGATTCACTGTTGGAGTTACTGGGACGCCCACATCCGGAGTTTCTTGGAGCTCAACTTCCAGGACCCCTAGGAGGAGACCTATAGTGGCTAGTCACTGCAGATCTTAGAGGAAGCATTGAAGCACCAACTTCTGGGAGAATTCAGTTCTCCGTGAGAGAGAACAACTGGCTAGATGGATTAGCCAGGGCAATGCATGAAGCTCTCGCACGTCTATGTGCCCTCAGCGTCAACCAAATCCAAGGAACCCGTTTTGACCACTATGCAAGACGTGACTTCATGGGAATGCCGATGGAGATGCCAAGTTATCCAGCACTGAAGCGCCAAGTGGAGAACCTTGACTTCCTGTTGTATGACCGTCAGAAGGAGCTGGACAATGCCAGAGAGTTAGCCAACCAGAACCGAGCCATTCCCGACCAAAAGGCCCAGACTTTCGCACTACTTGTCCAGGATCGCCAGTCCCTTCGCCGCCAGCATGCAAAGAAGGATCGCACCATCGCCCGTCTTCGCAAGAAGGTGGCCGACCTCGAGAAGACAGTCAAGGAGCAGGCAGCCCAGCTTGCAACAAAGGAAGAAGAAGATGAGGGTGAAGACATCCAGGGAGACATGGATTCTTACCTTAGCAATGATGATGACTTTCTGGAGGAGGATGCCTTGGACTTCTACACTGATGATGAGGACTCCGACTTCATCGACGATGAGTAGATGCACTAGAGCACTATTGTAGCATGAGATGTAACGGTCCCACTGTATCGTAGCTTGCAGAATGGTTCTTCAAACCATCTGTTTTCCCTTTGATTGTTGTGGTGTGTGTTGTATCGTGTGCTTGTTTGCATGAATGAAAAATGAAGTTAGTTGAAAAACTTGAGTCTGACTCAAAATTTTAGATTTGAAAACCCAAAACCATGAACCTTAGAATTTCCCTCTTACCCCAATATCTATCTCGATCTTCAGATGACTCGTGGAAACAAAGGAGGGAGCAGCTTGTGTAAGACCCAATGCTGCAGATCTTGCAGAATCTCATCGCAGACCGTGAAGCAAGCAGGGCGGAGCGCCAAGCTAACTTAGCAACACTTCAGCAGATCGCCCAAATGGCTCTCAACAACCAAGGTCATGGAAATCAGGATCCTCAAGGATCCAATCCTAAGAATTTTCAGAATACCAATCCCCCAATCTTCAGTCAATCCGAAAACCCACTAGATGCGGATGACTGGTTGCATACCATGGAAAATAACTTAGAAGTTGCAAGAGTTGGTGAAAATGAGAAGGTTCTCTTCGCTACCCACTATCTGGCCGGAGATGTAAGACCTTGGTGGAATAGTGTCCGCAATATGAACCATGGTCAAGTGATGACATGGGAAGCATTGAAAGTCAAGTTCAGCCGCACTCACGTGCCGCAAGGTCTAGTCAACAGAATGAGAGATGAATTCCACGAATTGAAGCAAGGAAGAATGACTGTGGTGGTGTACCGTGACAAATTCATGTCACTTGCCAGATATGCACCTGATGAGATCAACACGGAGGCCAAGAAGAAGGAGAGATTCCTGAACGGACTGCATGATGAGATGCAGACAGTCCTCGTCAACATTCGTTTCGAGGATCTAGAAGAGCTAGTCGACTCTGCCATTTAGATGGAAGGGAAGATTAATCAGGCAAGCGACAATCGCAAACGCCATATGATGCAACAATCAGGATCTAGTAGTTACCAGAAGTACCGTCCCAACCCTTCATCGGGATATGCACCAAGGAACAACCGACCCCCAATGTCTCGCCCAAGCTACCCCAACCGTAGCGAACGCAATGTGAAGTCCGGAGGAAACAATCACAACTCCGGCAATGCCAACAATTTCAACCGTGCACCTCCCAAGATCAACAACAACAACACTGCACCCAGAACTGGCAGCAATGTTGTGCCTATCGTAGTCAAGGACAAGTCCCTGATCACTTGTTTCGAGTGTGGAGTGAAGGGTCACTACTCCAATGAGTGTCCCAAGAAGACTGCAGCCAATGCCAATATGAATGCCCTAGGTCAGCAGCAGCGTCGTGTTCAACCAGGAAGAAGATTTGCCCCAGGGAACCCTCACAACCGCAACGGCCGTCTTTTCCACATGAACGCAGAAGAAGCCCAGGAAGCGCCAGATGTAGTGCTGGGTATGTTTTCTGTCAACTCAGTTTCAGCAAGAGTATTGTTTGATTCTGGAGCATCGCATTCATTTGCAACCATAGAATTTGCATGCACTAGTAAGATTCACCCAACCAACCTGAAGCATGTCATGATAGTTCAAATCCCCGGCTCAACAACCAAAGCTAGAAAAATTTGCAAAGTTGTGCCTATCAGAATACATGGGATAGATTTTTATGCCAACCTAATCGTACTTGGAACCAAAGGATTGGAAGTAGTACTAGGTATGGACTGGATGTCCAGGCATAAAGGACTGATAGACTATGCTAAGAAAGCCATCACCATGACCAGTAGCTCTGGAGTAACAGTAGAGCATATCTCTGAAACCTTACCCCGTCAATTCAAGTGCAACAAGAGTGTAGCCCTGCCCACCATTGACCAAGTCAGAGTAGTCTGTGAATACCCCGACGTATTCCCAGATGAATTGCCAGGTATACCCCCAGATAGGGATATTGAGTTCATTATCGAACTAATCCCCGGAACCAGACCCATAGCCCAGAGACCCTATAGCATGAACCCCTCAGAGTTAGTAGAACTGAAGAAGCAGTTAGATGCCATGTTAGCAACATGCTTGATTCAACCAAGCGCATCACCATGGAGATCACTAGTGTTATTCATCGACAAGAAAGATGGAGGCAACCGTCTGTGCACAGATTATAGAAAGTTGAATGATGTCACCATCAAGAACAAGTACCCCTTGCCAAAGATAGAGGATCTATTTGATCAGTTGACTGGAGCCCAGGTATTCTCAAAGATTGATCTTAGGACTGGTTATCACCAACTTGAGATTCGTGCAACGGATATTCCGAAGACCGCCTTTACTACTCGCTATGGTTTATACGAGTATATGATTATGTCTTTCGGATTAACCAATGCCCCTGCTTATTTCATGAATCTCATGAATAAGATCTTTATGAATTTCCTAGATAAGTTTGTAGTTGTGTTTATCGACAATGTCCTTATCTACTCCAAGTCAGAAGAAGAGCATGAGCAACATCTGAGAGTTATCCTAGAAACCCTGAGAGAGCATCAGTTATATGCCAAGTTTAGCAAGTGTGAGTTTTGGCTGAAAGAAGTATGATTCCTAGGACATATTGTGTCTGCCGGAGGAGTCTCTGTTGATCCCGCAAGATCAAAGATGTCGAAGAATGGGAAGCCCCAACCACTCAAACCCAAGTCCGTGCATTTCTCGGATTAGCGGGATATTACCGCAAGTTCGTAGTAGGATTCTCGAGCATAGCCAGACCTATGACCCAATTGTTGAAGAAGGACAAGAAGTTTGAATGGACAGACAAATGTGAAGCCAGTTTCCAGGAGCGGAAGAAGAGATTGATATCAGCCCCAATATTGATCATGCCAGACATCAAGAAGACGTTTGATGTATACTGTGATGCATCCAAGATTGGTCTCGGATGTGTATTGATGCACGAAGGCAAAGTCATCGCGTATCTGTCTCGACAACTGAAGCAGCATGAGCAGAACTATCTGACCCATGATCTTGAACTAGTAGCCGTAGTTCTAGCATTGAAGACATGGCATCATTATTTGATGGGTAATCACTATGACATTTACTCAGATCACAAGAGTTTAAAATATATCTTCACTCAAAAGGAGCTGAATATGAGGCAAAGGAGATGGATAGAGCTAATCAAGGATTATGACCTGGACATTCACTATCATCTCGGGAAAGCCAATGTGGCAGCGGATGCTCTTAGCAGATTGCCGTGTAGGCTAAACACCATGATCAAGGAGAAGCAACCCAGTTTGTACGAAGAGTTGGAGCAGTTCAGGACTAAATTAGTTAGCAAAGGATTCTTAGCTAGCATTGAACTTCAACCCACTTTGATTAGCCAAATAAAGGAAGCCCAGAAGGGGAATGAAAGTATCGACGGTATCAAACATCGTATTGGTACAGGAAAGGTACCTGGAGTCACTAAAGACGAAGAAGGTGTACTATGGTACAAAGGACGTATCTGTGTGCTAGCAGATTCAGAGCTGAAGCAGCTTATCATGAAGGAAGCTCATGATACTCTTTATTCTATCCACCCCGGAGGAACAAAGATGTATCAGGATTTGAAAGAGCAATTTTGGTGGCACAAGATGAAGAGAGAAATCGGAAGCTACATCGCCAAGTGTGATATTTGTCAAAGAGTCAATGCAGAGCATCAAAGACCTGCAGGACTGTTGCAACCACTGCAGATTCCGGAGTGGAAATGGGATTCCGTCAGAATGGACTTTATCACCGGTTTGCCTACTTCTAGTAGGGGAAATGACTCAATCTGGGTCATAGTTGATAGACTGTCCAAGGTAGCCCATTTTATACCTGACAAGACTACCTACCAGAGTGCGAAGTTAGCAGAACTGTACATCGCTAGAATTGTTAGTCTACATGGAACCCCCAAGACCATTGTATCAGATCGAAAACCTAGTTTACCTCAAGATTTCGGCAGAAAGTCCAAGAAGGATTAGGAACCAAGTTGAACTTCAGTACCGCATATCAGCCGCAAACTGATGGACAAACTAAGAGAGTCAACCAGATCTTAGAGGATATGCTTAGAGCTTGTTTGTTGGAATACGGATCAAAATGGGAAGACTGCCTGCCTTTCGTAGAATTCTCATATAACAACAGTTATCAAGCTAGTTTGTAGATGGCACCATTTGAATTCCTATACGGAAGAAAGTGTCGGACCCCTTTGAATTGGTCGCAAGTAGGAGAGAGTCAGATCTTTGGAACCGACATTCTCAAAGAAGCTGAAGAGAAAGTTCACAAGGTCCGTGAGCACCTCAAGACCGCCCAATCTAGACAGAAGAGTTATGCTGACAAAAGAAGGAGAGACCTGACTTTCAATGTAGGAGATTTTGTATACCTCAAGGTCTCGCCATTGAAAGGAACTCAACGCTTTAGTCTGAAGGGAAAGTTAGCCCCCAGATAAATAGGGCCATTCAAGATTCTAAACCATCGAGGAGAAGTATCGTATCAACTAGAACTACCCGAAGAGATGTCAGCATCCATAATGTGTTCCATATCTCGTTACTTCGCAAATGCTTGGAGGTGCCTGAGAAGACTGAAGTTTTCAAGAACATGGATCACAAAGCTGTAGAAATCAACAATGACCTGACCTATCGAGAAGTGCCCATCCATATATTAGAAGAAGCCTACAGAACCACCAGGACCAGGAGCATCAAGTTTCTCAAGATTCAATGGAGCAACCATAACGAGGAGGAAGCCACTTGGGAGCGCGAAGATTACATTAGGACAGAGTTCCCGGATCTCTTTAGTTCCTAGTTTTCTTTGTAAATCTAGGGACGAGATTTTGTTTAAGGGGGGAAGGTTTGTAACATCCCAAAACTTTAATCCGAGCTTATCAAGATCCAAATCATCAAAATTAGGGTTAACAAAAACTTTTCCAAAGTAAAAATGAAAGCATTCATGTGTATGTGCATTTAATTTAGGAATATATTTGAATTTCCATGGTTCTATGATCCTTTTATTGTAAAATGTTTCTTAGGTGAAATAAACATCATCTAAGTCATTCCCAAACTTTTTCCAAAGAAGAACAACTCAAAATGAATAGTTGATGTGAATGGTCATTTTGGAAAATTAACTCCCATGCCTACTTTGGCTATTCCTAGTACTCAAAACTTAACAGAAACATGTGTGGATCTTTACACCCCTTTATAGTAAACATAATGAGGTACCAAGGACCACTTTGTGATCTGCTAAAAACTTTCAAATGCTAATTTTAAATGACAGTTTAAAATTGAATTTAATTCATATGGGAAGATCCCATTATTTCAAAAACCACTCAACCAAGCTCAACTTTCAAAACCCTTGCAACTAGAGAGTACTTAGCATTAGTTTCGATCACTCAAAAATTTTGAACTCAAAATTCAAAAGTTTTTCTCTTTCGGCCATTTTGTCAAACACCTTGTGGGCAAGATCAAAGTGGCCTAACTATTACTGTTTTGGGGTTGATCTTGCCTAGCCAATTGAGGTGCTTTGATCACCCTTGTCTCCCCCAAGTCTAACCAGACCAACACCAACACATCCCCTACCTCCTAGCTACACTACAAGGCCATGCCAAGAGCACCTTGCCGGCCAACTTGGCCATCGCAGTAGCAGACTGCTTCCCCCACTCTCGCCATGTCTACACACTAGCCCGTGGTCCACCGCCACCGTCCAACCAGCCCCAGCCCAGAACCGCTGGAACCGCCGTGCGCGGAAGCTGGTCGACAATGCCGAACACGCCCAATGCGCCGCGCCTGACCCGCGTGCACAGACCGCCCCTCGACCGCAGCCTATGCCCACCGCTTCTCCATGACCCAGGGAACACCCCAGACACCCCCGTTGGCCGCCCAATGCGCCACAACCACCGCTCGCCGTCAAACCCGCAACCTCTGTCGCCCAGAGCGCATGATGCTCCCGACCATCACAGAGCTCACCTTGCCGCGCCTTTAAGCCTCAAAGCACCGCCAGGAGACAAGCCACAGTCCCCTACCTCGAGCCACGCCGCTAGCCCCCGATGCCGCCCTCGCCGGAGTCGCCTGCCCACACCGCTCGGTCTCACCATCGAGCCTATATAAGCCGGCCTCCCCAGCATAAAATCCTCACACTCCCACACTTCTCACCTCTCACTGATCCTTTCCCCTCTCTCGTCGGAGCCAATCTAGCCATAGTTCACCGAAATTGCACCGGAGGAGCCCGCTGCAGAGGAGGCGAAGCCCCGTCGATTGCGACCACCCCCGGAGCTACCTCGGCCGTCCCTTAGCTCGCCGTCGACCAACAGTTCTTTCACCTGCCTCGCCGTCGTCTCTGGAGCCTGGTACGTCCCCGGTAGACCCCCACCGAGCCGCTAGGGCTAACTCTTGCCGGCGACATGTCTGTCGTCGACGACGACCCTCAGCCGTAGATCCCACTTATAATCCTACGATGCACAACACGCGTACCGTTTCACGTGTTAAGAGACACTGACAAGCAGGACCCCCTGTCAGCTGAGCCCCGCGCCATGGAGCGCCACTGGGCCGGCCCATGTTCGTTCCCGCGCTAGCCCAGCCGTTCAAAATTGGATTTTTCTTTTTAATTTAAATCTTAGTTATGTCCCCTAGTTTGAAAATCAATTCAGAGAGCTTTATAAATCCAAATTGCATGAAACAAATTTTTTCTGAAAGGTATTGAAATGATCTATCTAAGCCCGTTGGATTTAATTCAATTCGAGTTATAGATATCTCCTAGTAAAAATAACAAAACAGAAGTATTTGCAACTTGCAACATTTTTATAAAATCAACCAAGATAGGTTTTAAGTTGATTCCAACTCTCAAAAATCACATTTCATCATATCTATCTAAATATGTAATAATATTAAGGTTTGCATGCAGTGACTTTGGACTAGTAACAAAATAATGCTATATAGGAATTTCTAGTCACTTTAAATCATTAAATAATAAACTTAAACCAAAGTAATTATGATCCAACCCTTAAATCACATTCCCGCATGTTATAATATGTGGTGATGACATGTGTCCACATGATCCAATATTTTAAGTGATGAATATTAAATCTTAGTTAATTTTCAATGAGTAGAAATTACTTGCCTAAATTAAAAAGAGTGAAACTATTAAATCAAACTTGTGGTGCTTAAGATGATAATAGATCAACAAATGTGTCTTTTAGAATACTAATTAGACTAGTTAAGTATTGTTTGGTGATTGTGTACTCCGTATGTATTTATAGACGATAGTACCGACCAAGCTTTCGGAGGAGGAGTTCTACCAAGAAGAAGAAGAAGAAGAAAACTTCAACCACTACACCAACCAAGGCAAGCCACCATTCACAATGCAAGCTAGCACTTGCAAGTATAATGCTTAGCAAGCTAGGATTAAACTAGATGGGTTAGCAAAGATGCTTTAGGCATGCTTTGGTCACACTACTTTGACTATTAGTACCCCAAGTCTTATTTACAAGCTTTACTTCCTTTTCCTTACACAAAGTTCTTTACTTGTTTTGAAGGTAGCATAAAAAGTATAAAACTTGACCTATTTAGAAACCTTGTTGATGTCATTCTATGGCATGAGATTGAACCCATCTTTTCAACCTTAGTGAACACTCTTAACTTAGTAGTTTAGAGTAGATCAAAAACTTGAGTCACTTTAGATGGGAACACTTGGTGAAAATTAATTATGAAAACCTTGGAATGATGAGTCATTCTATTGAGATGTTTTGACATGTGTTGAGAAACACAAATGGTTTACGATGGTGAAAATGTTGAGGCATGAGCCTTAACCCTTTTATAAAACTGATGGTTGGATTCGGATGCGATACTATTCCAAATTTACCATCCAACCACACTACCTGAATTGGGTAAGGCTTAGCTGGAAATTTATATGCATTAGTATTAGTTCCCTCGCGGGAGAGGTTTGACCTGAGGCTACCTCTCAATGTTGTCTACCTATGCAGTGCCCAAGATGACCGATGGTCATGGTTGGGAGGCCATGCTCATAGGAGAGGTGCTTATACTAGGGTGTGTAAAGGGAAGGTTATGTTTGATTATCTACAAACTAAGTATGATGATTCAGGGTTATCCCTGACAGATGTATCGAATCCTGTGGTGAAAGTGTACCACCTCTGTAGAGTGTCAAACTATTCGAATAGTCGTGTCCGCGGTTGTGGACAGTTGGAATGGCCATACTGTTTTGTTGTCAGCATTGCCTGTGCCCCTGAAGATGGACCCCACCGCTACGCTTATCTTTTAATTCCGCTGCTTGTTGTATTAAGACTGGATTGTGAGATCCTTATTTGTGTAAGACCTTATGTATGGTTTGTAATGCATGATGTACTGTGATATGCAATCCGTTATGTCTCGCAAAAATGGTAATCCTGGGATTGCGAGGTATGGCATAACGGGCATCTGCGATTAAAAATCCGGGTGTTGACACCTAGCAAGTAGGGCCTGGGCGTACTGGATCTGCAATGCGCCCTCTCCCTAGATGTTGAGGTTGGCGATTTTGGCTTATCTCGTGATGACATTATCCATCAGGGTGGAGTACAGCTGGAGCCCATTGGCATCGCGGGCTTGTGGCGAGATGATGATCTGTGGCTGATCCGGTGGAGGCGGGCGACCTATGGGTGGCGGTGGAGCTCCAGTTGCAGGTGCTCCAGGTGGCGGATGGTTGCTGCCGTCGGGCGGCGTGTACTCGCAGAACTCGCTCTCGGCTGCATGGGCGGGGTCGTTCTCGTTGTTGAAGTTCAGGACGCGTCCCTGGATGCTGGAGTTCAGGCGGGTCTTGATGCGGCGTTGGTGGTAGAGCGATAGCTCCTGTGCTGTTTGCCGCTCGAGGCGGAACTTCTCGCGCTCGGCCTGCTCCTTGCGCGTCGCCTCTTCCAGGCGTAGGCGGGCTTCCTCCACCTCCGTTGTCATCACGGTCGGCGGGATCGGTGTAGAGAATGGATCTGGCGAGGCGGTCGCGTTGCCCGCCATGTAGATCATATTGAAGCGATTGGATCTGGCACAGAAGTCCTCGGGGGACTTCGACCCAGAGTCAAAGTCGAAGATCCTGAGGATGGAGGGGTCCTCGAAATCCTCAGGGTTGGAGACTCGCGTGATGGAGTCTTCGCGTGATGCGGTGGTGATGGATCCAGTGACCAAGGCAGTGGTCGCCGAATCGGCGTTGTCGTGGAGGGCAGCATCGTCCGCGGCTATGTCGGTTCCGGCTGTGTTGCTGGCGGCCGAATCGTACTCGGAGGCGAGCCAGCTGATGGAGTCGATCTGGCCCTCCGAGAGTAGATCGTGGCGTGGAGGTGATCCGCCGATGATAGCCGTCGTAGTCGGGTTGGTGGCATATGTGAAACCGACGAACAGATTGATGGTGCCAACTGGCATCACCGTGCTGTGTGTGATCGGGCGCGACGCCAGGACGTAGCTGCTGGGCAGGATCTGAAGGATCCTGCTGCTGCCGATCGGCCGATCTATTAGCGAGTAGGGTCTCGCCGCAGAACTTAGGCCAGACCGGCCATGCCCCACGGTGGGCGCCACTGTCGTGGGAATGACCACGGCATTCTCTACCAGGGGTAGTGATTGGAAGGATTTGGGGCAAGAGCGGGCAGCCATCTGCGGAGCAAGGTTAGGGCTAAGTCATAGGGATTTACCCACGTTCGACCTCCCCCCCCCCCCCCCGTAGGGTAAAGACCTACTCCTTCTAGATTGTATTATGGACAAGTGAGTTACGGGGGTGGCGAGCTCAGAGACCAGGCAGCGAGTCGCTTGGATGGGGTGTATGATGGAACATAAGTACAGATATTACCCTAGGGAGGTTTATATAGGGGGTACCTCGCAAGGGTTTATAGATATTCAACTAAATTAGTTACGGACTCTAAGGATTTGACCTAACCCGACTAGGCTTCAGCTACACTTCTGGTCCTCCAGCTTCAAGTCGCCAGGCTTCCTTTCAGTCGCATTCCAGTCACCGTCCTACAGGCCCACTCATAGAGGCCTCGTCCTAGTTGAAATGTCCTGCTGGGCATATCCCATTTGGCATATACCCATCACATAAAACCCTAAACCCTCGACCCATAAACCCCTAAGCAAGCAGGTATCGTGCACTTATAGATCAAAATTTGAGATACTTTCATTAAATTGCGGTAACGCCATTCTATTCCATGAATATAAGCATAAAGCTTGAACATTATTGAAAATTCCCAAAACCCTAAACCACTAAAACCCAAACCCTTACCAAACATGTAACCTGCACTTATAGATAAAATTTGATATACTTTCGTTAAATTGGTAACACCGTTCTATTTGAAAAATATAACCATAAATCTTGAGCATTATCAAAAATTTCCTAAACCCTAAACAAACCAAAATCCCTAATTCGCTAAACCCCCTAAACCCTATACAATCCATAAAACTTGAACCGTAAACCCCGACCCATAAACCCTAACCAAGTAGGTATCATGCACTTATAGATCAACATATAAGTTTCTTTCATTAAATTGCAGTAACACCATTCTATTCAATGAATATAACCATAAAGCTTGAACATTATTGAAAATGCCCTAAACCCTAAAACCCTAAACCCTCAACCCTGCCTAAACGACCCTGGCAAATGAGGTATCATGCACTTGTAGATCAAAATTTTAGATATACTTTCATCAAATTGTGCTAACGCCATTCCATTCCATGAATATAAGCATAAAGCAGCTTGAACATTATTGAAAAGTCCCCAAAAATCTAAACCCTAAACCCCTAAACCTTAAAAACAATAAACCCTAAACCCTCATACCCTCAATCCCTTACCAAGAAGGTATCATGCACTTATAGATCAAAATCCGAGATATTTTCGTTAAATTGCAATAACACCAGTTTATTCGACGAATATATATAAGCATATATATAAAGCTTGAACATTATTATTGAAAATTCCCTAATATACCCTAAAACCTAGAAAACCATAAACCCTCAATACGGAACCCTAAACCCTAAATACCAACCTTAAACTCCTAAACCCTAAACCCTAAAATACTAAACCATATACTAGAAATCATGTACCATAAACCCTAAACCCCAAAACCCTCAACCCAAAAAACACGAACCCTAAACCCCAGGCTATATATATCTTGTGTTAAAACTAGGGCAGTGGGATTTTGAGACATACTTATTTGTAGTTTCTTCATGACAAAAGCCACTTTCGTCGCTTGAAAAATTCAAAATAACTTCAATTTCAGAAGCTTCCTTTGTAAATAATATTTTAAATGCAACACACCAATCTACCAAATACAGACATGTTGTTATAAACTATAGCAAAGATATGTCCATGACCTTGGTCATCTTGTTTGAAAGTCATGCATATTCAGACATGGTACGCCATATATTGTATAACAAAATTAAAGCCATTATTATCGATTGGGGATTTTAAAATAACTTCAAATATGGAACCTCTTTTTGTAAATAATGTTGAAATGCCAATATGCACCAATCTACCAAACATGGTTACATTTTCATAAAGTATGGTAACACATATGGCCTTGACATTAGTAATCTAGTTTTTGAAAGCCATGAATGTTCAAACATGGTACGCCATATTGTGAAACGACTTTTTCAAGAGTTATCAATTTTTATATATTTTTCATGGAAATTAGCTAATGCACACAGTGAGACACCAACACAAAAACAAATGGTTGTATTTCGTTTGAGATTCTGTTTCTATCTTTTTTTTAAATATGGCCCAAATTAAGTGTCATTGCCATTCATATGAAAAAGTTGAAATCTGGCAAAACTCTCGGTGGTTCTCCAATATTTGACTAATTCGGTACCTTTAAATTATTTTTAAAAAGTCAAGAGCAAGCTATATCACACACTTTGTAGTTCATAATTAGACATACTTACTTTAAATTATCAAAAGGTCATTTTATTGCGCATCTTCAGCTATGAAGCTTGGAAACTCATGAAAGTAGGGCATTATCCATCAAATATAGAATCTCCTTTTGTAAACAATTGCTTGAAATGCCAACATGCACCGATGTACCAAATATGGACACGTTTGTAACCTTGATTGGCGAATATGCTTATATGTACGGAGTAGTACAAAACATGAAAAAGGTACAGAAACTATGGATGTGACCTTGCTCCTCTTGTTTGAAAGCCTTGAATTAATGTTCATTAATTTCGGCAGATGTCTATCAAGTCATTAAATGATGGAAAGCATATAGGACTTTGTGTCTATCTGACGGGGACAACATCCCAAGTGGGAGTAGCGTACCTTAGTATCTTCAACTTCAGAATTTCGGTAGAGTGCCAAAATATCCCGCCCACCCATTTTAAACATCCCTCCCATCCATTCAAAACATCCAGCCCCAAAATTTATTTAATTGCACAAATTTAGCCTGGAAGCTCGAAAGGGCGTTATACATTGTCTAAAACAAGGGGGTGGTGGTATTTTGAGCCATCATCTTTGTAGTTGCTCCACAACAAAACACATTGTTGTTACTTGGAAATTCGAAAACAAACTTCAAATTAGGAAACAAACATATTGGTCGATTTGCCAAGATGCACAGATCTACCAAATACGGACACGTCATCATAAACTATTTCCATTACCTTGGTCACCTTTTTTTTTGGGACTATGGTAGTCTTCTTGAAAGCCCTAACTTGTTCGAAAATTTCAACAAATTCCTAGAAACTCGTGATGCTAGAAATCAAGTCCCGCTAGTGTGTGGGTCTAGACGATGACATTGTATCGAAGAGGCCCCACACCGGAGTAGCGTATGTTAGAAGAATCGACCTAAAAAATTTGTTACGGTGCCCAAACATCGCACCCATCAATTAAGATATCCCGCGCATCCATTCAAACATGCT
This sequence comes from Avena eriantha, assembly GCA_910589775.1. Lineage (NCBI taxonomy): Eukaryota > Viridiplantae > Streptophyta > Magnoliopsida > Poales > Poaceae > Avena > Avena eriantha. Next base: position 522,261,563 of record OU342743.1, read on the forward strand.
TCACCTCTTTCTAGAATGCAAAATTCCTCTTCTATCCCTGCTCCGAAAACAAGAATCTGAGGAGCACTACAATAACAGAGGGATATAGGTGGTAAATTTGTGTTCTCCCAAGTGCATCACCCCATCGACGTTTCCTAGCCCTTCTACATATTTACCTGCTCACCCACTGCGACATACACTAACTTTTTGGACCCACCATGCAAGTGACACACATGTTAGTGAGCCAGAATTACGGGAAGTAGAGACTCCCATCGCTTGTTGTTCAAAATTCGAACATTTTTTGCTAAACGGAGATAAAATCGTTAAAATCATCAAACCTGGCTCGGATGATTGAAAATTCATGAAACTTTGGCATTATCCGTCAAAAAATTATACTTTGTGAGAAAATTGGTGCAGTGAGATTTTGAACCACATATGGTCTTTGGAGTTGCTTCACAATAGAAGCCATTGCTTTCACTTGGACATTTAAATTAACTTTGAATTTGTATGCATCTTTTTTGTAAACATTGTTTGAAATGCCAATATGCAGTTATGCACCGATCTACCAAACATGGACACGTTATCATAAACAATGGCAAACATATTTCCATGACCTTGGTCATCTCATTTGAACGCCATGAATGTCCATACATGGTATGCCATATTGTGAAACGGGTTTTTTCGAAAGTTGTCAAATTTTAGCATACTTTTTCATGGAAACTAGGCAGTGCACATAACAAAATACTCTGCGAAAGAAAAACATTGTTTCAATTTATGTATTTTTTATTTGGATTTTTCATTCAAAAGGTCCTGAATTAGGATGCATTATTAGCATTCATATCAAGAAGTTGAGGGGTTGTTTGGTTAAGCTTATCTATTGCTTTAAGCTTTATTTTATAAGCCACTTTAGATTTCTGCTTTTGGCTTATACCATCATTCAACTATGTCAGAGTAAAAGATAAAAAACAAAGCCAAAAACACGTTCCTCGCTTTATAAGCCAAAAATTAAAAGCCAAAATTAGAGCCCAACCAAACGGCGCCTAAATCTCGGAGAACTCTTGGAGTTTCTCCCTTGTTTTAGTACGTGGGTACCTTTAATTGTATTTAACAAAAAATATGAGAAGGGTATCATCTACTTGTAGATCAAATTTTGAGATACTTTCATTTAATTGTGGTAACACCATTCTATTCCACTAATATATATAACCATAAAGTTTGAAAATATTATATAGAATTCACGGAATCCTAAACCTTAAAATCTAAACCCCTAAACCCTAACCAAGCAGGTATCATGCACTTATAGATCAAAACTTGAGATACTTTCGTTAAATTGGGTAACACCATTCTATTACACGAATATAAGCATAAATCTTGAACATTATTTAAAATTCCCGAAACCCTAATCCCTCGCTAAACCCCTACAACCCAAACCCTAAACCCCTATACCCCATAACCTGAACACAAGCACGTAGCATGCACATATAGATCAAAATTTGAGATACTTTCATTAAATTTGGTAACACCATTCTATTTGACGAATATAAGCATAAATCCTAAGCATTATTGAAAATTACCTAAACCCTAAACCCTAAAACCCTCATCCCAAAAACCCTAACCAAGCAGGTGGCATGCATTCATAGATCAAAATTTGAGATACTTTCATTAAATTAGGTAACGCCATTCTATTAGACGAATATAAGCATAAATCCTGAGCATAACCGAAAATTCGCTAAACCCTAAACCGGAAACAACCCATAAAACTAAACTATAAAACCCGAAACCCTCGACCCATAAACCCTAACCAAGCAGGTACCATGCAATTGTAGATCAAAATTTGAGATACTTTCATTAAATTCCGCTAATGCCATTCTATTCCACGAATATAAGCATAAAGCTTGAACATTGTTGAAAATTCCAGAACCCCAAAACCCCTAAAACGCAAATCCTAACCAAACACGTAACAGGCACTTATAGATCAAAATTTGATATACTTTCGTTAAATTGGTAACACCGTTCTATTCGACAAATATAAGCATAAATCTTGAGCATTATCGAAAATTCCCTAAACCCTAAAACCTAAACCCTAATAAACCCTAAAAGCCCAAACCCTTAACCCATAAACCCTAACCAAGCATGTATCATGCACTTATATATCAAAATTTTAGGTACTTTCAATGAATTAGGTAACGCCATTCTATTTGATGAATATAAGCATAAAGCCTGGGCATTATTAAAAATTCGCTAAAACCCTTAAACCCTATACAATCCATAAAACCAAAACCGTAAAACCCTAAACCCTCAACCCTTAAACCCTAACCAAGCAGGCACCTTGCACTTATAGATCAAAATCTAAGATTCTTTCATTAAATTGCAGTAACACCATTCTATTTGATGCATATAACCATAAATCTTGAACATTATTGAAAATTTCCTAAACCCTAAAACCCTAAACCCTCAACCCCTCCTAAACAAACCTGGAAAATGAGGTATCATGCACTTGTGGATCAAAATTTTAGATATACTTTCATCAAATTGTGCTAAGGCTATTCCATTCCATGAATATAAGCATAAAGCAGCTTGAAAATTATCGAAAATTCCTCCAAAACCTAAATCCTAAACCCTAAAAACCATAAACCCTAAACCCACATACCCTCAATCCCTTACCAAGCAGGTATCATGCACTTATAGATCAAAATCAGAGATACTTTCATTAAATTGCTATAACACCAACTTATTCCACGAATATATATAAGCATATATATAAAGCTTGAACATTATTACTGAAAATTCCCTAATAAACCATAAAACCTAGAAAACCCTAAACCCTAAATACAAACCTTAAACTCCTAAACCCTAAACCCTAAAATCCTAAACCATATACCATAAACCCTAAACCCCAAAACCCTCAACCCCAAAAACACGAACCCTAAACCCCAGGCTATATATCTTGTGTGAAAACTAGGGCGGTGGGATTTTGAGCCATACTTATTTGTAGTTTCTTCACGACAAAAGCCATTATCGTCGCTTGAAAAATTTCAAATAACTTCAAATTCATAAGATTCCTTTGTAAATAATATTTTAAATGCAATGCACCAGTCTACCAAATATGTACTAAACTATAGAAAATATATGCCCATGACCTTGGTCATCTAGTTTGAAAGTCATGCATATTCATACATGGTACGCCATATATCATATGGCAAAATTAAAGCCATTATTATCGGTTGGGGCTTTTAAAATAACTTCAAATATGGAAGATATTTTTGTAAACAATGTTGAAATGCCAATATGCACCAATCTACCAAACATGGTTACACTATCATAAAGTATGGTAACACATATGGCCTTGACATTGGTCATCTAGTTTTTGAAAGCCATGAACCTTCAAACATGGTATGCCATATTGTCAAACGAGGTTTTCAAGAGTTATCAAATTTTATATATTTTTCATGGAAATTAGCTAATGCACACAGTGAGACACCAAAACAGAAACGAATGGTTGTATTTTGTTTTAGATTTTGTTTCTTTATTTTCTTTAAAATGGCCCAAATTTGGTGTCATTACCATTCATATCAAAAAGTTGAAATATTGCAAAACTCTCGACGGTTATCCAATATTTGACTAATTTAGTACCTTTAAATTGCACATCTTCATCTAGGAAGCTTGGAAAATCATGAAAGTAGGGCATTATCCATCAAATCTGGAATCTCCTTTTGTAAACAATTGCTTGAAATGCCAACATGCACCGATCTACCAAATATGGACACGTTTGTAAGCTTGATTGACGAATATGCTTCAATGTACGGAGTTGTACAAAACATGAAAAAGGTACAGAAACTATGGCTGTGACCTTGCTCCTCTTGTTTGAAAGCCTTGAATTAATGTTCATTAATTTTGGCAGATGTTTATCAAGTCATTAAATGCTGGAAAGCATACATGACTTTGGGTCTATCTAACGGGGATATCATCCCAAGTGGGAGTAGCGTACCTTAGTATCTTCAACTTCAAAATTTCGGCAGAGCGCCGAAATATCCCGTCCACCCATTCAAACATCCCGCCCATCCATTCAAAACATCCGGCCCCAAAAATTATTTTATTGCACAAATTTAGTCTGGAAGCTCGAAAGGGCATTATACATTGTGTGAAAAAAGGGGGCGGTGGCATTTGAGCCATCATCTTTGTAGTTGCTCCACATAAAAACACATTGTTGTTAGCTGGAAATTCGAAAACAAACTTCAAATTTGGAAACAGACATATTGGTTGATTTACCAAGATGCACTGATCTACCAAATGCGAACGCATCATCATAAACTATTTCCATGACCTTGGTCACTTTTTTGGATGATGGTCATCTTCTTGAAAGCCTTAAATTGTTCAAAAAATTCAGAAAATGCCTAGAAACTCATGAAAATGCTGGAAAAAAAGTCTCGCTGGCATGTGGGTCTAGACGGTGACAGCGCATATGAGAGGCCCCATGCTAGGGTAGCATATGCTAGAAGCTTCGACCTAAAAATTTGGTATGGTGGCCAAACATTGCACCCATCCATTAAAATATCTCATGCATCCATTTAAACATGCTTCACCTCTTTCTAGAATGCAAAATTCCTCTTCTATCCCTCCTCCAGAAAAAAGAATCCGAGGAGCACTACAATAACAGAGGGATGTAGGTGGTAAATTTGTATTATCCCAAGTGCATCACCCCATCGACATTTCCTAGCCCTTCTACAATATTTACCTACCCGCCCACTCCGACATACACTAACTTTTTGGACCTACCATGCAAGTGACCCACATGTCAGTGAGCCAGAATTATGGGAAGTAAAGATTCCCATCGCTTGTTGTTCAAAATTTGAACATTTTTCGCTAAACCAAGATAAAATCGTTAAAATCATCAAACCTGGCTCGGAAGCTTGAAAATTCATGAAAACTTGGGCATTATCCATCAAAACAATTATACATTATGAGAAAATTGGTGCGGTGAGAGTTGGAACGACATATAGTCTTTTTAGTTGCTTCACAATGGAAGCCATTGTTGTCACTTGGACAATTTAAATTAAATTCGTATTCCAATGCACCCTTTTTGTAAACATTGTTTGAAATTCCAATATGCAGTTATGCACCGATCTACCAAACATGGACACGTTATCATAAACTATGGCAAACATATTGCCATGACCTTGCTCATCTCGTTTGAAAGCCATGAATGTTCATACATGGTATGCCATATTGTGAAACGAGTTTCTTTGAAAGTTGTCTAATTTTAGCATACTTTTTCATGGAAACTAGGCAGTGCACATAAAAAAATACTCTATGAAAGAAAGACATTGCTTCAATTTATATATTTTTATTTGGATTTTTCTTTCAAAAGGTCCCAAATTAGGCTGCACTATTAGCATTCATATCAAGAAGTTTTGGGGTTCTCTGGTTAAGCTTATCTATCGCTTTTAGCTTTATTTTATAAGCCATTTTAGATTTTTTTTTTCTTTTTGCTTATACCATCATTCAACTATGTCAAAGTAAAAGCTAAAAAACAAAGCCAAAAACATGTTCCTCGCTTTATAAGCCAAACATCAAAAGTCCGAATTAGATCCCAACCAAATAGTGCCTACATCTCATGGAACTCTTGGTGTTTCTCCCTTATTTTAGTACTTGGGTACATTCAATTGTATTTAACAAAAAATATAACCAAGTAGGGTATCATCAACTTGTAGATCAAATTTTGAGATACTTTCATTAAATTATAGTAACACCATTTTATTCCACAAATATATATAACCACAAAGTCTGAACATATTATTGAGAATTCACGGAATCCTAAACCGTAATCTCTAAACCTCTAAACCCTAACCAAGCAGGTATCGTGCACTTATAGATCAAAATTTGAGATTCTTTCGTTAAACCGAGTAACACCATTCTATTCCACGAATATAAGCACAAAGCTTGAACATTATTGAAAATTCCTGAAACCCTAAACCCTAACCCCCAAAAACCCAAATCCTAAACCCCTAAACCCTACAACCCTAAACACTCAGCAAGTACGTAGCCTGTACTTATACATCAAAATTTAAGATAATTTCGTTAAATTGGGTAACACCATTCTATTTGACAAATATAAGCATAACTCTTTTGAAATATAAAAAATTCCCTAAACCCTAAACAACCCCTAAAACCTAAACCCTAAAGCCCTAAACCCTCAGCCATCAACCCTAACCAAGCAGGTGTCGTGCACTCATTGATCAAAAATTGAAATACTTTGATTAAATCGGCTAACACCATTCTGTTCAACGAATAGAAGCATAAACCTTGAGCATTATTCAAAATACGTTAAACCCTAAACCCTAAACAACCTATAAAACTAAACTGTAAAACGGTAAAACCCTCAACCCATAAACTCTAACCAAGCAGGTACCCTACACTTATAGATCAAAATTTAAGATACTTTCAATAAATTGATGTAACCTGTTGGGGATATACTTTCCGGGTATCCTCAGAGTTCCTCACTGACCAGGGTGGCCCACTTTGGGTTAGAGCTTTGCTTCATGGGCGGCCCAGTCAGGAGAGAAGACGGAGTCCAATCCGGCTACGGGAAGGCCCAGAAGACTTACCGACTTAGGCCCATAATGTTATTTGTAGTCCAAGATGTACTCTATAACCAACTCTTAGTCGTAGCCGGATTGATCTCTTGTAAACCCTAGGCCGGATATCTATATAAGCCGTCCTAGGGAGAGCCTTTAGGGCAACACAATAGTCTACAATCTCAACTCGCACAGGCGATACCCTTGTAACCCATATTCCGGCTCTGCCGTATTACTGGATTGCTAGCAGGAGTAGGATCCGTCGAAAGCCGGCGGATTCGAACCTGGGTAAACTTGTGTGCTCACCGTCCTGGAATACCGTACGTCTCACACCCTCTCTTCCACACGCCTCGAGGACCCCCTCATCGCGTACTTGTCCTCAATCCGATGACAGTTGGCGCCCACCGTGGGGCAAGTGAGCTTCGGATCTACGTTCCTAGCGGAATCTGCAAGAATTGGAATCGCCGAAACCATCGCCGTCGGTCGCATCCTCTACGCCAATGACGTCCCTCTCATCGTTCTCGACGAGACTTGGATTCCGGCTAGGGAGGCCGTGACTGCCTATACAATCATGTCTTTTGGCGAGATCGATGTTTACATCGTTTCGCTAAACCTGCCCAGCCCACCTTAGCGGTGATGATAGAGGCAAAAGAATCTTCTGGGTCCCCTTTGTCCGCAGAGGCGGCAGAGTTCTGGATCTCAGAAAACCCTAATCCCACCTGGCCCACACAAGTTGCGGAGATAGTGGAGAAATCTGAGCCTGAAGAAGACCTCACGGTCCAAGTCGAATCTGGATTGGATATCCCTGGAGAAGCCGGATCCTAGATCGACCCACCCGTGGAGGTCGAAATCCAGGATGAGCATATCGACACTTATTCCGGCTCTGACGATGCCGGGACAGACAAGCCTTTCCTCAGGTACACACTAAGATGTATGATACTGCAAGGCGCAAGCGCAGATGCAATCCTCGAGACCATTAAAAGTTTCGACATGGCTGATCGCGAAAGCCGCAGGTACCTCAGGAAGCACGCGTTGCACTTCGTCGGATATGTTGGATCCCGATCCGGCTCTGCCGATGCTGGAGAAAACACCGATTCGGTGCTGGAGGCAATTGGAACAAACGCAGACGTTCCCGCATCCTCGGATGAATCTATGATGTCGGCAGATTTCCGAAAGTTCTCTGCGGAATATGAAGAGGAGTACAACTCCAAAGCTGCAGAAGAAGGAGAAGCCCTGGATGAAGGATCCGGGGAACACTCTCCCAAAGAGCTGGATGACATGGACGTCAGAGATAATCCCGAGGTCCAGATGTCCGAAAGTACGGATCAGAGCTTGACTCCGGGAAATGGACCCAAAGCCGTCTTTGCTACCGGCGCTGCCAAGAAGGAAAAGAAGAAGAACAAGAAAAACAAGACCCCGGCAAAAGACCCTTTGACAGAGGAGGTGATTGCCGAGGAATACGAGGAAGTCTCGGATGGAGCACTTATCCCAGACGAGCCGAAAAAAGACACATCGGTGGATGGACACGTGATCACAGAAGGTGCGCGTAAACTCATCGATGCCGCATTAACCACACCTATCCCTACAGCTGCAGAACTTACTGCAGATGAGCTAGACGAAAGGGCCCAAGCCCTAGAAGTGCGTCGTCAACAACTCCTCGATGAAGCCAAAAACATCGAGGTGGAGAAGAAACGCATGTCAACCAAGGAATACATGTCTCGGGTGCATCAAAAGACATGGAAGCGTCAGACCAATGATGACCAATTCCCACGTGTCTGTGTCGTCCTTTTTAGGGACGAGATGGGGAAGCCACGGAAAGACAGTAATGGAGATTGGGTATACCCAACCCCAGTACAGAATACCGTGGCAGCCCGAGAAATTCTATCAGCTAATCCAGGACCAGAGGAGATCCGTTTGGGTATCAAGCTACTCAACAAGGGACTGGAGCAGCAGAAGGTCGCCCTGTCTGGAAGTCAAAAACTGGTCTCGGATTTTGACCAATGTCGCACAGATCTGGCATGGGCTGACGTAAGATCCCATTACGTTCGGGTGTAGTTCCATCACCCCGAACGCGGGGAAGACAATTATTCAAGAACCGGATCGTCGGGACAGCATCGCAGAGCTACACATAATTGGAGCAATGTAGCCCCAGTGGCCGAGAAAGACGCGATCCCTGCACTGAATCCGAGGTATCCTCCCCGACGAGAGTTCAACGATCGAAAGGGAGAAGATAAGGAGAAACGTCGGGAGGAGGATCGTCAGAGAATGCCACCTCCTAGACATGAGAGCCATCCGGCTGAGCCTCACCATTTTGGGAACAACGGACGAAGGAACGACAGAAACCATGCTAGGACAAGCCGGCAGGGGGCTCGTCGTAGTCAAGAACCTCCCCGGAACCAGAATAATGACGCTCTGGACAGAGACCGGCAATCAGCTGGAAACAATTCAGCTGGCCCACCCCCTCCACCAGGCAGTTATCACAACGGCCCCCAAGGAGGGCAAGGAGGATGACATGGCGGAGGAGGTGGTGGCAGAAGCCGAAGTCCGGCCCCAAGGCACCGCAGCCACAACCGACATTCGGGACGATCTATATCCCCGAACGACGCAAGGCACAGGATCAACTCCAACATAGAGGCTCGGCGCTATGAAAACGATGACGTGTATGTGAGCCCAAAGTGCTTCGGACCACGCATCAGAGCTATAAAATTCCCGGAAGGATTTGCTATCTCAAGACATATCCAAGCCTACGACCGTATTGCTCGGCCAGACACCTGGTTACAGGACTTCTTCCAAGCTTGCTGCATCGCTAAAGGCGGAAACAGCCTGGTCGCAACCGGATATCTCCCACTCATACTGCGGAAGATGGCACGATCATGGCTCAATAAACTTCTGGCAAACACCATCCATAACTGGTATGACTTGCAAAGTGTGTTCTTTCGGAATTTCGAAGGCACATACCAAAGGCCCTATTCGGTCGGAGACCTACAGCGTTGCACCCAGAAAGCCGGAGAAACTTGCCGGGATTACCTCGGACGATGGATCGACACCAAGAACTCCTGTGAGGGAGTAAACGATCAAACTGCGATTGAAGCTTTCATCGCTGGACTCCCAATTGGTCTACTGCGTCACCGCTTGAAGTGTGACAAGGTCACTGATTTGGGAGAGATGATAGAAACAGCGAGCAAGTATGCAGATGCTGACGATGACGTAGAAGGATTACTCAACATCCTAGTTGTACCTTAGTTAGCAAAGACAAAGCAACAAGCTCAGAAGCGCAAAAATACCTTGGAAGAAAAACCCAACGCGGAGACAGCAGTGGTCACTACTGTTTCCGTGTCTGGAGGATGAGGAGGGCGTGGCGGAGGCCGCGGGCGTGGCCACGGGACATCAAGGGTCCAAGGTAGAGGAGAGCAACAACCAGGCAAAACCTACACTTGGGCCGACATTGCCAATAACCCATGTGTGCATCACTTGGATGCCAATGGGGGCTCGTCCCACACCAACGCTGAATGTCGTTTTAATGATGACATCAAGAGAGACGATACCGCGGGCTACAAAGCTAAGCGGAAGAAGGGAAAGAAAAATCCCGACAAAGACAAAGATACCAAGGAAGATTCCGACATGGAGGAAGCTGATGCTTCGAATCCCAAGTCGGAAGGGAAGAAGACTTTTCACACCAAGAAGGACACTTACGTCACCTTCCTCGGATCTCAACCAGCAAAGGTCAAGACAGCAGTTCTTCACGAGCTCAATGCAACAGTTCCAACTGTCCCTCAATATTTGGACTGGTCGGAGGTGGTAATCACATTTGACCGCGCTGATCATCCGCCTAAGCTACACAGGCGAGTAAAATACGCCTTAATCGCCAATCGACTTACTGACAGTTATGGTTTCTCCAAGACCCTCATGGACGGTGGTAGCAGCATCAATATTCTCTATGTCGAAACGCTACGCCGGATGAAGATCTCGGAAACACAGCTGAACCATAGCTCTCTGATCTTTCACGGAGTTGTCCCAGGAATACAAGCTAATTCCCTGGGAGCGATCACTTTGGATGTTACTTTTGGAACTCCAAAGAATTATCGGACGGAGGCACTTTCCTTCGAAGTGGTCCCGTTCAAAAGCGCATACCACGCTATATTCGGACATCCGGCTTACTGGGCTTTTATGGATCGTCCGTGTTACATTTACAATATGATGAAAATTCCAGGTCCCAACGGCATGATCACCATCAGGGGAGACCCGAAGAAAGCGCGAGAGTGCGAGGATAGAAATGCCGCCTTTGCAGAAGCAGTGCTGCACGCCCAGGAGTACCAGGAGATCAAGAAGAGCATAGATCCGTCCGAGCTGCCCACAACGAAGAAGGAGGTGACAAAGCCAAATCCAGACTTCAAGGCATCAGAAGAGATGAAGACGACGCCGTTGAAGGATGATGACCCCTCCAAGGTGACCCAGATAGGTGTAGGCATAAGTAGCGCATAGGAAAGCGCGCTCGTCAAGTTCCTCCAAGAAAATCAAGATATCTTCGCATGGCAGCCATCTAACATGACCGGAGTACCTAGGGAACTTGCCGAGCACTCTATAAATGTAAACCCGAACGCTAAACCCGTCAAACAGTCCTTACGACGGTTTGGCGATGCAAAGCGTAAGGCAATAGCTAAGGAACTAGCACGGCTCGAGTTAGTCGGATTCATAGAAGAGGTCATCCACACTGAGTGGGCGGCCAATCCTGTAATGGTCCCTAAAAAGGACACCACTTATTTAAGGATGTGTGTTGATTATACTGCCTTGAACAAGGCTTGTCCAAAAGATCCGTTCGCTCTGCCTAGAATTGATCAAGTTATCAATTCTACGGCAGGCTTGGAACTCCTCTGTTTTCTCGACGCATATTCCGGTTATCACCAAATCCGGATGAAGGAATCTGACAAAGTCAAAACTTCATTCATAACCCCCTTCGGAACCTTCTGTTTTGTTACAATGCCCTGTGGGCTGAAGAACGTAGGAGCTACGTACCAACGCACGATGCAGCGTTTCCTCGATGACCAACTCAGACGCAATGTACATGCATACGTGGATGATATCGCGGTGATGTCCAAAAAGAAGGAAACACTGATTTCCGACTTGGAGGAGACGTTCGCCAATCTACGAAAATACAACATCATGCTTAACCCGAAGAAATGCTTCTTTGGAATTATAGCCGGAAAATTGTTAGGTTTCATCGTATCTCAAAGAGGCATAGAGGTGAACCGAGACAAAATAAAGGCTATACTCAATATTTCCAGGCCAACTCGCCTGAAGGACGTACAAAGACTAACTAGTTGCATTGCTGCAGTCAGTCGATTTGTAAGCCGGCTTGGTGAAAGAGCCGCACCATTGTATAAACTCCTGAAAAAGACCAAGGATTTTGTCTAGACCGACGAAGCCGAAGTTGCACTACAAGATCTGAAAAGAGTACTCTCATCTGCTCCTATCCTTGCAGCGCCGGAACCTCAAGAACCGATGTTGCTTTACATTGCTACGACAAATAAAGTTGTCAGTATCGTCATGGTGGTGGAGAGACCAGAGGAAAATCAGGAACACCGGGTGCAGCGTCCGACATAATTTGTTAGCAAGGTCCTGACAGAATCAAAGCAGCGGTATCCGCACTATCAAAAATTGGCTTACGGTATTTTTCTAGCATCTCGTAAGTTACTACACCATTTTCAGAAGCATCCAATTACCGTGGTGAGCAAAGCTCCCATGAGAGACATAATCAACAATAGCGACGCCACATGACGTGTCGCCAAGTGGGGAATAGAGCTCTCAGCTTTCGACATTGAGTATAAACCTCGGACAGCAATCAAATCCTAGATCCTTGTTGACTTTGTCGCTGATTGGACAGAGACAAAGGAGAACATGAACCTCCCTGAGTCAGAATATTGGACCCTCCTTTTTGATGGGTCTAAGGCTCGAGGGGGCTCGGGGGCTGGCGTGGTGCTCAAATCACCCCAAGGAGATAAACTTTTATACGTGCTGCAGATCCACTTCACAGCGACAAACAACATTGCCGAGTATGAAGCACTGCTGCATGGAATCCGGATTGCTAAGGATATTGGCATCCGACGTTTGATGTGTTACGGAGATTCGGATCTTGTTGCTCAGCAAGTCTCGGATATTTGTAATGCAAATAAACACATGGCAGCATATAAAGCTGTCGTGGATGATCTATCTAAATCGTTCGAAGGGTTTGAAGTTCAACACATCCCTCGAGCAGAAAATGAGGAAGCAGATGCACTATCTCGCATAGGCTCTGCGCGGAAAGAGGTCCCAGATGGCGCTTTTTTAGAGCACCTCAAAGTCCCTTTGATAAAGGGAGTAGATGAGGAATATCCGGCCAAATCCGACTCACCTTTGATAGTAGTTCTGGCTATAATTCCTAGCTGGACTCAACCCTACCTCGATTATTTGGTCACCACACTGTAGCCAAATCTTTAGTGGCAAAAGCTTTTAGACACGGATTTTTCTGCCTTACAGCTTAGGCAGATGCCGAACGATTAGTCAAGATGTGCAAAGGCTGCCAAAAGTACACCAAGCAAGCTCATGTTTCGGCTGATCAGTTGCGAACAATACCTATAACATGGCCCTTTGCGGTCTGGGGGCTTGATATGGTAGGACCATTTAAATGAGCTCCAAGTGGATTTACTCACCTCTTAGTGATGGTGGATAAATTCACCAAATGGATTGAGGCTAAACCTGTCACTAGTTGTGATGGAGCAACAGCCAAAAGATTTGTCGAGGATGTTATAATCTGGTATGGTTATCCGCATAGTATTATCACGGACAACGGGAGTAACTTTTCCATGGGAGAATTGGCTGAATTCTGCGATGAGCAAAATATCCGGCTTGACATTGCGTCAGTCGCACATCCACAGGCTAACGGACAAGTCGAAAGAGCTAATGGTTTAATCTTACAAGGCCTAAAACCGAGACACGAAGCACCACTACGACGTGCTGTGGGGGCTTGGGCAGAGGAATTACCTTCTGTAATTTGGAGTTTACGAACAACTCCGAACAGGTCACCAGGATACACACCTTTCTTCTTGGTCTATGGCGCAGAAGCAGTTCTTCCTAGTGATTTAGTTCATACTTCTCCTAGAGTGGCCGCGTATATCGAAGAGGATGCCGAGATTTCTCGACAAAATGATCTCGACTTAGTCGAAGAAGTTCGCGTCGTTGCTGAAATGAGATCTACAGCCTATCAGCAGAAGTTACGCAAGTATCATAGCCAGAGAGTCTAAAACAGATCTTTCAATAAAGGTGATTTGGTTCTCCGGCTTGTGCAACAAAGAAAGCACAAACTTTCCCCAATATGGGAAGGGCCCTTTTTAGTTAGTCGAGTATTGCACAATGGATCGTACTACTTAACTGACATGAGGCCAGTCAAAGAAAGACCTGCTACTAAGAAGAGAAAGAGAGCTGGAGGCAGTACAAATCCGGATGAGTTAGACAGGCCGTGGAATATTGCTCAGCTACGTCCCTTTTATTCTTAGTTTATCCTTCTTTGTAATCATATATATGTAAATGTTCTTTGAGAAATAAAAGTTTTGGTTGCCTCAAGTTTTTCTGAGAAGTTTTTACCATCTTATTTTCAAATGATTATGTTATAGTCAAAAATCCCAGAACGCTTGAAAGTACTTTATGCTCATGTTCGTTCTGGTCTAGATTTCCGATTCTAAAAATGCTACCTTTGGGTATAACTCTAAAATTTCTAGTCTTTACTTTGGTTATTTGTCTGATAGCTGGATGCGGGTATTTTCCAAGTAGTGAATTGTTGGTACTGGAAGCCGGCTTTGTTTCCGAGTTTAAACTGGTTTAGCAAGTGAGCTCCGTTGCTCGGCAGAGTTTCTGGCTGAAGGTTTAGCTGGCTCACGAAAGGGACGAGGCGGAAAGCCAGATAAACGATAAGTAGTGGCGAAAAATTTCAAGTGCTTATCAAAATATTTCAAGCACACAAAAAAAAGCCAAAAGTGCTGAAGAGATCACAAACTTGCCACTAGCAAAATCAATAGTACTCAATATTTACAAACGCATCATATTCTTTTCGGAGTAATACAAAATTTTCTGGTCTATGATGCAGGAGGAGATGAAGGAGCTGCCGGCTCGCTGGTTACTCCGCCTTGATATCGTTCCGAGGATTCCGGATCTGAGGTGGTCCGTTCATCGTCAGAAACTTCTTCGGTTTCTTCTGGAGGAGGTGGAGGAGTAGCTACGTGGGTGAAGAAGGGGATCTTGTAGCTGGTCAGATCAGCTACGTGACACCCGTATCCGGCGCAGGAGTGCATGATGGCTTGAAGGTCTTGCTCCTGGCCATCTTCGTCTACCTTGCAGTACCCTCTGGTCACTTGCCATATCTCCATGTTTCCATGGTGGCTCATGACCATGGTGAGAGCGTTCTGCGCAGTAGTCCGCGCGTAGGACATATTCCAGTCCCGAACAAGCTGCGGCATCTCCTAGGCCTTGTCCCCCACCTGAAAATCCGACATGCTTGGCATGTCCGGAATCCTGAGAGACTCGCCAATGTCCTCAAGGGACTGGCGGAAGTCATGAAGAAGACCACCGACTTGGGTAAGCCGGTGGGTGCGGGGCTCGGAGGAGGAAGAGTCCATCAAGTTCAGAGGACCTATACACAAAACAAGTCAAAGAAAAATCCGACATTGATGAAAGTCGAAGAAATGATAAGTCAGACAGATGGAACGTACCAAGAATGACGTCGTCAATCTTCGTCTTCTCCTCCCGGAGACACTGGAGTTCAGCCCGGAGCGCCTCGGAGATGTCCTTCTCTTTGCCAAGCTCATTCTTGAGGTCCGAGATAATTTTATCTTGAGCAGCGATCTTGCGATCACGCTCTTCAGTGGCCATGGAGGAGGATTCCAGGACTTGAGCTATGCTCCTTTCATGATTCTCCTTAAGCTTATCCAGCTCTTGGCAAAGTCCCTTGTTCTCCACCACCAGGGTCTTGAGGTTCTCGACCTCTTCAATCATAGCAATGGATTGTTTCACCAGCGCTGTAAGACAAAAATGAACAACAGTTCAGAAAAAATTCGACATTGAAAAAAACCAAAAGACAAGGTTTGAATCTCGGAATGTTTACCTTCGGGTTCATCCTTGGCTACCTTAAGTTCGGAATTTTTAAGCCGGAGAGCCTTGATCTCTCTCCGCTTATTGCAGACATTGGTCAGTAATTCCTGGTTATAGGAACATACTTTCTGTAAGTCAGAATACCCAAAGTCAGAAAGCTACTTAAGACTCGGGCTAATATTTTTTGCTAAATATCAGCACGAGCCTTGGGGGCTACACTAGTTAGTTCTTTGGCTAATAAACCCGGATTCTATATCCTACTTCATGCTTGGGGGCTAGAGGATATGATATAACATAATGTAAAAACAAGAGTTGGAATTCCGACTTACATATTGCTCGCGGGTGAGTTTATCTAAACCCGCGTTCACTTCAACTGCCACCTTCTCGGCAAGAGTAAGAGGGATCACTGGGGCTGTTGGAAGCTCGCCAGCCCTAATCCTCTCGTCGTGAAGGCGGACTTGAGCGAGAAGGTCGGAGAACTTGACGTCCTCTACTT
Organism: Avena eriantha; assembly: GCA_910589775.1. Lineage (NCBI taxonomy): Eukaryota > Viridiplantae > Streptophyta > Magnoliopsida > Poales > Poaceae > Avena > Avena eriantha. The sequence goes on from OU342743.1 coordinate 522,277,730, forward strand.
CTTGCGCTTCCTCTTTGGGGGATAAATGGCTTTTGTCCAGGACTTGCCTAGCCAGCCGCTGGATTTCCTCTGTAGATTTCCGGGACAGGCCAAACTTGGCAAGTCCCGGATTGCTGATGAGGTTGTCGGCGAAGACTTCAGCCGAGGGATCATTACCCGAAGAGGGTTCACCCTTATCTTGACCTGACGCACCCACGGTGACGTCAGTTTGCGACCCAAGGATCGCAGGATCTGTTGGACGAGCCAGATCTTCTGCAACCACCGGAGAAGGAATGATCGCCGGAGTTGCAGAAGGTCGAGGGGCAGGAGTTGGAGGAGCCACGACAGGGGAAGCTATGGTGAGCTTCGTCTGTCGCAGGGGATTCGAAGGAATCCCTTTCCCCTTACCCTTGATGATAGGCTTTGCTCTGAGAATGTAGTAAAGTTGAAAACATTACATCTCAAAAAGAAATTTGAGAAAGGTGCAAAGGCGGAAATTGTGAATGAAAGTTACCTCTTCACAACAGGCACTTCCTTTGTGCCAACAGCCACTGTCGGAGCTTTGTGCTTCTTGAGCGCAAGGTCCGGCAATGGGACCACTTCTGTCTCCTGAGAAAACTCAGGAGGATATCCTTCGAGCGAAGCAAGCTCCGACTCGGGGAGGTCAGCAAGATGAAAACAACAAATCATATCAGTATTGCAGTATAACTTGAAGATTGAAACATATAAAAGGTGTATTGATGGAGGCTTACCGGCACCACGGGGTTTTCCGCCGTGTACATATCCAGAGAAATCTCCGGAATTCTCCTCTCGATCTGCTCCTTGATCAGCCACTTGATCTGGCTGATCTAGCCTTGAGTGGTGTAGGATTTGGGGCTGATGCGGAGGGAGTCTTTTTTGGATGACGTGATGGAGTGCATCAGTCTATCCCCGTGGTACTAAAGTAGCTAGATCCAACGTGAGACCCAGCACTGGACCAAGTCGGATCCCTTCAGACCCTTGTGCTTGATCAAATATTTGATCCGCCTCTTAGCGAGGATCAGATCGTCGGTGAGAGCCGGAGCAGCCTCGTCCCAGGAAAGCTGAGACGTGGTGGCGCCGTGCACAAAAGCCGGCAAAGAAGTAGCTTTGCCAGGAGCCGGAATATCCCTATGGTAGGAAAAGGTGGCTGGCCATTGTTTGACTGACTCAATAGCAGAAATTTTGGGCTATGCCCGGTCACGTCTAAGTGAAAAGCTAATAGTGCTGGTGATGTAAGGAACACCGGCAGTGATGGAATTTCTCCGAACATGAAAGTAGTACCGGAAGAGAAGCAAACTCGGCCTAATGCTGAGAAAGCCCTCTCAAAGCGATGCATATGCACTCATCTCTAAGAGAGAGTTGGGAGGAAGATTGTGGAGTTGAACTCCGTAATGATCTATCACCTCGGAGAAGAACTCCGAGGGAGGAAAAGACAGACCTCGGTCGAGATGGGTGCCAAGGTGGACTCGCTCGCCGTCGTGCGGGTTGGGGACGGTTTCGCCGGAGTCGCTCCGCCAGTCGCCGGCGGGGAGAAGCCCCTCCTTCTCCATGTTCTTGAGCCCGTCCTCGTCAAGGACGCAGGGGATCCTGATTCCCCGGAAGCTTTCTTTCTTCGCTGCTGCTTCCGCTGTCGCCGCCGCCGCTGCTGCCGCCAAACCGGAGGAAGAAGATGATGAAGCCATTTCTCAAGTGAGAAGATGACCTGAAAGTGGCGGCGCTGGGAGTTCTGTGGGGAAAGGACGAGGGAGCTCTGTGCGCGCAGGAGGATTGGGAGGAAAGGAAACGGCAAAGGACTGGTGGAAAGGAGAAGGAGAAATCCAAACCCCTTATATCCACCTAAGTGCGCCAAGATTCGTGCAAATGCTATAGTGTAACCGCCACGCATCTTGGAAAGAACTAGGAAGGACCCACGCGATGATTGTGTCTCCTCGATCTCCACGCACGCATCGAAACGGCGTCTCGGTTCCGCGAACCGCGGACCCACCAATGGTCCTGCTGACATCACGCCTGTCAGATGACGTGACTTGACCATGCTTGTGTCAGGTGGCGTTAGAAACCAATTTCCGGCTTAGTTTAAAATCGAGCTTGAAAATCTGAGTAACTTGTTGATAGGTGCGACTTATTTTTAAGACCCGGATCGTATTTTTTGTTGTGAAGTTTTAGGAACCCTTCAAGATTTTGCAAGCCGAAGATCAAGCTAGACGATGATAAATCCGACTTTGGATCTTGGAGGCCTCCGGGGGCTGCTGTTGGGGATATACTTTCCGGGTATCCTCACAGTTCCTCACTGACTAGGGTGGCCCACTTCGGGTTAGAGCTTTGCTTCACGGGCGGCCTAGTGAGGAGAGAAGACGGAGTCCAATCCGGCTACGGGAAGGCCCAGAAGACTTACCGACTTAGGCCCATAATGTTACTTGTAGTCCAAGATGTACTCTGTAACCAACTCTTAGTCGTAGCCGGATTGATCTCTCCTGTAAACCCTAGGCCGGATATCTATATAAGCCTTCCTAGGGAGAGCCTTTAGGGCAACACAATAGTCTACAATCTCAACTCGCACAGGCGATACCCTTGTAACCCATATTCCGGCTCTGCCGTATTACTGGATTGCTAGCAGGAGTAGGATCCGTCCAAAGCCGGCAGATTCGAACCTGGGTAAACTTGTGTGCTCACCGTCCGTAATACCGTACGTCTCACACCCCTCTCTTCCACACGCCTCGAGGACCCCCTCATGGTGTACTTGTCCTCAATCCAACGACATAACCCCATTCTATTCCACAAATATAAGCATAAAGCAGCTTGAACATTATTGAAAATTCATGAAACCTATAACATCCCAAAACTTTAATGAAGGTTATCAAGATTCAAATCACCCAATTTAGGGTTAACAAAAACTTTTTATCATTAAAATAATTAAGAATGCATATGTGTGTTGCATTAAAATAGAATTGTTTGGAATTGCCATGCTTGATTGATCTAATGGTTGTAAAATGATTCAAGGATGAATGCCACATCATCTAGATCATTCCAAAACCAAATCCAAAGAAAAAGAAATCAAATGGAATTAATAAATGCAAATGGACACTTTTGCCATTTTAATCCACTAGGCCACTTTAGGTGTTCCTAGATGTCAAATTCAAACAGAAACAATTCCAACTCTTTGCACCCCTTGCTAGTACAAGTAAAGATATACCAAGGCCCACTTTGAAATCTTACAAAAACATTTAAACACTAGTTTTAAATGGCATGTGAAAATGGAATCTATTTCATATGCATAGATCCCACTTTTGCAAAAACCCCTCAAATGAGTTCACCTTGACAATCCCAAGCAACCACAGATGATCAAGCATATGACTAACACACCCACCAAAAATCTTTTCAAAATTCAAACAAAACTGTCCTGCGACCATTTTGTCGAACAATTGGTAGGCACAGAAGATTTGGCCTAACTAATATTGTTGCTAATCAACTCTTTGTCCCCCATTCAACCCCCTGTGCTCTTCCCTTTCTCCCCTAGTTCCAACCAAGCCATCAAAGAGCTACCATTTAGCTTCTAGCAGCAGTGCCGCGCCACCCCGAAGCCATGCTCGCCGGTCGATCATGGGCAGATCACAGGAGACCACCCCGCCCTCTTCCGCCGCACTAGGGAGGTAGGCATGATAGCACCGCCGCCCACGGTCCCTTCCTCGAGCAACGCCAGGCCCTGGACCACCGTAGAAAACCCGCGCAATGAGCCTTTGTGCCATGCACAGAGCATGCCAGAGCACCGTCCCCGACAGGCCAGCACAAGTCGTGCCTTGCCCTTAGCTTGCACGCGCCGCTCCACCATAACCCCAGCATGCTCCAGGACATGCCCTTTTCCCGCCGCACGACCAGCAGCCACCGCACGCAGCGTCGAGCACCGCCTCTTCCACGCAGAGCGTCAACCTTTCCCAACCGCATACCACCGCCCCTAGCTGCGCCATTGCATCGTAGCTGACCGCCAGGAGGCAAGACACCGTCCGCCTACCCCGCCCATGCCTCTAGCACCCTGTACCATCGTCACCGACGAGCTCATCGTCGCACCCCATGGTCCCCTCGTCAACCTATAAAAGGAGGGCACCCCTATCCCATTTCTGCACAACACTTACCTCCCATCTCACCAATGATCCTTCCCCACCTCTCGCAGGAGCCGCTCGAGCCCCCAGTCGCCGGAATTTCCACTGGTGCCGCCGCAGCAGAGGAGAAAGGGGCCTGTCGATTGCAACTACCCTAGGAGCCGCCGTGACCTCGCCTGAGCCTGCCATCGTCCACTCGTTCGATTGCCCCATCGCCACGTTAGCTGGAGCCCTGGTAAGCCCCCAATCGACCCCCACCGAGCCACTAGGGTTCAGTCTCGCCGACGACCTGTCCATCATCGACGATGAACTAGAGCCATCAATCGTAGTTCTAATCGCACGGTCCATATCGCCCTGTACCGCTTCGCGTTTAGTTGCGCCGCTGACGTGTGGACCCCCCTTGTCAGTTGCCCACTGCGCCGCAGAACGTCACTGGGCCGGCCCATTTAGTTTCCCGCCTTAGCCCGTAAATTCAAATATAGGTTTTTCTATTTAGACTTAAACTCAATTATGTCCACTAGTTTAAAAACTAATTCAGAGAGTTCTACAAAACGAAATTGAATGATTCAAATTTTGTTAGAAAGATAATTAAAATCTATATCCAAGACCGTTGGATTTAAATCAATTAGAGTTATAGATCACATATAGCAAAAATAACAAGACAGAGACGTTTCTACATTCAAACATTTTTCAAAAATCAACCATAATAGCTTTTGAGTTGATTCCAACTCTCAAAAATCACATTTGATAATATCTATCTGAATATGTAATAATATTCAGGTTTGCATACATTGACTTTGGACTAGTACCAAAATAATGCTATATAGGCACTTCTAGTCACTTTAAATCATTTAAATATTAATCTTAAACTTTATAAAAGGTGACCCAACATTTAAATCACATTCCCATGTATTAGAATATGTGGTGATGACATGTGTCAACACGATCCCATATTTTAATTGGAGAATATTAAATCTTAATTAATTTAAATGAGTAGAAATTACTTTTCTCAAATAAAATAAATGAAACTAGTTCATTAAATCTTGTGATGAGTGTGATGATACTAGATCATCAAGTATGTGCCTTAGTGTGCTAAATATACTAATTAAGTATTGTTTGGTGATTGTGTATCCCGTATGTATTTATAGACGATAGTATCGACCAAGTCTACGAGGAGGAGGAGTTCTACCCCGAAGAAGATGAGGAGAATTTCAACCACTGCACCAATGAAGGCAAGCCATCACTACTAAGGAAGTTAGCCCCTTGCAAGCTAACACTTGCAAGCTATTGTTAGCAAGCTAGAATTAAGCAAGGTAACCTAAGCAAGATGCATTAGGCATGCTTGGTTATAAAATTTAATTTATACCCATCCCAAGTTTTTACTTACAAGCTTTATTTCTTTTCCTTTACCAAAGTTCCTTACTTTTATTTATAGATAGCATAAAGAGTATAAAACTAGGCCTATCTAGTTACACTTATATGTGATTCTATGGCATGAGATTGAGATTAGCATCCCACCTTAGCGAACACTCTTAACTTAGTGATTAGAGCTAAACCAAAAACTTGATCACTCTAGATGGGATTACTTGGTGAAAATGCTTATGAAAACCTTGAATGATGAGTCATTCTATAGAGATGTTTTGACATGTGTTGAGAAACACAATTTGTTTATGATGATGAAAATGTTGAGGCATGAGCCTTAGCCCTTTATAAAAACTGATGGTTGGGTTCAGATGCGATACCATTCCAATATTACTGTACAACCACAAAACCTGAATTGGGTAAGGCTTAGCTGGAAGTTCATATGCATTAGTATGAGTTCCCTCGTGAGAGAGGTTTGAGTGGAGGCTACCTCTCAATGTTGTCCACCTATGCAGTTCCCAGGATGGCAGATGGCCATGGCTGGGACGCCAAGCTCATAGGAGAGGTGCGTATACTAGGGTGTGTAAAGGAAAGGTTATGTTTGATTATCCGCATACTAAGTATGACAATTCAGGGTTATCCCTGGCGGATGTATTGAATGTTGTGATGAAAGTGTACCACCTCTGCAGAGTGTCAAACTATTCGAATAGCCGCGTCCGTGGTTATGGACAGTTGGAGTGGCCATACTGTTCCGTTGTCAGATGTTTTCAAAATGACTTATGAAATGAATTGTGACATGACTTGACCACAACAAAGTTTTGACTATGACAACTAAGTTCCCACTTAGGTGATTTAGAACTTTATTTTATCTTTCTTTGTTTCTGAACTCATCTTAGGTTTCAAACTTAACTTTGCAAATAAACTTAGAGTTTAGAATTCCTACTAGAACTACTTTACTTGTTAGTGATAGTTTGCGAGTACTTAAAGAGTACTCATGGCTTTGTCCCTGGCTATTCCCGTGGCTAGATTATGAGGAGGACTATTCGGAAGAAGGACAGCAGGACGACTACGACAACTAGGATCATCTCCCATCGTTAGCATTGCTTGTGACATTGAAGATGGAGCCCACAGCTAGGCTTATTATTCTGCTACTTGTTTGTATTAAGACTGGATCATGAGATCCTTTATTTGTGGAAGACCTTATTATGGTTTGTAATGGATGATCTACTATGATATCCAATATGTTATGTCTCGCAAAAATGGTAATCCTAGGATTGCGATGTATGGCATAACAAGCATCTGGGATTAAAAATCTGAGTGTTGACAAGTTGGTATCAGAGCCATCCTGACCATAGGAGACCCTAGTTAGAATTGACGTCCGAACAAAAACGTAGTTTCAAAACCAACGTGAGTATTTATGAAATTCTATTCCCCTCTTACCCTTGAGATTCTTTCAAAAAGATACATGTTTCTCAAAAATTCTTACATTACGACATAAAATTTGACACACTTGGTCACCTTACTAACTTACTCATCCTAAATTTTTATAGATGGAAGTTCAGTACTGGAAGTTCTACCAGTTGGGCAACAGAGGCCAACTAATCTTCGAGAGGGATCTTGATGCACTGTCTGAGTACCTTGAGCGTCCGCATCTGGAATTCTTCGGAGCTCAACTCAAGGATTTTCCAGGAGGAGATTTACAATGGATGATAGATGCTTATCTTCTAGGCAAGATGGAAGCACCTCTTTCCGAGAAGATTCAATTCACCGTGAGAGAGAACAACTGGCTAGATGGATTAGCCAGGGGTTTGCATGAAGCTCTCGCTCGTCTTTGCGCATAGAATGTCAACTTGATCCAGGGAACTCGCTTTGCTCACTATGCAAGGCGTGATTCTATGGGAATGCCTCTACAGATGCCAAGTCACCCGGAGTTGAAGAGCCAAGTGGAGAACCTTGACTTCCTACTATATGACAGACATAAGGAATTGGACAATGCTCGAGATTACACCAACCACAACCTTGCCATTGCCACCTAGAAGGACCAGACGTTTTCACTGCTCGTCAAGGATCGTCAATCACTTCGTTGTCAACACGCAAAGAAGGATCGCACCATCAAGCGTCTTCGCAAGAAGGTGGCCGACCTCGAGAAGACCATCAAGGAGCAAGAAGCTCAGCTAGCAGCAAAAGAAGAAGAGGAAGAAGGTGAAAACATCTAGGGGATATTCACTCGTACCTCAGCAATGATGATGACTACCTATAGGATGATGCCATGGACTTCTACACCGACGATGATGACTCTGACTTCATCGATGATGAGTAGATACACTAGAGCACTAGAGTAGGAGTGAGAAGTATCGGTCCCATTGCATCTTAGCTTATAGAATGGTTCTTAAAACCATATGTTTTCCTTTTGTTGTGGTGTGTGTGTTTGTATTGTGTGCTTTGCATGAATGAATGAAAAGAAGTTAGTTTGCGAAACTTGTGTCAAACTCAAATTTTTAGCTTTGAAACCACAACCATGAACCTTAGAACTTTCCCTCTTGCCCCATTATCTATCTCAATCTTCAGATGACTCGTGGAAACCAAGGAGGGAGCAGCTCATCGCGGGACCCGATGCTGCAAATTCTGTAGAAGCTAATTGCGGACCGCGAAGCTAGTAGAGCAAAGTGCCAAGCAAATCTAGCCACCCTGCAACAGATCGCCCAGATGGCCCACAACAATCAGGGCGATGGAAATCAGGATCATCATGGATCCAAACTCAAAAACTTCCAAAATACCAATCCACCTATCTTTAGCAAGTCCGAAGACCCGTTGGATGCTACATGGAGAATAACTTAGAAGTTGCGGGAGTTGACGACAATGAGAAAGTTCTGTTTGCCACCCACTATCTGGCAGGAGATGCAAGAGCCTGGTGGACTAGTATCCGTAATATGAACCACGGTCAGATCATGACGTGGGAAGCTTTCAAAGTCAAGTTCAGTCGCACCCATGTGCCACAGGGTTTAGTCACCATAATGAGAGATGAATTCAGAGAACTAAAGCAAGGCAGAATGACTGTAGTGGAGTACCGTGACAGATTCTTGTCCCTCGCTAGGTATGCACCTGATGAGATCAACATTGAAGCCAAGAAGAAGGAGAGATTCCTGAACGGACTGCATGATGAGATGCAGACGGTGCTAGTTAACATCAGTTTTGAGGATCTCGAAGAGCTAGTCGACTCTGCCATCTAGATGGAAGGGAAGATCAACCAAGCGAACGACAACCGCAAACTTCGAATGATGCACCAAGCTGGGTCCCACAGTGCCCAGAAGTATCGCCCCAACCCGTCTGCCGGATATGCCTCACGGAACAATAGACCCCCAATGTCCTACCCAAGCTACCCCAACCGTAGCGGAGCAAATGTGAAGTCCGGAGGGAACAATAACAACTACCCCGGCAACTCCAACAACTTCAACCGTGCACCACCCAAGTCCAACAACAACAACAACACTGCCCCAAGGACTAGAAGAAATGATGTGCCTGTTGCAGCCAAAGACAAGTCTCAGGTTACTTGTTTTGAGTGTGGAGTGAAGGGTCACTACTCCAATGAGTGTCCCAAGAAGATTGTCGCCACTTCCAATGTGAATGCCCCAGCTCAACAGCAGCGCCGTGTTCATCCTGGAAGAAGATTCGCCCCGAGAACCCTCACAACCGCAATGGCCATCTCTTCCACATGAACACCGAAGAATCCCAAGAACGCCAGATGTCGTGCTGGGTATGTTTTCTGTTAACTCAGTATTAGCAAGAGTGTTGTTTGATTCTGGAGCATCGCACTCGTTTGTTACAGAATAATTTGCATGCACTAGTAAGATTCACCCAACCAACTTGAAGCATGATATGATAGTTCAAATACCTGGTTCAACCACCAAGGCTAGAAAATTTTGCAAAGTTGTGCCTATCAGAATCCATGGGATAGATTTTTATGCCAATCTAATAGTACTTGGAACCAAAGGTTTGGAAGTAGTACTAGGAATGGATTGGATGTCGAAGCATAAAGGATTGATCGACTGTGCCAAGAAAGCCATCACCATGACCAGTAGCTCTGGAGTATCAGTAGAGAATATATCTAAAACCTTGCCCCGTCAATTCAAATGCAACAAGAGTCTAGGCCTACCAACCATAGACCAAGTCAGAGTAGTCTCTGAATACCCCGACGTATTCCCAGATGAATTTGTAACATCCCAAATTTTGTAATTTCAGATGTTACTAGTAAGCATGCTTCATATCATTTCATCATGGCATCACATATCGAAAATTTTGCATCAGGTATTTTCTCAAACCCCATAGTCAATTATAGACAAAAGGGGTAAAAGCTTTTTAACCTTTTTAACCATCAAAACCTTTGCAAAAAGATTGTTTTATAGTTCTATTCTAACCCTCTCCTTTTTACAAATTTTTAGAGACCAAATTCGTCTAATTCGGAGTCCGTTTGCAAAAGTTATCAAACAAATAGCAATTCAGAAATTATTAAAAGAATAAAAAAAAACCTAACCTAACCTAACCGGGTCGGCCGTGCCAGTCCGGGAACCTATGTACCGCGCGCCAGCGAGCAAGCGGGCGGCGCGCAGCACAGCCGCCGCCCAAGCCGGCCCAACCTGCCAGCCCGCCAGCAGCCCGTGAGCAGCCGCCAGCGCCCGCCCCGTGCCCGCAGCCGCTGACAGGCGGGGCCCGCCTGTCCGCTCGCCGCCTCCGAGTCCGGCTCGGCCTCGTCCGCCGCCGCCACCTCAGAGACAACCGTCTCCGGCGAATCCGGAGCGAACTCCGCGACTTCCGTGCCAAGTCCTCTGCCTTTAAATAGCCCTCGGGACGCTCTCCTAGAACCCTAACTTTTTCCGCCGCCGGATTTCTCGCCGGAGCCCCGCCGCTCGCCGCCTCCGGCCGCTGTCCGCCGACGCCTCGGAAAGGAGGACCACCGCCGCCCTAGGGAACAGGACCACGAGGAGGAGCCGCACGCTGTCCGCCTCTCCGTCTCGCCGGAGAAGCACCACCGGTCATCGCCGCCATCCGCCGCCGCCTTCAGCCGCCTCCCGCCGGTAAGCCGCTGCCCCCTCCACCTCCGACCGTCAGATCTAGATCTGACGGCCCCCAACGGTCAACCGCCCCCGGCCAACCCCGCCTCGCCACGTGGCAGCACCGCATCGCCGCCGCGTCGGTAGAGCGTCGACGACACACGTGCCCCGTGTCGCCGCGTCACTGGCCCTTTTTCTTTTTCTTTTTTTTAATGGACTGAAATTGCTCCAAATTTGTAAAATCCATAGTAATTCGAATATTAGTCCAAAAATTGCGTATAATATACCGTTGGATTCATATTTTCGAGTAGAACACAGATCTACAATAATATTACTGTTTTGCCACAGAAAGCTTGCAGTAGAATTAAAAGTTTAAATTAGAGTATTTTAATTCTAGAAAATTATCCGTAGCTCCGTTTTAGTTGATTCTTGTTGCGTTGGCTTTGTTTTGACAATACCTTCTGTAGAAAATTGTCATATCATGCTTAGGGTGTTTAGATATGTCTCGGGATAGATTAGAGCTGTAGATCTAGTTTCAAGCCTGGTTAATTAGGGTTTTATCCAAATACCTAAAATCTTCGGAAAATCGATTCTAATGGCATACCCAACTCAACAACACCCCTGGTTAAAACCCTTGGTCGAAATCAAATCCATCCTTGCATATTACCCTGTTGCATGCATGCATATTTGACTTCGTGACTTGTGTTGTGCAAATAGTGATTGAATCCATGTTTGTTTCGTTAGATTGCTCGGAGTGCGCTGAGGAGTATTGTTGTGTAGATTGCTGCTCGGATCAAGGAAAGTTACATCACTTGTTCATATTAATATCCCAGTTTTGAATACTATGCATTTTTTGCTCTTCAAAATAATAGTATGCATGTGTAGGATTGTTTTCGTAGATCTACTTGAAAATATTTTTGCAAGTGCGATGATTTTGTAGTATGCCATGAGTAGCTTTATACTTAGGAGTTTCCGTCCTATTAGGTTCGTCTGTTTTTGCTAAGTATTGCTTGCTATGCTACATATACACTAAGTATCGTTGGGAGGGTTCAAAAGACTCAAAATTTTCTAAGTATGAGAGCTCTCTCGAGCGAACTCTTCTTCTCCAAAACCCCCTTCAAAATAAAACTAAGTTTTCTTCTGGGCGGAATGGTTGTCGGGACAACGAGTGAGATTTTGGTGGAGGACGGCCGCCCAGGAATCAAAGAAGTCTGCCATGTTTCAGAATTCAGAAGCTTCCCGTGCAACCACAATATATATGGGCTCTGTCTTGGCTTAGTACTTAGTGGGAAACCTCGCCGGGGTATCAACATTTGGAGGTTCTTGGCACGGTTGGATCCAGCTGGTAGAGGGGCTACTAAGGGAAGGCTTCGCCATGGTCTTGTCTGTAAAAGGACTTGATCGTGGATTGTAGGGAAAGTGCACAACCTCTCGAGAGTATTGCAATCTGATCGATCAGCCGTGTTCACGGAAACAGAACAACATTGAGCATCTGAAGGATGGAGCCTCTGAAAGATCTTCCTCTCTCTCTTTTCCAAACATAAAGTTTGTATAAACCCCAAGGCGTGAGTAATGTCGCCATTGGGTGGGATTTTGGGAACTTGGTGCGTAATATCCAAGTGCTAGGTTGATTTGGGCACTTGGTGAGTAATATCCATGTGTTCCATTCAACCCTATACTACTTATCAAATGTTACAAAGTAGGGAAAACTTTCCTCCCTTTTTCTTATTACACTGGTAAAATTGGCTTTACGCAAATGAACCCTAGAGCCTACTCTTAGCCTTGCATGTAGAGATAGTCTTACTCTTTCCTTGGTGTAATTTGCCAATACATTCAAAGTATTGACCCAACTTGTTGGCTGCACGTCTTATGTGCAGAATTCGAAGATTGAAAGGTGCGTAGGGATCGCGGGTCTTCACGCAGCTAGCCTGAGGCATTGATGGACTCAAGTTTTATTTAGTTTCCGCTGTTTTATTTGAGCTAGCAACGAGCTATGCAAGTTGTAATAATTATACTCTGGATTATTCGTGTAATAATGACTTGTGTTTTACATGATATTCATCGACTGTGAAGTGCTAGCTGTTGATCCAGGGACTAGCACGTTAATCACAGGGACTTAGGATCCTTAACGATCCGAGGTCGCAACAGATGGTATCAGAGCACAAAGTTGCCTGTAGGACATGACCCCTAGGATTGGAAACCACCTTTACCATGTGTGTTATGCTTTCTATATTCTTCTAAGTTATTTGTACTCTTCTAGTATTTCTCTTCCTTATCACCCTGTGCCTAATTTTTATCTCCTAACCTAAAGATGACGGCCTTCTACTACGACACCGCCGAAGACATCATGTGCCTGCGCTTCGGGGAATGCCTTCTGGACATCATCAAGACACTGAAGTTACCCATGCCATCAATCAAGGGAAGCGAGTTGAGGAAGATGCACAAGGAAGGATGCTGGGCAATTAAAGTCATCCAACCAGGGCGCAGTCAGATAGAACCCAAGACGGAGGCCATTGTACTCAATGTCACCAGCGACTCCAAGGAGAAAGGACTTAGCATTTTCTTGTAGGAGCTCATTGGATGCCTTTGCGGACGCCACCATGAAGAGGTTGAAGGCAACTACATCAAACTCTTTGGAAGACGTGATGAGAAGGGAGTTCCAATCGAGTTAACCCCGGAGGAAAGGAAGACATGCAAGCATCGAAGAATCCAATATCAAGACTTGGAGTTCCACATCAATGACCTTCAGAAGGGGAGCTGCCTTGAGATCATGAGGAATGACGAGCTTTGTGCCCTAGTCAAGGAGAAGGACGAGAAGATCGAAGAGCTGGAAGAGAAGATCAAGTCCCTAGGAGGGGAGCTCACCGCCCAAGACAAAAGGTTCGCTAATCAAGAGAAGAGGGTGCAAGATAAGAACAAGAAGATTAGAGAACAAATTCTAGTGCTCGCAAAGAACGAGATGGAGTTCAAGAACCTTGCCACCATGTTGAAGGACCTGCGAGCAGCCAAGAGGAGCTTGGAGGAGAAGATCACGCCCGTGACTATGGGGTCAAGTTTGATCAAGAAGCTACAGAAGGAGAAGAAGGAACTCCGAGCGAAACTGGAAGCTGCTACCCAGGAACTGCAAGAGGTGAAGGAACTTCAGGGAAGGCTCGAAGCTGCAACACCAGAGCCATAGGAGATGAAGGAACTTCAAGAGAAGCTTGAAGCCACGACGAGGGACATGGAGCTACACAAATCACTGCTGGAAAAGGAAGGCTTCATCCTTGAGGATGAGGAAGTGGATGATGAGTAGAGCACTGGACAACCATTAGTTCTATAGTCAAACGTTATTCGCGATTGTAATGAGTACCAAAAACCTTATATTGGTTAGTTAAACTTGGTTGAGTGTGTGGATTTTTGTGACATGTGTGCTTTGCGTGTGTTTTTCTTGTTTACATAAGGGTAGGAGTTTATCCCTTAGACTTTCTTTCTATTTCTTAACTTGTCTCCCAAACCCTCCAGATGGCGAGACGTGGAAACAACAATAACAACATGCCCCTAGAGATAGCACAACTTCTGAACTCCCAGAATCAGCTGATCCAACTCCTCACTCAAAACATGCAAAACAACAACAACAACAACCCGCCGCCTCCGCCACCCCCACCACCTTAGCAGGATCGCTTGACTCGGTTCTTGAGGTTGAACCCTCCAACTTTCTCAAGTAGTTCTGAGCCAATTGTGGCAGACGACTGGCTCCGCACCATCAACAAGAAGCTAGACACCGTCCAGGTTGTTGAAGCCGACAGGGTGCGCTTTGCCGCGCACCAACTTGAGGGACCAGCTGCCGAATGGTGGGATAACTACCAGGTCACCCACCCTGATATTGAAGCTATCACCTGGAACCAGTTTGAAGCACCTTTTTGTACCCATCACGTAGCCGCGGGAGTCATGTCACTTAAGAGACGTGAGTTCCGCGACTTGAAACAACTACACCGCTCTGTGCCCGAGTATGGGGACCTTTTCAACAAGCTAGCACGTTATGCACCTGATGATGTATCCACTGATGCCAAGAGACAAGAGGAGTTCTTGAGGGGACTTAATGACGAAATATCAATTCAGCTTGTGGCCCTGAAGTTTGATAACTATCAGGAACTCCTGGACAGGGTAGTTGTGGTTGAAGCAAAGCAAAGGAGTATAGAGAACCGAAAAAGAAAGTCCACCTCACACAAGCACAACTCTACCCCATATCAGAAGCAACGCACTTCGTCACCACCACCCCACAACCACAATGGCCACAACCACAATGGTCATCGCCATGGAGGACATAACCACAATGGCCATAAACACCGCAATGGTAATGGAAATGGCAATGGGAAGCATCTGAGTGAAGTGACATGCTTCAAGTGTAACAAGACAGGGCACTATGCGACTACTTGCCCCGAGAATACGAAGAATGGGAATGGCACTGGAAACGGCAACAGACACAACCATAGCAATGGTAATGGAAATGGGAAGAAGCTGAACCCGTTCGTCAAAGCCACGGTGAATCATGTATCCGTGGAGGATGCTCGTGAGGCACCTAACTCCGTGATCGGTAAGTTCAAGCTTAACTCCACACCTGCAGTTGTTCTTTTTGATACTGGTGCATCGCATTCAGTCATATCAAGGGTATTTGTGGATAGAAGCAAGATACCTACGGAGACTATTAGTACTCCCCTAAGGGTAAGTTCTCCTGGAGGAGAAATAGTGGCAAACTCTGGATGTCGTGGGTTAGAACTAAGAATTGGGGCGCACACTTTTCCCACCAGCCTAGTCGTTCTGGAATCACAAGGCTTAGACATAATTTTGGGCATGAATTGGATGACCGAGTATGAGGGAGTCATAGATTGTGCCAAAAGGACTATCGTACTCATGACTCCGGAAAAGAAAAGGATCTGCTTTAAGTCAGCTTTCGCACTCAAAGGAAGTATGGTGAACTCTCTTAAGGGGGTTAGCTTGGAGGATGTGCCAATTGTGAAGGAGTATCTAGATGTGTTTCCGGAAGAATTGCCAGGGATGCGTCCCGACCGAGACATCGAGTTTCTCATTGACTTGATGCCAGGTACTGGACCAATAGCAAAGAGGCCGTACAAGATGGATGTGGATGAATTGAAGGAACTCAAGAAACAGCTTAGAGAGCAATTGGACAAAGGCTTCATTCAACCAAGTGCGTCATCTTGGGAAGCACCTGTCTTATTCGTGGAGAAGAAGGATAAAACCAAGAGACTAGTCGTGGACTACCGTTCATTGAATGAAGTGACAATCAAGAACAAATACCCTCTACCCTATATTAACGACCTGTTTGACCAATTAAAGGGAGCTAGTGTGTTCTCTAAGATTGATCTCCGATCAGGTTATTTTCAGTTGAAGCTCCGAGAACAGGATGTACCCAAGACAGCCTTCACCACAAGATATGGATTGTATGAATACACCATGATGTCGTTTGGCTTGACCAATGCCCCAGCTTACTTCATGACTATGATGAACAAGGTGTTCATGGAGTACTTGGATAAGTTTATTGTGGTATTCATTGATGACATACTCATATACTCCAAGGACGAGAAGGAACATGAGAGGCACCTGCGCCTAACATGGAAAAGTTAAGGGAACACAAGTTATATGCTAAAATTAGCAAATGTGAGTTCTGGTTGAAAGAAGTGGGTTTCTTGGCCATATTGTGTCGGCTAAAGGAGTTGTCGTGGACCCAAGTAAGGTAGCTTCCGTGACAGAATGGGAGTCCCCTAAGAATGTGGGTGACATTAGGAGTTTCCTGGGCCTTGCGGGGTATTACCGAAGATTCATTGAAAACTTTTCCAAGATAGCAAAGCCCATGACAGAATTGCTGAAGAAAGAGAAGAAGTTCCAATGGACCGAGGCTTGTGAAGCAAGATTTCAGGAATTAAAGAAGCGTCTAGTAACAGCACCAGTTTTGTGTCTCCCTGACATCCAAAAGAACTTCCAGGTCTATTGCGACGCTTCCCAGCAGGAACTGGGTAGTGTTCTGATGCAAGATGGAAAAGTAGTGTCTTACACCTCTCGGCAACTTAAGCACCATGAGAATAACTACCCCACACACGATTTGGAACTAGCATCAGTTGTGCATGCGCTCAAGGTATGGAGACACTACCTAATGGGCAAACATTGTGATGTGTTCACAGATCACAAGAGTCTTAAGTATATCTTCACTCAAAAGGAATTAAATATGAGGCAAAGGAGATGGCTTGAGCTCATCAAGGACTATGACTTGGACCTGCAGTACCATCCTGGAAAGGCCAACGTTGTGGCTGACGCCTTAAGCCGGAAAGTCTATGTAAATGGACTTATCGTGGGAGAACTTCCAAATGATTCGTATGAACAATTCAAGGACCTTAGGTTGGAAATAGTTCCGGAAGGATACTTAGCCACTATGGAGATAGTGCCAATGCTTCTGGACCAAATCAAAGAGGCCCAGAAGGGGGACAAAGAGTTGGAAGAAATAAGAGCTAATATAAGCAAAGGTAAAGCAAAAGGGTTTCACACGGATGAACAAGGAACACTTTGGTATGAGAAACGTCTGTGCATTCCCGATAACCCTGACATCAGAAAGTTAATCCTTCAGGAAGCTCACGATTCGCCTTACTCAATTCATCCTGGTAATACAAAGATGTACATGGATGTGAAAGATAGGTTCTGGTGGAACAACATGAAAAGAGAAATTGCTGAATATATCTCCTTGTGTGACGTGTGCAACAGAGTCAAGGCCGAACATCAAAAACCAGCAGGACTGCTGCAGCCTTTACCTGTGCCCAATTGGAAGTGGGACAAGGTAGGCATGGATTTTATCACAGGACTACCGCGGACTCGTTCTGGGCATGACTCCATCTGGGTAGTGGTCGACCACTTCACAAAAGTGGCCCACTTTATTCCCGTAAAGACCACCTATACAAGTGCTAAACTTGCCAAGATTTATATGTCAAAGATCGTAAGTCTTCACGGAGTGCCCAAGGGGATTGTTTCTGATAGAGGTATCCAATTCACCTCTAAGTTTTGGCGACAGCTACACGAGTCTCTAGGGACACGACTGGAGTTTAGTACTGCCTTCCAACCGCAAACCGATGGACAAATGGAAAGAGTTAATCAGATCTTGGAGGACATGTTAAGAGCCTGTGCGCTAGACTATGGGTCTAGTTGGGATGATAACTTGCCATATGCGGAATTCTCATACAATAACAGCTACCAAACTAGCATCAAGATGGCCCCTTTGAAGTTCTATATGGCAGAAAGTGTAGGACTCCGCTGCTATGGAGTGGAGTTGGTGAACGGAGTTTGTTTGGACCTGAGCTGATCAAGGATGCCGAAGAGAAGGTGAGGCAGATTCCAGACAGGTTAAAAATAGCCCAATCCAGACAAAAGAGTTATGCTGACTCCAAGCGCAGGGATGTGACTTATGAAGTGGGAGACCGTGCGTACCTCCGAGTTTCACCACTACGAGGAGTTAAGAGATTCGGAATCAAGGGTAAGTTAGCACCCCGATTCATAGGGCCCTACAAAATCTTGGGTCGCAGAGGGGAGGTTGCCTATCAGTTGGAATTACCTGAAATATTAACAGTTCACGATGTTTTCCATCTGTCGCAACTAAAGAAGTGTCACCCAGAAATGGCTGAAACCCCACTAAAGGATACAGTTCCATTGGAAGAAGTTCAATTGGAAAACGATCTCACCTATGAGGAAAAACCCACCAGGATTTTAGAAACAGCCGAGAGAATCACTTGTACCAAGACTATCAAATTCTGCAAAGTTCAATGGAATCACCATTCCGAGGAAGAAGCCACGTGGGAACGTGAAGAAGATCTGAAGAAAGAACACCCACACCTATTTGCTAACCAACCTGAATCTCGGGGACGAGATTCTTCTTAAGAGGGGGTAGGTTTGTAACATCCCAAATTTTGTAATTTCAGATGTTACTAGTAAGCATGCTTCATATCATTGCATCATGGCATCACATATCGAAAATTTTGCATCAGGTATTTTCTCAAACCCCATAGTCAATTATAGACAAAAGGGGTAAAAGCTTTTTAACCTTTTAAACCATCAAAACCTTTGCAAAAAGATTGTTTTATAGTCCTATTCTAACCCTCTCCTTTTTACAAATTTTTAGAGACCAAATTCGTCTAATTCGGAGTCTGTTTGCAAAAGTTATCAAATAAATAGCAATTTAGAAATTATTAAAAGAATAAAAAAAACCTAACCTAACCTAACCGGGCCGGCCGAGCCAGCCCGGGAACCTATCTACCGCGCGCCAGCGAGCGAGCGGGCGGCGCGCAGCGCAACCGCCGCCCAAGCTAGCCCAACCCGCCAGCAGCCGCCAGCGCCTGCCCCGCGCCCGCAGCTGACAGGCGGGGCTCGCCTGTCCACTCGCCGCCTCCGAGTCCGGCTCGGCCCCGTCCGCCGCCGCCACCTCAGAGACGACCGTCTCCGGCGAATCCGGAGCGAACTCCGCGACTTCCGCGCCAAGTCCTCCGCCTTTAAATAGCCCTCGGCATGCTCTCCTAGAACCCTAAATTTTTCCGCCGCCACCACCATCGAGCGCTACCGGATTTATCGCCGGAGCCCCTCCGCCGCTCGCCGCCTCCGGCCGCCGTCCGCCGACGCCTCGGAGAAGGAGGACCGCCGCCGCCCTAGGGAACGGGACCGCGAGGAGGAGCCGCACGCCGTCCGCCTCTCCGTCTCGCAGGAGAAGCACTGCCGGTCATCGCCGCCGTCCGCCGCCGCGTTCAGCCGCCGCCCTCCGGCAAGCCGCCGCCCCCCACCACCTCCGACCGTCATATCTAGATCTAATGGCCCCCAACGGTCAACCGCCCCCGGCCAACCCCGCCTCGCCACGTGGCAGCGCCGCGTCGCCGCCGCGTCGGCAGCGCGTCGACGACACGCGTGCCCCACGGACCAACCGCGTTGCGCCACGTGTCGCCGCATCACTGGCCCTTTTTCTTTTTCTTTTTTTTAATGGACTGAAAATGCTCCAAATTTGTAAAATCCATAGTAATTCGAATATTAGTCCAAAAATTGCGTATAATATACCGTTGGATTCATATTTTCGAGTAGAACACAGATCTTCAATAATATTACTGTTTTGCCACAGAAAGATTGCAGTAGAATTAAAAGTTTAAATTAGAGTATTTTAATTCTAGAAAATTATCCGTAGCTCCGTTTTAGTTGATTCTTGTTGTGTTGGCTTTGTTTTGACAATACCTTCTGTAGAAAATTGTCATCTCATGCTTAGGGTGTTTAGATATGTCTCGAGATACATTAGAGCTGTAGATCTAGTTTCAAGCCTGGTTAATTAGGGTTTTATCCAAATACCTAAAATCTGTGGGAAATCGATTCTAATGGCATCCCCAACTCAACAACACCCCTGGTTAAAACCCTTGGTCGAAATCAAATCCATCCTTGCATATTACCCTGTTGCATGCATGCATATTTGACTTCGTGACTTGTGTTGTGCAAATAGTGATTGAATCCATGTTTGTTTCGTTAGATTGCTTGGAGTGCGCTAAGGAGTATTGTTGTGTAGATTGCTGCTCGGATCAAGGCAACTTACACCACTTGTTCATATTAATGTCCTAGTTTTGAATACTATGCATGTTTTGCTCTTCAAAATAATAGTATGCATGTGTAGGATTGTTTTGGTAGATCTACT
This sequence comes from Avena eriantha, assembly GCA_910589775.1. Lineage (NCBI taxonomy): Eukaryota > Viridiplantae > Streptophyta > Magnoliopsida > Poales > Poaceae > Avena > Avena eriantha. The sequence goes on from OU342743.1 coordinate 522,297,931, forward strand.
TGAAAATATTTTTGCAAGTGCGATGATTTTGTAGTATGCCATGAGTAGCTTTATACTTAGGAATTTCCGTCCTATTAGGTTCCTCTGTTTTGCTAAGTATTGCTTGCTATGCTACATATACACTAAGTATCGTTGGGAGGGTTCGAAAGACTCAAAATTTTCTAAGTATGAGAGCTCTCTCGAGCGAACTCTTCTTCTCCAAAACCCCCTTCAAAATAAAACTAAGTTTTCTTCTGGGCGGAATGGTTGTCGGGACAACGATTGAGATTTTGGTGGAGGACGGCCGCCCAGGAATCAAAGAAGTCTGCCATGTTTCAGAATTCAGAAGCTTCCCGTGCAACCACAATACATATGGGCTCTGTCTTGGCTTAGTACTTAGTGGGAAACCTCACCGGGGTACCAACATTTGGAGGTTCTTGGCACGGTTGTATCCAGCTGGTAGAGGGGCTACTAAGGGAAGGCTTCGCCATGGTCTTGTCTGTAAAAGGACTTGATCGTGGATTGTGGGGAAAGTGCACAACCTCTCGAGAGTATTGCAATCTGATCGATCAGCCGTGTTCACGGAAACAGAACAACATTGAGCATCTGAAGGATGGAGCCTCTGAAAGATCTTCCTCTCTCTCTTTTCCAAACTTAAAGTTTGTATAAACCCCAAGGCGTGAGTAATATCACCATTGGGTGGGATTTTGGGAACTTGGTGCGTAATATCCAAGTGCTAGGTTGATTTGGGCACTTTGTGAGTAATATACACGTGTTCCATTCAACCCTATACTACTTATCAAAGTTTACAAAGTAGGGAAAACTTTCCTCCCTTTTTCTTATTACACTTGTAAAATTGGCTTTACACAAATGAACCCTAGAGCCTACTCTTAGCCTTGCATGTAGAGATAGTCTTACTCTTTCCTTGGTGTAATTTGCCAATACATTCAAAGTATTGACCCAACTTGTTGGTTGCACGTCTTATGTGCAGAATCCGAAGATTGAAAGGTGCGTAGGGATCGCGGGTCTTCACGCAGCTAGCCTGAGGCGTTGATGGACTCAAGTTTTATTTAGTTTCCGCTGTTTTATTTGAGCTAGCTACGAGCTATGCAAGTCGTAATAATTATACTTTGGATTATTCGTGTAATAATGACTTGTGTTTTACATGATATTCATCGACTGTGAAGTGCTAGCTGTTTATCCAGGGACTAGCACGTTAATCACAGGGACTTAGGATCCTTAACGATCCGAGGTCACAACAGAATTGCCCGGTATGCTCCCAGATCGGGATATTGAGTTCATTATTGAACTAATCCCTGGAACCGGACCCATAGCACAGAGACCCTATAGCATGAACCCATCAGAGTTAGTGGAGCTGAAGCAGCAACTGGATGCTATGCTAGAGAAAGGCTTGATTCAACCAAGCACATCGCCATGGAGATCACCTTTGTTGTTCGTCAACAAGAAAGATGGAGGCAACTATTTGTGCACACATTACATGAAGCTAAATGATGTCACCATCAAGAACAAGTACCCATTGCCAAAGATAGAGGATCTATTTGATGAGTTGACTGGTGCCAAAGTGTTTTCTAAGATTGATCTTAGGACTGGTGTCATATCCCAAATTCTAGATTTGGTACTGCATACTTGCATGGCATTGCATCATGTTCATCTTTGAGAAAATTCATTTTTTAAAGCTTTTTGCCAAAACCCCTCTTCTTTGCTGGACCCTCCTATTTGCAAGCCTACTAGGGTTTTTACCTAGCATCTGCTTGGTTGACACTATATAGTCATTCCATATGCTTAGTTATATAGAGTTTTCAATTACGAACCCTTAGAAACTTGTTTCGCTCAATTCGGAGTTGTAGATCAAAAGTTATACTGGTTTTAGTGTGGACTGAATTTCAGATTCAGGTATTTTCTGAAAAACAGACAGTTCAGAGTTGCAGCAGAGCAGAAAAAGATTAAAGAGAAAAGAAGAAGAAAAAAGGAAAAAAACTGCAGCCCAGTCGGGCAGCCGCCAGAGGCCCACCCGGGGCCCAGCTCGTGCCAGCGACCGCGGCCAAACCAGCTGGCCCGCCAGTGGCCCAACACCCCCCCCCCCCCCGCGTCCTCTTTCCCTCTCCCCCTTTTTTTCTTTTATTTTTCTTTTGTTTTTTTCTTTTCCCTAACCGCGGGCCCCGCCTGCCAGCCGCACGAACGTCGCGTGCTCGGCCTGGACTTCGTCGTCGCCTTCCGTTGCAGGCACGAACTGCCGCCGGTTTTCTCGCACGTTTTCCTCGGGGATTCGGTGTCGAATCCCACGTTTTTGCCCAGCCCCTTAAATTCACCTTGGAGGCCTTCTTCATCACCATGCAAGCCTCCGGTGTGATGCGTGAGTAGTTCATCCTTGGACTACGGATCCATGTAGTAGCTAGATGGCTGGTTCTCCTCCTTTGTGCTTTCATGTCTAGATCTTGTGAGCTCTGTTCATGATCAAAATCATCTATTTGTAATTCTGCATGTTGTGTTTGCGGGGATCCGATGGATATTGAGATGCTATTTTAGATTGATTATTGATTCTATCATGTCTTTGTTATTGTGATCTTGCATGCTTTCCATTGTTAGTAGCTATCTTGGCCAAGTAGATGCTAGCAACTCCAAGAGTTAGTATTTATGCTCGATAGTGGGTTCATGCCTCTGGTAATCTGGGGAAGTGACAAAAATCTCTAAGGTACTAGATGTGTTGTTGCTACTAGGGAGAAAACAACAATTCTTTGTTCATAGAACAATCATATTGTTTACTTTACACGCAGTTCGTAAAGCAATAATTTGTTGCTTGCAACTTAATACTGGAGGGGGTTCGGATGATAACCTTAAGGTGGATTATTAGTCATAGATGCAGTTGGATGGCGGTCTATGTATTATGTTGTAATGCCCAATCAAGTCTCAAAGGAGTCAAGATAATTAGTATATGCATGTATTGCTTTCTCGATGTTTGTCAATTGCCCCGATGTAATTTGTTCACCTAGCATGTTATCTATCTTAAGGAGAGCCATCTCTAGTGAACTATGGATCCCAGTCCTTGTCTTTTACATTCAATCTACAAACTGTTACTGCTTTGTGTTTACTTTCTGCAAACTTTTACTTCTTTCCATTCGATACGTTTAATCCTTTGTTTTCCGCAAAAAAGGTGAGATTGACAACCTCAACGCATGTTGGGGACAAAGTTCTGTGGTTGTGTTGTGCAGGTCTCCACGTTGCTACTAGCATCGGTAGTGCACCCTGCCAAAGCTCAGCTAGTAACACCTTTGGGGTGTATCCTTGCTCCTACTGGTTCGATTAAACCTTGGTTTCATAACTGAGGGAAACTTGATGCTGTGTTCATCATACCTTCCTCTTGGGGTTCCCAGTGAGCTCTACATCAACAACGCACCAGCACTTTTATGGGCGCCATGCATTGAGCCTTCAAGCTTCATAAAAGTCCTATTTACTTTCTATATGCATTGTAGCTTGTTTTGTTTTACAAGTTTTATCTATTTCTATGCTATATCCTATTATGTCGTAGCCTATCTCGTTAGGTGAGCCGCCATAAGTAGTTGTGCTTAGTTGTGCTTATGTAGACGAGGGTGGGATACACCATGACAAAGATTGTTTTTAAAGAACATGCTTGGAAAGTTTGAAAACAACTTAATTAATGAACTCTCTGGGTGGATTGGTAATTGCTTGGTTCGTGAATGCCGGGCCCATGTCTATGGTTTACCCGAGTAGCTCACTTGTGGATGGCCACCCGGGTTTCTGAGAAATGATTAGCGTCTCGATTTGTTGGCCTACGTGTATAGCCATATGCCAGTGAGTTATGGTTGGCTGGATGGACTTAGTAGGCCGTGGCGACCCAAGCTCTTCGTATCCAGAGATGTAGTGAATGTGATAGGTTGGTACGGTGCGTGGATGGGCTTGGGGAGCTACTTCCTGAATTGTCTCTTCTTGGGCTTCTCCCTATCATGACTCAATATGCGTGTCGTGGTACGAGCGGGTCGACCAAGTCATATGGGTAAAGTGTGCAACCCCTGCACGGTGTAAAACTAAGTGATTAGCCGTGTCCCCGGTAATGGACGATTGAGTTGTTGAATTGTGGGTGCTATGACATGTTCTCATTCATTCCAACTTGTAATTGCTAAAACTTGTGGTTGAAACTTAATTGGGTTGTTTGATGAAGAATTAGAAGCTTTACAGATGATTTACAAATGGTAGGATAAAGTATTTTGCTGCTGCAACTAAGCCTGAACCCCACAAGCCAGATATGCATATAGCATTTTAGTCTTGTTGTTCTCTCATTGTTCCACTTGCCAGTGCATTCGAAGTGCTGACCCTTCGGGGCTGTTACGTTTCATGTTGCAGGTTACTCTTCCGATTACTCTGAGTAGTAGTGTTGGTTATGACCCTCCACTCAACATTTTGTTCGCCTGTGGCGTCTAATGGAGACTGGAGCTACTTTATTTATGCTATCTATTAGCTACTTTTACGTGTGCAAGCGTTATGATGTGGAAACTTTGTAATAAATGCAATATTCTGGATCATACCGTTGTAATAATGATGCACTGTTAATTCTTTGATGTCTATCGATGCTATGTATGCCAATGAACCGATCCAGGAATTGGCGTGATACATAGAGGTGCAATCCTTCCAGGTTGTACCGTTTCAACTGGTTATCACCAACTAAAGATTCGTGCAACGGATATTCCAAAGACCGCCTTTATCACCAGATATGGATTATATGAGTATACGGTCTTGTCTTTTGGATTAACCAATGCCCCCGCTTATTTCATGAATCTCATGAATAAGATCTTTATGAATTTTCTGGATAAGTTTGTCGTTGTGTTTATCGACGATATTCTAATCTACTCCAAGTCAGAAGAAGACCATGAGCAATATATGAGAATCATCCTTGAAACCCTTAGAGATCATTAGTTGTATGCCAAGTCACTGATGATCCCGCCAAGGATTTTCGAGCATCGCCAGACCCATGACCCAATTGTTGAAGAAGGACAAGAAGTTTGAATGGACCGACAAATGTGAAGCAAGTTTCCAAGATCTCAAGAAGATATTGATTTCAGCCCCAATATTGATTTATGTCGGATATCAAGAAGCCGTTTGATGTGTATTCTGATGCATCCAAGATTGGTCTCGGATGTGTATTGATGCAAGAAGGAAAAGTCATAGCATATCTATCAAGGCAACTGAAGCAGCATGAGCAAAACTACCCTACCCATGATCTTGAACTAGCAGCCATAGTTTTAGCGTTGAAGAAATGGCGTCATTACCTTATGGGTAATCGCTATGAGATTTACTCAGATCACATGAGCTTGAAGTATATTTTCACCCAGAAGGAGCTGAATATGAGGCAAAGGAGATTGATAGACTTAATCAAGGATTATGACCTTGACATTCACTATCACCCCGGCAAAGCCAAGGTGGTAGCGGATGCTCTTAGCAGATTGCCATGTAGGTTAAACACCATGATCAAGGAGAAGCAACCAAGTTTGGATGAAGAGTTGGAGCAGTTTAGAACTGAGCTTGTTAGCAAAGGATTTTTAGCTAGCATTGAACTTCAAACCACTTTGATTAGTCAAATCAAGGAAGCCCAGAAGGGAAATGCAAGTATCGATGGAATCAAGCGTCGTATTGGTACATGAAAGGAGCCTGGATTCACCGAAGATGAAGAAGGAGTTCTATGGTACAAAGGACGTATCTGTGTGCCAGCAGATTCGGAGCTGAAGCAAGTTATAATGTAAGAAGCTCATGATACTCTTTATTCTATCCACCCTGGAGGAACGAAGATGTATCAAGATTTGAAGGAGCAATTTTGGTGGCACAAGATGAAGAGAGAGATCGGAAGCTACATCGCCAAGTGTGATATCTGTCAGAGAGTCAAAGTGGAACATCAGAGACCCGCAGGACTGTTGCAACCATTGCAGATTCCGGAATGGAAATGGGATTCCGTTGGAATGGACTTTATCACCGGTTTGCCTGCCTCTAGTAGGGGAAATGACTCTATCATGGTCATCGTTGATAGACTGTCCCAGGTAGCTCATTTTATACCTGTCAAGACAACCTACCAGAGTTCGAAGCTAGCAGAGTTGTACATTGATAGAATTGTTAGTCTACATGGAGCCCCCAAGAAAATAGTTTCGGATAGAGGAACCCAATTTACCTCGAGATTTTGGCAGAAAGTCCAAGAAGGATTAGGAACCAAGTTGAATTTCAGCACCGCTTATCACCCGCAGACCGATGGACAGACTGAAAGAGTCAACCAAATCCTAGAAGATATATTGAGAGCTTGTGTGTTAGAGTATGGATCAAAATGGGAAGATTGTCCGCCTTTCGCAGAATTCTCATACAACAACAGTTATCAAGCCAGTTTGCAAATGGCCCCATTTGAGTTCTTATATGGAAGAAAGTGTCGTATCCCTTTAAATTGGTCGCAAGTACGAGAGAGTCAGATTTTCGGACCCGACATCCTACGAGAAGCCGAAGAGAAGGTTCACAAAGTCCGTGAGCACCTCAAGACCACCCAATCCAGACATAAGAGTTATGCTGACAAGAGACGTAGAGAACTGACATTCAATGTTGGTGATTTTATGTATATCAAAGTTTCACCATTGAAGGGAACACAACGTTTTAGTCTAAAAGGAAAGTTAGCCCCCCAGATATATCAGACCCTTCAAGATTCTGAATTTTCGAGGAGAAGTATCGTATCAACTGGAATTACCTGAAGAGATGCCTGCCATCCACAATGTGTTCCATGTCTCGTTACTTCGCAAATTCTAAGAAGTGCCGGAGAAGACCGAAGTTTTCAAGAACATCGATCACTGAGTAGTTGATATCAACAAGGATCTCACGTATCGTGAAGTGCCCATCTGTATCTTGGAAGAAGCTTACAGAACCACCAGGACCCAGAATATCAAATTTATCAAGATCTAATGGAGCAACAACACCGAATAAGAAGCCACTAGGGAGCGAGAAGATTACATTAGGACTGACTTTCCAGATCTCTTTAGTTCCTAGTTTTCTTTCTTAAATCTCTAGACGAGATTTTTTTTAGGGGGAAAGGTTTGTAACATCCCAAAACTTTAATCAAGGGTATCAATATTCAAATCACCCAATTTAGGGTTAACAAAAACTTTTTATCATTAAAATAATTAAGAATGCATATGTGTGTTGCATTAAAATAGAATTGTTTGGAATTTCCATGTTTGATTAATCTAATGGTTGTAAAATGATTCAAGGATGAATGCCACATCATCTAGATCATTCAAAAACCAAATCCAAAGAAAAAGAAATCAAATGGAATTAATAAATGCAAATGGTCACTTTTGCCATTTTAATCCACTAGGCCACTTTAGGTGTTCCTAGAAGTCAAATGCAAACAGAAACAATTCTAACTCTTTGCACCCCTTGCTAGTACAAGTAAATATATACCAAGTCCCACTTTGAAATCTTACAAAAACATTTAAACACTAATTTTATATGGCATGTGAAAATGGAGTCTATTTCATATGCATAGATCCCACTTTTGCAAAAACCACTCAAATGAGTTCACCTTGAAAATCCCAAGCAACCACAGATGCTCAAGCATATGACTAACACACCCACCAAAAATATTTTCAAAATTCAAACAAAACTTTCTTGTGGCCATTTTGTTGAACAGTTGGCAGGCAGAGAAGATTTGACCTAACTAATAATGTTGCTAATCAACTCTTTATCCCCCATTCGACCCCCTCTGCTCTTCTCTGTCTCCCCTAGTTCCAACCAAGGCATCAAAGAGCTACCATCTAGCTTCTAGCAGTAGTGTCGCGCCACCTCGAAGCCATGCCCGTCGGTCGAGCACGGGCAGCTCACAGGAGACCGCCCTGCCCTCTTCCACCGCACCAGGGACGTAGGCATGATAGCACCTCCGCCCATGGTCCCTTCCCCGAGAAAAGCCAGCCGCTAGACCACCGTAGGCAGACCGCGCACCGAGCCTCTGCGCCATGCACGGAGCATGCTAGAGCGCCATCCCCGACAGGCCAGCACAAGTCGTGCCTTGCCCTCAGCTTGCACGCGCCGCTCCACCATAACCCCAGCATGCTCCAGGACATACCCTTTTCCCGCCGCGCGACCAGTAGCCACCGCACGCGGCGTCGAGCACCGCCTCTATTGCGCAGAGTGTCGACCTTTCCTGACCGCATACCACCGCCCCTAGCTGCGCCATTGCACCGTAGCTGACCGCCAGGAGGCAATCCATCGTCCGCCTACCCGCCCATGCCTCTAGCACCATATACCATCATCACCGACGAGCTCACCATCACACCAAATGGACCCCTCGTCGACCTATAAAAGGAGGGCACCCCCATCCTAGTTCTGCATAACACTTACCTCCCCTCTCACCACTAATCCTTCCCCACCTCTTGCCGGAGCCGCTCGAGCTCTCAGTCGCCGGAATTTCCACCGGTGCTGCCGCAACAGAGGAGAAAGGGGCCCATCGATTCGACCACCCCAGGCGCCACCGCGACCTCGCCTGAGCCCGCTATCACACACTCGTTTGATTGCCCCATCGCCACGTTAGCTGGATCCCTGGTATGACCCCAATCGACCCCCACCGAGCCGCTAGGGTTCAGTCTCACCGGCGACCTGTCCGTCGTCGACAATGAACCAGAGCCATCGCTCGTAGTTCTAATCGCACGGTCCACATCGCCCCGTACCGCTTCGCGTTTAGTTGTGCCGCTGACGTGTGCACCCCCCTTGTCAATTGCCCGTTGTGCCGTGGAGCATGACTGGGCCGGCCCATTTAGTTTCCCGCCTTAGCCCGTAAATTCAAATATAGGTTTTTCTATTTAGACTTAAACTCAATTCTGTCCACTAGTTTAAAAACCAATTCAGATATTTCTTCTAAACCAAATTGAATGATTCAAATTTTGTTGGAAAGATAATTAAAATCTCTATCCAGGCCCATTCGATTTAAATCAATTAGAGTTATAGATCACATATAGAAAAAATAACAAGACAGAGACTTTTCTACATTCAAACATTTTTCAAAAAACAACCATAATAGCTTCTGAGTTGATTCCAACTCTCAAAAATCACATTTGATAATATCTATCTGAATATGTAATAATATTCAGGTTTGCATCCAGTGACTTTGGACTAGTACAAAAATAATGCTATATAGTCATTTCTAGTCACTTTAAATCATTTAAATATCAATCCTAAACTTTATAAAAGGTGATCCAACGTTTAAATCACATTCCCATGTATTAGAATATGTGGTGATGACATGTGTCCACATGATCCCATATTTTAATTGGAGAATATTAAATCTTAATTAATTTCAATGAGTAGAAATTACTTTTCACAAATAAAATAAATGAAACTAGTTCATTAAATCTTGTGATGAGTGTGATGATACTAGATCATCAAGTATGTGCCTTAGTGTGCTAAATAGACTAGTTAAGTATTGTTTGGTCATTGTGTATCCCGTATGTATTTATACACGATAGTACTGACCAAGTCTACGAGGAGGAGGAGTTCAACCCTGAAGAAGACGAGGAGAATTTCAACCACTGCACCAATCAAGGCAAGCCATCACTACTAAGCAAGTTAGCCCCTTGCAAGCTAACACTTGCAAGCTATTGTTAGCAAGCTAGAATTAAGCAAGATAACCTAAGAAAGATGCATTAGGCATGCTTGGTTATACAATTTAATTTATGCCCATCCCAAGTTTTTACTTACAAGCTTTACTTCTTTTCCTTTACCAAAGTTCCTTACTTTTATTTCTAGATAGCATAAAGAATATAAGACTAGGCCTATCTAGTTACACTTAGATGTAATTCTATGGCATGAGATTGATATTAGCATCCCACCTTAGTGAACACTCTTAACTTAGTGATTAGAGCTAAACCAAAAACTTGATCACTCTAGATGGGATTACCTGGTGAAAATGCTTATGAAAACCTTGGAATGATGAGTCATTCTATTGAGATGTTTTGACTTTATAAAAACTGATGGTTGGGTTCGGATGCGATACCATTCCAATTTTACCTGTAACATCTCAAAACTTCACTCCAAGCTTATCAAGATCTAAATCATCAAATTTGGGGTTTACAAAAACTTTTGCAAATTTAAAATGAAAGCATTCATATATGTGTGCATTTAAAATAGGAGTTGTTTTGAATTGCCATGGTTGTGTGATCCTTTGCTTCTAAAATGTTTCTTAAGTGAAATAAACATCATCTGAGTCTTTCCCAAACTTTTTCCAAAGAAGAACAACTCAAAATGAATATTTGAAGTGAATGGTTATTTTGGAAAATTTAACTCTCATGCCTACTTTGGCTATTACTCAAAACTTAATAGAAACATGTGTGGATCTTTACACCCCTTGATAGTACACATAATGAGGTACCAAGGCCCACTTTATGATCTGCTAAAAACTTTCAAATGCTAATTTTAAATGATAGTTTAAAATGGAATCTAATTCATATGGGAAGATCCCATTATTTCAAAAACCACTCAAACAAGCTCAATTTTCAAAACCCAAGCACCCACAGAGTCTCAAGCTTATTCCAAGCAAACCCACCAAAAATCTTTTCAAAATTCAAAACTAAATCTCATGCGGCCATTTCATCAAACACTTGGCATATATGATTTTCACCCTAATCCTAGCTCACTGTTTTGAATAGGGTTTTGCCCCCAAATGATCTACATTTAATCTCTTTGTCCCCCCAGAGTCTAACCATGCCATTAGCACCCATTCCCTACACACCTAGTGGCATTGCCATGCCATGCCGAGCCACCCCTCGCCGGCCAACCTTGCCCTCACCGCAGCAGACCATCTCCCCCTCTCTCTCCATGTCTAGGAGGTAGCTCACACCTCACCGCCACCCACTATCCCCTGCCCGAGCCAAGTCCTGCAGTGGACCACCGAGGAAACCACGCGCCCAGTGCCACCGCACCATGTCGATGCCGCCCGCAGAGCACGCTCTGCCCCCGCGTGCACAAGCCGCCGCTCGACCGCGGCCCGCGCCCGCCGCTCCGGCACGACCTAGGGAACACCCCAGACACCCCCGTTCGCCGCCCAAAGCACCACAGCCACCGCTCGCCGTGGACACCGCCGTCTCTGCCGCTCAGAGCGCCACCTCGCCCAGACCGCATGCCAAAGCCCCTACGGCCGCCTTCACTTCCTATTGCACCGCCAGGGGACCGCCCGTCGATCGCCACCCTCAGCCATGCCTCTACCCAGTCGTAGGCATGTCACCACCGTCGCCCACCCATCCCGCTCGGTCTCACTGTCGGGCCTATAAAATGAGGCCTCCCTAGCCTCTTCTCTCCACACCACTCCACTCCCCTCACCTCTCTGAACCTCAACCACCTCTCGCCGGAGCAAGGGGAGCAGCAGCTCGCCGGAATTGGAGCCGGAGCCGCCACCTCTGGAGGAGAATGGCGCCGTTGATTGCGACCACCCCCGGAGCTACCTCGACCGTCCCTGAGCTTGCCGTCGTCTTCCCGTTCGTTTGCCCGGCTAGCCATCGTCGCTGGAGCCCTGGTACGTCCCCAGTAGACCCCCACCGAGCCGCTAGGGTTCGAGCTCGCCGGCGAACCTGTTCATCGTCGACGACGACCCTCCGCCGTAGATTCCCCTTCTAATCCTACGGCCCACAGCGCGCGTACCGTTTTGCGTGTTAAGTGACGCTAACAAGCGGGACCCCCTGTCAGTTGATCCCCGCGCCGCAGAGCGCCACTGGGCCGGCCCAAGTCCTTTCCCGCGCTAGCCCACCCGTTCAAATCTGGATTTTTCTTTTTAGTTAAATCTAGTTTCTGTCCACTATTTTAAAATTCAATTCTAGGAATTTTACAAATCCAAATTGCATGAAACTAATTTTTCCTGAAAGGTATTAAGATAATCGATCCAAGCCTGTTGTATTTAATTCAATTAGAGTTATAGATCTCTCCTAATAAAAATAACAAAACATAAGCATTTGTAACTTGCAACATTTTTATAAAATCAACCAAGTTAGCTTTTGAGTTGATTCCAACTCTCAAAAATCACATTTCATCATATGTATCTAGCTACTTAATAATATTAAGGCTTAACAGTGCAAGCTAACACTTGCAAGTTTAGTGCTTAGCAAGTTAGGACCAAACTAGATGGTTTAGTAAAGATGCCTTAAGCATGCTTTGATCACACCCCTTTGACTAGTACTACCCCAAGTTCTATTTACAAGCTTTACACTCTTAGTTTAAACAAAGTTCTTTACTTGTTTTGAAGGTAGCATAAAAAGTATAAAACTTGACCTATTTAGAAACCTTTAGATGTCATTCTATGGCAAGAGATTGAACCCATCTTTTCCACCTTAGTGAACACTCTTAACTTAGTAGTTTAGAGTAGATCAAAAACTTGAGTCACTTTAGATGGGAACACTTGGTGAAAATGAATTATGAAAACCTTGGAAAGATGAGTCATTCTATTGAGATGTTTTGACATGTGTTGAGAAACACAAAATGGTTGATGATGATGAAAATGTTGAGGCATGAGCCTTAACCCTTTTAGAAAACTGATGGTTGGATTCGGATGTGATACCATTCCAAATTTACCGTACAACCACACTACCTGAATTGGGTAAGGCTTAGCTGGAAATTTATATGCATTAGTATTAGTTCCCTCACGAGAGAGGTCTGAGCTGAGGCTACCTCTCAAGATGTCCACCTATAAAGTGCCCAAGATGACTGATGGTCATGCTTGGGAGGCCATGCTCATAGGAGAGGTGCTTATACTAGGGTGTGTAAAGGGAAGGTTATTTTTGATTATCTGCATACTAAGTATGATGATTCAGGGTTATCCCTGACAGATGTATCGAATCTTGTGGTGAAAGTGTACCACCTCTATAGAGTGTCAAACTATTCGAATAGCCGCGTCCGCGGTTATGGACAGTTGGAATGGCCATACTGTTTCGTTGTCAGATGTTTTCTAAATACTTTGAAAAGAATGATGAATCTTGACTTGACCACAACAGGGTTGTGTTTATGACACTAGCTTCCCAACTTAAGTGATTCTACAACTTTACTTTATCTTTCTTTGCTTCTGAGCTCAGCTTAGGTTTCAAACTTAACTTTATAGTTAAACATAGAGTTAGCACTTTAACTTTGAACTATAGTACTTGTTAGTGGTAGTTTGTGAGTAATTATCATGGCCAGACTATGAAGGAGACAATCAAGATGATGGCCAACAGGACGGCTATGATAACTAGGACTATCTGCCTTTGTCAGCATTGCATGTGCCCCTAAAGATGGACCCCACCGCTACGCTTATCTTTTATTTCTGCTGCTTGTTGTATTAAGACTGGATCATCAGATCCTTATTTGTGTAAGACCTTATGTATGGTTTGTAATGGATGATGTACTATGATATCCAATCCGTTATGTCTCGCAAAAATGGTAATCCTGTGATTGCGAGGTATGGCATAACGGGCATCTGGGATTAAAAATCCGTGTGTTGACAAGTTGGTATCAGAGCCATCCTAACCATAGGAGACCTTAGTTAGAATGGACGTCAAACAAAAACTTAGTTTCAAAACCAAAGTGAGTATTTATGAAAAACTATCTCCTCTCTTACCCTTGTGGATTCTTTCTCAAAAATTCATGATACCCAGAATGCTTACACAACTACTTAAAAATTTGACACACTTGATCACTTCACTAACTTCCTCATCCTTAATTCTTGTAGATGGAGACACAGTTAAGCAAGTTTTACCAGTTGGGAAACGGAGGTCAACTGATCTTCGAGAGGGATCTGGATTCACTGTCAGAGTTACTGGGACGCCCGCATCCGGAGTTTCTTGGAGCTCAACTTCTAGGACCCCCAGGAGGAGACCTACAGTGGCTAGTCACCGCAGATCTTAGAGGAAGCATTGAAGCACCAACCTCTGGGAGAATTCAGTTCTCCGTGAGAGAGAACAACTAGCTAGATGGATTAGCCAGGGCAATGCATGAAGCTCTCGCACGTCTATGTGCCCTCAGCGTCAACAAGACCCAAGGAACCCGTTTTTCCCAGTATGCAAGACGTGACTTCATGGGAATGCAAATGGAGATGCCGGGCCGCCCCAAGTTGAGGCGTCAAGTGGAGAACCTTGACTTCTTGCTGCATGACAGACAGCAGGAACTGGACAATGCCAGGGAGTTAGCCAACCAGAACCGTGCCATTGCCGACCAGAAGGCCCAAACTTTCGCACTGCTTGTGCAAGACCGTCAGTCTCTTCGCCGCCAACATGCCAAGAAGGATCGCACCATCGCTCGTCTTTGCAAGAAGGTGGCCGACCTCGAGAAGACCATCAAGGAGCAGGAAGCTTAGCTTACAGCAAAGGAAGAAGAAGATGAGGGTGAAGACATCTAGGGAGACATGGATTCTTACCTCAGCAACGATGATAACTTTCTCGAGGAGGATGCCGTGGACTTCTACACTGATGATGAGGACTCCAACTTCATCGACGATGAGTAGATGCACTAGAACACTGTCGTAGCATGAGATGTATTGGTCTCACTGTATCGTAGCTTGCAGAATGGTTCTTCAAACCATTTGTTTTCCCTTTGAGTGTTGTGGTGTGTGTTTTATCGTGTGCTTGCTTGCATGAATGAAAATGAAGTTAGTTGAAAAACCTGAGTCTAACTCAAAGTTTTAGCTTTGAAAACCCAAAACGCTGAACCTTAGAATTTCCCTCTTACCCCTATGTGTCAATCTTCAGATGACTCGTGGAAACCAAGGAGGGAGCAGATCATCGCAAGACCCAATGCTACAGATACTGCAGAATCTCATCGCACACCGTGAAGCAAGCCGGGCAGAACGTCAAGCCAACTTAGCAACATTTCAATAGATCGCCCAGATGGCTCTCAACAACCAAGGGCATGGAAACCAGGATCATCAAGGATCCAAGCTCAAAAACTTTCAGAACACCAATCCCCCAATCTTCAACCAGTCTCAAAACCCATTAGATGCTGATGACTGGTTACAGACCATGGAAAACAACTTAGAAGTTGCCGGAGTTGATGAAAATGAGAAAGTTCTCTTCACCACCCACTATTTGGCAGGAGATGCAAGAGCTTCATGGAATAGCATCCACAATATGAACCATGGTCAAGTGATGACATGGGAAGCATTCAAAGTCAAGTTCAGCCGCACCCATGTGCCGCAAGGTCTAGTCAACAGAATGAGAGATGAGTTCCGCGAATTTAAGCAAGGAAGAATGACTGTGGTGGAGTACCATGACAGATTCTTGTCACTTGCCAGGTATGCACCTGATCAGATCAACACGGAGGCCAAGAAGAAGGAGAGATTCTTGAACGGACTGCATGATGAGATCCAGACTGTCCTCATCAATATCCGTTTCCAGGATCTCGAAGAGCTAGTCGAATCTGCCATCCAGATGGAAGGGAAGATTAACCAGGCAAACGACAACCACAAGCGTCGTATGATGCAGCAGTCTGGATCCAACTGTCACCAGAAGTACCGTCCCAACCCTTCACCAGGATATGAACCAAGAAACAACCGACACCTAAATTCTCGCCCAAGCTACCCCAAACGTAGCGGAGGTAATGTGAAGTCCGGAGGAAACAATCACAACTCCGGTAATGCCAACAACTTCAACCGTGCACCTCCCAAGAACCACAACAACAACACTACACCCAGAACCGGCAGCAACGATGTCCCTGTCGCAGTCAAGGACAAGTTCCAGATCACTTGTTTCGAGTGTGGAGTGAAGGGTCACTACTCCAATGTGTGTCCCAAGAAGACTGCAGCCAATGCCAATGTGAATGCCCCAGCTCAGCAGCAGCGTCGTGTTCAACCAGAAAGGAGATTTGCCCCAGGGAACCCTCACGACCGCAACGGCCGTCTCTTCCACATGAACGCAGAAGAAGCCCAGGAAGCGCCAAACGTAGTGCTAGGTATGTTTTCTGTCAACTCAGTTTTAGCAAGAGTATTGTTTGATTCGGGAGCATCGCATTCATTTTTCACCGGAGAATTTGCATGCACTAGTAAGATTCTTCCAACCACCCTGAAGCATGTCATGATAGTTCAAATCCCCGGTTCAACAACCAACGCTAGAAAAATTTGCAAATCGGTACCTATCAGAATACATGGGATAGATTTTTATGCCAACCTAATTGTACTTGGAACCAAAGGATTGGAAATAGTACTAGGTATGGACTGGATGTCAAGGCATAAAGGATTGATAGACTGTGCTAAGAAAGCCATCACCATGACTAGTAGTTCTGGAGTGCAACCAGAGTGTAGCCTTGCCCACCATAGACCAAGTCATAGTAGTCTGTGAATACCCCGACGTATTCCCAGATGAATTGCCAGGTATGCCCCCGGATAGGGATATTGAGTTCATTATTGAACTAATCCTCGGAACCGGACCTATAGCCTAGAGGCCCTATAGCATGAACCCCTCAGAGTTAGTGGAACTGAAGAAGGAGTGGGATGCTATGCTAGCCAAAGGATTGATTCAACCAAGTGCATCGCCATGGAGATCACCAGTGTTATTCCTCAACAAGAAGTATGGAGGCAACCGACTGTGCACAGATTACAGAAAGTTGAATGATGTCACCATCAAGAACAAGTACCCCTTGCCAAAGATAGAGGATTTGTTTGATCAGTTGACTGGAGCCCAGGTATTCTCAAAGATTGATCTTAGGACTGGTTATCACCAACTTAAGATTCGTGCAACGGATATTCCGAAGACCGCCTTTACTACTCGCTATGGTTTATACGAGTATACGGTTATGTCTTTTGGATTAACCAATGCCCCTGCTTATTTCATGAATCTCATGAATAAGATCTTTATGAATTTCCTAGATAAGTTTGTAGTTGTGTTTATCGACGACATCCTTATCTACTCCAAGTCGGAAGAAGAGCATGAGCAACATTTGACAGTTATCCTAGAAACCCTGAGAGAGCATCAGTTATATGCCAAGTTCAGCAAGTGTGAGTTTTGGTTGAAAGAAGTAGGATTCCTAGGACATATTGTGTCTGCCAGAGGAGTCTCTGTTGACCCCGCCAAGATCAAAGATGTCGAAGAATGGGAAGCTCCAACCACTAAAACCCAAGTCCGTTCTTTTCTCGGATTAGCGGGATATTACCGCAAGTTCGTAGAAGGATTCTCGAGCATAGCCCGACCAATGACCCAATTGTTGAAGAAGCACAAGAAGTTTGAATGGACAGACAAATATGAAGCCAGTTTCTAGGAGCTGAAGAAGAGATTGATATCCGCCCCAATTTTAGTCATGCCAGACATCAAGAAGCCCTTTGATGTGTATTGTGACGCATCCAAGATTGGTCTAGGATGTGTATTGATGCAAGAAGGCAAAGTCATAGCGTATCTGTCTCGACAACTAAAGCAGCATGAGCAGAACTATCCGACCCATGATCTTGAGCTAGCAGCTGTAGTTCTAGCATTGAAGACATGGCGTCATTATTTGATGGGTAATAGCTGTGAGATTTACTCAGATCACAAGAGCTTGAAGTATATCTTCACCCAGAAGGAGCTGAATATGAGGCAAAGAAGATGGATAGAGTTAATCAAGGATTACGACCTTGACATTCACTATCACCCCGGCAAAGCCAATGTGGTAGCGGATGCTCTTAGCAGATTGCCGTGTAGGCTTAACACCATGATCAAGGAGAAGCAACCAAGTTTGTATGAAGAGTTGGAGCAGTTAAGAACTGAATTAATTAGCAAAGGATTCTTAGCAAGCATTGAACTTCAACCCACTTTGATTAGCCAAACCAAGGAAGCCTAGAAGGGAAATAAAAGTATCGACGGAATCAAACGTCGTATTGGTACAGGAAAGGTACCTGGATTCACTGAAGACGAAGAAGGAGTACTGTGGTACAAAGGACGTATCTGTGTTCCAGCAGATTCGGAGCTGAAGGAAGTTATCATGAAGGAAGCTCATGATACTCTTTGTTCTACCCACCCTGGAGGAACAAAGATGTGTCAGGATTTGAAAGAGCAATTTTGGTGGCACAAGATGAAGAGAGAGATCGGAAGCTACATCGCCAAATGTGACATCTGTCAAAGAGTCAAGGCAGAGCATTAGAGACCTGCCGGACTGTTGCAACCATTGTAGATTCCGGAATGGAAATGGGATTCCGTCGGAATGGACTTTATCACCGGTTTGCCTATGTCTAGTAGGGGAAATGAATCAATCTGGGTCATAGTTGATAGACTGTCCAAGGTAGCCCACTTTATACCTGTCAAGACAACTTACCAGAGTGCAAAGTTAGCAGAGCTATACATTGCTAGGATTGTTAGTCTGCATGGAACCCCCAAGACCATAGTATCAGACCGAGGAACTCAGTTTACCTCGAGATTTTGGCAGACAGTCCAAGAAGTATTAGGAACCAAGTTGAACTTCAGTACAGCTTATCACCCGCAAACAGATGGACAGACTGAGAGAGTCAACCAGATCCTAGAGGATATGCTTAGAGCTTGTGTTTTGGAATACGGATCAAAATGGGAAGATTGCCTGCCCTTCGCAGAATTTTCATATAACAACAGTTATTAAGCTAGTTTGCAGATGGCACCATTTGAATTCCTATACGGAAGGAAGTGTCGTACCCCTTTGAATTGGTCGCAAGTAGGAGAGAGTCAGATCTTCGGACCCGACATTCTCTGAGAAGCAGAAGAGAAAGTTTACAAAGTCCATGAGCACCTCAAGACCGCCCAATCCAGACAGAAGAGTTATGCTGACAAGAGAAGGAGAGACCTGACTTTCAATGTCGGAGATTTTGTATATCTCAAGGTTTCACCATTGAAAGGAACTCAACGCTTTAGTCTGAAGGGAAAGTTAGCCCCCAGATATATCGGACCTTTCAAGATTCTGAATCGTCGAGGGGAAGTATCAGCTGGGGCTGCCTGAAGAGATGTCAGTCATCCACAATGTGTTCCATATCTCGTTAATTCGCAAATGTCTGGAAGTGCCAGAGAAGACTGAAGTTTTCAAGAACATCGAACATAGAGCTGTAGAAATCAACAATGATCTGACTTATCGGGAAGTACCCATCCGTATCTTAGAAGAAGCCTACAGAACCACCAGGACCAGGAGTATGAGGTTTCTCAAGATTCAGTGGAGCAACCATACCGAGGAGGAAGCTACTTGGGAGCGCAAGGATTACATTAGGACAGAGTTCCCAGATCTCTTTAGTTCCTAGTTTCCTTCGTAAATCTCGGGACGAGATTTTGTTTAAGGGGGGGAGGTTTGTAACATCTCAAAACTTAAATCCAAGCTTATCAAGATCTAAATCATCAAATTTGGGGTTAACAAAAACTTTTGCAAATTTAAAATGAAAGCATTCATATATGTGTGCATTTAAAATAGGAGTTGTTTTGAATTGCCATGGTTGTGTGATCCTTTGCTTCTAAAATGTTTCTTAAGTGAAATAAACATCATCTAAGTCTTTCCCAAACTTTTTCCAAAGAAGAACAACTCAAAATGAATATTTGAAGTGAATGGTCATTTGGCAAAATTAACTCTCATGCCTACTTTGGCTATTCCTAGTACTCAAAACTTAACAGAAACATGTGTGGATCTTTACACCCCTTGATAGTACACATAATGAGGTACCAAGGCCCACTTTGTGATCAGCTAAAAACTTTCAAATGCTAATTTTAAATGACAGTTTAAAATTGAATCTAATTCATATGTGAAGATCCCATTATTTCAAAAACCACTCAAACAAGCTCAATTTTCAAAACCCAAGCACCCACAGAATCTCAAACTTATTCCTAGCAAACCCACCAAAAATCTTTCGAAATTCAAAACTAAATCTCATGCGGCCATTTCATCAAACACTTGGCATGCATGATTTCCACCCTAATCCTAGCTCACTGTTTTGAACAGGGTTTTGCCCCCAAATGATCTACATTTAATCTCTTTGTCCCCCAGAGTCTAACCATGCCATTAGCACCCATTCCCTACACCCCTAGTGGCATTGCCATGCCATGCCGAGCCACCCCTCGCCGGCCAACCTTGCCCTCACCGCAGCAGACCATCTCCCCCTCTCTCTCCATGTCTAGGAGGTAGCTCACACCTCACCGCCACCTACTGTCCCCTGCCCGAGCCAAGTCCTGCAGTGGAGCACCGAGGAAACCACGCGCCCAGTGCCACCGCACCATGCCGATGCCGCCCGCAGAGCACGCTCTGCCCCCGCGTGCACATGTCGCCCCTCGACCGCAGCCCGCGCCCGCCGCTCTGCACGACCTAGGGAACACCCCAGACACCCCCGTTCGCCGCCCAACGCAACACAGCCACCGCTCGCCGTGGACACCGGCGTCTCTGCCGCTCAGAGCGCCACCTCGCCTAGACCGCATGCCAACGCCCCTACGGCTGCATTCACTTCCTAGAGCACCGCCAGTGGACCGCCCGTCGATCGCCACCCTCAGCCATGCTTCTACCCAGCCTTAGCCATGTCGCCACCGTCGCCTGCCCATCCCGCTCGGTCTCACCGTCGGGCCTATAAAAGGAGGCCGCCCCAGCCTCTTCTCTCCACACCACTCCACTCCCCTCACCTCACCTCTCTGAACCTCAACCACCTCTCACCGGAGCAAGGGGAGCACCAGCTCGCCGGAATTGGAGCCGGAGCCGCCACCTCTGGAGGAGAATGGCGCCGCTGATCGCGACCACACCCAGAGCTACCTCGACCGTCCCTGAGCTCTCCGTCGTCTTCCAGTTTGTTTGCCCGCCTCACGGTCGTTGCTAGAGCCCTGGTACGTCCCCAGCAGACCCCCACCGAGCCGCTAGGGTTCGAGCTCGCCGGTGACCTGTTCGTCGTCGACGACGACCCTGCGCCGTAGATTCCCCTTCTAATCCTACGACCCACAGCGCCCGTACCGTTTCGCGTGTTAAGTGCCGCTGACAAGCGGGACCCCCTGTCAACTGAGCCCCGCGCCGCGGAGCGCCACTAGGCCGGCCCAAGTCCTTTCTCGCGCTAGCCCACCCGTTCAAATCTGGATTTTTCTTTTTAGTTAAATCTAGTTTCTGTCCACTATTTTAAAATTCAATTCTGGGAATTTTACAAATCCAAATTGCATGAAACTAATTTTGCCTGAAAGGTATTAAGATAATCGATCCAAGCCCATTGTATTTACTTCAATTAGAGTTGTAGATCTCTCCTAATAAAAATAACAAAACAGAAGCATTTGTAACTTGCAACATTTTTATAAAATCAACCAAGTTAGCTTTTGAGTTGATTCCAACTCTCAAAAATCACATTTCATCATATCTATCTAGATATGTAATAATATTAAGGTTTACATGCAGTGACTTTGGACTAGTACCAAAATAACGCTATATAGGCATTTGTAGTCACTTTAAATCATTAAATAATGAACTTAAACCAAAGTAATGTTGAACCAACCTTTAATTCTCATTCCCACATGTTAGGATATGTGGTAATGACATGTGTCAACATGATCCCATATTTTAAGTGGTGAATATTAAATCTTAGTTAATTTTTCAATGAGTAGAAATTACTTTTCTAAATTAAAAAGGAGGAAACCATTGAATTAAACTTGTGATGCTTGTGATGATAATATATCATCAAATGTGTGTCTTAGAATGCTAATTAGCCTAGTTAAGTATTGTTTGGTGATTGTGTACTCCGTATGTATTTATAGACGATAGTACCGACCAAGCTTTCGAGGAGGAGGAGTTCTACCAAGAAGAAGAAGAAGAAAACTTCAACCACTGCACCAACCAAGGCAAGCCACCATTAACAGTGCAAGCTAACACTTGCAAGTTTAGTACTTAGCAAGTTAGGACCAAACTAGATGGTTTAGTAAAGATGCCTTAAGCATGCTTTGATCACACCCCTTTGACTAGTACTACCCCAAGTTCTATTTACAAGCTTTACACTCTTAGTTTACACAAAGTTCTTTACTTGTTTTGAAGGTAGCATAAAAAGTATAAAACTTGACCTATTTAGAAACCTTTAGATGTCATTCTATGGCAAGAGATTGAACCCATCTTTTCCACCTTAGTGAACACTCTTAACTTAGTAGTTTAGAGTAGATCAAAAACTTGAGTCACTTTAGATGGGAACACTTGGTGAAAATGAATTATGAAAACCTTGGAATGATGAGTCATTTTATTGAGATGTTTTGACATGTGTTCAGAAACACAAATGGTTGATGATGATGAAAATGTTGAGGCATGAGCCTTAACCCTTTTATAAAATTGATGGTTGGATTCGGATGCGATACCATTCAAAATTTACCGTACAACCACACTACCTGAATTGGGTAAGGCTTAGCTGGAAATTTATATGCATTAGTATTAGTTCCCTCATGGGAGAGGTCTGAGCTGAGGCTACCTCTCAAGATGTCCACCTATGTAGTGCCCAAGATGACTGATGGTCATGCTTGGGAGGTCATGCTCATAGGAGAGGTGCTTATACTAGGGTGTATAAAGGGAAGGTTATGTTTGATTATCTGCATACTAAGTATGATGATTCAGGGTTATCCCTCACAGATGTATCGAATCTTGTGGTGAAAGTGTACCACCTCTGCAGAGTGTCAAACTATTTGAATAGCCACTTCCGCGGTTATGGACAGTTGGAATGGCCATACTGTTTCGTTGTCAGATGTTTTCTAAATACTTTGAAAAGAATGATGAATCTTGACTTGACCACAACAGGGTTGTGTTTATGACACTAGCTTCCCAACTTAAGTGATTCTAGAACTTTACTTTATCTTTCTTTGCTTTTGAACTCAGCTAAGGTTACAAACTTAACTTTATAGTTAAACATAGTGTTAGCACTTTAACTTTGAACTATAGTACTTGTTAGTGGTAGTTTGCGAGTACTTAAAGAGTACTCATGGCTTTTGTCCCTGGCTATTATCATGGCCAGACTATGAAGGAGACTATCAAGATGATGGCCAACAGGATGGCTATGATAACTAGGACTATCTGCCTTCATCAGCATTGCCTCTGCCCCTGAAGATGGACCTCACCTCTACGCTTATCTTTTATTTCCGCTGCTTGCTGTATTAAGACTGGATCATGAGATCCTTATTTGTGTAAGACCTTATGTATGGTTTGTAATGGATGATGTACTATGATATCCAACCTGTTATGTCTCGCAAAAATGGTAATCCTGGGATTGCGACGTATGGCATAACGGGCATCTGGGATTAAAAATCCGGGTGTTGACATTACCGTACAACCACAATACCTGAATTGGGTAAGGCTTAGCCGGAAGTTTATATGCATTAGTATGAGTTCCCTCACGGGAGAGGTTTGAGTTGAGGCTACCTCTCAATGTCATCCACCTATGTAGTGCCCAGGTTGGTAGATGGCCATGGCTAGGAGGCCAAGCTCATAGGAGAGGTGCTTATACTAGGGTGTGTAAAGGAATGGTTATGTTTGATTATCCGCATACTAAGTATGATGATTTAGGGTTATCCCTGACGGATGTATTGAATTTTGTGGTAAAAGTGTACCACCTCTGCAGAGTGTCAAACTATTTGAATAGCCATGTCCGTGGTTATGGACAGTTGGAGTGGCCATATTGTTCCGTTGTCAGATGTTTTCAAAATGACTTATGAAATGAATTGTGACATGACTTGACCACAGTAGAGTTGTGACTATGACAACTAAGTTCCCACTTAGGTGATTTAGAACTTCATTTTATCTTTCTTTGTTTCTGAACTCAGCTTAGGTTTCAAACTTAACTTTGCAAATAAACTTAGAGTTTAGCATTCCTACTAGAACTACTTTACTTCTTAGTGATAGTTTGTGAGTACTTCAAGAGTACTCATGGATTTGTCCCTGGCTATTCCCGTGGCCGAACTATGAGGAGGACTATCCGGAAGAAGGACAGCATGACGGCTACGAGAACTAGGATCATCTCCCATTGTTAGCATTGCCTGTGACACTGAAGATGGAGCCCACCGCTACGCTTATTATTCCGCTACTTGTTTGTATTAAGACTGGATCATGAGATCCTTTACTTGTGTAAGACCTTATTATGGTTTGTAATGGATGATGTACTGTGATATCCAATCTTTTATGTCTCGCAAAAATTGTAATCCTGGGATTGCGATGTATGGCATAACAGGAATCTGGGATTAAAAATCCGGGTGTTGACAAAACCCTAAACCCCTAAAACCCCAAAACCTAAACCCTTACCAAGCACGTAGCATGCACTTATAGATAAAAATTTGATATACTTTCAATTAATTGGTAACGCCATTCTATTCGACGAATCTAAGAATAAATCTTGAGCATTACTAAAAATTTCCTAAACCCTAAATAACCCCTAGAACCTAAACCCTAAAACCCCAAACCCTCAACCCATAAACACTAACCAAGTAGGTACCATGAACTTATAGATCAAAATTTGAGATACTTTCAATAAATTAGGTAACACCATTCTATTTGACGAATATAAGCATAAAGCTTGAGCATTATTCTAAATTTGCTAAACCCTATACGACCATAAAACCTAAACTATAAAACATTAAAACCCAAAACCCTCGACCATAAACCGTAAAAAAGTAGCTATCATGCACTTATACATCAAAATTTGAGATACTTTCATTAAATCAGGTAACGCCATTGTATTCGACGAATATAATCATAAATATTTGAGCATTATTGAAAAATTGCTAACCCCTAAACCATAAACAACCCATAAAACCTAAGCCGTAAAACCCTAAATCCTCGACCCATAAACCCTAAACCTAGCAGGTACCGGTCACTTATAGATCAAAAATTGAGATACTTTCATTAAATTGCGGTAAAGCCATTCTTTTTCCATGAATATAATCATAAAGCTTGAATTTTATTGAAAATCAAAAACCCTTAACCCCAAACCCTAACCTCCTAACCCTAGAACCCTAAACCCTTACCAAGCAGGTATAATGCACTTATAGAACAAAATTTGAGATACTTTTATTAAATTGCGATAATGCCATTCTATTCCATGAATATAACCATATATATAAAGCTTGCACATTATTTATTGAAAATTCCCTCAACCCTAAAACCTAAATAATCATAAACCCTAAAACCCTGAACAACCCTAAACCCAAAATCATGAACCCTAAACCCCTTTGAAATCAGAAGCTTCCTTTCTAAATAATATTTGAAATGCCAATATGCACCAACTACCAAATATATGGACAGGTTATTATAAACTATAGAAAAGATATCGCCATGACCTTGGTCATCTGGTTTGAAAGCCATGAATATTCTTGCATGGTAATCCATATATTGTGATTCATTTTTTTCAAAAGTTATCAAATTTTAAGATTATATTTTTCCATGGAAAATAGCTAGTGCACATAGTGAGACACGAAGAGAGAAAAGAATGGTTTTGTATTTCCTTTTATATTTTGTTTCTTTGTATTGTTTTAAAAATGGTCGAAATTTGGTGTCATTTCCATTCATATTAAAAAGTTGAATTTTGTGAAACTCTCGGTGGTTCTCCAATATTTGACTACTTGGTATCTTTGAATTATTTTTAAAAAGTCAAGAGTAAGGTATATCACACACTTTGTAGTTAGAAATTAGACATACTTACTTTAGATTGTCAAAAGTCATTTTATTGCGTAGAATTAGCATGAAGTTTGGAAATTCATGAAAATTGCGCATTATCCATCAAATCTTGAATCTTCTTTTGAAATGCCAAGATGCAGCGATCTATTAGATATGGATGTGCTATCATAAACTGTAGCAGAGTTATAGCTGTGACCTTGGTCATCTTGTATAAAAGCCTTCAAAATATAATGTTTATCAATTTCTACAAATATGTGGAAACTCATTTATATGTTGGTAACCATACTTTCGCTGGCGTGTGGGTCTGGACGGGGTCAACACGTGAGAGTTTCCGTGTCAGAGTAGCGTACGTCGAAAGTTTCAACCTCAAAATTTCTGCAAGGCGCTGAAACATCCCGCGCACATCTATTCAAATATCCCGTGCATCTATTCAAATATCCTTCCCTGCTTCTTGCAAATGCAAAATTCCTCTTCTATCCTTACTCCGGAAACAAGGGTCGTGGGAGTACTGCAATAATAGAGGGGTATAGGTAGTAAATGTGTGTCATCCCACCTATATCCCCCATTGCCTCTTCCCCGCCCATACGCCTCCAACCTCAACCTTCCTCTAGCTGCTTCACCACTGGCCCTCTCTTCCACACCGAAGCTCCTCCACTGCCGGTGCTCTTCAGCGGAACTATTTCACCGACTCCCTCGCTGCACCAGATATGCTTCACCAACACTGTCATCTACCCTACGGGGGGCACTTCACTGAATCACTTATCGTTGACCTTGAAATGCCGAGCTGCCGCTCCCGCCGCCCTCTTGTCTGCCCCACCCGTCCTCGCCGCGCCGCGATAATTTCTCTTGCCCATTTGCTATATTTTGGTACTCGTAAGCTACGAAATAATTAGAATGTTGCTCAATATTCTACATGATATTACCATTTCGTTTGCGTCCCACATCTGGTAGGTCCTATCCACATCATTAGCTTCTCGTTTTTATTCCCTTTCTTACATTCTCACGCTATCAGTTTAATCCTCTAAAATTAACTCATAGATGTTATTCTTTCCGAATGCTCGCACGGGTCATGCAAACAGCTCATAGAAGATCCAACACAAACAATATGATGCCCAGCAAGGCTGAAGTGTGAGGTTTCCTTGTGTTACCTAGGCCAGTTTCTTGTCATGTTAATAAGTTGTACAACCTGCATGCCTAATAAGTTAATAAGTCATTCTACCTAAGACATTGCCATGACATTTGCATTCATGGTCTATTGTGTTTCTCTCTGCGAATGCTTAATTCAAAAAATGGCCATCTAGTTTGAATCATATATCTAGTCATTTTTAATGCTATATTTTGGTGTTTTCACCTGCTTTCATCCTTCCAAACCAGTTATCTAGTTTGAATCATACATCTGGTAATTTTTAATGCTATGTTTTTGCTGTTTTTCAAGAGTTTTCATCATTCCAAACTAGCTAACTAGGTTTTAAATGTCACACCTTAATGCATAGAAATGACAATGGAGTACAAGGACCAGAGTTCCAACTGCACGGCTCAGATTCTTCTAGAAGATTGACCAGGAGCCACTCCCACCCGAGAAGGAGCTACTGTCAGCCTGAACGTGCTACTGTAAGTTCATACTTACTTTAAATTATCTCTACTTTATGTAATACTACTTGTTTCCCTTGTTCTTTGTTTTAACCTCTTTAGCCATATTTTAGCAGGTTGTAGTTAAAACCAAGCAGGAGTCCTTGGAAGGCAGGACTGAAAGTTGTGGTCCCTCTTCCCATTCATCATCCCATTGCATTTCCAAAGCAAACAACTTACTTGATAGTCCACCTAGAACAACTCCTGCAGGTGATAACTATATAAATGTTGTATTGCATGCAGAAAGAAAGGGTGTAGATGATCTTAGATCTGTAGGTGAAATGTTGAAGAAGAGGACAGATGATACATTGAAGGGAATCACCATGTACTGATCTCTTATTGATGATACTAACACTTTGTAATCTTTCAGAATTTCGATCTTGTTGTATAACCTATTGTAATAAGCTTTTATTATTGTGTAATAAGTAGTTTTAATTTGTGCGTGTCTATTAATTGATGTCTTGATATTCCTCTGTTGTGCCAAAAAGTAGCTGCTAGCAAAAAAGGATGAAACAGTAACATGTGAATGGACGGCCCAAAATGACCAGACAGTAAAAGGCCAGAAGGGTAAAAGGCCAGGATGGTAGAATACTAGAATAGTAAAAGGCCAGAATAGTAAAATGCCAAAACAGTAGAAGACTAGAATAGTAAAAGGCAAAAACAGTAAAAATACCAGAATAGTATAAAGGCCAGAACAGTAAAAGGCCAGAACAGCAAAAGACCAGAATAGTGAATGGCTAGAATAGTAAAATGCCAGAATAGTAGAAAACCATAGTAGAGAAAGGCCGGAACTTTGAAAGGCCTAAACAGTGGAAGACCGGAACCGTGAATGGTCTCAACAGTAAATGGCCGGAATAGTAAACAGCCAGAACAGTAAAAGACCCAGTACGGTGGCAGGACACTATAGTAATAGGCCGAATAGTACCGGCCTAAATAGGCAAAAGCCCAAACTCAAAAGGATCTAAATAGTAACAGTGTGGAATTCCTAAAAGGCTGGAACAGTAACAGGACCGAACAGTAAAAGACTAGATTGACAACTGGCTTGAATAGTACTGGGCCATCTTGGTGCAGGCCTCAAGAGGCAGCATAGTGTTGGGCTAACTTGGGACTTAAATAGGCTAAAATTGTGTCAGGCCTGTAAGTGTACGGGCCGCTACTGGCTGTAGTACTGGGCCGATTCCAGACAGTGCAGGACAGAACAACAAAGGGCCGTATTCCTATTGGGCTCTCCACACGGGTCGGCCCATTTAATTATTAGCAGGCCTTGGCTGGTCCTGGCTTCCACCACGGTTTCTGCGACAGTTAATGGAGGTAACCGAACGTTAACGATGGCTTCCACATGGCAGTTTGCATGACATCAACTGTCAGCGTGGCTAGCGAACAGATCTACGACGCAACATGTTTTCATGGCCGAAGGGTGCGATCTGCCGCGGTTGGAAAAAAACCATGGTTGATTCATTTGTGACGAGGCTTTTACCATGAAGGCCATCCATCGCGGAAGAATTTTTAGCCACGAAAAACGGGCCTTCAACCACGAAAATCGTACGTCGTAAAATCCAACTTTTCTTGTAGTGTATGTACTTCTTATTCAGGAACAACCATGGGGGAGGTTGTACATCCACACAAATATGGGCCAAGTGTTGTGCTTACTGCTCTGGTTGTCGAATAGGTTCATCCCGTCAGTGCTCACACCAAGCCTAATGTTTCTTGGGTCTTTCCCAAATTCTTTGTACTCATTGTCTAATGCTTTCCACTGGCTTACATCCGAAAGGTGTGTCGGAACAGAGTATTCAACCCGTATAGGATCCTTGAGCACCGCTTTCTTCCTTTCCGCGTGCCAACGCATGAGTTTGCTTCCTTGTAGTCCACGAAGTACCGCTAAAGACGGGGCCTGAGCGGAAGTAACACACAACTTTACGAGGAGATTTTCGCGTCCCTCTCTTGTATCGAGGTTCCTCACACACTGGGCATGTGGTCTTGTCCTTATGCTCGTTCTAGTAAATCACGTAGTCACAGATATAGGTGTGGTACTTTTCGTGCGGTAAATCGAGAGGGCACACGACTTTCTTGGCCTCCTGTAGGCTACCGTCCAACGTGTTATCTTTAGGAAAACGCTTCTCCAAGTATCATAAGATATTGTCCGTGCCTACGTTGGTCCATCCGTCTTTTTCCTTCATCTCTTGAAGATCAAGAGTTACTCTCAGGTGGCTCTCCTCTGGCTCGCGACGTACGTCGTACAACGCTGTTCTCGAGTCTAACTCTAGTTGATCTAGCTTAGACTTCCATCTACTAGCAAATATAGGGTTGTTTGAAACGTTGTCGAGAAGAATTTCTTAAACATGAGGGTCATGCATGGTCGCGGTTAGCAGGGTACTTCTACTCCAGTCCTCGCCATTTGTATGTACTTCTTCCTAGCCTTCATCACCGTCGTCGTGTGTGACGTCTCGATCTTCCTCCTCGTCTTCATTTTCGTGTTCATCAGCATCCTCTTCCTCATGTTCATCGTCATCATCATCACCCATCCACTGAGTGTGGCCCTCCATGAAACTATACCAGAGCAGGTGCTAATTGACTTTGCCTGAGAAGGGGTCGAATAAAGACGATTGTTTGCATCTTCGACATGGAAATCTTATTTCCATGCGGTTATTTCGATACATGTCGGCCGTCGTGCATTGCACGTATCTATCCATGACGCTTTCCTTCATCTCGATGACCATCAAAGCCTGCACGATAAGAGCATTGATTAGAATAGTCGTCTCGGCTTTCACTGAAAAATTCGGCATGACCTTTGCTAAAGATGGTCATGCCGGAGTGCTAGAAATTCACCGGAAGAGAAGTTAATCGACATTCTGGTGAAACATTGGCAAATCATTATACCTGCACATCAATAGAAAATTCTAACATCCCAAAACTTTAATCCAAGTGATCAAGATCAAATCTACCCAATTTATGGTTAACAAAAACGTTTCCATTTAAAAATCTGTAAGCATTCATATGTGTGTGCATTTAAAATAGGAGTTGTTTTGAATTGCCATAATTGAGTGATATTTTGGTTGTAAAATGATTCTAAGGTGAATTACACATCATCTAGATCATCCCCAAGTAAATCCCAAAGAAAAAGAAATCAAAAAGAATTAAATAAGGCAAATGGTCATTTTTGCCATTTTAATCACCTAGCCCACTTTGGCTATTCCTAGCACTCAAATTCAAACAGAAACAATTGTGGATCTTTGCACCCCTTGCTAGTACAAGTAGTGATGTGCCAAGGCCAACTTTGTGATCTCCCAAAAACATTCAAACTCTAATTTTAAATGGCAATTGAAAATTGAATCTAGTTCATATGTCTAGATACCACTTTTTCAAAAACCACTCAAATGAACTCCATTTCAAAATCCCAAGCAAACCTAGAAGCTTAAGCATAAGATAAACCACTCCACCAAAAATCTTTGAAAAATGCAAATATTTTGTTCATGCGGCCGTTTGGTCGAACAGGTGGCAGGAAAGATTTTTCTGCCTAACTAATACTGTTTATGGATCAATGCATTGTCGAGTTTTTAGCCTCCATTTGGTTCCCCTGTCTCCCCTAGCTCTAACCTAACCCTCACCGGCCTACCCCTTAGCCTGGAGCAGCAGTTGCGTGCCGCCCGTTTTTGGTCACCGCCGGCCGAGCATGCGCAGCTCGCAGCAGACCACGACGCGGCAAACCAGCTTGCCCCTAGCTCCGCCCAACCCTACCGCGACTCCCTGTCCACCCCACGGCCAAAGCCATCCCCTGGACCACCCCAGAGAAGCGTCGCCCTTTCCTCGCTGTGCCGCGCCAGAGCACGCCAGATTGCCCTCTCCGCTAGCACGCCACAGACCGCGCCTCGACACCAGACCACGCATGCCGCTCCGTCCTGACCACACCAACCCGCTAGACACGGTTGTGCACCGCCGCGCGACCCACAGTCGCCAGGAGCACCGTCGAGCACCGCCTTTGTCCCTTAGAGCGCGGGAAGCTCCCGATCGTTAGCCACCACCCCTAGCCACGCCATACAGTGTAGAGGACCGCCAGCAGACCGAGCACCATCCGCCTACCTCACCCACACCGGTAGCCCCCTGTATCACCGTCACCGACGAGCTCCACCCACACCCGTCGGTCCCCTCGTCGAGCCTATATAAGGAGGCCACCCCTAGCCTCAATCGCGAGACCATTCCACTCACCTCTCTCCACTGACCGATTCCCCTCTCTCGCCGGAGCCGCTCGAGCAGCCCATCGCCAGAATCCCGCCGGAGGCAGCCGCAGCAGAGGAGGACAAGTCCCCGTCGATTTCGTCCACCTAAGCCCCTGCCACGACCTCGCCTGAGTCTGCAGTCATCCACCAGTTCGTTTGCCCGCCTCGCCAAACTAGCGGGAGCCCTAGTATGCCCCCACTTCATCCCCACCGACCGCGCTAGGGTTCAGTCTCGCCGGCGACGAGTCTATCATCGACGACGACCGTGAGCCGTTAGATTTAGTTCTAATCGCACGGCTATGATTGCCCTGCACCGCTTCAGGTTTAATGAGTCACTGACAGGCGAGACCCCCTGTCAGTATCCCTCAGCGCCGCAGAGTGTACACGGGCTGGCCCAATTAGTTTCCCGTGCTGACCTAGTAATTAAAATTAGGATTTATCTATTTAGACTTAAAATCAATTATGTCCCTTAGTTTAAAAATCAACTCAGAGAGTTTTACAAATCCAAATTGAGTGATTCCAATTTTTTTGGAAAGCTAATGAAAATATCCATCCATGCCCGTTGGATTTAAATAATTTAGAGTTAGAAATCTCTCCTAGTAAAAATAACAAGACAAAAGCTTTTGCATATTCAAACATTTTTATAAAATCAACCATAATAGCTTTTGAGTTGATTCCAACTCTCAAAAATCACATTTAACCATACCTATCTTAATATGTAATAATATTAAGGTTTGCATGCAGTGACTTTGGACTAGTACAAAAATAATGCTATATAGGCATTTCTAGTCACTTTAAATCATTAATTATTAAACTTAAACTTATTAAAATGTGATCCAACCTTTAAATCACATTCCCATATGTTAGAATATGTGGTGATAACGTGTGTCCACATGATCCCATATTTTAATTGGAGAATATTAAATCTTAGTTAATTTCAATGAGTAGAAATTACTTTTCTCAAATAAAATAAATGAAGCTAGTTCATTAAACCTTGTGATGTTTGTAATGATACTAGATCATCAAATGTGTGCCTTAGTGTGCTAAGTAGACTAGTTAAGTATTGTTTGGTGATTGTGTACTTCGTATCTATTTATGGACAATAGTACCGACCAAGCTTTCGAGGAGGAGGAGTTCTACCAAGAAGAGGAGGAAGAGAATTTCAACCACTGCACCAACCAAGGCAAGCTATTGTTAGCAAGCTAGAACTAAGCAAGATTACCTAAGCAAGATGCAATAGGCATGCTTTGGTTATATTTTTGACTTATACCTACTCCAAGTGTTATTTACAAGCTTTACTTCCTTTATTTTACTAAAGTTCTTTACTTGTTTAAAGGTAGCATAAAGAGTATAAAACTTGACCTATCTAGTTATACTTAGATGTAATTCTATGGCTAGAGATTGATATTAGCATCCCACCTTAGTGAACACTCTTAACTTTTTAGTTTGGAGCTAAACCAAAACTTGATTCACTCTAGATGGGAATACTTGGTGAAAATGATTTGTGAAAACCTTGGAATGATGAGTCATTCCATTGAGATGTTTTGACATGTGTTGAGAAACACAAATGGTTTATGATGATGAAAATGTTGAGGCATGATCCTTAGCCCTTTCACAAAACTGATGGTTGGGTTCGGATGCGATACCATTCCAATTTTACCGTACAACCACAATAACTAAATTGGGTAAGGCTTAGCCAGAAGTTTATTTGCATTAGTATTAGTTCCCTCGCGGGAGAGGTTTGAGCTGAGGCTACCTCTCAATGTTGTCCACCTATGCAGTGCCCAAGATGACAGATGGTCATGGTTGGGAGGCCATGCTCATAGGAGAGGTGCTTATACTAGGGTGTGTAACGAAAGGTTATGTTTGATTATCTCCATACTAAGTATGATGATTCAGGGTTATCCCTGACAGATGTATCAAATCTTGTAGGGAAAGTGTACCACCTCGGTAGAGTGTCAAACTATTCGAATAGCCACATCCGCGGTTATGAACAGTTGGAGTGGCCATACTGTTCTGTTGTCAGATGTTTTCAAAACAACTTCTAAAATGAATTGTGACATGACTTGACCACAACAGAGTTGTGACTATGATAACTAAGTTCCCACCTAGGTGTTTTCAAACTTTATTTTATCTTTCTTTGTTTCTGAACTCAGCTTAGGTTTCAAACTTAACTTGGCAAGTAAACTTAGAGTTAGCATTCCTACTAGAACTATCTTACCTGTTAGTGGTAGTTTGCGAGTACTTAAAGAGTACTCATGGCTTTGTCCCTGGCTATTCCCGTGGCCAGACTATGAAGGGGACTACCAAGATGAAGGACAGCAGGACGGCTATGATAACTAGGACTGTCTTTCATCGTTAGCATTGCTTGTGACTCGGAAGATGGATCCCACCGCTACGCTATTTATTCTGATACTTGATTGTACTAAGACTGGATCATGAGATCCTTTATTTGTTGTAAGACCTTATTGTGGTTTGTAATGGATGATGTACTGTGATATCCAATATGTTATGTCTCGCAAAAATGGTAATCCTGGGATTGTGATGTATAGCATAACAGGCATCTGGGATTAAAAATCCTGGTGTTGCCAAGTTGGTATAAGAGCCATCCTGACCATAGGAGACCCTAGTTAGAATGGACGTTCGAACAAAAACTTAGTTTCAAAACACCAAAGTGAGTATTTATGAAAACTATTTCCTCTCTTACCCTTGGGAATTCTTTCTCTCAAAAAGATTCATGTTCGTCCAAATTCTTACTTTACTACATAAAATTTTGACACACTTGATCACTTCACTAATTTTCTCATCCTAAATTCTTATAGATGGAAGCCTAGTACCGCAAGTTCTACCAGTTGGGCAACGGAGGCCAACTGATCTTTGAGAGGGATCTTGATGCACTGTCTGAGTTCTTGGAGCGTCCTCATCCGGAATTCCTTGGATATCAACTCCCAGGTCCACCAGGAGGAGATTTACAATGGCTAGTGACTGCTGATCTTCGAGGCAAGGTAGAAGCACCAGTATCTGGGAGGATTCAGTTCTCCGTGAGAGAGAATAACTGGCTAGATGGATTAGCCAGGGCAATGCATGGATTAGCCAAGGCGTGATTCCATGGGAATGCTGCTAGAGATGCCAAGTCACCCAATACTGAAGCGTCAAGTGGAGAACCTCGACTTCCTACTGTAGGACATACAGAAGGAGTTGGACAATGCTAGAGAGCTCGCCGACAACAACCTCGCCCTTGCCGCCCAGAAGGCCCATACTTTCTCACTGCTCGTCAAGGATCATTAGTCTCTTCATCATCAACGCGCCAAGAAGGATCACACCATCGACCGTCTTTTCAAGAAGGTGGCCGACCTCGAGAAGACCATCAAGGAGGAAGAAGCTCAGCTTGCCGTAAAGGAAAAAGAAGAGGAAGGTGAAGATATCCAAGGAGATATTGACTCCTACCTCAGCAATGATGATGACTTTCTAGAGGAGGATGATGTGGACTTCTACACCAACGATGATGCCTCCGACTTCATCGATGATGAGTAGATGCACTAGAGCACTATCATAGAATGAGGAGTATTGGTCCCATTGTATCGTAGCTTACAGAATGGTTCTTAAAACCATATGTTTTCCTTTGATGTTGTGGTGTGTGTGTTTGTATCGTGTGCTTTGCTTGAATGAATGAAAAGAAGTTAGTTGCAAAACCTGAGTCAAACTCAAAGTTTTAGCTTTGAGACCAAAACCATGAACCTTAGAACTTTCCCTCTTACCCCTTTATCTATCTCAATCTTCAGATGACTCATGGAAACCAAGGAGGCGGCAGCTCATCGCAAGACCCAATGCTGCAGATTCTGTAGACTCTCATTGTAGACCATGAAGCAAGCAGGGCAGAGCACCAAGCTAATCTAGCAACACTGCAGCAGATCGCCTAGATGGCTCACAACAACCTGAACCATCGAAATCAGGATCATCATGGATCCAAACTCAAAAACTTCCAGAATACCAATCCACCAATCTTTGGCCAGTCTGAAAACCCACTGGATGCTGATGATTGGTTGCAAACAATGGAGAACAACTTAGAAGTAGTAGGAGTGGATGCCAACGAGAAAGTTATTTTTGCCACCCACTATTTGGCAGGAGATGCAAGAGCATGGTGGAACAGCATCCGCACAATGAACCATGGTCAAGTAATGACATGGGAAGCCTTCAAAATCAAGTTCAGCTGCACCCACGTGCCGCAGTGTCTAGTCACCCGAATGAGGGATGAATTCAGAGAATTGAAGCAAGGCAGAATGACTTTAGTGGAGTACTGTGACAGATTCTTGTCCCTTGCCAACATGGAGGCCAAGAAGAAGGAGAGATGCCTTAACGGACTGCATGATGAGATGCAGACTGTCCTCGTCAACATCTGTTTTGAGGATCTCGAAGAGCTAGTCGACTCTGGCATTCAGATGGAAGGGAAGATTAATCAAGCAAACGACAACCGCAAGCGTTGCATGATGCACCAAGCTGGATCCAACAGTCACCAGAAGTACCATCCCAACCCTTCTGTGGGATATGCACCGAGGAACAACCGACCCCCAATGTCTCGCCCAAGCTACCCCAACCGTAGCGGGGGAAATGTGAAGTTCGGGGGAAACAACAATCACCCCGGCAACGCCAGCAATTTCAATCGTGCACCTCCCAAGAGCAACAACAACAACATCACTTCACCTAGAACTGGAAGCAATGTTGTGCCCGTGGCAGCGAAAGGCAAGTCTCAGATCACTTGTTTCGAGTGTGGAGTGAAGGGTCACTATTCCAATGAGTGCCCCAAGAAGATTGTTGCCACTGCCAATGTGAATGCCCCAGCTCAACAGCAGCGTCGTGTTCAACCGGGAAAAAGATTCGCCCTAGGGAACCCTCACAACTGCAACGGTCGTCACTTCCACATGAACGCCGAAGAAGCCCAAGAAGCGCCAGATGTCGTGCTGAGTATGTTTTCTGTCAACTCAATTTTAGCAAGAGTGTTGTTTGATTCTGGAGCATCGCACTCATTTGTCACTGAAGAATTTTCATGCACTAGTAAGATTCACCCAACCAACTTGAAGCATGTCATGATACGGTTCAACTACAAAAGCAAGAAAAAATTGCAAAGTTGTGCCTATCAGAATACATGGGATAGATTTTTGTGCCAATCTAATAGTACTTGGAACCAAAGGTTTGGGAGTAGTACTAGGAATGGATTGGATGTCAAAGAATAAAGGATTGATAGACTGTGCCAAGAAAGCCATCACCATGACCAGTAGCTCTGGAATATCAGTAGAGCATACATGTGAAACCTTGCCCCGTCAATTCAAGTGTAATAAGAGTCTAGCCCTACCCACCATTGACCAAGTCATAGTAGTCTGTAAATACCCCGACGTATTCCCAGATGAATTGCCAAGTATGCCCCCGGATAGGTATATTGAGTTCATTATTGAACTAATCCCTGGAATCGGACCCATAGCCCAGAGACCCCATAGTATGAACCCCTCAGAGTTAGTGGAATTGAAGAAGCAATTGGATGCTATGTTGGCAATAGGCTTGATTCAACCAAGCGCATCGCCATGGAGATCGCCAGTGTTATTCGTTGACAAGAAAGATGGAGGCAACCGTTTGTGCACAGATTACAGGAAGCTGAATGACGTCACAATCAAAAACAAGTACCCTTTGCCAAAGGTAGAGGATCTATTTGATCAGTTGACTGGAGCGAATGTGTTCTCTAACATCGATCTTAGGATTGGTTATCACCAACTTAATATTCATGCAACGGATATTCCGAAGACCGCCTTTACTACTCATTATGGCTTATACGAGTATACAGTCATGTCTTTTGGATTAACCAATGCCCCTGCTTATTTCATGAATCTCATGAATAAGTTCTTTATGAATTTTCTAGATAAGTTTGTTGTGGTGTTTATCGACGATATCCTTATCTACTCCAAGTCAGAAGAAGAGCATAAGCAACATATGAGAATCATCCTTCAAACCCTTAGAGAGCATCGGTTGTATGCCAAGTTCAGCAAATGTGAGTTTTGGCTGAAAGAAGTAGGATTCCTAGGACATATTGTGTCTGCCGGAGGAGTCGCTATTGATTCCGCCAAGATCAAAGATGTCGAAGAATTGGAAGCCCCAACCACTCAAACCCAAGTCCGTGCATTTCTCAGATTAGCGGGATATTACCACAAGTTCGTAGAAGGATTCTCGAGCATCGCCATACCCATGACCCAATTGTTGAAGAAGGACAAGAAGTTTGAATGGACTGACAAATGTGAAGCAAGTTTCCAAGAGCTGAAGAAGAGATTGATTTCAGCCCCAATATTGATCATGCCAGATACCAAGAAGCCATTTGATGTGTATTGTGATGCATACAAGATTGGTCTCGGATGTGTATTAATGAAAGAAGGCAAAGTCATCGCTTATCTGTCTCGACAACTGAAGCAGCATGAGCAGAACTATCTGACCCATGATCTTGAGTTAGCAGCCGTAGTTTTGGCATTGAAGACATGGCATCATTATCTTATGGGTAATCGCTGTGAGATTTATTCAGATCACAAAACCTTGAAGTATATTTTCACTCAGAAGGAGCTGAATATGAGGCAAAGGAGATGGATAGAGTTAATCAAATATTGTGACCTTGACATTCACTATCATCCCAGCAAAGCCAATGTGGTAGCGGATGCTCTTAGCAGATTGCCGTGTAGGCTAAACACTATGATCAAGGAGAAGCAGCCAAGTTTGTATGAGGAGTTGGAGCAATTTAGAACATAGCTAGTTAGCAAAGGATTCTTAGCTAGCATTGAACTTAAACCCACTTTGATTAGCCAAATCAAGGAAGCCTAGAAGGGAAATGAAAGTATTGATAGAAATCAAACGTCGTATTGGTACAGGAAAGGTACCTAGATTCACCGAAGACGAAGAAGGAGTTCTATGGTACAAAGGACGTATCTGTGTGCCAGCAGATTCGGAGCTGAAGCAAGTTATAATGTAAGAAGCTCATGATACTCTTTATTCTATCCACCCCGGAGGAACAAAGATGTATCAGGATTTGAAGGAGCAATTTTGGTGGCACAAAATGAAGAGAGAAATCGAAGCTACATCGCCAAGTGTGATATCTGTCAGAGAGTCAAAGTGGAACATCAGAGACCCGCAGGACTGTTGCAACCATTGCAGATTCCAGAATGGAAATGGGATTCCGTCAGAATGGACTTTATCACCGGTTTGCCTACTTCTAGTAGGGGAAATGACTCAATCTGGGTCATCGTAGATAGACTGTCCAAGGTAGCACATTTTCTCCCTATCAAGACAACCTACCAGAGTTCGAAGCTAGCAGAGTTGTACATTGCTAGAATTGTTAGTCTGCATGGAACCCCCAAGACCATAGTATCGGATCGAGGAACCCAATTTACCTCGAGGTTTTGGCAGAAAGTCCAAGAAGGATTAGGAACCAAGTTGAATTTCAGCACCGCTTATACCCGCAAACCGATGGACAGACTGAAAGAGTCAACTGAAACCTTGAGGATATGTTGAGAGCTTGTGTGCTAGAATATGGATCCAAATGGGAAGATTGTTTGCCTTTCATAGAATTCTCATACAACAATAGTTATCAATCCAATATGCAAATGGCACCATTTGAGTTCCTATACGGAAGAAAGTGTCGTAACCCTTTCAATTGGTCGCAAGTAGGAGAGAGTCAGATTTTTGGACCCGACATTCTACGAGAAGCCAAAGAGAAGGTTCACAAAGTACGTGAGCACCTCAAGACCGCCCAATCCAGACAAAAGAGTTATGCTGACAAGAGACATACAGATCTGACTTTCAATGTCGGAGATTTTGTGTATCTTAAAGTTTCGCCATTGAAGGGAACGCAACGTTTTATTCTGAAAGGAAAGTTAGCCCCCAGATATATAGGACCCTTCAAGATTCTGAATCATTGAGGAGAAGTATCATATCAACTAGAACTGCCTGAGGAGATGTCAGCCATCCACAATGTGTTCCATATCTCGTTACTTTGCAAATGCTTAGAAGTGCCGGAGAAGACCAAAGTTTTCAAGAACATCGATCACCGGGTTGTTGATATCAACAAGGATCTGACGTATCGTGAAGTGCCCATCCGTATCTTGGAGGAAGCCTACAGAATCACCGGGACCAGGAGTATCAAATTTCTCAAGATCCAATGGAGCAACCATACCGAAGAAGAAGCCACTTGGGAACGAGAAGATTACATTAGGACTGAGTTCCCAGATCTCTTTAGTTCCTAGTTCTCTTTCTTAAATCTCGCGACGAGATTTTGGGGGGAAGTTTTGTAACATCCCAAAAGTTTAATCCAAGTGATCAAGATCAAATCTACCCAATTTACGGTTAACAAAAACTTTTCCATTTAAAAATCTTTAAGCATTCATATGTGTGTGCATTTAAAATAGGAGTTGTTTTGAATTTCCGTAATTGAGTGATCTTTTGGTTGTAAAATGAATCTAAGGTGAATTACACATCATCTAGATCATCCCCAAGCACATCCCAAAGAAAAAGAAATAAAAAAGAATTAAATAAGGCAAATGGTCACTTTTGCCATTTTAATCACCTAGCCCACTTTGGCTATTCCTAGCACTCACAGTCAAACAGAAACAATTGTGGATCTTTGCACCCCTTGCTAGTACAAGTAGTGATGTGCCAAGGCCCACTTTGTGATCTCCCAAAAACATTCAAACTCTAATTTTAAATGGCAATTGAAAATTGAATCTATTTCATATGTCTAGATACCACTTTTTCAAAAACCACTCAAATGAACTCCATTTAAAAATCCCAAGCAAACCTAGAAGCTTAAGCATAATATAAACCACTCCACCAAAAACATTTGAAAAATTCAAATATTTTGTTCATGCGGCCATTTGGTCAAATAGGTGGTAGGCAAGATTTTTCTGCCTAACTAATACTGTTTATGGATCAATGCATTGTCGAGTTTTTAGCCTCCATTTGGTTCCCCTGTTTCCCCCAGTTCTAACCTAACCCTCACCGGCCTACCCCTTAGCCTAGAGTAGTAGTTGCGTGCCGCCCGTTTTTGGTCACCGTCGGCCGAGAATGCGCAGATCGCAGTAGACCATGCCGCGCCAAACCAGCTTGCCCCTAGCTCCGCCCAACCCTACCGCGACTCCCTGTCCACCCCACGGCGAAAGCCAGCCCCTGGACCACCCCTGAGAAGCGCCGCCATTTCCTCTCTGTCTACGCACTTCTATTCTTCTAGACAGTTGTTGGGCCTCCAGGTGTAGAGGATTGTAGAACAGCAGCAAGTTTTCCCTTAAGTGGATCACCCAAGGTTTATCGAACTCAGGGAGGAAGCGGTCAAAGGTATCCCCTCTCTAGCAACCCTGCAATCAAGATACAAGAAGTCTCTTGTATCCCCAACACACCCAATACACTTGTCAGGTGTATAGGTGCACTAGTTCCGCGAAGAGATAGTGAAATACAAGTGGTACGGATATAAGACAATGGTGCTAGAAAATAGCTTGATGGTGTGAAAGAGACTAAAGACAAACTGAAATAAAGATGGAAGCAAGCAAACATGTAACATATCTAATTGCAAATGGTGTTTCTATGCTAAGAACAAGGCCTAGGGATCATACTTTCACTAGTGAACACTCTCATAGAAATATCTTCTTTTTATGATACTACTCTAAACTACTCTCCGGTTAGACACTCTAATCCATGGTAGGGCTATAACAGCACACCTCAAATTAAGCCTTTCCCATCTAGAAAACCCCACACTGTCACCTTGAGCACTAGACGGTTCCAACAAACACCACAATTTCATAAAGACATACAACTCCAAATATAACTCATAACAAGTATTTGTAATCTCTAGCCTAAGTGCCACCATGGTGTGCACGCTGTCACTTTCACACACATGGGGAGAGCAGAGATCTAATAAAGCACTTGAGTAGCAAGGTAGATCTATAGATTACAAGCTCATGATCTCAATAAGATCATGCATAGAGAGAGAGATGAACACATAGCTACCGGTAGAACCCTTAGCCTCGAGAGAGAACTACTCCCTCCTAATCATGGGAATTATCAATGGTGATGGAGATCGATGGAGATGGCGGTGAAGATGGTGAAGAGGCGGCGGCGGAGCTAGCGGCGCTAGCGGCGGCACGGATGACTCCTTCCCTGCCACCGGTATCACAGGGGAGAACCGCCCCTTAGCACCCTTCCTTCATGGCTTCTTGGGAGCCCTTCCCCATGGAGATGGGATCAATGGGGGAGGCAAAACGTGGCTTTGGTGGCTGCAAATTCGTGGGTGGAGGTTTGATGATTTAGGGTTGATGCCTCGGGAGGCTTCTTATAGGCCAGAGGGCAAGGTCGGTTGGCGGCCAGGGGGCCCACACCATGCCCTGGCATGGCCTGGGTGGACCCGCGCCTAGGGGTGGTGTGGCCACCCTGTGGCCCCTCTCCGTCTCTCCTTTTGGCTCCGTGTGTCTTCCGGGAAAATATCAACTTTGGCTTTTGTCCCGTCCAATTCCGAGAATATTCATTTTCTAACTTTCTGGAACCAAAAACAGCAGAAAACAGGCAACTGGCACTGTGGCTCGTGTTAATAGGTTAGTCCAAGAAATCATATGAAAAGTACTCCAAAGTGTGGACAAAACATAAGAAAGTAGATAAAACCAAGCATGGAACATCAAAAATTATAGATACATTTGCAATGTATCAACATCCCCAAGCTTAACTCCTGCTCGTCGTCGAGTAGGTAAGTGATAAAAAGAAAGAATAATTTTTGAGGTGACATGCGCCATCATAACTTGATCAAAGTATTTGTAAAACAATGATAGCTGGGATCATAGTACTTCAATCATAACATGAAAGACAAAGTTCTTACAATAAGACAAAGCAACTATGATGCAACATGAAAAGGCACAAACAAAAGATTCATGAATAACAATGCTTTGCAAGACGTTTGTTTGTTTCACATAAAGAAAACATAGCATAATAGTATTCAGCTTGTCCCTCATAGAGTAGCAAATATAAATGCATAGGACACCTTCAAAGTTCATAAGAGTGACTAGATACAAATAGTTTAAAATAAGCAATATCAAGGTATGCATCAATCAACTAGTCTTTGGACAATGCACATAGAACTAAGAATGGCCACTATGCTCTCAAAGTAGGTCCGTAAAGATAGAAGGTGGAGACTCAATATATAAGTGGAAGAAAGGCCTTCATAGAAGGAAGTAGGGATTCAAGTCTCATAAAGAGCTTCCAAAAATTATGGTACTTAATAGCTTTCAGCTCTCATTGCCCCTATCATAAGCATCTTGAAGGTGATTAAGGTTAAAGTGACACAACTAAGAGGATATGCTTGACAAGTTATAAACCAAAATCTCATGCCCCTTACTTACGAAGACCGAACCTCATGCTACTCAACTTTAGTCACAAGTAAGCTCTTGTCATTGTATGTACATGTGTATCATAAAGAACCGCCAACGGAGTACCCCTTGCACATGATACAGGAGATATCCCATAATCAAAATGACAAGGCAAGCAGACAATTAGCATCTCAGCGATCTTTTTATTTGCTATTTGCATAGGTTTTTATTGAGGATGCTTCATAGAGTGCTCATTATGGTTATGCTGCAAGTTTCCACCATGATTAGGCATGGCTTAGGCTAGCGGCCCAGGTGTTTCTCTAACACACATACAAACTCCATGATCTTACAAGTTCCACATTTATTTCACACCGTCGGGATCCGTAAGCAAAGGAACATGATATCAACGGGGTACAAAGTACAAGTGCAATGTTAAAAGCGTTCCCCATGAAACATGGTTCTGCTAATTTCAACTTATAAAGCGCAAGCATATACGCAACAAAGAAGGGCCCAATGGTTCAAGTTTATTAGATGCAAAAAAGTAAAGTGTGCCATCAAGTTCGTGAGAGTTTTAATCACCAGCTTTCTCATAACAAGTTTAATTTGGAAGGTAAACAAAAGCATGAATATACTTGGAATAGCATAAGCTAGTAGGTAGGTAT
Organism: Avena eriantha; assembly: GCA_910589775.1. NCBI lineage: Eukaryota > Viridiplantae > Streptophyta > Magnoliopsida > Poales > Poaceae > Avena > Avena eriantha. The sequence goes on from OU342743.1 coordinate 522,341,353, forward strand.
GGTGGACTCTTTGGAATAACTTGGTTTAGGGAGTTGGATGCATGAGTGGAACTCATACTTGGTTGCGGAGGCTAGCAAAAGACTGGGAGCGACAAACTAAGAGAGCAATAATGGCCATAACCATGCAGAGCGACAAAACATCATTGATCAAAGCATAAAGTGATACTAAAAGTTGAAAACTAAAGGATCATAAAGGCTATGGTGACTTGAGATAGTCATAATATGGTGTGAGCATGTGCCAAGTCAACCCAAATAAAGCATCAAAGGAGAATACCACTATACTATGCTTTAATATGCTAAAACAACGCATGATTCATCCAAGGCCCATTAAGAAATCTCAATTGTTTATAACAAGTCATTCTACAGCAAAGAATACTAAGCATAAAGCCAAAACAATATCAAGCATGGCATGACAAAGCATAGGGCACAGTCAAAAACAAGCTCTCTTTACCACTTAAGCATGAACTTTCCTACTCTTTTCCAATCCAAACCAAACTATTTGAAACAACTCACAAAGATGATAATAAATAAAGATCAGTGAGATTGTCTGACAAATCCACAAAGAAGAACTAAAAACTTCTAATCTGGAAGCACTAGAAAACTAAGGCTAAACACGGTGCTAGCAAAACAGAACACTCACAGAACAATAAGAATGAAAACTAGAGTGTTCTAGGCAATGAAAACGGAGCGTGTCTCTCTCTAAAAGAAGTGTGTTGGGATCCAACCAACTTATTCAAGAAAACTAAGCAAACCAAGCAAACTAAAACTAAAAACAAAAACGAAAAAGAAGATGCTCCAAGAACAACACAACTATGCATGAAATAGTAAAAATGAAGTGTTTAGAAGAAACCTGGGATTTTTATTGATGAAGAAGGGGATGCCTTGGGCATCCCCAAGGTTTTACGCTTGTACCTCTTGGAGTTTCTTGGGGTGACACGCGTTGCATCCCCAAGCTTGAGCTTTAGTCCATCCTTCATCTCATTACTCATTCCTTCCATACACCTAAAAATTTCCCTTCATACAAAACTTCACACAATCTTTATTAGCAACATTAGTGCACTTAAGATAAATAAGTCTTAAGGTTCAGTTCTAACACCAAATAAACTTCCACTAGAACACTAGCTACTGTATAACTTCCCTCAAAAAGCTCAATTCCCCAAAAGAACTCAAGAAGGAACCAACAAGAAGCAAATGCAGAAAATGGCAGAAATCTGTCAAAACAGACCAGCAGGTAAAGACGAATTTTTTCGAAGACCTTCTGTTGCTCAAATCAAAAAGTGTTGAACTAACGAAAGTTAGATAACAACCTGGGTCAGAAGAACAAAAATTCACGCCTCAAAAAGACATTCAGATATTTTACACGAATTTTTACGGTGAAGCACAAAAATCTGTTTTGGGATAGTAACTTTCCCATTCATTACTTCTCTCTCATTAGAGGTTACTCTTGGCACAAAAAGCAAATAAAAAGGATAAGGAGCGGTTATTACAGAGGTAATAACTTCCAAGACTCAACTAAAACTTTTGGATTATCTCCCAATAAGTACTTTTCTTTAATTCCTTTAAGTTAGGCATGATAGTTTGAGAAGATGCTCACATAGGAAATATGAATTGAAGTAAAAGAGAGCATCAAGAAGCAAATTCAAAACACATTTAAGTCTAACCCACTTCCTATGCATAGGAATCTTGTAAAGAAACAAGTCATGAAAGCACAAAGTAACAAGCATAGGAAAGCAAAACAAGTGCAACTTCAAAACTTTCAACGTAAAGAGGGGAAACTTAATATTATTGAGATGCATAAAACCATGTTTCCCTCTCTCATAATAACTTTCAGTAGCATCATGAATAAAATTAACAATATAACTATCACATAAAACATTTTTATCATAAGCCACATGCATATAATCATTATTACTCTCCACATAAGCGTAGTCATTCTTATTAATTGTAGTGGGAGCAAATTTAACAAAATAGCTATCATTATTATTTTCATCACCATAATCATCAAATATAGGAGGCATATTGTAATTATTAATTTTCTCCTCAATAGTAGGTGGACTGAAAATATCATATTCATCATTGTAATCATCATATATTGGAGGTTTGGTATCATCATAAGCAATAGAATAGCTATCTTCCAAAGCTGGGGAACTAAAAAGATCATTTTCATAAAAACTAGCTTCCCCAAGCTTAGACTTTTCCATAGCATTAGCAATAATGGTGTCCAAAGAGTTCATACTAACAACATTGCTATTAGCATGCAAATAAAGTCCCATAGGTTTTTTAATTTTCTCTTCAAACACTTCATGTCCTACTCAAGATAAATACTATAAAGCTCTCTAATTTTGTTGTTGTTTTCCATTAAGCCTAACTAGTGAAAACAAGAAACAAAAAGACAAAATTGTAGAATCTAAAGGAAATAACTTCGAGCACTCACACCGGAGGATGTGAGTACCTTTTACCTTACCTCCCCGGCAATGGCGCCAGAAAATAGGCGTTTGCCGTGGGAGGTTCTTCTTCTTTAATCCTCCGTTGTGAATACCTTTTACCTTCCCTCCCTGGCAACGGTGCCAGAAAATAGCTTGAGGTCTACGTACTTCTATTCTTCTAGACAATTGTTGGGCCTCCAAGTGCAGAGGTTTGTAGAACAGCAGCAAGTTTTCCCTTAAGTGGATCACCCAAGGTTTATCGAACTCGGGGAGGAAGTGGTCAAAGGTATCCCCTCTCAAACAACCCTGCAATGAAGATACAAGAAGTCTCTTGTGTCCTCAACACACCCAATACACTTGTCAGGTGTATAGGTGCACTAGTTCGACGAAGAGATAGTGAAATACAAGTGGTACGGATATAAGACAACGGTGCTAGAAAATAGATTGATGGTGTGAAAGAGACTAAAGACAAACTGAAATAAAGATGGAAGCAAGCAAACATGTAATAGATCTAATTGCAAAACAGTGTTTCAATGCTAAGAATAAGGCCTAGGGATCATACTTTCACTAGTGAACACTCTCATAGAAATATCTTCTCTTTATGATACTACTCTAAACTACTCTCTGGTTGCACACTCAAATCCATGGTAGGGCTATAACAGCACACCTCAAAGTAAGCCTTTCCCATCTAGAAAACCCCACACTGTGACCTTGAGCACTAGACGGTTCCAACAAACACCACAATTTCATAAAGACATCCAACTCCAAATTTAACTCACAACAAGTATTTGTAATATCTAGCCTAAGTGCCACCATGGTGTGCATGTTGTCACTTTCACACACATGGGGAGAGCAGAAATCTAATAAATCACTTGAGTAGCAAGGTAGATCTATAGATTACAAGCTCATGATCTCAATAAGATCATGCATAGAGAGAGAGAGAGAGAGAGATGAACACATTGCTATCGGTAGAACCCTTAGCCTCGAGAGAGAACTACTCCCTCCTAATCATGGGAATTATCAATGGTGATGGAGATCGATGGAGATGGCGGTGAAGATGGTGAAGAGGCGGCGGCGGTGCCAGTGGCGCCAGCAGTGGCACGGATGACTCCTTCCCTGCCACCGGTATCACAGGGTAGCACCGCCCCTTATCACCCTTCCTTCATGGCTTCTTGGGAGCCCTTCCCCATGGAGATGGGATCAATGGGGGAGGTAAAACGTGGCTTTGGTGGCTGCAAATTCGTGGGTGGAGGTTTGATGATTTAGGGTTTATCCTCGGGAGGCTTCTTATAGGCCAGAGGGCAAGGGCGCCCACACCATGACCTGGCACGGCCTGGGTGGACCCGCGCCTAGGGGTGGTGTGGCCACCCTGTGGCCCCTCTCCGTCTCTCCTTTTGGCTCCGTGTGTCTTCCGGGAAAATATCAATTTTGGCTTTTGTCCCGTCCAATTCCGAGAATATTCATTTTCTGACTTTCTGGAACCAAAAACAGCAGAAAACAGGCAACTGGCACTGTGGCTCTTGTTAAAAGGTTAGTCCAAGAAATCATATGAAAAGCACTCCAAAGTGTGGACAAAACATAAGAAAGTAGATAAAACTAAGCATAAAACATCAAAAATTATAGATACATTTGCAATGTATCAGCCAGCACGGCACAGACCGCACCTCGACACCAGACCGTGCACGCCACTCTGCCTTGACCACACCAACCCGCCAGACACGGCCGTGCACTGCCGCGCGACCCATAGTCGCCAGGAGCACCGTCGAGCACCGCCTCTGTCCCTCAGAGCGCGGGAAGCTCCCGACCATTAGCCACCGCCCCTAGCCATGCCATTACACCATAGAGGACCGCTAGCAGACCGCGCATCATCCGCCTACCTCACCCACGCCGGTAGCCTCCTATATCGCCGTCACCGACGAGCTCCGCCCACACCCGTCGGTCCCCTCATCGAGCCTATATAATGAGGCCACCCCCAGCCTCAATCGCTACACCATTCCACTCCCCTCTCTCCACTGACTGTTTCCCCTCTCTCGCCGGAGTCGCTCGAGTAGCCCACCGCCGGAATTCCGCCGGAAGCAGCCGTAGCAGAGGAGGAGAAGTCCCCGTCGATTTCGTCCACCTCATCCCCTGTCGCGACCTCGCCTGAGTCTGCCGTCGTCCACCAGTTCGTTTGCCCGCCTCGCCACACTAGCTAGAGCCCTGGTATGCCCCCACTGCACCCCCACCGATCGTGCTAGGCTTCAGTCTCGCGAGCGACGAGTCCGTTGTCGATGACGACCGTGAGCCGTCAGATTTAGTTCTAATCGCACGGCTAAGATTGCCCCGTACCGCTTCACATTTAATGAGTTGCTGATAGGCGGGACCCCCTGTCAGCAGCCCTCAGCACCGCGGAGTGTACAGGGGTCGGCCCATTTAGTTTCCCGCGCTGACCCAGTAATTCAAATTAGGATTTTTCTATTTAGAGTTAAAATCAATTTTGTCCCTTAGTTTAAAAATTAACTCAGAGAGTTTTACAAATCCAAATCGAGTGATTCCAATTTTGTTGGAAAGCTAATGAAAATCGCTATCCGAGCCCGTTGGATTTAAATCATTTAGAGTTAGCAATCTATCCTAGTAAAAATAACAAGAAATAATCTTTTGCAGATTCGAACATTTTTTATAAAATCAACCATAATAGATTTTGAGTTGATTCCAACTCTCAAAAATCACATTTAACCATACCTATCTGAATATGTAATAATATTAAGGTTTGCATGTATTTAATTTGGACTAGTACCAAAATAATGCTATATAGGCATGTCTAGTCACTTTAAATCATTAATTATTAAACTTAAACTTATTAAAATGTGATCAAACCTTTAAATCACATTCCCATATGTTAGAATATGTGGTGATGACATGTGTCCACATGGTCCCATATTTTAATTGGAGCTTACTAAATCTTAGTTAATTTCTATGAGTAGAAATTATTTTTCGCAAATAAAATAAATAAAGCTAGTTCATTAAACCTTGTGATGTTTGTAATGATACTAGATCATCAAATGTGTGCCTTAGTGTGCTAAGTATACTAGTTAATTATTGTTTGATGATTGTGTATTCCGTATGTATTTATAGATGATAGTACCGACCAAGCTTTCGAGGAGGAGGAGTTCTACTAAGAAGAGGAGGAAGATAATTTTAACCACTGCACCAACCAAGGCAAGCTATTGTTAGCAAGCTAGAACTAAGCAAGATAACCTAAGCAAGATGCAATAGGCATGCTTTGGTTATATTTTTGACTTATACCTACTCCAAGTGTTATTTACAAGCTTTACTTCCTTTATTTTACTAAAGTTCTTTACTTTTTTAAAGTTAGCATAAAGAGTATAAAACTTGATCTATCTAGTTATACTTAGATGTCATTCTATGGCATGAGATTGAGATTATCATCCCACCTTAGTGAACACACTTAACTTAGTAGTTTGGAGCTAAACCAAAACTTGATTCACTCTAGATGGGAATACTTGGTGAAAATGATTTGTGAAAACCTTGGAATGATGAGTCATTCTATTGAAATGTTTTGACATGTGTTGAGAAACACAAATGGTTTATGATGATGAAAATGTTGAGGCATGAGCCTTAGCCCTTTTACAAAACTGATGGTTGGGTTCGGATGCGTTACCATTCCAATTTTACTGTACAACCACAATACCTGAATTGGGTAAGGCTTAGCCGGAAGTTTATATGCATTAGTATTAGTTCCCTCGTGGGAGAGGTTTGAGCTGAGGCTACCTCTCAATATTGTCCACCTATGAAGTGCCCAAGATGATAGATGGTCATGGTTGGGAGGCCATGCTCATAAGAGAGGTGCTTATACTAGGGTGTGTAAAGGAAAGGTTGTGTTTGATTATCTGCATACTAAGTATGATGATTCAGGGTTATCCCTGACATATGTATCGAATCTTGTGGGGAAAGTGTACCACCTGTGCAGAGTGTCAAATTGTGACATGACTTGACCACAACAGAGTTGTGACTATGATAACTAAGTTCCCACTTAGGTGTTTTCAAACTTTATTTTATCTTTCTTTTTTTCTGAACTCAGCTTAGGTTTCAAACTTAACTTGACAACTAAACTTAGAGTTAGTATTCCTACTAGAACTATCTTACCTGTTAGTGGTAGTTTGCGAGTACTTAAAGAGTACTCATGGCTTTGTCCCTGGGTATTCCCGTGGCCAGACTATGAAGGGGACTACCAAAATGAAGGACATCAGGACGGCTATGATAACTAGGACTATCTTCCATCGTCAGCATTGCCTATGACTCTGAAGATGGACCCCACCGCTACGCTATTTATTCCGCTACTTGATTGTACTAAGACTGGATCATGAGATCCTTTATTTGTTGTAAGACCTTATTATGGTTTGTAATGGATGATGTACTGTGATATCAAATCTGTTATGTCTCGCAAAAATGGTAATCTTGGGATTGTGATGTATGGCATAACAGGCATCTAGGATAAAAATCCAGGTGTTGACAAAAATGCAAAACGGTCCACATATGCATGGAACCGCTTTTTGCCATCACAAGTGACATCACCGCGACTTGTCGCCAACTCATGTGCACATTCACTACATTATAGTTGATGCGAGCTCCAAGAGCACCGGAGGGACGCCACACGACGACCGAAGAGAGTATGTTGTCGGGACCTTATGCTCGAGATCTACTACAAAAAGGGAGAAGTTGGAAAGGTGGTGGGGGTAGATACATCTAGATCTTGCAAGCTAGATGTACTAGTGTGCATGCATGCTATGGGGTGAAATATAACAAACTTGGTTGGTTGAATTAGCTAAAATGGGTGGCGGGAGTTTGGGAATGAGCTAGCAAAGATTTGGGTGGAGTTGCCATGGAAAGTGAGCTAGAGAGTGAGTGAGGAGGTGCTGGTAGGTGGTTGGTTCAACTTGCATTTAAGTCCCAGGTTACCCCCGGCGAACGCAACCAAAAGGCGTCGGCGGTAAGGAGGGGTGAAGTGGGCGGATAGATGGAGGACAATACCCCCGGCGACCACCACTATACATGCCCGTGGTATGGCTCTTATCGCTGGTGAGTCTAGAAGGCAGGCGGCACTGAAAAACTTTTGGCCTGGTGGGCCCATCCATCTCACCACTGCCCCAGCGAGCCGGTCATGTATTCGCTGGTGGTAATGGGTCGTAGCCCTGGCGCATATGGTCTTGTTTCATCGGCGGTAAAGGTTGACCCGTCCGGTGGCACGCGGCCCACCACAGCCCCGACGTGTGCAACCACCATTCGCTGGTGGTACTTGGACTAGCCCCGGTGCACCTTGTGCGGTTTCGCCAGCGATAACATAAGGAATTCCTATATGGCCTTACCATCGGTGACCCATGTGCCCGCTTTGCCGGCAGTGAGGAATCCGGATATAGGGTTTTCCCTACTAGTGGACTATCTCAAAGATAAGTGTCCCTATCATGAGGGCTCTTAATATTATCATGGTCTAAGGATTACGCATGAGATAATGATGATGACTGACTATTAACATCAACGATTACACCTCATAATAAATCATCCATTCGATCGGTTCAATATGCTTGTCCTTCTAACAATGTACTCCCATAGTTTGTGGTATTCTTAGTTACAATAACTTATATCATGATTAGGAAACTTGATCATCACACAACACATGGGCTAGTCCTAGAGGTGTAACTAGCAACAACTTGGTGTTTATATTTCTACACGTGTGATACCTTCGATCCGGATTACGGATGTAGTGTAGATTCTTTTTCCCTAGTAGACCTAGGTTATCGAATCCTTGGGAAGCGAATGCGTAGTGAAGTTACTTTAATGGACCTTCGAGAGGTTTACAATTCCTTTTGTGTTTTTATCGGACCAATAGCTTGCGTCTTTTTGTTGTTGTCGATGATGGAGAGAGAGGGCCTAGGGTGTTTGGTTTCACCTGTAGCTATGCAAAACATCTGATGGGAATAAAAGATAGAAATAAAGTATGGATGTACTTGTTAGAGCAAGATAAATTATATGTGGGTAGTGCATCCATAATTGTTGTTGCCTCCGCAACCGCTTATAGCAATAACCTACTAGTCTCATATGTAGAAGAAAGAGAACTAGTGATACGCATAGTGATGTCACCGTTAATCCCAAGTAAATCCCTCACATACAGACATACTACCCCTTATGTCACTAGGGTTCCCAACCTGCAGATCAGTCATTACTCATACTCCCTATACCTGGATCAACCCTCAGGGTCTTGGGTACCTAACAAGTCCTTGGATTGAGGCAAGAGAAGATACAATAATCATCATGTCATACAAACTAATACATGATCCCATCTATGATAAATAACATGCACAATTGCTACATGGCTAGGCCAAAGCCCTTAGCCCAAGGAGAATTACTCACGCATAGAGATGAGATCAACAATCACAAACATTGTAATTAAAATCATAATATTGATAGCAATAGTCTTACAATGTTGCCAATCGAAAAAGAGATCTACTATTACAAGTGGTGGAATATGGCTATGGAGATGGAGAAGGGTTTTGAGATCTGGAGGTGGCTGGAGATCTATGGTAGAGACTTTTTGGTGAGGTCTGGCTTGTTTTCTCGTTGCCTGAGACTTCTTGATATAGGGGTCCCTTCACGAAAGTTGTTTTGTTTGACCTAACGGTGGCGCCGCCAACTATACGACCGGAGCTATATGGCCGGAATTTTTGCTCCGGTCGTATAGTTGGTTGTTAAAGCGTGTGCCTCCATCCTACGGTTCCTGGTTTCTTCTGGTAGTTGGAAATCTCGTATCTTTGACTTTAATGTCGTGATTCCCTCCTTTAGACGACATTATCTGCGTAGGAAAATATAAAAGAAAGGATTGCATACCCCTCTGAATATTAGAATTAGTGGCAGGGTTTAGAGAGATATTTCATCAAAATTATGAATAATATCCAGTTTAAATGTGGATGTAGATGGCTATATTTCAGAGCCATCAACCTCCCCAAGCTTAAACTTGATCGTCCCCGAGCAAGAAAACCAAAATCAAAAAGGAACTCAGCATTTAAAATGAAATAACGAGATGGTGATCTTACTCATGATTAGTAGTCTCATGTTTCCTCCACTTTATAAATCTGAGAAACTTCAGCATAGATAGATTAATGGCAAGCATATCATACGGGTTTCATGCATCCTTATAGTGCAGCAAAATTATTGTAAACATGGATGATTCAAATGAGTAAACTTTATTCCATGTCAAGTAATCAACTCAAAGGCTTGCCTTTGAATAATAAAGTATAATCATGTAAATTAAGAGTGTGAGAGTTGTCATGAAAGCGTATACACTAGGGTATCTCAATTCTCCCACATCAATAAATCAAGACTTTTCAAGCACTACCTTTCTATTCATTGTCCTTAAAGAATTTCAGTTTTTAAGTAACTGAGAGCATGCCAAAGATTTTTATTAGTTTATCGGGCTGTGATGGACACTCGTGGCATCACTAAGTTTTTGTTCCTTTTGCATAATGATTACTCATAATAGCCATAGGAGTGATTCCATCATGATTACAGCTATCCAGGAGTGCCAAGAATCTTACCCACTATAGCATTGCTGCTACAAGTGTTTAATCAACTCATAGCTGAAATCTAGGAGTTTCCTCCATGAAGATCATTCGTTGGTCGGCGCAGTTGTTGGCATCCCATGAAGTTTGAAACGCATAAAGCTATATCATTCTTATGATTAACAAGTCAAACTTTGGCATGCTCACGAAAACTGCTAAACATTAATTCAATCGAACAAATCCTTTTAAAGAGAGCTATTAAGTCAATCAACATTTTCAATGGTGTTGAGTGTCTCTAGAAATAAGCCTTCAAGACTAAGCACTACAACACCCAAGCCTTCAATTGTGAGACTTTTTCTTATTACAATTGTTTAGCAATTTACGAGAGCTGGAACAAAATGTACCCAATTAAATACCCATGCAAACGAAAAATCTTACTACAATACAAAGACTCACTCCACCAATATAATACCTTAACATTTACTACTAACTAGCATGGGTTTCTCAAACTTCAAAAGTGGGGAGTCATAAGGCATACCTCTCACGTTTGGTTCCACCTCTCTCTTCCTTTTTTATTTGTATCTTTGAAACTCGAAGCCGATCACTCTCCTGCAAACATATGAATACCTCAAGGCAGAAATAAAAGAAAGAGGGAAAATAAGGAAAAAGGGAGATATCTTTTTGTTATTTTTTTAAGAGAGGGAATTTAAAGAATAGAAAATTCGCGGCAAAGCACGACTAGAAAATCTCGAAAGCAAATAAAGAACTTAGAAAATAAAGTGTTGGGGAAACCAACACGAGTGCTTATAAACTCAAATAAAAACGCAACCTCGAAATAAATAAAAGCAAATAAACACCAAATAAAGATACATGAGGAAACTTCCCCAAGCTTAGGCTTTTGCGAGCCCTTCAAATCATTGTGGTTGCGGAAAAAAGTCATTACTCCAGTTCGCAAATTGGGTTGAGAAGTTACTAGTTGATTCTTGGAGGTTCAAAGAGAGGCTATGCATCCTCTCCACAGTCCCTCCAAGTCCTTGGAAATCTTGGTATGTGGCGAACCGGGTTTGTGGCTACTCCTCTTGATAAGGAACTTCTTGCTCCTCCTCTGAAATCTCTTGCTCGGGTTGGTGCTGCTCAACCTGCAAGTCATATAGCAAACGTCCTTCCTCGTTAGAGAAAATACCATTAGGCATAGGAGCAGGGTAGAGATGCCCAACTCCAGCAATATGTAGATAATAAACACCACCACTCCTAGTGAGCATTCCACAGGCTCTCAAGGTGGAGAAACCAACATGTGTCTCACCTAGCACAGGTTGTGTCAACACCCGGATTTCTAATCCCAGATGCCCGTTATGCCATACCTCGCAATCCCAGGATTACCATTTTTGCGAGACATAAGGATTGGATATCACAGTACATCATCCATTACAAACCATACATAAGGTCTGACACAAATAAGGATCTCATGATCCAGTCTTAATACAACAAGCAGCGGAAATAAAAGATAAGCGTAGCGGTGGGGTCCATCTTCAGGGGCACAGGCAATGCTGATGAAGGCAGATAGTCCTAGTTATCATAGCCGTCCTGCTGACCATCATCTTGATAATCTCCTTCATAGTCTGGCCATGATATTAGCCAGGTACAAAAGCCATGAGTACTCTTTAAGTACTCACAAACTACCACAAACAAGCACTATAATTCTAAGTTAAAGGCCTAAATCCAAGTTTAACTATAAAGTTAAGTTTGAAACCTAAGCTGAGTTCTGAAGCAAAGAAAGATAAAATAAAGTTCTAGGTTCACTTAAGTGGGAAGCTAAGGTCATAAACACAACCCTGTTGTGGTCAAGTCAAAATTCATTATTCATTTCAAAGTACCTAGAAAACATCTGACAACGAAACAGTATGGCCATTCCAACTGTCCATAACCGCGGACGCGGCTATTCAAATAGTTTGACACTCTGCAGAGGTGGTACACTTTCACCACAAGATTCGATATATCTGTCAGGGATAACCCTGAATCATCATACTTAGTATGCAGATAATCAAACATAACCTTCCCTTTACACACCCTAGTATAAGCACCTCTCCTATGAGCATTGCCTCCCAACCATGACCATCAGTCATCTTGGGCACTGCATATGTGGACAACATTGAGAGGTAGCCTCAGCTCAAACCTCTCCCGTGAGGGAACTAATACTAATGCATATAAATTTCCAGCTAAGCCTTACCCAATTTAGGTAGTGTGGTTGTACGGTAAATTTGGAATGGTATTGCATCCGAATCTAACCATCAGTTTTATAAAAGGGTTAAGGCTCATGCCTCAACATTTTCATCATCATCAACCATTTTTGTGTTTCTCAACACATGTCAAAACATCTCAATAGAATGACTCATCATTCCAATGTTTTCATAATTCATATTCACCAAGTTTTCCCATCTAAAGTGACTCAAGTTTTGATCTACTCTAAACTGCTAAGTTAAGAGTGTTCACTAAGGTGGAAAAGATGGGTTCAATCTCATCCCATAGAATGACATCTAAATCTTAGATAAATAGGTCAAGTTTTATACTTTTTATGCTACCTTCAAAACAAGTAAAGAACTTTGTGTAAACTAAGGGAGGTAAAACTTGTAAATGAGACTTTGGGTACTAATAGTCAAAGGAGTGTGATCAAAGCAGGCCTAAGGCATCTTTGCTAAACCATCTAGTTTGATCCTAGCTTGCTAAGAACTAAACTTGCAAGGGTTAACTAGGATAGTGCTAGCTTGCCAATAGTAGCTTGCCTTGGGTAGTGAAGTGGTTGAAGTTTTCTTCTTCTTCTTCTTGGTAGAACTCCTCCTCCTCGAAAGCTTGGTCGGTACTACCGTCTATAAATACATATGGAGTACACAATCACCAAACAATACTTAACTAGGCTAAGTAGCATTCTAAGACACATATTTGATGATCTATTACCATCACAAGCATCACAAGTTTAATTCAATGGTTTCATCCTTTTTATTTTAGAAAAGTAATTTCTACTCATTGAAAAATTAATTAAAAATTAATATTCACCACCTAAAATATGGGATCATGTTGACACATGTCATAACCACATATTCTAACATGGGAGAATGAGATTTAAAGGTTGGATCAATATTACTTTGGTTTAAGTTCATTATTTAATGATTTAAAGTGACTAGAAATGCCTATATAGCATTATTTTGGTACTAGTCCAAAGTCACTGTATGTAAACCTTACTATTATTACATATTTAGATATATATGATGAAATGTGATTTTTGAGAGTTGGAATCAACTCAAAAGCTAAATTGGTTGATTTTATAAAAATGTTGCAAGGTGCAAAAGCTTCTGTTTTATTATATTTATTAGGAGAGATCTATAACTCTATTTGAATTAAATCCAACGGGCTTGGATAGATCATCTTAAAATCTTTTAGACAAAACTGGATTCATGCAATTTGGATTTGTAAAACTCTCAGAATTGAATTTTAAACTAGTGGACAGAAACTAGATTCAACTTAAAAAGAAAAATCAAATTTTGAATGGCTGGGCTAGCGCGGGAAAGAACTTGGGCCAGCCCAGTGGTACTCCGCGGCGCGGGGCTTAGGTGATAGGGGGTCTCGCCTGTCAGTGGGTCTTAACACGCGAAACAGTATGCGCGTTGTGGGTCGTAGGATTAGAAGGGGGATCTACGGCTGAGGGTCGTCGTCGACGACGAACAGGTCATCGGCGAGCTCGAACCCTAGCGGCTCTGTGGGGGTCTGCTAGGGACGTACCAGGGCTCCAGCGATGATGGCGAGGCGGGCAAACAAACTGGGAGACGACGGCGAGCTCAGGGACGGTCGAGGTAGCTCCGAGGGTGGTCGCAATCTGCGGCGCCCTTCTCCTCTAGAGGCGGCGGCTCCGGATCCAATTCCGGCGAGCTGCTACTCCCCTTGCTCCGGCTAATGGTGTGGGTGGTCAGTGAGAGGTGGGGAGTGAGTGGGTGTGGAGAAAAGAGGCTGGGGAGGCTGGTTTATATAGGCCTGATGGTGATACCGAAGGGTATGGGCAGGTGACTCCGGTGACACGGCTACGGGTGGCTAGCGGCATGGCTGCGGGTGGCGATTGACAGGCGGTCTCCTGGCGGTACTCTAGGAAGTGAATACGGGCGTAGGGGCAGTGATATGCGGTCTGGGCGAGGTGGCTCTCTGAGCGGCAGAGGCGGCGGTGTCCACGGCGAGCGGTGGCTGTGAGGCGTTGGGCGGCCAGCGGGGGTGTCTGGGGTGTTCCCCAGGTTGTGGTGGAGTGGTGGGCGCGGGCTGCGGCCAAGCGGCGGTATGTGCACGCGGGGACAGAGCGTGCTCTACGGGCGGCGTCGGCATGGTCGACCAGCTCTGGGCGCGGCGATTTCTGGCCATTCCTGTCTCTGGCTCTGGCATGGGGCTGGTTGGACGGTGGCAGTGGACCACTGGCGACGTGCTAGACATGGCGAGAGAGGCTGGAGAGGTCTACTGCTGCGAGTGCACGGTCGGCAGGCAAGGAGTGGCTCGGCATGGCAATGCAGTGCAGCTAGGAGGTAGGGGATGTGCTGGTGTGGGTCTGGTTGGGCTTGAGGGAGACAAAGATGATTAAAGCACTTCAATTTGCTAGACAAAAATCAACCCAAAACAGTAATAATTAGGCCGCTTTGATCTTGCCCACCAAGTGTTTGATGAAATGGCCGAAAGAGAAAAAAAATTGAATTTTGAGTTCAAAATTTTTGAGTGATCTCCACTGGTGCTAGGTAGTCTCTGGTTGCAAGGGTTTTGGAAGTGGAGCTTAAATAGGTGGTTTTTGAAATAGGGGTGATCTATGCATATGCATTGGATTCAATTTTCAAATGCCATTTAAAATAAGTAAAAGAATATTTTTAGCAGATCAAAAGGTGGGCCTTGGTAACTCATTATGTGTACTAGCAAGGGGTACCAAGATCATGAATTGTTTTTGTTAAGAAATGAGTGTTAGGAACACTCAAAGTAGTGTAGTGGATTAAAATGGCCAAAATGACCATTCCCCCTTTTAATTCTTTTTGATTTGATTTTCTTTAGGAAAAGTTTGGGAAAGATGTAGATGATGTTTAAATCACCTAATAAACATTTTAAAAGCAAAGAATCACAGAACCAAGGCAATTCAAATCAATCCCTATTTTAAATGCACATACACATGAATGCTTTCATTTTTAAGTTGGAAAAGTTTTTGTTAACCCCAAATTTGATGATTTAGATCTTGATAAGCTTGGATTGAAGTTTTGGGATGTTACAAACCTTCCCCCCTTAAACAAAATCTCGTCCCGAGATTAACAAAGAAAACTAGGAACTAAAGAGATCTGGGAACCTTGTCCTAATGTAATCGTCGCGCTCCCAAGTGGCTTCCTCCTCGGTATGGTTGCTCCACTAAATCTTGAGAAACTTGATACTCCTGGTCCTGGTGGTTCCGTAGGCTTCTTCTAAGATACGGATGGGTACTTCTCTATAGGTCAGGTCCTTGTTGATTTCCACAGCTCTGTGATCGATGTTCTTGAAAACTTCAGTCTTCTCGGGTACTTCCAAACATTTGCGAAGTAACGAGATATGGAACACGTTGTGGATGGCTGACATCTCTTCAGGTAGTTCCAGTTGATATGATACTTCTCCTCGACGGTTCAGAATCTTGAAAGGTCTGATATATCTGGGGGCTAACTTTCCCTTCAGACAAAAGCGTTGAGTTCCCTTCAATGGTGAAACCTTGAGATATACAAAATCTCCCACATTGAAAGTCAGGTCTCTCCTTCTTTTGTCAGCATAACTCTTCTATCTGGATTGGGCGGTCTTGAGGTGCTCATGGACTTTGTGAACTTTCTCTTCTGCTTCCCGAAGGATGTCAGGTCCGAAGATCTGACTCTCTCCTATTTGCGACCAATTCAAAGGGGTACGACACTTTCTTTCGTATAGGAATTCAAATGGTGCCATCTGCAAACTATCTTGATAACTGTTGTTATATGAGAATTCTGCGGAAGGCAGGCAGTCTTCCCATTTTGATCCATATTCCAACACACAAGCTCTATGCATATCCTCTAGGATCTGGTTGACTCTCTCAGTCGGTCCATCTGTTTGCGGGTGATTGTGCTGAAGTTCAACTTGGTTCCTAATCCTTCTTGGACTTTCTGCCAAAATCTTGAGGTAAACTGGGTTCCTCGATCTGATACGATGGTATTGGGGGTTCCATTGGGACTAACAATCCTAGCAATGTATAGCTCTGCTAACTTTGCACTCTGGTAAGTTGTCTTGACGGGTATAAAGTGGGCTACCTTGGACAGTCTATCAACTATGACCCAGATTGAGTCATTCCCCCTACTAGAAGTAGGTAAACCGGTGATAAAGTCCATTCCGACGGAATCCCATTTCCATTCCGGAATCTGCAATGGTTGTAGCAGTCTTGCAGGTCTCTGATGTTCTGCTTTGACTCTTTGACAGATGTTACATTTGGCGATGTAGCTTCCGATCTCTCTCTTCATCTTGTGCCACCAAAATTGCTCTTTCAAATCCTGATACAGCTTTGTTCCTCCGGGGTGGATAGAATAAAGAGTATCATGAGCTTCCTTCATGATAACTTCCTTCAGCTCCGAATCTGCTGGCACACAAATACGTCCTTTGTACAACAATACTCCTTCTTCATCTTCAGTGAAACCAGGTACCTTTGTTGTACCAATACGATGTTTGATTTCATCGATACTTTCATTCCCCTTCTGGGCTTCCTTGATTTGGCTAATCAAAGTGGGTTGAAGTTCAATGCTAGCTAAGAATCCGTTGCTAACTAATTTGGTCCTGAATTGCACCAACTCTTCATACAAACTTGGTTGCTTCTCCTTGATCATGGTGTTTAGCCTACACGGCAATCTGCTAAGAGCATCCGCTACCACATTGGCTTTGCCGGGGTGATAGTGAATGTCAAGGTCATAATCCTTGATTAACTCTATCCATCTTATTTGCCTCATATTCAGCTCCTTCTGAGTGAAAATATATTTTAAACTCTTGTGATCTGAGTAAATCTCAGAGAGATTTCCCATCAAATAATGACGCCATGTCTTCAATGCTAGAACCACAGCTGCTAGCTCAAGATCATGGGTCAGATAGTTTTGATCATGCTGCTTCAGTTGTCGAGACAGATACGCGATGACTTTGCCTTCTTGCATCAATACACATCCTGGACCAATCTAGGATGTGTCACAATACACATCAAATGGCTTCTTGATATCAGGCATGACCAATATTGGGGCTGATATCAATCTCTTCTTCAGCTCCTGAAAAGTGGCTTCACATTTGTCTGTCCATTCAAACTTCTTGTCCTTCTTCAACAATTGGGTCATGGGTCGAGCGATGCTCGAGAATCCTTCTACGAACTTGCGGTAATATCCCGCTAATCCGAGAAATGCATGGACTTGGGTTTGAGTGGTTGGGGCTTCCCATTCTTTGACATATTTGATCTTGGTGGGATCAACAGAGACACCTCCGGCGGACATGATATGTCCTAGGAATCCTACTTCCTTCACCCAAAACTCACACTTGCTGAACTTGGCATATAGCTAATGCTCTCTCAGGGTTTCTAGGATAACTCTCAGATGTTGCTCATGCTCTTCTTCTGACTTGGAGTAGATAAGGATGTCGTCGATAAACACAACTACAAACTTATCTAGGAAATTCATAAAGATCTTATTCATGAGATTCATGAAATAAGCAGGGGCATTGGTTAATCCAAAAGACATAACCGTATACTCGTATAAACCATAACGAGTAGTAAAGGCGGTCTTCGGAATATCCGTTGCACAAATATTAAGTTGGTGATAACCAGTACTAAGATCAATCTTTGAGAATACCTGAGCTCCGGTCAACTGATCAAATTGATCCTCTATCTTTGGCAAAGGGTACTTGTTCTTGATGGTGACATCATTCAACTTTCTGTAATCTATGCATAGACGGTTGCCTCCATCTTTCTTGTCGACGAATAACACTAGGGATCTCCATGGCGATGTGCTTGGTTGAATCAAGCCTTTTTCTAACATGGCATCCAACTGCCTCTTCAGTTCCACTAACTCTGAGGGGTTCATGCTATAGGGTCTCTGGGCTATAGGTCCGGTTCCGGGGATTAGTTCGATAATAAACTCAATATCCCTATCCGGGGGCATACCTGGCAATTCATCTGGGAATATGTTGGGGTATTCACAGACTACTCTGACTTGGTCTATGGTGGGAAGAGATACACTCTTGTTACACTTGAATTGACGGGGTAAGGTTTCAGAGATATGCTCTACTGTGACTCCAGAACTACTGGTCATGGTGATGGCTTTCTTAGCACAGTCTATCAATCCTTTATGCCTTGACATCCAGTCCATACCTAGTACTACTTCCAATCCTTTGGTTCCAAGTACAATTAGGTTGGCATAAAAATCTATCCCATGTATTCTGATAGGTACAGCTTTGCAAATTTTTCTAGCTTTGGTTGTTGAACCGGGGATTTCAACTATCATGAAATGCTTCAGGTTGGTTGGACGAATCTTACTAGTGCATGCAAATTCTTCGGTGACAAATGAATGCGATGCTCCCGAATCAAACAATACTCTTGCTAAAACTGAGTTGACAGAAAACATACCCAGCACTACATCTGGCGCTTCCTGGGCTTCTTCCGCGTTCATGTGGAAGAGACGGCCATTGTGGTTGTGAGGGTTCCCTGGGGCAAATCTCCTTCCTGGCTAAACACGACGCTGCTGCTGAGCTGGGGCATTCACATTGGCATTGGCTGCAGTCTTCTTGGGACACTCATTGGAGGTAGTGACCCTTCACTCCACACTGAAAACAAGTGATCTGGGACTTGTCCTTGACTGCGACAGGCACAGCATTGCTGCCAGTTCTGGGTGTAGTGTTATTGTTTTTGTGGTTCTTGGGAGGGGCATGGTTGAAATTGTTGGCGTTGCGGGAGTTGTGATTGTTTCCTCTGGGCTTCACATTGCCTCCGCTACGGGTGGGGTAGCTTGGGCGAGACGTTGGGGGTCGGTTGTTCCTTGGTGCATATCCTGGTGAAGGGTTGGGACGGTACTTCTGATGACTGTTGGATCCAGAGTGCTGCATCATACGACGCTTGCGGTTGTCGTTTTCTTGATTAATCTTCCCTTCCATCTGAATGGCAGAGTCGACTAGCTCTTCGAGATCCTGGAAACGGATGCTGACGAGGACAGTCTGCATCTCATCATGCAGTCCGTTCAAGAATCTCTCCTTCTTCTTGGCCTCCGTGTTGATCTCATCAGGTGCATATCTGGCAAGTGACAGGAATCTATCACGGTACTCCACCACAGTCATCCTTCCTTGCTTTAATTCGCGGAACTCATCTCTCATTCTGTTGACTAGACCTTGTGGCACATGGGTGCGACTGAACTTGATTTTGAATGCTTATTATGTCATCACTTGACCATGGTTCATATTGCGGATGCTATTCCACCAAGCTCTTGCATCTCCTGCCAGATAGTGGGTGGCGAAGAGAACTTTCTCATTTTCATCAACTCTGGCAACTTCTAAGTTGTTTTCCATGGTCTATAACCAGTCATCAGCATCTAATGGGTTTTCAGATTGGTTGAAGATTGGGGGATTGCTGTTCTGAAAGTTTTTGAGTTTGGATCCCTGGTGATCCTGATTTCCATGCCCTTGGTTGTTGAGGGCCATCTGGGCGATCTATTGAAGTGTGGCTAAGTTGGCTTGACGTTCTGCCCTGCTAGCTTCACGGTCTGCTATGAGATTCTGCAAGATCTACAGCATTGGGTCTTGCGACAAGCTGCTCCCTCCTTGGTTTCCACGAGTCATCTGAAGATTGAGAAGGATATAGAGGTAAGAGGGAAATTCTAAGGTTCATGATTTTGGGTTTTCAAAGCTAAAACTTTGAGTTAGACTCAGGTTTTTTTTCAACTAACTTCATTTTCATTCATGCAACCAAGCACACGATACAACACACACCACAACAATCAAAGGGAAAACAGATGGTTTGAAGAACCATTATGTAAGCTACGATACAGTGAGATCGATACATCTCATGCTACGACAGTGCTCTAGTGCATATACTCATCGTCGATGAAGTCGGAGTCATCATCATCAGTGTAGAAGTCCACGGCATCCTTCGCCAGAAATTCATCATCATTTCTGAGGTAAGAATCCATGTCTCCCTGGATGTTTTCACCCTCATCTTCTTATTCCTTTGCTGCAAGCTGAGCTTCCTGCTCCTTGATGGTCTTCTAGAGGTCGGCCACCTTCTGGTGAAGATGGGCGATGGTGTGATCCTTCTTGGCACGCTGGCGGCGAAGAGACTGGCGATCTTGGACAAGCAGTGCGAAAGTCTGGGCCTTCTGGTCGGCAATGGCACGGTTCTGGTTGGCTAAATCTCTGGCATTGTCCAGTTCCTTCTGACGGTCATACAACAGGAAGTCAAGGTTCTCCACTTGGTGCTTCAGTGCTGGATGACTTGGCATCTCCATCGGCATTCCCATGAAGTCACGTCTTGCATAGTGGGCAAAACGGGTTCCTTGGATTTGGTTGACGCTGAGGGCACATAGACGTGCGAGAGCTTCATGCATTGCCCTGGATAACCCATCTAGGCAGTTGTTCTCTCTCACAGAGAACTGAATTCTCCCAGAAGTTGGTGCTTCGATGCTTCCTCTAAGGTCCGCGGTGACTAGCCACTGTAGGTCTCCTCCTGGGGGTCCTGGAAGTTGAGCTCCAAGAAACTCCGGATGTGGGTGTCCCAGTAACTCCGATAGTGCATCCAGATCCCTCTGGAAGATCAGTTGACCTCCGTTTGCCAACTGGTAAAACTTGCTGAACTGAGACTCCATCTACAAGAATTAAGGATGAGGAAGTTAGTGAAGTGATCAAGTGTGTCAAATTTTAAGTAGTAGTGTAAGAATTTTGAGTTGAATTTTTGAGAAAGAATGAATTCACAAGGATAAGAGAGGAGATAGTTTTTCATAAATATTCACTTTGGTTTTGAAAATAAGTTTTTTGTTCGGATGTCCATTCTAACTAGGATCTCCTATGGTCAGGATGGCTCTAATACCAACTTGTCAACACCCGGATTTTTAATCCCAGATGCCCGTTATGCCATACCACGCAATCCCATGATTACCATTTTTGCGAGACATAACGGATTGGATATCACGGTACATAATCCATTACAAACCATACATAAGGTCTTACACAAATAAGGATCTCATGATCCAGTCTTAATACAACAAGTAGCGGAAATAAAAGATAAGCGTAGCGGTGGGGTCCATCTTCAGGGGCACAGGCAATTGTGACGAAGGCAGGTAGTCCTAGTTATCATAGCCGTCCTGCTGACCATCATCTTGATAATCTCCTTCATAGTCTAGCCATGATAATAGCCAGGGACAAAATCCATGAGTACTCTTTAAGTACTCGCAAACTACCACTAACAAGCACTATAATTCTAAGGTAAAGGGCTAAATCCAAGGTTAACTATAAAGTTAAGTTTGAAACCTAAGCTGAGTTCTGAAGCAAAGAAAGATAAAGTAAAGTTCTAGAATCACTTAAGTGCGAAGCTAAGGTCATAAACACAACCCTGTTGTGCTCAAGTCAAAATTCATTATTCATTTCAAAGTACCTAGAAAACATCTGACAACGAAACAGTATGGCCATTCCAACTGTCCATAACCGCGGATGCGGCTATTCGAATAGTTTGACACTCTGGAGAGGTGGTACACTTTCACCACAAGATTCGATACATCTATCAGGGATAACCCTGAATCATCATACTTAGTATGCAGATAATCGAACATAACCTGCCCTTTACACACCCTAGTATAAGCACCTCTCCTATCAGCATTGCCTCCCAACCATGACCATCAGTCATCTTGGGCACTGCATATGTGGACAACATTGAGAGGTAGCCTCAGCTCAAACCTCTCCCGTGAGGGAACTAATACTAATGCATATAAATTTCCAGCTAAGCCTTACCCAATTCAGGTAGTGTGGTTGTACAGTAAATTTGGAATGGTATTGCATCCGAATCCAACCATCAGTTTTATAAAAGGGTTAAGGCTCATGCCTCAACATTTTCATCATCATCAACCATTTTTGTGTTTCTCAACACATGTCAAAACATCTCAATAGAATGACTCATCATTCCAATGTTTTCATAATTCATTTTCACCAAGTTTTCCCATCTAAAGTGACTCAAGTTTTGATCTACTCTAAACTACTAAGTTAAGAGTGTTCACTAAGGTGGAAAAGATGGGTTCAATCTCATGCCATAGAATGACATCTAAATCTTAGCTAAATAGGTCAAGTTTTATACTTTTATGCTACCTTCAAAACAAGTACAGAACTTTGTGTAAACTAAGGGAGGTAAAACTTGTAAATGATACTTTGGGTACTAATAGTCAAAGGAGTGTGATCAAAGTAGGCCTAAGGCATCTTTGCTAAACCATCTAGTTTGATCCTAGCTTGCTAAGCACTAAACTTGCAAGGGTTAACTAGGATAGTGCTAGCTTGCCAATAGTAGCTTGCCTTGGGTAGTGAAGTGGTTGAAGTTTTCTTCTTCTTCTTCTTGGTAGAACTCCTCCTCCTCGAAAGCTTGGTCGGTACTACCGTCTATAAATACATATGGAGTACACAATCACCAAACAATACTTAACTAGGCTAAGTAGCATTCTAAGACACATATTTGATGATCTATTACCATCACAAGCATCACAAGTTTAATTCAATGGTTTCATCTTTTTTATTTTAGAAAAGTAATTTCTACTCATTGAAAAATTAACTAAAATTTAATATTCACCACCTAAAATATGGGATCATGTTGACACATGTCATCACCACATATTCTAACATGGGGGAATGAGATTTAAAGGTTGGATCAATATTACTTTGGTTTAAGTTCATTATTTAATGATTTAAAGTGACTAGAAATGCCTATATAGCATTATTTTGGTACTAGTCCAAAGTCACTGTATGTAAACCTTGCTATTATTACATATTTAGATAGATATGATGAAATGTGATTTTTGAGAGTTGGAATCAACTCAAAAGCTAAATTGGTTGATTTTATAAAAAAATTGCAAGGTGCAAAAGCTTGTGTTTTATTATTTTTATTAGGGGAGATCTATAACTCTATTTGAATTAAATCCAACGGGCTTGGATATCATCTTAAAATCTTTCAGACAAAACTGGTTTCATGCAATTTGGATTTGTAAAACTCTTAGAATTGAATTTTAAACTAGTGGACAGAAACTAGATTCAACTTAAAAAGAAAAATCAAATTTTGAATGGCTGGGCTAGCGCGGGAAAGAACTTGGGCCGGCCCAGTGGTGCTCCGCGGCGTGGGGCTTAGCTATCAGAGGGGTCCCGCCTGTCAGTGGGTCTTAACACGCGAAACGGTACGCGTGCTGTGGGCCGTAGGATTAGAAGGGGGATCTACAGCTGAGGGTCGTCGTCGACGACGATCAGGTCACCGGCGAGCTCGAACCCTAGCGGCTCGGTGGGGGTCTGCTGGGGACGTACCAGGGCTCCAGTGACGACGGCAAGGCAGGCAAACAAACTGGGAGACGACGGCGAGCTTAGGGACGGTCAAGGTAGCTCCGGGGGTGGTCGCAATCAGCGGCGCCCTTCTCCTTTAGAGGCAGCGGCTCCGGCTCCAATTCCGGCGAGCTGCTGCTCCCCTTGCTCCGGCTAATGGTGTGGGGTGGTTAGTGAGAGGTGGGGAGTGAGTGGGTGTGGAGAAAAGAGGCTGGGGAGGCCGGTTTATATAGGCCCGACGGTGAGACCGAAGGGTATGGGCAGGCAACTCCGGCGACATGGCTACGGGTGGCTAGCGGCATGGCTGTGGGTGGCGATCGACAGGCGGTCTCCTGGCGGTGCTCTAGGAAGTGAATGTGGGGGTAGGGGCGGTGGTATGCGGTCTGGGCGAGGCGGCGCTCTGAGCGGTAGAGGCGGCGGTGTCCACAGCGAGCGGTGGCTGTGAGGCGTTGGGCGGCCAGCGGGGGTGTCTGGGGTGTTCCCCAGGTCGTGGCGGAGTGGTGGGCGCGGGCTGCGGCCAAGGGGTGGTCTGTGCACGCGGGGACAGAGCGTGCTCTGCGGGCGGCGTCGGCATGGTCGACCAGCTCCGGGCGCGGCGGTTTCTGGTCGTTCCTGTCTCTGGCTTTGGCCTGGGGCTGGTTGGGCGGTGGCAGTGGACCACTGGCGACGTGCTAGACATGGCGAGAGAGGCTGGAGAGGTCTGCTGCTGCGAGTGCACGGTCGGCCGACGAGGAGTGGCTCGGCATGGCAATGCAGTGCAGCTAGGAGGTAGGGGATGTGCTGGTGTGGGTCTGGTTGGGCTTGAGGGACACAAAGATGATCAGAGAACTTCAATTTGCTAGAAAAAAATCAACCCAAAATAGTAATAGTTAGGCCACTTTGATCTTGCCCACCAAGTGTTTGATGAAATGGCCGAAAGAGAAAAAATTTGAATTTTGAGTTCAAATTTTTTGAGTGATCTCCACTGGTGCTATGTTGTCTCTGGTTGCAAGGGTTTTGGAAGTGGAGCTCAAATAGGTGGTTTTTGAAATAGGGGTGATCTATGCATATGCATTGGATTCAATTTTCAAATGCCATTTAAAATAAGTAAAAGAATGTTTTTAGCAGATCAAAAGGTGGGCCTTGCTACCTCATTATGTGTACTAGCAAGGGGTACCAAGATCATGAATTGTTTCTGTTAAGAAATGAGTGCTAGGAACACTCAAAGTAGTGTAGTGGATTAAAATGGCCAAAATGACCATTCGTCCTTTTTAATTCTTTTTGATTTGATTTTCTTTAGGAAAAGTTTAGGAAAGATGTAGATGATGTTTAAATCACCTAAGAAACATTTTAAAAGCAAAGAATCATAGAAGCAAGGCAATTCAAATCAATCCCTATTTTAAATGCACATACACATGAATGCTTTCATTTTTAATTTGGAAAAGTTTTTGTTAACCCCAAATTTGATGATTTAGATCTTGATAAGATTTTATTAAAGTTTTGGGATGTTACAGGTTGTAACTCACCTAGGTTGATGTCTAGGGCATGGGAAAGCACAGTGATCACGCCTCCTCCTGTGATTGGCCCTTGGCTTTGGGAGGCTTGGTGCTCCAGGTAGAGCACAAGGATGGTGCTCAAGTTGAGTGACGGGTTGCAGTTGATGTAAGCAGCCTTTGCAAGGACTAGGATGTCCTCCTCGTTGAGTCTCGTGAACTCATTACGTGATTGCAAGGTGTTAGCAATAACATAGAACAAATAGCGAATTGCAGGATGTTGAATATTCTTCCCCTTGTTCAATCTAGTAGTGAAAATCATTCCATTATAGTATTGTTCAGGGGAAGGACTTAAGCCAGTAAAGGATCCGCGTAAAGCATGACCATAATTGTTTGGCAATTAAAGCATGTGCACCATTGATCTAATGTTAAAGTGTAGTTGTTGTTCATCAGACGGAACGAAATAGTGTCCTCTTCTTGCCATTATTTAACGGTGCTTCGCAACAAACTTAGAAATTCAATGGTTAAGCAACGATAAGTGGGTACATCATTGTACACAAAATTTTGCAGGCCAGCTCAATTGCAAAGTAAATTGAAGTCATTAGAAATACCGAGTTGGTTCAATATAATGGGGCAAGCCCACTTGGTGGCCTTCACTTCGCGGTTCTTGATCCTGTTGAAGAGATCACCATGGGCCTCATCCCTGAACCGTATCCCCATGCATTCCTGGGCGGCAGTCCGAGAAGCACTAGCGGTGGCACGAGCATGAATCTGGCTCCTTGTGTTCATCATCTAAAACGTAGATCACTCGTGTGCAAGGAAATCGAACAAAATTGAGTGGAGATGAAGATCTCTTGAGGTTTTGACAGAGTTTGGAGGTAGAAGAGAGAAAAATGATTGATGTTTGGGAGTTGTAGGTACCTTCCCGTGCGATTTTGTGGTTGCTATACGGGCGCAATTATACGGGTGGAGCATGTGTTCCTACCGTATAGTTGGTGTCCTGTCAAAATATTAGGGGTTCCTCCTGGCAGCGCAGCTATACGGATGGAACTATACGGCCGGAACAAAATGTTCCCGCCGTATAGTTGGTCGTTAAACTATTTGTCCCTGCGAAAGAAAATACACAAAGGCATCAATATCTATACAGCCAGAACTATACGGCTGGAATTTTTATTCCCGCTGTATAGTTGGTCGTTAAACTCTCAATACAATAGAAAAGAAATTGTATGGTGGTACGGATACCTATATGGCCGGAGCTATATGGCCGGAATTTTTATTCCCGCCGTATAGTTGGTCGTTAAACTCCAAGTACATATGAAAATAAAATTGTCGATGGCAAAGATATCTATACGACCAGAATTTTTATTCCCACCATATAGTTGGTCGTTAAACTCTCTGTGTACATCAAAAAAAAATTGTTTCTTCGAAAACTATTTCTTTTCCTGTAACTTAGTGATATACCTTGTTTATGACAGAAAATTCAAAATAAATATTGTCGACCAACAATAGCATGAATAAAGTAGAATTTCAAGTACTACCGAACTTCTTCTCATCAAATGGACTTTTCTAGCACTCTTTATTAAACATGAACTTAAAACTGAAAACTTAACTCAAACCTTTATTTAAAATGGGTTGCCTCCCATGGAGCGCACTTTTATGGTAAATAGCTTGACCTTAATGATACTCACTTGGGCCAGATGAGTGGAACACCCACTCCAAAGTAATTGGCCTTCAAAACGATGGCCTTCTTCTCGTCATTTCTTTTTCCTAGGGAAATGGATAACAAAAGGATCCCGCGAAGGCAATTGCAGCTTCACGTTCCCTTCATTAAGGTTAATTAAAGCCTTTATAGTTCTGAAGAAAGGACGGCCTAGTATTATAGGAGCAATAGTATCTTCAGGCATATCAACTATAACGAAGTCAATTAGAGCAGGACATCCTTTGATGTAAACTAAAGTGTTCTCCTTAATTCCTACAGCTTGTTTGTAGGTAGAGTCTGCTAGATGCAATTTTAATTCAGTAATTTCAAAGGAGCCAAGATTTAACTTGTTAAAGACTCTTCGGGATTGTTGAGACGCTTGCACCTAGATCACAAAGTGTAGCTATCTCATTAGTCCCAACCTTTATCTTAATAGTGGGCTCAAATATGTCATCTAATTTAACAGGTAACATTTCAGCAATTTTCTTGTATTCCTCTTCAAGCTCGCATACCTTAATTTCTACTTTATCAACAAAGTGTTGATACATAGCTTCATCATTACCTTCACTTACCAGAATTTTGATGTTGATCCTCTTTACGAGATCTTTGATAGTGTAGCTTGCTGAAGGGGCATTACTATAATCAACATCTTCAGGCTCCACCCTTTGGATCCTCATCATTTTGAGTTCTTCAACAGGATTGGGCTCAGCTTTACCTACAAATTTAGCTAGAATGAGAGTTTGACTCTCGGGTATCTTACCTAGCTATGCCTTGATACGTTGTAATCGTATCTATAATTTTTGATGTTCCATGCTTGTTTTATATCTACTTTCTTATGTTTTGTTCATACTTTGAGATAGTTTTATGCATTTTCTGGGACTACCTCATTAACAAGATGCCACAGTGCCAGTTGCTTTAATTAATGATGTTTTGTCGCTTTGCATGATTATGGTGATTATTCCTCTCTTAGTTGGTCGCTCCCAGTGTTTTGCTAGCCTCCATAACCAAGTATGAGTTCCACTCATGCATCCAACTCCAAATAAAACCAAGTTATTCCAAAGAATCCACCATACCTATCTATTAGCATTGGCTATTCCAAGTATATTCATGTTTTTATCTACCTTCCGAATTAAACTTGTTATGTGAAAATTACTGATTAAAGCTCTCAAGAACTTGATGGCACACTTTACTTTTCTTGCCCCTAATAAACTTGAACCATTGTGTCATCTATGTTGTATATGCTTGCACAAATATGTTGGGAATTAGTAGAACCATGATGTCATGGGGAACGCTTTCAACATTGCACTTGTACATTGTACCTAGTTGATATCATGCTCTTTTGTATATGGATGTCGTTGGTGTGAAATGAAAGGGGAGCTTGTAAGTCCATGGAGTTATGTATGTGTGTTAGAGAAACACCTGGGCCGCTGGTCTAATCCATGCCTAATCATGGTGGAAACCTGAGCAATCTATGAAGCATTCTTCTTATAAAAAAAGAGATAGATATTGAGAAAAATAGAAAAAGGAAAAAAAGATGAGAAAAGAGGAAAGAGAGAAAAAACAGCATTTTCCCATGGTAAATAAGAAGATTGCTGAGATGCTTATTTTCTGCTTGCCTTGTCATTTTGATATGGGGATTCTTCCGTATCATCGGGCAAGGGGTACCCCGTTGGCGGTTCTGTATGATACACATGTACTTACTATGATAAGAACTTATCGGTAACTAAACTTCAATAGCATGAGGAGCGGACCTCGTATTCAAGGGACATGAGATTGCTAACTTATACTTTGTCAAGCATATACTCCATAGTTTGTTCACTTTAACCTTAATCACTTCAAGATGCTTATGATAGGGGCAATGAGAGCTGAAAGCTAATAAGTACCATAATTTTTGGAAGCTCTTTATGAGACTTGAATCCCTGCTTCCTTCTATGAAGGCCTTTCTTCCACTTTTATATTGAGTCTCCATCTTCTATCTTTATGCACCTATTGAGAGAGCATAGTGGCCATTCTTAGTTTAATGTGCATTGTCCCAAGACTTGTTGATTGATGCATAACTTTGATATTGCTTGTTCTTAAACTATTTGTATCTAGTGACCCTTATAAACTTTGAAGGTGTCCTATGCAATTATGATTTGCTACATTATGAGGGACAAGCTAAATGCCAATATGCTATGTTTTGTTTATGTGAAACAAACAAACGTCTTGCAAAGCATTGTTATTCATGAATCGTTTGTTTGTATCCTTTCATGTTACAACATAGTTGCTATGTCTTATTTGTTAGTACTATATATTTCATGCTATGTTAAAGTACTATGATCCCAGCTATCAATGTTTTACAAATACATTGATCAAGTCTATGATGGTGCATATCACCTCAAAAATTATTCTTTCTTTTTATCACTTACCTACTCAAGGACGAGCAGGAGTTAAGCTTGGGGATGTTGATACGTCGTAAAAGTATCTATAATTTTTGATGTTCCATGCTTGTTTTATATCTAATTTCTTATGTTTTGTTCATACTTTGAGATACTTTTATGCATTTTCTAGGACTAACCTATTAACAAGATGCCATAGTGCCAGTTGCCTGTTTTCTTCTGTTTTTGGTTCCAGAAAAGCTAGAAAATGAATATTCTCAGAATTGGACGGGACAAAAGACAAAGTCAATATTTTACCAGAAAACACATGGAGTCCAAAGGAGAGACGAAGGGGGCCACAGGGCGGCCACACCCCCCCCCCCCCTTGGCACGGGCAGCACTAAGCCGCGCCAGGGCATGGTGTGGGCCCCCTGGCGGGCCACCGACCTTGCCTCTTCGCCTATAAGAAGCCTTCGATGCAGAAACCCTAAAGAATCGAGCCTCCAGCCATGAAAAGTTCCATAGCGCCGCTGCCACCGAAGGGGGGATTCGGGGGACAGAAAGTCTCTGTTCCGCCACCCTGCCGGGACGGGGAAGTGCCCCCGGAGCCATCTCCATCGATCTCCATCGCCGTTGTTGATTCCCATGATGATGAGGGAGTAGTTCTTCCTTGAGGCTAAGGGTTCTACCGGTAGCTATGTGTTCATCTCTCTCTCTCTCTATGCGTGATCATATTGTGATCATGAGCTTTGTAATCAAGTAGATCTACTTTTCCACTCAAGTGCTTTAATAGATCTCTGCTCTCCGCATGTGTGTGAAAGTGACAGCGTGTACACCATGGTGGCACTTAGGCTAGAGATTACAAATACTTATTATGAGTTATATTTGGAGTTGGATGTTTCTATGAAATTGTGGTGTTCGTTGGAACCATCTAGCGCTCAAGGTGACAGTGTGGGGTTATCTAGATGGGGAAAGCGAACTTTGAGGTGTGATGTTATAGCCCTACCATGGATTAGAGTGTCCGACCGGAGAGTAGTTCAGAGTAGTATCATAAAGAGAAGATATTTATATGAGAGTGTTCACTAGAGAATGTATGATCCCTAGGCCTTGTTTCTAAGCATTGAAACACCGTTTGCAACTAGATCTGTTACATGTTTGCTTGCTGCCATCTTTATTTCAGTTTGCCTTTAGTCTCTTCCACGCCATCAGGCTATTTTCTAGCACCGTTGTCTTTTATCCATACCACTTGTATTTCACTATCTCTTCGCCGAACTAGTGCACCTATACACCTGACAAGTGTATTGGGTGTATTGGGGACACAAGAGACTTCTTGTATCTTGATTGCAGAGTTTCTTGAGAGGGATACCTTTGACCACTTCCTCCCTGAGTTCGATAAAGCTTGGGTGATCCACTTAAGGGAAACTTGCTGCTGTTCTACAAACCTCTGCACTTGGAGGCCCAAGAACTGTCTACAAAAATAGAAGTGCGTAGACATCAAGCTATTTTCTGGCGCCGGTACCAGGGAGGTAAGGTAAAATATACTCACATCCTCCGGTGTGAGTGCTCGAAGTTATTTCCTTTAGATTCTGCAGTTTTGTCTTTTTGTTTCTTGTTTTCACTAGTTAGGCTTAATGGAAAACAACAACAAAATTAGAGAGCTTTATAGTATTTATCTTGAGTTAGGATATGAAGTGTTTGAAGAGAAAATTAAAAAATCTATGGAACTTTATTTACATGCTAATAGCAATGTAATTATTATGAACTCTTTGAACACCATTATTGCTAATGCTATGGAAAATTCTAATCTTGGGGAATCTGATTTTGATGAGAAAGATCTTTTTAGTCCCCCAAGCATGGAGGAGAAAATTTACTTTGATGATACTATGCCTCCAATATATGATAATTACAATGATGAGTATGATATTTTCAGTCCACCTACTATTGAGGAGAAAATTAATTATGATTACAATATGCCTCCTATATTTGATGAATATGGTGATGAGAATAATAATGATAGCTATTTTGTTGAATTTGCTCCCACCAAAATTAATAAGAATGACTATGCTTATGTGGAGAGTAATAATTATTATGTGAATGTGGCTCATGATAAGAATGTTTTATATTGTTAATTTTATTCATGATGCTACTAAAAGTTATTATGAGAGAGGGAAACATGGTTTTATGTGTCTCAACAATATCAAGTTTCCCCTCTTTATGTTGAAAGTCTTGAAGTTGCACTTTTTTTGCTTTCCTATGCTAGTTGCTTTGTGCTTTCATGACTTGTTTCTTTACAAGATTCCTATGCATAGGAACTGGGTTAGACTTAAATGTGTTTTGAATTTCCTTCTTAATGCTCTCTTTTACTTCAATTCATATGTATTATGTGAGCATCTTCTCAAACTATCAAGCCTAACTTAAAGACATTAAAGAAAACTACTTATTGGAAGGTAACCTAAAAGTTTTAGTTGAGTCTTGGAAGTTATTGCTTCAGTAATAACCTCTCCTTATCATTTTTTTGTGGTTTTTGTGCCAAGAGTAACCTCTAATGAGAGAGAAGTAATGCTTGGGAAAGTTGATGTCCCGAAACAGATTTTTGTGCTTCGCTGTAAAAATTCTTGAAAAATCTTTGCTTGTCAGCTTGAGCTATAATTTTTTGTGCTTCCGACCCAGTTTGTTATCTAACTTTCGTTAGATCAACACTTTTCGATTTGAGCAACAGAAGGTCTTCGAAAAAATCAGTTTTTACCTGCTGGTCTGTGTTGACAGATTTCTGCCATTATTTGCATTTGCTTCTTAATCTCTTTCTCTTTGAGTTCTCTTTGATCACTTGAACTTTTTAAAAGAAAGTGCTACAGTAGCTTGTGTTTTAATGGAATTTTTACTTGTTTTAAAACTGAACCCCAAAGGTTTATTATCTTTTGAATGCACTAATGTTGCTAATGAATAATTGTGTGAAGTTTTGTATGAAGGAAATTTTCAAGTGTAGGAGAAGAATG
Organism: Avena eriantha; assembly: GCA_910589775.1. Taxonomy (NCBI): domain Eukaryota; kingdom Viridiplantae; phylum Streptophyta; class Magnoliopsida; order Poales; family Poaceae; genus Avena; species Avena eriantha. Next base: position 522,373,422 of record OU342743.1, read on the forward strand.
ATGTAATGAGATGAAGAATGGACAAAAGCTCAAGATTGGGGATGCCACCCCGTGTCACCCCAAGAAATATTCAAGAGGTACAAGCATCAAAGCTTGGGGATGCCCAAGGCATCCCCTTCTTCATCAATAAAAATCTCAAGTTTCTTCCAAACACTTCATTTTTATTGTTTCATGCATAGTTGTGTTGTTCTTGGAGCGCCTTTGTTTTCATTTTTGGTTTTCTTTTGCTTAGTTCGCTTGAATAAGTTGGTTGGATCCCAACACACTTCTTTTGGATAGAGACACACCCCGTTATTCATTGCCTAGAACACTCTAGTTTTCATTCTTATTATTTTGTGAGTGTTATCTTTTGCTAGCACTGTGTTTAGACTTACTTTTCTTGTGCTTTCAGCTTAGAACTTTTTAGTTCCTCTTAGTGGATTTGTGAGACAATCTCACTGATCCTTATTTATTATTATCTTTGTGAGTTGTTTCAAATAAGTCGATTGGTGTTGGAGAAGAGTAGGAAAGTTCATGCTTAAGTGGTATAAAAGGAGCTTGTTTTTGAATGTGACTTAGACTTTATCATGTCATGCTTGATATTGTTTTGGCTTTATTCCTAGTGATTTTTGCTGTAGCATGATATGTCATAAACAATTTAGATTGCTTAATGTGCCTTGAAAGAATCATGCGTTGTTTTAGCATATTAAAGCATAGTATTGTGGTATTATCCTTTGATGCTTTATTTGGGTTGACTTGGTGCATCCTCACACCATGTTAAGACTATCCCAAGTCACCATAGCCTCTATGATCTTTTAGTTTTCGACTTGTAATATCACTTTATGCTTTAATTAATGGTGTTTTGTCGCTTTGCATGATTATGGCGATTATTCCTCTCTTTGTTGGTTGCTCCCAGTCTTTTGCTAGCATCCATAACCAAGTATGAGTTCCACTCATGCATCCAACTCCAAATACAACCAAGTTATTCCAAAGAGTCCACCATACCTACCTATTAGCATTTGCTATTCCAAGTATATTCATGTTTTTATCTACCTTCCGAATTAAACTTGTTATGTGAAAATTAGTGATTAAAGCTCTCACAAACTTGATGGCACACTTTAATTTTCTTGCCCCTAATAAACTTGAACCATTGTGTCATCTATGTTGTATATGCTTGCACTAATATGTTGGGGATTAGCAGAACCATGCTATCATGGGGAACGCTTTCAACATTGCACTTGTGCATTGTACCTAGTTGATATCATGCTCTTTTGTCTATGGATGTCATCGATGTGAAATGAAAGGGACCTTGTAAGTCCATGGAGTTATGTATGTGTGTTAGAGAAACGCTTGGGCCTCTGGTCTAATCCATGCCTAATCATGGTGGAAACCTGAGCAATCTATGAAGCATTCTTCTTATAAAAACGAGATAGATATTGAGAAAAAGAGAAAAGGGAAAAAAGAGATGAGAAAAGAGGAAAGAGAGAAAAAAGCACCATTTTCCCATGGTAAATAAGAAGATTGTTGAGATGCTTATTGTCTGCTTGCCTTGTCATTTTGATATGGGGATTCTTCCGTATCATCGGGCAAGGGGTACCTCGTTGGCGGTTCTCTATGATACACATGTACTTACTATGACAAGAACTTACCGATAACTAAACTTGAGTAGCATGAGGAGCGGCCCCCGTATTCAAGGGACATGAGATTGCCAACTTTGAAGGTGTCCTATGCAATTATGATTTGCTACATTATGAGGGACAAGCTGAATGCCACTATCCTATGTTTTCTCTATGTGAAACAAACAAATGTCTTGCAAAGCATTGTTATTCATGAATCGTTTGTTTGTATCCTTTCATGTTACAACATAGTTGCTATGTCTTATTGTTAGAACTATATATTTCATGCTATGTTAGAGTACTATGATCATAGCTATCGATGTTTTACAAATACTTTGATCAAGTCTATGATGGTGCATGTCACCTCAAAAATTATTCTTTCTTTTTATCACTTACCTACTCGAGGACGAGCAGGAGTTAAGCTTGGGGATGTTGATACATCGTAAACGTATCTATAATTTTTGATGTTCCATGCTTGTTTTATATCTACTTTCTTATGTTTTGTTCATACTTTGAGATACTTTTATGCATTTTCTGGGACTAACCTATTAACAAGATGCCACGGTGCCAGTTGCCTTGTTTCCTCTATTTTTGGTTCCAGAAAAGCCAGAAAATGAATATTCTTCGAATTGGATGAGACAAAACCAAAGCCAATATTTTACCGGAAGACACTTGGAGTCTGAAGGAGAGACGAAGGGGGGCCACACCCCCTTGGTGCGGGTAGCCCTAGGCCGCGCAAGGGCATTGTTATAAACTTTGAAGGTGTCCTATGCAATTATGATTTGCTACATTATGAGGGACAAGCTAAATGCCACCATGCTATGTTTTCTTTACGTGAAACAAACAAACGTCTTGCAAAGCATTGTTATTCATAAATCTTTTGTTTGTGCCTTATCATGTTGCAACATAGTTGCTTTGTCTTATTGTTAGAACTTTGTCTTTCATGTTATGATTGAAGTACTACGATCCCAGCTATCAATGTTTTACAAATACTTCGATCAAGTTTATGATGGTGCATGTCACCTCAAAAATTATACTTTCTTTTTATCACTTACCTACTCAAGGACGAGAAGGAGTTAAGCTTGGGGATGTTGATACGTTGCTAACGTATCCATAATTTTTGATGTTCCATGCTTGGTTTTATCTACTTTCTTATGTTTTGTCCACACTTTGGAGTACTTTCTACACACTTTCATGGACTAACCTATTAACAAGAGCCACAGTGCTACCTGTTTTCTGCTGTTTTTGGTTCCAGGAAAGTCAGAAATGAATATTCTCGGAATTGGACGGGACAAAAGCCAAAGGAAGTTTTTCACCAAGGGACACCCGGAGCCAGAATATGAGACAGAGAGGGGCTGGGGCCTAGCCACACCACTTGTCCACACGGGCCAGGCCTGGCCATTCCATGGGCTGGTCTGGCTGCCCCAGGCATCCCCTCGGCCTCTCCTTTCGCCTATAAGATGCCTCCGATACAGAAACCCTAAGTACCCGATCAAAATTCCACGAAAGAGTCTGTAGCCGCCGTCATCTCCATCCCTAGATTGGGAGGGATCTGAAGCTCTTCCCGGCACCCTGCCAAAGAGGGGAATTCACCCTGGAGGCCTTCTTCATCACCATGCAAGCCTCCGGTGTGATGCATGAGTAGTTCATATCTGGACTATGGGTCCATGTAGTAGCTAGATGGCTGGTTCTCCTCCTTTGTGCTATCATGTTTAGATCTTGTGAGCTCCGGTCATGATCAAGATCATCTATTTGTAATTCTGCATGTTGTGTTTGTGGGGATCCGATGGATATTGAGATGCTATTTCAGATTGATTATTGATTCTATCATGTCTTTGTTATTTGTGATCTTGCATGCTTTCTGTTGTTAGTAGCTATCTTGGCCAAGTAGATGCTATCAACTCCAAGAGTTAGTGTTTATGCTCGATAGTGGGTTCATGCCTCCAGTAATCTGGGGAAGTGACAGAAATCTCTAAGGTACTAGATGTGTTGTTTCTACTAGGGAGAAAACAACAATCCTTTGTTCACAGAGCAATCGTATTGTTTACTTTACACACAATGCGTAATGCAATTATCCGTTGCTTGCAACTTAATACTGGAGGGGGTTCGAATGATAACCTGAAGGTGGATTATTAGTCATAGATGCAGTTGAATTACGGTCTATGTATGTTGTAATGCCCAATCAAGTCTCAAAGGTGTCAAGATGAGTAGTATATGCATGATTGCTTTCTCGATGTTTGTCAATTGCCCTGCTGTAATTTGTTTACCCAACATGTCATCTATCTTAAGGAGAGCCACCACTAGTGAACTATGGACCCTAGTCCTTTCTTTTATCATCAATTTACAATCAACTGTTTACTGTTTTGTGTTTACTTTCTGCAAACTATTACTTTCTTCCACTCGATACGTTTAATCCCTTGTTTTAAGCAAAACCGGTGAGATTGACAACCTCATTGTTAGTTGGGGACAGAGTTCTGTGGTTGTGTTGTGCAGGTCTCCATGTTGCTGCTAATGCCGGTAGTGCGCCCTGCCAAAGTTCAGCTAGCAACACCTTTGAGGTGTTTCCTTGCTCCTACTGGTTCGAATAAACCGTGGTTTCATAAATGAGGGAAAACTCGATGTTGTGCTCATCATACCTTCCTCTTGGGGTTCCCCAGCGAGCTCGTTATTACACGAGTCAGCACGAGTCTATAAAATACTTAAGTGTTTCTTGGAGACTACCATTACTAGTTCCCATATTATTATTTGAATTACCTGCAGGACTAGAATAATGTTTCTTAAAGTTTGGATTGTAACTCTTCTTCCAAGAAGGGTTATAATCATTACGAGCTACGAACTCTATTTCTTCAACATTTGCTTCAGGGGTGGCTCTTACCTGGGTTTCCTTAACTTTTACGGCTAGTATGAGATCATCCAACTTGGGATTGAGTTCTTCGTTTTCTTGTGGTGAAATAGCTTTCATCTTCTTTTTGTTTGATTTTTCCACATGCCATTGGGCATGGTTGTCTTGCATATTGTCTAACAGTTGCTTTGCTTCGGTAATATGTTTACCTAAGAATGTTCCTCCAGCTATAGTATCAAGAATAGACTTATATACAGGATTAAGAGCATTATAAAAGAAATGGAGGATTAACCAATTTTCCATCCTATGACTAGGACAGTTTCTTAGGCATTCTTTCATCCTCTCCCATGCAAGTACTAGTGGCTCACGTTCTTCTAGTCTCAAACCAGTAATATTAGATCGGAGTTGCATAGTCTTTGCAGGTGGAAAAAATTTATTCATAAATAAAGAAGTACATCCCACCCATGATGTAATAGTATTTTTAGGGAAAGATAGCAACCATTCTTTTGCTCTCCCTCTTAGAGAGAAAGGAAATAGACGTAATTTGACCGCATCAGGGTCAACATCTTTTATACGCATCATATCACATATTTCAGTGAAAGTATTTAAGTGCATACCTGCGTCTTCAATAGTAGAGCCTCCAAATTGATTATGTTGAACCAAACTTAAATAATGGGGCTTAATTTCATAGTCATCAGCAGCAATTGCTGGCTGAGTAATAGGAGTACGCAAATAATAATTCTTGGGAGTAGCAAACTCCCCAAACTTATTTTCAGCCATATTTCGTATGTTTTTGGCTTTCTTAAACAAAGAATTATAATAGTAAAAGCAAGAATTTAAAGGCTAACTAATTTTTTTTGTTTATCAAATAAAGACTGAAATCAAACTAACAAAATTAAAAACAAGAATAAAAACTAGCAAGGTTCCTAATAACCTCACCAGGGTAGCTATTTCTTCCCCGGCAACGGCGCCAAAAAAGGTTGGTACCTTCGATCCGGATTACGGATGTAGTGTAGCTTCTTTTTCCCTAGTACACCTAGGTTATCGAATCCTCGGGAAGTGAATGTGTAGTGAAGTTACTTTAACAGACTTTCGAGAGTTTTAGAATTCCTTTTATGTTTTTACCAGACCAATAGCTTGCGTCTTTTTGTTGTTGTCGATGAAGGAGAGAGAGGGCCTAGGGCGTTTGGTTTCACCTGTAGCTGTGCAAAACATCTTATGGCAATAAAAGATAGAAATAAAGTATGCATGTACTTGTTAGAGCAAGATAAATTATATGTGGGTAGTGCATCCATAATTGATATTGCCTCCACAACTTCTTATAGCAATAACCAACTTGTCTCATCCATAGAAGAAATAGAACTAATGATATGCATAGTGATGTCACCGTTAATCCCAAGTAAATCCCTCACATACAGCCGTACTACCCCTTCTATCACTGGGGTTCCCAACCTATAGATCAATCATTACTCATACTCCCTATACCTGGATCAACCCTCGGGGTCTTGGGTACCTGACAAGTTCTTGGATTGAGGCAAGTGAAGATACAATAATCATCATGTCATACAAACTAATACATGATCCCATCTATGATAAATAGCATGCACAATTGCTACATGGCTAGGCCAAAGCCCTTAGCCCAAGGAGAATTACTCACACATAGAGATGAGATCAACAATCATAAACGTTGTAATTAAAATCATAATATTGATAGCAATAGTCTTACAATGTCGCCAATCGAAGAAGAGATCTACTATTACAAGTGGTGGAATATGGCTATGGAGATGGAGAAGGGTTTTGAGATCTGGAGGCGGCTGTAGATCTATGGTACAGACTTTTTGGTGAGGTCTGGCTTGTTTTCTCGTCGCCCGAGACTTCTTTATATAGGGGTATCTTTATGAAAGTTGTTTTATTTGACCTAACGGTGGTGCCGCCAACTATACAACTGGAGCTATACGGCCAGAATTTTTGCTCCGATCGTATAGTTGGTCGTTAAAGCGTCTGCCTCCGTCCTACGGCTCCTGGTTTCTTCTAGTAGTTGGAAATATCGTATCTTTCACTTGAATATAGTGATTCCCTCCTTTAGACGACATTATCTGCGCAGGAAAAATATAAAAGAAAGGATTGCATACCCCTCTGAATATTAGCATTAGTGGCAGGGTTTAGAGAGATATTTCATCAAAATTATGAATAATATCTAGTTTAAATGTGTACGTAGATGGCTATATTTATGAACCATCAATCTCCCCAAGCTTAAACTTGACCGTCCCCGACCAAGAAAACCAAAATCAAAAAGGAACTCAGCATTTAAACTAAAATAACGAGATGGTGATCTTACTCATGATTAGTAGTCTCATGTTTCCTCCACTTTATAAATCTGAGAAACAACAGCATAGATAGGGTAATGGCAAGCATATCATATGGGTTTTACGCATCCTTATAGTGCAGCAAAATTATTGTAAACTTGGATGATTCAAATGACTAAACTTTATTCCATGTCAAGTAATCAACTCATAGGCTTGCCTTTGAATAATAAAGTATAATCATGTAAATTAAGAGTGTGAGAGTTATCATGAAAGCGTATACACTAGAGTATCTCAATTCTCCCACATCAATAAATCAAGACTTTTCAAGCACTACTTTTCTATTCATTGTCCTTCAAGAATTTCAGTTTTTAAGTAATTGATAGCATGCCAAAGATTTTTATTAGGTTATTGGGCTGTGATGGACACTCGTGGCATCACTAAGTTTTTGTTCCTTTTGCATAATGATTACTCATAATAGCCATAGGAGTGATTCCATCATGATTAAAGCTACCTGGGAGTGCCAAGAATCTTACCCACTATAGCATTGCTGCTACAAGTGTTTAATCAACTCATAACCGAAATCTAGGAGTTTCCTCCATGAAGATCGTTCGTAGGCCAGCAGAGTTGTTGGCATCCCATGAAGTTTGACACACATAAAGCTATATCATTGTTATGATTAACAAGTCAAATTTTGGCATGCTCACAAAAACCGATAAACATTAATTCAATCGAACAAATCCTTTTAAAGAGAGCTATCAAGTCAATCAACATTTTCAATGGTGTTGAGTGTCTCTAGAAATAAGCCTTCAAGAGTAAGCACTACAACACTCAAGCCTTCAATTGTGAGACTTTTTCTTTTTACAATTGTTTAGCAACTAGTCATCAACCCGTGCACCTGCACATGCTAGCTATTTTTAAAACTCGTACACTACATTATTAAAAAAGATCTTAAAACTTCTTGCATTACATGGAAAGTTTGTATGCTATCCTTTTTTTAATCTAGTAGAAAATAGAACTATGAAATATTATGAAAGATATTTTAACTACTTATTACTTTGTGTATGATATATAATATTTTCTTGCTTGTATTATAAACCATGTAACAATATACAAATGAAGTGTTGATCAATGTGCACTATTTTAGAATGACCACAAAGAAATAATTAGAAGATACCTTTGTTTTACAGAAACTTTGTTTTATGCACGTCGCCATCCATCATACCCAGCCACTGCTACAGAATAGATAACTCATTTTACAGTTTTGTGTATAAAGTAATCCTCCATTCCAAGCCAATCTGACAATTTTTTGTGTAGCTCAACCAAAGTTGGTTTCTAAGTAAATTCCAGTAGGAATGTTATCTATTTGTTAGATTATACCTGTGGCTTTCTTATAGCAAGGAAAGGATATTCTTTGAGTGAAGTACACCAGATGATTTGAAACAAAAATAAAAAAGTGAAAAAAATATATAAAAAGTATGCGACAATAATTCAACCTAACTAAATATCAATTACTGCTGAAAACACAAAGGGCCAACACCAAATAATGGTTACACTGCCATGTATTCTAATATACGTTGCTGAAACTGCGAGTCCTAATGAGAATGGGCGCTTGGTCGAGTGGTAAGCTTCACTGGTGTTCGGTAAGTATTTGGGTACCCTCCTTTCTATGGAAAAAACATCAGGATTCCTCCCTCGGTGGTCCAGAAATTGATCTCTGGTATATTTCACTATTAGCTACAAAGTCCATATATCAAATGGTTATCCCTAAATTCTAAAAAAGATATTAAATAATATAATTGATTTTACTGATACTTTAAATCATGCACATGAACTCGGTTTGGTTACTAATCTGGTAATGTTTACTAAAGCACCTAAGAAAGAGACTAAAACGCAAGTAGAGAAAATACTAACATCATTAGGGACATGGTTTTTCTGTGTCCAATTTCTAGGAAAGGATGGCTAGAATGACGTCTCGTCTAAAGAATGTCTGGGTTTAAAAAAATGAGAAGGCTGCTTACATTCCAGTGCTTGTATGTCCTTTTAAGGTTTAATAACATAATTGAGAAAATGATTAATAATTATACCATTAAAGTGTTATGACTTGAAAAAAGAGTCATATGACTTGAATATACATTTTGGTTGGGCTTTGTAGTAAGAACTAGATGTCATCAAATATAAATGGCTAGATGCAAACCAAAATAATAAACTAAACTATACCTAGAATAGATTGATCTGATACCCCGAGGATTGATCTGATACCATCATATCTCACACCTTGTATTGGCACATGCTCAATGTGTCGAGTACTCGTCATATTGCTATATTTTCTCACAATTCTGGCATAGACAACAACCCATTTGTTTCAACTCTTCGAATCGCAAATATGTAGTTCATTGTAACACCCAAAAACTTTAATCAAGGTTATCAAGTTCTTAATTACCCAATTTAGGGTTAACAAAAACTTTTATTAAGAAAACTGGATATGAATGCATGTGTGTTTGTATTAGTGTAGAAGTGAGTGTATATGCCATGCTTGATTGTTCTAAATCTTGTGGAATGGTTTAAAGGTGAATGCCACATTATCTAGACCATTTACAAACAAATTCCAAAGAGAAAGAAATCAAATAAGAATAAATAATGCAAATGGTCATTTTGACGATTTTAAACCACTAGGCCACTTTAGGTGTTACTAGGAGAAGATTTCTAACAGAAACATTTCTATCTCTTTTCACCCCTTTCTAAACCAAGTAAAGATGCATCAAGGCCCACTTTACAAACTTACAAACACATCTAGCAAATCCATTTAAAGGACATTTGAAAATTGAATCCAATTCATATGTGAAGATCACACTTTTTCAAAAACTACCAAATCAATTCCCCTTGACCTCTCCAAGCAAACCTAGTCTCTCAAGTTTAATATAAGATCACTCAAAAAATTTGAATCAAAAATTCAAAAATAAATTTCATGCAGCCATTAACACAAACACTTCGCATGCACAGAATAATCTCTAGCCTAACTTCACTGTTTTGTACAGTGATCATCGACCTCCCTCTTAATCCCCTTGTCCCCCTGAGTGTTTAGCAGCAGCAAACAAGCCCCCCCCCCTTCTCCATGGAGAACAGTGGAGCGCTGCCGTTTTGTGGTCATCGCCAGCCGACCACGGCCAGCTCGCACCAGACCACCCCGCGCCCATCCAGCATGTCCACTAGCACCGCCGCAGCCAAGCGCCACTCCCTGTCTAGGCCATAGCCCCAGCCGAGAAGTGGACCACCCTAGTCGCGCCGTGCACCGCCTCTCTGCGCTGTGTCCAGAGCGCGCCAGTGCGCCGTGCCCGACCAGCCCCGCCAGCTCGTGCCTTGCCCTCACCGCGCATGTGCAGCCTCGCCATGATCACACCACCCCGGAAGACACCCCCGTTCGCCGTCGCGCGACCCGCAGTAGCCGCACACCACCGCAAGCACCTCTGCCTCCGCTTAGAGTGCCGCACGCGCTAGACCAAACCAAGCCGCCCCACGCCGCGCCATTAAGTCCATGAGAACCGCCAGGGAGCACCACACCGTCCTACGCCCTCGCCCATGCCATTAGTTGCCTGTAGCGACGCCACCGTCGAGCTCACCGCCGCAAGGCTCAGTCCCCTCACCGAGCTATAAAAGGAGACCACCACCGCCTCCATTGCTCACACCACTCGACACCCCACTCCTCTCTGACCTTCCCCACTTCTCCCTGGAGCAAGGCGAACACCACCGCGCCAGAATTTCACTGGAGTTCACCACTGCTAGAGGAGAAGGGCGCCAGCGATTCCGACCGCCCCAAACCCTGTCATGACCGTCCATCGCCTCGTCGTCGTCTACCAAGTCGTTTTCCCTCGTCGTCAAGCCTAGCTGGAGCCCAAGTGAGCCTCGAGAGACCCCCACCACCATGCTAGGTCTGATTCCTCGCCGGAGCTGTTCGTCGTCGATGACGACCCTCAGCCGTTGGATTAGAATTAGATCATAGCGCCCGGATTAAAAAATATTGCTTCGCGTTAGATGAGTCACTGACTAGTGGACCCCCTCTGTCAGCCGTGCACTGCGCTGCGCTGTGCAGTTGGGCCGGCCTGTTTAGCTTTCCCGCCCAGGCCTGGAAATTTAAATAAGGATTTTCCTTTTTAGTTTAAATCATATTCTGTCCACTTATTCAAAAATCAATTCAGAGAGTTTTACTTAACAAAATTGCATGATTCAAATTTTGCTAGAAAGGTAATTAAAATATATATCCAAGACCGTTGGATTTAAATCAATTCGAGTTAGAGATAATCTATAGCAAAAATAATAAGACGTAGACTTTTGCAACTTCAAACATTTTTCAAAAATCAACCATAATAGCTTTTGAGTTGATTCCAACTCTCAAAAATCACATTTGACAATACCTATCTGAATAAGTAAAAATATTTAGGTTTGCATGCATTGAAATTGGACTTGTGCCAAAAGAATGCCATTAGGGCATTTCTAGTCACTTTAAATCTATTAAATAATATTCTTAAACTTTATAAAATGTGGCCAATCCTTTAAATCACATTACCAGGTATTAGAATATGTGGTGATGATATGTGCCCACATGATCCCTTATTTTATTTGGAGAATATTAAATCTTAATTAATTTCAATGAGTAGAAATTACTTTTCTCAAATAAACCAAATAAACTGGTTCTTTATTGCATGTGATGATTATGATGATGCTACATCATCAAGTGTGAACCTTAGTGTGCTAAATAGACTAGTTAAGTATTGTTTGGTGATTGTGTACCCCGTATTCCTTTATAGACGATAGTACCGACCAAGGATACAAGGAGGAGGAGTTTTATCCCGAAGACGAAGAAAACTTCAATCACTGCACCAATCAAGGCAAGCTAACACTTGCAAGTTTCTTAACTATGCAAGCTAGAATTATACAAGATGACCTAAGCAAGATGCATTAGGCATGCTTGGTTATACATTTTGATTTGTACCCATCCCAAGTTTTACTTGCAAGCTTTACTCATTTAATTTACCAAAGTTCTTTACTTTTAGTTAATGCTTTGTGAGTTTTGGAACATAGTATAGATAGCATAAAGAGTATAAAACTAGGCCTATACTTGATGTCATTCTATGGCATGAGATTGAGATTATCATCCCTCATTAGTGAACACTCTTAACTTAGTGGCTAGTTCTAAGCATAAAACTTGATCACTTTAGATGGGAATACTTGGTGAAAATGATTATGAAAACCTTGGAATGATGAGCCATTCTATTGAGATGTTTTGACATGTGTTGAGAGACACAAATGGATTTGATGATGAAAATGTTGAGGCATGAGCCTTAGCCTTTTATAAAAACCGATCGTTGGGTTCGGATACCATTCCAATTTTATCGTACAACCACAATACCTAAATTGGGTAAAGCTTAGCCGGAAGTTTATATGTATTAGTATGGGTTCCCTCACGGAGGACGTTTGAGCTGAGGCTACCTCTTGATGATGTCCACCTATGCAGTGCCTAGGATGGAAGATGGCCATGGCTGGGAGGCCAAGCTCATATGAGAGGTACTTATACTAGAGTGTGTAAAGCAAAGGTTATGATTGATTATCCGCATACTAAGTATGATGATTCAGGGTTATCCTTGACGGATGTATCGAATTTTGTGGTGAAAGTGTACCACCTCTATAGAGTGTCAAACTATTCGAATAGCCACGTCCGCGGTCATGGACAGTTGGAGTGGCCATACTATTCCGTCGTCGGATATTTTCAAAATGACTTGTGAAGTGAACTATGATTTTGACTTGACCACAACAGGGTTGTAAATATGAAAACTAGGTTCCCAACTTAAGTGATTTAGAACATTTAAGTTAACTTTCTTTGCTTCTGAACTCAGTTTAGATAAATCTGGCTTTTTGCAAATAAACTTAGACCTTAGGATTCCTACTAGAACTACCTTACTTTTTAGTAATAGTTTTCGAGTACTTAAAGAGTACTCATGGCTTTCTCCCTGGCTATTCCCGTGGCCAGACTATGAGGAGGACTACCAGGAGGAAGGACAGCAGGACGGCTATGACAACTAGGATCATCTCCCATCGTCAGCATTGCTTGTGACACTGAAGATGGAGCCCGCTGCTATGCTTATTATTCCACTGCTTGTTTATATTAAGACTGGATCATGAGATCCTTTATTTGTGTAAGACCTTATTATGGTTTGTAATGGATGATGTACTGTGATATCCAATCTGTTATGTCTCGCAAAAATGGTAATCATGGGATTGCGATGTAGGTATAACAGGCATCTGGGATTAAAAATCCGGGTGTTGACAAGTTGGTATCAGAGCCATCCTGACCATAGGAGACCCTAGTTAGAATGGACATCCGAATAAAAACTTAGTTTCAAAACTAAAGAAGTAAGTATTTATGAAAACATATTCCCACTCTTATCCTTGATTCTTTCGAAAAAATCATGTTCCTCAAAAACTCTTACATTACTACATAAAATTTGACACACTTGATCACCTCACTAACTTACTCATCCTAAATTCTTATAGATGGAAGTTCAGTATTGCAAGTTCTACCAGTTGGGCAACGGAGGCGAACTGATCTTTGAATGGGATCTTGATGCACTACTGAGCATCTTGAGCGCCCGCATCCGGAATTCTTCGGATCTCAACTCAAGGATTTTCTAGGAGGAGATCTACAATGGCTGATAGTTGCAGACCTCAGAGGCAAGATGGAAGCACCCCTTTCTGAGAAGATTCAATTCACCGTGCGAGAGAACAACTGGCTAGATGGATTAGCCAGGGCTATGCATGAAGCTTTTGCCCATTTGTGTGGGCAAAACATAAACTTGATCCAAGGAAATCGCTTTGCTCACTATGCAAGGCGTGATTCTATGGGAATGCCATTGGAGATGCCAAGTAACCCGGAGATGAAGCGCTAAGTGGAGAATCTTGACTTCCTACTATATGATAGACAGAAGGAATTGGACAATGCTCAATCCTACGACAACCACAACCTTGCCATTGACACCAAGAAGGACCAGACTCTCTCCATGCTCGTCAAGGATCACCAATCACTTCCTCGTCAACGCGATAAGAAGGATCACACCATCGCTCGTCTTTGCAAGAAGGTGGCCGACCTCGAGAAGACCATCCATGAGCAAGAAGTCCATATTGAAGCAAAAGAAGAAGAGGAAGAAGGTGAAGACATCTCGGGAGATATTCACTCGTACCTAAGTGATGACAACGACTACCTAGAGGATGATGCCATGGATTTCTACACCGATGATGATGACTCCGACTTCATTGATGATGAGTAGATGCACTTGATCACTACTGTAGGAGTGATTTGTATCGGTCCCACTGTATCTTAGTTCACGAAATGTTTCTTAAAACCATCTGTGTTCCTTTTGTGTTGTGGTGTGTGTTCGTATTGTGTGCTTGAATGAATGAATGAGAAGAAGTTAGTTGCAAAACCTGAGTTCAAACTCAAAGTTTAAAGCTTTTGAAAACAAAACCATGAACCTTAGAACTTTCCCTCTTACCTCATTATCTATCTCAATCTTCAGATGACTCGTGGAAACCCCGGGGGGAGCAGCTCATCGCAGGACCCGATGCTGCAGATTCTGCAGATGCTAGTTTCCGATTGTGAAGCTAGTAGAGCAGAGAGCCAAGCCAATCTAGCCACCCTGCAATAGATAGCTCAGATGGCCCACAATAATCAAGGCCAAGGAAATCAGGATCATCATGGATCCAAGCTTAAGAACTTTCAGAATACCAATCCCCCTATCTTCAACAAATATGAGGATCCCTTAGATGCTGATGACCAGCTGCAAACCATGGAGAATAATCTAGAAGTCACAGGAGTTGATGCCAACGAGAAGGTACTATTTGCCACCCACTATTTGGTAGGAGATGCAAGAACCTGGTGGAATAGCACCCGTACGATAAACCATGGTCAGATCATGACTTGGGAAGCTTTCAAGATCAAGTTCAGCCGCACCTATGTGCCATAGGGTTTAGTCACCAGAATGAGAGATGAGTTCAGGGAACTAAAGCAAGGAAGGATGACAGTGGTTGAGTACCGTGACAAATTTCTGTCCCTCGCTAGATATGCCCCTGATGAGATCAACACTGAAGCCAAGAATAAAGAAATATTCTTGAATGGATTGCATGATGAGATGCAGATTGTCTTAGTCAACATCCGTTTTGAAGACCTAGAAGAGCTAGTCGACTCTGCCATCCATATGGAAGGGAAGATAAACCAAGCCAATGACAACCGCAAGTGTAGAATGATGCATCAGACTGGGTACCACAATACCCAGAAGTATCGCCCCAACCCGTCTGCAGGATATCCCCCAAGAAACAATAGACCCTGATGTCCCGTCTAAGCTACCTCAATCGTAGCGGAGGAAACATGAAGTCTAGAGGAAACCACAACAACAACCCTGGCAACTCCAACAACTTCAACCGTGCACCGCCCAAGTCCAACAACAACAACAGCAATACTGCCCCAAGGTCTGGAAGCAATGACATACCTGCTGCAGCGAAAGACAAGTCCTAGATTACTTGCTTTGAATGTGGAGTCAAGGGTCACTACTCCAATGAGTGTCCCAAGAAACTCGCAGCCACCACCAATGTGAATGCCATAGCTCAGCAGCAACGCCGTGTTCAGCCTGGAAGAAGATTTTCCCAAGGGAATTCGCTCAACCGCAACGGCCGTCTGTTCCACATGAATGTTGAAGAAGCTCAAGAAGCGCCAGATGTCGTGCTGGGTATGTTTTCTATTAACTCAGTACTTGCAAGAGTGTTGTTTGATTCTAGAGCATCGCACTCGTTTGTTATAGAAGAATTTGCATGCACTAGTAAGATTCAACCAACAAAATTGAAGCATGTTATGATAGTTCAAATACCTGGTTCAACCACCAAAGCTAGAAAAATTTGCAAGGCTGTGCCTATCAGAATCCATGGGATAGATTTTTATGCCAACATAATAGTACTTGGAACCAAAGTTTTGGAAGTAGTACTAGGAATGGATTGGATGTCGAAACATAAAGGATTGATCGACTATGCCAAGAAAGCCATAACCATGACCAATAGCTCTAGAGTTTTAGTAGAGCATGTACCTGAGACCTTGCCCCATCAGTTCAAATGCAACAAGACTCTAGCCCTACCAACCATAGACCAAGTCAGAGTAGTCTGTGAATACCCCGATGTATTCCCAGATGAATTGCCCGGTATGCCCCCAGATCGGGATATCGAGTTCTGTAACATCCCAATTTTAGCAACCCTGATTAGTTGTCCTGAATGCAAAAATCAGGGGGAACAAAAACTTTTTCTGGTTGAATGCTGAAGTGTTTGCTTGTTGTTTGTATATGCTTATGCAGATGAATCTGTATTAGATGATATACTCTTTACCCTAGAACCAGTTGACAAAAGCTACTTCCCAAAATAGTCTTGGCTTAATTTCCATATTCTCAAATGTTCTGGCATTCCAAAACCTGAGCCAAGAAGCCTTTGCAAACCAACTTTTTTAGTAGCTTTTATTGATTAATCTATGGAGAGATACATATTATAATCTCCTTATGTTTTCAAGACAGACCTTCTACTACTCTTACCTCTAGGATCTCCAAAACCTCTTATAAAGCTTTTGAATTCTACTCTTGGTAGGGATACCAAGGAATCTTACCTTATTCAGACTCCAACCTTTCAAAATTGCCCCTCCTTACCTCAATCTAAGCTTGATGGTAACCCTAGTAGTAGGTTTGCTTTGTTTGCAAGATGAGTTGCCTTGATCTGCTGCTTGATTTTTCTGCTTTGGAGATAGTATGAGGAACCCTAGGAGCTCATCCACTCGGATCAAGATACTTTAAAATCACCAAACCCTAAGCAAGAATACAATCTGGATCTAATCTATAGCCCCCAGGTGATCATCTAAAACCCTTAACCAGATCAATTCTGCAGTGATCCATTCTAGAAGTTTCCAAGTGAATGAAGACCAATATCAAGCATGGATCCCTTCTACTCAAACTACTCTTCAACATCATCCACTTGATTATGCTTGGGTACCTTGCAACCCATCAAAAACATCCCCTCTCATACTCTAGTCAAAATCTCTAAATCTGCCAAATTTGGCTAAGTCTGGAATCTCTTCCAACATCAGCTTTTTGGATGTCTCCTTCTCTCAACCCTTGTGAAATTTTGGTAATGCACTTGAACCATCTTGTTAACTATCCTAGGGACTACCAAGGACCACTTTTTACCTTGGTTAGATCATCCTCCAACCTACTTGTTCTTGATGGTTTTGTAGGCAAGAAAATAACTATTCCTGCAAATCTAATCATCGTGCCTACTTTGATAGAAGTTCACACCACCATCCAGCCTTCTATGGACCAACTATTTTCATGGTTGTGTTCTACTCATGTATTTCTATAATTACCTACTTCACTTGTTCCAATTGGATCCTTGTGCTGCATAAACCCACAAGGTTTTGAAGGCTAGTTGATAATCTTCTTTGGCAGGCTTATTTTATTCAAAGTTTGAAATAAATTCTTGGTGAACTCAAGCAAGATCAAGCTCCAAACTCTATACCACGTTGATGTACCTCACTTGGTATATCCATCCATCTACCCCATGCCCCAAGGGGAGATATGAGCTCCAAGATCCAACAAGGTTTTGGTAGCATGAAAACAAGCTTACCCAAGATCCTTAAATCTCTAGTTTTCACCAAAATCAACTTGGATTCTCCAATCCCAAGGTTGAAAATGCTTGCTACACCTTGTATACATCATCTACCTTGATCATCAAGATTAATCAATAATTATCCATAATTATTACGGCTCCAAATCTATTTAATTCCTTTAAAAAGACAAAATCCCTAAACCCCTTCCCCAATGGAAAGTTTGGTTTTTGTCAAAACACTTCCCCAACTTTGGATCATGTGAATTCCATATATCATACTATATCCTCCCATCCCAAAAATAAATATTTTTGAGATCCTTTATTAATTCTTTTTTCCTATTTTCTAAAAAGGCCGAAATGGAATAATAATAGTTTTAAATACTTTTAATCCCCAATAAATCTTGGGAAAATTCCCCTAAGTGTGTATTCACATTTGGGATACTCTCACACCAAAAACCAACCTTGTCCAATGTAAAAATATCAAATGAACTCCAAGAATTCACTTCTGCACTTTTTGAATAAAGGATTCTAAGGGAACTAAAAATCTTCAGAAAAATCCCAAATAATTCCTGGATATCTACCTTGACCTCATCTATCTACCAATACCATCTTCCCACCTTGTCCTATGCAATATTTTGAACTTCCTTCACAATCACCTATTTACTCAATTTAGCAAAGCTAGCTAGTATTGACTTAGATCAAGATCAAACCACCACCAATCTTGCAAAGCAATGCACCACAGCACCTACCCCTCCTCTGGTCGACCATCACTGTAGCTAAGATACTGTAGCAATGCCTTGTCCCATGTGCTTGGAAGTGAGAAGTTGAGAGAGAGAGAGAAGCATGTGAGATTAATTGCAACAGCTGCCACTCCCTCCCTCTCTGAGATCCAGCACGACCAGATCCCACTCTTACCCCTCCTCACCGCCCTCTAGGATAATCACAGGCCAGCACTAGCCCTCCGCCATGTCCAAAGTAGACATTTGCACCATCCATATCTCCCCTTCGGTATAATGGCCAGAGGCCACCCCGAGCATGCCCCTACCCCTCATTTGCCCCCTTTCCTCCTCACTCACCTCCCCTACACTCCACTCCCTCTCCCCTGCCCTGTGCTGCCCGGAAGAAGGAGAAGAAGGAGCCTCGGCCTCCCTCAAAAACCGAGCAAGACTCCCTCCTCCCCCTCTCTCCCTCTGCATGTCACTCTCCCGTGACCCCCTCTATCTAACCATCTTCTTGTTTTGGGCCAGGACCGCCTCCTCCGACCTCACCGGCGAAGCCCCGGTGAGCTAGGCTCGGGCACCGTCACATGGGCACCTTCCCAGGCGTGAACCCGACCGTGCCGCCCCTCACCTGAGTCGTCGTCGTCGACCGCTTTGCCATGCATCCTCCCCGGCTCCCTTCCTCCCTCTGGTGAGCCTCCCAGCCACTTCCTCGCCTCTGCTAGGGTTCCGACCCGCCGCCGCTGGCGCGAGCAGGATGACAGCACATAGCTGTCGATCCTGGTTTTAATCGAACGGCTATCATCGCTCGATACCCCTTCGGCCGCCGCGGTCGCTGACCAGCGGGCCCCGCCCAGTGGGATTCGAACCCTTCTCCCGCCCTTGGTCCTGTCCGGGTGGGCCGTATTTTGCCCTGCGTGGCCCAGTTCGACTGGATTCCCGGCCTAGCACTGCCCCTTTTCTTTTCTTTTTAGTGGTTCTTTAAAATCTAGAAGTTGACCTTCAGTTTAAGTCAATTCAAAAATGCCAAACAACTCTAAATGCCTTGAAACAAATATTCCCAGGTAAATGAATGTTAAAGTTCAGAGCCTAAATTTTACCAGATATTAATTTCACCTTTTCTGGAAATTAATCTACGAGAACATATCCTGTTTAGTAAATAAATTCCTTAGAGAGTTCCACATCTCCAAATTGGGTAAACCCAACTTTCTATGCTAGGTATATCAGATACCTACCTCATGGCATTAGTCTTTCCCCAAGGTGAACAGTTGTTTGCCTGTGGCAATTTTAACAAGTAGTCCCTAGTTTTGTCTTTAGAAAATTCTTGAGACCAAACCAACTTGGGTATGGACCTAAATCAATATCCCAGTGATGTGGTACATCAGTTCCTATCAAGATCTAGGAGATCTCTATTTGTTGATCTTCTGTTGATTTTTAAGGAATTAAATAGTTCTGTATATATAAGGTTATCACTAGATAAATTGCTACAGTAGCTCTGTAACTCCACAAATAATAATGCCAATTTGTACTGGAAGGTATTTGCAATACCTATCCATTTACCTTTACCTCATATCAAAAGCCTCTGTAGATTAAATCTGGTGAAAAAGACAAATTGTCTACATAACAGCCTTTGGGAATTTCCAGAGGGCATTCTGGTAATTGTGTTGACCTGATTCGAACTCTCAGTGAACAAGTACATCAAGGCTTACCTAACCACCCAAGTAAATAATTTTTGGAGCTCCAGAACTTTTCTGGTGAATTATTTCCTAAAACTAGAACTTTTATCACTAGACTATTCATAAGAAATTATAGGAAAGTGATAAATTAGTGAAACTACTTTATTGGCTTCATTTTATCAACACCTATCTGTTGGTATCATTTTTAAACAATGGTATCATACAGAACCAATCCTTAGTCCAAAACCCCTCTTAGGTAATTCCTAGACTATAAATCCTAAGGGGATTTTCTTCCATGTTTCCAAGACAAGGCCAATCTTAGTAAATCCATTCTTCCTAAGACCAACTGATTTGTAAACATATATCGTTCATTTCTTGTTGTATGTATTGCTGTTTGTATGCCCTATTTTGATTGTGGTCTTGCTTGTTTGCATGTATACTTGATGACGACGATAGTTGCGCTTCTTTTGATGCCGAGAAGAAGAGACCTTATTATATTTGGATTATTATGGTTTTCTCAGAAGAAGTCTAGGGACATATTGCCATATTGCTGATCTCAGGCAAGCCACCTTCTTGCTCATAAGCCTTGTCCTACTGTTTTACTTATGCATGATTTATCTATTGTTTATTAAAAGTGCATTCTTTTACTATATGTTGATATTTATATCTGGTAGTGGCTTGGCTCCTCCAAACCATTACTCAATGGTGCTACTAAGTACAACCCCCTTGAGGATACCTATTTGTCTATAGTGGAATAGATGGTGTATTACACCATACCCTTTGGAGACCCCGCTTTAGTCGAAGCAAAAACTAGAGGATGGGAAGACCTCGGAAAAAGGCTTTACCAAATGTTTTATGGTAAAACCTTGGTGAGGTGGGACCTCTCAAGAGGTGTTCAGAAAGAAAAAGGTTTTGTTTTACAAAATTCTAAAGGAAAGATGGAGGAAAAAGGTTTACAAAAACATACCCGGTTCTTTGCAGTTTTGCTAGAATAATTAACCCTCTGCAACCACATTATTCTGGAATGGGACAAGGCTGGATTTGATGGTTGTCTATTCTGGTATAAGTTGCCTCGTAACTACTACAGGGGATGAAACTCCCTGGAGGGTGGGCCTTCTCTAGACAAATGGTCCATGTGGGACATCGACCGGGAGAAGGAACGAAGGGTCTACGGCCTCCACGCGTTACTATGAGCCCCTCATTGAAAGCGCACAGGAAAAGTGGGGAAAGCGCTCCGGTTGGTCCTCGGTACCCGACGTCCCGGTTTTGAGGGGAATAACACTCATAGGGTAGGCACTTATATTGGAGTGGTCATATGGAGAGTCTTGATCGGTTACTCGACCCACGATCGGTGAAGATCAGGGTAGTGTACTCGGATGGTCTGGGTAAAGTGTGCAACCTCTGCAGAGTGTAAATCTATTCGAATAGCCGTGTTCGCGGTCATGGACGGTTGGGAAATTTGCTGTAGAGCGGTGCTGGTTTTGTTTTCAAAAAGAATTTCGGATAAGAAATACCTTTGGAAATGTTTTGACCATGGGATAGCCGTAAAGGAGAAAGGTTTTGACCATGGGATGGTCGGAAGGAGGGGAAAGGAGTTTGGTCATGGGACGACCTGATGACGCGAACAAATGGGTGACCCAGTCCTAATGTTTTCCAAAACTTTTCAAAAAGGTTTCCAAAATATTTACAAAAAATTGCAACAAAGATATGTAGATGATATATCTACAAGATAAACTAATTGAGAAAAGAACCTCTCCTGGAGCCCTCCTACTACCACAGCCATAATGCATATCCTCTTGTTATTATTGTTATATTAATGTGGTTTCTGAGTACACTCAAAGTACTCACTGGCATTGTCCCTGGCTATTAACTTGGTCAGATATCGAGAAGAAGATGACGTGGACGACTATGCGAGCTAGGACGTTCTCCCAGTCAGTTGCCTGTAGGTTAAGGCATGGATCGGGCTCTACGCTTGATGAAGTTCCGCTGATGATTATTGATGTAGCCTTAATGGCACTTATGTAAGTCTTGTAATTCAGTATGTTTCGGATGTTGTAATGATACTTGTCGGTTATGTGCCACGACTAACTGATCATGGGATCGTGGTTGTATGCATAACAGGGATTCTCGGAGGATTAATCCGGGGGCCCCACAAGTTCATTATGGAACTAATTCCTGGAACTGGGCCCATAGCTCAGAGACCTTATAGTATGAACCCATGTGAACTAGTGGAGCTGAAGAAGCAACTTCATGTTATGCTAGAGAAAGGTCTGATTCAACCAAGCGCATCGCCATGGAGATCGCCCGTTTTGTTTGTTGACAAGAAAGATGGAGGTAACCATTTGTGCACGGATTACCGGGAGCTGAATGAGTCACCATCAAGAACAAGTACCCACTGCCCAAGATAGAGGATTTGTTTGATCAGTTGACTAGTGCCAGAGTGTTCTCTAAGATTGATCTTAGAACTGGTTATCATCAACTCAAGATTTGTGCAACGGATATTCCAAAGACCGCCTTTACCACTAGATATGGATTGTATGAGTATACGGTCATGTCTTTTGGATTAACCAATGCCCCTGCTTATTTCATGAATCTCATGAATAAGATTTTTATGAACTTTCTGGATAAGTTTGTCATTGTTTTTATCGATGATATTCTAATCTATTCCAAGTCAGAAGAAGACCATGAGCAACATCTGAGAACCATCCTTGAAACCCTTAGAGAGCATCAGTTGTATGCCAAGTTTAGCAAATGTGAGTTTTTGCTGAAAGAAGTAGGATTCCTCGGACATATTGTGTCGGCAGGAGGAGTCGTTGTTAATCCCGCCAAGATCAAAGATGTTGAAGAATGAGAAGCCCCAACCACTCAAACCCAAGTCCGTGCATTTCTCGGATTAACGGGATATTACTGCAAGTTCGTAGAAGGATTTTCGAGCATTGCAAGACCAATGACCCAACTATTGAAGAAAGATAAGAAGTTTGAATGGACCGACAAATGTGAAGCAAGTTTTCAAAATCTCAAGAAGAGATTCATTTCAGCCCCAATATTGATTATGCAAGATATCAAGAAGCCTTTTGATGTGTATTGTGATCCATCCAAGATTGGTCTCGGATGTGTCTTGATGCAAGAAGGCAAAGTCATAGCATATCTGTCCTGGCAACTGAAGCAACATGAGCAAAACTACCCTACCCATGATCTTGAGCTAGCAGTTGTAGTTTTAAGCTTGAAGACATGGCGTCATTATCTTATGGGTAATTGATGTCTACGCACTTCTATTCTTGTAGACAGTTGTCGGGCCTCCAAGTGTAGAGGTTTGTAGAACAGCAGCAAGTTTTCCCTTAAATGGATCACCCAAGGTTTATCGAACTCAGGGAGGAAGTGGTCAAAGGTATTCCCTCTCAAGCAACCCTGCAATCAAGATACAAGAAGTCTCTTGTGTCCCCAACACACCCAATACACTTGTCAGGTGTATAGGTGCACTAGTTCCGCGAAGAGATAGTGAAACACAAGTGGTATGGATAATTATAAGTGGTAACGGTGATAGAAGATAGCTTGATGGCATGGAAGAGACTAAAGGCAAACTGAAATAAAGATAGAAGCAAGCAAACATGTAATAGATCTAAAACCAAACGGTGTTTCAGTGCTTAGAAACAAGGCCTAGGGATCATACCTTCACTAGTGAACACTCTCATATAAATATATTATCTTCATGATACTACTCTTAACTACTCTCTGGTTGGACACTCTAATCGATGGTAGGGATATAACAGCACTCCTCAAAGTAAGTCTTTCCCATCTAGAAAACCCCACACTGTCACCTTGAGCACTAGATGGTTCCAACAAACACCACAATTTCATAAAGACATCCAACTCCAAATATAACTCATAACAAGTATTTGTAATCTCTAGCCTAAGTGCCACCATGGTGTGCACGCTGTCACTTTCACACACATGGGGAGAGCAGAGATCTATTAAAGCACTTGAGTAGCAAGGTAGATCTATAGATTACAAGCTCATGATCTCAATAAGATCATGCATAGAGAGAGATCAACACATAGCTACCGGTAGAACCCTTAGCCTCGAGAGAGAACTACTCCCTCCTCATCATGGGAATCAGCAATGGTGATGGAGATGGTGGTGGAGATCGATGGAGATGGCTCCAGGGGCACTTCCCCGTCCTGGCAGGGTGCCGGAACAGAGACTTTGTGTCCCCCGAATCTCCCCTTCGGTGGTGGTGGCACTACGGAACTTTTCGTGGCTGGAGGCTTGATGATTTAGGGTTTTCGCATGGGGAGGAATATATAGGCGAAAGGGCAAGGTTGGTGGAGGCCAGAGGGGCCCACACCACCTGGTGGCGCGGCCAAGGGGGCCCCACGCCACCCTATGGTGTGGCTGGCCCCTGGCCCCTCTCTGTCTCGTCTTCTGGATCCGTGTTCCCCCCGGTGAAATATTGACTTTGGCTTTTGTCCCGTCCAATTCTGAGAATATTGATTTTCTGACTTTCCTAGACCCAAAAACAGCAGAAAACAGGCAACTGGAACTGTGTCATCTTGTTAATTGGTTAGTCCCAGAAAGTGTATAAAAATACTCCAAAGTGTGGACAAAACATAAGAAAGTAGATATAAACCAAGCATGGAACATCAAAAATTATATATACATTTGCAATGTATCAACATCCCCAAGCTTAACTCCTGCTCGTCCTCGAGTAGGTAAGTGATAAAAAGAAAGAATAATTTTTGAGGTGACATGCACCATCATAAACTTGATCAAAGTATTTGTAAAACATTGATATATGGGATCATAGTACTTCAATCATAACATGAAAGACAAGGTTCTAGCAATAAGACAAAGAAACTATGATGCAACATGAAAAGGCACAAACAAAAAATTCATGAATAACAATGCTTTGCAAGATGTTTGTTTCACATAAAGAAAACATAGCATAATAGTATCCAGCTTGTCCCTCATAGAGTAGCAAATATAAATGCATAGGACACCTTAAAAGTTCATAAGAGTGACTAGCTACAATAGTTTAAAACAAGCAATATCCAGTTATGCATCAATCAACTAGTCTTGGGACAATGCACATAGAACTAACAATGGCCACTATGCTCTCAAAGTAGGTGCATAAAGATAGAAGGTGGAGACTCAATATAATGGTGGAAGAAAGGCCTTTTATAAAAGGAAGTAGGGATTCAAGTCTCATAAAGAGCTTCCAAAAATTATGGTACTTATAGCTTTCAGCTCTCATTGCCCCTATCATAAGCATCTTGAAGTGATTAAGGTTAAATTGAACAAACTATGGTGTACATTCTTGACGAAGTATAAGTTAGAAATCTCATGTCCCTTGAATACGAGGGCCGCTCCTCATGCTACTCAAGTTTAGTCACCGGTAAGTTCTTGTCATCGTAAGTACATGTGTATCATAGAGAGCTGCCAATGGGGTACCCCTTGCCCGATGATACGGAAGAATCCCCAAATCAAAATGACAAGGCAAGCAGACAACGAGCATCTCAGCAATCTTCTTATTTACCATGGGAATATGGTGCTTTTTTCTCTCTTTCCTCTTTTCATAATCTCTTTTTTCTCTTTTTTTTCTCAATATAGGACTCTTTTTTTATAAGAAGAATGCTTCATAGACAGCTCATTATGGTTACGCTGCAGGTTTCCACCATGTCAGCATGGATTAGACCAGTGGCCCAGGCGTTTCTCTAACACATATACATAACTCCATGGACTTACAAGCTCCCCTTTCATTTCACACCGACGACATCCATATACAAAAGAGCATGATATCAACTAGGTACAAGTACCAAGTGCAATGTTGAAAGCGTTCCCCATGAAAGCATGGTTCTGCTAATTCCCAACAAATAAGTGCAAGCATATACAACATAGAAGACACAATGGTTCAAGTTTATTAGGGGCAAGTAGAGTAAATTGTGACATCAAGTTCGTGAGAGCTTTAATCACTAGTTTTCTCATAACAAGTTTAATTTGGAAGGTAAACAAAAGAATGAACATACTTGGAATAGCATAAGCTAGTAGGTAGGTAAGGTGGACTCTTTGGAATAACTTGGTTTAGGGAGTTGGATGCATGAGTGGAACTCATACTTGGTTGTGGAGGCTAGCAAAAGACTGGGAGCAACAAACTAAGAGAGCAATAATGGCCATAACCATGCAGAGCGACAAAACATCATCAATCAAAGCATGAAGTGATACTACAAGTTGAAAACTAAAGGATCATAAAGGCTATGGTGACTTGAGATAGTCATAACATGGTGTGAGCATGCGCCAAGTCAACCCAAATAAAGCATCAAAGGAGAATACCACTATACTATGCTTTAATATGCTAAAACAACGCATGATTCATCCAAGGCACATTAAGCAATCTCAATTGTTTATAACAAGTCATGTTGCAGCAAAGAATACTAAGCATAAAGCCAAAACAATATCAAGCATGGCATGACAAAGCATAGGCCACAGTCAAAAACGAGCTCTTTTTACCACATAAGCATGAACTTTCCTACTCTTTTCCAAGCCAAACCAAACTATTTGCAAACCAATGTATGAAAGAGGGGGCCCAGCCAATTTATTCAGCAAACTAAGCAAACCAAGCAAACGAAAAACCAAACGAAAACAAAAAATAAGACGCTCCAAGAACACCACAATTGTGCATGAAACAATAAAAATGAAGTGTTTGGAAGAAACCAGCGATTTTTATTGATGAAGAAGGGGATGCCTTGGGCATCCCCAAGCTTTGACGCTTGTACTTCTTGGATATTTCTTGGGGTGACTCGTGTGGCATCCCCAAGCTTGAGCTTTAGTCCATCCTTCATCTCATTACTCATTCCTTCCATACACCTGAAATTTTTCCTTCACACAATCTTTATTAGCAACATTAGTGCACTCAAGATAAATAAGTCTTAAGGTTCAATTCTAACACCAAATAAACTTCCATTAGAACACTAGCTACTGTAGTACTTCCCTCAAAAAGTTCAATTCCCCAAAAGAACTCAAAAAGAAACCAACAAGAAGCAAATGCAGAAAATGGCAGAAATCTGTCAAAACAGACCAGCAGGTAAAGACGGACTTTTTCAAAGACCTTCTGTTGCTCAAATCAAAAAGTGTTGAACTAACGAAAGTTAGATAACAACCTGGGGCAGAAGCACAAAAATTCACGCCTCAAAACGACTTACCGAGATTTTACACGAATTTTTCCGGTGAAGCACAGAAATCTGTTTCGGGATAGCAACTTTCCCAATCATTACTTCACTCTCATTAGAGGTTACTCTTGGCACAAAAGGCAAATAAAAAGGATAAGGAGCGGTTATTACTGAAGTAATAACTTCCAAGACTCATCTAAAACTTTTGGGTTATCTCCCAATAAGTACTTTTCTTTAACGCCTTTAAGTTAAGCATGATGGTTTGAGAAGATGCTCACATAAGAAATATGAATTGAAGTAAAAGAGAGCATCAAGAAGCAAATTTGAAACACATTTAAGTCTAACCCACTTCCTATGCATAGGAATCTTGTAAATAAACAAGTCATGAAAGCACAAAGAAACAAGCATAGGAAAGCAAAACAAGTGCAACTTCAAGACTTTCAACATAAAGAGGGGAAACTTAATATTGTTGAGACACATAAAACCATGTTTCCTCTCTCATAATAACTTTCAGTAGCATCATGAATAAAAGTAACAATATAACTATCACAAGAAACATTCCTATCATGAGCCACATGCATAAAATAATTAATACTCCGCACATAAGCATAGTCATTCTTATTAATTGTAGTGGGAGCAAATTCAACAAAATAGCTATCATTATTATTCTCATCACCATAATCATCAAATATAGGAGGCATATTCTAATCATAATTAATTTTCTCCTCAATAGTAGGTGGACTGAAAATATCATACTCATCATTGTAATTATCATATATTGGAGGCATAGTATCATCAAAGTAAATTTTCTCCTCCATGCTTGGGGGACGAAAAAGATCATTCTCATCAAAATCAGATTCCCCAAGATTAGAATTTTCCATACCATTAGCAATAATGGTGTCCAAAGAATTCATACTAACAACATTTCTATTAGCATGCAAATAAAGTTCCATAGGTTTTTTAATTTTCTCTTCAAACACTTCATATCCTAACTCAAGATAAATACTATAAAGCTCTCTAATTTTTTTGTTGTTTTCCATTAAGCCAAACTAGCAAAAACAAGAAACAAAAAGACAAAATTGCAGAATCTAAAGGAAATAACTTCGAGCACTCACACCAGAGGATGTGAGTACCTTTTACCTTACCTCCCCGGCAACGGCGCCAGAAAATAGGCGATTTCCGTGGGAGGTTCTTCTTCTTTAATCCTCCGGTGTGAATACCATTTACCTTACGTCCTGGGCAACGGCGCCAGAAAATAGCTTGATGTCTACGCACTTCTATTCTTGTAGACAGTCGTTGGGCCTCCAAGTGGAGAGGTTTGTAGAACAGCGGCAAGTTTTCCCTTAAGTGGATCACCCAAGGTTTATCGAACTCAGGGAGGAAGTGGTCAAAGGTATTCCCTCTCAAGCAACCCTACAATCAAGATACAAGAAGTCTCTTGTGTCCCCAACACACCCAATACACTTGTCAGGTGTATAGGTGCACTAGTTCCGCGAAGAGATAGTGAAATACAAGTGGTATGGATAATTATAAGTGGTAATGGTGATAGAAGATAGCTTGATGGCATGGAAGAGACTAAAGGCAAACTGAAATAAAGATAGAAGCAAGCAAACATGTAATAGATCTAAAACCAAACGGTGTTTCAGTGCTTAGAAACAAGGCCTAGGGATCATACTTTCACTAGTGAACACTCTCATATAAATATATTATCTTCATGATACTACTCTTAACTACTCTCCGGTTGGACACTCTAATCGATGGTAGGGATATAACAGCACTCCTCAAAGTAAGTCTTTCCCATCTATAAAACCCCACACTGTCACCTTGAGCACTAGATGGTTCCAACAAACACCACAATTTCATAAAGACATCCAACTCCAAATATAACTCATAACAAGTATTTGTAATCTCTAGCCTAAGTGTCACCATGGTGTGCACGCTGTCACTTTCACATACATGGGGAGAGCAGAGATCTATTAAAGCACTTGAGTAGCAAGGTAGATCTATAGATTACAAGCTCATGATCTCAATAAGATCATGCATAGAAAGAGATATGAACACATAGCTACCGGTAGAACCCTTAGCCTCGAGAGAGAACTACTCCCTCCTCATCATGGGAATCAGCAATGGTGATGGAGATGGTGGTGGAGATCGATGGAGATGGCTCCGGGGGCACTTCCCCGTCCTGGCAGGGTGCCGGAACAGAGACTTTCTGTCCCCTGAATCTCCCCTTCGATGGTGGCGGCGCTGCGGAACTTTTCGTGGCTGGAGGCTTGATGATTTAGGGTTTTCGCATGGGGAGGAATATATAGGCGAAAGGGCAAGGTCGGTGGAGGCCGGAGGGGCCCACACCACCTGGTGGCGCGGCCAAGGGGGGCCCGCGCCACCCTATGGTGTGGCTGGCCCCTGGCCCTCTCCGTCTCGTCTTCTGGCTCCGTGTTCCCCTCGGTGAAATATTGACTTTGGCTTTTGTCCCGTCCAATTCCGAGAATATTGATTTTTTGACTTTCCTGGAACCAAAAACAATAAAAACCAGGCAACTGGCACTGTGGCATCTTGTTAATAGGTTAGTCCTAGAAAGTGTATAAAAATACTCCAAAGTGTGGACAAAACATAAGAAAGTAGATATAAACCAAGCATGGAACATCAAAAATTATAGATACATTTGCAATGTATCAGTAATCGCTGTGAGATTTATTCGGATCAGAAGAGTTTGAAGTATATTTTCACCCAGAAGGAGATGAATATGAGGCAAAGGAGATGGATAGAGTTAATCAAGGATTATGACCTTGACATTCACTATCACCCTGGCAAAGCCAATGTGGTAGCGGATGCTCTTGGCAGGTTGCCGTGTAGATTAAACACCATGATCAAAGAAGCCTAGCCAAGTTTGCATGAGGAGTTGGAGCAGTTTAGGACTGAGCTAGTTAGCAAAGGATTTTTAGCTAGCATTGAACTTCATCCCACGTTGATCGGTCAAATCAAGGAAGCCCAGAAGGGAAATGCAAGTATCGACGAAATCAAACATCGTATTGGTTCAAAAAAGGTACCTGGATTCACCCAAGATGATGAAGGAGTTTTGTGGCACAAAGGATGTATCTATGTGCCAGCAGATTCGGAGCTGAAGCAAGTTATCATGCAAGAAGCTCATGATACTCTTTATTCTATCCACCCCAGAGGAATGAAAATGTATCAGGATTTGAAGGGGCAATTTTGGTGGCACAAGATGAAGAGAGAAATTGGAAGCTACATAGTCAAATGTGATATCTGTCAAAGAGTCAAAGCGGAACATTAGAGACCCACAGGCCACAGGACTGTTGCAACCATTGCAGATTCTGGAATGGAAATGGGATTCCGTAGGAATGAACTTTATCACCGGTTTGCCTACTTCTAGTAGGGGAAATGACTCTATCTGGGTCATAGTTGATAGACTGTCCAAGGTAGCCCATTTCATACTTGTCAAGACAACCTACCAGAGTTCGAAGCTAGTAGAGTTGTACATTGCTAGAATCGTCAGTTTGCATGGAACCCCCAAGACCATAGTGTCGGATCGAGGAACCCGATTTACCTTGAGATTTTGGCAGAAAGTCCAAGAAGGATTAGGAACCAAGTTGAATTTCAACATAGCTTATCACCCGCAGACTGATGGACAGACGGAAAGTGTCAACCAGATCTT
Organism: Avena eriantha; assembly: GCA_910589775.1. Lineage (NCBI taxonomy): Eukaryota > Viridiplantae > Streptophyta > Magnoliopsida > Poales > Poaceae > Avena > Avena eriantha. The sequence continues at coordinate 522,404,076 of OU342743.1, forward strand.
AGAACATATGTTGAGAGATTGTGTTCTAGAGTATGGATCAAAATGGGAAGATTGTCTTCCTTTCGCAGAATTCTCATACAACAACAGTTATCAGGCCAGTTTACAAATGGCCCCATTTGAGTTCTTATATGGAAGAAAGTGCCGTACCCCTTTGAATTGGTCGCGAGTAGGAGAGAGACAGATTTTTGGACCCGACATCCTACGAGAAGCCGAAGAGAAGGTTCACAAAGTCCGTGAGCACCTCAAGACCGCCCAATCCAGATAGAAGAGTTATGCTGACAAGAGATGTAGAGACCTGACTTTCAATGTCGGAGATTTTGTGTATCTCCAAGTTTCGCCATTGAAAGGAATGCATCATTTTCAGCTGAAAGGAAAGTTAGCCCCTAGATATATTGGACCCTTCAAGATTCTGAATCACCGAGGAGAAGTACCTTATCAACTAGAACTGCCAAAGGAGATGTCAGCCATCCACAATGTGTTCCATATCTCGTTACTTCGCAAATGCTTAGAAGTTCCGGAGAAGACCGAAGTGTTCAAGAACATTGATCACAGAGCCATTGATATCAACAAGGATCTGATGTATCACGAAGTGCCCATTCGTATCTTGGAAGAAGCTTTCAGAACCACCAGAACCCGGAGTATAAAATTTCTCAAGATCCAATGGAGCAACCATACCGAAGAAGAAGAAGCTACTTGGGAGCGAGAAGATTACATTAGGACTGAGTTTCCAGATCTCTTTAGTTCCTAGTTTTTCTTAAATCTCAGGACGGGATTTTGTTTAAGGAGGGAAGGTTTGTAACACCCCAAAACTTTAATCGATGTTATCAAGTTCCTAATCACCCAATTTAGGGTTAACAAAAACTTTTATTAAGAAAAATGGATATGAATGCATGTGTGTTTGCATTAGTGTAGAAGTGAGTGTATATGCCATGCTTGATTGTTCTAAATGTTGTGAAATGGTTCAAAGGTGAATGCCACATCATCTAGACCATTTACAAACAAATTCCAAAGAGAAAGAAATCAAATAAGAATAAATAATGAAAATGGTCATTTTGACCATTTTAAACCACTAGGCCACTTTAGGTGTTACTAGGAGAAGATTTCTAACAGAAACATTTCTATCTCTCTTCACCCCTTGCTAGACCAAGTAAAGATGCATCAAGGCCCACTTTACAAACTTACAAAAACATCTAGCAAATCCATTTAAAGGACATTCGAAAATTGAATCCAATTCATATGTGAAGATCACACTTTTTCAAAAACCTACCAAATCAATTCCCCTTGACCTCTCCAAGCAAACCTAGTCTCTCAAGCTTAATATAAGATCACTCAAAAAATTTGAATCAAAAATTCAAAAATAAATTTCATGCGGCCATTAACACAAACACTTGGCATGCATAGAATAATATCTAGCCTAACTTCACTGTTTTGTACAGTGATCATCGACCAATTGACCTCCCTCTCAACCCAATTGTCCCATGAGTGTCTAGCAGCAGCAGACAAGCCCCCCCCCCCCCCCCTCATCGTGGAGAATAGTGGAGCGCCGCGGTTTTGTGGTCATCGCCGGCCGACCACGGCCAGCTCGCACTAGACCACCCCGCGCCCATCCAGCATGTCCACTAGCACCGTCGGAGCCTACCGCCACTCCCTGTCCAGTCCATAGCCCCAGACGAGCAGTGGACCACCCTAGTCGTGGCCTGCACCGCCTCTCTGCGCCGTGTCCAGAGCGCGCCAGTGCGCCGTGCCCAACCAGCCCCGCCAGCTCGCGCCTTGCCCTCACCGTGCACGCACAGCCTCGCCATGATCACACCACCCCGGCAGACACCCCCGTTCACCGCCGCGCGACCCGCAGCAGTCGCACGCCGCCGCAAGCACCTCTGCCTCCGCTCAGAGTGCCGCACGCGCCAAACGAAACCAAGCCGCCCCACGCCGCGCCATTAAGTCCGTGAGAACTGCTAGGGAGCACCTGATGTCTACGCACTTCTATTCTTGTAGACAGTTGTTGGGCCTCCAAGTGCAGAGGTTTGTAGAACAGCAGCAAGTTCCCTTAAGTGGATTACCCAAGGTTTATTGAACTCGGGGAGGAAGTGGTCAACAGCATCCCTCTCAAGCAACCCTGTAATCAAGATACAAGAAGTCTCTTGTGTCCCCAACACACCCAATACACTTGTCAGGTGTATAGGTGCACTAGTTCGGCGAAGAGATAGTGAAATACAAGTGGTATGGATATAATACAATGGTGCCAGAAAATAGCTTTGATGGCGCGTGGTTGATGGGAAGGAAGAGACTAAAGGAAATCTGAAATAAAGATGGAAGCAAGCAAACATGTAACAGATCTAGTTGCAAACGGTGTTTCAATGCTTAGAAACAAGGCCTAGGGATCATACTTTCGTTAGTGAACACTCTCATATAAATATATTCTCTTTATGATACTACTCTGAACTACTCTTCGGTTGGACACTCTAATCCATGGTAGGGCTATAACAGCACACCTCAAAGTTCGCTTTTCCCATCTAGATAACCCCACACTGTCACCTTGAGCGCTAAATGGTTCCAACAAACACCAAAATTTCATAGGGACATCCAACTCCAAATATAACTCATAACAAGTATTTGTAATCTCTAGCCTAAGTGCCACCATGGTGTGCACGCTGTCACTTTCACACACATGGGGAGAGCAGAGACCTATTAAAGCACTTGAGTAGCAAAGTAGATCTACTTGATTACAAAGCTCATGATCACAATTTTATCATGCATAGATAGAGAGATGAACACATAGCTACTGGTAGAACCCTTAGCCTCGAGGAAGAACTACTCCCTCCTCATCATGGGAGTCAGCAACAGCGATGGAGATGGTGGTGGAGATCGATGGAGATGGCTTCGGGGGCATTTCCCCGTCCCGGCAGGGTGCTGGAACAGAGACTTCTATCCCCTGAATCGTCTCTTCGGTGGTGGCGGCGCTGCGGAACTTTTCGTGGCTGGAGGCTGTTCTATTTTGAGTTTTCGTCCCGGCGGCTTCTTATAGGCGAAGGGGCATGGCCTAGGGCTGCCCGCGCCAAGGAGGGTGTGGCCGCCCTGTGGCCCCCTTCATCTCTCCTTCGGACTCCATGTGTCTTCCGGTAAAATATTAACTTTGGCTTTTGTCCGGTCCAATTCCGAGAATATTCATTTTCTGACTTTCCTGGAACCAAAAACAGTAGAAAACAGGCAACTCGCACGGTGGCATCTTGTTAATTGGTTAGTCCAAGAAAGTGTATAGAAGTATCTCAAAAGTGTGGACATAACATAATAATGTAGATAAAAACGAAGCATGGAACATCAAAAATTATGGATACGTTAGCAACGTATCAACATACCCAAGCTTAACTCCGGCTCGTCCTCGAGTAGGTAAGTGATAAAAAGAAAGAATAATTTTTTAGGTGACATGCACCATCATAAACTTGATCAAACTATTTGTAAAACATTGATAGCTGGGATCATAGTACTTCGACATAGCATGAAAGATAAAGTTCTAACAATAAGACATAGCAACTATGGTGTAACATGAAAAGGCACAAACAAAAGATTCATGAATAGCAATGCTTTGTAAGACGTTTGTTTGTTTCACATAAAGAAAACATAGCATAGTGGCATTCAGCTTGTCCCTCATAGAGTAGCAAACATAAATGCATAAGAGACCTTCAAAGTTCATAAGGGTGACTAGATACAAATAGTTTAAGAACAAGCAATATCAAAGTTATGCATCAATCAATAAGTTTTGAGACAACACACATTAAACTAAGAATGGCCACTATGCTCTCTTAATAGGTACATAAAGATAGAAGATGGAGACTCAACATAAAAGTAAAAGAAAGGCCTTCATAGAAGGAAGTAGGGATTCAAGTCTCATAAAGAGCTTCCAAAAATTATGGTACTTATTAGCTTTCAGCTCTCATTGCCCCTATCATAAGCATCTTGAAGTGATTAAGGTTAAAGTGAACAAACTATGGAGTATATGCTTGACAAAGTATAAGTTGGAAATCTCATGTCCCTTGAATACGAGGGCCGCTCCTCATGCTACTCAAGTTTAGTTACCGGTAAGTTATTGTCATAGTAAGTACATGTGTATCATAGAGAACCGCCAACGAGGTACCTCTTGCCCGATAATACGGAAGAATCCCCATATCAAAATGACAAGGCAAGCAGACAACGAGAATCTCAGCAATCTTCTTATTTACCATGGGAAAATGGTTCTTTTTCTCTCTTTCCTCTTTTCTCATATCTTTTTTTCTTTTTCTCTTTTTCTCAATATCTGACTCTTTTTTATAAGAAGAATGCTTCATAGATAGCTCATTATGGTTACGTTGCAGGTTTCCACCATGGATTAGACCGGCGGCCCAGGTGTTTCTCTAACACACATACATATCTCCATGTACTTACAAGCTCCCCTTTAATTTCACACCGATGACATCCATAGACAAAAGAGCATGATATCAACTAGGTACAATGTACAAGTGCAATGTTGAAAGCGTTCCCTATGACAGCATGGTTCTGCTAATCCCCAACATATAAGTGCAAGCATATACAACATAGACGACACAATGGTTCAAGTTTATTAAGGGCAAGAAAAGTGAAGTGTCCCATCAAGTTCGTGAGAGCTTTAATCACTAGTTTTCTCATAACAAGTTTAATTCGAAAGGTAGATAAAAACATGAGTATACTTGGAATAGCAAATGCTAATAGGTAGGTATGGTGGACTCTTTGGAATAACTTGTTTTTAGGAGTTGGATCCATGAGTGGAACTCATACTTGGTTATGGTGGCTAGCAAAAGACTAGGAGCGACCAACTAAGAGAGCAATAATGGCCATAATCATGCAAAGCGACAAAACATCATTAATTAAAGCATACAGTGATATTACAAGTCGAAAAATGAAGTATCATAAAGGCTATGGTGACTTGGGATAGTCTTAACATGGTGTGAGCATGCGCCAAGTCAACCCAAATAAAGCATCAAAGGAGAATACCACAATACTATGCTTTAATATGCTAAAACGACACATGATTCTTCCAAGGCACATTAAGCAATCTCAATTGTTTATAACATGTCATGCTACATCAAAGATCACTAAGCATTAAGCCAAAATAATATCAAGCATGGCATAACAAAGCATAGGCCACAGTCAAAAACAAGCTCCTTTTACCACTTAAGCATGAACTTTCCTACTCTTTTCCAACACAAATCGACTTATTTGAAACAACTCACAAAGATAATAATAAATAAATATCAGTTAGCTTGTCTCACAAATACGCAAAGAAGAACTATAAAGTTCTAAGCTAAAAGCACAAGAAAACTAAGGCTAAACACAGTGCTAGCAAAAGAGAACACTCACGGAACAATAAGAATGAAATCTAGAGTGTTCTAGGCAATGAAAACAGAGCGTGTATCTCTCCAAGAGAAGTGTGTTGGGATCCAACCAACTTAGTTAAGCAAACCAAACAAATTAAAACTAAAAACAAAAACAAAAACGCTCCAAGAAAAATACAATTGTGCATGAAACAATAAAAATGAAGTGTTTGGAAGAAACCTGAGATTTTTATTGATGAAGAAGGGGATGCCCAGGCATCCCCAAGCTTTGACGCTTGTACTTCTTGGATATTTCTTGGGGTGACACGCATCTCATCCCCAAGCTTGAGCTTTAGTCCATTCTTCATCTAATTACATCATTTTCTCCATACACCTGAAATTTTTCCTTCATACAAAACTTCACACAATCTTCATTAGCAACATTAGTGCACTCAGGATAATAAGTCTTTTGGTTCAGTTTAAACACCAATAAAACTTCCATTAAAACACAAGCTACTGTAGTACTTCCCTCAAAAAACTCAATTCCCCAAAAAGAACCCAAAAAGGAATCAACAAGAAGCAAATGCAAATAATGGAAGAAATCTGTCAAAACAGACCAACAGGTAAAACCCAATTTTTTAGAAGACCTTCTGTTGCTCAAATAGAAAAGTGTTGAACTTAAGAAAGTTAGATAACAATCTGGGTCAGAAGCACAAAAATTCACGCCTCAAAACGACTTACCGAGATTTTACACGAATTTTTACGGTGAAGCACAAAAATCTGTTTCGGGACAGCAACTTTCCCAAGCATTACTTCTCTCTCATTAAAGGTTAATCTTGGCACAAAAAGCAAATAAAAAGGATAAGGAGCAGTTATTACTGAATTAATAACTTCCAAGACTCAACTAAAACTTTTGGGTTATCTCCCAATAAGTACTTTTCTTTAACGCCTTTAAGTTAGGCATGATAATTTGAGAAGATGGTCACATAGGAAATATGAATTGAAGTAAAAGAGAGCATCAAGAAGCAAATTCAAAACACATTTAAGTCTAATCCTCTTCCTATGCATAGGAATCTTATACACAAATAAATTCACAAACAACAAAGCGACATGCATAGGACGATAAAACGAGAGTAACTTCAAAACTTTCAGCAAATAGAGAGGTGTTTCAGTACCATGAAAACTTTTACAACCATATTTTCCTCTCTCATAATAAATTTCAGTAGCATCATGAGTAAAATTAACAATATAACTGTCACATAAAATATTCTTATCATGAGCACATGCATAAAATGATTATTACTCTCCACATAAGCATAGTCATTCTTATTAATTATGGTGGGAGCAAATTCAATAAAATAGCTATCATTATTATTCTCATCACCATAGTCATAAAATATAGGAGGCATATTGTAATCATAATTAATTTTCTCCTCAATAGTAGGTGGACTGAAAATATCATACTCATCATTGTAATCATCATATATTGGAGGTTTTGTATCATCATAAGCAATAGAATAGCTATCTTCCAAAGCTGGGGAACTACAAAGATCATTTTCATAAAGACTAGCTTCCCCAAGCTTAGACTTTTCCATAGCATTAGCAATAATGGTGTCCAAAGAATTCATACTAACAACATTGCTATTAGCATGCAAATAAAGTTCCATAGGTTTTTTAATTTTCTCTTCAAACACTTCATGTCCTAACTCAAGATAAATACTATAAAGCTCTCTAATTTTTTTGTTGTTTTCCATTAAGTCTAACTAGTGAAAACAAGAAACAAAAAGACAAAATTGCAGAATCTAAAGGAAATAACTTCGAGCACTCACACTGGAGGATGTGAGTACCTTTTACCTTACCTCCCCGGCAACAGCGCTAGAAAATAGCTTGGTGTCTACGCACTTCTATTCTTGTAGATAGTTGTTGGGCCTCTAAGTGTAGAGATTTGTAGAACAGCAGCAAGTTTCCCTTAAGTGGATTACCCAAGGTTTATCGAACCCAAGGAGGAAGTGGTCAAAGGTATCCCTCTCAAGCAACCCTGCAATCAAGATACAAGAAGTCTCTTGTGTCCCCAACACACCCAATACATTTGTCAGGTGTATAGGTGCACTAGTTCGGTGAAGAGAAAGTGAAATACAAGTGGTATGGATATAAGACAACGGTGCTAGAAAATAGCTTTGATGGCGCATGGTTGATAGGTAGGAAGAGACTAAAGGAAATCTGAAATAAAGATGGAAGCAAGCAAACATGTAACAGATCTAGTTGCAAACGGTGTTTCAATGCTTAGAAACAAGTCCTAGGGATCATACTTTCGCTAGTGAACACTCTCATATAAATATCTTCTCTTCATGATACTACTCTGAACTACTCTCCGGTTGGACACTCTAATCAATGGTAGGGCTATAACAGCACACCTCAAAGTTCGCTTTTCCCATCTAGATAACCCCACACTGTCACCTTGAGCGCTAGATGGTTCCAACAAACACCACAATTTCATAGAGACATCCAACTCCAAATATAATTCATAACAAGTATTTGTAATCTCTAGCCTAAGTGCCACCATGGTGTGCTTGCTGTCACTTTCACACACATGGGGAGAGCAGAGATCTATTAAAGCACTTCAGTAGCAAGGTAGATCTACTTGATTATGAAGCTCATGATCACAATTTGCTCATGCATAGAGAGAGAGAGATGAACACATAGCTACCGGTAGAACCCTTAGCCTCGAGGAAGAACTAATCCCTCCTCATCATGGGAGTCAGCAACGGCGATGGAGATGGTGGTGGAGATCGATGGAGATGGCTCCGGGGGCAGTTACCCGTCCCGCCAGGGTGCCGGAACAGAGACTTGCTGTCCCCCGAATCTCCCCTTCAGTGGCGGCGACGCTGCGGAACGTTTCGTGGCTGGAGGCTATTCTATTTAGGGTTTTCGTCCCGGGGGTTTCTTATAGGCGAAGGGGCAAGGTCGGTGGCCGGAAAGGTGTAACTACCTCAGTGAATTACGCTCTTAGTTACATGCCTGGATGAACGAAAGTGGTTAAAATAGTACGGTGGGGCCCAGGGCCACTCACGGTAGACCTTTCGACCGTCCTAACCACTTTTAGACAACGGGACAAGAACGAGCGGCGTAATCGGCAGGCGAAGGGATCAACTACATACACAAGTGAGTATGTATGCAAGCCACATACAACAGTCCTCGGAGCCATTCCATCTAAAATAAATAGAGATATTGCAACGCGATACGGCAAGATCCAAATGTCCTAGATAGATATAATAATTTAGCATAGCTCCTCATACATCACACATCAGAGTATCAGGCGGAAGCGGAAAACAAGATCCGAGTACGGATAAGAAGCAAATTGGCATAAGATGCCCCATAAATAAACACATCCCGCCCACAGATCTCACGGATCCCCGTTTCCGGAATCTCTACACCGAATGATCGTTGCCAACATCATCTGTCTCTTCCACCCAGTATCCATCTTGTGGGTACACCTGTTCATCTGAATCAAACAATTTATCGTGTGAGACCCTAGGGGTACTCAGCAAGTCTTTATGCCGCTAAAGGGGACACAACCTGGGGTGACGCAATTGCAGCAAAAGATAATACCTAACAATTCTACAGATACTCGGTAACCTTCCGTCTAACCAATGATAGACGAAAGTCCGTGAATTAAGAACAACAGTTATAACAGTATAATTAACAGATCCATCCTCCTCCTCGCTTACCAACGAGGAAGCGGACGAACAACCCCCATCATCCGTTGGCAGTTTTATTAACCATTCCATGAGTATTGCACTATTTACTAGTCAAGTACTTAGTCAATTTAAAAGCGGTACTTTAGTTATACTTGTCTATGATCGAGAAACTGTGCTCCAAGTCGTCCATAACCGCGGACACGGCTTTCAGAAAGATTTACCCTGCAGGGGTGCACGAATAGCAACACACACTCGATCAACCTCGGAAAAACCAAATCAAAACCCAACGAGGCATTCACGACAAAGCAATCACAGGATTCAGAAATATTTCAGGGGGCCACCCCATTAAGCTACCCGCAACGAAGTTGGCCGGCTCCGAGACGGACCCAAGGTTTGTGTGGATGGCGGTAAACGACTGGGAACCCGAAAATGCGACTGGGCTTGTCGATACAGCGAAAACGTGTCACGATCCAAAACAGTACAGGTGCTCCTCGCACAATCTTAAATAAAGCAGTAACATGGCATAAGTACAGGATAGTAATAAAGCCCCAAACTAATTGTGGCCCCAAGAAATAAGAATGACTCAAGCTCTAGCCCAGGGGGGTCCATAAGGTCTCCCGGATGTGGATAGTGCGAATAGTCAAGGAACAGGAATCAAGTACTCGGGGTCCTACGGGACACAAGTGAGCATGAAAAACCAAATAGCACATATTGCTCACCGGTCCCTCTTTCATTAGTTATCCCATTACTACTCACGTTATGTTGCTTAGGTACCTCGTTATTCCTCAGACACTCACATACCCTACTCATGCTTTTCTACGACTCGCATGGCTCAAACAACTCCTGTAGTAATGGCTCATGGGATGGAGGAACAAGCTTCGGTGGGGTTTAAAAGTAAAGGCTATGCAGTACTTGGGATTCAATTTAATGCAATCGCGACTCAATGATGCAAGAATAAGATAGAGGCAATAGGTACTGTATGTATGCAAGCATGTGGTAGTGCTTGCCTGGCAGCTCAGTTGAAGCGAGAGATGGATCTGGGTAGTACTCCTGTGATTCCAGGTAATTCTCCTGCTGGGCATCTATTCGACGAAGAACCAAACAAACAAGGGCCAACATAAATGAAGTGCACAAGCATAGGAAATAAGATGCGACAAGCAAACAAGCATGCCATGATGAATGATGCACAATTTACATGGCATTAAAGTAGCATCGCAAAGGTGAGGTGTGGATACAAGAAAGAAAGCATTTTATTATTTATTTAACCAAGTTTTATTTTCATAAACAGTTCAGATTTTTAATACCAACATGATGCATGCTTCAATTCAGAACAAGGACTGCATAGATAGAACGGGCTCGTCGCACTGATCGATTTAGACATATTGTTTGTCAAATTTGGAGTTATAAAACAAAAGTTATTAATTAATTAAGGAAAAGGGCATTTTATTGTAATTTTAATCATCTCGAAACTTGAAGTGTTCAAAACATATTTTGAAGGGAATATTTGAATTCCTCACATTTTTCTGATTCCAAAACATATATTACTTGTATTATTTGGATTTGTATTTTAGAAATTATTTAAATCTGATTTGAATTTGAATTTAAATCAATTTGAAAAAGTTTAATTAAAACAGACTCAGGAAAATACTTTTGTTACCCAGGCAATTCTAGCCTCAGTCACTGACGGGTGGGCCTTGCGCTGACTGGGGCCACGTGCGCGAAACACTTTTGTTACCGAGCTCTGGCTAGCCCACTGAGGCTGACAGGCGGGGCCAGCGGCTTCGGGCCCACGCGAAAGTGGGGATGCCCCCAGAGACCGACAGGTGGGGCTGGGGCTGGAGCGCGGGTTACGCCTGAGAAAACAGGGGGGGCCTCCCTGCAAAAATACTAGTGCGGCTGACTAGTGGGGTCGCTAGGAGCGCGGGTTGCGAGCGAAAACAAAAAGGGGGCTTAATGCAAATCTACCACGGCCCTGGTACTGTTCTTCGTCTCCACGGTCTGACGGCCAGTGTGCGCGCGGCGCGGAGCGGGGGTTCGAACCCAGGTCGCGGGCGTGCGCGCAGAGGGGGCTAACTAGTGCGGCGGGTCAAGGGGAGTTGGAGGTAAGCGCGGCCTAGTTAGGGTGTTGCGCAGCGCGGGGAGGCTGCAGACGACGGCGAGCTCTGGTGCACTATGGCTGTTCGACGAAACGATCGGCGGCGCTAGACGGTGTCGGTGAAGCGGAGGTTGTCAGGGAGGTCGAGGGACTCACCGCGGGCTCGACGGCGAGCTCGAATCGGAGCGAGGAACGGCGGAGCGGCGAGATCGCTGGCGCTCTGGCGGCTAGGGTTTCGTCGGGACGGCGAGGATCTGGCGGTGCTGGGGCTCCCTTCTTCGTGTTGGCGTGGACAGGGTGATGCAGTGGAGCGTCCATGATCTTCCTGGCCTCTTCCACGACGAGCACGCCGGCTAGAACGAAGAGGAGCACAGGGTGCTGGCGGCGACCGGCGGCAGGAGCTGGGCGTCGGGGAGGAAGGAGGGGAAGAAGAGGGGAGGCTCGGGGTGGATCTGGCGATGCAGGAGAGCCGTGAGGGTGAGGGAAAAGTGAGAGGGAGAGAGAGGAAGGCAGGCGTGGCAGGGGTAGATAAAGTGGCCTCGGATGCCACTTTTTCCTCCTCCTCCTCCTCACATGGCGGGCTGGGCTTGTCCTGGGGCTAGGCAGTGCAGAGGGGAGGCTCCAGGTGGACCAGGGACGGCGTGGTGGTTGCAGGGTGGGGCTAGCTCGGCCGGGAGAGAAAGAAAAAGAGGGGAGGGGTAGCTCGGCTAGGGTAGACATGGGGCTCGGGTTAGGGCTTAGCTAGGGTTGGGGAGAGGGTTAGGGTTAGCTGAGGTGGGGCCAACATGTTAGAGAGAGAGAGGGTGTGAGAGAGAGAGGGGAGATCAATGTTAGGATTTAGTGGAATTAGGTTAGGAGAAGAATAAAGAGAGGAGCTAGGTTTAGATTTTTATTAGGTATTTAGATTTTAATTTTTGTTATGAGGCCATAACAAGAAGGATCATGGAGCTTGATCTAGCTTGAGCTAAAGTGGGAGAAAAACAAGAAAGAAAGAGGAAGAAAAGAAATAGGTGGAAAAAGTCACATAAGATCATGCATGTAGAAAATAAAATAAAAGAAAGGGATGTGGGTGAGGATATGGGAATGGTGGCATGGAAGGAGATGATTCCCCAAGATAGGATCCATTAAATCAAAGGAAAAACCAAGGGAGTAAAAGGTGGTGAAGAAGTGTGCATGGCCCATGCAAAATAATAATGCCATGATTTATTTTGTAAAAACAATAATAATATTATGGCATTATTCTCATGCATTTCCAAGGAACGGAATAAAGCCAAGCAAAAGAATTTCAAAGGACTAGATCCACCCTATGGCCCATGAGCTAGATAAAACCAAAATTAAGACAAACAAGCTCATGAACTAGTAGGATGGTGGAATCATAAAGTGGTGGAAAAGAAAGGTGATGGACTTGAAATAAAAGATATGCCCCAACTCAACTTGGGCATTGAACAATATATCAATAGCCAAATACAATATCAAGAGGCAAATACAATTAATAATGCATATGAGAGAAAAACCAAAAGAAAGAGGATTTTATATGATGCTCAAATGCAAGGTGGCATGATGACATGAGCATGATATAATTATGATGCAACAATAATATATATGAAGTAGCCAATGTCTTACTAGGACAAGTAGCATTACAATTGTTAGACAATTGGGATGCTACAACTCTCCCCCACTAAACAGGAATCTCGCCCCAAGATTCTAGGAAGAAGGAGACTCGAAGAGGGTAGGATACTTGGCACGGATCTCGTCTTCACGTTCCCAGGTGGCTTCATCAACGGAATGGTGCGACCACTGCACCTTGCAGAACTTGATGGACTTGTTGCGAGTCCTTCTTTCTGCGACTTCAAGAATTTTTGTGGGGTGTTCTTGATAAGACAGATCTTCTTGGAGATTGATGAGTTCATGGTCCACGGTCCTGCCGGGATCCTTGAAGCACTTCTTGAGTTGAGAAATGTGGAAAGCATCATGGACTTTGAGTTGTTCAGAGAGCTCAAGAGCATAAGCAACTTATCCTCTTCTTCCATGAATTTTGAAAGGACCGATGTATCTAGGAGCCAGCTTTCCTTTGATACCAAAGCGATGCGTGCCTCTCATGGGAGTGACACGAAGGTAAACGAGATCACCAGGGACATACTCCATGTCTGTGTGCTTTCTGTCATAATTGCTCTTCTGGCGACTTTGAGCAATCTTCAGATTTTCAAGAATGATGTGAACTTTCTCCTCCGCTTGAGTTACAATGTCGGGGCCGAACAATATTCTTTCACATGCGCCCGACCAACCAATCGGAGTTCTGCATTTGCGACCATAGAGAGCCTCAAATGGTGCCATCTTTAGACTTTTCTGGAAGCTGTTGTTGTAAGAGAATTCAGCATAAGGAAGACATTCTTCCCACTTCATGCCGAAAGAGATAACACAAGCACGGAGCATATCTTCTAGAATCTGATTGATCCTTTCAACTTGTCCTTGCGACTAAGGGTGGTAAGCTGTGCTGAAGTTTAGTTTTGTTCCCAAAGCATTTTGGAAACTTCCCCAGAACTTGGAAGTGAAGATGCTTCCATGGTCTGAACTGATCTCAAGAGGAACTCCATACAGAGAGACAATTCTGTTGATATAGAGCTCAGCCAACTGAATTGTAGAAATTGTTTCCTTGACTGGAAAGAAGTGAGCTACTTTGGAAAGCCTATCAATTACAACAAAGATTGCATTGTTGCCCTTCTGCGACCTTGGAAAACCAGTGATGAAGTCCATCTCTACCTTCTCCCATTTCCATTCCGGAGGCTTCAATGGTTGTAGAAGACCGGAAGATTTCTGATGGACAGCTTTAACTCTGCGACAGACATCACACTCCGAGACATACTTGGCACAATATCGTTTCAAACCAGGCCACCAATATTGTGTTTTCAAATCCATGTACATCTTAGTGCTTCTAGGGTGGATAGAAAGAACAGAATCATGCGCCTCCTTGAGAACTTGCTCTCTTAAACCTGGGTAGTTCGGAACAAACATCCGGTGTTCAAAGAAAAGAGTGCCTTGGTCATCTACGTGAAAAGACTCATACTTCGGAAACTGAATGTTGGAAATGATCCCAAGCTGAATGGAACGGACCTTTTCTTCCAAAAGAGGTGTTGCTAGAAGGTTCAGAAGATAACCTTGATCCACAATTTCAAGGTTGAGCTTGCGGAATTCCTCGCACAAGTGAGGCTGTTGTTCTTCCACCATGAGGTTGTTGACATAAGCTTTTCGGCTGAGAGCATCTGCCATGACATTAGCTTTGCCCGGGGTGTAGTTGATGGTCAAATCAAAATCATTGATTGTTTCAATCCACCTCCTCTGACGAAGGTTGAGATCAGGCTGTGTGAAGATATACTTCAGACTCTTGTGATCAGAAAAGATCTCACAACGGTTGCTAAGCAAGTAATGCCTCCATACTTTCAAAACAAAGACAACTGCTGCGAGTTCGAGGTCATGTCTAGGATAATTGATCTCATGCATCTTCAACTGCCGAGATGCATAAGCAACAACTTGTTTTTCTTGCATAAGGACCGCACCCAATCCTTGCAATGAAGCATCACAGAAAATCTGGAAAGGCTTTGATGTATCTGGAGGAACTAAGACTGGTGTGGAAGTGAGCTTCTCTTTGAGTGTTTCAAAGCTTGCTTGACATGCAGGAGTCCAAAGATATTTCTTGCCTTTCTTGAGGAGATCGATAAGAGGCTTCGCAATCTTGGAGAAATTTTGAACAAAGCGACGGCAGTAATTGGCCAAACCAAGGAAACTTCGGACTTCTTTGACATTTATGGGTGGAAGCCAGTCCATAATTGTCTTAATAGTTTCTGGATTGACGGCAATGCCCTTGGCAGAGATGACGTGACCAAGGTAGGTGACTTGAGGCAGCCAGAATTCACACTTGGAGAACTTTGCATACAGGCGGTTCTCACGAAGCTTGTTTAGGACACACCGAAGGTGTTCTTCATGTTCTTCTTTTGACTTAGAATAGACTAGAATGTCATCCAGATAGACCACAACGAACTTATCAAGATATTCCATGAAAACCGAGTTCATAAGCCTCGAGAAGGTGGCAGGTGCATTGGTGAGACCGGAAGACATGACCGTGTACTCATACAGACCATAGCGAGTGGTGAAAGCTGTTTTAGGAACATCTTCCTTGCGAATCTTGATTTGATGATAACCAGTTCTCAAATCAAGCTTAGAGACTACCACAGCTCCAGCTAGCTAATCGAAGAGATCATTAATCCATGGAAGGGGATATTTATTCTTGATTGTTTTAGCATTGAGTGCCCGATAGTCAACACAAAGTCTATCAGTCTTGTCTCGCTTCTTCACAAAGATGGTTGGGCTACCCCAAGAAGAAGTACTATGCTGAATGAAACCCAACTTCTCTTGTTCATCCAACTGACGCTTAAGTTCAGCCAACTCAGCAGGACCCATTTTATAAGGCCGTTTGGAAAAAGGAGCGGTACCAGGTTCAAGTTCAATGACAAACTCAACCTCATGATCCGGAGGCATACCTGGCAACTCTTTAGAAAATACATCTGGAAATTCACAGACAACAGGAACACTCTGAATACCTTCCATAGCATCATCATTCAGAGCCGTCAAAGAATAAAGCTGAATTGCAGGAGTCAGACTTGGAGAATAGACTATATGGCCTTCAGGAATTTTCAGAGAAACCGAACGTTCAGCACAATCAATCACAGCTGCATTTGCTGTCAACCAATCCATGCCCAAGATAACATCAATATCAAAATTGCCTAGAATAATTAAGGAAGCTGGAAACGAAGAGCCACCAATCTCAATTTGATTGCCATGGCTGATATGAGCAGCCCTCATGTTTGACCCAGGAGATTGTACCACAAGACGGTGTAACAAAGGAACCATAGCCAGATCTTACTCATGTGCAAACTTGTGAGAAACGAAAGAATGCGAAGCACCAGAATCAAACAAAACTCGTGCAGGAACTGAGTTAACAGGAAGCATACCCATGACAACTCCAGGTGCATGCTCAGCTTGAGCGGCGTTGACACAGTTGGCACGAGCAACCGTAGACCCCGGCTTAGTGTTGATGTTGAGGGCACGAGGTGGAGGTGCACGAATCATAGGAGCACTTGCCGCAGGTCTTGGAGGTGGTGGTGGAAGAGCTTTGTTGTTCATTGGACAATTCCAGTGCTGATGCCCAGTGTTTCCAGAAGTATAGCAAGCACCAGGTGGACGTGAAGCAACATAGCCAGGGACTCCACCAGGCGCTCCAGGGTAGTTGTGGTTGTAGCCCCTGGGAGCCGCAGTGAAGGAGTTTGGTGGCCTTGGTGCGTAGCTTGAAGGTCTTGGTGGAGCAGGGAGCGACGGTGGGGTGTTAGGAACCCAGACACGACGCTTAGAAGGAGCTGTCATAGCAGAAGAGCTTGATGTATCACGGTTGTGTTTCTTTGACTCCTCAAACACTTGCCTACTTGCTTCTTCCTGCAGAGCTGTGTGTTGAAGTTCTAGAAAAGATGTCGGCCTTGCATGAGTGATTGCATATTTGATGGAAGCATTGAGGCCTTGCCGAAACCTCTTTTGCTTCTTCTTGTCATCAGAGATCTCATCGCCACCGTAACGAGAAAGGTTCATGACGTTTCTGATGTAGGTGTTGACATTGTCAGTGCCCTGCTTGAGGTTGAGAAACACTTCCTTCATCCTTTTCATGACAATTTCTGACAGATATTGCTCTTTGAAAGCAGCAGTGAACCGCTCCCAAGTAGGCTGAAAACCAGAAAGATCTGCCTTGAGGTAATTTTCCCACTAGAGAGCTGCATCTCCCTTCAGAAGGTGAGTAGCACACTTGACCCATTCTTGCTCGGGAACATCCGCAGTCATCAGCAACCTTGACACTTCCCGAAGCCAGTCATCCGCATCAAGTGGCTGATCAGACACCTCAAATTGGCGTGGGTTGAACTTGAGAAAACTCTTGATGTCTCCTCGCTTGGGAGGTGGAGGTAGCGGAGCAAACTCATTCCTCCTCACGCTTTCCTCGAAGCGCTGCTGGTTCTGCTGCATAGTGCCCAAAGCATTTGCAATACTTGCCAAAGCAGCCCCGAGTTCAGGTGGTATGTCCTCCTCAGAACGGCGTGGTGGTGCCATCCTGTGATTGATATAAAACACAAGTCAGTACTATAATGGAGAATGATAATAATCCAAAATAGTACCAAAATGGAATTAATCAAGATTAAGGAATGCAATTCACTGAGATGATATTAAAATATCAACAAAGTTCAAGGCAATTAGAAGATATTAAGCATAACACACACGACTGAACAAGGAGTGTGGTACACAACTAACAAAGAAAAAATTTCCGCAAATTTCGGCATTAAAATACCACTATATGCGCAAAACCATTTAACGAATCAAGATTAGTGACTCTACTAGTTCAATATACAAAAGCAAATGACAAAAGTAGTGGTATCGTCGCGACTCCATCCCGCACTCAAATCATTACTCCGCACATGAATTAGTAAAACACATATCCCAACACCTTCTTCTTAAGATGAACCTAAAGATTGGTAACTACGGAAACGAACACCCCAAACAAGATAACATCGGATAACAAAGAGTAAGATAGATCGCATCGGTGTACAACGAATCAGAATAGATCGCGTCGATTTACAAAGGCCTGTCGGTATGGAATGTACCAACAGTTGATAACCAAAAGGCAGATAGTGATAACATTTGGATGCAACAGATAGACAAGGAATTCACACACGCACACACACACACACACAAACACAAACATAACCTATGGTACTACGGAACCCAGAACACGTAAATCCTAGTTTGAATCTTTAGAAGAGGATTGAAAACGTTACACTTCCTTACCAGAAAAAGGGTGGGTGGGTGGGTAAGAAGAAAAATGGAAGCAGTCCTACTCTCACGTTTGTTTTTCCCTAGTATACATAACTACCAAAATATTTGCTAGACTGACAACGACCATTTGGTTGAGACCCTGAAGGGCGGGATGGCTCTGATACCAATTGTAGCTACCTCGGTGAATTACGCTCTTAGTTACATGCCTGGATGAACGAAAGTGGTTAAAATAGTACGGTGGGGCCCAGGGCCACTCACGGTAGACCTTTCGGCCGTCCTAACCACTTTCAGACAACGGGACAAGAACGAGCAGCGTAATCGGCAGGCGAAGGGATCAACTACATACACAAGTGAGTATGTATGCAAGCCACATACAACAGTCCTTAGAGCCATTCCATCTAAAAGAAATAGAGATATTGCAACGCCATACGGCAAGATCCAAATGTCCTAGATAGATATAATAATTTAGGATAGCTCCTCATACATCACACATCAGAGTATCAGGCGGAAGTGGAAAACAAGATCCGAGTACGGATAAGAAGCAAATTGGCATAAGATGCCCCATAAATAAACACATCCCGCCCACAGATCTCACGGATCCCCGTTCCCGGAACCTCTACATCGAATGATCGTTGCCAACATCATCTGTCTCTTCCACCCAGTATCCATCTTGCGGGTACACCTGTTCATCTGAATCAAACAATTTATCGTGTGAGACCCTAGGGGTACTCAGCAAGTCTTTATGCCGCTAAAGGGGACACAACCTGGGGTGACGCAATTGCAGCAAAAGATAATACCTAACAATTCTACAGATACTCGCTAACCTTCCGTCTAACCAATGATAGACGAAAGTCCATGAATTAAGAACAATAGTTATAACAGTATAATTAACAGATCCATCCTCCTCCTCGCTTACCAACGAGGAAGCGAACGAACAACCCCCATCATCCGTTGGCAGTTTTATTAACCATTCCATGAGTATTGCACTATTTACTAGTCAAGTACTTAGTCAATTTAAAAGCGGTACTTTAGTTATACTTGTCTATGATCGAGAAACTGTGCTCCAAGTCGTCCATAACCGCGGACACGGCTTTCAGAAAGATTTACCCTACAGGGGTGCACGAATAGCAACACACACTCGATCAACCTCGGAAAAACCAAATCAAAACCCAATGAGGCATTCACGACAAAGCAATCACAAGATTCAGAAATATTTCAGGGTGCCACCCCATTAAGCTACCCGCAACGAAGTTGCCGGCTCCGAGACGGACCCAAGGTTTGTGTGGACGGCGGTAAACGACTGGGAACCCGAAAATGCGACTGGGCTTGTCGATACAGCGAAAACGTGTCGCGATCCAAAGCAGTATAGGTGCTCCTCGCACAATGTTAAATAAAGCAGTAACATGGCATAAGTACAGGATAGTAATAAAGCCCCAAACTAATTGTGGCCCCAAGAAATAAGAATGAATCAAGGTCTGGCTCAGGGGGTCCATAAGGCCTCCCGGATGTGGATAGTGCGAATAGTCAAGGAACAGGAATCAAGTACTCGGGGTCCTACGGGACACAAGTGAGCATGAAAAACAAAATAGCAGATATTGCTCACCGGTGCCTCTTTCATTAGTTATCCCATTACTACTCAGGTTATGTTGTTTAGGTACCTCGTTATTCCTCGGACACTCACATACCCTACTCATGCTTTTCTACGACTCGCATGGCTCAAACAACTCCTGTAGTAATGGCTCATGGGATGGAGGAACAAGCTTCGGTGGGGTTTAAAAGTAAAGGCTATGCAGTACTTGGGATTCAATTTAATGCAATCGCGACTCAATGATGCAAGAATAAGATAGAGGCAATAGGTACTGTATGTATGCAAGCATGTGGTAGTGCTTGCCTGGCAGCTCAGTTGAAGCGAGAGATGGATCTGGGTAGTACTCCTGTGATTCCAGGTAATTCTCCTGCTGGGCATCTATTCGACGAAGAACCAAACAAACAAGGGCCAACATAAATGAAGTGCACAAGCATAGGAAATAACATGCGACAAGCAAACAAGCATGCCATGATGAATGATGCACAATTTACATGGCATTAAAGTAGCATCGCAAAGGTGAGGTGTGGATACAAGAAAGAAAGCATTTTATTATTTATTTAACCAAGTTTTATTTTCATAAACAGTTCAGATTTTTAATACCAACATGATGCATGCTTCAATTCAGAACAAGGACTGCATAGATAGAACGGACTCGTCGCGCTGATCGATTTAGACATATTGTTTGTCAAATTTGGAGTTATAAAACAAAAGTTATTAATTAATTAAGGAAAAGGGCATTTTATTGTAATTTTAATCATCTCGAAACTTGAAGTGTTCAAAACATATTTTGAAGGGCATATTTGAATTCCTCACATTTTTCTGATTCCAAAACATATATTACTTGTATTATTTGGATTTGTATTTTAGAAATTATTTAAATCTGATTTGAATTTGAATTTAAATCAATTTGAAAAAGGTTTAATTAAAACAGACTCAGGAAAATACTTTTGTTACCCAGGCAATTCTAGCCTCAGTCACTGACGGGTGGGCCTTGCGCTGACTGGGGCCACGTGCGCGAAACACTTTTGTTACCGGGCTCTGGCTAGCCCACTGAGGCT
Source organism: Avena eriantha (assembly GCA_910589775.1). NCBI lineage: Eukaryota > Viridiplantae > Streptophyta > Magnoliopsida > Poales > Poaceae > Avena > Avena eriantha. The sequence goes on from OU342743.1 coordinate 522,424,703, forward strand.
GACAGGCGGGGCCAGCGGCTTCGGGCCCACGCGACAGTGGGGATGCCCCCAGAGACCGACAGGTGGGGCTGGGGCTGGAGCGCGGGTTAAGCCTGAGAAAACAGGGGGGCCTCCCTGCAAAAATACTAGTGCGGCTGACTAGTGGGGTCGCTAGGAGCGCGGGTTGCGAGCGAAAACAAAAAGGGGGCTTAATGCAAATCTACCACGGCCCTGGTACTGTTCTTCGTCTCCACGGTCTGACGGCCAGTGTGCGCGCGGCGCGGAGCAGGGGTTCGAACCCAGGTCGCGGGCGTGCGCGCAGAGGGGGCTAATCAGTGCGGCGGGTCAAGGGGAGTTGACAGGGAGGTAAGCGCGGCCTAGTTAGGGTGCTGCGCGGCGCAGGGAGGCTGCAGACGACGGCGAGCTCTGGCGCACTATGGCCGTTCGACGAAATGATCGGCGGCGCTAGACGGTGTCGGTGAAGCGGAGGTTTTCAGGGAGGTCGAGGGACTCATCGCGGGCTCGACGGCGGGCTCGGATCGGAGCGAGGAATGGCGGAGCGGCGAGATCGCTGGCGCTCTGGCGGCTAGGGTTTCGTCGGGACGGTGAGGATCTGGCGGTGCTGGGGCTCCCTTCTTCGCGTTGAGGGTGATGCAGTGGAGCGTCCATGATCTTCCTGGCCTCTTCCACGACGAGCACGCCGGCTAGAACGAAGAGGAGCACAGGGTGCTGGCGGCGACCGGCGGCAGGAGCTGGGCGTCGGGGAGGAAGGAGGGAAAGAAGAGGGGAGGCTCGTGGTGGATCTGGCGATGCAGGAGAGCCGTGAGGGCGAGGGAAAAGTGAGAGGGAGAGAGAGGAAGGCAGGCGTGGCAGGGGTAGATAAAGTGGCCTCGGATGCCACTTTTTCCTCCTCCAACTCCTCACATGACGGGCTGGGCTCGTCCTGGGGCTGGGCAGTGCAGAGGGGAGGCTGCAGGTGGACCAGGGACGGCGTGGTGGCTGCAGGGTGGGGCTAGCTCGGCCGGGAGAGAAAGAAAAAGAGGGGAGGGGTAGCTTGGCTAGGGTAGACATGGGGCTCGGGTTAGGGCTTAGCTAGGGTTGGGGAGAGGGTTAGGGTTAGCTGAGGTGGGGCCAGCATGTTAGAGAGAGAGAGGGTGTGAGAGAGAGAGAGGAGATCAATGTTAGGATTTAGTGGAATTAGGTTAGGAGAAGAATAAAGAGAGGAGCTAGGTTTAGATTTTTATTAGGTATTTAGATTTTAATTTTTGTTATGAGGCCATAACAAGAAGGATCATGGAGCTTGATCTAGCTTGAGCTAAAGTGGGAGAAAAACAAGAAAGAAAGAGGAAGAAAAGAAATAGGTGGAAAAAGTCACATAAGATCATGCATGTAGAAAATAAAATAAAAGAAAGGGATGTGGGTGAGGATATGGGAATGGTGGCATGGAAGGAGATGATTCCCCAAGATAGGATCCATTAAATCAAAGGAAAAACCAAGGGAGTAAAAGGTGGTGAAGAAGTGTGCATGGCCCATGCAAAATAATAATGCCATGATTTATTTTGTGAAAAGAATAATAATATTATGGCATTATTCTCATGCATTTCCAAGGAATGGAATAAAGCCAAGCAAAAGAATTTTAAAGGACTAGATCCACCCTATGGCCCATGAGCTAGATAAAACCAAAATTAAGACAAACAAGCTCATGAACTAGTAGGATGGTGGAATCATAAAGTGGTGAAAAAGAAAGGTGATGGACTTGAAATAAAAGATATGCCCCCAACTCAACTTGGGCATTGAACAATATATCAATAGCCAAATACAATATCAAGAGGCAAATACAATTAATAATGCATATGAGAGAAAAACCAAAAGAAAGAGGATTTTATATGATGCTCAAATGCAAGGTGGCATGATGACATGAGCATGATATAATTATGATGCAACAATAATATATATGAAGTAGCCAATGTCTTACTAGGACAAGTAGCATTACAATTGTTAGACAATTGGGATGCTACAAAAGAGGGGCCACACCATGCCCTGGCGCGGCCAAGGGCTGCCCACGCCAAGGTGGGTGTGGCCGCCCTGTGGCCCCCCTTCTTCTCTCCTTCGGAATCCATGTGTCTTCTGGTAAAATATTAACTTTGGCTTTTTGTCTGGTCCAATTCCGAGAATATTCATTTTCTGACTTTCCTGGAACCAAAAACAGCAGAAAACAGGCAACTGGCATTGTGGCATCTTGTTAATAGGTTAGTCCAAGAAAGTGTATAAAAGTATCTCAAAAGTGTGGACAAAACATAAGAAAGTAGATAAAAACCAAGCATGGAACATAAAAAATTATGGATACGTTAGCAACGTATCAGCACCGCACCGTCCTACGCCCTAGGCCATACTACCCCTTCTGTCACTGGGGTTCCCAACCTGCAGATCAGTCATTACTCATACTCCCTATACCCGGATCAACCCTCGGGGTCTTGGGTACCTGACAAGTCCTTGGATTGAGGCAAGAGAAGATACAATAATCATCATGTCATACAAACTAATACATGATTCCATCTATGATAAATAACATGCACAATTGCTACATGGCTAGGCCAAAGCCCTTAGCCCAAGGAGAATTACTCACACATAGAGATGAGATCAACAATCACAAACATTGTAATTAAAATCATAATATTGATAGCAATAGTCTTACAATGTCGCCAATCGAAGAAGTGATCTACTATTACAAGTGGTGGAATATGGCTATGGAGATGGAGAAGGGTTTTGAGATCTGGAGGCGGCTGGAGATCTATGGTAGAGACTTTTTGGTGAGGTCTGGCTTGTTTTTTCGTTGCCCGAGACTTCTTTATATAGGGGTCCCTTCATGAAAGTTGTTTTGTTTGACCTAACGATGGCACCGCCAACTATACGATCGGAGCTATACGGCTGGAATTTTTACTCCGGTCGTATAGTTGGTCGTTAAAGTGTCTGCCTCCATCCTACGGCTCCTGGTTTCTTCTAGTAGTTGGAAATCTCGTTTCTTTCACTTTAATGTAGTGATTCCCTCTTTTAGACGACATTATCTGCGCAGGAAAAATATAAAAGAAAGGATTGCATACCCCTCTAAATATTAGCATTAGTGGCAGGGTTTAGAGAGATATTTCATCAAAATTATGAATAATATCCAGTTTAAATATGGACGTAGATGGCTATATTTCAGAGCCATAAACCTCCCCAAGCTTAAACTTGATCGTCCCCAAGCAAGAAAACCAAAATCAAAAAGAAACTCAGCATTTAAACTGAAATAACGAGATGGTGATCTTACTCATGATTAATAGTCTCATGTTTCCTCCACTTCATAAATTAAAAAAACTTCAGCATAGATAGAGTAATGACAAGCATATCATACGGGTTTCATGCATCCTTGTAGCGCAGCAAAATTATTGTAAACATGGATGATTCAAATGAGTAAACTTTATTCCATGTCAAGTAATCAACTCATAGGCTTGCCTTTGAATAATAAAATATAATCATGTATATTAAGAGTGTGAGAGTTGTCATAAAAGCATATACACTAGAGTATCTCAATTCTCCCACATCAATAAATCAAGACTTTTCAAGCACTACTTTTCTATTCATTGTCCTTCAAGAATTTCAGTTTTATATTAATTGAGAGCATGCCAAAGATATTAGGTTATTGGGTTGTGATGGACCCTTGTGGCATCACTAAGTTTTTGTTCCTTTTGCATAATGATTACTCATAATAGACATAGGAGTGATTCCATCATGATTACAGCTACCCGGGATTGCCAAGAATCTTACCCACTATAGCATTGCTGCTACAAGTGTTTAATGAACTCATAACCAAAATCTAGGAGTTTTCTCCATGAATATCGTTCGTAGGCCAGCAGAGTTGTTGGCATCCCATGAAGTTTGACACGCATAAAGCTATATCATTCTTATGATTAACAAGTCACAAAAACCGCTAAACATTAATTCAATCGAACAAATCCTTTTAAAGAGAGTTATCAAGTCAATCAACATTTTCAGTGGTGTTGAGTGTCTCTAGAAATAAGCCTTCAAGAGTAAGCACTACAACACCCAAGCCTTCAATTGTGAGACTTTTTCTTATTACAATTATTTAGCAACTAGTCATCAACCCGTGCACCTGCACGTGCTAGCTATTTTTAAAACTCGTACCCTACATTATTAAAAAGATCTTAAAACTTCTTGCACTACATGGAAAGTTTGTATGCTATTGTTTTTTAATCTAGTAGAAAATAGAACTATGAAACATTAAGGAAGATATTTTAACTACTTATTTTAATACTTTGTGTATGATACATAATATTTTCTTGCTTCTATTACAAACCATGTAACAGTATACAAATGAAGTGTTGATCAATGTGCACTATTTTAGAATGACCACAAAGAAATAATTAGCAGATACCTTTGTTTTACAGAAACTTTGTTTTATGCACGTCCCCATCCATCATACCTAGCCACTGCTTCAGAATAGATAATTCATTTTACAGTTTTGTGTATAAAGTAATCCTCCATTCCAAGCCAATCTGACAAATTTTTGTGTAGCTCAACCAAAGTTGGTTTCTAAGTAAATTCCAGTAGGAATGTTATCTATTTGTTAGATTATACATGTGGCTTTCTTATAGCAAGGAAAGGATATTCTTAGAGTGAAATTTTGTATAAAGTACACCAGATGGTTTGAAACAAAAATAAAAAAGTGAAAACAATATATAAAAATTATGCGACAATAATTCAACCCAACCAAATATCAATTAGTGCTGAAAAGACAAATGGCCAACACCAAATAATGGTTACATTGCCATGTATTTTAATACACGTTGCTGAAATTGAGAGTCCTAAAGAGAATGGGCGCTTGGTCGAGTGGTAAGCTTCACTGATGTTCGGTAAGTATTTGGGTACCCTCCTTTCTATGGAAAAAACATCAGGATTCCTCCCTCGGTGATCCAGAAATTGATCTCTAATATATTTCACTATTAGGTACAAAGTCCATATTTTTATGGATATATCGAATGGTTATCCCTAAATTCTACAAAAGATATTAAATAATATAATTAATTTTACTGATACTTTAAACCATGCACAGGAACTCGGTTCGGTTACTAATCTGGTAATGTTTATTAAAGCACCTAAGAAAGAGCCTAAAACGCAAGTAGAGAAAATACTGACATCATTAGGGACATGGTTTCTCTGTGTCCAATTTCCAGGAAAGGATGGCTAGAATGATGTCTCGTCTAAAGAATGTCTGGGTTTAAAAAAATGAGAAGGCCGGTTACATTCCAAGGCTTGTATGTCCTTTTAACGTTTAATAACATAATTGAGAAAATGATTAATAATTATACCATTAAAGTGTTATGACTTGAAAAAAGAGTCATATGACTTGAATATACATTTTGGTTGGGCTTTGTAGTGAGAACTAGATGTCATCAAATATAAATGACTAGATGAAAACCAAAATAATAAACTAAACTATACCTAGAATAGATTGATCTGATACCCTGAGGATTGATCTGATACCATCATATCTAACACCTTGTATTGGCACATGCTCAATGTGCCGAGTACTCGTCATATTGCTATATTTTCTCACAATTGTGGCATAGACAACAACCCATTTGTTTCACCTCTTCGAATCGCAAATCTGTAGTTCATTGTAACACCCCAAAACTTTAATCAAGGTAATCAAGTTCCTAATCACCCAATTTAGGGTTAACAAAAACTTTTATTAAGAAAAATGGATATGAATGCATGTGTGTTTGCATTAGTGTAGAAGTGAGTGTATATGCCATGCTTGATTATTCTAAATGTTGTGAAATGGTTTAAAGGTGAATGTCACATCATCTAGACTATTTACAAACAAATTCCAAAGAGAAAGAAATCAAATAAGAATAAATAATGCAAATGGTTATTTTGACCATTTTAAACCACTAGGCCACTTTAGGTGTTACTAGGAGAAGATTTCTAACAGAAACATTTCTATCTCTCTTCACCCCTTGCTAGACCAAGTAAAGGTGCATCAAGGCCCACTTTACAAACTTACAAAAACATCTAGCAAATCCATTTAAAGGACATTTGAAAATTGAATCCAATTCATATGTGAAGATCACACTTTTTCAAAAACCTACCAAATCAATTCCCCTTGACCTCCACAAGCAAACCTAGTCTCTCAAGCTTAATATAAGATCACTCAAAAAATTTGAATCAAAAATTCAAAAATAAATTTCATGCGGCCATTAACACCAACACTTGGCATGCATAGAATAATATCTAGCCTAACTTCACTATTTTATACAGTGATCATCGAACAATTGACCTCCCTCTTAACCCCATTGTCCCCCTGAGTGTCTAGCAGCAGCAGACAAGCCCCCCCCCTTCGCCGTGGAGAACAGTGGAGCGTCGCCGTTTTGTGGTCATCGCCGGCCGACCACGGCCAGCTCGCACCAGACCACCCCGCGCCCATCCAGCATGTCCACTAGCACCGTCGCAGCCTACCGCCACTCCCTGTCTAGGCCACAGCCCCAGCCGAGTAGTGGACCACCCTAGTCGTGTCGCGCACCGCCTCTCTACGCCGTGTCCAGAGCGCGCAAGTGCGCCGTGCCCGACCATCCCCGCCAGCTCGTGCCTTGCCCTCACCGCGCATGCGCGGCCTCGCCATGATCACACCACCCCGGTAGACACCCCCGTTCGCCGCCGCGCGACCCGCAGAAGCCGCACGCTGCCGCAACCATCTCTGCCTCTGCTCAGAGCGCCGCACGCGCCAGACCAAACCAAGCCGCCCCACGCCGTGCCATTAAGTCCGTGAGAACCGCCAGGAAGCACCGCACCGTCCTACACCCTCGCCCATGCCATTAGCTTCCTGTAGCGACGCCACCATCGAGCTCACTGCTGCACCGCTCGGTCCCCTCGCTGATCTATAAAAGGAGACCACTCCCGCCTCCATTCCTCACAACACTCGACTCCCCACTCCTCACTGACCTTCTCCACTTCTCCCTGGAGCAAGGCAAGCACCACCGCGCCAAAATTTCACCGGACTCCGCCGCTGTTGGAGGAGAAGGGCGCTAGCGATTCCGACCACCCCAAGCCCTGTCGTGACCGCGCCTCGCCTCGTCGTCGTGTACCAAGTCGTTTGCTCCCGTCGTCGAGCCTAGCTGGAGCCCAGGTGAGCCCCGAGAGACCCCCACCGCCGCGCTAGGTCTGATTCCTCGCCGAAGCTGTTCATCGTCGACGACGACCCTCAGCCGTTGGATTAGAATTAGATCGTAGCGCCCAGATTAAAAGATACCACTTTGCGTTAGATGAGTCACTAACCAGTGGACCCCCTCTGTCAGCCGCGCACTACTCTGCGTTGTGCAGTGCAGTTGGTCTGGCCCGTTTAGCTTTCCCGCCTAGGCTTGGAAATACAAATAAGGATTTTCCTTTTTAGTTTAAATCCTATTCTGTCCACTTAATTAAAAATCAATTCAGAGAGTTTTACATAACCAAATTGCATGATTCAAATTTTGCTAGAAAGGTAATTAAAATATCTATCCAAGCCCGTTGGATTTAAATCAATTAGAGTTGGAGATAATATATAGCAAAAAATAATAAGATAGAGACTTTTGCAACTTCAAACATTTTTTTAAAATCAACTATAATAGCTTTTGAGTTGATTCCAACTCTCAAAAATCACATTTGACAATACATATTTTAATATGTAAAAATATTTAGGTTTGCATGCAGTGACATTGGACTTGTACCAAAAGAATGTTATTAGGGTATTTCTAGTCACTTTAAATCTATTAAATAATATTCTTAAACTTTATAAAATGTGACCAACCATTTAAATCACATTCCCAGGTATTAGAATATGTGGTGATGACATGTGTACACATGATCTCATATTTTATTTGGAGAATATTAAATCTTAATTAATTTCAATGAGTAGAAACTCTTTTCTCAAATAAACCAAATAAACTAGTTCTTTATTGCATGTGATGATTGTGATGATGCTAGATCATCAAGTGTGAACCTTAGTGTGCTAAATAGAATAGTTAAGTATTGTTTGATGATTGTGTACCCCGTATTCCTTTATAGACGATAGTACCGACCAGGGATACGAGGAGGAGGAGTTCTATCCCGAAGAAGACGAAGAAAACTTCAATCACTGCACCAATCAAGGCAAGCTAACACTTGCAAGTTTCTTTATGCAAGCTAGAATTATACAAGATGAACTAAGCAAGATGCATTAGGCATGCTTGGTTATACATTTTGATTTATACCCATCCCAAGTTTTGCTTGCAAGCTTTACTCTTTTACTTTACCAAAGTTCTTTACTTTTAGTTAATGCTTTGTGAGTTCTGTAAGATAGTATAGATAGCATAAAGAGTATAAAACTAGGCCTATACTTGATGTCATTCTATGGCATGAGACTGAGATTATCATCCCTCATTAGTGAACACACTTAACTTAGTGGCTAGTGCTAAGCATAAAACTTGATCACTTTAGATGGGAATACTTGGTGAAAATGATTATGAAAACCTTGGAATGATGAGTCATTCTATTGAGATGTTTTGACATATGTTGAGAGACACAAATGGTTTTGATGATGCAAATGTTGAGGCATGAGCCTTAGCCTTTTTATAAAAACTGATGGTTGGGTTCGAATGCGATACCATTCCAATTTTACCGTACAACCACAATACCTGAATTGGGTAAGGCTTAGCCAGAAGTTTATATGCATTAGTATGGGTACCCTCGCGGAGGAGGTTTGAGCTGAGGCTACCTCTTGATGGTGTCTACCTATGCAGTGCCCAAGATGGCAGATGGCCATGACTGGGAGGCCAAGCTCATAGGAGAGGTGTTTATACTAGAGTGTTTAAAGGAAAGATTATGATTGATTATCCGCATACTAAGTATGATGATTCAGGGTTATCCCTGATGGATGTATCGAATTCTGTGGTGAAAGTGTACCACCTCTGCAGAGTTTTAAACTATTCGAATAGCCGTGTCCACGGTCATGGACAGTTGGAGTGGCCATACTGTTCCGTCGTTAGATATTTTCAAAATGACTTGTGAAGTGAACTATGATTTTTACTTGACTACAACAGGGTTGTGAATATGAAAACTAGGTTCCCAACTTAAGTGATTTAGAACATTTAAGTTAACTTTCTTTACTTATGAACTCAGTTTAGATAAATCTGGCTTTTTGCAAATAAACTTAGAGCTTAGGATTCCTACTAGAACTACCTTACTTGTTAGTGATAGTTTGCGAGTACTTAAAGAGTACTCATGGCTTTGTCCTTGGTTATTCCCGTAGCCAAACTATGAGGATGACTACCAGGAGGAAGGACAGCAAGATGGCTACGACAATTAGGATCATCTCACATCGTCAGCATTGCCTGTGACACTGAAGATGGAGCCCGTTGCTACGCTTATTATTCCGTTGCTTGTTTGTATTAAGACTGGATCATAAGCTCCTTTATTTGTGTAAAACCTTATTATGGTTTGTAATGGATGATATATTATGATATCCAATCTGTTATGTCTCCTAAACATGGTAATCCTGGGATTGTGATGTATGGCATAACAGGCATCTGGGATTAAAAATCCGGATGTTAACATTTATATATTAGCCAAAATCATAATAAAATTTTGATCAGCTAGTGAGAATTGCATGTCGAACCGGTCAATTATTAAATGGCTAGATAAAAAAATAATAATAAAGCAGGATACAAACTCTTATACTTGGAACGGACATGACATGTTCGATCCATGTAGTGCCTCGTGATATACCTTGCCCCTACCTGTTCAACCGTGACATCTACCACAATGTATTTTCTTTTACCCCTCGGATCATAAATCTGCAGTAAACATATTAGCAAAAAGAACAATTTGGACCAGTTATGAGAACGGCACGCCAAGTTGATCAATTATTATGTGCCTTAGATGTAAAATGACATAGTAAAGCAGGATGCAAAATGAGATTGATATGATCGTCCGACGTGTCATTCTATCTCAGGCATCCTCCATTGGCATATTCTTGATTTGCCATGTATTTTACGGCAACGTGTACAACACTCGTGAACAATTAACTCCTAACTGGTGCCATTGTCGAAGCAAATCGCGCACCTATAAGCAAAGCACGAGCTGGCCTTATTGATTGATCTGATGTTTCTGTAGGAAGCTAGCTAGATGCGCTAATTATTTTGGTGCAAGCTTACCCATAGCAACATCGATCAGCTGAACCTTTGTTGTTTGCGCCGGCAATCAGCTAAATCGCACCGGCGGCTGTGGAGCGCAAGGAGACATGCAGTAGGATTTGTTTTCCGTGTGTCAATTATCGCGAGGACTCGTGCTCCTATTTTTTTCAGGTGGGAATTATCAAGTGGACTCCTGACGTCGGTGGACTGTCACGCGTGAAGCCGATTTCATCTAATGACGGCTAAGGGCTGGGAGGTATATCGGATGGTTGTAATTATCCGTTTTCTCAAAATTAACGTGGAGCTTTCTACGGTGCTTCCTATTAGTAAATATTTATACCTAATACCTACTAATAATAATAATAATAAAGGACGGATTGTTTCTTTCGGTCCAACACTTTTTTAGACGATTTTGTCCATACAGTTCAGAACAAATTACCCACCACTGCCACTGCTAAGTTAGATATAGATATAATGGTTCGTTTCTTTTCTTTCCTTGCTTTACCGGTGGAAATCAGACTGGGCTAGAAATCCACTGGGCCGCAGTGCCTGCGCAGGTGGCCACTTCCTCCGAACTGGAACTCTGCACGCATCAACGAGAGTTTTGGAGTTGAGGTACCTTCCCGTGCGATTTTATGGTCGGACGCAACTGTACAGGCGAAACATGTGTTCCTGCCGTATAGTTGGCGTTCTGTCAAAATATTAGGGTTTCCTCCTGGCGCCGCAGCTATACGGACGCAACTATATGGCCAGAACAAAATGTTCCCATCGTATAGTTGGTCGTTAAAATGTTTTTCCCTATGAAAGAAAATATACAAAGGCATCGATATCTATAAGGCCAGAACTATACGGCCGAAATTTTTATTTCCATTGTATAATTAGTCGTTAAACTCTTAGTACAGTAGAAAATAAATTGTACGGTGGCACTGATATCTATACGGCCGGAGCTATATGGCCGGAATTTTTATTCCCGTCATATAGTTGGTCGTTAAACTCCCAGTACATATGAAAAAAAAATTGTTGATGGAAAAGATATCTATACGGCCAGAACTATACGACCGGAATTTTTATTCCCGCTGTATAGTTGGTCGTTAAACTCTCTGTGTGCATCAAAAAGTTTATGTTTCTTCGAAAACTATTTATTTTCCTATAACTTAGTGATATACCTTGTTTATAACATAAAATTCACATTAAATATTGTCGACCAACAATAGCATGAATAAAGGAGAATTTCAAGTAATACCGAACTTCTTCTCCTCAAATGGAGTTTTCTAGCACTCTTTATTAAACATGAACTAAAAACTAAAAACTTAACTCAAACCTTTATTTAACATGGGTTGCCTCCCATGGAGCGCTCTTTTATGGCCAATAGCTTGACCTTAATGATACTCACTTGGGCTAGATGAGTGGAACACCTGCCTTCAAAGTGATGGCCTCCTTCTCGTCATGTTTGGCTTTCTTTTTCCTAGGGAAATGGATAACAAAAGGATCCCGCGAAGGAAATTACAGCTTCACATTCCCTTCATGAAGGTTAATTAAAGCCTTTATATTTCTCAAGAAAGGATGGCCTAGTATTATAGGAGCAATAGTATCTTCAGGCATGTCAACTATAATAAAGTCAATTAGAGCAGGACATCCTTTGATGTAAACTAAAGTGTTCTCCTTAATTCCTACAACTTGTTTGTAGGTAGAGTCTGCTAGATGCAATTTTAATTCAGTAATTTCAAAGGAGCCAAGATTTAACTTGTTAAAAAGACTCTCGGGATTGTTGAGATGCTTGCACCTAGATCACAAAGTGCAGCAATCTCATTAGTCCCAATCTTTATTTTAATAGTAGGCTCAAATATGTCATCTAGTTTAATAGGTAACTTTTCAGCAATTTTCTTGTATTTTTCTTCAAGCTCGCGTACCTTAATTGCTATTTGATCAACAAAGTGTTGATACATGGCTTCATTGTTATCTTCACTTACCAGAATTTTGACGTTGATCCTCTTTACGAGATCTTCGATGGTGTAGCTTGGTGAAGGGGCATTACTATAATCAAGTTCTTCAGGCTCCACTCTTTGGATCCTCGTCATTTTGAGTTCTTCAACAGGATTGGGCTCAGCTTTACCTGCAAATTTAGTTAGAATGAGAGTTTGACTCTCGGTTATCTTACCTAGCTGTGCCTCAACGATCCTCGTGCTTTCTTGGAGGGCATGCAAATCATTTCTTAAACTAACAGCTTGGTTAGATAATTTACTAAGAATGGCATCATGGTTCTCCGTTATTTTAACAAGAATATTGTTTTGTTCATTTCACGAGTATATAAAAGACTTAAGTGTTTCTTGGAGACCTCCATTACTAGTTCCCATATTATTATCATAATTACCTGTAGGACCAGAATAATGTTTCTGAAAGTTAGGATTGTAACTCTTCTTCCAAGCGGGGTTATAATCATTACGAGCTACGAAGTCTATTTCTTCAATATTTGTTTTAGGAGTGGCTCTTACCTAGGTTTCCTTACCATTTACGGAGAGTATGAGCTCATCCAACTTGGCATTGAGTTCTTCGTTTCCTTGTGGTGAAATAGCGTTCACCTTCTTCGTGTTTGATCTTTCCACGTGCCATTGGGCATTGTTGTCTTGCATATTATATAACAGCTACTTTACTTCGGTAATATGTTTACCCATGAATGTTCCTCTAGCTGCAGTATCAAACATAGACTTACATACAGGATTAAGAGCATTATAAAATAAATGGAGGATTAACCAATCTTCCATCCCATGACTAGGAAAGTTTCTTAGGCATTCTTTCATCCTCTCACATGCAAGTGCTAGTGGCTCATGTTCTTCCAGTCTAAAGCCAGTATTATTAGATCGGAGTTGCATAGTCTTTGCATGCCGGAAAATTTTAGTCATAAATAAATAAGTACATCCTACCCATGATGTAATAGTATTTCTAGGAAAAGATAGCAACCATTATTTTGATCTCCCTCTTAGAGAGAAAGGAAATAGACGTAATTTGACCATATCAGGATCAACGTCTTTTATACGCATCATGTCACATATTTTAGTGAAAGTATTTAAGTGCATACCTGCGTCTTCAATAGCAGAGCCTCCAAATTGATTCTGTTGAACCAAACTTAAATAATGGGGCTTAATTTCATAGTCATCAGCAGCAATTGCTGGCTGAGTAATAGGAGTACGCAAATAATCATTGTTAGGAGTATCAAACTCCCCAAACTTCTTTTTAGCTATATTTCTTATGTTTTTGGGTTTTCTTAAACAAAGAATTATAATAGTAAAAGCAAGAATTTAAAGGCTAACTAAATTTTTTTGTTTATCAAATAAAGACTGAAAGCAAACGAATAAAATTAACAACAAGAATAAAAACTAGCAAGGTCCCTAATAACCTCACCGGGGTAGTTATTGCTTTCCCGGCAACGGCGCCAGAAAAAGGGTTAATACCTTCGATCCGGATTACGGATGTAGTGTAGCTTCTTTTTTCCTAGTAGACCTAGGTTATCGAATCCTCGGGAAGCGAATGCGTAGTGAAGTTACTTTAACGGACCTTTCAGAGTTTTAGAATTCCTTTTGTGTTTTTACCAGACCAATAGCTTGCGTCTTTTTATTGTTGTCGATGATGGAGAGAGAGGGCCTAGGGCGTTTGGTTTCACCTGTAGCTGTGCAAAACATCTGATGGGAATAAAAGATAGAAATAAAGTATGCATATACTTGTTAGAGCAAGATAAATTATATGTGGGCAGTGCATCCATAATTGATATTGCCTCCGCAACTTCTTATAGCAATAACCAACTTGTCTCATCCATAGAAGAAATAGAACTAATGATATGCATAGTGATGTCACCGTTAATCAAAAGTAAATCCCTCACATACAGTCGTACTACCCCTTCTATCACTTCATGTTCCCAACCTATAGATCAGTCATTACTCATACTCCCTATACCCGGATCAACCCTCGAGGTCTTGGGTACCTGACAAGTCATTGGATTGAGGCAAGAGAAGATACAATAATCATCATATCATACAAACTAATACATGATCCTATCTATGATAAATAACATGCACAATTGCTACATCGCTAGGCCAAAGCCCTTAGTCCAAGGAGAATTACTCACACATAGAGATGAGATTAACAATCACAAACATTGTAATAAAAATCATAATATTGATAGCAATAGTCTTACAATGTTGCCAATCGAAGAAGAGATCTATTATTACAAGTGGTGGAATATGGCTATGGAGATGAAGAAAGGTTTTGAGATCTAGAGGTGGCTAGAGATCTGTGGCAGAGACTTTTTGGCGAGGTCTAGCTTGTTTTCTCGTCGCCCGAAACTTCTTTATATAGGGGTCCCTTCACGAAAGTTGTTCTGTTTGATCTAACAGTGGCGGCGCCAACTATACGACTAGAGCTATACGGTCGGAATTTTTGCTCCGGTCGTATAGTTGGTCGTTAAAGCGTCTGCCCCCGTCCTACGACTTCTGGTTTCTTCTGGTAGTTGAAAATCTCATATCTTTGACTTTAATGTAGTTATTCCCTCCTTTAGATGACATTATCGGCACAGAAAAATATAGAAGAAAGGATTGTATACCCCTCTGAATATTAGCATTAGTGACAGGGTTTAGAGAGATATTTAATCAAAATTATGAATAATATCCAGTTTAAATGTGGACGTAGATGGCTATATTTTAGAGCCAACAACGTCCATTCTCACAATCAATACATATAACCATTATAGCATAGAATAATAAACATAAATAATAAAAAGGGAAATATATATAGTAACTATTATTGCCTCTAGGGAATATTCTAATTGTATCCCACTTGCACTATAGTTAATAATCTAGGTCGCATGATTATGCAGTCACCAATGGATTTGCAGTGCTCATCATGCTCCGCTTGTGGTATGATTTCGTTGCCGGATTCGAGTTCATCATAGTCTGTATGAACTTGTATTATTTTGTATGTCCTCGTCTTCTCAAGAGTCTTGGAACAAGTGAAATGGCATTTAACTTCTTCGGATGTTTCGATATTCATCAAGCTCATGAACCAAAAGGATAAAAACTCATTGGTTTAAGGCGATCATAATCCCTAGTTCGTCATAACGACTTATTATCCATAGTATTTAATTTGTCTCAAAACATAATGAAATTACACCAACTTTTACGCTTAGTTAGGATGTTTGTTTGGGCACTGAGTATTGGACATTCGGGAGGTGTCATCCCGAATACCATGATTATAGCTATTTGGCGAGTCCACGTATTGAAGCTGTGTATTCGGGATCGATATCTAGGCACAGGCCCGGACGGCAAAAAATGAGGAGAGGTGATGTCGAGGGTTGATCCTAGAGATTGCTCTGTATTCTACCCCACACCGCTTGGACGCACTCACGAGCGATAGAATAATATCTTCTCCATCCCCACTCATGAGGCTTGCACGCGGAAGACCTAAGCGGTGGCACAGATTGGCCAGCCTCCAACCCTCCTGCCCTCCTTATTCGGGTGGGAACAGTGCCGTATCCCTCCCGCCCTCCGGCCGTCCTTCCTCCTTGCCCCTCATGTTCGCTCTCTCTTGCGCCCTCTCATCTCTCTATTTTATGTGCATGATCGTAGCGATTCGACCTGCTCTGGCATCTGACGTCTCACGAACCTCCCTTCTGAGTTGTGGCATCTAACCAAGTTTGTGATTTGTTGTCGGTGTGTGATGTGTTGTTGAATGTGCTAATGGTGTGTGGTCTGTGCTGCTGAAATTGTTTGCCTACTCCTCTCTCCCATCTCTTCTCTGCATCTGATGGTATGTCATGTGTTGCTGATGTGCCAATGTTTTGCTTGTATAACAAACAGTATAATAATAAAATCCTCTTTGAACTGCAATGCACCACTTTCACCATCCAAACATCATTTGGCATTTAACCTCAGTATCTTGTTCTATTCCAATATCTAACACATCCAAACAGAAATATTGGTATTTGAGCTCAATGTCAATATCTTAGGCGTTGGACATTCAACATAATATAATGCCAAGCCTCCCAATGCAAACATCTGAATGAAGCATTAGAGATCACTCAAGGGCATTGCATAGGACTCTTCCTATATTAATGCACCACTTGATCATATTTTACTTAAGCCTGATTTTTAAAATTTCCACTCAACCAGATCAGTAATAAAGTCAATGTAAGACTTTACAATTGTAATATTTATTAGTATTTTCTTAAGTTCATCATGAGACTTCATCAATTGCATTTATAATCCAATCATGGAGTACTATAGTGTATTTTGCTATCTGTTTAGCAGTTTTTAGAACCATCATCAATTTGGAAAGTTCATATTGGATCCTTGTAAATCCATTTAAAGCACTAACCTTTCCCCTAAGTGATGTTTACATATTTATCTATCATTATAGACATCTATGCAATATATCCATTACTTAGCCTAAGTCTTATAAATGCCTTGCATAAACCTTTTATTAAAAACTACAAGTCATCTCAAATATATGTCTCCCGCATATATTATCATGGAGGTACCTGCACTTCCACTTACTTTGGCATCTCTCTGTCCTTCGAATGAAATAAAATTATTTTGACCATTTCATCAAGATGCTGATTTTTGCTCCTTTTAATGCTTATTTTAACTCTTTGAAATATATACATCCTCTTATTAGTAATTAACAGATTGACAAAATCTGCAGAGTCATACCGAGTACAAGTCTTTGATTTTTACATCTTATTTCCATATCAGATAGGCAATTGTGACTAATAATATCAGTATAGATTTCTACATTCAACTATTTGAACTTAGGCTGTGTTTGGGAGGGATCCGCTCCACTTCATTCCACTTCAATTCTAAACTCCACTCCACCAAACCTACTCTGGATTAGCAAAATGTGTTTAGGAGGAAAATTAGCTTCAGATCCATATTAGTGAGAGGCTGTTGTAAAAAGTCTAGAGAAGCCTCTGATTTTTCTTTTCTTTTTGGAAGGAAAATTAGCTTTGATCTAAGTAGTGATCGTAATACTTCATCGGTTCCAAAATATTTTTCTATGCATGGTTCCTACATGTGATTGATGCCATGGCTACTACACAAGATCGAAAAATTGAAGACCCTCTCTCAAGTACATATGATTTGTGCCTAGGCTGCTACACGTGATGGAGAAATTTGGTGTCATCGATGCCATGTCTGGTACAACCGTGTAGGGGAAGGCCAAGAAGCAATCGATCTGTTTTTTCAGGCTTGAAGCAATCGATCTCTGCTATTACCTGCCAGTAGTGACCTGCTAGTGGGAAACTACAGCCGTACATGGGTGGCGGCGACCTCCCGGTGCAGTTCCGGTGGCAATCGATCTACTAGCGAAGCAATCCATCTGTGGTATGTTTTGGCGGCTGGTCCAGCTGAGGACGGGAAGCAAGTGCTAGAGGGAGAAGGGCAGGAAGCTTCAGGTAGAGGGGAGAAGGGCGAACGGTGGCACGACAAGGAAAAGCGTCCTCGCTGGTCCTCCGGGCAATTCTAGAGGTGAGAGGTCGCGCTGGAGAGGGTCAACCTGACGCACCCTAGTCGCCAGCCATGGTAGGAGAGACCTAACTAGGAGGATTTGAGGTTGAGGAAGAAGAAAATGCTTCGGCTGGGGTGACTAATCAGTGGCATTGCTGGGTAAATCCTCCCCAACTCCAGTGGCAAAAAACTGTTAGGTGATATGCGGGAGGTGAAGTGAATCAGGTGAAGAACCTATAGCTTCGATTGCTTCACTATTGGTTCCGTGAAGTGGAGCTGTCGCAAACACGCTTTTAATAAACCCTCTGTCCTAAAATAAATTATCTGGGTTTGTCTTGATTAGGATGTATCTAGACATATTTTAGTATATAGGTACATGCGAATTCAGTCAAACTCAAGTCACTTATTTTGGGACGGAGGGAGTAGAATTTTCTCAAACTTCTGAGTTATATTAGATACATTTTCTTTCTTTACCTGTCGAATAAAACCATTTGAATTTATATTCTTTGAATGGACCTCTAGATTTCAAAACTTGGGTCATTAATGCATGTGAAATGCATCCATAAACTTTGTAGTTTATTCTGGTAAAATCACATTATTTTTGCAACTTTATTATATTTACTAGGACTAACCTACTAATAGTTGCAAAAGTGTACAATTTACTGGTTTACACTTTTTTCTGTAGATAAATATGGAAGGAGATCACTTAATACGGTAAGATTCGGAGTTTCCTGAAATCCGTCCCTATAAAACAATTTTCTAAGATTGCCTAGAAAGACACGCAATATAGGTTCAAACGGAAAAAGTCAAAACATGAAAGTTGTTGGAAATTTTCTACTAATGTCTATTAATATATAATTATCCCCAAAAGGACTCCGGACGTGGCCTCAAGACCCCGATTACTGCTGGGTATAGAAGCAGTTTCAGGATTCCGAAAGATTCTGACATGATTAACTCAAAATCTTTCCATACTTGATGGGTTCGACCAAGCCACAACTTTATGAGCTCATAAAGGACAAAGGGGAGTCCTAATAAGGTTTTAGATGTGCCCAAGATCCCTTTGATCAAAGGGAAATCCATCCAATGGTCTAGATTGCACCCGTACCTCTATATATTGAGAGAAAACCCTACGTTTGGAGGCAGCCACCACAAGCCACTAAATTTCCTCCCCCTTGGATCCCATATACAATGGGGAGGGATCCTCTACAGTGTCTTGAAGATCCAAGGAAGAAGAGGGCCAAGGTCCTCTAACCCCAAGGGCAGCCGTCACCCATAGGAGGCCCCCGGTGCCTCCCTACTGCTGACACCGCCTCCTCTCCTCGTGTGGCCGCCTCTCCTCCTTGGGGAGGCACTCCTCCATCACCATCTAAAGCACCTCTCCATCACCTCCCTATTGTAATCTCTTGTAAAACATGATTTATGATGCAATTTATTATTTTTCCATGATCTATTGTGTCTGTATGTCTTTGTTTGAGTAGTGATTTGTTTATGGAAATTGTGAAATTGTCCATTGTTGGTTGCACACATACAAGTATGTTATCTTCTATGATGGTCTTATGTACGGATATATGTGTGCACACATATGTTGGGGAATGCATAAGGTTGTCACTGTTGCATGTTGTAGGAGGGGTATGGCTGGAGATTGACAGAAATCATGTTCCAAGTCTTAAATATGCACGCTATGTTAATTCATGATTAACTAATGGGGGATTAGTTATGGGGACCTTGAAACTTACAGCGGTAGTTGGACTTTATGTCTTAATAACTCCCTTGCTTGCTCGGAATCACCTTGGGATCAATCATTAGGGGTGTAATTGTATAGTAACATGGTTGCACCTATTTATGACCCTTCTCTAGAAAAAATAATAAAGACTATCCATGTAATACCTCGGACACTATGCTCTAAGCAACAAGTCGGTATGATCCAAAAGTGGACAGTGTAGGGGTTCCGCGCATAAAAAAATTTACTATACGGCCCTGAACCCCTGAAGCTGCCAGGACCTATCTATTAGTAATACAGTAACGGGAGGGGCTTTTCGCGAACTTACCCTTGAAGACCGAAAAGCGTTGGCAACGCTCGGGACAGCGTGGTTGATGTAGACGAGCCGAAGCCGACCTCAAGGTCGTGATGAAGTTCTTGCGCTCCTTCTGGCTCCAACGACTTGAGTGCCTCAAGTGCGACACCTCGCGGGGAGTTACACACGTCCGGTGCCTGACGA
This sequence comes from Avena eriantha, assembly GCA_910589775.1. NCBI lineage: Eukaryota > Viridiplantae > Streptophyta > Magnoliopsida > Poales > Poaceae > Avena > Avena eriantha. The sequence goes on from OU342743.1 coordinate 522,444,593, forward strand.
TGACTCCCGCTTCCCCGATCCAGCAGCAGTTGCGGAAGTAGAGCTCCCGAATCCGAATCCCGCAGCGCGACGGCGCTCCGCGGTGAAGATGTCTCTCGCTTGTGCAGTCCAGACTTGGGACCACGGTCACGAGAGAGAGAGGGGGAGAGAGAAAATATCAATTGGAGGTCCTCCCAAAAGTGGGGAGACCTTTATTGATTATTGGTGTATTTTTCTAGGCCAAATACCCCACTATATATAGGGGGAGGGGAGGTACTACCTCCCCTCAAGTCCCGGGGTGGGACTAAAAGAGAGGAGGGGGTGGGGTGGCTGCCGGCCAGCCCCTAGTGGGCCCCGCGGGGGGGCTAGGCCCAGCCGGCCAGCCCCCTTGGTCCATCTCCCTCTCTCCTTTCCCCTAATGGGCCCTCTCCCTCCGGAATTGGCCCATTAAGCCTTTTTGACCTTTTAATTGATTTTCTCTTTATTAAATAATTATGAATAAATGATTAAATCAATATTTAACATTCATTCACACATTATCTAATCTCCGTGGCCATGGAACACCTTCCACCTCCACTCCGGACATCCTCCGGATATACCGAAACCCTTCCGGTTTTCTCCCTTCTTTTCTTCGGCGATTCTACCGATCCTATAAATGCTCTCTAAGCATCATCAAGCCCTTAAGCGTGATACCCCACGGGTTGGGAACACTCTAGACATGGTCGGGACACTCCCGCACCAATGATCGACAGAGGGACCTGGATGGCCATGTGACCCCTGTGTGTTCCATGAAGATCTTTCATCGTTTGAACCGGGATAGTCGTGTCTTATTCCCTTTGTCATTCGATACTTGCATTGCCCGAGATATGATCATTGACATCACCATGTCGTGTTCAATCTCGTTACTGAACAATGCTACTTAACTCGTTCCGACAAGTGACATGATCGGGTCACGATGTTTAGGTTGGGTATTGGTTCATCATCTCATTCTCCGAATGAGATGACCTCATTTCCAACTGGCATAAATGCCACATGATCAGGAAACATGATCATCCGTTGACCAATGAACCAGTGACTAGAGTTTCACTGGGAACCCCTGGTTGTTTGTATATCACACGTGTATTGATGTTTCCACTCAATACAGTTATAGCAAGATATAAAACTTAATCATAAACTATATGAAATATGATAATAGTCCTTACTACTATTTGTCTCTAGGGCATATTTCCAACAGACAGGACGTACTACCGTGGGACCGTGCAGCCACACATAGTAGGCCCACCTCGTGGAGAAGGGCACGGTACCGACCAACCATCCCACCCACTTTTATGATCATAGCTTCAGGTGCGAGTGGCATAGTTGACATGTAATGCAATCAAAACATACAGAAATTAGTATGTATATCAATGACATACAATAGTACATCAGAGCTAGACCATCTAAAACAACAGAAAGAGAAATATTCAACGTCATACAGCAAGATCCAAATATCCTAGATAGAGATAATAGTGTTAGGATACATCCTCGTACATCACACATCATAGTATCAAGCAGAAGCGAAAACAAGATCTGAGTACGGATAAGAAGCAAATTGGCATAATATACCATAAAAATAAGCACATCCCACCCACAGATCTCATGAATCTCCATCCCCGGAATCTCTACACCTGATAGTCGTTGCCACCATCATCAGTCTCTTTGACCCAGTAACCTTCCTGAGAGTATACCTATCCATCTGAACCAAATATTTATCGTGTGAGACCCTAGGGGTACACAACAAGTACTAATGCATCTAAAGGGAATAACCTGGGGGTGAGCCAATTGTAGCAAACGATAATAGCTAAACAGTTCTAAAAAGACACGCTACACATCCTCCCAACCAGAGATGGACGAACGCTCGTTAATTAGTAACAATAGTGATATAAGTAACATAATTAAACATCGCTCGCCCTCCTTCTCGCTTATCGACGAGAAGACGGAAGAATATCCCATCCGGTGGCAATTTTATTAACCATTCCATGAGTATTGCACTATTTACTAGTCATGTCTTAGTCAAATTAAAGGCGGTGCTTTAGTTATGCTTGTCTATGATCGAGAAACTATGCTCCAAGTCGTCCATAACCGCGGACACGGCTTTTAGAAAGATTTACCCTGCAGGAGTACACAAATAGCAACACACACACGATCAACCTCGGAAAGAACCAAATAAAAAACAACGAGGCCTCACGACAATACATTCATAGGATTCATAAATTATTTCAGGGGGCCACCCCAATAAGCTACCCGCAACAAAGTTGGCCAGCTCCGAGACGGACCCAGGGTTTGTGACGACGGCGGTAAATGACTGGGAACCCAAAAGTGTGACCGGGCTTTTCGATATAGCATAAACGTGGCCATGGGGTTTCTAAATAGTACAGGCGCTCCACGGGCAATAATAAATAAAGCAGTAAAGCATGGAATAAGTATAGGATAGTAATAAAGCCCCAAACTAGTTTGTGGCTCCAACAAATAAAGTGTGAATCAAGCTCAGGCGAAGGGGAATCCATAGAGTCTCCTGAATGCGGATAGTAGGAATAGTCAAGGTACATGAATCAAGTATTCGGGGTCCTACGGGACACAAGTGAGCACGGAAGAACCAAATAACTGTTATTGCCCACCGGTGCTTCTTTCTTTAGTTATCCCATTACTACCAGTTTAAGTTGTTTAGGTACCTTGTTATCCAAAGACTCGCAAAAACCCTACACATGCAATTTTATGACTTGCATGGCCCAAACAACTCCTGTAGTAATGTCTCATAGGATTGAGGGTACAAGTTTCAGTGAAGTTTAAAAATAAAGGCTATGCAATACTTGGGATTCAATTTAATGCAATAGCGACTCAATGATGCAAGAATAAGATAGAAGCATAGGTACTATATGTATGCAAGCATAGGGAATTGCTTGCCTGATAGTTCAATTGAAGAATAGGAAGGATCCGGATAATACTCTTGAGGCTCTTGATCTCCTTGCTCAGTGTCTATCTGGATAAAAACCAAACACACAAGGGCCAAAATAAATATATTGCACAATCGAATAAATCGTATGCGACAAGCAAACAAGGTATGCCATAATGATATGACGCACAATTGCATGGTATAACATAGCATGGTATGGGTGAGGTGTGGAAACAAGAAATAAGCATTTTATTCATTTATTTAGGCATGTTTTATACCCATAACAGTACTGATTATTTAATATTTATATGATGCATGCTTAAATTCATATCATGGAATGCACTATTAGAACGGATCATGTCGTTGATTGATTTAAACATATTATTTGTCGAATTTGGATTTACGGAATTAAAGTTATAAATTTATTAAGATAAAGGCACTTATTAGCATTTAAATAATTTCGAAATTTTATATTGCTCAAAAATTATTTTGGATGGCATATTTGAATTCCTAGCATTTTTATTATCATAAGATATATATTATATGTATTATTTGGAATTATGAATTTAAAACAATATTTATTTAAATTATATTAAAAAGGGGTCAAATGTCAAAGGTTGATAGTTAGAGTTGACTCTGGTCAAATTTGTAAATTTGTTTGAATCCATATTTGATTTTGAATCATATTTTATTTTGAAAATTTTATCAAAATCAAATTATATAAAAAGATATGAATTATTTAAGATATAAACAAATTCTGGAATTTTATTTAATTAGAAAAACGCTGGGAATTTTGTTACACGGGATAACCCTGCCCACCGTCACAGACAAGTGGGCCAGGGAAGCTGCGGGCCCACTCGCGCGTGTCGCCTAGAGAAATGGCGACACGTGGGCAGTCCAGGGCTACAGGATAAGATTTCCAAAAGGTAGGGTTCCTTTTTATAAAATGTATGGGTCGGATCTGGTGTGTGGCCGATTGGTGGGGTCACTAGAGGGTCGCTGGGTTAAGGTGTAAAAGGTGCAGGGCATATCTGGGAAAAGGGGGGCGCGATCTCTAAAGAACACTATTCTTCTTCTGCCTATTAACTAACGACGCAACGCCATAGTGGCAAAACAACGGCGCGTTTGGACTCGAACTGACGACCTGGGGCACGAGCTGAAGGAACGGGACTGGTGCGGTGGTAATGGGTTGATGTCCGGTTAGGTTTCCGGTGCGGGTTATGCAGCAGCAACTTGACTATGACGACGCGAAAACGGTGGTGCCACCGCCAGCATGGTGGTGTCAAGGGGCACGACCAGGTCGGCTCAACGCATTCGACGTGGCACGACGAGGCGGATGCAGACATGCAAACGCGTGATAACGATGTGCTCTGCAGCGGTCGCGCGCAAGCAAAACGGCAACCAGTGGTGGCGTAGACAAAATGCTCGACAGAAGGCACGGGCGCTACAGGAAGCAAGCACGACAACGGTGATGTCTGGGAGGTTGCGGAGCTCACCGCGGGGTTGTTGATGACGATGGCGAAGCTCGGCGTGACGGTGATCTACGGAAGAGTTCGCAGCTGGAAAACTAGGGTTTCGGGAAGCTTCCTCGCGTTCTTCTTGTCCTGGAGCTTCTCCTCGTCTTCTTCGTGTACAGGCGCGGTCACGAGCGTCTCCTAGGTCTTTGATGTCTACGCATGTTTCAATTCTTGTAGACAGTGTTGGGCCTCCAAGTGCAGAGGTTTGTAGAACAGCAGCAAGTTTCCCTTAAGTGGATCACCCAAGGTTTATCGAACTCAGGGAGGAAGTGGTCAAAGGTGTCCCTCTGAAGCAACCCTACAATCAAGATACAAGAAGTCTCTTGTGTCCCCAACACACCCAATATACTTGTCAGGTGTATAGGTGCTCTAGTTCGGCAAAGAGACAATGAAATATAAGTAATATGGATGATTATAAGAGGTATTTGCAATCTGAAATAAGAGTGGCAGCAAGCAAACATGTAATAGGACAGATTGTAAACGGTGTTTCAATGCTTAGAAACAAGGCCTAGGGATCATACTTTCACTAGTGGACACTCTCATATAAATATCTTCTCTTCATTATGCTACCCTGAACTACTCTCCAATTGGACGATGTAGGGCTATAACAACACACCTTAAAGTTCGCATTCCCCATGTAGATAACCCCTCACTATCACCTTGAGCACTAGATGATTCCAACAAACACCACAATCTCATAGAGACATCCCACTCAAATTATACTCATGATAAGTATTTATGTAACCTTATCCAAAGTGCCACACGGTGTGCACACTTTCAACTTCACACACATGGGGATAAGTAGAGATTAATTAAAGCACTTGAGTAGCGGAATAGATCTATAGATTACAAAGCTCCTGATCTCATAAGATCACGCATAGAGAAAGAGATGAACACATAGCTACCGGTAGAGCCCTTAGCCTCGAGAGAGAACTACTCCCTCCTCATCATGGGAGTCAGCAACGGCGATGGAGATGGTGGTGGAGTCGATGGAGATGGATTCAGGGGCACTTCCCCGTCCCGACAGGGTGCCAGAATAGAGACTTCTATCCCCCGAATCTCCTCTTCGGTGGCGGCAGCGCTGCAGAACTTTTCGTGGAAATCTGATCTGGTGGTCTAGGGTTTTCGTCCCGGGGGGCTTTTATAGGCGAAGAGGCAAGGTCGGTGGGCGCCCGAGGGGCCCACACCACCCCTGGTGCGGCCTGGCCTGGTCCACACCACTGGGTGGTGTGGCCAGCCCCTGGCCCCTCTCCGTCTCATCTTCTGGCTCCGTGAGTCTTCTAGTAAAATATTGACTTTGGCTTTTGTCCGGTCCAATTCCGAGAATATTTCTTTTCCAGCTTTTCTGAAACCAAAAATAGCAGAAAATAGGGAACTGGCACTGTGGCATCTTGTTAATAGGTTAGTTCCAGAAAATGTATAAAAATACCTCAAAGTATAAAGAAAACATAAGAAAGTAGATACTAAACAAGCATGGAACATCAAAAATTATAAATAAGTTTACGACATATCAACATCCCCAAGCTTAACTCATGCTCGTCCTCGAGTAGGTAAGTGATAAAAATAATAATTTTTGAGGTGACATGCACCATCACAATCTTGATCAAGGTATTTGTAAAACATTGATAGCTGAGATCATAGTACTCTAACATAGACATGCAAGATATAGTTCTAACAATAAGACATAGCAACTATGTTGTAACATGAAAAGGTACAAACAAAAAATTCATGAGTAATAATGCTTTGAAATACGTTTGTTTGTTTCACATATAGAAAACATAACGAAAATGGTATTCAGCTTGTCCCTCATGGTGTAGCAAAACATAAATGCATAGGACACCTTCAAAGTTTATAAGGGTGACTAGATACAAATAGTTTAAGAACAAGCAATATCAAAGATATGAATCAATCAACAAGTTTTGGGACAATGCACATTAAACTAAGAATGACCACTATGCTCTCTCAATAGGTGCATAAAGATAGAAGATGGAGACTCAACATAAAAGTAAAACAAAGGCCCTTCATAGAAGGAAGCAGGGGTTCAAGTTTCATAATTATGGTACTTATTAGCTTTCAGCTCTCATTGCCCCTATCATAAGCATCTTTAGGTGATTAAGGTTAAAGTGAGCAAATATGAGGATTTGCCTGACAAGTTATAAGCTGAAAATCTCATGCCCCTTGCTTATGAGTACCGAACCTCATGCTACTCAACTTTAGTCACGAGTAAGTTCTTGTCATTGTAAGTAAATGTATATCATAGAGAACCGCCAACGGGGTACCCCTTGCCCCATGATACAGGAGCTTTCCCATATCAAAATGACAAGGCAACAAACAATGAGCATCTCAGCGATATTTTTATTTCCTATTTGCATAGGTTTTTATTTCCTATTTGCATAGGTTTTTTATTTCCTATTTGCATAGGGTTTTTTTATTAAGGATGCTTCACAGATTGCTCACTATGGTTATGCTGCAAGTTTCCACCATGATTAAGCATGGCTTAGGCTAGCCGCCCAGGCGTTTCTCTAACACATATACAAACTCAATGAGCCTTACAAGCTCCCCTTTCATTTCACACCGCCGTGATACATAAGCAAAAGAACATGATATCAACTAAATAAAGTGCAATATTGAAAGCGTTCCCCATGGTAATATGGTTCTTCTAATTCAAAACTTACAAGGCGCAAGCATATACGCAACATAGATGGGCACAATGGTTCAAGTTTATTAAGTGCAAGAAAGTAAAGTGTGCCATCAAGTTCGTGAGAGCTTTAATCACTAATTTTCACGTAACAAGTTTAATTCGGAATGTAGATAAAAACATGAATATACTTGGAATAGCAATAATGCTAATAGGTAGGTATGGTGGACTCTTTGGAATAACTTGGTTTTATTTGGAGTTGGATGCATGAGTGGAACTCATACTTGGTACATGTGGAGGCTAGCAAAACACTGGGAGCGACCAACTAATAGAGCAATAATGGCCATAATCATGTAAAGCGACAAAACATTATTAATTAAAGCATAAAGTGATATTACAAGTCGAAAACTAAATGATCATAGAGGCTATGGTGACTTGGTACAGTCTTAACATGGTGTGAGCATGAGCCAAGTCAACCCAAATAAAGCATAAAAGGAGAATACCACAATATTATTCTTGTGTATGCTAAAACAACGCATGATTCTTTAAAGACACATTAAGCAATCTCAATTGTTTGGAACAAGTCATGCTACAACAATAATTACTAAGCATAAAGTCAAAGCAATATCAAACATGGCATGATAGAGTCTAGGCCGTAGTCAAAACAAGACTCCTTTTGTACCACTTATAAGCATGAACTTTCCTACTATTTTCCAACACCAATCGAAAACCAAAGCTAAACGCAGTGCTAGCAAAGGAGAACACTCACAGAATAATAAGAGTGAAAACTAGAGTGTTCTAGGCAATGAATAATGAGGTGTGTATCTCTCCAAAAGAAGTGTGTTGGGATCCAACCAACTTATTTAAGCAAACCAAACAAAACTAAACTAAAAAACAAAGACGAATACGCTCCAAGAACAACAAAATTTGTGCATGAAACAATAAAAATGAAGTGTTTGGAAGAAAATCTGAGATTTTTATTGATGAAGAAGGGGATGCCTTGGGCATCCCCAAGCTTTGATGCTTGTACTTCTTGAATATTTCTTGGGGTGACACGGGTGGCATCCCCAAGCTTGAGCTTTTGTCCATACTTCATCTCATCACATTATTCTTCTCCTACACTTGAAAATTTCCTTCATACAAAACTTCACACAATCTTCATTAGCAATATTAGTGTATTCAAGATAATTGGTCCTATGGTTTCGTTTCATCACAAGTAAAACTTACATTAAAACACAAGCTACTATAGCAATTCCTTCTAAAATCTCAAGTTATCAAAGAGAACTCAAAGAGAAAGAGATTAAGAGGCAAATGCAAATAATGGCAGAAATCTGTCAAAACAGACCAATAGGTAAAAACCGATTTTTTTGAAGACCTTCTGTTGGTAAAATCGAAAAGTGCTAAACTAATGAAAGTTTGGTAATAACCTGGGGCATAAGCACAAAAAATTACATCTCAATCCGATGTACCGAGATTTTTCACGATTTTTTCAGTGACGAACAGAAATCTGTTTCGGGACAGCAACTTCCCCATATCTTACTTCCCTCTCATTAGAGGTTATTCTTGGCACAAAAACCACACAAAAAGGATAAGAAGAGGTTATTACAGAAGTAATAACTTATAAGACTGAACAAAACAAAAATAAACTGAAAGTAAAAATATAATGGGTTGTCTTCCAAAAGCTCTTTCTTTATAGCCATTAAGATAGGCATGATAATTTCAATGATGCTCACATAAAAGATATGAATTTAGAGTAAAAGAGAGCATCAAGAAGCAAATATAAAACATATTTAAGTCTAACCCACTTCCTATGAAAAATAATCTTGTAAATAAACAAGTCATGAAAGCACAAAGCAACAAGCACAGGAAAGCAAAACAAGTGCAACTTCAAAAAATTCAACATAAAGAGGGGAACCTTAATATTGTTGAGATACATAAAACCATGTTTCCTTCTCTCACAATAACTTTCAGTAGCATCATGAATAAAATTAACAATATAACTATCACATAAAACATTATTATCATGAGCCACATGCATATAATCATTATTACTCTCATCACCATAATCATCAAATATAGGAGGCATATTGTAATCATAATTAATTTTCTCCTCAATAGTAGGTGGACTGAAAATATCATATTCCTCATTGTGATCATCTTATATTGGAGGTATATTATCATCATAAACAATAGAATAGTTATCTTCCAAAGTATGTTCATTTGTAAACATATCATCATTGGAAGGAACATGGATATCACTAATAGTACAGCAATTATTAATATCATCATTTTCGGAATTGGTACCAAAGAGATTTTCAATATCAAAAGAAGTGTGCTTTTCTCAATCATGATCACTACTATAGGTAACAGGCATAAGAACATCATCGAGTGCAGACTCATCAAAAACTATAATAGTAGCAACGTGCTTCGGGGGAATACTGTTTCCTCTCTACTTTTACTCCTCCTTTTCTTCTTTTCCTTCTTCTCTTTAGGAGGGAGAGGCTTGAAAGGAAGCTTTCCCATATACCTGGTTTATTGTTAGAGACAATAGAAGAAACTTTGGAGGATTCCTCCTTTTTCATTAATAAGAACAAAACACATATTAGTCCTGTCATATTGTGGTAAAATCTCATCTTTTATAATATTTTGTATGTAAGTATTTGTATGGCAATTATCAACACAATAAAGATGACAACCATGCAGGACGCTATTCATATCAAAATCACTCATATCTACCAAAGAAGTTTTCTTGATAACTCTTCACACCCCAAAAATAATGTGTAACACCCTCGAATCGGCCCTACGCAAGTTTTAGCGATTTCCGCCAAACCCGCATAGAAAAGATTCAAAGATGCCCACCAGGCACTTGCGTGCGGGTGGAAAACTAAGTAATAACATTACACAGTAGTCCACGATGGAACCCACAGAACATATATATACAACAACGACTCCATGAGTCAAGAATACAGATATACAATACAATGATCCAAATCACCTTGAAAACGATAGAGCGTTCGACTACGGACAAGATGCAAATGGGGCTAAGAGCCCTAAAGAATAACCAATGGAATCCATAACCATGCCCAGGCCAAGACAGAAGGGTAATCCTTCTAACGACGTTGATCTCAAACCTGCTAAAACAAAAGGGGTGCCGACAAAGGGCAAAGGAAAAAGAGGAGCGTCAGTACTGAGGCCAGTACACGGCGAGGCTAGAATTTGGCGGCTCTCGCCTACATAGGTATGGTGGACTGAAGCGGCAGCGAAGCATGCACTAAACAACCTATAGAGACTCAATACAACTGTCGGCTATTAGAGATGGATAAGAGAGACCTATTCGGGACCAACCTGATACTACCACCAAACATACCCATACTGGTATTTCCCCCTCGAGACCAGATGAGGAAGTCATGCCGAGGAAACCCACACAGTTGGCAGTTTTATTCATTCATTCCATGGTGGTTGTCCAACTTACTATTCATATCAGGTACAAGTCATATTATAACAACAATCCTTTAGTTATAGTTGTCTATGATCGAGAAACTGTGCTCCAAGTCATCCATAACCGCGGACACGGCTTTTCAACAAGATTTAACCCTGCAGGGGTGCACCAAAGTATCCACATGCACTTCGACCCTTTTTGCTAGATCAATTAACATACACCCATCGGTATGTCGGCGGGGCCTAAGTCATGACGTTTCCCAGACCCAAAGCAAGTACATGTGGGGCCACCCCACTAAGCTACCCGCAACGAAATCGGCCGGCTCCGAGACAGACCCAGGGTTTGCGACGACGATGGTAAACAACTGGAAACCCGAAAAGTGTGACTAGGCTTGTCGATACCGCGAAAACGTGGCGCGATCCAAAACAGTACAGGTGCTCCACGCACAAATTAAATAAAGCAGCAAACATGGCATAAGTACAGAATAGTAATAAAGCCCCAAACTACTTGTGGCCCCCGGTACAGTACATTGAAATCAGGTCGTACGTTGATGGGGGTGCCCACACACCCCACCTGTGGTTAGCGCGCTCGATCTCGGAACAGGTGTCAAGAACTCGGGTCCTAGGGGACACTAGTGAGCGGTTAGAACCAAATAATTACTATTACCCACCGGTGCCTCTGCATTAATCTACCATCAACATTAATTAATAAGCTGTAATTAGAAACATGATCAACACCACCATTAAACATTTGCCAACCTCCCAACAACTGTGGAACATTGACGACGCGAGGCAACACCTGAGCAAGCAACTACGACTCGCAGGGCCAACTGTCTATCAAGCAACGGGTAATAGGAGGTGTCCAAGGCAATATAACGGTTGCAAGGAATATATCTGGCACGGAACACTAAAGCATCGAGACACGGATAGCAATAGATCAACAGGAGGAAGTAAAGACTATAAATACAAAATAGGTAGAAGGGGGAGAGATGCTCGTCTGGGAAACACTGCCGGAGATTCATATCCGAAGAACTTGTCGATTCTTGCATCAACTCATCGGCCTAATCCGCGAAGAAGCAAACACTAAAACAAACACCGGATGCACTATTTAATACTACAGCAGAAGAATCGGCATTTTTATGATATGATGCATGCCATGGGACAAATGCGATGCAATTAGGCAATATTAAGCGGAACCGGGGTCCCGATAATTAATGAGACGGTTCAAGTTGTTTAGATACCTCGCAAATTAAATGTTGTATTAACAAGGCAAATCCTGGCATCGGTCCGCTACACAAATTTGAATGGAGCCAATATAAGACTAGAATAGCCCGCATATGGTCTCCATATTTAACTATGAGGTGACTCGGCATAATGCCCCAAACCCACATGATGAGATGTATGGAAGCATGAACCATTTAACATGCAACAATTTATATAGATGAAAAATTACAAAATAGGGCTAGGGAAAGGGGTCACACATCAAGGTCCGAAGATCTTGGGGCTCGAAGGGGTTGGACGGGATCGGTCTTCGGACACCGGGAACGGGGCTCCAGGATCCGTGAGAAGATCTTAGCGTCTAGGGATCTCGGCGTCTTCGGATACCGAGTTTAGGGGTCTTCGATTTCGGCCCTCGGGTCCGTGTAGACGGTCATGGCGTCCGGGAAGGCGATCTTGCGGCTTCTCCCGCGGAGGAGATCTTGGAGGTTTCCGGCTTGTCGGTGATCTTGTCGACAATAAGATCTTGGCACGAGAGGGCACACGCGGCCGGACAGAGACCTTCGGGTGTACTCTGGTAGAAGATCTTAGAGCTCCTAGTGGCAACGGATTGTACCCATAAGTACAGATACATGTAGGATAAAACACAACACAGAACAAGACATGCTCGTGTGTTGGAGATGGCGACGGGGCAAACATTCACCATCTTCATGCAGGACCTCCACCACAGTAGCATGAAACAACGAAGGAGGGAAAATCTCCTGGCCAACGGGTCGGACTCGACCCGGTCGCACATGCGGTTCAGCTGGGCGGTGTAGCCATGGCCAGGGGAGCTGCGCATGCGGCCAAGGCCTGACAAGGACGGCGTCAGCGAGTCAGCAGCCTGTGGCGGAGACGAGCGTGAGGAGACGAGGGCCGATGGCGACGAGGGGGCGCGTGGCGCGTCTCAGCCCCCAGGCGGCGAACTTGTGGGCCTAGGAGGACGCGTGAGAGGAGGCTGGACGCATGTCGTAGCCAGAGGAGCTCGGGGAGGCCGAGGCGGACACAGGGGCCTGCGCTGCGAGGTAGATGGGGCCCAAAACGGCGCAACCGGCGTGGCTTGCAGAGGCGCGGGGGTCGACAGAGGCTGAGACGCCGGCGGAGAAGGGGGCTTGAGGTCGCAGGCGGCGCGCAACTGCCGGGCGGAGGAGGTGCGGCCGCGCGGAGGAGCTCCCACAGGCGAGGTCGCGAGGCGGAGAAGGGGCGGCCTGGTGGTGGGCAGGAACTCGGGCCGAGGGTGGCGGCTGCAGGCTTGACGCGGGGTTGGTGGGAGGAGGACGGAACGCATCGGGGAGAAGGCGTGTGATGGACGGGACAAACGAGGTGGGCCAGGGAAATGGGGATGGGGAGGTTGTGGAAGCGTGCGTGGCCAGAGTGGGGCCGGGGCGACCAGATGCCTCGCGAGGGGTGTGGGGATCGAGAGCGGGTCGGTGGGAGATGTCCAGGCGGCAGGTGGTTTTCGTGCGGGAGCGGGGCGCTGAGGCGGGAAAATAAAAGGAGGTGGGGCCTGGCGGGGTGAGGTGGCGGGCTGGGAGTGGCCAGGGCGAGGTGGCGATGGGATGGGAGGAGTTTGGTTGAGTGGATAGGGTAGGGTGAGGAGATGGGTTGTCTGGTTTTATTTATTGGGGGTGGCCGGCTGGGTCGGATCGTCCCGGTTCGGCTGCCCCCTAAAGATAATACAAATATTTTATTTGTTTAAAACGGGGCGTTTGAAATTTGTTTGTAGACGAAACAAAATAATCCGGAGATCCGATTTTAATTTGAAATAAAGATGGGGCGTTTAGAAAACAAAACCAGGCTTTTCGAAAATAGTTTTGAGACAAACCATGCATGATGATGACGATGCTTAAATACAATGTGTCATGATGACATGAGCATGCGGTCATGATGATGCAATGCACAAAAACACAGCGATTTTCTAGTAGTGGTTTTAGCGGGATGCCACAATTCGACACCACTAACAAGAGATCTCGCCCTCGAGATCCGCCTCGTGGTACCGGGAAGAAGGTCGGCGATCTGAATCTTCTCGTTTCGTGTAGATGCTCGCGACACCACTAACAAGAGGTCATTGTCCGTGATCGTCGAGAGAACACTCCGGGAAACAAAGGACGAAGGTAAAGGTATCCACAAATAAAGCCACCTCTAACTTCGATAGAAAGAGAGAACTGATGCATTCTCATCCACTTCAATGTACACGAGCAAATAAAGTTAGTCGGCATGGGGGCCAATCCATCACGCACCCAAACTATTACTCCGCACAATCAGTAGAAAAGCGTGAAACCATTCTCGGAATCAGACTGAAGATCTCGACAATCGAGGTTCGGAACAAAGGAGTCTTGCAGGCTCTACATCGGATCTGGCGTAGATGATGTCGTCGCGTCGGAAAACACCGGAAGGCACAACAAGGAACAAAGAATGGTACCACAGATAAAGGATCACTCAGATAGCATGAAGTCCGGAGGTAGAAACACCATTGCCAAAGGAGGAAGCGAAACCCTGAAGGTACGACGGAACCCAACCACGAGAAATCCTAGACTTGAAGAAAGGTAAGAGAGCAGATTTAAAACACGCAGAGGTAAGAGGAGAATAGCAGAGGGGTAAGGAGTAAAAGCAGACCTCATCAGATCTATCCAACCAATTTTGCAAAAATAGTTTTGACACTCTACATCGGTCGTTAGCTAGGTTATCCTACAGGCTGGACCAGTGGGGTATCGTAACTGCTAGGCTCTGATACCACTCTGTAACACCCTTGAGTCGGCCCTATGCAAGTTTTAGCGATTTCCGCCAAACCCGCATAGAAACGATTCAAAGATGCCCACCAGACACTTGCGTGCGGGTGGAAAACTAAGTAATAACATTACACAGTAGTCCATGATGGAACCCACAGAACATATATATACAACAACGACTCCATGAGTCAAGAATACAGATATACAATACAAAGATCCAAATCACCTTGATAACGATAGAGCGTCCGACTACGGACAAGATGCAAATGGGGCTAAGAGCCCTGAAGAATAACCAATGCCGTCCATAACCCTGCCCAGGCCAAGACGGAAGGGTAACCCTGCTAACGACGTTGATCTCAAACCTGCTAAAACAAAAGGGGTGCCGACAAAGGGCAAAGGAAAAAGAGGAGCGTCAGTACCGAGGCCAGTACACGGCAAGGCTAGAATTTGGTGGCTCTGGCCTACATAGGTATGATGGACTGAAGCGGCAGCGAAGCATGCACTAAACAACCTATAGAGACTCAATACAACTGTCGGCTATTAGAGAGGGATAAGAGAGACCTATTCGGGACCAACCTGATACTACCACCAAACATACCCATCCTGGTATTTCCCCCTCGAGACCAGACGAGGAAGTCATGCCGAGGAAACCCACACAGTTGGCAGTTTTATTCATTCATTCCATGGTGGTTGTCCAACTTACTATTCATATCAGGTACAAGTCATATTATAACAACAATCCTTTAGTTATAGTTGTCTATGATCGAGAAACTGTGCTCCAAGTCGTCCATAACCGCCGACACGGCTTTTCAACAAGATTTAACCCTGCAGGGGTACACCAAAGTATCCACACACACTTCGACCCTTTTTGCCAGATCAATTAACATACACCCATCGGTATGTCGGCGGGGCCTAAGTCATGACGTTTCCCAGACCTAAAGCAAGTACATGGGGGGCCACCCCACTAAGCTACCCGCAACGAAGTCGGTCGGCTCCGAGACGGACCCAGGGTTTGCGACGATGGCGGTAAACGACTGGGAACCCGAAAAGTGTGACTAGGCTTGTCGATACCGCGGAAACGTGGCGCGATCCAAAACAGTACAGGTGCTCCACACACAAATTAAATAAAGCAGTAAACATCGCATAAGTACAGAATAGTAATAAAGCCCCAAACTACTTGTGGCCCCCGGTACAGTACTTTGAAATCAGGTCGTACGTTGATGGGGGTGCCCACACACCCCACCTGTGGTTAGCGCGCTCGATCTCGGAACAGGTGTCAAGAACTCGGGTCCTAGGGGACACTAGTGAGCGGTTAGAACCAAATAATTACTATTACCCACCGGTGCCTCTGCATTAATCTACCATCAACATTAATTAATAAGCTGTAATTAGAAACATGATCAACACCACCATTAAACATTTGCCAACCTCCCAACAACTGTGGAACATTGACGACGTGAGGCAACACCTGAGCAAGCAACTACGACTCGCAGGGCCAACTGTCTATCAAGCAACGGGTAATAGGAGGTGTCCAAGGCAATATAACGGTTGCAAGGAATATATCTGGCACGGAACACTAAAGCATCGAGACACGGATAGCAATAGATCAACAGGAGGAAGTAAAGACTATAAATGCAAAATAGGTAGAAGGGGGAGAGATGCTCGTCTGGGAAACACTGCCGGAGATTCATATCCGAAGAACTTGTCGATTCTTGCATCAACTCATCGGCCTAATCCGCGAAGAAGCAAACACTAAAACAAACACCGGATGCACTATTTAATACTACAGCAGAAGAATCGGCATTTTTATGATATGATGCATGCCATGGGACAAATGCGATGCAATTAGGCAATATTAAGCGGAACCGGAGTCCCGATAATTAATGAGACGGTTCAAGTTGTTTAGATACCTCGCAAATTAAATGTTGTATTAACAAGGCAAATCCTGGCATCGGTCCGCTACACAAATTTAAATGGAGCCAATATAAGACTAGAATAGCCCGCATATGGTCTCCATATTTAACTATGAGGTGACTCGGCATAATGCCCCAAACCCACATGATGAGATGTATGGAAGCATGAACCATTTAACATGCAACAATTTATATAGATGAAAAATTACAAAATAGGGCTAGGGAAAGGGGTCACACATCAAGGTCCGAAGATCTTGGGGCTCGAAGGGGTTGGACGGGATCGGTCTTCGGACACCGGGAACGGGGCTCCAGGATCCGTGAGAAGATCTTAGCGTCTAGGGATCTCGGCGTCTTCGGATACCGAGTTTAGGGGTCTTCGATTTCGGCCCTCGGGTCCGTGTAGACGGTCATGGCGTCCGGGAAGGCGATCTTGCGGCTTCTCCCGCGGAGGAGATCTTGGAGGTTTCCGGCTTGTCGGTGATCTTGTCGACAATAAGATCTTGGCACGAGAGGGCACACGCGGCCGGACAGAGACCTTCGGGTGTACTCTGGTAGAAGATCTTAGAGCTCCTAGTGGCAACGGATTGTACCCATAAGTACAGATACATGTAGGATAAAACACAACACAGAACAAGACATGCTCGTGTGTTGGAGATGGCGACGGGGCAAACATTCACCATCTTCATGCAGGACCTCCACCACAGTAGCATGAAACAACGAAGGAGGGAAAATCTCCTGGCCAACGGGTCGGACTCGACCCGGTCGCACATGCGGTTCAGCTGGGCGGTGTAGCCATGGCCAGGGGAGCTGCGCACGTGGCCAAGGCCTGACAAGGACGGCGTCAGCGAGTCAGCAGCCTGTAGCGGAGACGAGCGTGAGGAGACGAGGGCCGATGGCGACGAGGGGGCGCGTGGTGCGTCTCATCCCCCAGGCGGCGAACTTGTGGGCCTAGGAGGACGCGTGAGAGGAGGCTGGACGCATCAGACGCGGTCGCAGCCAGAGCAGGTCGGGGAGGCCGAGGCGGACACAGGGGCCGGCGCTGCGAGGTAAATGGGGCCCGAAATAGCGGAGCCGGCGTGGCTTGCAGAGGCGCGGGGGTCGACGGAGGTGGAGACGTCGACGGAGAAGGGGGCTTGAGGTCGCAGGAGACGTGCAACTGCCGGGCGGAGGAGGTGCGGCCGCGCGGAGGAGCTCCCATAGACGAGGTCGCGAGGCGGAGAAGGGGCGGCCCGATGGTGGGGAGGAACTCGGGCCGAGGGTGGCGGCGGCGGCTGCAGGCTTGACGCGGGGTTGGTGGGAGGAGGACGGAACGCGTCGGGGAGAAGGCGCGTGATGGACGGGACGAACGAGGTGGGCCAGGGGGATGGGGAGGTTGCGGAAGCGTGCATGGCCAGGGTGGGGCCAGGGGCGACCAGATACCTCGCGAGGGGTGTGGGGAGCGGGAGCGGGTCGGTGGGAGGTGTCTAGGCGGCAGGTGGTTTTCGTGTGGGAGCGGGGCGCTGAGGCGGGAAAAGAAAAGGAGGTGGGGCCTAGCGGGGTGAGGTGGCGGGCTAGGAGTAGCCGGGGTGAGGTGGCGCTGGGGTGGGAGGAGTTTGGCTGAGTGGATAGGGTAGGGTGAGGAGATGGGTTGTCTGGTTTTATTTATTGGGGGTGGCCGGCTGGGTCGGATTGGCCCGGTTCGGCTGCCCCCTAAAGATAATACAAATATTTTATTTGTTTAAACGGGGCGTTTGAAATCTGTTTGTAGACGAAACAAAATAATCCGGAGATCCGGTTTTAATTTGAAATAAAGACGGGGCGTTTAGAAAACAAAACCAGGCTTTTCGAAAATAGTTTTGAGACAAACCATGCATGATGATGACGATGCTCAAATGCAATGTGTCATGATGACATGAGCATGCGGTCATGATGATGCAATGCACAAAAACACAGCGATTTTCTAGTAGTGGTTTTAGCGGGATGCCACATAATGTAAGTTCATCATGCTAGGAGTGATCATGTTATCACAATACAAACTTACAGTACTCATTGGATTAGAGGGCTATTATTATGGCCTGAGAATTGAAAATTGAGATGACCCACTTCAAAGCAAAGTTCACAAGTAAAAGGATACAGGGCACAAACTTTTTTACCAAGATCATTTAGAGCCCTATGCCACGTTCTAGTTTTTTCATTCCTGTGGGTGATACAATATTCTTCTTCAATTTGGTTCTTTTCACAAAGTCTATGTACTCCACAAAAATTAACATGCTTATAAGAAATAGTACTTTCAGATGTTTGAGCATGTTTATTGCTATCATTAATAACAACTTCATTTTTCATGCAAGTGTCTTTAAAAGAGTCATGATACATGTCCCATTTTTCTTTAGGAGCATTAATATGAGAAGCAAAGGCTCTACAACAATCAACAATAACTTGAGGATCAAGACCATATTTAGCACTAAGCTCTTGAAAATCAGCAATTTCAGTGAAAGACTTAATGTAATCATACTCATAGTTTATACCTAGTTCTTTACCTTTGTCATTATCCCAATCTTCGGTATTTCTTTGAATTGTTTCAAGAAGATCCCACTTAGCTTTGACCTCTTTACTTGTGAAGGATCCCTCTAAACAGGTATCTAGATAGTCCTTTTAATGTCCTGAAAGCCTTGCATAAAAATTATTAATAACAATATTACTAGGGATCTCATGCATGGGACATTTGAGCATTAGTGACTTCAATCTCCCCATGCTTGGGCAATACTTTCTCCATCATGAGGATGGAAATTATAAATATAATTCCTATCTTTATGAATTTCATGAGGAGGATAAAATTTAGAGTAAAAGAGAGATTCAAGTTCCTTCCACTCCAAATGATGAGGATCGTCTAGTAGCTCATACCACTCCCTTGCTTTGCCCTTAAGTGATAAAGATAATAACTTCCTCTTAACTTGGTTCACTGAAATACATGCACACTTGAACAACTTGCATAATTCATGTATAAAGAGTAAATGATCACTAGGATGGATAGTTCCATCTCCAAAATAACAGTTATTCATAACACGTTCAACAATTTCCATAGGTATTTCAAAAGGGATGCTTTCAGTATGTGGATTTAAAATATCACAAGTATCATTAGAATTACCACATATAGGAGATAATGTATCATCGGAGCAAATTTTCTTCTTAAAGCTGGGGAACTAAAAAGATCATTTTCATAAACACTAACTTCCCCAAGCTTAGACGTTTCCATAGAATTAGTAACAAAGGTGTTCAAAAAATCATACTTATAACATTGCTATTAGCATGCAAAGAAAGTTCCATGGGTCTTTTAATTTCCTTTTCAGACCATTCATGTTCTACCTTAGGAAAAATACTAAAAAGCTCTCTAATTTTGTTGTTGTTTTCCATTAAGCCTAACTAGTGAAAATAAAAACAAGAAACAAAAAGATATAATTGCAGAATCTAAAGGAAATAACTTCGAGCACTCACACACTAGCACAGTGCTAGAAGATGGCTTAGTAGCCAGAGGATGTGAGTACCTTTTACCTTACCTCCCTAGCAACGGCGCTAGAAAATAGCTTGATGTCTACGCACGCTTCTATTCTTGTAGACAGTGTTGGGCCTCTAAGTGCAGAGGTTTGTAGAACAGCAACAAGTTTCCCTTAAGTGGATCACCCAAGGTTTATCGAACTCAGGGAGGAAGTGGTCAAAGGTATCCCTCTCAAGCAACCCTGCAATCAAGATACAAGAAGTCTCTTGTGTCCCCAACACACCCAATACACTTGTCAGGTGTATAGGTGCACTAGTTCGGCAAAGAGACAATGAAATATAAGTAATATGGATGATTATAAGAGGTATTTGCAATCTGAAATAAGAGTGGCAGCAAGCAAACATGTAATAGGACAGATTGTAAACGGTGTTTCAATGCTTAGAAACAAGGCCTAGGGATCATACTTTCACTAGTGGACACTCTCATATAAATATCTTCTCGTCATTATGCTACCCTGAACTACTCTCCGATTGGACGATGTAGGGCTATAACAGCACACCTTAAAGTTCGCATTCCCCATGTAGATAACCCCTCACTATCACCTTGAGCACTAGATGATTCCAACAAACACCACAATCTCATAGAGACATCCAACTCAAATTATACTCATGATAAGTATTTATGTAACCTTATCCAAAGTGCCACACGGTGTGCACACTTTCAACTTCACACACATGGGGATAAGCAGAGATTAATTAAAGCACTTAAGTAGCGGAATAGATCTATAGATTACAAAGCTCATGATCTCATAAGATCACGCATAGAGAGAGAGATGAACACATAGCTACTGGTAGAGCCCTTAGCCTCGAGAGAGAACTACTCCCTCCTCATCATGGGAGTCAGCAACAACGATGGAGATGGCGGTGGAGTAGATGGAGATGGATCTGGGGGCACTTCTCCGTCCCAGTAGGGTGCCAGAAAAGAGACTTATGTCCCCCGAATCTCCTCTTCGGTGGCGGCGGTGCTGCGGAACTTTTCATGGAAATCTGATCTGGCGGTCTAGGGTTTTCGTCCTGGGGGGCTTATAGGTGAAGAGGCAAGGTCGGTGGGCGCTCGAGGGGCCCACACCACCCCCTGGCGCGGCCTGGCCTGGCCCGCGCCACCAGGTGGTGTGGCCAGCCCCTGGCCCCTCTCCGTCTCGTCTTCTAGCTCCGTGAGTTTTCTCGTAAAATATTGACTTTGGCTTTTGTCTAGTCCAATTCCAAGAATATTTATTTTCTAGCTTTTGTGAAACCAAAAACAGTAGAAAATAGGCAACTGACACTGTGGCATCTTGTTAATAGGTTAGTTCCGGAAAATGTATAAAAATACCTCAAAGTATGAACAAAACATAAGAAAGTAGATATTAAACAAGCATGGAACATAAAAAATTATAGATACGTTTACGACATATCAGTCTTCCCCGTCGCCTGGTGCTCCTCTCCTTCTTCCTCTCCTTGCCGGAGTAAGGTGAAGCCGAGGTTAATGACTATGGGGTAGGTGGCTAGCAGTAGTTGATGGGGAGAAACAGAGGGGTTGGGCAACACCCATGGGTTGAATCTGGATTGAGCCAGGGGTGCTGTGGTTGGTAGATGAGGACAGGGGAGCAGGGAACTCGAGTTAGGGTTCGGCCAAAAAGCAACTCGGGTTGCTTTTCCCTACTTCTATATCCTCTCTCTCTCTCTCTCGGGCAGGTAAGGTGGAGGGCGACCAGGGGTTAGCAGGGTAGGCCTAGGGTTCAACTTGGGTAGCAAGAAGGAGTGGGATGGGGTGTGGCTTGATTAGAGGGAAAAGGTGGAAGCACATGGCCATGGCATACATGCCATGGTCACATGGTGGCCTCGAGTGGTTAGGTGATTAGGTTAGAGGGGGTGATAGCTGATTAGATGGGGTGGTGGCATGGTGGTGTTGTGGTTTGGTCCAACCAAACCAAGAGAGAGCTCGGGTTAGGATAGATAGATTTAGTTTTTATTTAAATTCAAATGTTTGTTTTGATTTATTTTTGAAGCCATGCAAACTCATACATAGTCAACGGTGGAATTAGGGTATCTAGGTGGATCCTTGTATCTCCTATCCAAGCTTAGACAAGACATGAAGAAAATAAGAAGGAACTAAGGTGGACCAAGGTCACCTATGTGAATTAATTCAAATATGATCCACGTGGAGGGAAGATGGTGCATGATTGCATGGATCATGCATGTCTAATTAATGCATGCTCCATTTTGTGAAAACAAGCTAGATCCCATAACAACCATGTAATTCAAGCAAGCTTCCAAAATTGAATAAACCCACCAAAAATGTTTAGGAAGCTTTCCAACACATGTGGTATGTCAAAATCATGGTCATGCATGAATAAGAATGTGGCCTATGCTAGTGTGTAGATAACACTATTTTATCATCTAGCCACACTACAATTCAAACATGATCCTAATTCCACAAACCACATGTGAGGTGATCTCCCCACTTCACATGGTAAACAAAGGTGGCAACATGCTTCCATACAGAATATTGTGAAAACAAGTATAGCCATTGTATGGGAGCATGTAGAGAGTAGAAGGAACCATCCTCAATTATCCCTGAGCTAGAAATAATATCCAAAAGAAAAACATGGGCTCATATATAATTGGATGGTGGAATTATAAGGTGGTAACAAAGAAAGGTGGTGGAGTCAAGAAAAGATATACCCCCATCTCAACTTGGGCACGATGCAATATATGAAGAAGCAAATACAATATATCAAGAGGCAACTACAAGTGATACAATATATAATGCATATGTGATAAGAACCAAATAAAGGGGTTTTTTATATGATGCTCAAATGCAAGGTGGCATGGTGACATGAGAATGATATAATGATGATGCAAGAATAACATGTAGAAAGTATCATTTTATTAATATACCATGTATCATTACAGATGTTAGACAGATGGGATGCTACAATCCATGTGCTTATCACAACCAAATAAATAAAATAACAACTTGCCAGAACACTTTCTCCCTTGAGTTATTCGCTTTTACTTTTACTTGTTTTTTACTTTACTTGCAATAGTTCTACTTTTTGTATTACTTTCAACACTTTATAGTTTTCTAGTTAGAAGTAAAAAAGTACCTTACACACTCTAGTTCATTGCTTTGCACAAAAGGCATATAAGTGGGTTATAGGGCTTTAGATAATAGATAGTTTACCTTCAGCTCCTTATGAGTTCGACACACAAATACTTATCGAATTATGCTACAGTGATTCCCTTTTGTTAGGGATTATAGAGTACTTTTCTGGCACTGTTTCCGAAGAGCGTAGCGCTAATCTTCTATTCTTGTTTGCATTGCTAGTTTATTTTTAGCAACTAAAATATAAAACTAAAACTCAAAAAAATTATAAAATGTAAATATCAAAAATACTCTTGTTATGAGCACAAGTATGGATATACATGACAGTCTGTTTATGTACCTGTGTGCTGCTAAAATTTCTAAGAAACACTAGACCATGTAGGCACGTGTTGCCGCACCCATCCTTTAGATAAGTTGATTGATCATATGAATATAGAAAATACAGGATTTCCAATTCTAGCAGGAAAAGGAGGGAAACAAATACTCAATTTAAAGTGAGTAAATAGAATTCCATATAAAGTATTTAAACCACATACATCAGAATAAAAGGTTGCTGGGCTTTGTTCTTTAAATTATATAGTATGATTTTTGAAAAATAAATTCACATCGTAGGGGCCTCCCCAATAATTCCAGGTCGAAAAAATAGTGTGCTTACTCTCTTGAGTACAAAAATAAAAGGTCGACATTGGGTATCTAGAGGAAAACGAACTATATTACTTTTGGAAGTATCAAACGAAGAGAGAGAGCTTAACATAAAACAAACAGTCACCTAAGGCAATATCCTTTTAAAACACAATCGTGAAAATATGCAAAATCTTGGATTATTCTGCTCACATAGCAATGGTTCTCTCAAAACATAGGACGGACATACCTCAAATGACAACACAAAGTTGTCATAACCTCACGCAACAGAATGATTGTACATAGCCAGCATAACTATTAAAAAAACTAAAGAATTGCATATGATGAAGGTCTGTAGAATATCTACATGTCCTTATTAGTGAACTGAAGCCGACAAACCATCCTTGTCTTAGACAAGCTATAGTTTCTTCTTTGTCGAGTAGGTCTTATGTTTTCTATCCTCGGCCTACAAATCATATGTATACTACCATTAGCTTATCTGTATGTTAAATAAATCGAATTAGAACCAATTGATTTTTATGATCTGATTGGTGATATAATTTTGGAATTGTTGTTAGTGCTATTGGAAGCATCAGCTGCAGCAAAATGCACATTGCCCGCAGACTGTCCAGTGGTGGCTTCTGCCATACAGTCTGAAGACAACTAAAGGGGCAGGGAATTATTTAGAAAATCCCGGTAAAGAAAGAAATGATTATACATGTGTATTAAGTATCGTTTGTTGCAATCGCATGGAAGATTTGTATTGTGTATTTATTGTTTGGTTACTGCTAGGGTTGTCATCAATGCCAGTGTTAACCTACTGTAGGATCCTACCATAGGATCATTTTATAGGTCAGCTGGTTAGAGTGGAATATACTTGATGCAAAATATATAATTGTAGTTCATTGTAATTACATTGCTTTTAAGTGTAAGAGCATCAAAGCATGTATCGGAGATGGCCTGTGAGTCAAGAAGAAAAAGGTTACAAAATGAATAAATAGATTTTTTGTTTTCTATGTTAAATAAAGAGCACATACCTTCATAGCTCGCACTTGACCAGAGCTAAGCTTGCTGAATTTATTTTTTGTTTACATTATTAATCTGGAAAGACACCTGGCCATAGTGAAGTCCATTTTCATTTGTATTGAAGTCCAAAGTGAGTTTCTGAGAGATCGGTGTTGATATCCCTACCGGATCAACAAACGAAGGACTTGATACACTGCACATTAGAATTTGAAGTCTCCTTCCGATGATATACTTGTAAACTGTGGAAAAAAATACAAATTCAGCTTCACCTGACACATCGACACCTATAACTCAGAATTTGTATCTTGGAATGAAAATTGGACACTACATAGTTTAGAGAGAAGTAGATGGCATTGTGATTATAGAATGTTATATTGGCATAGTAGAGGCATCGCTACATTTTTGTTGCCGCAAACAAATGAATTTCCAGTTTGAAATGCTTTCTTGTGGCACAACTGGCAGGAAGGAACCACTAACGTCCAGAAGCTAACCTCATAATTGTGGGTGGCATTACTTGTTGATATGAAATAAGTTCAGCAATTAGGGCATGCGTATGTAGTAGTTTTTAATATTAGTGAAAAAGAAATTTTGGCACAAGAAACCCATTAGATCTATGTGAATTCACTAATCTAATGGCAACAATCTCAGGTTTATCCCTATTCAACGATGTATTGTACTAATCATTGCATGCCAACATCACCCTTAGGAGCAAGTATTTCCAAGAGGATGAGAAAGTACCAAGCAGCTATGCATGATTAAACTTACACCTATGCATGATTAAACTTACACCTACATTTGTTGTGATGTGTAAATCATAGTTAGAAAAAATATTTCCATGATTACAGTTATTCGATATTTTCAGGAATATTAGGGTTGATATATAAATCTTCTCAACATCGATGTAGCTTATTGTTGGATTCCCTGAGCATGTGTCAAAAATACATACCTAGGTAGCTGTTCATGAGAGTGCCAATCAAAAAGTACTATTATGTTCTTTTTCATGCTGCACTTTCACCTTTTCTATGGAGTTTGTTTAATCAAAAACTCCCTTTAATAGCCTTGTATATATCTTTGCATGATTTGACAAAGAAATTTCTGATCCGGCAATAATTCCCTTCATAAGCTTTTCTCTGAACTTCAATACATTAACCGAGAGAATTTCACCATACATCATGCTACCCTACGTAGGTATTCAGCAATAAGTAGATGGTCAAATTGTTGTAAAATTAGCACAGAAAAAATCATAAAGAACATAGAACAGACATGTTCGCCTGACGCGGCAACCCTACTCGCTGGGCGGCGCAGAGGGAGCTGCAGATCATGGGTAACGGCGGAGGGCGGCCAAGGTGGCGGGTGTAGCGAAAGGTGTGAGGGGCAGCACAAATGGTGGTGAGTGTGGGGGGGGGGCAACAAGCCAGTCGGGATGGGCAAGGGAAGAGATGATACCCATAATCACGACACTTCTCCGTTAACCCTCTTCCTCCGACGTTGCCATCACGGTGAAGGGGATAGTCGCTGGCGGCGTAGTGAAGGAGAGGAGGAGGCGATAATCCACATGTAGAGAGGGCATCCACGCTAGGTGGTCTTTGTTCAGGCCCAAATCAACCACGTACCATAGATTTGTGCTCCAGAGGAGCGTCCCCTAGGGACATCCAGCCAACGACCGATCAGCCGGCCAGCCAGCCAGGAATAGCGATGTCGTGAAGATGGACGACACGAAACTTTGGTGCGCTGAGTGTGCCATGAGATGCCTCTGTTTGTCCCAGTTTTAATATCCCTAATAGAGAATCAAGAGAAGGGATAAGATTAGAATGTTTGCTAATGAGTTGCTTCAATACCATGTCAAAACTTGTTTCTCTAAACAATATGGTAGACACTTTGAATTTCAATGTATGTTCCATGAAGAATGTGTTATACCATCTTACCATAAAGGTAATGATGCTCATTTAGGGATGAAACAAGTAGAGCAATTTATTATGTTTATGGCAGCTTATCAATTAGAAACCTTCATTGATGAACATGAAACTAATCTTGTAGCTAATAAATTTAAATGTGTAATCACTCTTATCATCAATTATTGCATAACCAACTTCATAGTAACTGTTTATGTTGTTGACTTCAATAAGAGGGGAATCGCTATCCAAGAGAGCACTAATATTTTGCAGGAATAGAATGTTCAAAGCATAAGCTTATGGATGCCCATGCAACCCCAAGAAGAGGAAAATGAAGAACAAGTGGAGGAAGAATGGAGTAGCTACCCATTTCCTACTCCCAACATTGGTAACACACAAATTCTCATGAATAGCCCTTGTTACATAATTGCAAATGATGATGATTCTTTATTTCCTAATAGTTCTCTATGTGGAACAATTATATCTGATATATGGGAGGATGAAAGTGATATAATTGAGTTATATGATCCAGTATAATCATTAGATGACTTGTCTTTATGTGGTGATTCTATTCAAAACTATGTGATTGGGTTAACTTTTGATGCTTGTAAATATTATGAAAGAGGAAGAAATAAGAGCCATATTTATGTTTCCACTTTATTTAAAATGCAACCTATTGATCATTATCTGCATTGTCTACCACAAAATTGTTGTTATTTATTCATATACAAAATGTCAATGCATAGGAAGATTGTTAGACTTAAAAGTCAATGGTTATGTGCTTTGTGGCGTGCTCCATATATTTTCCAGTACTATTCAGTTTGAGCACACCTTTGTATCGTTGTAACATGTAAACTAACTTTAGCTACTATTCTCTAACAATTATTTTAATAGTTTAACTACAAATAAATTTTGGAAAGTAAATGAGAAAAATAAGTAGTGAAAAATTTGGGGTTGGCCTTGAGCATGTGTTGTTCATGCCAATGAAACCATTGCAAAAGTCTATATCATTAAAACTTTTCCCATAATAAAATAAAATAAAAAGAGTGTTTCCTTGTACATATTTTCTTCTTGAATAAATTGGTTTCCTAATAATAAGTTTGCATCTTGGTTAAAACTATTATATCATTTGTATGGAGAACTAACCATTTTACATACACTAAAAGTATTATAGAAATAAAAATATTTCGTTGTTTGATACGAAACATGAGATGAAAAGAAAGAAGTAGAGGTCAAAAACTAGCAAAACCACAAGTTTGAGGATGTCCCCGCATCTCGCTCTTCTTCCCTACCCCGTGGCTGCCTATATATGCTCTCAACTCTATATGTGAATTCTAGATAAGAATAAAGTAAAGAGATAGGATAGAGCTTTGCTCCATCCATACATAGATACTTAGACCTCTAGATTAATCTATGAGTTATACAAGATCTTTTCAAGCACTTGATCTTTCTATGGAGTCGGATTCCATTGATACCTAGTCTACCCTTTTTAGATTCTACTTGGAGCAGTCTCTTCTCCTAGATTCTATTAAGGTCTTGCCAATCTCTTTCAAGGGATTCTACCCATAGTACCCCTTGTGATTCTAATCGATTGCTGGTTCAGGGTAACAAGACTAAATCGGATTTAAGTGTGGTGTGTGTTTGTATCGCCTTCTTCATTGAGTTTATTATGTTCCTAAATCCCACACGAATTTGTGAAGATCGGGCATCCCCTAGGGGTCATCCCTTAACAAATTGTAGGGAGAGAAGCACATCATTTGATAATAAAGTTTAGATCCTACTATTCTTGTACGCGGCATCTCTGATCGGCTCGTGTGTACTACAACTTTAACTATACTCTTGCTCCGTGTCATTGTACCAATTAATTCTACACCTAGGAAAACTTTTCTATGTAATAATTTTACGAGCTGGTGTGGTGATAGGTGGTTGGTCCTAATTTTCTCCCTTTTCTCCCTTAAGTTGTGGATCACGAAATGATCGGGTGTGCATGGGATGGCTGTCCTAGGATTTTTTTTCCGTACTCCCTTCGTACCTTATTATTGGGCTACTGCGTTTTTTGAGAGTACCACAATTAACTTCTCTGCGTACCAAATAGCCTCACAATCTTCCCTCTGTTTCCTTGCGTGGACATATTTGACCGCCAGTTGTTTTCTTTGCATGCAGTGTGAAACCACTCTGGAATACTACTTCTCTCTACAAACACCACACCTATGTTTTAGAGTTTTGCTAATTCAGCCGAATGATGCGGTACGGAGGGAGTATGAAACTCCGTACGAAGGTTTGGGAGCCTTAAAAAAATAATGGAAGTGGAAGGAGTGCAAAAACTCAAAATATCAATTGCACCGAAAATTGGCGGCACAAATCTTTGGGATTCGCTCCACGTTTCCGAAAATCGAAAGCCGCGGCCGAAATTGGCAGTACAATCGTTGGATTGAACAAACCCTCCTTCCATTCCCCTCCTCTCGGTGGTCTTGTTCATTGCTTTCTTCTGGAAAAAAAAATAGACCTAGCCGGAGAGAAAGAAATGGCCGAGGTGAATTCGTACGAGGAGCTCCGCAGGAAGCAGGTGGAGGAGAACAAGCGAAAGCTGGAAGAGCTTCGCCTGCACCACCTTTCCGCCGCCGTTCGCGAGGCCGGCGCCAAGCCCAAGCCGGTCCGTCAGATCGATCCCCCCCTACCTCCAACTCTTCCTTTTGCTCCGGGTCATCCTTTGTCTTCCCCGTGACTACTCTTGTTTGGTTGGTGTCGCAGAAGCGGAAGGCCCCGCCGCGACGGGACATCGCCGATGTCGGCCCGCCCCGGCGCTCCGGCCGTATCGCCACCCTCCCCGAGCAGCCCGACTATCGGGACAATGTACGTGCTCTGCAACTAAGGATCCTATTAGCCAATTACAAGTGAGATCTAATCATACGCTGTAACTGAGGGAGACCGGAAATGAACTCACAAATCGTACCCCATCCTAAAGACTCCATTTTATTTCCCCTGCAAGAAGCTAATACACGAATAACTCTTAGGTAAAGCTCGGCACCGTGAAGTCACAAAAGGAAAAGGAAGTAAAACCTGATCATGCGTACGCCATTTCCAAGGCTGAAGAGCTACAGGATGAGTTAGGCTCCGATTACCCTACCTTTGTCAAGCCCATGACCCAATCTCTCACCATGCTGGTAAGGAGAAACTTCCGCTAATTTAATGTTACCATCCTCTCCGAGAGACGATTGATTCTTGGATATTTTTTTTGATTGGTGGGATATGTGGCAGTACATCCCGGTGCAGTTCAGCATGGAGCATCTCCCGGACCGTGACACAAAATTCACTTTGGTGGATGATGATGACGAGGAGTTCGACATGCAGTATCGTCCACACAGTAGCAGCCTTAATTTGGGGTGGAGAGATTTCGCTGAGGACCATGAGCTGGTTGATGGTGATTGCTTGGTGTTTCAGCTGATCAAGAGGACATTGTTCAAGGTGAGATTTTTTTAGTTGGTCTTCAATCTTCATTTCTATAGAGTTTCCATGGAACTTTTGCGTTTGAGATGCTGTGATATGGTAAGAAACTATGAATTTTGGCTGGGGGGCTATGGTGTATCATTCTCATGAAAATAATGATGTGAAGTCTCTGAACTATCACACAGGAAAAACTGGTCCTCACATATCTACTTACACAGATAACTGAAACTAGTGAACTGTCTTATTATTTACAGCAAAAAGAATGAGAACGGGCCTGTTTCAAATGCCGGTTTTACCTGACATTTTGCAGGAAACAATACATTTCAAATGCCTGTTTTACATGAAATTTGCAGGAAAAAAATACAATTTCTCAACATCCATATTAAATTCTTTCATTCAAAGCAAATGTAGGAAAAGGCTTCTAAGCTCTAGATATCAGTTTTCTGATTGAGCCTGCCTTCCATCGTACACCTTCCATTGCCTGGAGGATTCTTTCTGTGAGGGCTTAATGTGGTAAAAGTCCATGTACACTGCTAACTGTGCAACCTTCGCTACCTACAAAATTTGCAGGTCTACATATTCAGGGCAAGTTCGTACTATGATGATGATGATTAATGAAGCAACTGTCAGGTACAGTGTTCTTGTCAATTACCTGCATTGGTTGAATACCTGAATTCAATGTTTGCAAAATCTAGTCCCAAGTGTTTTTTCTGTGTCATATTGGCCAATTTCACTATAAAACTGCTTATGATTAGGACCAAAATGAACTGTGTTTCCTGCATTGCAGTTAGTTGTTAGTAGTATCGTAGACATGAGAAATAACTGTACCATCTCCCATTACCCCTAGTGGTTTGTATTTCGTTGTGTTATCAGCAAAATTTCATGCTTAGTTGGTTATTCTGCTAATTTTGCGGAAATTGGAGGGTCACAAAGTTAATATCTTTAGGATGGATGCTTCTTCGTGGCCCTTTTCTTGGCCATGTGGTTCTGCTTGTCTTGCCCTTCCCAAGACAGCAGTAATCGAACTGTGTACTCAAACTTTTCTTTATAAATTTGTAGTTTTGTACCAGATAAGATCCGCATGTTCTGTGTATGTTCAGTTCACTTTTGCAGACATTTACATGTTAATTATTTTCCTTGTATCAACGTGATGGGTACCACTCTTGGCTGATGTTGGAAAAACTAGTACATTGCTAGCTTTCCATATGAACTGAACTTAGATTGTTTCTAGTGTTTTTTGTTGTTTAAAACAAAGACTTTACTAATCTCTTGGTCTCTGCATCAAGAGAATGCACACAACAGTTGTTTCTAGTGTGACCATGACATATTTATGAGGGAAAACCATATTAGGCCACTTGTAGTTATTACATGTTCTGCTACTTTTTCTTTTCTTTGGTCCCAGTCCTTATGTGTTGATAGTTGCATTTTCAGGTGCTGCAGTGATTCCGATCTACCCTGAATCGGATCCCCAGCAAGTTGGCAGATGGACAAATGTTCGAAATATTAACTTCGTAGTCTCTTGGTTGTTTTCTTATGAATTCTCCTGAAATCTGCAGTATCATCAGGGAGTTAGTTATGTATGTATGGAAAATGCTGGCATTCAGTAAACGTGTCATGTAACTGCAAGCCAGTCCTATGGTAATCTCTTACATTTTGTAAATTTGTTAGGAAGCAGCAAGTGTGCAACTTGACATGCGATGGCCATCATGATATCCCTTCGGTTCTGCAATCATGCATCATCTGCGATATATATTTCTGTTTCCCTTGACCAAGATTTGCTTTGTTTCTCTGACCATAGGTGCATGTGGGCATTGTTGCCATGTCTGAATCGTGAGACGGTCTAGTAGTGTCAACTTTCCACACTGAAGTGTTCATCAAGGAGTGTAGTGTAAACTAATTTGAGGTCGGGTCTGGCCATGTGTATCTAGAGACCGGAGGAGTGGATGATGCACATGCTAAACATAGGGTAACATGTGGGGGCATATGCACGTGTGCACTAGTACAACACATTAGGTGTACTAGTGCGCTAGACACCAAATCAACACTGCAACTGCTAATATAACCATGAAAACATCTGAATTTTCAGATCTTATATTTGCATTGTCACGGAATATCAATTCTAAACTTGTCTATGCGTCAAAAGTAAAGGATAGTACGTTAAAGCCACTATTCAGAACAAGTTTGAATTTGCCACCATTCCTGGCAAGATTTCTCTTTTCGTTCTCAATGTGTAGGTCAATTTCGAACTACAAATTTTGGGCCTGATAAATACATGTGGTGTCAATGCTGTGAAATAGAACTTACATGCTCATTAGCGACACCAGGTGCAATCTGCAATGGGTTTACGAGAAAGTAAAACCACACAAGCATGCGTAACTCTTGGAGCCAGATTTGAACTACTGCAAATTTCATGCCATGATAAATACATCTGGTGTCAATATTGTGGAATAAAAAAAAGAATTTTACATGGTCATTAGCGATGCAAATTGGGTATCTAGCGCATAGTACACCTAATGAAACAAAAAGGATACATCAAATGATCTCATGTGACTGTTCGGATGATGTTGATGGAGGGTGGGTCGATGGTATGATGAGTGTGTGCCGGCATGATGTTTCTCCATATTCATCTATACCTGTGTGTGCATTCTGTTCATCTTCTGCTCGTTGTCTTCACACAACTTGGGTTATTTCTCCTAGAGCACGCATTAGGTGCAATCTGCAAGGGGGTTAGGAGAAAACTAACCAACATAACCAAGCATAATTCTCGGAGCACATAATAGGTGCAAATCAACAAGGAATCACGAGAATAACGGTCGCAAGGACTCTCCAATCTCATGGCTACCCTATTTATACTAGGGACGCCCCCTGTTTAGGTGAGAAAGTTCTCTTGACCATCTTCTTGAACTTGCACCCTCTTTACCTTGAGTGCAATATTATTTCTCTGCTTGTTCAACTATCAACTAGTTGTCATCTTCTACATGTTCTTAATCATGTTTTTGGGTGAGGGTGGTGTAGTCCTTTGTTAGACATCGAAGACCATGGTTGGTTGAGCAGTGGAGACCGCTTCAAGGAACTCGACCACAACATAGGCATCCTCAACATTTTTTGTCTCCAAACTCTTTCATCCCAACAACGATCTTATTGAGTCTTAAAAGGGGTTTTCACTCTAAAACCTAGAACCCCCATCTAGTCTTGAAAGGGTTTTTCGCTCTAAACCCTAGAAACCCCATCTAGCCTTGAAAGGTTTTGCCGCCCTAAACCCGAGAAACCCCCTCTAGTCTTGAAAGGCTAGAAACTCCCTAACGACTTTGCCTTTAGTAGGCACATCAAGTTTGTCGACCATCCTTACTCTGTACTCTTTAGGTGGTAAATCGTCAATAAAGTGTTTTTTTGGCTCCAACACGAGCTGAAGGATTAAAGATATAAACTAGAGGGAAAGAGGGCGTGGAGACACGATTACACATTTTCATCCTTGTCAGTTGATTTCAGAGAAAGATAAGAAATTAAAAGTTCACTAAAATTGCTTAGTATTCAAATAGACTGTGGCGGTCAATTGATGTGAATCATGTGAAAACGTTGAAGAGAGGCGCGGGCAAGCCAAATCCAAGGACTAGGAGTGACAACAAAATTGCGCAAGCTGAGCATGGAACAGAAATCACTTGTATAAAACAATAAAATCTGCACGATATGTAGTACTACTACAACGTTGTCGACATGTACTACAGCTTGCTGAAATTTCCTTGTAAACCAGCTACACAATCTGCATTTCTTAGAATTTTTTCTAGAGGAAGATTAGATAAGGAACAGACCTTACAGGTAACCTAGAAAATAAATCTGACAGCTCGATCCTGCGTGCCCTTCCTGGCGCGCACGTTAAGCCCGTCCGCCCTTCCAATAACGGCTTTAACTAGTTCCTCCCTTCCCCCTCCAGCTAATAATCCATCCCCCCCCCCCCCCCCCCAAAAAAAAATCTCTCGTCCTCCTCCTCATCGCATTCGCTGCCTCCCACTCCGCCTCTGCACAGTCGCATTATCCCAGCCCCCCTCTGCAGAATAAGTAGCGACGGTATTCTTGCCCCAGGTTCTGCGGTTCTTGGAGCGAATCTATCCGATTATGGTCAATGCTCGGTAGCTTCTTGGCCAAGCCGCTTAGT
The DNA here is from genome assembly GCA_910589775.1 of Avena eriantha. NCBI lineage: Eukaryota > Viridiplantae > Streptophyta > Magnoliopsida > Poales > Poaceae > Avena > Avena eriantha. Next base: position 522,478,754 of record OU342743.1, read on the forward strand.
CTGGGATCCATCCCGTGTTAGGGTAATTGGTCATCGGGATTCGCCGCTTTTGTCCTAGAGCTGTGGTTTCTTGAGTGGGAATTCGGCTCCGCCGTGATGTTCTAGGAGCATTTGTCCAAATCGATTTCGGGGCCGTTTCGCCCCAGTTATAGATCAACTACGTCCAATCTAGGAACTGAAGAATTGGGTGCGCGGGAGATTTGGAGGCTCAATCCATGGAGTTGCACACGGAGGCAGATGGGTCAGGTGTGCCCCTGGCCGTTCTCCTGAAGCGAGAGCTGTGCAACCAGAGGGTGGAGAAGCCGGACATCCTGTTTGGGGAGGCCAATAAGAGCAAGAAAGGGGAGGACTTCACGCTTCTCGTTGCAAAGTGCCACCGCACACCGGGAGAGGGTGCCTGTGACAATGTGGGCGACGACGACACCATCTCGGTGTTTGCGGTAATGCCTCAATGTCTGTCTTCTTCTTATTATTACAATAATAACATCAATGTGTTTGCCATACTGTCGTCGTTCAGTTTGTCGATTATTTGTTGTGACAATATCAGTGAGACGGATCAAATAAAGTTCTGTATACAGTTTAATCATCATACATATCCTGATTAGAGCTAACAGAGATGAATCTGAAATCCATGAATTGTGTGGTTTGTTTCATCTTTCACAACTTAGAATGTGTTAGTGTGAATATGCCGAAATCTCCATTTCTCGACCTTAAAGAAAAAAAACTTTGGTCCATGAAACTCTGTGCTTGCCGCAGTGTATTATTTATCTTTTGCATAGAGGTGCATGATTGATAGGCCTTGTTTTGCGGTGTATGTGCATCAAGGCACATGGGGACATATGTCTGCTAATATTTTACTGGAGCTAATAATTGTTCTAAATCTGGTCATTTCGGTGGTCAGAAGACTATCAAGTTTTGGTATATTCAAACCGAATGTCCTAACTGTGTTAGATAGGTATTCTGGGCTTCCAGCTGTTGGAAAATATGAATATGGCCCTAATTTGTGTATATCAAATCAACAAGGCCCTTTGACATACAATAATGGGTAAGCCCAGTTCTCAATGGATTATTCTTGTAGCAGTCCAGTGCTATACTATGAGTTAAGACTATTGTCACCTACTTGGCTACTTCTAGATTTTCCTTTCACCAACTAAAGTGGTGGCTAGTCTAGTCTGACTTGACTATTATTTTGGCTTCTTCCCTGCAGATTTTCGATGGCCACAATGGAGCTGCAGCTGCCATATACACCAGAGAGAATCTCTCAAACAATGTGTTAGCTGCTATTCCTTCAAATCTTACGAGTGAGGAGTGGACAGCTGCATTGCCAAGGGCACTGGTTGCAGGGTTTGTTAAGACAGACAAGGACTTCCAAACAAAAGGTATTATTCTTTCATTAGCTGTACGTTTATAAAAACTACTACCAGGATGATATATGTGCGCATCATCCATAAGTTAGAAGCTTGTCTCATTCCCCATTCAAATGTATCTCCCCGCCTTTATTACATTTTTTATGTGGAAGTAATTTTTTGTTTAATAGGACGCCTGTTACACATATTTATCATCCATCGTATAGTACTACCTCCTTTCCTAAATGTGAGCCTTTTTAGAAATTCAATTTGAACTGCTAGAAAGGCTTATATTATGGAACGGAGGTAGTAGTTATCAATGTCTGGCTGATCTTTAAAAAACGTACTGTAATAGTGTTTGCCACATACATTGCATGCTATGCTCAGTATTGTCGTTTGGCGATGTCAATTGTAAACTGACTGTTATATTCTTTTCAGCTGCACGATCAGGGACCACAGTGACCTTTGTTATAATAGATGGATGGGTTGTCACTGTAGCATCAGTTGGTGATTCACGATGTATTCTAGAATCTGCTGAAGGTTCAGTTTACTCTTTATCTGCTGATCACCGCCTGGATGCTAATGAGGAGGAGTATGTGCATACATCAAGGATTCCATTTTTTTATAAACATTCAAGCTTCCTTATATTCTTATATTATCGTTAGCTTTGTGATTAAACTCTGGTCCATGACTATAGGGTGGAGCGTGTAACTGCAAGCGGTGGTGAAGTTGGGAGAATAAATATTGCTGGAGGTGCTGGGGTATGTTTTTTAGTTTTTGTATGGTTTTCAGCTATCATATCAACAGCCGTTTACTACTATGTTAATCGATACTTTTTCTTCCACTTCGGTATATCCTACTGTAGATGTAATTTCACTGATTATTTCACTTTTCCCCCCTCTTGAATCATTATTCAGATCGGTCCACTCAGATGCTGGCCAGGTGGATTGTGTTTATCAAGGTCAATTGGTGATACCGATGTTGGAGAATTTATAGTTCCTGTCCCACATGTGAAGCAAGTAAAGGTGTGAAATACTGAAATCCACGTACTTTTTTCGTATCAGAGCCTCTAGTGGAAAAGATTCTGTCATGTTATTAGATTATATCTGACACCAATAATAATACCAAATAAAGAACAAGGACGTCTTAGAGTAAAACAGACAACATTATAAATCTGCACTTCTTGATCATAATAGATCTGAGATTTGATACATCAAAACTTATGCAGCTGTCTAATGCCGGAGGGCGGCTTGTCATTGCTAGTGACGGCGTGTGGGATGCACTGGGCTTTCAAGAAGCTCTGAACTACACCAGAGGGCTGCCAGCTGAAGCTGCTGCAAATCGAATTGTTAAAGTATGAAACATTTTTATGCCCCAGGTGTATCTCTTCCTGGTAATGCATATCTTGGTACGCTTATGAGTCATGATCTTCTTATATAGGAAGCTGTGAGCTCAAAGGGGCTAAGAGATGATACTACTTGCATAGTAGTCGACATATTGCCTCCAGAAAAGCTAAGCCCCCCGTTAAAGAAGCATGGGAAAGGAGGCATCATAGCTTTATTCCGTCGGAGGCCCTCCGATGAATTGTCTGAAGAACAGACAGACAATGGGTGTTTTGAACCTGATGTCGTGGAGGAGCTCTACGAGGAGGGCTCGGCAATGCTTGCTCAGAGGTTAGCATTTCTGTAATACACAGGGGACATTTGAAATTCATTATTTAAAGGACATACTGGGAACATGTATAAGTATCCTATTTTATTTATGCATATAAGTATCAGAGACGTCCTTTAGGTGCCAGCCTTACTTGTCAGTTTGCATGCCTGTCATGTTACTTTCCTTGTTAGATCTAGGTGATATTTGTCACGTTATTCTGGTGAAACAAAGCATCTCTCCTCTTTCTGAACGATCGTGCTTGTTGAAAATTTTATCTTCATGTCCCCCCCCCCCCCCCCCCCCCACACACACACAGACACACACAGACACATTCAACAATGTGTTTGTCCTTATTCATGTTGAATCATATACTTTATGATTATTCTGGGCTATAAGATTTGTACATGGGATATACATTTGCATATGATTTCACAAATCACAGCCTAAACCATTTTTATCTGGTTCTCAGGTTGAATATGAATTATCCATCAGGAAATATGTTCAAGCTGCATGATTGTGCAGTCTGTCAATTGGAGATGAAACCTGGTGAGGGCGTCTCTGTTCATGGCAACATGCCGAAGCATTCACGGGTTGACCCCTGGGGCGGTCCTTTTCTCTGTTCATCCTGCCAAGCGAAAAAGGTGGCAATGGAAGGGAACCTGCATTTGACAAGTATGGATGTCTTTAACCACATGATTGAAATATTTACATTAGGACAATATGTGCTGAATCTTGATTGATTTCTTATTTCCAGATTCCCAATCTACAGTCCAACTTGTGCCCAAGTAGCCTTCATCGACAGTTTTGTATACTAAAGTTCATACAAGCTAATATCACTAACAACAGCGTTGGCAAATAAAGCATATTTTTCAAGATCATCTATCATCATCAAACCACTGGTAAACAGACTAAAGAATTAAGGACTTTTCGCTACTAATTAATCTCAAATTGGAAGATGAATTGGATGTCGGTTCAGAGATTTGTGGCGTCATTCCTATGAAGCACCACAGTTATTTTGTTGAAGGTGCCTCTTTTATGTGAAGAAACCAGAACAGATCCCTAGGTGATGAACCCATGGTCTTAAGGTGTGTATATGCATCATTGACATTGATTAGGAAGTCTCCAAGAATTCAGACTCTGGGTTCATTTGTTAATACCAGTCATGGAGCTCTTTTTAGCTTGAACCTAGACTTCTCCCATTCCGTGTGACAAGTGACTATTTTCCAGTCTCTGCTTCTTCTCTTGTCCATTCTTATAGTATGACCATTTTCCTTACTGTCCCCCTCCCTTTTGTTCGTTGCTGTGTATAGCCATGAGGCCCCAAACTGACATTTTTTTTATTCTTACCACAATTCTATAGTTGTATCATAGTATTTGCAATTTCTAACGAATATTTTTCCTCCTAATGGAAGTTTTACCCTCTTGTACATCAGTTAGTATCACTTGGGTACTTAATTGTAAAGTTTGGGCTTCAATTTTGTGTTTATTCCTGAAACTTCTTTTACATATAGCCTAATTGTGTTCTTCAAGCTGTGAATGAACATGCTCAAAAAGAAAGGAAGGATGAAAGAAGCACTTGCCAGTTGCCACCTCAATGGGAGGTCAGAATTAAATTGAGCAATAGGCACGACATAATTATTTGAACAATAGATAATAATGGGTTCCTTTAACATCAGATCCTTCAAATTTGTGTGCATTGCATACTGTTTATTTGAATCATATGTAACTTTATTCTTTACTATTTATGCAGTAGGAGCCTCTCATACTTTTTAATGCTGAAAAATAAATTATGTACAAAATGACGATTTCACTAACTTTTGAATTAATCTGGATTTTTTATCTTGTACCTAATTGTTTTGTTCTTGTAATGGACTTAATTTAGTGGGGTTATATTGCCTTTGTAGACTTACTAAAAAGTCAGTGTTTGAAAATTTGCTCTGTCCGAAGTTTCCAAGTATGGTTTCTGTTTGGACCCGTACTCGTCCTAAAATTACATTTTTTTATTTTTCTGATTGGTAAATCTGAGCCCCTGAATTAATTCGCGCATACTGAAGTTCTCTGAATTTCCCTTTTCATGAAGATACTCTAATCTGTTGGAATGAATCCCCATCCAATTTAGTTTATTTTACCTAGTTAAGTCATGTTGCTATATGTATTTTCTTTGTATTGGAATAGCCTAAAACTCCTGTGGGTCCATACAGTAAATAGAATGCAAGAAAATTTCCCTCCTTTTCAAATGTTTCACATGAAATACTCCTTTTATTTAAGAGGAAATAGCTGCGTCATTTATTCAGCCAGCCCCGGCAACATCCGTGGCCAAAGAGTTTACAATGCACCCAGGGGGTACGATAAACCAAGTTTTAATTATTTCCGACACACTGCCTTCCTTAGCTAATCTGTGAGCAACATCGTTCGCCGAATGCCTAGCCCACCTGACCGTATGGTCTTCCACTGAGCGAAGCAAAACCTGTATCTCCTCAATCAGCGGCCCATGCACAGACCTGTCCTTCATCTCATTCATCAGCTTCGCAGCGACACCGATATTGTCCGTTTCCAGAGCAACTCTCTTCAGCTTTAGCTGTTTTACTAAGGATAAACCTTTCCGACATGCTCTTAGTTCAGCTTCTTCAGCGTCCAGTAGGGAGGGAAAAAAATGACAAGCCCCAGCGATGAAGCTTCCATCGTGGTCACGGATAACCACACCTCTGCCGCCTTTTCCTGACGACTTCGCCAAAGCACAACATTCAGTTTGTACCAGTCCACAGCCGGAGGAGACAAGTGTTCCTGCGGCGTTACTGTTCTGGGCAATTTTTGCTGCTGGATGTTTCTTCATTCCTCCAACAGCAATATTGCTCTTTTTGCAATGTTCAGCGGATCTTCAATTCTCTGTGAATCCGTAGCGTCATTACGTGAGAGCCACATCTGGTATAGTACCATCATTGTAGTTTCCATTTCCGAGTCTGTTGCTGATCCTAGAGCTTCCAGAAACCAAAGCATGAGATCAGGCTGGCTACGAACATCTTCTTCAGGAGCTGCAATGAACTGCACCCCACTACCCCGGATGGAACCCCAGACCTGCTGGGAGTGAGGGCAGTGCCAAAAATGGTGAAGAGCAGTCTCTTCCCATCCGCACGCTACTCAAACAAATCCAGCTTTGATCCTGCGTCGAGCTAGCTCAGCTCCCACTGCTGGACCATTTTTCATCAGTCGCCATACACGAACTTTGACTTTGCCGGGAACATTTGAACTCCAGAGAGCTAGCCAACCCTTGTGAGATGTCGTCATCGAGGACGATTCCATCCTGTGCCAGTTCTGATCTTTTTCTGTCTCACAGCCAAGTGATAGGCAGACCTCACGGAAAACACACCATTTTTTGTATGATTCCAAGCATGATAGTCCTCAGTCCCAGTGCCTCCCACCGAAATGTGTTTGATGTCATTTGCATCCTGGTCAAAGGAGAACTCAACTCATGCAACTTGGCCTCATTCCATCCTGTTCCTTGCTCATTCAAAAGTTCATCAACTCGGTGGACTCTTTATCAGGCTTATGACCCAGTGGTCGTTGAGCACCCACCCTGGGAATCCAATTACATTCCCAAACATCAACGCGAGCGCCATCCCCAATTATGCAGATTAATCCTTTGCTTTAAGAGGTCCCTGCCATGCAATATGCTGCGCCACGGAAATGAACCCCTGGCTGGGCACCTTGCCTGAAAGATATCTGAATGTCTGAAGTAACGCGCTTTGAGCACACGAGTACACAGAGAGTTGGGAACAGTAAGAATACGCCAAGCCTGCTTTGCTAGCAGAGCTTGATTAAAAGCTTCGAAGTCTCGGAACCCCATGCCGCCTTCCTTCTTCGAGTAGAGCATTTTCTCCCATGAAATCCAGTGCACTTTCTGCTGACCATCTGCTGGACCCCACATGAAATATTCCTAACATGCAAAATTTGTCTTTCATATACATCAACCCCTTAAGCCAATGATATTCTTCTTACCATAAGTTCCACAGTGACTTGAATCTGGTGTCACTTTTCACTTTGTAGTGATTGGTACTCCCTCCGTTTCAAAATATAAGATGTTTTAGCTTTGTGAAAGGAGTGTATCTAGACCTCTTTTAGTACATCTTATATTTTGAAACGGAGGGAGTATTTCTGTTGATCCTTGCTAAGAACACAATCGAAGCCGAAAATGCATTGATGCTTACTGAATAAACATCATATTCGACGAGTAGCAGATTATTTTGGATCTAGATCTTAGTGTTGCAGACCTACAGACAATCAACGAGCAAAGCAACTCATGGACAAGGCTGGACGCCTCGCGATGGTCAAATCGGTCCTTGGCGCCATCCCCATACATCAGCTGCTTGTCATCGCGCCCACGAAGCGACCGATCCGACTCATCGAGAAGGTACAAAGGGGCTTCCTATGGGCTGGACGGGAGGAGGCCAAAGGTGGCCACTGCCACGTTGCCCGACCAATTGACATGGGCGCCCTCGGCGTCCGCGACCTCGAGCGAACAAGCCTCTCGCTCAGATTGCGGTGGCTGTGGTTCAGCCGCACCGATGATAGGCGCCCCTGGCACGGATTGAACATGCAGTTCACCTTGGCGGAACGCGACTTCTTCTTTGCCTCCACCACAATGGAGATAGGGAATGGCCGCACGGCCAAGTTCTGGGAGGATCGATGGATAGGAGGCCAGTCCATCAAGGAGATTGCCCCTCAGCTACACGCCTGCATCCCTAAGCGACGACGGAAGTCCAGGACTGTGGCTGACGCCCTCCTCGAGCACCGCTGGGCCCAAGACATTCAGGGCACCATTGGCATCCAGGAAATAGGTCAATACCTGCAGCTATGGCACGCCATCGACGACATCATGCTTAACGACGAGCCTGATCGCCTCATCTGGAAGTGGACGGCCAGCGGCGCTTACACAGCGAGCTCGGCGTACCTGGCATCCTTCCATGGATCTCGGACCTGCCCTGCGTGGAAACACATCTGGAAGGCCTGGGCACCCCCTCGCCTCAAGTTCTTCCACTGGTTGGCCTTTCAGGACTGATGCTGGATCGCGCAGCGTCTCGAGCGCCATGGCCTGCAGCACCACCCTCGATGCTTGCTCTGCCACCAAGCGCCCGAGACCATGCACCACCTTCTCGTGGAATGCCCTTTCTCTCGACAGATCTGGCACGAAGCCCTCGCGTGGCTCCGCATGACCTGTAGGATCCCCGGACCAGAGGACAGCTCCTTGATTGAGTGGCTTGCCCAAGCGAAGCACGACACGCCGAAGCCACTGCGCAAGGGCCTAGGATCCGCCGCGCTGCTTATACCCTGGATGATCTGGAAGCATAGGAATAGCTGTGTCTTTGACCATCTACCACCGTCGGGCAGCACCCTGCTAGCCGCGATCAAGGACGAGGCCTGCCTATGGGCAAGGGCAGGGGCACTAGGCCTCAGGACTGTGCTGCCACCGACGTGGGATGTACATTGAACAAGCGCCTTTCTGTTTCGACCTCCTAGGAGGCTTGTAACTATCCTACCTTTTCAATGAATGAAACGCAAAGGACCTTTGCGTTTTCTCAAAAAAAAAGGATGATCTTTTGTTTTTTTTACTCAGTACTTGTTTATCATTTACAGAAGTATTTTCTGCTATTGTCGTCACATGTATTTTTCTACTTGTGTTAGCAAAGCTGTGTGGGTTTCCTTCTGGAAAACCTGCTGTAAGATCAACCCTGCTCAATGAATGTCCCCATCATTCTGCAGTTGCCAGCCACTTAATTTTGTCCTAACTTGCTGGTTCTTGGCTCTTCTCAACCTCCTTTCTTTGGTTAGATGGAAAGGTCAATATAATACTAATGGCATAGGAAAACCCCATAATCCTTTCAAATTTCATATAGAAGGACTTTAGTGTCAGCAATTTTCCAAAGTCATAGAAAATAAATGGTATGCCCTACTGTGTGGTGTCTTTCAACAAATCACTAGGTTTTGGAAAACCAATTTATTGACTTATTACACCATTTACAATTTTACACTGCACAATGTAAAGCAAGATACATCTGTACACATGACCAATTCTATGTTTGTGTCTGTGCCTTTCTAGACCAAAGGATAGACATTTGCGGGAAGAATGACTTCTTCTTCTGTAGCTTCTTGTCCGAAACAAATCCATCCATGCTATTATCTGACATGTGCGATTTGGATTCAGCAAGAACTTCCTTATCTTCCTGGTAAGAGACCTTGTGTTCAGCACTCAAAGGATTAACTGCATGTTTTGCAGCTTCATGAGCTTTCCGGAGCTGTGCATGTTCAGATCTCCATTTCCTCAACTGCTGCTCAGCACCAAGTTTGCCCTCCTTTGCGCTGTCAGCCCTCTGTGATGCGATTTTGAGAGCATCCTTCTTTTGACCCATCTCCCTGGACACTTCATTTAGTCTCTCCAGGCTTCTTGATTCCGATTCTTTCGCCAACTCTATTTCTGCCAAAGCTGCCTCCACCCTCTTGTTGGCGAGCTCTTCAGCTTCATGAACCCTCTTGCTAAGAGCATAGTAGTCGCTTACTGGAAGTGTCACTCCTCGAGGAGAATCTTCAACACTTCTTGCCTCCTCACTCTCTTGCAATGCTTGAGCTGCCACTAGTGCTAACCTCTCGGATGCCTTAGATGCCTCAATTTCTTTCAAAGCTGCACGTAACCTTATCTCTGCAGTTGCAGCAGCAGCTTTGGTTTGTTCGGCTTCTTCCTTGGCTTTTCTCAGTTCTTCTTGTGCTGAATGAGCTGACACCTTGGCATCATCTGCTCCATGGGCTGCTCGCTGCAACATGTTTGGAATCTCTACCATTTTTCTTCGGCTTTCTGCTTCCTTGGTGTATACCCTTTCTATCTCCTGTTTTGTTCTATTGAGCTCAGCTTCTAGAGAAGAAACTGTGATAGATGCCATACTCTCCCTCTGTTGCAGTGTAACAAGTGAAACTTTCTCCTTATCCAGCTCTGACCTGAGTGATTCGGCAGCAACTTGTATTAAGTTGGCTTCGTTTTTGGTTTTCTCTATGTTTCCTCTAACACCCTCAAGCTCCTTTCTTGCTGATGCTAGAGCTTGCTTGATTGACCTACTGATCTCTTTAGCTTCATCAGAACCATTCTCCTCAACTGCTCCAGCTTCTTCACTCGATTTGCTTTCCATATAGGCAGCTATCTCAGCATTGAGGCTAAGTAAATTGCGGGTATTTTCAACAAGCTTGGACTCCACAGAAGTTTTGGATAGGAGTTGTTCATTGAGTAGCTGTAACTCCTCCTGTGCCTGCTGCAACTCTCTCTCCCAGGACAAGCAATCCTGCTCTTTTGCCAAAGCTGCTCCAAGTCTGTGCTCTTCTGCTTCATGGTGTGCGGCATGGGCCAACTCGAGCGATTCTTTGGATGCGATTAGTTCCAAAGTGAGTTCCTCGACTTGCTTCTCAGTCTCCTTTGCAGCAGAAGCAGTTTCCCCTGCTCTTTTGATTGCTGCATCTCTTTCTCCTACTAAGGTGGTATACTGTTCATGTGTTGATCTCAATCCCTCCTTCACCAACTCCAGTTCTTGAACAACATTTTGATGTCTTTCTTTGGCGACTGCCAACTGTGTTTGGGCTATTACACTAGCTCCATTGTGAATCCCCTGTTCCATTTCTTGTGCCCTAAGCTGCGCAAGTTCAGAGTCCTGCTTTGATTGTTGTAATTCAGTCTCTGCTCTTTCCAGCTCGTGCTTCATCTCCTCTATAAATCTTTTAGTTCTCTCTAGCTCCTCAACCACTTGTGACCTCGCCATCTCGGCATTTTCTGAATCCTCTTTGAGTTGTGGGATGTCTTGTTGAACATTCTGAAGTTCAAGTTGCACGGCCCTGCGTCTCTGCACATAAACAAAATTATTTAATCATAGTATGTAGTAATCTGCACGATGAGGGGAAACATATTCTGTTCCCGTACCGCTTCTCCAAAAAGAGAGTGCATTTCTGACAAATACACATAAGGCAAGACAAATTTGCTAAAATATGTGGCATTATTACCTCCAAGGTATGAATTTTGTATGCTTTCCAATCAACAATTCCTCCGAACTTGGTGACAGCCTCTCCAACAGACTCAAATGGTGCAGCAGTGTCAACTAGACCTCTGTATGGCCTTTCAGATATCTTTTCTGTTTCTGCTTTCTCATTTGGTTTGGCAGCAATGTTGTCGTGATGATCCATATTGGCCCCATTAGATTTTGTTTCAGTTTTTAGCCGCGGAGTACTACTCTCACCGGATGAACCATTCACAGATATATTGTTCAATGAATCATCGGATACTTGAGCTGGATCATCCGAGTGTGAGAACGTTTCTAGTGAGGCAGGCACAGTATGACCTATATGGTCTTTCACGACCTCGTGGTGCTTTGTCAAGTTATGAGTTAACTCTTGTTGAATCTCCAAGGATGGATCTGGACTCTCGGCAGGAACTTGAGCCGGCTTTCCAGGTTGCTGTGTGCTTGCATTGCTGTTATGAATGCTACCGATGACTTCCATGGCAGCGGAGAGATTGCCGAGTCTATAAAAGTCCCTCCGTTGTACAGTAGTTGTAGGTGAAGAAGATGAATTCAGAGCAGATTCTCTCCTGGGTTCTTTTAGTCAGCGGGATTGGTCTATTCCAGAATTTTTTTCTCCTGAACAAAGTTCCCAACAGAAGAGGGGTCAGCTTAGAGAAGGTGAAGTCGTGATCTTTATCATAAGTGCACAATACTAGAATTAACCTGCAGGGTGAGCTTTAGAATTTTAAGGCCAACTCATCAGGCACTTGCCTGGTTTTCCTGTCTTTCGATGAATCGTCGGATACTTACTGGGTGGTATTCAGGTAAACCGATAAGGCACAGCACATAAGACAACAAATTCAAGTGTTGGCTTGACCCCTGTGCCACCTAACACTATATGATTTCCATATAGGCGTGTAGCTATATTATCTTGCCCAAACAAAGGAAAAGGCAGTTTTTTTCTTTCTTAAAAGCTTAGGAAACATCATCAGTAAACAAGGGCCAGCTGTCTCAAGCTCAGGCCCCGGCATTGTCTTGTCCTATACTTAACTTATTATCGCCAACTAAACAATAATCAAGGACTATACAGCTAGTCCTTGAAATCCGTGAAGTGTCCTGCAGGCATCCAAAAAGATTACAAAAGGATTTTGTGTACTAGGGGTTCTTGAACACTAATACTATCCTACTAGTGTTAATTCATAAGCAACATGATGGTGGAACATACTAGAAAGGCATGCTGATCTTCTTTCGAGAACGTGAGTAGGACTCATTGTTGACAAGTACTACTAGTAGTAGTAAATCTGACAAAGTGTATTCATTTACTAGTAATTTCTGAATTGATACTCTGTCTCTTGGTCGCTTACTAGTACTAGATGAAATGAAATAAGCCACATTTTAAGTGGAAACTACTTCGCTGCTATATCAACTCCAAACCAAGACTATAAGTTTCAAAAAAAAAAAACCCCCTCCAAACCAAGACTATAGAAGCCACCAGACCGAAGTATGTCTTCCCCATGCTTATTGATTTGATCAACGAAAGGAACATCCATTGACCCGAAATAAAAAACCCAGAGATAAAAAAAAAAAAGCGCAGAACCCCTGGAATCCCCCACCAAGAACTTGCACAAGCCCGAATCCAAGCCAGGCGGAAATCCGCCTGAACTTGCAGAGGCTCCGGGCCTGACCGGTTGAATTTAGCGGCAGAAGCAAAGGAAGATAAGGTGAAGTTTTACCCGTCTGCTGGCTGGCTGGCTGGCTGGATGAATGAACTCCTTGCGACCGGAGTCTCGGCTCTTTTGCTCTTCTTCTCCCTTTCTATCTTCCGTCCGCCCCCTTCTCTTGCTCCGCTTTGCTTTGCGCTGTGTGCTGGGTGGGTGTTCTTTTTCTCGAGCGCGAGCGGAGACCTGACCGGGTGTTGGCTTTGCCTGGAGTGCCCGCGTCACTGCGCACTCGCCGTCGCCCGGTCGTCGTCGCCCTCTGAGGCTAGTGATTGATTGCGTAGCACTAGCAGCGGCGGATTAGGAATTAGGATGGGATTTCCTGCCGTTTTTGCGCGGAGAACCCTCTGCTTTGCTCAAACCTCCGGAACAAGATTATTGCCGCCAAACTCCATTGGGCCAAACGGAGATGCTAGTTTTACACTCGTGTGTGCCGCCAAACGACAGCGACAGCTTTAGCACTTGTGTGCCATCTTCGCCTTGCAAACGATGCATCTGAATGAAATACTAAGTGATCCGACCTTTCCTCGTTCAAATAGGAAAAAAGTACTCCCTCCATCCTAAAATAAGTGACTTGAGTTTATCTAGATTCGTATGAATCTATATACTCCCTCCGTTCCACTTTACTTTACGTGGTGCTACAGTGCATGCAAAACAAGGTGATCGATTTCTCTCTCATTTTTTACTTTTTTCTCCTCGATTTTTTGAATGTGCAGCTCTGTGTCTACTCTACCCATTCTAAAAATAATAGAATTTTTTTGATGAAAAATAAGAGAGAAATGAGCCGCCTTGTTTTGCGTGATGAAAAATAACGCGCGGAGTAATATGAAACAGAGGGAGTACTAAAACATGTCTAGATGCATGCGAATCTAGACAAACCCGACTCATTTATTTTGGACGGAGGGAGTATCTCCTATACTTCACATCTGACATATTTCCTCTTCCGTTTGCATTCCTCGCCTTTTGGATTCAGTGCTACCAAAGTTATTCGATCTTCGCGGTACATCTTTGTAATATCTACTCCCTCCCTTAGGATAAATAAGACATTCTAGTTTTATGAAATGAATATATCTAGACACATTTTAGTGTATTGGTTCACTCCAAACGTCTATGAACCTATACACTAAAATACGGCTAGATACTTCGATTCACAAAGCTAAAACATCTTATAATTCAGAACGGAGGGAGTACATGTTTTTTTTAGAAAGAAGACATTAGGCCCAGCCTTAGATCATCTCCAACTGATGATGCAAAATAGTGCACCGTCGGCCAGTTTTAGGGCACCACCTTTTGGTCTTAAGGCACGAAATATAGGGCACCCGTTCTAGATGATGCAAAATAAGGCACGAACAAAATTCCAGACGATCCAAAATATGGCACCAACCTTGTGCCTTATATTCACGATTGCAAACATATGTGACACAAATATCATGAAACTCATAAATAAATAAAATGCATTCGCAAAAAAAAACTCATAAATAAAGTTATTCTAAACACAAATGAATACAAATAGTACTTAAATATTATATCACACAAATAGTTTATCAACTATTACACAAATAGTTCATGATCTAGTTCCAACAAATAAATCAAACACTCAAAATGAAATACAAAAGATTTCATCATCACATACGACAAGAAGCTAGTGGTTTGTTGCCCAAAACCATGGCCACCACTTCTTGATGAGATCCTCCTGTAGATTCTCATGCACATCGGAATCTCATGGTACGAGTCAAGAAAGCGGGTGATGTGGTATGTGTTCCGTTGCGGCTGAACTGGTTGGTCCGTGTTATAGAAGCTATAGTCCAAACATTTTCCACACTCGTTTTCAACAATTATGTTATGCACGTTAAGAGTTCTTTGGTCCCAAAACCTAGCTGGTCCTCTCACAATAGCAGATTGGACTTGCAAAATTCTAAATGTTTTCCCAACATCGTTTCCTAGTCCCGACTTGTGCATTATGGAAATCAAGTTCTTTCTTACTCTGGGGGTTGAAAAGTGGATTCAAAAATTACCTTTGACATTTTTTGTCAAACACCTAGTGTGCATGGTGAAGCCCATTGGTCGATGGCGGGGGGTGGCTTCGTCGATGACACAACAAAAAAAAGGCTCGCGGGAGGGTCTCAGCTGTGTTGACGCCGCGTGGAAGCTAGCTAGAGCATAAAGGTAGACCGGTGCAGGTCACGGTGGCAACCACGGCCGCATGCAAGGGTAGGTCACAACACGGACGTTGACGCATCTAACAGCCACTAAATCGAAGCTAGACAATGCGACATGGTCCCGTAGACGACCAGTAGAGTGATGAGGCAACCAGAATCTGCTCGGTGATGGGCAAAGATCCAGCATGGCGGAGGAGGAGGAGGCGGGCGAGGCAGAGCGGGGAGGAGGACGAGATGGGAATGGCGACAGAGCAAGGCCAACGCGATTTTTCCTACGATAGTGGCAGCTAGTCGCGCATGGATGGGGAAAACGATGTGGAAACTAGTGGTTGGGTTTTGCACGAGCAACAAATTTGTTTTGCATCACCGGAGGCAAATTTTTACGGTTTGATGCAAAAACATTACATCACCAAATAGAATAGGGCGAGCTCTTTTTTTGACATTTGGTGCCCTAAAAGTTAGTTATATTTGTTTTGTATCATCTGTTGGAGATGCTCTTATATTATAAAGCCCAAAAGGCTCATAGGATACAAATGACGCGTGTGGTTATTTGCTTGGAGAACAACCAGGCCCGCGGGATGCAAAAATCTAGAGTTTCGACACATGTGTGAGGAGATGGGTCTGGTTTGCACTGAACTTGAAGCACTTCTCGGCCATGCCCAACAGAGCAATCAAACATGCTAGTTTTATACTATTGTGTGTCATGAAACACATAGGTAACTTTAACTCTTGTGTGTAATCTTCTTCATATAGGGAATCATCTGAATTGTGTCACACCAATGTCACCAATGATAGGGGATAGAGGAGGAAACAGGTATCAGGTGAATAAGAATTCCATTTAGGGAAGCTTCAAGGCGGGTCCATAGTCGATGCGTTAGAACTGAATGGACACATAATTCTTGCCTCCTCCTCCCTCTTCTTTCAAGAATTCTCCTCTACCTCACATCACGACATCGTCATCCATGATGGGTTGTTACAGTTGGTATCATATTGGGGATGGTTTGGTGTGGATTGCGCCGCATGCGAGATGGTTGTATCCTCTCAAGTCGATATATAAAATTCCTATATATGGTTGGTGTAGTTGGTTTTTTAAGACATGGGTCATCGGGGATGGTCAAGGATGATGAAAAGTGTGAGGCGAGTTCCGTGGAGGATCTAGGAACAGCATGCCACAACGATGTACACATGTTAGGGCCCTCCCGATGAACTACCACCTACTGGGCCACACAGAGATGATGATATCACAAACAAAACTTTTCTACTTATCTCCCAAGATCTTAGCCGAGGGTTTTAGGCCACAAGGGTTACCACTAGATGTGTAGGTGTGGAATTCATTGTAGCGTGTCAGGCACTGCAGATAACGATCTTGTTCGTCCCACGAACGATGAATCCTAGAGTTGATGATCCAACACCTCTGCTGCTATCCACACATATGAGGTGGAGCGCCGATGATGGACTGCTAAGTCTAGTGCATCGGCTCTAGGACTTGTGGAAGTGGTGGCTAGGGTTTTCAACGAATGGAATGCTCCAACTATGACCCTAGAAAGCCATAGCCCAAGTATATAATAGGGCTTAAGTGTGAGCTCCACAACACTTGCGACCTAATTACTATAACTCTAATGTCCAGTCACACGATTCCAACTCATTGCTCTAATCCCTATCTAGTTTAGCTCCAACCTAGCAGGCTCACTATTAGTCGGATCACATCCGGTGATCTCCATACTCTTAAGTGTGTGATCTCATAGGCTCACGGTAACTGAGACACAGTTGGATTCTCACTCGCAATCGACCAGCCGACAGCCGCTCCTAGCAGAATATGTTGACTCCCAAGTACCATAGAGTCTAGACGACAAGCCTTCCCAATGTGACTTTCGTCCAGGTTCCTTTTGCCTCACGATATGTCTTGTCAAGCTATAGGCAAGTTATTATCATCCCTTTAATATCTCAACTCTCTTCTCATCTGTGGCTATGATTCTCCTGCCTAACACTTAAGCGGGTAGCTCTCTAGCTAACACTTAGCCAGATAACGCATGGCACTACTTTCCATATCAAACCACTAAGAGGGTCCAGAGATATTTCTCAGATAGGAGGGGAAAAATCCCGTATTGGTCATCCACGTCACACAACTTGATTCTCAGTTGGCCATAACTCTGCCTTTATAACTTTCCAGTTATGGGACAATGTTTGATGGAACCTAAGTCGGCTAATCCACAACTCAAATCGTGTGATCACTCTAGGTCTAAGGATTCCATTGACCGAGAAAAAATGATGACTTGCTCGTTGTATCTCAATATGAGCCCGTTTGGCCCGCTAAACACTTTATCGAATCAGTGTAAGTCGGATTAGCATCACCATGCCCATGACAAGTGGAACTAAATCATCAGTTGACTTCAATATTAGTCTAAGTCATGTGTCCATCACAACCTCGATGTAAGGACAATTTATTACGAACAATTTAAATACATAATTCCATGACCGGAACATATATTTGATGATATACATATATAAGTTCATACAAGGGCAACTTAATTTATAAAAATACTTAGGAAATATATCATACACGATTGTCTTTAGGGCATATTTAAGTGGTTTGAGAGGAAAAGTTGATACAGGGGAGCTCATATGAGCGTGTATGTGGGGATCGAAGAGAAGAGATCCCTGGTTGTGCTTTATATAGGGAAAACACAGCCAAGGTACAAATAAATTCTCAACAGTGCACTATCTAGACCTAATATTACACGATAGTGGGCTAATCGTGTGGTAACGGGCCTATGGTTGTAAAGTTCCGCCATTGGTAACAACTATTTTGATGACTTGGTAAGGCTTGTCTTGAATGTCGGCTTAATAACGATCACAAAGGTCTTGTGTCTGTGTGATGGTTCGCCAGCCGGCCGAGTGGAACCTGGTGTAGGAGCCGGATTGTCCCATCACCTTGGGTTATTTTTGGTGATTGATGAAACTATTTCCTAAGAGGAAATAATAAATAGATTATTATTCATATTTTTGTTTCATAATTAAGTTTGTTGTTCTATGCTATAATTGTATTAGTTTCGGATAATGAGTATTTAGAGGAAAATCCTAACACATGTGTGGAATTATAAACACCATTTAGATTTCCCTAATCTCTCCTCTAAGACTAGGTCATGTATCATCCATGATCCTAGTTTCCTGACTAGTGGGCAAATGCAAAGTGTTGCCGGATTTGATGGTGATATATGAGATCGGAGTTGTTAGGAGAACAAGGACGACATATATACCCCAATTGATATACTGTGCAATGCATCATCAATATTGTTGTCGACATAGTGGCTTATGGGGCCTCCTCCCAACTGTGACGGGGCGCGTGGGTTGGACCGGCAGACTAGGTGATAAGAGAAGGCACACGCACCAGTCGGGCGGATAAGCCTAGGAACGGGGCGCCCCCTTCGGAAAGGTAAGGAGCCATGCTAACATAGCTATATATGCATGTACATATGCAGATTCCCTTATACAGATGATCAGAGAACATACCCAAGGAGGAGGGAAAGAAGAGTGTGGAGACATACAAGAGCTACATCTAGTATTGGTGTGTGGGGAGGCACTGCTGCGATGAAGCTTCTCGAAGATGTCCTAGGATCCCACCCTATGACATCTTCGAGGAGCTCATCTCAGTAGTGTTCCCGATCCCCTGGAAGAAGTACCCAGGAATACCCAAGGCATGAGCTACCTCAGCACCCTGCCAGAAGCATTAGGCAGGCGCAGCCGAGGACCGAGAACGTCTCAACAACCATGGAAAGTTGGGAACCAAAAGTCAACATTGCCAACAGCGCTGGAGGCATGCAGACCGTCATAGTAGACATGTGGCACTCGCCTCCCGACTGCACTACCCATACCCCATTTCATGATGGCGCCGTAGGAGCGCCAGTGGAGACAAGACGGGATGAGGCCATCCCGTCCCATCTTCATCAAGATCAGCTTCACTCTGCTCGGAGCAAGGGAGCGGACCACAACACCGCCCACCATTGTCCACACAACATCGCGAGATCTGTCATACCTGGGAACCGTGTGTGGAAAGCATGCATGCTGGCTATGTGGTATCCCCTCGAATGTATAAGAGGAGGACCAACACCTATTGAAGAGGCGGGAGAGAAAAGAAAAGGAGAGAATAGACTAGGATGACTTGAGTAGCAAGAATAAAAATAGAGAGAGAGGAGAGGAACCGAGGCTCATGAAGCACCCAAAGGCTTCCCGTCGAGAGAGAGAATCCACCCATTTTGTATATCGATAAAAAATATAGAGCATGATGCAGGACGTAGGGTTGTTAGCTTCCGGGCAGCCTGAACCTGGGTAAAAACCGTATATTTTCCATGGTTGTCATCTTGTCAATTTCGGATCACTTTGTGCCCCTCGCCGAACAAAAAAGGGGTGCTCCGCATAACCTGTGTTTGTGTTCACACACACGACATCTGGCGTGCCAGGTAGGGGCGGCATGTGCTTCATCTTCGACCATAATCTTCATCCGCTACATCATTGTCAACTTCGGCGCTATTGATGGCAGCCAAGAAAGGAGGCGTCGCTGGTGCCAAGAGCACCACAACTGCTGTAGATCCACCCACGGTGTATAGTAGGTCTCACGGCCCCACGTCGGCTGGAGGCGCGTCAGCTGGGCTACAGGCCCAGCCGAGCGAGGCCGCGGAGGACCATCCGCATCCTCCATCGGATATGCCTCTGCCAACACAACGCCACCAAATGGGTGTAATAGCCATGCAACAGGGCATTTCTACCGGGGTTGCAGGGGATCTGCCAGCTTGTGGTGCAAGTAGTGCCGCGACCGACATGGCTAGAGGTGCGGGGTATCCTCCCCCTCAGCACATCGTGCCACCGGCGCGTGGGGTAGCATTGGTACCCTCACAACACGAGCTGTTGGAAATATGCCCTAAAGACAAATAGTAATGAGGACTATTATCATATTTCATATAGTTTATGATTAAGTTTTATATCATGTTATAACTGTATTGAGTGAAAACATCAATACACGTGTGATATACAAACAACCAGGGGTTCCCAGTAAAACTCTAGTCACTGGTTCATTGGTCAACATATGATCATGTTTCCTGATCATGTGGCATTTATGCCAGTTGGAAATGGAGTCAACTCATTCTGAGAATGAGAAGATGAACCAATACCCAACCTGAACATCGTGACCTGATCATGTCACGAAGTTCAAGTTACAATGATTAGAAATGGATCCTCGTAGACTATTCCTTAGACCGTGAGGCTATATCAATCGCTGTCTCCCGAGAGTGCTTTGATAGCATCAAGCGCCACTTGGTAATACAGTGGTTATAAAGGTGTGTTCAGGTACTCGGAGGAAACCATAGAGGCAATATATGTCAAGAGCGGGATTTGTCTGTCCATGTGACGGGAAGATACTCAAGGGCCCACTCGGAGAGGTTATATCCAATAGCTGTGCAGCGTGTGATTTGATCACAGGGATATCACTTGTCAGAACGAGTCAAGTAGCATTGTTTGGTAACGAGATTGAACATGACATGGTGATGTCATTGATCAGATCTCAGGCAATGCAAGTATCGAGAGACAAAGGGAATAAGACACGACTGTCCCGGTTCAAACGACGAAAGATCTTCGTGGAACGCATAGGGGTCACATGGCCATCCAGGTCCCTCTGTTGATCATTGGTGCGAGAGTGTCCCGACCATGTCTGGAGTTTTCCCGAACCGTGGGGTATCATTCTTAAGGGCTTGATGATGCTTACAGAGTGTTTATAGGATCGGTAGAATCGCCGAAGAATTGTAGAGAGAAAACTGGAAGGGTTTCGGTAAGTCTGGACGATGTCCGAAGTGGAGGTGGAAGTGTTCCATAACCATAGAGGTTGAATAATATGTGAATGACTGTTAAATATTGATTTAATCATCTATTCATAATTATTTAATAATGAGAAAATCAATTTAAAAGGTCAAAAGGCTTAATGGGCCAATTCCCGGAGGGGAGAGGGCCCATTAGGGAAAGGAGAGAGGGAGAAGGGACAAGGGGGTGGCCGGCTGGGCCTAGCCGCCCCGCACGGGGCCCAGTAGGGCCGGCCGGCGGCAGCCCCTTCCCCTCCTCTCCTTTAGTCCCACCCCGGGACTTTGAGGGAGGTAGTACCTCCTTTTCCCCTATATATAGTGGGGGTATTTGGCCAGATAAATACACACAATAATCAATAAAGTTCTTCTCACTTTTGGGAGGACCTCCAATTGATATTCTCTCTCTCTCTCGTTACCGTGGTCCCAAGTTTGGACTGCACGAACAAGAGACATCTTCACCGCGGAGCGCCTTCGCGCTGCGGGATTTAGATCCAGGAGCTCTACTTCCACAACTGTTGCTGGATCGGGGAAGCGGGAGTCATCGTCAGGCACCGGACGTGCGTAACTCCCCGCGAGGTGTCACACTTGAGGTGATGATGATGGCGATGATCTCCTCCAATTCCCCGTCCCGGCAGGGTGCCACAACAGAGTTTCTGGTGTTGTTTCGTGGAATCTGGTGGTGGCGGCAGAGCGAAACTCCTTCTGGAAAAACGTCGACCCCCCCGGAGTATTTAGGTCAGAAGGCTTCTTATAGGCGAAGAGGGAGACCGAGGGGGTGCCTGGGGCCACCACACCATGCCCTGGCGTGGCCAAGCCTAGCCCGCGCCTAGGGGTGGTGTGGCCAGGCACTGGCCCTCCTCCGTCTCGTATTCTAGCTCCCTGAGTCTTCTGGAAAAATAGGCACTTTGGCTTTCGTCCCGTCCAATTCCGAGAATATTCATTTTCTGACTTTCCTGGAACCAAAAACAGCAGAAAACACGCAGCTAGCACTGTGGCTCTTGTTAATAGGTTAGTCCAAGAAATCATATGAAAAGTACTCCAAAGTGTGGACAAAACACAAGAAAGTGGATAAAACCAAGCATGGAGCATCAAAAATTATAGATACATTTGCAATGTATCAACATCCCCAAGCTTAACTCCTACTCGTCCTCGAGTAGGTAAGTGATAAAAAGAAAGAATAATTTTTGAGGTGACATGCACCATCAAAGACTTGATCAAAGTATTCATAAAACATTCAAAGCTGGGATCATAGTACTTCAATCATAACATGAAAGAGAAAGTTCTAGCAATAATACAAAGAAACTATGATGCAACATGAAAAGGCACAAACAAAATATTCATGA
The DNA here is from genome assembly GCA_910589775.1 of Avena eriantha. Classification (NCBI taxonomy): domain Eukaryota; kingdom Viridiplantae; phylum Streptophyta; class Magnoliopsida; order Poales; family Poaceae; genus Avena; species Avena eriantha. The sequence goes on from OU342743.1 coordinate 522,500,846, forward strand.
ATAACAATGCTTTGTAAGACGTTTGTTTGTTTCACATAAAGAAAACATAGCATAGTAGTAATCAGCTTGTCCCTCAAAGAGTATCAAACATAAATGCATAGGACACCTTCAAAGTTCACAAGAGTGACTAGGATACAAATAGTTTAAAACAAGCAATATCAAGGTATGCATCAATTGAAAAGTCTTGGGAGAATGCACATAGAACTAAGAATGACCATTATGCTCTCAAGAAAGTGCTCATAGAATGTGTGGAGACTCAACAAGGAAATGAAAAGGTTTTGAAAAGTTTGAAAGGCTTCCAAATGCTGAAAGTATGGTACTCATTAGCTTTGAGCTCTCATTGCCCCTATCATAAGCATCTTTAATGTGGTTAAGGTGAAAGTGAGGTCCAATCTGAGTTATATGATTGACAGACTATAAACTGAAATCCCAAGTCCCTTGAGTATGAGGGTTGCTCCTCATGCTACTCAACTTTAGTTACCGGTAAGTTCTTGTCATCGTAAGTATGTGCGTATCATAGAGAACCGCCAACAGGGTACCCCTTGCCCAATGATACGGAAGAATTCGCATATCAAAATGACAAGGCAAGCAGACAATGAGTATCTCAGCAATCTTCTTATTTACCATGGGAAAATGGTGCTTTTTTCTCTCTTTCCTCTTTTCATAAATCTCTTTTTTTTCTTTTCTTTTTCTCAATAGCTATCTCTCTCTTTTTTTATAAGAAGAATGATTCATAGATATCATTATGGTTACGCTGCAGGTTTCCACCATGTTAGCATGGATTAGACCAGCGGCCCAGGCGTTTTTCTAACACACACACATAACTCCATGGACTTACAAGCTCCCCTTTTATTTCACACCGACGACATCCGCAAACAAAAAAGCAAGGTATCAACTGGGTATATATTTACAAGTGTTGAAAGCGTTCCCCGTGACAGCACGGTTCTGCTAATCCCCAGCCTATAATTTGCAAGCATATAACTTTCATGGAGAGTTCACAATGGTTTAGGTTTATTAAGTGTAGGAAATAAAGTGTGCCATCAAGTTCGTGAGAGCTTTACTAACTAACTTTCTCATAACAAGCAAAAATTTTCTTCGGAAGAAAACAAGGCATAATGAATATGCACGGGAGTAGAAAATAATGCTAATAGGTAGGTATGGTGGACACTTTGGCAATATTTGGTTTAGGGAGTTGGAATCATGAGCAAAACACTCAGTGGAAATGAAGGCTAGCAATAGCAAGGGAGCGACAAACGAGAGAGCAATAATGGCCATAATCATGCAGAGCGACAAAACATCATTGATCAAAGCATAAAGTGATACTACAAGTTGAAAACTAAAGGATCATAAAGGCTTATGGTGACTTGAGATAGTCATAACATGGTGTGAGCATGTGCCAAGTCAACCCAAATAAAGCATCAAAGGAGAATACCACTATACTATGCTTTAATACGCTAAAACAACGCATGATTCATCCAAGGCACATTAAGAAATCTCAATTGTTTATAACAAGTCATGCTACAGCAAAGAATACTAAGCATAAAGCAAAAACAATATCAAGCATGGCATGACAAAGCATAGGCCATAGTCAAAAACAAGCTCTCTTTACCACTTAAGCATGAGCTTTCCTACTCTTTTCCAAACCAAACCAAACCAAACTATTTGAACACCAATACATGGAAGAGGAGGTCCAACCAATTTATTCAGCAAACTAATAAAACCACACAAACTAAAAACCAAAACGAAAATGAAAAAGAAGACGCTCCAAGAACAACACAACTGTGCATGAAACAATAAAAATGAAGTGGTTGAAAGAAACCTGAGATTTTTATTGATGAAGAAGGGGATGCCTTGGGCATCCCCAAGATTTGACGCTTGTACTTCTTGGATATTTCTTGGGGTGACACGCGTGGCATCCCCAAGCTTGAGCTTTATTCCATCCTTCATCTCATTACTCATTCCTTCCATACAAAACTTCACACAATCTTTATTAGCAACATTAGTGTACTCAAGATAAATAAGTCTTAAGGTTCAGTTCTAACACCAAATAAACTTCCATTAGAACACTAGCTACTGTAGCACTTCCCTCAAAAAGCTCAATTCCCCAAAAGAACTCAAAAAGGAAACAACAAGAAGCAAATGCAGAAAATGGCAGAAATCTGTCAAAACAGAACAATAGGTAAAGACGAATTTTTTCGAAGACCTTTTGTTGCTCAAATCAAAAAGTGTTGAACTAATGAAAGTTAGATAAAAACCTGGGGTAGAAGCACAAAAATTGACGCCTCAAAAAGACGTTCAGAGATTTTACACGAATATTTACGGTGAAGCACATAAATCTGTTTCGGGACAACAACTTTCCCAATCATTACTTTTCTCTCATTAGAGGTTATCTTGGCACAAAAAGCAAATAAAAAGGATAATGAGCGGTTATTACTGAGGTAATAACTTCCAATACTCATCTAAAACTTTTGGGTTATCTCCCAATAAGTACTTTTCTTTAACGCCTTTAAGTTAGGCATAAGCAAAAACTAAAATGGATAGAATAGAAGTAAGCGGAGATAATCATGGTGAAAACATTGTTTTGTTCAATGAAATCCTTTTGTTAACAAGGTTGATCAGGTCTTGTTACCAAAACAATTTCATATGAGACAAAACTTTGTATTTCACTAATGATTATGTTACCTCAACCTTGATAGCAATGGTCCCAATCATAATAGTTTCAAATTTTTCTCTTGGTATGGGACAATATATTTCTCCAACTTGAATGCCCTCAACATGTTCAATTGAATTCAAACCATAATTCCTTTCGATCTTCTTAGGGAAATAGACAGTATGTTCCTTGTCATTAACATTGAAGGTCACCTTTCCTTGATTACAATTAATAACAGCTCCTGCAGTATTAAGAAAAGGTCTCCCAAGAATAATATACATATTATCATCTTCAGGCATTTCAAGCACAACAAAATCAGTTAATATCAAGCAATTATGAGCCACTTGAACAGGTACATCCCCACATATACCCACAGGAATAGAGGTAGATTTATCAGCCATTTGCAAAGATATATCAGTTGGTATTAATTTTTCAAGTTGAAGCCTCTTATAGAGAGAGAAAGGCATAACACTAACTCCAGCTCCCAAATCACACAAAGCAGTTCTAACATAACTGTTCTTAATAGAGCAAGGGATAGTTGGAATCGCTGGGTCTCCAAGTTTCTTAGGAACCTTACCATTGAAGGAATAATTAGCAAGCAAAGTAGAAATTTCTTCATTAGGGATCTTCCTTTTATTTGAGACAATATCCTTCATATACTTTGAGTAAGGAGGAAATTTAATAGCATCAGTCAAAGGAATTTGCAAGAATAAAGGCTTCATCCACTGACATAACTTATTATAGTGTTCATCTTCCTTTGACTTGTGTTTCTTATCAGGGAAAGGCATAGGTTTTTGGACCCAAGGTTCTCTTTCACTACCATGTTCCTTAGCAATAAAATCTTCTTTAGTGTATTTAGTAGTCTTAGTGTGGTTTTCAGGTTCTTCTTCAACTTTTTCTTCATTAGGTACTTCATTTTCTTCATTACCACTTTTAGTTTCAGCATCAGAGATAGATATACTATTAGGATATATAGCAGGTTCAGAGGGTTCTACAACAGTTTTATGTTTCCTTTTCCTTTTCTTATGAGTAGAACCACCATTTTAGCTTGTTGAGAATCCTGCTCAATTCTTTTGGGATGCCCCTCATGATATAGAGGATCCTGGGTAGCAGCACCACTTCTAGTTCTAATTTCATAAGCATGTTTTTCTTTAGCAGCATTAACTAGCAAGTCGTTTTGCACTTTAACGAGTTGATCTATTTGAGTTTGAACCATTTGAAAGTGTTTAACAATCATTTTAACATCATTAGAGGTTCTTTCCACAATATCTTTCAACTCAACAATAGCTCTAGTGTTTTCCATTAGATGATTTTGCACCCTTTTATTAAAGTTATCTTGCTTAACAATAAAGATATCGAATTCTTCTAAGCATTGATCAGGAGGTTTAGAATAAGGGATATCACCTTCATCAAAGTGTTGGAGAGAGTGTACCTCAATAATGGATGAGTAGGGAATAGGCTTACATAATTCCTCTATAGGAGGTAAATTCTTGACATCTGCAGCTTTAATTCCCTTCTCCTCAAGACATTTCTTAGCTTCCTTCATCACTTCATCATTTAATTCAATAACTCCCCTCTTCTTTGATGTTGGAATAGGCACAGGAATAGATGGTTCAGGTACAATTACTTCAGGTATAGCTTGTTTAGGAACCAATCTTCATAATTCTTGCTTATTTTAGCCATTAATTCCTCAGCTTCCTTTGGAGTCCTATTCCTGAAAACACAATCAACACAACTATCTAGGTATGTCCTAGATTCCTCGGTTAGTCCATTATAAAATATATCAAGAAGCTCATTCTTAGGTAATGGACTTCCAGCCTGTGCATGAATCAAAGCACAAAACCTTGCCCAAGATTCGGGCAATACCTCTTTTTCTCCCTGTTTAAAATCAAAAAGTTCCTGCAAAATAGCATGTCTAGCACTAGGAGGAAAATATTTCTGCAGGAAAGTACTAATCAAGCACTCAGGGCTGTCAATAGATCGAGGAGGTAAATTACTAAACCAAGTTTTAGCTTCTCCTTTCAGTGAAAAGGGGAAAATCTTAGCAACAAAGTAAGTACGCATCTTAATATCATCAGAAAACAAGCCACTCATGGTAGAAAGTTCATGCATATGTGCTACCGCACTTTCATTCTTAGTCCCACAAAAAGGTTCTTTCTCGACAATAGCTATGTAAGATAGATCGAGAGAGAAATCATAATCTTCATCTATAATGTTTATGGGAGAAGCAACAAACTTAGTAGTAGGATATAATTTGGGTCTAATAGTACGCCTCTCAAGGAGACTCTTAGCAGCGCTCCTATCATGGGTGTTCTTACATTCTTTAATAAACTCATCGGTCATCTCAACATAACCATCTTCAATATCATAACTCTCACTAGACTCAGGTGAGCTAACATGTGTGGTAGTGTCTTCATTAGGAGTTTTGGTATTTCCAGCTATAGTTCTAGTAATCGTAGCATCTAGGAAAGGACCTAATGAACCACTCTTATCAAGCATAGTAGAAGAAGCATCATAAGCATCAGAAGTTTCAGATTCAGCAGTAGTAGCGGTGTGTGTAGCATGTGTATGTGATGGTGTAACGAGCTTACTTATAATAGATGGTGAATCAAGAGCAGTAGAGGTGTTTAGAACCGTACCTCTTCTTGTAGTGGATGGTAAAATAGGAACCTTGCCATCACGAGACTTACCCATGATGGATAGCAGCAAACAATAGAGAATCCAAGTGAACTTGATAAATAAAGCTATACTCCCCGGCAACGGCGCTAGAAAATAGTCTTGATGACCCACAAGTATAGGGGGTGTATCGCAGTATTTTCGAGGGAAGTGAAACCCAATTTATTGATTCGACACAAGGGGAGCCAAAGAATATTTATAAGCCTTAACAACTGAGTTGTCAATTCAGCTGCACCTGGAAACAATCTTGCTCACAGCAGTTTATCAGTAGCAACAGTTTTGTAGTAGGAATAGCAAAGTAACAACAGTAGCAAAGCAAAGACAGTAGTAACAAAAGCAGTAAACAGTGGGATTTGAGTGCGGTAGGCATAGGGATGGATGGACGGGCGTTGCATGGACAAGACAATTCACATAGCAATCAGAACATGGGGCAATTGCAGATAAATAAGATAAAGCATCCAAGTACTAGACAATCCTAGGCATGTGTTCCATATATAGTCATACGTGCTCGCAATGAGAACTTGCACAACATCTTTTGTCCTGCCAGCCCGTTTGCAGTGGGGCCTCTAGGGAACTACTGGCAATTAAGGTGCTCCTTTTAATAGAGCACCGGAGCAAAGCATTAACACTCCGTGAACACATGTGATCCTCACATCAAAGCCATTCCCTTCCGGTTATCCCGATTTTTGTCACTTCGGGGCCATAGGTTCCGGACAACAACATGTGTATACAACTTGCAGATAAGACCAAAAACAATACTATCATAATAAATCAATAACATGTTCAGATCTGAGATCATGGCACTCGGGCCCTAGTGCCAATCATTAAACACAACAAGTGGAAACAAAGTCATAAAGCACTAATAAAAGATACTAGGCACCAAGCCCTAACAATCTGATGCCATTACATGAACGATCTCATCCAATCCCTACCATCCCCATAGCCTACAGCGGGGGATTACTCACTCATATATGGGGGAAACATGTATGGTCGATGGAGAAGCGATGGTGATGATGATGGCAATGATCTCCTCCAATTCCCCGTCCCGGCAGGGTGCCAGAACGGAGCTTCTGGTGCTGTTTCGTGGAATTTGGTGGTGGCGGCGGAGCAGAACTCCTTCTGGAAAAACATCGACCCCCCCGGAGTTTTTAGGTCCGAAGGCTTCTTATAGGCAAAGAGGGAGACCGAGGGGGTGCCTGGGGCCACCACACCATGCCCTGGCGCGACCAAGCCCAGCCCGCGCCTAGGGGTGGTGTGGCCAGGCCCTAGCCCTCCTCCGTCTCGTATTCTGGCTCCGTGAGTCTTCTAGAAAAATAGGCACTTTGGCTTTTGTCCCGTCCAATTCCGAGAATATTCATTTTCTGACTTTCCTGGAACCAAAAACAGCAGAAAACAGGCAGCTGGCACTGTGGCTCTTGTTAATAGGTTAGTCCAAGAAATCATATGAAAAGTACTCCAAAGTGTGGACAAAACACAAGAAAGTGGATAAAACCAAGCATGGAGCATCAAAAATTATAGATACATTTGCAATGTATCAAGGTCCTGGCAGCATCAGGGGTTCAGGGGTATAGTGTAAATTTTTATTGTTTTCATACGCGGAACCCCTACACGAGCATGACCCACAAGCGCCGGTGAATACCCGACAAACACTCCCCTAGTGTTCAGCCCGCGCATACAAGGAGATGCCCTGGATTCCCTCCAAGCCTTGATCTAGTACCCTCCAGCGCTCGACACTCCCTCTTATGAGAAGTGGAAAGCTAACATGTATGACCACCTCACATATGCCTAACAACATGCTGAGCCGACACGAGTGCACTCCCAGTCCCAGCAGGTTTCAACCCAAGTGGGAGATCACAATCATCCCGAACACCAGCAGCAGGCGCCTTCGGCCGGCAGACGAGGTGCTGGAGCACCTCCTGCCAGCGACCAGGGGGCTGGTGTGCCTTAGGCTGGCGACCATGGGGTTGGCGCACCTTCGATAGGAGGGCCGGGGAATGGCGTGCTCATGGCTACGGAGCTAGACCATGTCTCCTTGGGCTCTACTTCATCTCACCCGTGATGCCGTGCCCAATAAAACCGTGACAATGCTGATGAGGCCGACCCACGTCGGGCTCGAGAGGCCGGAACAACCGCCCTCGAATACGGCAATGGTTGCCGCTCCTACAAGCCCGCGCTGCGTCGGGTATGCTGGCCGTCGAAGTTCTGCCCCATCATCCCCATGAAGTACGAGGGAAACACCAACCTGCGGGAGCCTCTAGATCTACACCATAGCCATGGAGGCCGCATGCGCGGATGGGAAGATCTTGGCCAGTTGGTTCCCTATGCATATGATGGGGTCAACTATGTCCTGGTTCATTAACCTCCCAAAGAAATCCATCGGGTCAATGGTTTGAGATTTGCATGAGGTTTGTTAGCGCCTTCCAGGGAGGATACAAGCGCCCTAGAACTATGATGAAGCTACACACCATAGCCCAAGGACCAGATGAGAAGCTTCGTAGCTTATGTTGTTCTTCTCGTAGCATGTGCACACCATCATAGAGGCGGAGGAGGCTGCCATCATCAGAGCATTCACTATGAACGTGTGTGATGTTCAGATGAGGGAGGAACTCAGCATGAACCCCGTCAAGATCACCCACAAGCTTTACACTCTTGGGGACAAGTGCTACCTAGTTGAGGAAGGCCACCTTGCTCCCAAGCAAGCCGTGAAGGAGACGGTCATGCCCGGGAGAGGTTCCAGGAAGAAGCGGAAGAAGGCACCCCAACACGTCCTCACCACCGAGTCAGGACCTTCTAGGGGCTTCGAGCAGCCATCCCAGGTTGAGGGGGCTACTGCCAAGCCGGTGGATGGCCCCTGGTGCCCCATCCATCGACCCAGCCTAAATGACACGCGCGACTACTGACATGCTCAGAACATCGTTGAGTTGCACAATAAGTGCTTCGAGGAGCGGCATATCCTTGGTACAAGCGGGAACTACTATACTTGCGGCGAGGCTGGTCACCACTTTAAGGGCTGTCCCAAGTGCGACCATAGGGGTCGCAGGGACGGACGTGCAGGGATAGATGTGGAGGAGGGCGAACAGTGGCCCGGGGAGCAGCAATCGGGAACCACCTTGAGGAACCAAGGACTCGCCTCGTGGCAACAATGGAGCCGCTGACGGGACCCGACGGATGACAACGGAGGGTTCTAGGAGGTCCGCGACAGCGCATGCATCGATGGGGAAGCATACACTTGGACCTCTCACAGGGATTTCAAGTGCTTCTTCAGGGATGTCAATGTCACGCAGCCAAGCGCTGAGGCACATAGACCATTAAGGTGGTCACATGATGATCACGTTTGATGCCGCCAATCACTCGGACCGCGTCACTGGTGTGGGTGTGCTCCCCTTGGTGGTGTCGTCTGTCGTCAGATTCAATACATGTACGCCGAGAGGGATCCTCGAGGTGTGTGGAGAAAGGGGGTGTGAGCCGATGGTATTCCGGGATAATGAGCACATAAGCTTTACCCAGGTTCGAATCCGCCGATGGTGGACGAATCCTACTCCTGCTAGCAATCCAGTAATATGGCAGAACCATAAGTATAGATTACAAGAGAGGTTTCGCCTATGCGAGTTGAGGTTGCAAGTTGTGGGGTGCCCTAAAGGCTGGTACCTAGGATGGCTTATATAGATATCCGACCTAGGGTTATAGGAGAGACCTATCCGGCTACGATACAGAGTCAGTTATAGAGTACATCTTGGACTACAAGTAACTATACAGGCCTAAGTCGGTAAGTCTTCTGGGCCTTCCCATAGACGGATGGACCTCTGACTTCTCTCCCTAACTGGGCCGCCCGTGAAGCAAAGCTCTAACTGAAGTGGACCACTCTGTTCAGTGAGTCATAGTGGGCATACCCGGAAAGTATATCCCCAATAGTAGACCCTGGAAGCCTCCAACATCCAAAGTCAGATTTCATCGTCTAGCTTGATGTTTATTCGGCGGTAGAGTCTTGAAGGGTTCCTAAAACTCCAAAACTAAAGTAGGATCTGAGTCTCAAATTGAGTCAGACCTATGAGTATTCCATTGCGGTTTTCCCTAGCTTGATTTCAAACTAAGACGGAAACTGGTCTCTGACGTAACCTGACATCAGTCAAGCTCAAGTCTTGTCACTAACAGACATTCCTATCAGTGTGACTGTTGGTGGTCCGCATTGTGCGGAACCGAGGTGTCGTTTAATGCGCTCACAGAGATTGAAGAGGCGTAATCTTCTTGAGGAAGTTTCCTAGCTCCTTCCGAGACGCGTGGCACTGATTACTATTTGTTCACACAAATCTTGGCACGTGCGTGGTTCATAAGGGGTCGAGATCCTCTCTTTATCCTCTCACCGGCCTTTGCCCGCTTCTTCCTCCAAGCGACGCAACGCTCCTGCCTCCTTTTCCTTCCCCAAATCCCACAGCGCCGCCCATCAAAGGTCACCGCCCCCGACCAAATGGCTGAAGCATCCTCTTCTGGCACCACGGCGATGATGGCGGTGATGGTTGTGGCAGAGAAGGAAAACTTCAGCGGGGTCCAGATCTCCTACGTGCTCGACGATGAAAAGCTGCGCGGTGTCGAGAAGGAAGGCCTCCTCTGCACCAGTGAATGGAGGAATGGTGTCAATGAAATCATCCCCGCCCCTCACACTGACGAGAGGGTCCACTTCGTCACCCATCTGGACTGAGGTTTGAGTTCTCCTCCCTTAGAGTTCTTATCTGAGGTTATAGATCACTATGGAGTTCAACTCTACAATTTCCCCCAAATACGATTCTAGAGCTTAGTGCCACGCATCCCTTTGTGAGGGCTATCTCGGAATAAAGCCGAGTCTCACTTTGTTCCGGTACTACTTCGGTACCCGAAGAAATTCCATCAGCGCATGTAATCCTTATATTACCGGAACACTAAGCCTGACCCTTAGGAGAGACCGAGTCTACCCCAAGGTTATAGCTAGTGAGTCAGTGAAGAGGTGGTTGTCCATGTTCTTTTATCATAAGGACAAACCAGCTCCCGGCAAGCAAGAAGCTTTGCTAGGTTTTGTCGATGGTGCCGCCGCCCCCCAAGAGTGTAGGGATGCAGATGCTCCGACTCTCACTGAAGATTTGATCTGTGCCAAGAGGCGGATTGAATATCTGATGAAGCACAAAGGCCTGAAGGGATCCGACCTAGTCCACTGTTGGCTAGCACGTCAGATTCAACCCCTCTAGCACCATGGTGACCGCCTCATGCATACAGTCACCAAGAGTAAAAAAGATAGCTTAGGATCAGCCCGCTCCCAATCCCAGATAAGGAGTACGAGACCCAGATCAAATGGTTGATCAAGGAGCGGGTGGAAAAGAAGATACCAGAGATTTCTTTGGACATGTTTACGGCTGACAAGCCCTTCACAGCAGTAAGTTTTCCAACTGATTATTTCTCACTCATTGATTGGCTCATCTATTTATTGTTATTTGAAACACTGAGATAATCTATCTTTCAGCTTGATGACCTCCCTGAGTCAGAGATTGCTCCTCACGAGGGATATCCACCTAAGGATCTGGTTCCTCAGGAGGATGACGAACTTGAAGTTTTACCGGAGGCCCTTACCCGGAAGCGCAAAACTCCGTCTGTTTCCATCGACACATAGAAAGTGCCTATTGTAAAGAGGTAAGTTTCTTCACAAGGTTTTGCATATATTTAATTCGTATTCTTTCTGAATTGTAACGATCTTACTCTATTACCATTCAGAGCTAAGACAATCGCCAAGGGCAAGGCAAAAGGAAATCCAGGGAAGACTTTGTGCCAGCAAAAGTTGACTTTGGCCTTGCCTGCTGCCCCGCCTCTGACTCCTACCCCAAAGCCATCCTTAGTAACGGAGGATATTTCATCTCCTTGTGCTGAAGATGTTCCGGCTCATTCTTTAGAGCCAGTGAACCTTGGTTTGCAAACTGACATCACCATGAGTGACTCGGCTATTGATAAGGGCGAACCCTTAAAGGTTAATGATCCCTTAGCTGAGACCTTCACAGAAAACCTTCTGCAAAATCCGGGTTTTGCCAAACTTGGCCTTACTCATAAGAGTGCAGAAGAAATCCAGAAGCTGGCTCTCCAATGCCTGGAGACCCAAAATATCAGAGCCTAGGAGGAGGCACAAGAAGCCGAGGATATCAAACTCGTCGAGCTTCTTGACCAAGTTCGTCTTTACGACGAGAAGTTGAAGGCCGGTGTGGCTCTGCCCCCACCAGTGATTCCTTTAACTCTCGCCGAGAAGATTTCTTCTGAAGTGAACACGAGCCTCAACAAACTGACTCGTGAACATTATGTAAGTTATAATCTGACTCTTTTTATTGTATTTTATATCATATCCTCTAGCCCACAAGCATGAAGTTGGATAGGAATCTGGATTTATGCTTTTATAAGATGCCAAAGAATGAACTAGTATTCCCCCCAAGGCTCGTGCTGATATTTAACTTAGTTAAAATATTAGCCCGAGTCTTAGTGGACTTCTGACTCCGGTTACCATTCTGACTTACAAAAAGTTAATGCTTAGAACTAGGAATTGTTGAAGAATATCTGCAATAAGTGGAGAGAGATAAGAGGTCTCTGACTTGAAAACGTGCAACATAAAGTTGCAGAAGATGAAGCAGAAGGTAAGCATTTTCGACTTCATTTTCGTAGTCTATTTTTCTTTTGAGTTGTGGCCGAATGTTGATTCGACTTTATTTCTTGCTGCTCTAGATCTTGTGAAGTAGTCCTGCAAGCTGATTGAACAAGCTGCAGATTTTAAAGTCTTAGAGGCTGAAAATGCTGACTTGCGTGCTGAGCTGACCAAACTCAAGGTAGACCATGAGCGCAGGATCAACAACATTCTTGAATCCAGTAACATGGCTACTGAAGAGCGTGACTGCACCATAGCCAAGCAAGACCAAACTATCTCGAACTTGAAAGATGAGTTGGACAGGGAAAAAGATACCACCGAAGCTCTTCGGAATGTACTCCAAAGTCTTCGAGAGGAGAAGACCAAAGTAGATGACACTATCTTTGGTAAGTTCACTGTCTATGAAATGTTGTTTTTCCGACTTTGCTTACTCGGATATATAGTTGACCTTGTTTTCTTATTTGTAGGTGCTCTAAACATTCTTGATGCCCCTTCATCCGAGTCTCATACCAGCCAGCTTGTTGCTGTTGAGGACCTGATCCATGACTTCCACCAATCCTTGGAGCAAATCAGTGAATTCGTATAGCTCTCTGTCTTACACGCAATGTTTGCCTTTTGAGGTACAAGATAAGGCGAAGGATATGCCCAAGCTTGTCAAGGATTCGAACATGTCGTATGCATACACATCGGCACATTATGCCCTGACAATGGTAATGAGCCATCATGGAAGCATGGAGATATGACAAGTTACCAAGGGTTATTCGACTGTTAATGAAGACGGCAAGCCATAGAACACCAAAGAAATATGGGATGCTTGTGCCAGATACGCTTGTCGTGTGGCCGAGCTGACCAGCTATGATGATCCGTTCTTCACGCCCGTTTAAGTGCCACCTCCCCCTAGAGAAGAAGTTGCTGAAGTTTCCAAAGACGACGAACAGACTGAGTCTGATATACTCATCTCGGAAAGATATTGGGGTGATACGGGTGATGTTTCCAGCGAGCCGACAAATCCTTTGTCTTCACCTGCATCATAGAGTTCACCAGAAAAACAATGTGTTACTCTGAAAAAATAATATGATGTAATATCTAGAATATTATTTTTGATGTGCTAGTTTGTAAGAACTTTATGCTTTACTCTTTAGCACTTTTGGGTTTATTTTCGTGCTTGAAAAATACTTAAGCACTGCTTTGTCTATACTTATCGTTTATCTGGCTTTCTGCCTTGTCCCTTTCATGAGCCGGCAAACCTTCAGCACGGAAAATTTGTCGAGCAACGGAGCTCAACTGCTAAACCAGTTTAAACCTGGAATCAAAGATGACTTCCAGTACCAAAAATTCACTACTCGAAAAATACCCGCATCCAGCAATCAGACAAAAACCCAAGTATAAACTAGAAAATTTATAATTATACCCAAAGGTAGCATTTTTAGAATCGGAAATCTAACCAGAACAAACATGAGCATAAAGTACATTCAAGTATTCTAGAATTTCCGACTATGACATGATAATTCGGAAATAATATGGTACTTTAAAAAACATCTCAGAAAAAACATTGAGGAGACAAATACTTGATTTCACTTTGAGCATGTACATTGATATGATTACAAAGAAAGAAATTTAAGAATAAAAGGAACGTAGCTGAGCAATATTCCATGGACGGTCTATTTCATCTGAGTTTGTACTGCCTCCAGCTCTCTTTGTCTTCTTAATAGTAGGTATTTATTTTTCTAGCTTCATGTCAGTTAAGCAGTAAGAACTATTGTGCAATACTCAACTAACCATAAAGGGACCTTCCCATATAGGGGCAAGTTTGTGCTCCTCGTCATGACTGCTTCCCGACTGTAGCCCCACATCGACCTCCCCTCGCCTCTTGGGAGGTGCCAGGACTAGACCGTAGCCATCAAGGAGCTTCCAAGCTCATTCATGCCGGGCTCTTCGCACCTTGCTTCGCCTCCTCCTCACGCGGTTGTCGAGTCTCCGCAGCCCAGTTCATGGTGTGATGTTTTTGTGTCGGTGACCTCTCTGGAGGTTCCCTCCTCTCCAGCCCAAGGGGTGGCCCGAGTTGCTATTTCCTCTCCTCTGCAAATACAAGTGTACGTGCCTGAAAACTGGGACGAGATTCCTGAAGAAGAGGCCCCTGAAGACAACGCTTCAGTTTTTGCTAGCTCCAATGTGCTACCTGGTTTGGACGTTGCCACCCCAGAGAACCTTGATTAGGTTTCGGTGACCAACAATGTTATCAGCACTGCTCCTGACAACCCCTTGGTCGACGGTCCTGTTCTGAATTCCATTGAGGACCTGTTCGACCGCCCGTAGATGCCACTTCTGCCTCGCCCTGTACTGGAGATGCCGAGTTTTCAGTGGAAGTTTCCCCTGCCTTCCCCTGAAGCCAAGCACAGTGCACGCCTGAGTGCCAAGCCTAAAATGCACACCATGGACAAGGCTATTCAGGTTCTGTACTCCAAGATGAGAGTCGCCTCCAAGGAGGTGCCGCTATTGGAGGCTAGAGAGGCGTACATCAACAAATTCAAGACCCAGCTTCCTGATCGGGCGATTGAGGCTTTGGCCAAGCTTTTCAAGCTGAACATCTGCAGTATGGCGGAGGTAGATGGGGCCCTGATTGCCATAGGAGGGCCGAGCGGTTCCGATCCAGCCGCTCAATATCTAGTTGTTTAGTTTTTTGTGGGAATGTCCTCCTCCCCACCCACGTGTGTTGCTCTTTCTTTCAGTCTATTGGGTCACCTCTCTGAGCTCTCATCTGTGGCTGCTGGTACGAATCGGCTTGTTATCAGGTTCTGTGCATTTGTGCTGACTACGTTTTGCACTTTGTCGCTATGATTGGACCAAACCTTAACATCGCTGACTGGAACACACGCGGGCTTAATGACCAAGCCTGCAAGGACACCGTTCACGCCTTCCTTGCGGATACACCCTGTCACATTGCGTGTATCCAAGAAACCAAGCTTGATTTCATCGACCATCAAACCGCAACTTATCTTGGCGGGCATAGGCTTCGCTCCTTCGCGCATTCTCCGACTGTTGGAACTCGTGGGGGCATTTTGTTGCTTTGGAATAACGACCGTGTTGACGTCTCCAATATCCACATCGACACTCACCTTCTCTCGGCTTCAGTCATCGTCCGTACGTGCGGTACCATGTTCAAACTCACCACTGTCTATGGTCCAAGCAATGATGCGGACAAAGAGGCTTTTCTTGAGGAAGCTATCGTCGCCAAACCCGATGACGACACTAAGTGGCTCATCATTGGAGATTTCAATCTCATCTATCAAGCGGAAGCTAAGAGTAATGACAACCTAAATTTTTGCCTCATGGGGATTTTTAGACAGGCCCTCACCACCTGATTAGCTAAAAAAAGTTAAGCTCCAAAACAGAAAGTTCACGTGGAGCAACGAGCGGGATTCGCCGACTCTTGTGAGGCTGGACCGGGCTTTCTGCAACTCAAGTTGGGATCTGGTGTTTGAACATCACGTTATGCATGCTCTTTCATCCTCCCTCTCGGATCACTACCCCTCCTACTCTCAAATCAGAGTGGTCCTCAGAGACCTCCGACCTTCCGTTTCGAGACCTTTTGGACCAAGATGCCGGGGTTCCAGGAGACGGTCCAGCGGGTTTGGTCTGCGCCTTCAACCCACACCTAGCCGATTCATGTCATCAACCACAAGCTAAAAACCACGGCGTCGGGTCTAAGATCTTGGAGTAAAAGCCTCTTGTCAAATTGCAAGCTCCAGCTTATTATGGCCCTCGACATCATCCTCTAGCTGGATGTGGCTCAGGAATCCCGGACCCTTTCTCCGGAAGAGAGAGCTCTTCGCGCTGATCTTAAACATCGTGTGAAAGGACTTGCTGCCCTAGAAAGATCTCGGAAACGGCAAGCCTCTAGAATTCTTTATCTTCACGAAGGAGATGCCAACACAAAGTTTTTCCACCTGCAGATAAATGCGAGGAAACGCAAGAACTTCATTACAAGTCTGAAGCATCTCAACGGTTGGTCTGCTACTCATGAGGACAAGGAGAATCTCATTTTTGATCACTTCTCCCAAGCTCTTGGCCGTCCTCCTCCTCGTCAGCTGGATTTCAACTAGGCTGTGTTGAACCCCACGGTCCATCCTTTGGAGGACCTTGGTTTGCCTTTCTCCAAACCTGAAATCAAAGAGGTAATCGATGACATGCCTGCAGACAAAGCCCTGGGTCCTGACGGTTTCTCCATCTCTTTTGTACGCTCTTGCTGGGAGACCATCAGGGTTGATCTTATGAGGGCGATCAATGATTTCTCGGACCTTTCGGGATCCAACTTCCATGTTGTCAACTCTGCCAATATCGTTCTGCTGCCAAAAAGGATGGAGTGGAGTCCATCACTGATTTCAGGCCCATTAGCCTCATTCATGTGGTCCCGAAGATCATCGCCAAAGCTATGGCCCACCGGCTCAGTCCCAAGATGAACGAGATAGTTTCTCACAGCCAGAGTGCTTTCATTAAATCTAGAACCATCCACGACAATTTCATGTACGTCAAGAATACTGCTCGCCAACTTCATCGCAGCAAAACCCCGGCCCTTCTCTTGAAGCTTGATATCGCCAAGGCTTTTGACACTGTTTGATGGGACTACATGCTGGACCTCATGCAACGCCTTGGTTTCCCCCAAAGATGGTGTGCTCTGATGTTGACCTCGTTCACTATAGCCTCATCCCGTGTCTTCTTGAACGGGGTCTCGGGAAAGGACATCCCTCATGGCCGTGGCCTCCGACAAGGTGACCCCCTATCGCCGCTCCTTTTCGACATCTCCATCGACCCCTTCAGGGCATCCTGGATAAAGCCACCTCTTCCGGGCTACTACACGAAATGCCTGGCGATTTGCAAGGACCCCGGGTCTCCTTGTATGCGGATGGTGATGCCATCTTTTTGACCCTGACGGAGCACGATGTTTTAGCCCTAGCCAGTATCCTATAGAGTTTTGGGGAAGTCTCCGGCCTGATGACAAATGTTGCAAAAAGCTCCATAGCTCCAATTCGCTGCGACAACTTTGACCTCGTGCCTGCTCGGACTGTTTTCCCGGCTACCATCATCAATTTTCCCCTCAAGTACCTCGGCCTACCCCTTTAGCTCGGTAGACTAAGAAAGGAAGATCTCCAACCTTTCATCGATAAGGCCATGACACGGTTGAACCCTTGGAAGGGAAAGTTCCTAAATCGAGCCAGCTGTACTGCTCTGGTGAAATCGGTTCTCTCCTCCATGCACATTTTTCTGTTAACAGCTTTAAAGGCAGACAAGGCAATTCTGAAGGCTTTTGCCAAGATCAGCCAGGGAATGCTATGGGCTTGCAAGGAAGTGGTTAGTGGGGGAAAATGCAAGGTCAACTGGCAGAAAGTGTGTCGACCTAAGGATCTTGGCGGTCTGGGGGTCCTGGATTTGGAGATGTTCTCTCACGCGCTCAGGCTTCGTTGGTTATGGCACAAATGGACGGCACCGGATAAGCCTTGGGGTGGGTTCTGAAACTCCGAACAATGCCTCCGATAGGGATATTTTCAATGCCGCTACCCGGGTCACAATTAGGGATGGTGCTAAGGTCTCCTTCTGGTCTTCTTCCTGGCTCGAGGGTTCTCCCCCTAAAGATGTTGCCCCCTGATCTTTAAAGCTTCCAGAAGAAAAAACCGAGCTGTTCGGGATGCGCTTGAGGGCTTCAACTGGGTTGCCAACATTAATGTGGATTCTATTATGGTCAAGCATATGGAGCAATACGTCCGCCTTTGGGATCGTCTTTCGGAGGTCATTCTTTCCCCTGGCACTTCGGACTCCATTCTCCGGACCATGTCCCCTAATGGTTGCTATTCGGCCAGTTCCGCCTACAGGGCCCAATTCCTTGTCGATCTTCCTTGCTCCTTTGAGAAGCTTGTTTGGAAATCTTGGGCTCCCCCAAATGTCGCTTCTTTGCGTGGCTCACCGTTCAAAATCGCCTCTAGACTGCTGACCGCTTGGTGAAATGCGGCTAGCCACACCAGCCCTCCTGTCAGCTTTGTAGATGCTCCCCCGAGACGGCGCGCCATATCCTTTTTGAATGCCGTTTCTCTAAAAGGATATGGTCGGCTGCGGCTTGTTGGCTCTCCTATCTAGACCTGGTTCTTGCCCTTGGGTCGGGAAGACCTAAAGTGCTAGAGTACTGATACGTTGCAAATGTATCTATAATTTTTGATGTTCCATGCTTGTTTTATATCTACTTTCTTATGTTTTGTCCATACTTTGGAGTATTTTTATACACTTTCTTGGACTAACCTATTAACAAGATGCCACAGTGCCAGTTCCCTGTTTTCTTCTGTTTTTGGTTCTAGAAAAGCCAGAAAATGAATATTCTCGGAATTGGACCGGACGAAAGCCAAAGTCAATATTTTACCGGAAGACTCATGGAGCCCAAAGAAGAGACGAAGGAGGTCCAGGGCCTGGCCACACCATATGGTGGTGCGGGTGACCCCTGGCCGCGCCACCAGGTGGTGTGGGCCTCTTGGCACTCCACCGACATTGCTCCTTCGCCTATAAGAAGCCTCCGATGCAGAAACCCTAAATAATCCAGCCTCCACCCATGAAAGGTTCCGCAGCGCCGCCACCACCGAAGGAGAGATTCGGGGGACAGAAAGTCTCTGTTCCAGCACCCTGCCAGGACGGGGAAGTGCCCCTGGAGCAATCTCCATCGATCTCCACCTCCATCTCCATCGCCATTGCTGATTCCCATGATGATGAGGGAGTAGTTCTTCCTCTCGCTAAGGGTACCGGTAGCTATGTGTTCATCTCTCTCTCTATGCATGATCATATTGTGATCATGAGCTTTGTAATCAAGTAGATCTACCTTGCTACTCAAGTGCTTTAATAGATCTCTGCCCTCCCCATGCGTGTGAAAGTGACAGCGTGCACACCATGGTGGCACTTAGGCTAGAGATTACAAATACTTGTTATGAGTTATATTTGGAGTTGGATGTTTCTATGACGTCGTGGTGTTTGTTAGAACCATATAGAGCTCAAGGTGACAGTGTGGGGTTATCTAGATGGGGAAAGCGGACTTTGAGGTGTGCTGTTATAGCCCTACCATGAATTAAGTGTCCAACCGGAGACTAGTTTAGAGTAGTATCATAAAGAGAAGATATTTATATGAGAGTTTTCACTAGTGAAAGTATGATCCCTAGGCCTTGTTTATAAGCATTGAAACACCGTTTGCAACTAGATCTGTTACATGTTTGCTTGCTGCCATCTTTATTTCAGTTTTCCTTTAGTCTCTTCCACACCACCAAGCTATTTTCTGGCACCATTGTCTTATATCCATACCACTTGTATTTCACTATCTCTTCACCAAACTAGCGCACCTATACACTTGACAAGTGTATTGGGTGTGTTGGGGACACAAGAGACTTCTTGTATCTTGATTGCAGGGTTGCTTGAGAGGGGATACCTTTGACCACTTCCTCCCTGAGTTCGATAAACCTTGGGTAATCCACTTAAGGGAAACTTGCTGCTGTTCTACAAACCTCTGCACTTGGGGCCCAACAACTGTCTACAAGAATAGAAGTGCATAGACATCAAGCTATTTTCTAGCGCCATTGCCGGGGAGGTAAGGTAAAAGGTACTCACATCCTCCGATGTCAATGCTCGAAGTTATATCCTTTAGATTCTGCAATTTTATATTTTTGTTTCTTGTTTTCACTAGTTAGGCTTAATGGAAAAAAAATTAGAGAGCTTTATAGTATTTATCTTGAGTTAGGACATGAAGTGTTTGAAGAGAAAATTAAAAAACCTATGGAACTTTATTTGCATGCTAATATCAATGTTGTTAGTATGAATTCTTTGGACACCATTATTGCTAACGCTACGGAAAAGTCTAAGCTTGGGGAAGCTAGTTTTTATGAAAATGATCTTTTTAGTTCCCTAGCTTTGGAAGATAGCTATTCTATTGCTTATGATGATACCAAACCTCCAATATATGATGATTACAATGATGAATATGATGTTTTCAGTCCACCTACTATTGAGGAGAAAATTAATGATTACAATATGCCTCCTATATTTGATGATTATGGTGATGAGAATAATAATGATATCTATTTCGTTGAATTTGCTCCCACTACAATTAATAAGAATAACTATGCTTATGTGGAAAGTAATAATGATTATATGCATGTGGCTCATGATAAGAATGTTTTATGTGATAGTTATATTGTTAATTTTAGTCATGATGCTACTAAAAGTTATTATGAGAGAGAGAAACATGGTTTTATGTATCTCAACAATATTAAGTTTCCGCTCTTTATGTTGAATTTTTTGAAGTTGCACTTGTTTTGCTTTCCTATGCTTGTTGCTTTGTGCTTTCATGACTTGTTTATTTACAAGATTCCTATGCATAGGAAGAGGGTTAGACTTAAATGTGATTTTAATTTGCTTCTTGATGCTCTCTTTTACTTCAATTCATATTTCTTATGTGAGCATCTTCTTAGACTATCACGCCTAACTTAAAGGCGTTAAAGAAAAGTACTTATTGGGAGATAACCCAAAAGTTTTAGTTGAGTCTTGAAAGTTATTACATCTGTAATAACCTCTCCTAATCCTTTATGTTTGGTTTTTGTGCCAAGAATAACCTCTAATGAGAGAGAAGTAAGATTTGGGAAAGTTGTTGTCCTGAAATAGAATTTTGTGCTTCAAAGTAAAAATTCTTGAAAAATCTCTGTACGTCGGATTGAGCTGTATTTTTTGTGCTGCTGACCCAGGTTGTTATCTAACTTTAGTTAGTTCAACACTTTCTGATTTGAGCAATAGAAGGTCTTCGAAAAAATTGGTTTTTACCTGGTGGTCTGTTTTGACAGATATCTGCCATTATTTGCATTTGCTTCTTGTTGATTCCTTTTTTGGTTCTTTTTGGGGAATTGAGATTTTTGAGGGAAGTGCTAAAATAGCTTGTGTTTTAATGGATGTTTTATTGGTGTTGGAACTGAACCAAAATACTTATTATCTTGAGTACACTAATGTTGCTTATAAAGATTGTGTGAAGTTTTGTATGAAGGAAAAATTTCAGGTGTAAGGAAAGAATGATGTAATAAGATGAAGAATAGACTAAAGCTCAATCTTGGGGATGCCACCCCGTGTCACCCCAAGAAATATCCAAGAAGTACAAGCATCAAAGCTTGGGGATGCCCAAAGTATCCCCTTCCTCATCAATAAAAAGCTCAGGTTTCTTCCAAACACTTCATTTTTATTGTTTCATGCACAGTTGTGTTGTTCTTGGAGTGTCTTCGTTTTTGTTTTTGGTTTTTGTTTGCTTAGTTTGCTTGAATAAATTTGTTGGACCCCCTCATTCATGCATTAGTTTTCAAATAATTTTGGTTTGGATTGGAAAAGAGTAGGAAAAGAGTAGGAAAAGTTCATGCTTAAGTGGTATAAAGGAGCTTGTTTTTGACTATGGCTTAGGCTTTATCATGTCATGCTTGATATTGATTTGGCTTTATGCTTAGTGATTATTGCTGTAGCATGACATGTTATAAACAATTGAGATTGCTTAATGTGCCTTGAAACAATGATGCGTTGTTTTAGCATATTAAAGCATAGTATTATGGTATTCTCCATTGATGCTTTATTTGGGTTGACTTGGCGCATGCTCACACCATGTTAAGACTATACCAAGTCACCATAGCCTCTATGATCCTTTAGTTTTCGACTTGTAATATCACTTTATGCTTTAATTAATGATGTTTTGTCGCTTTGCATGATTATGGCCATTATTGCTCTCTTAGTTGGCCGCTCCCAGTCTTTTGCTAGCCTCCATAACCAAATATGAGTTCCACTCATGCATCCAATTCCACATAAAACCAAGTTATTCCAAAGATTCCACCATACCTACCTATTAGCATTTGCTATTCCAAGTATATTCATGTTTTTATCTACCTTCCAAATTAAACATGTTATGTGAAAATTAGTGATTAAAGCTCTCATGAACTTGATGGCACACTTTACTTATCTTGCCCCTAATAAACTTGAACCATTGTGTCATCTGTGTTGTATATGCTTGCACTTATATGTTGGGGGTTAGCAGAACCATGCTGTCATGGGGAACGCTTTCAACATTGCACTTGTACATTGTACCTAGTTGATATCATGCTCTTTTGTCTATTGATGTCGTCGGTGTGAAATGAAAGGGGAGCTTGTAAGTCCATGGAGTTATGTATGTGTGTTAGAGAAACGCCTGGGCCGCCGGTCTAATCCATGCCTAATCATGGTGGAAACCTGCAGCGTAACCATAATAAGCAATCTATGAAGCATTCTTCTTATAAAAAAGAGATAGAGATTGAGAAAAAGAGAAAAATAAATAAAAGAGATGAGAAAAGAGGAAAGAGAGAAAAAAGCACCATTTTCCCATAATAAATAAGAAGATTGCTGAGATGCTTGTTGTCTGCTTGCCTTGTCATTTTGATATGGGGATTCTTTCGTATCATCGGGAAAGGGGTACCCCGTTGGCGGTTCTCTATGATACACATGTACTTACTATGACAAGAACTTACCGGTAACTAAACTTGAGTAGCATAAGGAGCGGCTTGTCAAGCATATACTCCATAGTTTGTTCACTTTAACCTTAATCACTTCAAGATGCTTATGATAGGGGCAATGAGAGCTGAAAGCTAATAAGTACCATAATTTTTGGAAGCTCTTTATGAGACTTGAATCCCTTCTTCCTTCTATGAAGGCCTTTCTTCCACTTTTATATTGAGTCTCCACCTTCTATCCTTAGGCACCAATTAAGAGAGCATACTTATCATTCTTAGTTCTATGTGCATTGTCCCAAAACTTATTGATTAATTTATAATGTTGATATTGCTTGTTCTTGAACTATTTGTATCTAGTCACCCTTATGAACTTTGAAGGTGTCCTATGCATTTATGTTTTGCTACTCCATGAGGGACAAGATGAATGCCACTATGCTATGTTTTCTATATGTGAAACAAACAAACGTCTTTTAATGAATTGTTATTCATGATCTTTGTTTGTATCCTTTCATGTTGCATGCATAGTTACTATGTGTTATTGCTAGAACTTCATCTTTCATGCTCATGTTTAGAGTACTTTGATCCCAGCTATTAATGTTTTATAAATGCCTTGATCAAGATTGTGATGGTGCATGTCACCTCAAAAATTATTCTTTCTTTTCATCACTTACCTACTCGAGGGCGAGCAGGAGTTAAGCTTGGGGATGTTGATACGTTGTAAACATATCTATAATTTTTGATGTTCCATGCTTGTTTTATATCTACTTTCTTATGTTTTGTCCATACTTTAGAGTATTTTTATAACTTTCTTGGACTAACCTATTAACAAGCTGCCACAGTGCAAGTTGCCTGTTTTCTTCTGTTTTTGGTTCCAGAAAAGCCAGAAAATGAATATTCTCGGAATTGGACCGGACAAAAGCCAAAGTCAATATTTTACTGGAAGACTCACGGATCCCAAAGCAGAGATGGAGGAGGGCCAGGGCCTGGCCACACCATATGGTGGCACGGGTGACCCCTGGCCGTGCCACCAGGTGGTGTGGCCCCCTGGCACTCCACCGACCTTGCCCCTTCACCTATAAGAAGCCTCAGATGCAGAAACCCTAAATAATCCAGCCTCCAGCCACGAAAAGTTCCGCAGTGCCGCCGCGACCGAAGGGGAGATTCGGAGGATAGAAAGTCTCTATTCCGCACCCTGCCGGGATAGGGAAGTGCCCCCAGAGCCATCTCCATCGATCTCCACCGCCATCTCCATCGCCATTGCTGATTCCCATGATGATGAGAGAGTAGTTCTTCCTCGAGGCTAAGGGTTCTACCGGTAGCTATGTGTTCATCTCTCTCTATGCATGATCATATTGTGATCATGAGCTTTGTAATCAAGTAGATCTAACTTGCTACTCAAGTGCTTTAATAGATCTCTTCTCTCCCCATGTGTGTGCAAGTGACAGCGTGCACATGGTGGCACTTAGGCTAGAGATTACAAATACTTGTTATGAGTTATATTTCGATTTGGATGTTTCTATGAAATGTGGTGTTTGTTGGAACCATCTAGAGCTCAAAGTGATAGTGTGGGGTTATCTAGATGGGGAAAGTGGACTTTGAGGTGTGCTGTTATAGCCCTACCATGGATTAGAGTGTCCAACCGGAGATTAGTTTAGATTAGTATCAGAAAGAGAAGATATTTATATGAGAGTGTTCACTAGTGAAAGTATGATTCCTAGGCCTTGTTTCTAAGCATTGAAACACCGTTTGCAACTAGATCTGTTACATGTTTGCTTGCTGCCATCTTTATTTTAGTTTGCCTTTAGTCTCTTCCACGCCATCAAGCTATTTTCTGGCACTGTTGTCTTATATCCATACCACTTGTATTTCACTATCTCTTCGCCGAACTAGTGCACCTATACACTTGACAAGTGTATTGGGTGTGTTGGGGACACAAGAGACTTCTTGTATCGTGATTGCATGGTTGCTTGAGAGGGATGCCTTTGACCACTACCTCCCTGAGTTCGATAAACCTTGGATAATCCACTTAATGGAAACTTGCTGCTGTTCTACAAACCTCTGCACTTGGAGGCCCAACAACTGTCTACAAGAATAGAAGTGAGTAGACATCAAGTACTGGCACGCCATCGCCAGGACCCCCACCTCTTCTCCCAAAGGCCTTCAGACTGCCATTATGATCATCACTTGGGAGATATGGAAGGAAAGTAACGAGAGAGTCTTCAACAACAAATCCTCCTTACCTTCGGTCGTCATGCATAAGATTAGGGAGGAAGGAAAGGATTGGATTTTAGCCGGTGCTAAGAACCTCGTGGAACTTGTAATTTGACCTCCTCTCATGGTTTCGTTATCCCTGTTCTTTTTTCTTTTTTGTTGGCTTCGGCCAAACCCTTGTTTGCTCCTCCTTTATCAATATAAGGCAAAAGCTTTTTCCCTCGTTTAAAAAAAAAGTTTGTGCTCTCTTTTTTGCACTAGTCGGAGAACCAGATCACCCTTCCTAAAGGACTTGTTTCTGACTCTCTGACTATGATACTTGCGTAACTTCTGTTGATATGTTATTGATCTCTACTCAGCAACGACGCAGACTTCCTTGAGCATATCGAGGTTAGCTTGTCGAGTGACTTCAGCATCCTCTTCGACATACGCAGCGACCCTGGGAGAAATATGAATAAGATCACTTGGAAGAACTACCTCTGCACCATGGACCAAGAAGAAAGGTGTATATCCGCTTGACCTGTTAGGATTAGTTCGTAAACTCCATATAACAGACGGCAATTCGTTCACCCAGGCCTCCGCAACACGATGAAGTGGTGCTTCAAGTCTTGGTCGTAGGCCTTGAAGAATTAAACCATTTGCCCTTTTGACTTGTCCATTGTCCTGTGGGTGTGCGACTAATGCAATATCGAGATGGATCCCTTGATCATTGCAAAATTCGACTAGTTCTCCCATGGAAAAGTTACTCCCGTTGTCTGTAATAATACCGTGCGGATACCCGAATCGGATTATAATGTCCTCAACAAACTTTTTGGCTGTTGCTCCATCACAACTTGTGATGGATTTTGCCTCAATCCATTTCATGAATTTATCCACCATCAGAAGAAGGTGGGTGTATCCACTTGGAGCCCGTTTAAACAGTCCTACCGAGTCAAGCCCCTAGACCGCAAAGGGCCATGTAATCGGAATTGTTAGTAGCTGATCAGCCTGAACATGGGCTTGTTTAGCGTACTTTTGGCAACCTTTGCACGTCTTGACTAGCCATTTGACATCTGCCTTAGTTGTAAGCCATAAAAATCCGCGCCTAAAGGCTTTTGCCACTAATGATTTGGCTACGGCGTGATGACCGCATTCGCCTTTGTGGATTTCCCTTAGGATTTCCACTCCTTCCGGAGAAACACAACGCTAAAAGTCCCAAGACACGCTCCGCTTATAGAGCTCACCTCCTACCACTATGTAAGATTTTGCTCGTCGGATGATTTGTCAGCTCATAACTTCGTCTTCGAGTAACTTTCTATCTACCAAGAAATCAAGGTAGGGTTTTGTCCAGCTGGGAATTACAGCCAGAACCGCTATGAGCGGTGAGTCGGATTTGGTCGGATACTCCTCATCAACTCCTATGATAGAGGGAACTCTTAAATGCTCCAGAAAAGCACCATCCCAGACCTTTTTCGTGCAGAGCCTATCCTTGATAGAGCATCTGCTTCCTCATTTTCTATCCGGGGAATGTGTTGAAGCTCAAACTCTTAGAATGATTTAGATAGTTCATCCATGATAACTCTATACGCTGCCATGTACTTATTTGCATTGCAGATATCAGATATTTGCTGAACAACTAAATCCGAGTCTCCGTAACACATGAGTCGGCGAATGCCGATGTCTATTGAAATTTGAATTCCATGCAGCAGGGCTTCATATTCGGCAATGTTATTTGTCACCGTAAAGTGAATATGCAACACATAGAACAATTTATCGCCTTGGGGTGATTTGAGCACCACGCCAGCCCCCGAGCCCCCGAGTGCTTTAGACCTGTCAAAGTGTAAGGTCCAAACTTCCGTCTCTAGGAGACATGTGTTTTCTACCGTATGTGTCTAATAAGCGAAAAAATCGACAAGAATCTAGGATTTGATTTTTGTGCAAGGTTTATACTAAATATCAAAAGCTTCTAGCTCAATTCCCTACTTAGTGATGCGTCCTGTGGCATTGCTGTTGTTGATTATGTCTCTCATGGGAGTTGTGCTCACCATGGTAATTTTGTGCTCTTGAAATGTTGTAGCTTTCTCGATGCGAAGAACACACCAAAGGCTAACTTTTGGTAATGAGGATACCTTTGCTTAAATTTAGTCAAGTCCTCGCTGAGATAATAAGTCGGACTCTGGACTAGGTGTTCCTATTTTTCTTTCGACCGTTCCACCACCATGACGACACTGACGACTCTGTTTGTCGCTGCTAAGTAGAGAAACATCGGTTCCTGTGGTCCCGGTGCTGCAAGGATAGGGGGGATGAGAGTATGACTTTCAAATCCTGAAGTGCAACATCAGCTTCATCAGTCCAGTCAAACATCCTTGTCTTTTTCAAGAGCTTGTATAATGGTGCGGTTCGTTCACCGAGCAGGCTTACAAATCGACTGACCGCGGCAATGTAGCTAGTTAGCCATTGTACGTCCTTCAGGCGAGTTGTGCTAGAAATGTTGAGTATAGCCTTTATCTTGTCTCGGTTCACCTCTATGCCTCGTTAAGACACAATGAAACTTAACAATTTTCCGGCTGGTATTCCAAAGAAACGCTTCTTCAGATTTAGCATTATATTGTATTTTCGTAGGTCGCTTGATGTTTCCTCCAAGTTGGAAATAAGTGTTTCCTTCTTTTTGGACATCACAAATATGTCATCCACATATGCATGTATGTTGTGTCCTATTTGATCATGGAGGCAATGCTGCATAGTGCGCTGGTACGTAGCTCCTGTGTTTTTGAGCCCAAAAGGCATTATTACGTAGCAGAAGGTTCTGAACGGGGTGATGAACGAAGTCTTTATTTTGTCTGACTCTTTCAGCCAAATTTGGTGATATCTAGAATATGGGTCGAGAAAACATAGGAGTTCTGAGCCTTCTATCGAGGCGATAACTTGATCGATTCTAGGTAGAGCAAACAGATCTTTGGGACAAGCCTTGTTCAAGGAAGTATAATCAACACACATCCTTAAATCAGTGGTGTCCTTTTTAGGGACCATTATAGGATTTACTAACCAATCAGTATGGATGACCTCTTCTATGAATCCGGCTAACTCGAGTCGGGCTAGTTCTTTAGCTATTTCTTTGCACTTTTCATCGCTGAAACGTCGTAAGAACTATTTGACAGGTTTAGTGTTTGGATACATAGTTAGGTTGTCCTTGGCAAGTTCCCTAGATACTCCGGTCATGTTAGATGATGCCATGCGAAGATATCTTTTTATTGGATTTGAGGAACTCTACGAGCGTGCTTTCCTATGTGTGGCCTAAATCTACGCCTATCTAAGTCACCTTGGAGGGGTCATCATCCTTCAATGGCATCGTCTTCGTCTCTTCCGATGCCTTGAACTCTGGAGTCGGCTTTGTCACCTTCTTCTTTATCATGGGCATCTCGGATGGGTCGATGTTATTCCTGATCTCTTGGTACTCCTCGGCATGTAGTATGACTTTAGCAAAGGCGGTGTTTCTGTACTTGCATTCTCGTGCTTTCTTCGAGTCTCCTCGGATCGTGATGATGCCATTGGGACCTAGAATTTTCATTAGGTTGTAAATATTACAAGGGCGAGCCATAAAAGCCTAGTAAGCCGGACGCCCAGATAGCGTGGTATGCGCTCTTGAATGGGACCACTTCGAAGGAAAGTGCTTCTATCCGATAGTTTCTTGGAGTTCCAAAGGTAACATCGAAAGTGATTTCTCCTAGAGAATTTGCATGTCTTTCAGGGACAACTCCATGAAAAGTCATGGAGCTATGATTCAGTTGTGTTTCCGATATCCTCATACCACACAGTGTTTCGACGTAGATGATGTTGATGCTACTGCCACCGTCCATGAGGGTCTTGAGAACCCATAGCCGTCAATGAGTGGATTGACAACCAGAGCATACTTTCCTTGCCTGTGTGTTTTAGGCGGATGATCGCTTAGGTCAAAGGTAGTTGTTACTTCCGACCAATCCATAAACCGAGGGGCAACTAGGACAGTTGCATTTAGCTCATGCATCACTCCCTTTTTGACCTTAGCTGGTTTGGATCCAAGGAAGCAGACGTAGGTGTCTTTCTTGGTTGGGAAGGTCTTCTTTCCATCCGACTTGGGATTCGAGGCCTCTACCTCGTCCATGTCAGAATCTTCCTTGGACTGTTTGTCTTTGTCGGAATTTTTCTTTCCTTTCCATCGCTTGGCCCTATAGCCAGTGGATTCATCTTTCTTGATGTTGTCATTGAAATGACACTCAGCATTGGTGTGGGACGAGCTCCCGTTGCCATCTGGGTGATGCACACACATATTTTTGGCAATGTCGGCCCAAGAGTAGGTTTTGCCAGGTTGCGAGTCTCCTCTACCTTGGATTCTAGAAGTTCCACGGCCTCGTCCCCGGCTGCCTCCGCAGCCTCCTCATCCTCCATCCCCAATAGTTGCATTGATTGTTATAGATTCCGGATTGGGTTTTTCTTCTGAGGTGTTTTTGCCTTTTGGGGCCTGTTGCTTCTGCTATTTAGCCAACTGTGGCACAACTAGTACATTTAGCAGTCCCTCTGAGTCATCATTGGCGTCAGCGGATTTGCTTTCCTCTCTATCATCTCCCCCAAATCGGTCACCTTGTTGCACTTTAAGCGGTGACGCAGTAATCTGATTGGGAGTCCCACGATGAAAGCTTTGATCATGGTCTGGTCATTTACTCCCTCACATGGGTTCTTCATGTCGATCCATCATCCGAGGTAGTCCTGCCAAGTTTCTTTGGGTTTCTGGGTGCACCACTACAGGTCTCCGATCGTGCAGGGTCTCCTGTATGTCTCCTCAAAGTTCTGAAAGAAAGCACTTTGCATATCATACCAATTGTGGATGGTGTTTTCCGGGAGTTCATTGAGCCATGATCGAGCGGTCTTCCTCAGCATAAGCGGGAGATATCGGGTTGGGACCAAGTTGTTTCCTCCTTTGGCGATGCAGCAGGCCTGGAAGAAGTCCTAGAGCCAGGTGTCTTGTCGAGCCGCACCGTCGTAGAGTTGAATGTGCCTTGAGATAGCAAATCCTTCCGGAAAATTTGTTTTTCATATGCGCGGTCCGAAGCACTTTGGACCCACATAGATATATCCAACTTATAGCATCGTGCCTCAATGTTTGAGTTAATCCGGTGCCTGGCGTCACTTGGTGGCAGAGAGCGTTGTCTTTGTTGTTCACTGTGGCTATGATGCCCATGAGCTGGACTTCTACTTATTCTACCACCGCCACCACCGTGGCGCCCCTTGGCACCCATGAGAGCCATTATGGTGGCTACTTGGCGGAGAAGGTGGTGGTGGATTGTTACCCCTGCCCAGGCTTCGTGATGACGGCCACTAAGCTGGCTTGATCCAACGCGGTGTTCATCGTTCCTTTGTCCGTCATTGCCATTACTACGACATGGCTTAGCCGGATGGCTTATATGTCTAGGAGGGGCATTCTTTGTCAGTCCTATTCCCGATGTTGTGCTTCTTCATCTTCCCTGCGATTGTTCGACTGTCGCTGGGAGGTTGGTGTTGGACCATTGCTGCAACGGTGTCTTGCTCTGCGGCCAGGGCGACATTGCTCCAGCTTCGTGCGGGTTTGTGCCACTATCCTGAAGATCTAGTTTTTGAATCTTTGTCCTCTGGAGGGTCGGAATGGTGGCATCGTTCTGGCTCCCATCGGGGCCTTACATCTTCTTGTCGAACATTGTCCATGCGGCATTGGTCAGATTTGGAGACCAGCTTCCCGCTGCCGGACGTGGCGACCTTCTGCTGTTCCAGGCCCTTGGTGAGTAGCTTCACACTTAGTCAGACCTGGTCTAGACTTGGGTTGTTTGCCAAGAGATCTTGGGCCACAGTAGCATTTTCTACCGGTGTGCCATACACCTGGTTTCCTTTGCTGTCGATCCAAGGTTTTCCCATGGCTATGTCTCCTCAAAAAAGGGTTTTGTCCACTTCCAGATTTTTATTAGCCAACTCAGGGCCGTTCCGGGTCTTCTGATACTACAGAGACCTAGGTTGTCCTGTAGATGCAAGGCACTACTTTTCCTCGAGGAGGTGAGTGGCCTCATCAAGGAGTACTTGGTGATGCGCTTCTAGGGCTTGGGCCCTATCCTTCAACTCCACAAGTGTAAGATTTGTGGCCATCGGGATAGGTGTGGTGAGTGCGTCTCCAAGAATTTTATGGGCACCATGGGTAACCACGTGTCCATCCAAAGGAGTGCCTTTTGGTTCATCAAGGATTAAGGCTCCATTTGAATCTTCTTCGTATTCTTTGGCTATCACCTCATCAACTGGAGGATCTTTAGTCGGAGTCTTCTTATTCTTTGCCTTCTAGGTAGCACCGGTAGCAAATACGGCTTTGGGTCCGATTCCTAAAGTCAAGCTTCTATTAGTACTCTCAGACATTTGGATGTCGGGATTATCTCTGAGATCCATATCATCATGCGATTCGGGAGAGTTTTCTCCAGATCCTTCATCCATACTATTGTAGGGGCTTTGATCCATGGCTTCTCCTTCTTCTACGGCCTTGGAGTTGATCTCCTCTTCAATTTTTGCGAAGAACTTTCGGAATTCTGCTGACGTCATGGTTCATCCGAGGATGCCGGTAAGTCGGTGTTCATTCCGATTGCCTCCAACACCGAGTCGTTGTTGTCTGCAGCATCGGCAGAGCCGGATCTAGATCCAACATATCTGACGAAGTGCGATGTCTGCGCCTTGAGGTAGTTACGACTTTATTTGTTGGCCTCCTCGAAACTTTTGATGGTCTGGAGGAATTCTTCCATTATTGCATTTCCGTGCAACATCATCCGCTTCAACGTGTGCCTCAGGAGTGATTTTCCTGCTCTAGCATCGGTAGAGCTGTATCCAGAGCTGCTGCTCCTTTGATCTTCCTGAGATTTGACCTCCTTGGGGAGATCTGCTTCAGATCCCATCTTCTCCACTATCTCCGCTTTAGGTGCAGGCTGAGTGGGATTGGGGTTTTTTGAGACCCGGAACTCTGCCGCCTGCACAGACAAAGTGGATTGATACGTTGCAAACGTATCTATAATTTTTGCTATTCCATGCTTGTTTTATATCTACTTTCTTATGTTTTGTCCATACTTTGGAGTATTTTTATACACTTTCTAGGACTAACCTATTAACAAGATGCCATAGTGCCAGTTGCCAGTTGCCTATTTTCTGCTATTTTTGGTTCCAAGAAAGTCAGAAAATGAATATTCTCAGAATTAGACCGGACAAAAGCCAAAGTCGATATTTTACCAGAAGACTCACGGAGCCAGAAGACGAGACGGAGAGGGGCCACAAGGTGGGCACACCATATGGTGACGCGGGCTAGACCTGGTCGCGCCACCAGGTGGTGTGGGCCCCTTGGCCACCCACTGACCTTGCCTCTTCGCCTATAGGATGCCTCCCGATGCAAAAACCCTAAACAGAACAGCCTCCAGCCACGAAAAGTTCTGCAGCGCCGCCGCCACCGAAGGGGAGATTCGGGGGACATAAGTCTCTGTTCCGGCACCCTGCCGGGACGGGAAGTGCCCCTAGATCCATCTCCATCGATCTCCACTGCCATCTCCATCGCCGTTGCTGATTCCCATGATGATGAGGGAGTAGTTCTCTCTCGAGGATAAGGGTTCTACCGGTAGCTATGTGTTCATCTCTCTCTCTATGCATGATCATATTGTGATCATGAGCTTTGTAATCAAGTAGATCTACCTTGCTACTCAAGTGCTTTAATATATCTCTGCTCTCCCCATGTGTGTGAAAGTGACAGCGTGCACACCATGGTGGCACTTAGGCTAGAGATTACAAATACTTGTTATGAGTTATATTTGGAGTTGGATGTCTTTGTGGTGGTGTTTGTTGGAACCATCTAGCGCTCAAGATGATAGTATGGGGTTACCTAGATGGGAAAGATGAACTTTGTGGTGTGCTGTTATAGCCCTACCATGGATTAGAGTGTCCAACCAGAGAGTAGTTCAAAGTAGTATCATAAAGAGAATATATTTATATGAGTGTTTACTAGTGAAAGTATGACCCCTAGGCCTTGTTTATAAGCATTGAAACACCGTTTGCAACTAGATCTGTTACATGTTTGCTTGCTTCCATTTTTATTTCCGTTTACCTTTAGTCTTTTCCACGCCATCAAGCTATTTTCTAGCACTATTACGCTGATAATTATCCATACCACTTGTATTTCACTATCTCTTCGCCGAACTAGTGCACCTATACACCTGACAAGTGTATTGGGTGTGTTGGGGACACAAGAGACTTATTGTATCTTGATTGCAGGGTTGTTTGAGAGGGGATACCTTTGACCACTTCCTCCCTGAGTTCGATAAACCTTGGGTGATCCACTTAAGGGAAAACTTGATGCTGTTCTACAAACCTCTACACTTGGAGGCCCAACAACTACCTACAAGAATAGAAGTACATAGACATCAAGCTATTTTCTGGCGCCGTTGCCGGGGAGGTAAGGTAAAAGGTACTCACATCCTCTGGTGTGAGTGCTCGAAGTTATTTGCTTTAGATTCTGCAATTTTGTCTTTTTATTTCTTGTTTTTATTTTCACTAGTTATGCTTAATGGAAAACAACAAAAAAATTAGAGAGCTTTATAGTATTTATCTTGAATTAGGACATGAAGTGTTTGAAGAGAAAATTAAAAAACATATAGAACTTTATTTGCATGCTAATAGCATTGTTGCTAGTATGAATTCTTTGGACACCATTATTGCTAATGCTATGGAGAAGTCTAAGCTTGGGGAAGCTAGTTTTTATGAAAATGATCTTTTTAGTTCCCCAGCTTTGGAAGATAGCTATTCTATTGCTTATGATGATACCAAACCTCCAATATATGATGATCACAATGATGAATATTATATTTTTAGTCCACCAACTATTGAGGAGAAAATTAATGATTATAATATGCCTGCTATATTTGATGATTATGGTGATGAGAATAATAATGATAGCTATTTTGTTGAATTTGCTCCCACCACAATTAATAAGAATGACTATGTTTATGTGGAGAGTATTAATTATTTTATGCATGTGGCTCATGATAAGAATGTTTTATGTGATAGTTATATTGTTAATTTTATTCATGATGCTACTGAAATTTTTTATGAGAGAGGGATACATGGTTTTATGCATCTCAATAATATTAGGTTTCCCCTCTTTATGTTGAAAGTCTTGAAGTTGCACTTGTTTTGCTTTACTATGCTTGTTGCTTTGTGCTTTCATGACTTATTTCTTTACAAGATTACTGTGCATAGGAAGTGGGTTAGACTTAAATGTGCTTTGAATTTGTTTCTTGATGCTCTCTTTTACTTCAATTCATATTTCTTATGTGAGCATCTCTCAAACTATCAAGCCTAACTTAAAGGCGTTAAAGAAAAGTACTTATTGGGAGATAACCCAAAAGTTTTAGTTGAGTCTTGGAAGTTATTACCTCTGTAATAACTACTCCTTATCATATTTGTGTGATTTTTGTGCCAAGAATAACCTCTAATGAGAGGGAAGTAAGATTTGGGAAAGCTGCTGTCCCGAAACAGATTTTTGTGTTTCACTGTAAAAATTCGTGAAAAATCTCTGTACGTCGGTTTGAGCTGTAATGTTTTGTGCTTCTGCCCCAGGTTGTTGCCCAACTTTCGTTAGTTCAACACTTTTCGACTTTAGCAATAAAAGGTCTTCGAAAAAATCGGTATTTACCTGCTAGTCTGTTTTGACAAATTCCTGCCATTATTTGCATTTGCCTCTTAATCTCTTTCTCTTTGAGTTCTCTTTGATCATTTGATCTTTTTGAGGGAATTGCTACAGTAGCTTATGTTTTTAATGAAAGGTTTTCTGTTTTAAAACTAAACCCCAAAGGTTTATTATCTTTTGAATGCACTAATGTGGCTAATGAAGATTGTGAGAAGTTTTGGATGAAGGAAATTTTCAGTTGTAGGGAAAGAATGATGTAATGAGATGAAGAATGGACAAAATATCAAGCTTGGGGATGCCACCCCGTGTCACCCCAAGAAATATTCAAGAGGTACAACCGTCAAAGCTTGGGGATGCCCAAGGCATCCCCTTCTTCATCAATAAAAATCTCAGGTCTTTCTAAACACTTCGTTTTTATTGTTTCATGCACAGTTGTGTTGTTCTTGGAGCGTCTTTGTTTTTTTTGTTTTAGTTTGCTTGGTTTGCTTAGTTTTCTTGAATAAATTGGTTGGGCCCCCTCATTCATACATTAGTTTTCAAATAGGTTGGTTTGGATTGGAAAAGAGTAGGAAAAGTTCATGCTTAAGTGGTAAAAAGGAGCTTGTTTTTGACTGTGGCCTATGATTTGTCATGTTATGCTTGATATTGTTTTTTGCTTTATGCTTAGTCACCATAGCCTCTATGATCTTTTAGTTTTCGACTTGTAATATCACTTTATGCTTTAATTAATGATGTTTTGTTGCTTTGCATGATTATGACCATTATTGCTCTCTTAGTTGGTCGCTCCTAGTCTTTTGCTAGCCTCCATAACCAAGTATGAGTTCCACTCATGCATCCAACTCCAAATAAAACCAAGTTATTCCAAAGTGTCCACCATACCTACCTATTAGCATTTGCTATTCCAAGTATATTCTTGTTTTTATCTACCTTCCGAATTAAACTTGTTATGAGAAAACTAGTGATTAAAGCTCTCACGAACTTGATGGCACACTTTACTTTTCTTGCCCTTAATAAACTTGAACCATTGTGTCGTCTATGTTGTATATGCTTGTAGTTATATGTTGGGGATTAGCAGAACCATGCTGTCATGGGGAACGCTTTCAACATTGCACTTGTACTTTGTACCTAGTTGATATCATGCTCTTTTGTCTATTGATGTCGTCGGTGTGAAATGAAAGGGGAGCTTGTTAGTCCATGGAGTTATGTATGTGTGTTAGAGAAACGCCTGGGCCGCTGGTCTAATCCATGCTGTCATGGTGGAAACCTGCAGCGTATCCATAATGAGCTATCTATGAAGAATTCTTCTTATAAAAAAAGGAGTCAGATATTGAGAAAAAATAAAAATAAAAAAAAGAGATATGAGAAAAGAGGAAAGAGAGAAAAACACCATTTTCCCATGGTAAATAAGAAGATTGCTGAGATGCTCGTTGTCTGCTTGCCTTGTCATTTTGATATGGGGATTCTTCTGTATCATTGGGCAAGGGGTATCCCGTTGGCGGTTCTCTATGATACACATGTACTTACAATGACAAGAACTTACTGGTAACTAAACTTGAGTAGCATGAGGAGCGGCCCTCGTATTCAAGGGACATGAGATTTCCAACTTATACTTCGTCAAGAATATACTCCATAGTTTGTTCACTTTAACCTTAATCACTTCAAGATGCTTATGATAGGGGCAATGAGAGCTGAAAGCTAATAAGTACCATAATTTTTGGAAGCTCTTTATGAGACTTGAATCCCTGCTTCCTTCTATGAAGGCCTTTCTTTTACTTTTATGTTGAGTCTCCACCTTCTATCTTTATGCACCTATTGAGAGAGCATAGTGGCCATTCTTAGTTTAATGTGCATTGTCCCAAGACTTGTTGATTGATGCATAACTTTGATATTTCTTGTTCTTGAACTATTTGTATCTAGTCACCCTTATGAACTTTGAAGGTGGCCTATGCATTTATGTTTTGCTACACTATGAGGGACAAGCTGAATATCACTTTGCTATGTTTTCTTTATGTGAAACAAACAAACGTCTTGCAAAGCATTGTTATTCATGAATCTTTTGTTTGTGCCTTTTCACGTTACAACATATTTGCTATGTCTTATTGTTAGAGCTTTATCTTTCATGCTATGTTGAAATACTATGATCCCAGCTATCAATGTTTTACAAATACTTTGATCAAGTCTATGATGGTGCATGTCACCTAAAAAATTATTCTTTCTTTTTATCACTTACCTACTCGAGGACAAGCAGGAGTTAAGCTTGGGGATGTTGATACGTTGCAAACGTATCTATAATTTTTGCTGTTCCATGCTTGTTTTATATATACTTTCTTATGTGTTGTCCACACTTTGGAATATTTTTATACACTTTCTGGTACTAACCTATTAACAAGATGCCACAGTGCCAGTTGCATGTTTTCTGCTATTTTTGGTTCCAGGAAAGTCAGAAAATGAATATTCTCGGAATTGGACCGGACAAAAACCAAAGTCGATATTTTATCAGAAGACTCACGGAGCCAGAAGACGAGACAGAGAGGGGCCACAAGGTGGGCACACCATATGGTGGCGCGGCTAGCCCTGGCTGTGCCACTAGGTGGTGTGGGCCCCCTGGCCGCCCACCGACCTTGCCTCTTCGCCTATAAGATGCATCCCGATGCAAAAACCCTAAACAGAACAGCCCTAGCCACGAAAAGTTCCACCGCGCCGGGACAAAAGTCTCTATTCCGAAACCCTGCCGGGACAGGGAAGTGCCCTCGGGAGCCATCTCCATCGATCTCCACCACCATCTCCATCACCGTTGCTGATTCCCATGATGATGAGGGAGTAGTTCTCTCTCGAGGCTAAGGGTTCTACCAGTAGCTATGTGTTCACCTCTCTCTCTATGCATGATCATATTGTGATCATGAGCTTTGTAATCAAGTAGATCTACCTTGCTACTCAAGTGATTTAATAGATCTCTGCTCTCCCCATGTGTGTGAAAGTGACAGCGTGCACACCATGGTGGCACTTAGGCTAGAGATTACAAATACTTGTTATGAGTTATATTTGGAGTTCGATGTGTTTATGTAATTGTGGTGTTTGTTGGAACCATCTAGCGCTCAAGGTGACAGTGTGGGGTTACCTAAATGGGAAAGATGAACTTTGAGGTGTGCTGTTATAGCCCTACCATGGATTAGAGTGTCCAACCGGAGATTAGTTTAGAGTAGTATCATAAAGAGAAGATATTTATATGAGAGTGTTCACTAGTGAAAGTATGATCCCTAGGCCTTGTTTCTAAGCATTGAAACACCGTTTGCAACTAGATCTGTTACATGTTTGCTTGCTTCCATTTTTATTTCAGTTTACCTTTAGTCTTTTCCACGCCATTAAGCTATTTCCTGGCACCGTTACAACTTATAATTATCCATACCACTTGTATTTCACTATCTCTTCACCAAACTAGTGCACCTATACTCCTGACAAGTGTATTGGGTGTGTTGGGGACACAAGGGAATTCTTGTATCTTGATTGCAGGGTTGCTTGAGAGGGGATACCTTTGACCACTTCCTCCCTGAGTTCGATAAACCTTGGGTGATCCACTTAAGGGAAAACTTGCTACTGTTCTACAAACCTCTACACTTGGAGGCCCGACAACTGTCTACAAGAATAGAAGTGCGTAGACATCATGGATCTAGAAATTTCTTCTGCCTCTATAATCACCGCTGGGGTGGGTTGGGCAGGTTTAGCGAAACCGAGGTAAACATTGATATCGCTGAAGGACATGATTATGTACGTGGTCACATGTTCCCTAGCCAGAATCCAAGTCTCATCAAGAAGGACAAGAGGGATGTCACTGGCGTAGAGGACCCGACCAACGGCGATTGTCTTGCCGATTCGGATTCATGCAGATTCTGCCTGCAACGCAGGTCCGAAACTCACCTGCCCCACGGTGGATGCCAACTGTCGTCAGATTGAAGACATGTACACCAAGAGGGTGTCCTCGAGGCGTTTGGAGAAAGGGGTGTGAGGTAACGGTATTCCGGGACG
The DNA here is from genome assembly GCA_910589775.1 of Avena eriantha. Lineage (NCBI taxonomy): Eukaryota > Viridiplantae > Streptophyta > Magnoliopsida > Poales > Poaceae > Avena > Avena eriantha. The sequence continues at coordinate 522,539,266 of OU342743.1, forward strand.
GTGAGCACACAAGATTTACCCAGGTTCGAATCCGCCGATGATGGACGGATCCTACTCCTGCTAGCAATCTAATAATACGGTAGAGCCGGAAGTATAGATTACAAGAGAGGTTTCGCCTGTGCGAGTTGAGGTTGCAAGTTGTGAGGTTCCCTAAAGGCTGGTACCTAGGACATCTTATATAGATATCCGGACTAGGGTTACAGGAGAGACCTATCCAACTATGATACTGAGTCGGTTATAGAGTACATCTTGGACTACTAGTAACTCTATAGGCCTAAGTCGGTAAGTCTTCTAGGCCTTCCCGTAGCCGGATGGACCTCCGTATTATCTCCCTGATTGGGCCGTCGTGAAGCAAAGCTCTAACCCGAAGTGGGCCACCCTAGTCAGCGAGTCACAATGGATATACCTAGAAAGTATATCCCCAACATCGCCCATCATAAACAATCTCCGAGTCACCAAGAAGTTAGTGGATGGAGGTGTAGACCTCAACATAATTTTTGTGAAACTAATGGAGAAATTGGAGGTCGAGGAAGAGCAGCTGCTGCCCACCAGGACAATCTTGTGTGTGACCCTAGGAGCTACCCTGCCACTAGGCAAAATCGTGTTGTCGGTCACCTTAGGCACCAAAGACAACTATCGCACCGAAAACATCATGTTCGACATCGCGGAAATCCACCTACCATACAACAGCATCATCGGTCGCCCGGTGTTAGCCAAGTTCATGGTGGCCACCCACCACGCCTATAACGTGATCAAGTTCCCTTCAGTGTGGGGAGTACTGACCATAAAATCTGACATCAAGGACGTGTTGCACTGTAGGAAACATGTATACAAGGATGTGGCCCTAGCCTAGCTCGGCTACTTCGATGACGAAGAGCCTCGAGACTTGAACCCGATGATGATAAGGAAGAGAGCAACAACTGCCCCGGATGCAGCTTCCAGGGGCACGAAGCAGAAGGTGGTGCCTCAAGTAAGCATATGCAATCTTGGGTCCACCTCGCAACCTAAAATCTCGGGAACAACGTATCATTCTTCCGGGTAGAGGGCCGTTAATACGAGTGTCTCCGGGCTTCGGCCTTGTGTGTAATCCGCTACAAGCTGAGGGCTAGGCCCCCACCCTTGTTGTGAAAATACTAGAAAAACAACGTATCGTGTTTCCTGGTGCGGAAGTTAATATGAGTGTCTCCAGGTTCTTGCCCTATGTGTAAGCCACTATAAGTTGAGGCATAGCCCCACCCCTTTTGTGAAGTCCGGAAAACAACGTATACTATTTCCTTGCAAAGATCAATGACTAGATAGCATCCTCGGTCCTATCCCTTGTGTAATCCGCTGTAACATGGGGCTAGACCCCCACCTCCTTTTATAAAAACCAATTGCGCTTGGGAATCTTTTGCCTTTTGCCATTATTTACTCGTGTTTGGGTGTGTGCAAATTTGAGCATAAGTTGTCTCTTAATCATACATGAGCCTAATATTGTTAGGTGGACTGTGGCATGTGCCTCAAATCCTCTCTAGGCAACGTACGATGCGCCCTAGACTTGTTATGACTGCTAAATTGCATCGCCTCGGGTGCTCATGTCTAGGTTGGTAAACAAGAAAGTTAAATCATGTGCCCTATGCTGCATGAGGAAGCCGGTGCCCCATGATGGTTACTACAACTTTGTAGTAAGGAGAGGTATAAACTAGAACAGGACAGAAGTCATGAGGGTAGTAATAGTGAATTTAGTAGAAATCTTGAGGGACTATATGAGCTTAGTCTTAGGTAGACTCAACATATATAGGTGAATAAAAGTAAATTGACAAATATTATACAGTTCAATCTAGATGGTAATTCATGGATCACTTTGTCTAAAATTATCCTGTTGCGAATAGATAACTAGTGTAAGTCTAGAGTTAGAGTTTAGTACAAGATGTGCATGGTTATAGAATGGTAGATACCTATATAAAAGGTATCTAGAATGTAATATATAGTATCAAAGTCTTAGTACCAGATATGTATTACTTGAAGTACTACTTACAAAGGCTTTTGATACAACTTTTGGATTATCTTGAAATCTATTTCAATCTTTGCTTGACTAGATCCTTACATGAAGTATGAGCTGGTGTGCAAATGCATGTTGCAACACCCAGTTATGTCTTGATGATATTGATCTAGAGGGAAGGGAATACATGTTAGAAACGAGTTACGAGTAGTATAGTACTAAAGACTCAAGAAAATATGAAAGTCATTGGCATAACTACAAAAGAAGGAATCAACTTCAACACCACAAATAGCCATGGACGAAGCAAGTCCTTAAGCTATAGGAAGTAAGAAGGAAAGGAACCATGGTGAAAATTGGGAAGTGAAGTACGAAATACCATATGTATGTTGACTAGCTTCACAACTACATGATGGTAGAAATGTAAACTCGTGTCATCCAGATAAGAAATCAATATATGGATAGACATTATGAAGAATTTAGTGAAACTTATGTTCCGGGAAGAACCGTGAACAAAAGGAAGTAGTTATAGCAACCAAATCGTAGTGGTGAAGTACAAGGATTGACAACAGTTCTCGGTGTTGGGGATATACTTTCCGGGTATCCTCACAGTTCCTCACTGACCAAGGTGGCCCACTTCGGGTTAGAGCTTTGCTTCACGGGCGGCCCAGTCAGGGAGAAGAGATGGAGTTCAGTCCGGATACGGGAAGGCCCAGAAGACTTACTGACTAGGCCCATAGTGTTACTTGTAGTTCAATATGTACTTTGTAACAGACTCTTAGTCGTAGCCGGATAGATCTCTCCTGTAAACCCTAGGCCGGATATCTATATAAGTGTAACACCCCGTCCACTCCTGGGCCCGGGGGGGTGTCACTCCTGGTAGCTTAATAGGATATCTAGACTGGCCCCACAGACCAACACTAGTCTTTTCTGCGCACTTTGTCCTCACTCGTGCGCACCCGGTTACCCACTTCCCAGTCAGTCACCCATCCTATAATTGCTCTAGGCCAGGCCCGCTTAACCTTAGAGTTCTTTTGGAATGAGCTTCCGGAAAAGAAGTTACAACTTGTTGGTATGAGTATTCTATCAATCCCATTAAGCCATGTGCCTGGTCTCACATATGGTATCAGACCTAGGTTTCGATCCTGGGACCAGTGGGTTATGGGCCCACCACGCTTCCATTGCGCACCTGTGGTTGTGGGTTATTGAGCGAGGTTGACGTGGTTCATCCCAAGAGTGGAACACATCTGGGTTCGGAAGATCTTGGGTTCCGGGGGTTCGGGGTCCGGTCTCAGGGTTGACAGGGACGACGAGGTTCGGACTTGGCGGAAACGGTCTCGGACAACGGAAGGGGAGCTTGGAGTTCCGGGAAGAAGGACTTGGTTTGGCGTCAGGGGCGTATCGAATTCGCCCCGGTCGGTGTCGATCTTGTCGTCACGAAGATCTTGTTGGGTCCGCGTATCGGTTCGGTCTTGGCGTTCGGGATGAAGAACTTGGCATTCCGGTGGCGATCTTGGCGGTCTTTGGATCCGGGTCTCGCATCCGGGAAGGAGTACTTGTCGCATCCGTGGTCTTCGGGTTCGGTCTTCAGGGTCTTGATGTCCGAGAAGAAGAGCTTTGGGTCATCGACTCCGGTAGAAGTCCTTGTCATCCTATGTCGGATGCCCTTGTCATCCGCGACGAAGATCTTGTCGGAGGCCTTGTGAAGGGGAATCTTGGGAAGCAGCTCTTATCTCGATCTTCAACACTACCACTGGACTTCTCGGACCACGACGGAATAGAGAACTAGCAGAGCACCGGGACAGAACATGAATCACGGAGGCGCAACAAGGATCAAACACGAATGGGTGCGTCGGTATAGCAAGAAGGACCTGACAGAACCACGCAGGAAAAAACAACTAGCAGGTGGGCCGGTGCCACGCATGGAGACCGATAGATACACTACCCGTCAAAGGCGAGCGCAGACGGAAGCGAGCACGGGTGCTGGGGCTTGACGCAGCTGTGGACGGAGGAAGGCGCTGGGGACCTTGCCGTCAAGGAGCATGGCCAGTGGCGGTTGGAGCAGAGGACGGAGCTCGCGAGAGAGGGGACCCCAGGAGGAGGACAGACCCTGGGAGCGGCGGTCGTGATTCCGGGAGGCGACGCCCGTGAGGACAAGAGCGCCCGACGGCGGAAGGAGGGCAAGGTGACGACAGAGCTCGCCCACGAGGGAGGAGGCCGAGGTCGAGGGCCTACACGAGCCGGCGCGGAGGGATGGTGGTCAACGACACTGAAGGGGCCGGCGAGGAGGGAGCGCCCGGTGGGGGAGCAGCGACGGAATGTCTCTACGATGAAGGAGGGCCGGGCGACGCCGACCGAGGTCGGGCGAGGCGACTGCGCGAGGTAGGAGGAGGTCGAGGCGGGGCAGGCGTGGCCTCGGTAGCATCTCAGGAAGGCGACGAGCGGCGAAGGGAGCTCATAGGGCGGCGGGGCTCTGGCAAGGTCGACGAATAGGAGTAGAGCACGACGACCACCAGCCGGGTGGGGCCTCGACGCCGGGAGGCGGTGGTGCTAGGCGAGGCCAGCGGTGGCTCTAGGCGAGGATCGAGGGGAGGGGATCTCGCGGGGTCGGTGGGGTGCAGGGCAGGGGTCAGCGCGTGAGGGGCGCGGAGCCGCGTCGCTCGCGATGAGGGAAGGTGGGGCCAGGCGCGACGACAGGTGGCAACGCAGGGTGGACGCGGTTTGGGATGGGGAATCGTGGGAGGTGGGTTGGTGGGAGCGTGCACTGCGCGTATGAGTGTGGGGCTAGGGTAGGTGGCAGGTGGCGATGGGGCCTGGCCCGTGTCCGCTTGCGGGATGTGGGTCGGGTGCAGTGGTGTGCGTGCTAGTGCGTGTGTGTGGCGTGGGTTGGGGGAAGTGCAGGTGGCGGCTAGGTGGAGAAAGGAGGGAGAGAGGGTGCGGCTGGGTGATGGAGATTGGTGGGAAAAAGGGGTAGGTGGGGGTTAGGGTTAGGGTAGGGGTTAGGCTTAGACCGGTTTTGTCTGGACCGGGTAGTAGGCTGCTGGCTTGTTGGGCCTTTGGCCTGGCAGGCTGGCGGCCTCCCCGGTAAAATATTTTTATTAATTTTTATTTTACGAAATACTTTTGCAAATAAATTTTAGGCAACTAAAAGACCCGGGCAAGAGACAGGGGTTTTGATTTGAAATAAAGATGGGAGAATATTTAGAAATCAAAGTAGGTTTTTAGAAAATAGTGTTAGAAAAACAGATGCATGATGATGACGATGCTCAAATGCAATGTGGCATGATGACATGAGCATGCGGTCATGATGATGCAATGCACAAAACATCGCGATTTTCTAGTAGTGGTTTTAGCGGGATGCCACAATTCGACACCACTAACAAGGGATCTCACCCTCGAGATCCGCCTCATGGTACCGGGACGAAAACCGGTGATCTGAATCTTCACGCTTCATGTAGATCCTCGCGACACCACTAACAAGAGGCCGTTGTCCGTGATCGTCGAGAGAACACTCGGGGAACAAAGGGCGAAAGTAGAGGTATCAACAAATAAAACCGCCTCTAGCTTCCGTGGACGGAGTAAAATTGCTTGATCCACCGATTCGATGTACAAGAGCGAATGATAAGAGTAGTCGGATGGTGATCAGTCCATCGCGCACCCAAAGCATTACTCTGCACACGAATAGGAGAATTATGCAACGAACTCTCAGAATCAGACTGAAGATCTCGACAATCGAGGTTCGAAACAAAGAAGTGTTGCAGACTCTGCATCGGATCTGACGTAGATGATGTTGTCGTCTTGGAAACTCCGGAAGGCACAAAGAAGGAACAACGAGAAGTTCAACAGATAAAGGATTCCTCAGATAGCACGAAGACCGGATGTAGAAGCACCGTTACCAAAGGAGGAAGCGAAACCCTGAAGGTACGATGGAAACCCAACCACGAGAATTCCTGGACTCGAAAAAAATATAAGAGGGTAGAATCAAAACACGCAGAGGTAAGAGGAGAACAGCAGAGGGTAAGGAGTAAAATCAGACCTAATCAGATCTATCCCACCGATTTTGCAAAAATAGTTTTGACACTCTACTTCGGCCATTAGCTAGGTTATCCTACAGGCTGGACCAGTGGGGTATCATAACTGCTAAGCTCTGATACCACTCTGTAACACCCTCAAATCAGCCCTATGCAAGTTTTAGCGCTTCCCGCCAAACCCACATAGAAATGATTCAAGGACGCCCACCAGGCACTTTCGTGCGGGTGGAAAACGAAGTAATACCATTACACAACAGTCCTCGATGGGACCCACAGAACATATTTATATATAACACGACTCCAAGAGTCAAGAATACAGATATACAATACAAAGATCCAAATCACCTTGAAAACGATACAACATCCGAGTACGGATAAGATGCAAACAGGGCTAAGAGCCCTGGAGAATAACCAATGGCGTCCATAACCCTGCCCAGGCCAAGTCGGAAGGGTAACCCTGCTAACGACGTCGAACTTAACCTACTAAAACAAAAGGGGTGCCGACAAAGGGCAAAGGAAAAAGAGGAGCGTCAGTACTGAGGCCAGTACACGGCGAGGCTAGAATTCGGCGGTCCTTGCCTACATAGGTATGGTGGACTGAAGCGGCAGCGCATCAACTCTAAACAACCTATAGAGACTCAGTAAAACTGGCTGCTATTAGAGAGGGATAAGAAAGACCTATTCGGATCCAACCTGATACTAACACCAAACATACCCATCCTGGCATTTCCCCCCTCGATACCAAACGAGGAAGTCAAAACCGAGGAACTCACACGGTTGGCAGTTTTATTCATTCCATTATAGTTGAAGCACTTACTAGTTAGATATAGATAGCATGAGTCATCCTGAAGCATAATTAGTGGGCAATTTTAATCACCATTCCTTTATAGTTGGAACATTTACTAGTCAGATATAATTGTCCTGAGGAATCCCAAAACCTAGCAATTGTTGGCACTTTTATCACATTCCATTGGAGTTGCAATACTTACAAGGCAGGTACAGCATGTCACAAAACAACCCCAGATCCACGAGTTGTTGGCATTTTAATATCCATTCCGTGATAGTTGAATCTGATTACTAGTCATATATTAAGTCAAGTTTATAGCACTACTTTAGTTATGCTTGTCTATGATCGAGATACTGTGCTCCAAGTCATCCATAACCGCGGACACGGCTTTCAGAAAGATTTACCCTGCAGGGGTGCACAAATAGCAACACACACACGATCAACCTCGGAAAAACCAACTCAAAACCCAACAAGGCTTTCACGACAGAGCAATCACAGGATTCATAAAATATTTCTAGGGGCCACCCCATTAAGCTACCCGCAACGAAGTTGGCCGGCTCCGAGACGGACCCAATGTTTGCGCCAATGGCTGTAAATGACTGGGAACCCGAAAGTGTGACTGGGCTTGTCGATACCGCGAAAACACTCCGCAATCATAAATAGTACAGGTGCTCCACGCACAATCGTAAATAAAGCAGTAAAGCATGGCATAAGTACAGGATAGTAATAAAGCCCCAAACTACTTTGTGGCCCCAAGAAAAAGAAATGAATCAAGCTCTGGCTAAGGGGGATTCGTAGACTCTCCCGGATGTGGATAGTGCGAATAGTCAAGGAACATGTATCAAGTACTCGGGGCCTACGGGACACAAGTGGACATAAAAACCAAATAGCATATATTGTCCACCGGTGCCTCTTTCATAGTTATCCCAACAATTTAATAGTTGTATTTAAAGTCATGATCATTGAAGGAAATATGCCCTAGAGGCAATCATAGAGATGATTGTATTTCATGTGTATCCATGAGTTATTATAATGTTCCTTGAATATCCATATACCAGGCAACTTGTATTGATTGGCAATTATGTGAATTGTTTGTGAAACTCTTTACTTGTATGGTTATCTAATAATTGTCCCTAGTCGGAGTTCATGCGAGGACACACGTGAATATTAGACTAGCACATCGATTGGTTAATGACTATGTTTCGCAAGTCATTGACATGGAGATGTCAAACCAATGATGTGGACACATGTTATGAACATGGGGTTGGACTGACCCAACATGAGACTAGCAATAATACTTGCAGCTGTCTCTACACATCGTGTACGTTTTGTCCTTAGACCTGAGATTGTCGCATGTACTTGAGATGTGGATCGACCTACTTTGGGGCTATCAAACACTACTCCGTAACTGGGTAGTTATAAAGGTAGCCTTCGGGTTTGTCCTGATACATGCTGCAAGGCATCGGTCAATCAAGATGGGATTTGCCCCTCTCTACTTGAGAGAGATATCTCTGGGCCCCTCGAGTGATCGGATCCAGAAATGCATGGCCGTGCTACATATGGTTAAGAGTTAACCTAGTAAAGGGATTCTGAATCACAGTATCGAGAAAGAGAGGTCAGCTTAGAGCTAGACCAAATATCGTGAGGCAAAGGGAAAGACATGTACTCAACCTTGTGATGGTTCGTCCGAATGATCTTTATATGCGTTTAGGAGTTGGCACGTCTTGCTAGAGGCCGCTACCAACTATTGACGGAGTAAGTGTACTCGCGTCATGTCTATACGTGTATGAACCTATAGGGTCACACACTTTAGGGGCTGGAAGCCTAATGAGGATTGGATCCGAATTAGACCAGGCTTAGGCTGCTAATGGGCTGCTAATGTAGAAGCCCACCAGGGATGCCTATATAAGAGGGAGTGAGGCGAGCTGAAAAGGAGAGAGCATTCCACCCAGCCGCCACTCCTCTTCCGCCTGTGTTGCACGCGCAGACCTAGCAGTCTGGCGTGTGACGACTTCCACTCCGGACGTGTGGATACCTCGGAGGTGCTGCATCTGTAGCACTTGGACGAGCCGCGCAAAGGGGAGCTGCTCGTGGGACGAGGACGAGGAGGAGACGTAGAACATCTACACTGCCGCAACGTGCTTCATCGAGTTCCGCACCTGCGCGTCTAGCGGTAATCCCGTGATCCATGACAATAGTATTCCTGGTTGACGCGGTAGAAATTTTTGATTTTACGCTAGTGTAGCCTACCCGTTACCCTTCAGTGGTATCAGAGCCGATGCTATTCAGTCATAGGTTCGGGAAGTTTGCATATGGTGATATGTAGATTGATATGAATGATATGATCGTTTGTATGGCGGTGTTTCTGGATTTATCTATGATCTTAATTTCCGTGATCGTGATTCTAAGGTCGTCGAACGACTTACCCCTACCGGTCGGTTTCCGCCATCGGGGTAGACAGTGACACATAAATCCTTCTGAATCACGCGAAGATCAATATGATTGATCGAATCGGGAATTAGATCTGAATCGACGTACCGTGATCAAAGGAGTTTGGTCAAATCGGAACTATGGTCGGTTTATGGTAAATTGGATTTGCCGATCAAAATCCTTAAAGAAAATCGTGATTCTAAGGTACTGCGAGGGGCGCTGCCCCTTCGAACCCCGCAGGGGGAGACCCCCTAGACCCCCCTTAGTCGTAGCCCCCTTTTTTTGTATCTCGTTAAGGTTCATAGGTGGTACGATTTCACATGATCCGGTAGAATGCGATTCTATGCACAACTTGTTTTTGCAGGATTTATGTGATCAGTATGGCCCAAAAATGTATGTGATGCATGTATGTATTTTTTCATGACCTGCGTGTCGTGAGTTGGGCAACACGGCTGGAGCCATATGTGTTGTCAATTATTGTAATGGCCTGCGTGCCAACTTGTGATGATCCCAATACCATGTAATTTTGATTACTAGATGTTAGGAGTAATAGCTTGTATTAGTTCTTGGAGAACTCATCACTTGGAGGATGGCTCGCATAGAGCATGAAGATGGAGATCATCATGGTGGACAGGTTCTATGGCGATGGAGATCACCATGAGAAAATGGGCCATACTGTATCACATCTATGTGAATGCTATTCTTATACGTTTTACTACTATGCATGCTTAGATGATAGAAGTAGAACGATCCCTCACAAAGTTTAAGTTAAACCATGCCCTCCCAACCAAACCTTGCACCATCCTATGCCCTGTACAATCGTTGGTGGGTCTATGAAATTAGGGTGCCACGGTTTTCCTTGGCTGGATGGGTTTGTATCGGATACCTACACGCATAAGGGTTGGTGAGCTTAACAAGGTCATCTTAACAGTTAAGGACCTTGGGGCATAAAGGTTGGGCGCCTAGGTTTGACATAGAGATGTCACCCAACAACAAGAGTCATATGTGATATGATTAGCAAAGGTTGCTTACCGATTTACCTTGTCTTCTAGCAGTGATGCTAAAGCTCACTAGTCGACTTGTTAATTGTGGATCTTGAATCACTTAGTATCAATAGAGGGATGTTGATTTAAGTGGGAGTATATGCTATTAAATTGTTTAATATGTTTTACTCTTTCATGGTTACATGGCTTAGTATTTTGCATATTTTTTTGTTGTAGATCAATGGCACCGAACAATTCATCACCTTTTGCTTTGCGTTCGATTCTTGAAAAGGATAAACTAAATGGAACAAACTATTCAGACTGGGTCCGTAACCTGAGAATTGTTCTCAGGGCTGAGAAAAAGGAAACTGTTCTGGATACCCCAATCCTGGATGAACCTGCTGATAATGCAACTGCTACCCTTAAGAATGCCTACAAGAAAGCATGTGATGAATCTCTTGAGGTCAGTTGTCTTATGCTTGCATGCATGGAACCTGATCTTCAAAAACAGTTTGAGGATCAGGAAGCGTACGATATGATCGTTGCGCTTAAGGACATGTTCCAGACTCAGGCTAGGACTGAGAGGTACAATGTCGCTAAGTCCTTTGTGGAATGCAAGCTGGCAGAGGGAGCAGCTGTAGGCCCCCATGTGATCAAAATGGTTGGTTACAGTCAGACTTTGGAAAAGCTTGGTTTTCCATTAGGCCAAGAGTTGGCCACTGACTTCATTTTGGCATCTCTTCCATCTAGCTATGGGCATTTCATTTCGAACTACCATATGCATGGGGTGGAGAGGGGCCTTAATGAATTATGTGGGATGCTGAAAACAGCAGAATGTGACATTAAGAAGTGTGCAGGGCATAGCCATGTGATGGCTGTGCAGAACAAGCCTAGCTTCAAGAAAAAGGGCACTTCTTGGCAGAAGAAGAAGGGCAAAGGTAAGGATACGATCCCTAAGCCAAACCCTGCACCCAAGCAAAAGGCTGGTCCTGCAGGAGACACTGAGTGTTTCTTTTGTCACGAATATGGCCACTGGAAGAGAAACTGCAGCAAGTACCAGGCTTCTTTGAAGAAAAGTGGAAGTAAGAGTACTTCCCACTCAGGTACACTTGTTGTAAATGTTGTGGACATTTTTCTCGCAGATTCTTATGTTAACTCTTGGGTATTTGATACCGGATCGGTTGCTCATATTTGCAATTCGATGCAGGGGCTAATAAGGACTAGAGAAGTGCAAAAAGGCGAAGTGGATTTTCGCGTCGGAAATAAAGCAAGGGTTGCTGCATTGTTCGTCGGCGTCATGCAACTTCACCTTCCGTCAGGATTTATCATGGAGTTGAATAATTGTTATTACATTCCTAGTATGGGTCGAAACATTTTATCACCTTCATGTTTGATGAGGGATGGTTATTCATTCGCGAGTACAAACAATGGTTGTGTAATCTCTAAGAATGCTATGTTTGTGGCTGATGCTCCCATTGTGAATGGGTTATTTATTTTAAATCTTGATAATGCATGTGTTTACAATGTTAGTGCTAAAAGGCTTCGGCCAAATGATTTGAGTCCTACCTATCTATGGCATTGTCGTTTGGGGCATATAAGTGAAAAGCGCATGAAGAAGCTCCATGGTGATGGTCTTCTAACTTCGTTTGATTTTGAATCATACGAGACATGTCAAGCTTGTTTACTTGGAAAGATGACCAAGACGCCTTTTACGGGGTTTCCCGAGAGAGCGACAGACTTGTTGGAACTCATACATACTGATGTATGTGGACCAATGAGCACGACAGCCAGAGGAGGATATCACTACTTCATTACTTTCACTGATGATTTCAGTAGATATGGCTATGTCTACTTGATGAAGCATAAGTCTGAAACTTTTGAAAAGTTCAAAGAGTTTCAAAATGAGGTAGAGAATCAACGTGGCAAGAAAATAAAGGCCTTGCGATCTGATCGCGGAGGCGAATATTTGAGTCACGAGTTTAGCAATCATCTTAAGAGTTGCGGAATTGTTCCACAGCTCACGCCGCCCGGAACGCCTCAAAGAAACGGGGTCTCTGAACGGCGTAATCGAACTTTGTTGGACATGGTTCGATCGATGATGAGCCAGTCGGATTTACCATTATCATTTTGGGGTTACGCGCTAGAAACAGTAGCTTTCACACTAAATAGGGTACCATCTAAATCCGTAGTTAAGACACCATATGAGATGTGGACTGGAAAGAATCCCAGTTTGTCTTTTCTAAAGATTTGGGGTTGTGATGCATTTGTCAAGTGACTTCAGTCGGACAAGCTAACACCCAAATCGGATAAGTGCATTTTTGTGGGATACCCAAGGGAAACCTTAGGGTATTACTTCTACAACCGAGAAGAGGGCAAAGTGTTTGTCGCTCGTAGCGGTGTTTTCCTAGAGAAAGAGTTTCTCACAAAGGGAACGAGTGGAAGGTCGGTGCGACTTGAAGAAGTTCAAGATGAGCCAGTCGGGGATGCTTCTACGAGTGATGCTATTGTAGCAGAACAAGTTGAGGAACCCGTGGCAATAGAAGCACCACAACCACGAAGGTCGGCGAGGCTCCGCGAAGCGCGAGAGTTATTATTGTTAGACAATGATGAGCCTGCGACCTATGCAGAAGCGATGGTGGACCCAGACTATGAGAAATGGCTGATTGCCATGAGATCCGAGATAGAGTCCATGGGAGACAATCAAGTTTGGAACTTGGTTGACCTGCCTGATGGTTTTAAAGCCATCGAGTGCAAGTGGATCTATAAGAAGAAGATTGATATGGATGGAAATGTTCACATCCATAAAGCTCGACTTGTTGCAAAAGGTTTTCGACAAGTTCAAGGAGTTGACTACGACGAGACTTTCTCGCCCGTAGCGATGCTTAAATCTATACGGATCATTCTAGCCATTGCTGCACATTTCGATTATGAGATATGGCAGATGGACGTCAAGACGGCTTTCTTAAATGGAATCCTTTCTGAGGACGTGTATATGATGCAGCCCGAAGGTTTTGTCGATCCAAACAATGCTGGAAAGGTATGCAAACTTCAAAAGTCTATTTATGGGCTGAAGCAAGCATCTCGAAGTTGGAACATTCGATTTGATGAAGTTGTAAAGGAGTTTGGCTTCACCAAAAACGAACAAGAACCTTGTGTGTATAAGAAAGAAAATGGGAAATCACTTGTGTTTCTAATCTTATATGTGGATGACATATTATTGATTGGAAATGACATTCCTATGCTCGAGTCTGTTAAGACCTCATTGAAAAATAGTTTTTCTATGAAGGACTTGGGAGAAGCGGCATATATTCTGGGTATCAAGATCTATAGAGATAGATCAAGGAGGCTAATTGGATTAAGCCAGAGTACGTACATTGACAAAGTGTTGAAACGGTTCAGCATGGAAGAGGCTAAGAAGGGGTTCTTGCCCATGTCTCACGGCATTAAACTCAGCAAGACTCAGTGTCCTTCGACCACTGATGAGCGAGAACGCATGAGTAGGGTTCCATATGCTTCGGCTATTGGATCCATCATGTATGCAATGACATGTACTCGCCCAGATGTTTCCTATGCTCTAAGTGTTACGAGCAGATACCAGGCTGATCCAGGTGAGATTCACTGGACAGCGGTAAAGAATATCCTTAAGTACTTGAGAAGGACTAAGGATATGTTCCTAGTTTATGGAGGTGAGGTTGAACTCAGTGTAAAGGGTTACACAGATGCGAGTTACCTTAATGACTCAGACGACTCGAAATCGCAATCAGGTTATGTGTTTGTCATGAATGGTGGTGCTGTGAGCTGGAAAAGTTCCAAGCAAGATACAGTGGCCTCCTCTTCAACAGAAGCTGAATATATTGCTGCCTCGGAGGCTGCAAAGGAAGCTGTTTGGATTAGGAATTTCCTGATCGCTCTTGGTGTGGTTCATGGCTCGTCCAATCCCTTGGACGTTTATTGTGACAACAATGGTGCTATTGCACAAGCCAAAGAACCTAGACAGCACCAGAAGAACAAACATATTCGCATGCGCTACCATCTGATTCGTGAGTTCATTGATGAAGGTAGTGTCATGTTATGCAAAATACATACGGACTCAAATGTTGCTGATCCCTTGACTAAGCCACTCCCGCAGCCTGCGCATGAAGCGCACACAAGAGCAATAGGTATTAGATACTATCTAGATTGACTCTAGTGCAAGTGGGAGACTGAAGGAAATATGCCCTAGAGGCAATCATAGAGATGATTGTATTTCATGTGTATCCATGAGTTATTATAATGTTCCTTGAATATCCATATACCAGGCAACTTGTATTGATTGGCAATTATGTGAATTGTTTGTGAAACTCTTTACTTGTATGGATATCTAATAATTGTCCCTAGTCGGAGTTCATGCGAGGACACACGTGAATATTAGACTAGCACATCGATTGGTTAATGACTATGTTTCGCAAGTCATTGACATGGAGATGTTAAACCAATGATGTGGACACATGTTATGAACATGGGGTTGGACTGACCCAACATGAGACTAGCAATAATACTTGCAGCTCTCTCTACACATCGTGTACGTTTTGTCCTTAGACCTGAGATTGTCGCATGTACTTGAGATGTGGATCGACCTACTTTGGGGCTATCAAACACTACTCCGTAACTGGGTAGTTATAAAGGTAGCCTTCGGGTTTGTCCTGATACATGCTGCAAGGCATCGGTCAATCAAGATGGGATTTGCCCCTCTCTACTTGAGAGAGATATCTCTGGGCCCCTCGAGTGATCGGATCCAGAAATGCATGGCCGTGCTACATATGGTTAAGAGTTAACCTAGTAAAGGGATTCTGAATCACAGTATCGAGAAAGAGAGGTCAGCTTAGAGCTAGACCAAATATCGTGAGGCAAAGGGAAAGACATGTACTCAACCTTGTGATGGTTCGTCCGAATGATCTTTATATGCGTTTAGGAGTTGGCACGTCTTGCTAGAGGCCGCTACCAACTATTGACGGAGTAAGTGTACTCGCGTCATGTCTATACGTGTATGAACCTATAGGGTCACACACTTTAGGGGCTGGAAGCCTAATGAGGATTGGATCCGAATTAGACCAGGCTTAGGCTGCTAATGGGCTGCTAATGTAGAAGCCCACCAGGGATGCCTATATAAGAGGGAGTGAGGCGAGCTGAAAAGGAGAGAGCATTCCACCCAGCCGCCACTCCTCTTCCGCCTGTGTTGCACGCGCAGACCTAGCAGTCTGGCGTGTGACGACTTCCACTCCGGACGTGTGGATACCTCGGAGGTGCTGCATCTGTAGCACTTGGACGAGCCGCGCAAAGGGGAGCTGCTCGTGGGACGAGGACGAGGAGGAGACGTAGAACATCTACACTGCCGCAACGTGCTTCATCGAGTTCCGCACCTGCGCGTCTAGCGGTAATCCCGTGATCCATGACAATAGTATTCCTGGTTGACGCGGTAGAAATTTTTGATTTTACGCTAGTGTAGCCTACCCGTTACCCTTCAATCATCTCCACCATTAAGCATCTCCACCATTATCATGTGCCTACTTGCCGTCAACGGTGGGACGACAACGACGCGAAGCAACACAGAAGCAAGCTACTACGACTCGTAAGGCCGACTATCTATCAAACAACATGCAATAGGATGTGTCCATGGCAATATAGAGGCTGCAAGGAGTATAAATGGTGCACGGAAACTAAAGCATCGTGACGCAGGTAGCAATAGATCAATAGGAGGAAATAAAGACTATAAATGCAAAATAGGTAGAAGGGGAAGGGATCCTCGCCTAGGAAACACTACCGACGGTTCATATCCGGAGAACTTGTCGATACTCGCATCAACTCATCGGCCTAATCCGCGAAGAAGCAAACACTAGAAGAAACACCGGATGCAATATTTAATACTACGGCAAAAGACCCGGCATGATTATGATATGATGCATGACATGGCACAGATGCGGTGCAATTAGGTAGTATTATGCGGAACCGGGGTCCTGACAATTAATTAATAGGTTCCAGTTATTTAGATACCCCGCAATTTAAATGTTGTATTAACAAGGCAACATATGGCATCGGTTCTCTACACCAATTTTAATGGAGTCCGGAATAAGACTAAAATAGCCCGCATATAGACTCCATATTTAATTTAGGTGAATCGACTATAATGCCCCCAAACCCACAGACAGGTATGCATGCATGAACAATTTAATATGCGACAATTGATAATGTCATATTATAAAAATAGAGGCTTAGGGTCACACATCTAGGTTCGGAAGATCTTGGGTTCCGGGGGTTCGGGGTCCAGTCTCAGGGTTGACGGGAACGGCGAGGTTCGGACTTGGCGGAAACGGTCTCAGACAACAGAAGGAGAGCTTGGTGTTCCGGGAAGAAGGACTTGGTTTAGCGTTAGGGGCGTATCGAATTCGCCCCGATCGGTGTCGATCTTGTCGTCGCGAAGATCTTGTCGGGTCCGCGTATCGGGTCGGTCTTGGTGTTCGGGATGAAGAACTTGGCGTTCCGGTGGTGATCTTGGCGGTCTACGGATCCAGGTCTCGCATCCGGGAAGGAGTACTTGTTGCATCCTTGGTCTTCGGGTTCGGTCTTCGGGGTCTTGATGTCCGAGAAGAAGAGCTTTGGGTCATCGACGCCGGTAGAAGTCCTTGTCGTCCCATGTCGGATGCCCTTGTCATCCGCGACGGAGATCTTGTCGAGGCCTTGTGAAGGGGAATCTTGGGAAGCAGCTCTTATCTCGATCTTCAACACTACCACTGGACTTCTCGGACCACGACGGAATAGAGAACTAGCAGAGCACCGGGACAGAACATGAATCACGGAGGCACAACAAGGATCAAACACGAATGGGTGCGTCGGTATAGCAAGAAGGACCTGACAGAACCACGCAGGAACAAACAACTAGCAGGTGGGCCGGTGCCGCGCATGGAGACCGATAGATACACTACCCGTCAAAGGCGAGTGGGGACGGAAGCGAGCACGGGTGCTGGGGCTTGACGCAGCTGTGGACGGAGGAAGGCGCTGGGGACCCTCGCCGTCAAGGAGCATGGCCGGCGGCGGTTGGAGCAGAGGATGGAGGTCGCGAGAGAGGGGACCCCAGGAGGAGGACAGACCCTGGCAGCGGCGGTCGTGTTTCTAGGAGGCGACGCCCGTGAGGACAAGAGCGCCCGGCGGCGGAAGGCGGGCAAGGTGACGACGGAGCTCGCCCACGAGGGAGGAGGCCGAGGTCGAAGGCATACACGAGCCGGCATGGAGGGATGGCGGTCAACGACGGTGAAGGGGCCGACGAGGAGGGAGCGCCCGGTGGCGGAGCAGCGACGAAATGTCTCAACGGCGGAGGAGGGCCGGGCGACGCCGAACGAGGTTGGGCGAGGCGACTACGCGAGGTTGGGGGAGGTCGAGGCGGGGCAGGCGTGGCCTCGGTAGGAGCTCGGGAAGGCGACGAGCGGCGAAGGGAGCTCACAGGACGGCGGGGCTCTGGCGAGGTCGACGAACAAGAGTAGAGCGCGGCGACCACCAGTCGGGCGGGGCCTCGACGCCGGGAGGCGGTGGCGCTAGGCGAGGCCGGCGGCGGCGCTAGGCGAGGATCGAGGGGAGGGGATCTCACGGGGTAGGTGGGGTGCGGGGCAGGGTCAGTGCGTGAGGGGCGTGGAGCCGCGTCGCTCACGACGAGGGAAGGTGGGGCCTCGCGCGATGGCAGGTGGCGACGCGGGGTGGACGCGGTTTGGGATGGGGAATCGTGGGACGTGGGTTGGTGGGAGGGTGCACTGCACGCATGAGTGTGGGGCTGGGGTAGGTGGCAGGTGGCAATGGGGTCTGGCCCGTGTCCGCTTGCGGGATGTGTGTTGGGTGCGGTGGTGTGCGTGCTAGTTCGCGTGTGTGTGTGTGGCGTGGGTTGGGGGAAGTGCAGGTGGCGGCTGGGTGGAGAGAGGGAGGGAGAGAGGGTGCGGCTGGGTGATGGAGATTGGTGGGAAAAAGGGGTAGGTGGGGGTTAGGGTAGGGGTTAGGCTTAGACCGGTTTTGTCTGGACCGGGTAGTAGGCTGCTGGCTTGCTGGAATTTTGGCCTGGCAGGCTGGCGGCCTCCCCGGTAAAACATTTTTATTAATTTTTATTTTACGAAATACTTTTGCAAATAAATTTTAGGCAACTAAAAGACCCAGGCGAGAGACAGGGGTTTTGATTTGAAATAAAGACGGGAGAATATTTAGAAATCAAAGTAGGTTTTTTGAAAATAGTGTCAGACAAACAGATGCATGATGATGACGATGCTCAAATGCAAGGTGGCATGATGACATGAGCATGCGGTCATGATGATGCAATACACAAAAACACAGCGATTTTCTAGCAGATTGTGGCATCCCGCTAAAACCACTGCTAGAAAATCACTGTGTTTTTGTGTATTGCATCATCATGACCGCATGCTCATGTCATCATGCCACCTTGCATTTGAGCATCGTCATCATCATGCATGGTTTTTGTCTAAACTATTTTCGAAATGCCTAGTTTTGTTTTCTAAATATTCCCGCTTTTATTCAAATTAAAACCCGGATCTCCGGATTATTTTGGTTCGTCTACAAACGGTTTTCAAAAGCCCCGTTTTTAAATAATAAAATATTTAAGTTGTTTTTAGGAGGCAGCCGCCAGGCCCGAAAGCCCGGGCGGCCACCTCCAAAACCCTAAATCTAGTCCTAACCCTGTCCCAATCCTACCTACCCCTTTTTTCCTTCCTCCCTCTCTCCTTTTTCAGCCGCCGCCCGCCACCGGTCCGTGCTCCACCGCCCGCTCAGGTCGCCACCGGAGCCTCTCCCCTTCCCCAACTGCCGGCCGCCGCCTCGAGTCGATCTCCGTCGCCTCCGCCCCAAGGTCGCCCGCCTGCGCCTCTTTCTTCCCGTCTCCGGCCGCTGACGCGGGGGCCCCGCCTTAGTCGCCTCCTGCCCGAGTACCCCGCCGCCTTCCGCCTCCTCCTTGCCGAGCGCCGCCTGGCTCGGCCTCCCTCTACATCGCCGCCTCCGTGTCGGCTCGGCCCCGCCCGCCGGCCTCTCCCTCTACACCGCCGCCTCCGCGTCGGCTCGGCCCCGCCTGCCGGCCTCTCCCTCGCACCGTCCGCGTGCAGCCGCCGCTGACGACCTCGCCTCCCGCGCTCGGTATCCCTCCTCTCCAGCCGTCGCCTCGGTTCCCGCGCCGCAGCATCGTCGCCTCGTCTAGCACCTAGCACCACCACGAGGACGCCTCCTTGTTCCTGCCTTGTCCAGTTCGGTACTCTGTGTTTCCAAGCGTGTAGGTGTGTATGGATGCATATGTGTGCTTGGTGAACTAAAGCCGGTCGGAATGTTTTGGGTGCCCTGTAGCTGCGGGCCCTGGACAAGATCGACACATGGAAACGAAGACCGCAGAACGTCGAGCTCTCCTACCCGGAACCGTCGAACCATGCAAGACCACCCGAGGGACCCACGCCGAGAACCCGCGTTACCCGGAGGTTGTTACCGGACCAGAGCATCAAGATCTACCTAACGGAGCGTCGAGACCCCCGGAACCGGAGAAGCCCTGGACACCAAGATCTACCGATGACCTGACCAAGATCCGAAGACCGAACCCTGGCGCGCCAAGTTCTTCGACCCCGTGGACCGATCCACCGGATGCGACAAGACCTCCTTCTCGGAACCACCAAGAACGTCCTCTCAGACGCCAAGAGCCGAACCCGAAGACCGCCAAGATCGCCACCGGAACACCAAGTTCTTCATCCCAGACACCATGACCGTCTACACGGACCCGAAGACCACCGGTACCCGATCCATTCAAGTTCGCCATCGACGACAAGATCGACCGCTTGGAACCCAAGTTCTCCATCTTATATCCGAACCTCGCCGTCCCCGTCGAACCCTGAGACCGAACCCCGGACCCCCGAAACCCAAGATCTTCCGAACCCAGATGTGTGACCCTAAGCCTCTATTTTTATAATATGACATTATCAACTGTTGCATATTAAATGGTTCATGCATGCATACCTGTCTGTGGGTTTGGGGGCATTATAGTCGATTCACCTAGATTAAATATGGAGTCCATATGCGGGATATCTTTGTCTTATTCTGGACTCCATTTAAATTTGTGTAGCGAACCGATGCCATGTTTCGCCCTGTTAATACAACATTTAATTTGCGGGGTAGATAAACAACATGAACCACTTAATTATTTATCGGGACCCCGGTTCCGCTTAATATTGCCAAATTGCACCGCATCTGTGCCATGCCATGCATCATATCATAAGCATGCCGGATCTTCTGCCGTAGTATTAAATATTGCATCCGGTGTTTCTTCTAGTGTTTGCTTCTTCGCGGATCAGGCCGATGAGTTGATGCGAGTATCAACAAGTTCTCTGGATATGAACCTTCAGCTATGTTTTCACAGGCGAGCATCTCCCCCTGTCTACCTATTTTGCTTTTATAGTCTTTATTTCCTCCTGTTGATCTATTGCTAACCGTGTCGCAATGCTTTAGTTTCCGTGCACCGGTAATATCCCGTGCAGCCTGGCGGCTGCCTCCTAAAAACAACTTAAATATTTTATTATTTAAAAACGGGGCTTTTGAAAACTGTTTGTAGGCGAAACAAAATAATCCGAAGATCCGGGTTTTAATTTGAATAAAGGCGGGAATATTTAGAAAACAAAACTAGGCGTTTCAAAAATATTTTAGACAAAAACCATGCATGATGATGACGATGCTCAAATGCAAGGTGGCATGATGACATGAGCATGCGGTCATGATGATGCAATGCACAAAAACACAGCGATTTTCTAGATGTGGTTTTAGCG
Organism: Avena eriantha; assembly: GCA_910589775.1. Lineage (NCBI taxonomy): Eukaryota > Viridiplantae > Streptophyta > Magnoliopsida > Poales > Poaceae > Avena > Avena eriantha. Next base: position 522,560,295 of record OU342743.1, read on the forward strand.
GAATGCCACAATTCCAAGGTTCAACTACTAAATACGGTAGTCCCTTGTCCCTAAGTAAAACCACTAGACCCATCTAGGAAGGGGACATTTATTCTTGATGGTTTTAGCATTGAGCGCCCGATAGTCAACACAAAGTCTATCAGTGCGGTCTCGCTTCTTCACAACGATGGTTGGGCTACCCCAAGAAGAAGTATTGTGCTGAATGAAACCCAACTTCTCTTGTTCATCAAGCTGACGTTTGAGTTCAGCCAACTCAGGAGGACCCATTTTATAAGGCCGCTTGGAGATAGGAGCGGTTCCAGGTTCAAGCTCAATCACAAACTCGACCTCTCGGTCAGGAGGCATACCTGGTAACTCTTCAGGAAAAACATCTGGGAACTCACAGACCACCGGAACACTCTGAATAGCCTCCATAGCATCATCATTCAGAGCCGCCAAAGAGAAAAGCTGAATTGCAGGAGTCAGACTTGGAGAATAGACTATATGGCCCTCAGGAATTTTTAGAGAAACCGAGCGTTCAGCACAATCAATTACAGCTGCTTTTGCTGTTAACCAATCCATGCCCAGGATAACATCAATGTCAGAATTTCCTAGAATAATTAAGGAAGCCGGAAACGAAGAACCACCAATTAGAATTTGATTGCCATGGCTTATCTTGGAAGATGCCATAGTTGCTCCGGGCGAGAGAACCATTAAACGTTTAGGGAGAGGATCCATAGGTAACCCATTCTCATCAGCAAAACTTGTAGAGACAAAAGAATGCGATGCACCAGAATCAAATAAAACTCGTCCAGGGACTGAGTTAACGGGAAGCGTACCCATCACAACTCCAGGTGCATGTTCTGCTTGAGCGACGTTGACACAGTTGGCCCGAGCAACAGTGGACCCGGGCTTGGTGTTGATGTTGAGAGCCCGAGGTGGAGGTGCACGAACCATAGAAGAACTTGCTGCAGGTCTTGGAGGTGGTGGTGGAAGAGCTTTGTTGTTCATGGGACAACTCCAGTGTTGATGCCCAGTGTTCCCACAAGTGTAACAAGCACCAGGTGGACGTGGAGCAGCGTAGCCAGGGACTCCGCCAGGCGCTCTAGGGTAGTTGTGGTTGTAGCCCCTAGGGGCAGCGGTGAAGGAGTTTGGTGGCCTTGCCGCGTAGCTTGAAGGTCTTGGTGGAGCCGGGAGCGACGGTGCGGTATTAGGAACCCCCACGCGGCGCTTAGAAGGAGCTGTCATAGCTGAAGAGCTTGCTGCGTCACGACTGTGTTTCTTGGACTCCTCGAACACTTGCCTACTGGCTTCTTCCTGTAGAGCTGTATGTTGGAGTTCCAGAAAAGACCCCGGCCTTGCATGAGTGATTGCATATTTGATAGATGCATTGAGCCCTTGCCTGAACCTCTTTTGCTTCTTCTTGTCATCAGAGATCTCATCGCCACCATACCGAGAAAGATTCATGAAGTTTCTGATATAGGTATTGACATTGTCATTGCCCTGCTTGAGGTTGAGAAACACTTCCTTCATCCTTTCCATGAAAATTTCTGACAGGTATTGCTCTTTGAAAGCCCCAGTGAACTGCTCCCACGTAGGCTGAAAACCTGAGTGGTTTTCCTTCAGGTAATTCTCCCACCATAGAGCTGCGTCTCCCTTCAGAAGGTGAGTGGCACATTTTACCCATTCTTGCTCTGGAACATCAGCAGTCATCAGCAACCTTGACATCTCACGAAGCCAATCATCAGGATCCAATGGCTGATCAGACACCTCAAAGTGGCGCGGGTTAAACTTCAGAAAGCCCTTGATGTCTCCTCGCTTGGGAGGTGGAGGTAGCGGAACAAACTCATTCCTCCTGACACTTTCTTCAAAGCGTTGCTAGGTTCTGTTGCATTGTTCCCAAGGCATTAGCAATACTTGCCAACGCAGCCCCCAGTTCAGGTGGTATGTCCTCCTCAGTGCGGCGTGGTGGTGCCATCCTGGGATTGATATAAAACTCAAGTCAGTACCATAATGGAGAATAATAATAATCCAAAATGGTACCAAAATGGAATTAACCAAGATTAAAGGATAGAATTTACTGAGGTGATATTAAAATATCAACAAAGTTCAAAGCACCTAGAAGATAGTAAGCACATCACACACGACTGAACAAGGAGTGTGGTACACAAGCTATCAAAGAAAAAATTTACGCAATTTTCGGCATTAAAATACCACTATATGCGCAAAACCACTTAACGAATCAAGATTAGTAACTCTACCAATTCAGTATACAAGAGCGAATGACAAAAGTAGTGGTATGGTAGCGACTCCATCCCTCACTCAAATCATTACTCCGCACATGAATAAGTAAAAGACATATCGCAACTCTCTTCCTTCTTAAGATGAACCTAAAGATTAGCAACTATGGAAAACAAACACCCCAAACAAGATAGCGTCGGATAACAAAGAGTAAGACAGATCACGTCGGTTTACAACAAATCAGATAGATCGTGTCGGTTTACAAAAGCCTGTCGGTATGGAATGTACCAACAGTTGATAACCAAAAGGCAGATAGCGATAACAAGTTGGATGCAACAGATGGACAAGGAATTACACACACACACACACTCACACAACCTATGGTACTACAGAACCCAGAACACGTGAATCCTAGTTTGAATTTTTAGAAGAGGATTGAAAACGTTACACTTCCTTACCAGAAAAGGGTGGGTGGGTGGGTAAGAAGAAAAATGGAAGCAGTCCTACTCTCGTATTTTTGTTTTTCCCTAGTATACATAACTACCAAAATATTTGCTAGAGTGACAACGACCATTTGGCTGAGACCCTGAAGGGCGGGATGGCTCTGATACCAATTGTAACAACCTCGGACCCTACGCTCTAAGTTCAAGCCTGGATGAACCAAAAGTGGTTCAGGGTTTTACAGCGGAGGCCCAGGGCCACCCACGTGTAGGCCCGTCGGTCACCCTAACCACTTCCAAGATCATCGGGACAAGAGCGAGCGGCGTAGGCAACAGACGAAGAGATCAAATACATACACACGTGAGTATGTATGCAAGCTACCTTACAACAGTTCTCAGAGCCATACCATCTAAAGAAAATAGAAATATTGCAACACCATACGACATGATCCAAATATCCTAGATAGAGATAATAGTGTAGGATAGCTCCTCATACATCAATCAACAGAGTATCAAGCGGAAGCGGGAAACAAGATCCGAGTACGGATAAGAAGCAAATCGGCATAAGATGCCACAAAAATAAGCACATCCCGACCACAGATCTCACGGAGTCTCTACACCCGGAATCTCTACACCGAGTGATCGTTGCCAACATCATCTGTCTCCTCCATCCAGTATCCATCTTGCGAATATACCTGTTCATCTGAATCAAACAATTTATCCTGTGAGACCCTAGGGGTACTCAGCAAGTCTTTATGCCTCTAAAGGGGACATTTACCTGGGGTGACGCAATTGCAGCAAAAGATAATAACTAACAAGTCTATAGATACTCGCTAACCATCCGCCTAACCAATGACAGGCGGATTTGCGTTAATTAGAAACAACAGTTATAATAGTATAAAGTAACAGATCCATCCTCCTTCTCGCTCCCCAACGAGAAAGCGGACGAACAACCCATCCGTTGGCAGTTTTATTAACCATTCCATGAGTATTGCACTATTTACTAGTTAGGTATTTAGTTCAATTAAAAGCGGTACTTAAGTTATGCTTGTCTATGATCGAGAAACTGTGCTCCAAGTCGTCCATAACCGCGGACATGGCTTTCAGAAAGATTTACCCTGCAGGGGTGCACAAATAGCAACACACACACGATCGACCTCGGAAAAACCAAATCAAAACCCAACGAGGCTTTCACAATAAAGCAATCACAGGATTCATAAAATATATTAGGGGGCCACCCCATTAAGCTACCCGCAACGAAGTTGGCCGGCTCTGAGACGGACCCAAGGTTTGCGCCAATGGCTGTAAACGACCGGGAACCCAAAAGTGTGACTGGGCTTGTCGATACCGCGAAAACACTCCGCAATTCCTAAACAGTACAAGTGCTCCACACATAATCTTAAATAAAGTAGTAAAGCATGGCATAGCTACAAGATAGTAATAAAGCCCCAAACTACTTTGTGGCCCCAAGAAATAAAGTACAAATCAAGCTCATGCAAAGGGGGATTCATAGAGTCTCCCGTATGTGGATAGTGCGAATAGTCAAGGAACAGGAATCAAGTACTCGGGGTCCTACAGGACACAAGTGAGCATGAAAAACCAAATAATAGATATTGCCCACCGGTGCCTCTTTCATTAGTTATCCCATTACTACTCAGGTCAAGTTGTTTAGGTACCTCGTTATCCATCAGACACTCACAAACCCTACACATGCAATTCTACGACTCGCAAGGGTCAAGCAACTCCTATAGTAATGGCTCATAGGATGGATGAACAAGCTTCGGTGGGGTTTAAAAGTAAAGGCTATGCAGTACTTGGTATTCGATTTAATGCAATCACGACTCAATGATGCAAGAATAAGATAGAGGAAATAGGTACTATATGTATGCAAGCATGTGGTAGTGCTTGCCTGGCAGCTCAGTTGAAGCGAGAGATGGATCTGGGTAGTACTCCTGGGATTCCTGATAATTCCCCTGCTTGGCGTCTATTCGAAAGAAGAACCAAACAAACAAGGGCCAACATAAATAAAGTGCACAAGCATATAAATAAAATGCGACAAGCAACCAAGCATGCCATGATGAATGATGCACAATTACATGGCAATAATGTAGCATGGCAAGGGTGAGGTGTGGGGACAAGAATAAATCATTTTATTAATTATTTGACCAAATTTTATTACCATAAACAGTTCTGAATATTTAATATTTATATGATGCATGCTTCAATTCATATCATGGAATGCATAATCAGAACGGGCTCGTTGCGCTGATCGATTTAGACATCTTATTTGTCAAATTTTGAGTTATAGAATTAAAATTATTAATTAATTGAGAAAAGGCATTTTTTATTGCAATTCAGACAATTTCGAAAATTTAAATTAGTCAAACATTAGTTTGGATGGAAGATTTGAATTCCTCACATTTTTCTAATTCAAAAACATATATTATTTGGATTTATCAATAAAAAATTATTAATTTCTGGATATTAAAACACATATGCAATTTTCTGGAATTATTTTTATTTTGAAGAGGCTCACGGAAACTTTTTGTACTCAGGTGGGACTAGCCCGAGTCACTGACGAGTGGGTCAGCGCGGAGTCAGCGCCAACTGGTGCAGCGGGCTGGTCCGAGCTTTTCTCACCGCGGGGAATCCCAGCCACAGAGGATGACTGGTGGGCCTCCGGGCGGCGGGGCCATAGCACGCGCGCGGCTATCGGACGCTGACACGTGTGCAATCCGGGGACGCGGGTTGCTAAACCAAAAGTGGAGGTGCCTTTTTGCAAAACGGGGGAGGGGCTGACTGGTGGGCCTAAAGAGCTGCGGAGGGCTAGTCGGTGAGCGACGCAAACTACGGATGGGTTTTATGCAAAAGCGAGACGACTGCTGTCTAACTGAACCCGACGCGGAAAACTGAACTCGTTCGACCCGACGACGGCGACGTTTTCCGGCGGGACTGGCGGCTAAACGGCAGCGAATTTCGCCATGCCGTAAAAAGGAAAAGTGTAAAGGGTTGATCGGGCTACGACTTCCGTTCAGCAAGTGCGCACGGAGGCGGACCACAACGACCGGAAAACGCACAGGAACAAAGGGGTTTTCAGGCGCTGCTGCTGCTGTCCCACTGACGGAACTGAAACCGTGCCGGCGGCGGATCTGGTCGCTTTCCGACGACGGTGGCGAGCAAACCGTCGGGAATTTTGCGTCGCTGCAAAAACGAAAATTGAAGAGCCAACGTTGGACTACAACTTTGGTGTTTGGAGCTTCATCAACGGAGTTCTGCAGTGGACGGGGCAAGGAGAAGAACAGAGGGAAAAACACGGGCCAATGCAGACTGGATTTCGACAGGAAAACGCATGAGCTGGAGCAATCTTGCGAGGATGATTCAGGGCGCTTCGCTGAACCAAATTGAGCGTGTAATGGCTCGTTTTAAAGAGGGGAGGACCGTCTACAACTTTTGTTCTCGCAGAAACCGAAGAAGAGCAACACAACGACGACACTGACGCGAAGAATAGGGGCAGGCATGGCTACAGACGCTGCTGCAGCTGCTGTCCGCGACGTGCGAGAGCGCTGTGCGCGCGGCGACTGGCGCAGTCCGGCGTGCGCGCGCGACTGGGACGGCTGGGGCGGCAACATGGAAAGAGGAGATTGCTGGAGGAAGGAAGTTTCTCACCTCGCGCTCGTCGGCAAGCCGAGCAGGCCGGAGCGAGGAGCGAAGAGGAAGCAGAAAGGGTGGTCAGCGCGGCGGCTGCGGCGGCACGACCTCGGCGACAGTGTCCAGGGGTAGCAACACGGTGAGGAGATGGTGGCGATGGTGTTTCGATCTACTTTTCGTGGGATGCAGGGAGATAAGGACGGGGGTGAGGAGCTCCTGTGGTCGTGCTTTCCTTCTCCCTTGCTTTATGCGAAATGAGTAGGGACATGAGCCGAGCGTGATCACAACACAGCAGAGGCACGTGCTCGCCACCAGGGAAGAGGAACATGGCACATGTTGGCCTCTCTGCCGGCTGGGACCAGGTGGGACACGGCGCAGGGCTCGGTGGGGTGTCATGGAAGCGAGGGTAGAGAGAAAGAGAGAGGGAAGGGGCTCGGCTAGGGTTAGACCGGCAGGAGGGTTCGGCATGGGTGGCTCGGCTCGGTGTCGAGCAAGGGGTTTGGGTCGAGCCCAGGTTGGAAGGGGGAACCGTACTAGGTGGTGATGGTCTAGAGTGGCAAGGGGTAGGTTAGGGTTTAGCCGAGGCTAGGGATGAGGAGGGGTGGTGAGGGGAGCTAGGGTTTAGCTAGAAAAAGAGAGAGAGGAAAAATAGCTAGGGTTTGGAGTGGATATGAAAACCAAAGAAGTTTGAATTAAGACAAAGGGAGAAACCAAACGGACCAAAGGAGAGAGAGAGGTGGGAGAAAAAAAATGATCTTGCATGGCCCATGCATGTATAATAAATGCAATATTTACTATGGTGAAAACAATTGTAAAAGACCATGGGCATTTAGTAACACATGCAATCCCAAGAATATGGAATTAAGGTCAAGCCAAAAGAAAATAGTTGTGTCCCAAGTAGAATAGATGAAATATGCTCATATTTGAATATAATTTGGGCATGCTATTGTGTATGTCCCACTAGGTGCATAATAGCCTCTAAATATTCCACCATGAGCATACATTCAAAACAATCCATATAAAAGCTTGACAAGGGGTTCCACTCACATAGCATGCAAAGGTGGCCATGTGGCTCACCACATATCAACAATGTGAAAACAAAATGAGGCATATATGGGAGCATGTGGAATTAGAAGTAGATCCATCCCAACCCACATGAGCTAGAGGTAAACCCAAATAAAATGCAAAGCTCACATATAGTTGGATGGTAGAATTAATGGGTGGTGACAAAGAAAGGTGGTGGGGTTAAATAAAAGATATGCCCCTAACTCAACTTGGGCATCAAGCATTTATCAAGAACCAAATACAATATATCAAGAGGCAAATACAATCAATAAATGCATATGAGACAAGATACAAAAGAAAAGGGTTTTATATGATGCTCAAATGTAAGGTGGCATGATGACATGAGCATGAAATAATTATGATACAACAATTATATGTAGGAAGTAGCATTTTATTGTTAGAACATGTAGCATTACAGATGTTAGATAGATGGGATGCTACAACTCTCCCCCACTAAATAGGAATCTCGCCCCGAGATTCTAGGAAGAAGAAGAAGACACGAAGAGGGTAGGATACTTGGCACGGAGCTCATCCTCGCGTTCCCAAGTGGCTTCATCGACGGAATGGAGCGACCATTGCACCTTGCAGAACTGATAGACTTGTTGCGAGTCTTTCTTTTTGCGACTTCTAGGATTTTTGTGGGGTGTTCTTGATAAGACAGATCTTCTTGGAGATCGATGAGCTCATGATCCACGGTCTTACCGGGATCCGTGAAGCACTTCTTGAGTTGAGAGATATGGAAAACATCATGGACCTTGAGTTTTTCAGGGAGCTCAAGAGCATAAGCAACTTCAACTCTTCTTCCACGAACTTTGAAAGGACCGATGTATCTAGGAGCCAGCTTTCCTTTGATACCAAACCGGTGTGTGCCTCTCATGGGGTGACACGAAGATAAACGAGATCACTAGGGACATACTCCATGTCCGTGTGCTTTCTGTCGTAGTTGCTCTTCTGGCGACTTTGAGCAACCTTCAGGTTTTCAAGAATGATGTGAACCTTCTCCTCCGCTTGAGTTACAATGTCGGGGCCAAACAATGTTCTTTCACCTGCGCCCGACCAACCAATCGGAGTTCTGCATTTGCGGCCATAGAGAACCTCAAATGGTGCCATCTTTAGACTCTTCTAGAAGTTGTTGTTGTAAGAGAATTCAGCATAAGGAAGGCATTCTTCCCACTTCATGCCGAAAGAGATGATGCAAGCACAGAGCATAACCTCCAGAATCTGATTGAACCTTTCAACTTGCCCATGCGACTGAGGGTGGTAAGCTGTGCTGAAGTTCAACTTTGTTCCCAAAGCATTTTGGAAACTTCCCCAGAACTTGGAAGTGAAGATGCTTCCACGGTCTGAGCTGATCTCAAGAGGAACCCCATACATAGAGACAATTCTGTTGATGTAGAGCTAAGCCAACTGAATTGCTGAAATTGTTTCCTTGACGGGGAAGAAGTGAGCCACTTTAGAAAGCCTGTCGATGACAACAAAGATTCCATTGTTGCCTTTCTGCGACCTTGGAAACCCAGTTATGAAGTCCATCTCTACTTTCTCCCATTTCCATTCCGTAGGCTTCAATGGCTGTAGAAGACCGGAAAGTTTCTGATGGACAGCTTTAACTCTGCGGCAGACATCACACTCCGAGACATACTTGGCACAATATCGTTTCAATCCAGGCCACCAATATTGTGTTTTCAAGTCCATGTACATCTTAGTGCTGCCCGGGTGGATAGAAAGAACAGAATCATGAGCTTCTTTGAGAACTTGCTCTCTCAAACCTGGATACTTCAGAACGAACATCCGGTGCTTAAAGAATAGAGTGCCTTGGTCATCAAGGTGGAAAGGTTCATGCTTCGGAAGCTGAATCTTGGAGATGATGTTTTTAGTGTAAGGATCACCAAGTTGAATGGAGCGAACTTTTTCTTCCAAGAGAGGGGTTGCCAGAAGATTCAGAAGATACCCTTGATCCACAATTTGAAGGTTGAGCTGGCGGAATTCCTCGCACAAGAGAGGCTGTTGTTCTTCCACCATGAGGTTGTTGACATAAGCTTTTCGGCTGAGAGCATCGGCCATGACATTAGCTTTGCCAGGATTGTAGTTGATGGTCAGATCGAAATCATTAATTGCTTCAATCCACCTCCTCTGACAAAGGTTGAGATCAGGTTGTGTGAAGATATACTTCAGACTCTTGTGATCAGAAAAGATCTCACAACGGTTTCCAAGCAAGTAGTGCCTCCATACATTCAAAGCAAAGACAACTGCTACGAGTTCGAGGTCATGTGTTGTATAGTTGAGCTCATGAGTTTTCAACTGACGGGAAGCATAAGCAACGACTTGCTTTTCTTGCATGAGGACCACACCCAATCCTTGCAAGGAGGCGTCATAGAATATATGGAAAGGCTTTGATGTATCTGGAGGAATCAATACTGGTGTGGAAGTGAGCTTCTCTTTGAGTGTTTTAAAGCTAGCTTGACATGCAGGAGACCAAAGGTATTTCTTGCCTTTCTTGAGGAGATCGGTAAGAGGCTTCGCAATCTTCGAGAAGTTCTGAACAAAGCAACGGCAATAACTAGCCAAACCAAGGAAACTCCGGACTTCTTTGACATTTTTGGGTGGAAGCCACTCAACAATTGTCCGAACAGTTTCTGGGTTGACGGCAATGCCCTTAGCAGAGATGACGTGACCCAGATAGGTGACTTCGGGAAGCCAAAATTCACACTTGGAGAACTTTGCATACAGGCGGTTCTCATGAAGCTTGTTTAGGACACACCGAAGGTGTTCTTCTCTTCGGGTCTAGGAAGGAGATCTTGAGTTGGCTTTGTCTTCGGTTTCCGAGGAGGAGGTCTTGATTGACATTCGACATAATCGCCTTCAGGTTTATGTCACGATCATACTTGGTTCGGTCTACGATCGCCGGGGAGAGCTTGTCGACAAGCGCAGGATTGGCAGTACCACATCGTAACACAAGAGAGGCATCTGTAGCATGGTACACTGCAGTTATCGGCATATAACATGGTACTAGGATCAAACAAACAAGAGGTGAGCAGGGACACCAGCACGTGTCGACCCACAGGAGATGACGTGGACGTGGAGCAGCAGAGAAGCGGCAGGGGCACCGATGGAAGGCCACGGGGAGGTGAAGCCTGGCGTGCTCGGGGGCGGTGAAGATCTTCCGCGCGCCGTGGTCGCCTCCTTGCCTCCGTCATGCACGGCTCCTCCCCAAGCTCCTCCGACCAGCCCGAGCTGCCATTGCCCTCCTCTCCATCCACCGCCGGCCGCCTAGGCCCGTCCCCTTCCGCTTCGGGCCACCACTGCCATGATCCCGCCTTCTAGTACAACTGCTAGGCTTCACCCATGCGATCCTCCAACATCCACCGGCGCCTCTTTTCTGCCCATGTCTGCTGCTACCGAGCTGCGCATGGTTACCATCGATCAAATGCCTCACGACTCTACTTCTCCTGCTGGTGGAATCGTTGTCTGTCGTGTTATCTGTTGCTCTATTTGGTGTGTTTTGGTACTGACGGGAGATGGAGTGTGTTGTGGCTGCAACGACAATTGCGAGAAGTGGTGGCGTTTTGGTGATGGATGTGAGTTGGTTTAGATGAGAGATGGTGTGGTGTTGAGGTCGCCTGAGTACAACCGCAGAGCTACGCCATCTACATCCGAGGATCCGTGTATACATGCCTCGACAAGATCTTCGCCGCAGATTCAAGGGACCCGAAGGACATCAAGATACCTTGAAGGAACCGGCACCGAGACCCGAGGCCGACATCGACAATTGAAGCTGCCAGACCTCGAGTTCTACTACGCGGAAACCGAGCAACAAGATCTCCTTCATGGGTTGGACGGAACCGCCATGACCTTCTTCACGGATCCTAGAGTCGAGACCCGGACCCGCACCCTGTCGAACCCCAAGACCTTCGACCCTAGATGTGTGACCCCTATCCTATCCCTATTTTTATAATATATAATAACAATCTATTGCATTTAAATTGTTCATACATGCATACCTGTCTGTGGTTTTGGGGCATTATGCCGATACACTCATAATTAAATATGGAGACTATATGAGGACTATTCTAGTCTTATATCGGCTCCATTTAAATTGGTGTAGCGAACCGATGCCATGTTTCGCCCTGTTAATACAACATTTAAATTGCGGGGGTTCTAAATAACTTGAACCGTGTAATTAATTATCGGGACCCCGGTTCCGCTTAATATTGCCTAATTGCACCGCATCTGTGCCATGCCATGCATCATATCATGAACATGCCGATTCTTCTGCCGTAGCATTAAATATTGCATCCGGTGTTTCTTCTAGTGTTTGCTTCTTCACGGACTAGGCCGATGAGTGGATGCGAGTATCGACAAGTTCTTCGGATAATGAACCTTCGGCAGTGTCTCCCAGGCGAGCACCTCCCCCTTTCTACCTATTTTGCATTTATAGTGTTTATTTCCTCTTGTTGATCTATTGCTATCCGTGTCGTGATGCTTTAGTTTTCCGTACACCAGTTATATCCCGTGCAGCCTCTGTATTGCCTTGGACACCTCCTATTACCTTTGTTTGGTAGATAGCTGGCCTTGCGAGTCGTAGTTGCTTGCTCAGGTGCGATCTCGTGTTGCCATGTACCACAGTTGTTGGAATGCTGGCAGATGTTTACGGTGGAGTTGATCATGACTTCAAATACAACTATTAAATTGTTGGGATAACTAATGAAAGTGGCACCGGTGGACAATATATGCTATTTGGTTTTTCCTGTCCACTTGTGTCCCGTAGGCCCCGAGTACTTGATACCTGTTTCTTGACTATTCGCACTATCCACATCCGGGAGAGTCTATGAATCATCCTTTGCCAGAGCTTGATTCATTTCTATTTCTTGGGGCCACAGAGTAGTTTGGGGCTTTATTACTATCCTGTACCTATGCCATGCTTTACTACTTTATTACGATTGTGCGTGGAGCACCTGTACTGTTTTGGAATGTGGAGTGTTTTCGCGGTATCGACAAGCCCATTCATTGAATGTTTAGTACTGCGGGTTATGGTTGTGGATTGGGATCCTTTTTACGGCATGGCGAAATTCGTCGTCGTTTAGCCGCCAGTCCCACCGGAAAACGTTGCCGTCGTCGGGTCGAACGAGTTCAGTTTTCCGCGTCGGGTTCAGTTAGACAGCAGCCGTCTTGCTTTTGCATAAAACCCCTCCGTAGTTTGCGTCGCTCACCGGCTAGCCCTCCGTAGCTCTTTAGGCCCACCAGTCATCCTCTGTGGCTGGGATTCCCCGCGGTGAGAAAAGCCCGGACCAGCCCGCTGCGCCAGCTGGCGCTGACTCCACGCTGACCCACTCGTCAGTGACTCGGTCTAGTCCCACCGGAGTACAAAAAGTTTCTGTGAGCCTCTTCAAAATAAAAATAATTCTTGAAAATTGCATATGTGTTTTAATATCCAGAAATTAATAACTTTTAAGTGGTAATTCCATATAATGCAAATGCTATATGTTTTTGAATCAGAAAAATGTGAGGAATTCAAATCTGCCATCCAAAATAATGTTTGGCTAAATTAAATTTTCGAAATTGTGTAATTGCAATAAAAATGCCTTTTCTCAATTAATTAATAACTTTAATTCTATAACTCAAAATTTGACAAATAAGATGTCTAAATCGATCAGCGCGACGAGCTCGTTCTGATTATGCATTCCATGATATGAATTGAAGCATGCATCATATAAATATTAAATATTCAGAACTGTTTATGGTAATAAAACTTGGCCAAATAATTAATAAAATGATTTGCGGTTTAGGGTTAGACCGGCAAAAGTGTTGCCGAAGTCACCCCGAACCCGTAGTTAATGGGATCGAATCCTATTAACCCCTGTCTCTCACCTGGGTCTTTTAGTTGCCTAAAATTTATTTGCAAAAGTATTTCGTAAAATAAAAATTAATAAAAATGTTTTACCAGGGAGGCCGCCAGCCTGCCAGGCCAAAAGCCCAGCAAGCCAGCAACCTACTACCCGGTCCATACAAAACTGGTCTCAGCCTAACCCCTACCCTAACCCTAACCCCCACCTACCCCTTTTTCCCACTAATCTCCATCACCCAGCCGCACCCTCTCTCCACCCAGCCGCCACCAGCACTTCCCCCAACCCACGCCACCCACACACACACGCACTAGAACGCACACCACCGCACCCGACCAACATCCCGCAAGCGGACACGGGCCAGGCCCCATCGCCACCTGCCACCTACTCCAGCCCCACACTCATGCGCGCAGTGCACGCTCCCACCAACCCACGTCCCACGATTCCCCATCCCAAACCGCGTCCACCCCGCGTCGCCACCTGCCATCGCGCCCGGCCCCACCTTCCCTCGTCGTGAGCGACGCGGCTCCGCACCCCTTACACGCTGACCCCTGCCCCGCACCCCACCTACCCCGCGAGATCCCCTCCCCTCGATCCTCACCTAGCGCCGCCGCCGGCCTCGCCTAGCGCCACCGCCTCCCGGCGTCGAGGTCCCGCCCGGCTGGTGGTCGCCGCGCTCTACTCCTGTTCGTTGACCTTGCTAGAGCCCCTTCACCCTATGAGCTCCCTTCGCCGCTCGTCGCCTTCCCGAGCTCCTACCGAGGCCACGCCTGCCCCGCCTCGACCTCCTCCTACCTCGCGCAGTCGCCTCGCCCGACCTCGTTCAGCGTCGCCCGGCCCTCCTCCGCCGTCGAGACGTTTCATCGTTGCTCCGCCACCGGGCGCTCCCTCCTCGCCGGCCCCTTCACCGTCGTTGACCGCCATCCCTCCGCGTCGGCTCGTGTAGGCCCTCGAACTCAGCCTCCTCCCTCGTGGGCGAGCTCCATCGTCACCTTGCCCGCCTTCTGCCACTGGGCGCTCTTGTCCTCACGGGTGTCCCTCCCAGAAACACGACCGCCGCTGCTAGGGTCTGTCCTCCTCCTGGGGTCCCCTCTCTCGCGAGCTCCGTCCTCTGCTCCAACCGCCGCCGGCCATGCTCCTTGATGGCAAGGTCCCCAGCACCTTCCTCCGTCCACAGCCGCGTCAAGCCCCAGCACCCGTGCTTGCTTCTGTCCCGGCTCGCCTTTGACGGGTAGTGTATTTGTCGGTCTCCATGCGCGGCACCGGCCCACCTGCTAGTTGTTTGTTCCTGCGTGGTTCTGTCAGGTCCTTCTTGCTATACCGATGCACCCATTCGTGTTTGATCCTTGTTGCACCTCCGTGATTCATGTTCTGTCCCGGTGCTCTGCTAGTTCTCTATTCCCTCGTGGTCCGAGAAGTCCAGTGGTAGTGTTGAAGATCGAGATAAGAGCTGCTTCCCAAGATTCCCCTTCACAAGGCCTATGACAAGATCTCCGTCGCGGATGACAAGGGCATCCGACATGGGACGACAAGGACTTCTACCAGAGTCGATGACCCAAAGCTCTTCTTCTCGGACATCAAGACCCCGAAGACCGAACCCGAAGACCACGGATACGACAAGTACTCCTTCCCGGATGCGAGACCTAGATCTGAAGACCGCCAAGATCGCCACCGGAATGCCAAGTTCTTCATCCCGAACGCCAAGCCCGACCCGATACGCGGACCCGACAAGATCTTTGCGACGACAAGATCGACACCGACCGGGGCGAATTTGATATGCCCCTAACGCCAACCAACTCCTTCTTCCCGGAACGCCAAGCTCTCCTTCTGTTGTCCGAGACCGTTTCCACCAAGTCCGAACCTCGCCGTCCCCGTCAACCCTGAGACCGGACCCCGAACCCCCGGAACCCAAGATCTTCTGAACCCAGATGTGTGACCCTAAGGCTCTATTTTTATAATATGACATTATCAACTATCGCATATTAAATTGTTCATGCATGCATACCTGTCTGTGGGTTTGGGGGCATTATAGTCGATTCACCTAAATTAAATATGGAGTCTATATGCGGGCTATTCTAGTCTTATTCCGGACTCCATTTAAATTGGTGTAGCGAACCGATGCCATATGTTGCCTTGTTAATACAACATTTAAATTGCGGGGTATCTAAATAACTGGAACCTATTAATTAATTGTCGGGACCCCGGTTCCGCTTATTACTGCCTAATTGCACTGCATATGTGCCATGTCATGCATCATATCATAATCATACCGGGTCTTTTGCCGTAGTATTAAATATTGCATCCGGTGTTTCTTCTAGTGTTTGCTTCTTCGCGGATTAGGCCAATGAGTTGATGCGAGTATCGACAAGTTCTCCGGATATGAACCGTCGGCAGTGTTTCCCAGGCGAGCATCCCTTTCCCTTCTACCTATTTTGCATTTATAGTCTTTATTTCCTCCTGTTGATCTATTGCTACCCGCGTCACGATGCTTTAGTTTCTGTGCACCATTTATACTCCTTGCAACCTCTATATTGCCATGGACACATCCTATTGCCTGTTGTTTGATAGATAGTCGGCCCTGCGAGTCGTAGTTGCTTGCTTCTGTGTTGCTTCACGTTGTTGTCGTCCCACCGTTGACGGCAAGTTGGCACATGATAATGGTGGAGATGCTTAATGGTGGAGATGATCATGACTTTAAATACAACTATTAAATTGTTGGGATAACTAATGAAAGAGGCACCGGTGGACAATATATGCTATTTGGTTTTTATGTCCACTTGTGTCCCGTAGGCCCCGAGTACTTGATACCTGTTCCTTGACTATTCGCACTATCCACATCCGGGAGAGTCTATGAATCCCCCATAGCCAGAGCTTGATTCATTTCTATTTCTTGGGGCCACAAAGTAGTTTGGGGCTTTATTACTATCCTGTACTTATGCCATGCTTTACTGCTTTATTTACGATTGTGCGTGGAGCACCTGTACTATTTAGGATTGCGGAGTGTTTTCGCGATATCGACAAGCCCAGTCACACTTTCGGGTTCCCAGTCGTTTACAACCATTGGCGCAAACCTTGGGTCCGTCTCGGAGCCGGCCAACTTCGTTGCGGGTAGCTTAATGGGGTGGCCCCCTGAAATATTTTATGAATCCTATGATTGCTTTGTCGTGAAAGCCTCATTGGGTTTTGAGTTGGTTTTTCTGAGGTTGATCGTGTGTGTGTTGCTATTTGTGCACCCCTGCAGGGTAAATCTTTTTGAAAGCCGTGTCCGCGGTTATGGACGACTTGGAGCACTGTATCGCGATCATAGACAAGCATAACTAAAGTAGTGCTATAAGCTTGACTTAATATATGACTAGTAATCAGATTCAACTATCACGGAATGGATATTAAAATGCCAACAACTGGTGGATCTGGGGTTGTTTTGTGACATGCTGTACCTGCCTAGTAAGTATTGCAACTCCAATGGAATGTTATAAAAGTGCCAACAATTGCTGGGTTTTGGGATTCCTCGGGACAATTATATCTGACTAGTAAATGTTCCAACTATAACAGAATGGTGATTAAAACTGCCCACTACTTATGCTTCAGGATGACTCATGCTATCTATATCTGACTAGTAAGTGCTTCAACTATAATGGTATGAATAAAACTGCCAACCGTGTGAGTTCCTCGGTTTTCACTTCCTCGTTTGGTATCGAGGGGGGAAATGCCAGGATGGGTATGTTTGGTGTTAGTATCAGGTTGGATCCGAATAGGTCTTTCTTATCCCTCTCTAATAGCCACCACTTTTACTGAGTCTCTATAGGTTGTTTAGTGTTGCTGCGCTGCCGCTTCAGTCCACCATACCTATGTAGACGAGGACCGCCGAATTCTAGCCTCGCCGTGTACTGGCCTCAGTACTGACGCTCCTCTTTTTCCTTTGCCCTTTGTCGGCACCCCTTTTGTTTTAGCAAGTTAAGTTTGACGTCGTTAGCAGGGTTACCCTTCTGGCTTGGCCTGGGCAGGGTAATGGACGCCATTGGTTATTCTCCAGGGCTCTTAGCCCCGTTTGCATCTTATCTGTACTCGGATGTTGTATCGTTTTCAAGGTGATTTGGATCTTTGTATTGTATATCTGTATTCTTGACTCTTGGAGTCGTGTTATATATAAATCTGTTCTGTGGGTCCCATCGAGGACTGTTGTGTAATGGTATTACTTCGTTTTCCACCCGCACGAAAGTGCCTGGTGGGCGTCCTTGAATCGTTTCTATGCGGGTTTGGTGGGAAGCGCTAAAACTTGCATAGGGCCAATTTGAGGGTGTTACAATATGCCGTCCTATGGAGAGGCTTTAGGGCACCCTCAATAGTCTACAATCTCAACTCGCACAGGAGAACCCTTGTAACCCATATTCCGGCACTGCCGTATTACTGGATTGCTAGCAGGAGTAGGATCCGTCCAAAGCCGGCGGATTCGAACCTCGGTAAACTTGTGTGCTCACCATCCCGGAACACAGTACGTCTCACACCCTATCTTCTGCACGCCTCGAGGACCCCCTCATGGCGTACTTGTCATCAATCCGACGACAGTTGGCGCCCACCGTGGGGCAAGTGAGCTTCAGATCTGCGTTCTGAGCGGAATCTGCAAATCAGAATCGACGAGACTATCGCCATAGGTCGCATCCTCTACGCCAACGACGTCCCTCTCATCGTTCCCTGGATTCCGGCTAGGGAGGCTGTGACTGCCTACACCATCATGTCTTTTGGCGAGATTGATGTTTACATTAGTTTTGCTGAACCTGTCACACCCACCCCAGCGGTGATGATAGAGGCAAAAGAAACTTCTGGGTCCCCTTTGTCCACGGAGGCGGCAGAGTTCTGGATCTCAGAAAATCCTATTCCCACCCAGCCCGCACCAGTTGCGGAGATAGTAGAGAAATCCGAGCCTGAAGTAGACCTAGTGGTCCAAGTCGAATCTGGAGTGGATCTCCTTGGAGAGACCGAATCCCAGATCGACCCACCCGCTGAAGTCGAAATCCAGGAGGAGCATATCAACGACACTGATTCCGGATCTAATGACACCGAGACTGACATGCCTTTCTTGAGGTACACGCTGCGACGTATGATAATGAAAAACTCAGGCGTAGATGCAATTCTCGAGACCATCAAAAGTTTCGACGAAGCCGATCGCGAGAGCCGCAGGTACCTCAGGAAGCATGCGTCGCACTTCATCGGATATGTGGGATCCGGATCTGGCTCTGCCGATGCTGGAGACAACACCGACTCTGTGCTGGAGGCAATTGGAACAAACGCCGACGTACCTGCATCCTCGGATGAATCGATGACGTCGATAGATTTCCGAAAGTTCTCCGCGGAATATGAAGAGAAGTATAACTCCAAAGCTACAGAGGAAGGAGAAGCCATGGATGAAGGATCCGGGGAACACTCTCCCAAAGCGCAGGATGACATGGAAGTCGGAGATAATCCCGAAGTCCAGATGTCCGAAAGTACCGATCAGAGCTTGGATCTGGGAAACGGACCCAAAGCCGTCTTTGCTACCGGCACTGCCAAGAAGGCAAAGAAGAAGAACAAGACCCCAACAAAATACCCTCTAGCAGAGGAAGTGATTGCCGAGGAATACGAGGAAGACTCGGATGGAGCTCTTATCCCAGACGAGCCCAAAAAAGAAGAATCGGTGGATGGACACGTGATCACTGAAGGTGCGCGTAAACTCATCGATGCTGCATTAACCACACCTATTCCTACAACTGCAGAACTTACTGCTGAAGAACTGGACGAGAGGACACAAACCCTAGAAGCACGTCGTCAAGTACTCCTCGATGAAGCCAAAAACATTGAGGAGGAAAAGAAACACATAGCATCTACGAAGAAGTACAACACCAGGCAATACCAGAAGACCAGGAAGCGTCATACCAATGACAACCAATTCCCGCCGATTCACGCCGTCCTTTTCGGAGAAGAAATGGGGAAGCTTCGAAAAGATAGCAAAGGGGATTGGGTATATCCAACCCCAGTACAGAACACCGTGGCGGCCCGAGAAATTTTATCGGCTAATCCAGGCCTAGAAGAGATCCGGTTGGGAATCAAACTACTCAACAAGGGATTGGAGCAGCAAAAGGTCGCCATGTCCGGAAGTCAAAAACTGGTCTCTGATTCCGACCAATGTCGCACAGATCCGGCATAGGCTGATGTAAGACCCCAACACGTACTGAAGCAGCACCACCGCCCCGATCATAGGGAAGATAATTACTCAAGAATCGGATCTTCGGGACAACACCACAAAGCTGCCCATGACTGGCACAATGTTAACCGAGTTACGGAGCAAGAAGCAACTGATGCACTGAATCTGAGGAACCCGCCCCGGCAAGAGTCGAAAGACCACAGGGACGATGATAAAGAGAAACGTCGGGAGGAGGACCGACAAAGAATGCCACCTCCTAGACATGCAACCCGTCTGGATGACGGACGAAGGAACGACGGACACCATGCCGAGACAAGCCGGCAGGGGGCTCGTCACAATGAATACCCTCCCTGGAACCGGAATAATGATGTTCCGGATGGACGCCGGCGATCAGCCAAAAATAACCCACCTACTCCACCCTCTCCGCCAAGTAGCCATCACAACGGCTCCCAAGGAGGCCAAGGGGGGTGTCATGGTGGAGGAGGTGGTGGCATAAGCCGATGTCCGGCTCCAAGGCACCGCAACCACGGCCGACACTTGGGACGATCTCTATCCTCGAATGACGCAAGGCACAGGATCAACTCCAATATAGAGGCGTGGCGCTACGAAAATGATGATATCTACGTGGGTCCAAAGTGCTTCGGACCACGCATCAGAGCTACAAGATTCCCGGAAGGATTTGCTATCTCACGACATATCCAAGCCTATGACATCATTGCTTGGCCAGATACCTGGCTATAGGATTTCTTCCAAGCTTGCTGCATCGCCAAAGGCGGAAACAGCCTGGTCGCAACCCGATATCTCCCACTCATGTTGTGGAAAACGACACGATCATGGCTTAATGAACTTCCGGAGAACACCATCCACAACTGGTATGACATGCAAAGTGTGTTCTTTCGGAATTTCGAAGGCACATACCGGAGGCCCTGTACGGTCGGAGACCTACAGCGTTGCACCCAGAAGGCCGGCGAAACTTGCCGGGATTACCTCAGACGATGGATCGACACCAAGAACTCCTGTGAAGGAGTAAATGACCAAACTGCGATTGAAGCTTTCATTGCAGGTCTCCCAATTGGTCTACTGCGTCATCGCTTGAATTGTGACAAGGTCGATGACCCCTCCAAGGTGACCCAGATAGGCGTAGGCCTAGATAGCGCATAGGAAGGCGCGCTCGTCAACTTCCTCAAAGCAAATCAAGATATCTTCGCATGGCAGCCATCTGACATGACCGGAGTACCTAGGGAACTTGTCAAGCACTCTTTAAATGTAAACCCGAATGCTAAACCCATCAAACAGTCCTTACGACATTTCGGCGATGAAAAGCGTAAGGCAATAGCTAAGGAACTAGCATGGCTAGACTTAGCCAGATTCATAGAAGAGGTCATCCACACTGAGTGGTCGGCCAATCCTGTAATGATCCCTAAAAAGGACACCACTGATTTAAGGATGTGTGTTGATTATACTGCCTTGAACAAGGCTTGTCCAAAAGATCCGTTCGCTCTGCCTAGGATTGATCAAGTTATTGATTCTGCGGCAGGCTCGGAACTCCTCTGTTTTCTCGACGCATATTCCGGTTATTACCAAATCCAAATGAAGGAATCTGACAAAGTCAAAACTTCATTCATAACCCCCTTTGGAACCTTTTGTTTTGTTACGATGCCCTTTGGGCTGAAGAACGCATGAGCTACGTACCAGCGCACGATGAAGTGTTGCCTCCATGACCAACTCGGACGCAATGTACATGCTTACGTGGATGATATTGTGGTGATGTCCAAAAAGAAGGAAACACTGATTTCCGACTTGGAGGAAACATTTGCCAATCTATGAAAATACAACATCATGCTTAATCCGAAGAAATGCTTCGTTGGAATCCCAGCCGGAAAATTGTTAGGTTTCAGCATGTCTCAAAGAGGCATAGAGGTGAACCGACACAAAATCAAGGCTATACTCAATATTTCCTGGCCAACTCACCTGAAGGACATACAAAGACTAACTGGTTGCATCGCTACAGTCAGTCGGTTTGTAAGCCGGCTCGGTGAAAGAGCCGCAGCATTATACAAACTCCTAAAAAAGACCAAGGATTTTGTGTGGACCGACGAAGCTGAAGCTGCGTTACAAGACCTGAAGAAAGTACTCTCATCTCTTCCTATTCTTGTTGCACCGGAACCACATGAACTGATGTTGCTTTATGTTGCTGTGACAAACAAAGTCGTTAGTATCGTCATGGTTGTGGAGAGACCGGAGGAAAATCAGGAACACCTGGTGCAGCGTCTGACTTACTTTGTCAGCGAGGTCCTGATAGAATCAAAACAGCGGTATCCACACTATCAAAAGCTGGCTTACGATGTTTTCCTAGCATCTCGTAAGCTACAACACTATTTCCAGGAGCATCCAATTACCGTGGTGAGCACAGCTCCCATGAGAGACATAATTAACAACAGTGACTCCACAGGACGCGTCGCCAAATGGGGCATAGAGCTTTCAGCTTTCGATATTGAGTACAAACCTCGGACATCAATCAAATCCCAAATCCTTGCCGACTTTGTTGCTGATTGGACAGAGACAAAGGAGAATATGACCCTCCCTGAGTCAGAATATTGGACCCTATATTTTGATGGCTCTAAAATTTGCGGGGGCTCGGGGGCTGGTGTGGTGCTCAAATCACCCCAAGGTGATAAACTTCTATACGTGTTGCAGATCCACTTCACAGCGACAAATAATATTGCTGAGTATGAAGCACTGCTACATGGAATCTGGATTGCTAAAGATATTGGCATCCGACATTTGATGTGTTACGGAGATTCGGATCTTGTTGCTCAGCAAGTGTCGAATATTTGTAATGCAAATAAACACATGGCAGCATATAAAGCTGTCGTGGATGATTTATCTAAATCGTTCGAAGGATTTGAGGTTCAACACATCCCTCGAGCAGAAAACGAGGAAGCAGATGCACTATCTTGGATAGGCTCTACACGGAAAGAGGTCCCGGATGGCGCTTTTTTAGAGCACCCCAAAGTTCCCTCAATAAAGGGAGTGGATGAGAAATATTCGACCAAATCCGACTCACCTCTAATAGCAGTTCTGGCTGTAATTCCTAGCTGGACTCAACCCTACCTTGATTATCTGGTAGATTGCAAATTACCCTGAAGACGAGGTTCTGAGCCGGCAGATCGTCCGACGAGCGAAAGCCTATACTATAGTTAAAGGTGAGCTCTATAAGCGGAGTGTTTCTACGGTTTTTCAGCGCTGCATATCTCCAGAAGAAGGAGTGGAAATCTTAAGAGAAATCCATGAAGGCGAGTGTGGTCATTACGCTGCAGCCAAATTTTTAGTGGCAAAAGCTTTCAGACACGGTTTTTTCTGGCTTACAGCCAAGGCAGATGCCGAACGGCTGGTCAAGACATGCAAGGGCTGCCAAAAGTACGCCAAACAAGCTCATGTTCCGGCTGATCAGCTGCGAACAATACCTATAACATGGCCTTTCGCGGTCTGGGGGCTTGACATGGTAGGACCATTTAAACGGGCTCCAAGTGGATTTACTCACCTCTTAGTGATGGTGGATAAGTTCACAAAATGGATTGAGGCCAAACCCGCCACTAGTTGTGATGGAGCAACAGCCAAAAGATTTGTCGAGGATGTTATAATCCGGTATGGTTATCCGCATAGCATTATCACGGACAATGGGAGTAATTTCTCTATGGGAGAATTGGCCGAATTCTACAACAAACAAAATATCCGGCTTGACATTGCGTCAGTCACACATCCACAGGCTAACGGACAAGTTGAAAGAGCAAATGATTTAATCCTACAGGGCCTAAAACCGAGACTCGAAGCACCATTACGACGTGCTACGATGGCTTGGGCAGAGGAATTACCCTCTATAATATGAAGTTTACGAACAACTCCGAATAGGTCAACCGGATACAAACCTTTCTTCTTGGTCTATGGCGCAGAAGCAGTTCTTCCTAGTGATTTGATTCACACTTCTCCTAGAGTGGCCATGTATATCGAAGAAGATGCCGAGATTTCTCGAAAAAATGATCTCGACTTAGTTCAAGAAGTTCGCGTCGTTGCTGAAATGAGATCGACATCCTATCAACAGAAGTTATGCAAGTATCATAGCTAGAGAGTCCGAAACAGATCTTTCAATAAAGGCGATTTGGTTCTCTGGCTTGTGCAACAAAGAAAGCACAAACTTTCCCCAGTATGGGAAGGGCCCTTCTTAGTTAGTCGAGTATTGCACAATGGTTCGTACTACTTAACTGACATGAGGCCAGTCAAAGAAAGACCTGCTACTAAGAAGAGAAAGAGAGCTGGAGGCAGTACAAATCCGGATGAGTTAGATAGACCATGGAATATTGCTCAGCTACGTCCCTTTTATTCTTAGTTTATCCTTCTTTGTAATCATACATATGTACATGTTCTGTGAGAAATAAAAGTCTTGGTTGCCTCAAGTTTTTTCTGAGAAGTTTTTACCATCTTATTTCTGAATGATCATGTCATAGTTGAAAATCCCAGAATACTTGAAAGTACTTTATGCTCATGTTTGTTCTGGTTTATATTTCCGATTCTAAAAATGCTACCTTCGGGTATGACTCTAAAGTTTCTAGTCTACACTTTGGTTATTTGCCTGATTGCCGGATGTGGGCATTTTCCGAGTAGTGAATTGTTGGTACTGAAAGCCGGCTTTGTTTCCGAGTTTAAACTGGTTTAGCAATTGAGCTCCGTTGCTCGGCAAAGTTTCCGTGCAGAAGGTTTAGCTGGCTCACGAAAGGAACGAGGCAGAAGGCCAGATAAACGATAAGTATAGACGAAAAAGTATAAGTGCTTATGTAAACATTTTAGGCACACAGAAATTTAAAGCCAAAAGTGCTGAATAGATTAAAAGCTTAGCACTAGCAAAATTATAAGTACTGCATATTTACAGACCCTTAAATGTTTCTCGGAATAATACATTTGTTTCTGGTAATTTATAATGCAGGAGAGGATGCGGGAGCTGCCGGCTCGCTGGATGCATCGGCCTCGGTTTGATAACGCTCCAAGACGTTCAGATCCGATACGGTGTGTTCATTGTCAGAAACTTCAGTTGCTTCTTCCAGAGGCAGAGGCGGTGTGTCCACGCGGGTGAAGAAGGGAGCGTCGAAGCTGGTTAAGTCAGCTACATGACCCCATATCCGGCGCAGGAGTCCATGATGGCCTTGATATCCTGCTCATGGCCATTTTCATCCACCTTGTAGTACCCTCTGGTCACTTGCCATATCTCCATGTTTCCATAGTGGCTCATGACCATGGTGAGAGTGTTCTGCGTAGCGGATTGCGTGTAGGACATGTTCCAGTCTTGAACGAGTTGTGGCATATCTTTCGCCTTGTCTCGCACCTGAAAGTTCGACATGCTATGCATGTCTATAATCTTGAGAGCTTCGCCAATATCCTCAAGGGATTGGCGGAAGTCATGAAGCAGATCACCGACTTGGGTAAGCCGGTGGGTGCGAGGCTCGGCAAAGGTGGAGTCCGTCAAGTTCAGAGGACCTATACACATAACGCAAAACAGTTAAGAAAAATCTGACATTGAAAAAGTCGAAGCATATAGACAAGTCAGAAAGATGGAAACTTACCAAAGATGACATCGTCAACTTTGGTCTTCTCTTCTCGAATACTCTGGAGTTTAGCCTGGAGCGCCTCGGAAAGGTCCTTCTCTCTGCAAAGCTCATTGTTGAGATCCGAGATTCTCTGATCTTGAGCCGCAATCTTATGATCACGCTCGTCAGTAGCCATGGAGGAGGATCCGAGAACTTGAGCGATGGTCTTCTCATGATCCACCTTGAGCTTATCCAGCTCTTGGCGAAGTTCTTTATTCTCCACCACCAAGGTTTTGAGGTTCTCGGCCTCTTCAATCATAGCGCAGGACTGTTTTACCAGTGCTGTATGTCAAAAAGAACAAGAGTTCAACAAAAATATTCGACTATGAAAACACAAAGACAAGGTTTGAGTCTCGGAATGTTTAGGCCTCATCCTTGGAGACCTTCAGCACAACATTTTCAAGTCGGAGAGCTTTGATCTCTCTCTGCTTGTTGCAGATGTTCTTCAACAAATCCTGGTTATATGAATTAACTTTCTGTAAGTCAGAATACCTAGAGTTAGAAGTCTACTGAAGACTCGGGCTAATATTGTTACTAATATCAACACGAGCCTTGGGGGCTACACTAGTTCATTCTTTGGCATCCTAAGGAAGCATAAACTCGGATTGCATATCCTACTTCATGCTTGGGGGCTAGAGGATATGCTATAAAATACAATAAAGAAAATCATGAGTTGGAATTCCGACTTACATGATGTTCATGTGTGAGCTTGCTCAGACACATGTTCACCTCGGTGGTAACCTTCTCGGTGAGGGTGAGCGGAATAACCGGAGGTGGTGGAAGCACACCAGCTCTAAGCCCCTCGCTGCGAAGGAGAACTTTTTCAAGAAGGTCGGAGTACTTGATGTCTTCCACCTCTTGTGCTACTTCTTCGGCAGAGAGATTACGGCTCTCCAGGCATTGTCGGGCCAGCCGCTGGATCTGCTCCGCAGATTTTCGGGACAAGCCAAATTTGGCAGACCCCGGATTGTTAAGGAGGTTTTCGGCGAAGGTCTCTGCCGAGGGATCATTACCCGAAGAGGGTTCACCCTTATCCAAACCTGACTCACTCATGGTGACATCAGTCTGCGATTCAAGGATCGCTGGCTCCGTTGAAGGAGCCAGATCTTCTATGACAACTGGTGATGGAATAACCACTGGCATTGCAGAAGGTTGATGGGCAAGAGTTGGAGGAGCCACGACAGGAGAAGCTATGGTCAGCTTCGTCTATCGCAAGGGCTTCGAAGAAGTTCCCTTCCCCTTGCCCTTGATGAGCTGCTTAGCTCTGAGAATGTAATAGAATGGAAAACATTATATCTCGATAGGAAATTCGAGTAAGGAACAAAGGCGGAAGTTGTGTTGAAAGTTACCTCTTCACGACTGGCACCTCCATTGTGCCGACAACCACTGTCGGAGCTTTGCGCTTCCTGGGCACAACGTCCAGCAGTGGAACCAGTTCAGCCTCCTGAGAAAACTCTGGAGGATATCCCTCGAGGGGAGCTAGCTCCGGCTCGGAGAGGTCGTCAAGCTGAAAATAAGAAAATATCTCAGTATTGTAAAATAAAAGGTGAAGCACGTAAAAGGATTTATTATTGAAGCTTACCGGAACCACAGGGTCTTCCGCTGTATGCATATCCAGAGACAAGTCCGGAATCTTTCTTTCAATCCGCTCCTTGATTAGCCATTTGATCTGGCTTATGTAATCCTTTGGCTTTAAAGCCTTGGGACTGATGCGGAGGGAATCATTCTTCGATGCTATGATGGAGTGCATCAGACGGTTGCCGTGGTATTGGAGTGGCTCGATCTAGCGTGCGACCCAGCATTGGACTAGGTCGGATCCTTTCAAGCCCTTGTGTTTTATCAGATATTCGATCCGCCTCTTAGCGAGGATCAGATCGTCACTGAGAGCCGGAGGGGCCTCGTCCCAAGACGGTTGGGCTATGGCGGCTCCGTCGATGAAAGCTGGCAAAGTAGTAGCTTTACCGGGAGCAGGAATATCCCTATGATAAAAGAAAGTGGCCAGCCATTGTTTGACCGACTCACTGGCTAAAATACGAGGATAGCTACGCTCGCGTCTAAGAGTGCCTGTAATGTAAGGATTACCGGCGGTGATGGAGTTTCTACGAACATGGAAGTAGAAACGAAACAAAGTGAGACTCGGCCTAATGCCGAGATACCCCTCGCACAAAGCTGCGTAAGAACTCATCTCTAAGATGGAGTACGGGGGAAGATGGTGGAGCTGTACACCATAACGATCAATCACCTCAGAAAAGAATTCCGAGGGAGGGAAAGACAAACCTCTGTCGAGGTGGGTGCCGAAGTGGACCCGCTTGCCGGCACGCGGGTGGGGATGGTTTTGCCGAAACCGCTCCGCTAGTCGCCGGCGTGGAGGAGACCTTCATTCTCTACGCCTTGGAGTTTCTCATCATCGAGGAGGCACGGGATCCAGACTCCCCGGTTGCTCTCCTTCTCTGCCAAAGCCGTCGCCGCTGCCGCCCCCACTGCAGCTGCCAATCCGGATGAGGAGGAGGAAGCCATTTCTCCGGTGCGCCGGTGACCTTGGATGGGCGGCGCTAGGAAATCTGGGAGGCGGGAGAGCTCTGTGCGCTAGGGAGATGTGGAGAAGAAGGAACGACAAAGGGAACATGTGAAGAGGGGAGAAGGAAAATCAACACCCCTTATAACCACCTACCCGCGCCAAGATTCGTGCAAACCGCACTGTGTAAACGCCATGCATCATGGAAGGAACTGGAAAGGACCCACGTGATGATTACGTCGCCTCGATCTTTGCGTACGCATTGAAACAGCGCCTCGGTTCTGCGAACGGCGGACGCACCAATGGTCGTGCTGACAGGATGTTTGTCAGATGACGTGACTTCACCATGACCAGTGTCAAATGATGTTAGAGACCAAGTTCCGGCTTAGTTTGAAAATCAAGTTGGGAAATCCGAGTAACATATTGATAGGTCCGACTTATTTTAAGACCCAGATCATATTTTTTGTTGTGAAGTTTCAGGAACCCTTCAAGATTCTGCAAGCCGAAGATCAAGCTAGATGATGATGAATCCGACTTTGGATCTTGGAGACTTCCGGGGGCTGCTGTTGGGGATATACTTTCCGGGTATCCTCACAGTTCCTCACTAACCAGGGTGGCCCACTTAGGGTTAGAGCTTTGCTTCACGGGCGGCCTAGTCAGGGAGAAGAGACGGAGTTCAGTCCGGCTACGGGAAGTCCTAGAAGACTTACCGACTAGGCCCATAGTGTTACTTGTAGTTCAAGATGTACTTTGTAACCGACTCTTAGTCGTAGCCGGATAGATCTCTCCTGTAAACCCTAGGCCGGATATCTATATAAGTCGTCCTAGGGAGAGCCTTTAGGTCACCCTCAATAGTCTACAATCTCAACTCGCACAGGCGAACCTGAGATACACACTAAGACGCATGATGATGCAAAACTCAGGTGTAGATGAAATCCTCGAGACCATCAAACATTTTGACGAAGCCGACTATGAAGACTGCAGTTATCTTAGGAGGGGCGCATCGCACTTTGTCGAATATGTGGGATTCGGATCAGGCTTCGCCGATGCTGGAGACAACACCGACTCTGTGTTGGAGGCGATTGGAACAAACGCCGACGCACCCGCATCCTCGGACGAATCAATGACGTCGGCAGATTTCCGAAAGTTCTCTGCAGAGTATGAAGAGGAGCATAACTCCAAAGATGCAGAGGAAGAAGAAGCCATGGATGAAGCATCTAGGGAAAACTCTCCCAAAGCGCAAGATGACATGGAAATCGGAGATAATCCCGAGGCCCAGATGTCCGAAAGTACCGATCAGAGCTTGACTTCGGGAAAAGGACCCAAAGCTGTCTTTGCTACCGGAGCTACCAAGAAGGCAAAGAAGAAGAACAAGAAAAACAAGACCCCGGCAAAAGACCCTCCG
Organism: Avena eriantha; assembly: GCA_910589775.1. NCBI lineage: Eukaryota > Viridiplantae > Streptophyta > Magnoliopsida > Poales > Poaceae > Avena > Avena eriantha. Next base: position 522,589,245 of record OU342743.1, read on the forward strand.
GTAGAGGAGGTGATTGCCGAGGAATACGAGGAAGACTCAAATGGAGGACTTATCCCAGATGAGCCCAAAGAAGAGTCAGTGGGCGGACACGTGATCACTGAAGGTGCGCGTAAACTCATTGATGCTGCATTAACCACACCTATTCCTACAGCTGCAGAACTTACTGCTGAAAAGCTGGATGAAAGGGCCTAGGCCCTAGAAGCTCTTCACCAAGTACTCCTCGATGAAGCCAAAAATCTTGAGGAGGAAAAGAAACGCATGGCAACTGCGGAGAAGTACAACTCCAGGCAACATCATAAGACCAGGAAACATCATACTCATGACGACCAATTCGCGCAGATTCACAAAGTCCTTTTTGGAGGAGAACATGGGATGCCTCGACGCGACTGCAACGGGGATTGGGTGTATCCAACACCAGTACAGAACACCGTTGCAGCTCGAGAAATCCTATCTGCTAATTCGGGCCCAGAACAGATCTGACTGGGAATTAAGCTACTCAACAAGGGCCCGGAGCAGCAAAAGGTCACCATGTCCGGAAGCCAAAATCTGGTCTCCCATTCTCACTAATGTCGCACGGATCCATCCTGGGCTGACGGAAGACCCCAACATGTTCCGGAACAGCACCATCGTTCCGACCGTCGGGAAGACAACTACTCAAGAACCGGATCTTCAGGACAGCACCACAAAGCTTCACATGACTGGCGTAACGTTAACCCAGTTGTAGAGCAAGAGTCAATTGCTGCACAGAATCCGAGGAACCCGCCCCAACGAGAGTCAAAATATCGTAGGGACGAAGATAAAGAGAAACGTCAGGAGGAGGACCAACAAAGAATGCCACTTCCTAGACATGCAAGCAGTCCGGATGACGGGCGAAGGAACGATGACACCACGCCGAGTCAAACCAGCAGGGGGCTCGTCACAATGAATATCCTCCCCAAAACCAGAATAACGATGCCCGGACTGAGGCCGGCGATCAGCTGGAAACAACCTAGCTGCTCCACCTTCCCCACCAAGATGCCATCATAACGGCCCCCAAGGAGGCCAAGGAGGACGTCATGGTGGAGGAGGTGGTGGCAGAAGCTGAAGTCCGGCTCCAAGGCACCGCAGCCGTAGCCGTCATTCGAGATGATCTTTATCCCCAAGTGACGCAAGACACAGGATTAACTCCAACATAGAGGCGCGACGCTATGAAAATGATGACATATACATGGGCCCAAAGTGCTTCGGACCACGCATAAGAGCTACAAAATTCCTAGAAGGATTTGTTATCTCAAGACATATTCAAGCCTACAGCGGCATAACTCGGCCAGATACTTGGCTACAGGATTTCTTCCAAGCTTGCTGCATTGCCAAAGGCGAAAACAGCCTGGTCGCAACCCGATATCTCCCACTCATGTTGCGGAAGACGACACGATCATGGCTCAATGAACTTCCAGAGAACACCATCCACAACTGGTATGACATGCAAAGTGCGTTCTTTCGCAATTTCGAAGGCACATACTTGAGGACCTGTACGGTAGGAGAGCTACAGCGTTGCACCCAGAAAGCTGGAGAAACTTGCCGGGATTATCTTGGACGATGGATCAACACCAAAAACTCATGTGAAGGAGTGAATGACCAAACTGCGATTGAAGCCTTCATTGCAGGTCTCCCAATTGGTTTACTACGTCATTGCTTGAACTGTGACAAAGTCACTGATTTGGGAGAGATGATAGAAACATCGAGCAAATATGCAGATGCTGACGACGATGAAGAGGGATTACTGAACGCCCTGGCTATGACACAGTCGGAAAAACAACCAAAGCAACAAGCTCAGAAGCGCAAGAATACCTCGGAAGAAAAACCCAACACGGAAACGGCAGTGGTCACTGCTACTTTCGGGTCTAGAGGACGAGGAGGACGTGTCGGTCGCTGCGGACGCGGTCGTGGGACGTCAAGAGTTCACGGTAGAGGAGACCAGCAACCTGGCAAAACCTATTCTTGGGCCAACATTGCCAATAACCCATGTGTGCATCACCTAGACGCCAATGGGGGCTCGTCCCACACAAACGCCCAGTGTCGTTTTAATGATGACATTAAGAGGGATGATACCGCTGGCTACAGGGCTAAGCGGAAGAAGGAAACAAGAATCCCAAAAAGGATAAAGAGACCAAGGAAGATTCTGACATGGAGGAAGCTGATGCTTCAAATCCCAAGCCGGAAGGGAAGAAAAATTTTCTGACCAAGAAAGACACTTACGTCACCTTCCTCGGATCTCAACCAGCAAAGGTCAACAAAGCAGTTCTACATGAGCTCAACGCAACAGTTCCGTCTGTCCCTCAGTTCTTGGACTGGTCGGAAGTGGAAATTACCTTTGACCGTGCTGATCATCCGCCTAAGTGACATAGGCGAGGAAAATACGCCTTAATCGTCAATCCACTCATTGACGGCTATGGCTTCTCCAAGACTCTCATGGATGGTGGAAGCATCATTAACATTCTGTATGTCGAAACGCTATGCCGGATGAAGATCTCAGAGACCCAGCTGAATCACAGCTCTGTGATCTTTCACGGGGTGGTCCCAGGAAGACAAGCAAATTCACTAGGAGAAATCACTTTGGATGTTACCATTGGAACTCCAAAAAATATCGGACGGAGGCACTTTCCTTCGAAGTGGTCCCATTCAAGAGCGCGTACCACGCTATATTCGGACGTCCGTCTTACTGGGCTTTTATGGCTCGTCCGTGTTACATTTACAATATGATGAAAATTCCAGGTCCCAACAGCGTGATCACCATCAGGGAGACCCGAAGAAAGCGCGAGAGTGCGGGGATGGAAATGCCGCCTTTGCTGAAGCCATGCTGCACGCCCAGGAGTACCAGGAGATCAAGAAGAGCATAGATCCGTCGGAGATGCCCGCAACGAACAAAGAGGTGACAAAGGCGAATCCGGAGTTCAAGGCATCAGAAGAGACGAAGAAGACGCAGTAGAAGGATGATGACCCCTCCAAGGTGACCCAGACAGGCGTAGGCCTAGATAGCGCATAGGAAAGCGTGCTCGTCAAGTTCCTCAAAGGAAATAAAGATATCTTCGCATGACAGCCATCTGACATGACCGAAGTACCTAGGGAACTTGCCAAGCACTCTTTAAATGTAAACCCGAACGCTAAACCCGTCAAACAGTCCTTACAACATTTTGGCGATGAAAAGCATAAGGCACTAGCTAAGGAACTAGCACGGCTCGAGTTAGCCAGATTCATAGAAGAGGTCATCCACACTGAGTGGTCGGCCAATCCTGTAATGGTCCCTAAAAAGGACACCACTGATTTAAGGATGTGTGTTGATTATACTACCTTGAACAAGGCTTGTCCCAAAGATCCGTTCGCTCTGCCTAGGATTGATCAATTTATTGATTCTACGGCAGGCTCGGAAGTCCTCTGTTTTGTCGACGCATATTCCGGTTATCACCAAATCCAGATGAAGGAATCTCACAAAGTCAAAACTTCATTCATAACCCCCTTCGGAACCTTCTGTTTTGTTATGATGTCCTTTGGGCTAAAGAACACAGGAGCTACGTACCAACGCACAATGCAGCGTTGCCTCCACAATCAAATTGGATGTAATGTACATGCATATGTGGATGATATTGCGATAATGTCCAAAAATAAGGAAACATTGATTTCCGAATTGGAGGAAATGGTCGCCAATCTACAAAAATACAACATAATTCTTAATCTAAAGAAATACTTCTTTGGAATCCCAGCTGCAAAATTGTTAGGTTTCATCGTGTCTCAAAGAGGCATAGAGGTGAACCGAGACAAAATCAAGGCTATACTCAATATTTCTAGGCCAACTCGCCTGAAGGACGTACAAAGACTAACTAGCTGCATTGCTGCAGTTAGTCGGTTGTAAGCTGGCTTGGTGAAAGAGCCGCACCATTATACAAACTCCTGAAAAATATGAAGGATTTTGTTTGGACTGACAAAGGTAAAGCTGTGTTACAAGACTTGAAAATAGTACTCTCATCTGCTCCAATCCTTGTAGCCCCGGAACCACAGGAACCGATGTTACTCTATCTCATTGCGACAAACAAAGTCGTTAGTATTGTCATGGTAGTGGAGAGACCAGAGGAAAATCAGGAACACTTGGTGCAGTGTCCGGCTTACTTTCTCAGCGAGGTGTTAATAGAATCGAAACAACGGTATCCACACTATCAAAAACTAGCTTATGGTGTGTTCTTAGCATCTCGTAAGCTACAACATTATTTTTAGTAACATCCAATTACCATGGTGAGCACAACTCCCATGAGAGATATAATCAACAAAAGTGACGCCACATGACGCGTCGCCAAATGGGGCTTAGAGCTCTCAGCTTTCGATATTGAGTACAAATCTCGAACAATAATCAAATCCCAAATCCTTGCCGACTTTGTTGCTGATTGGACAGAGACAAAGGAGAATATGACCCTCCCTGAGTCAGAATATTGGACCCTATATTTTGATGGGTCTAAGGCTCGCGGGGGCTCGGGGGCTGGCGTGGTGCTCAAATCACCCGAAGGAGATAAACTTTTATACGTGTTGCAAATCCACTTCACAACAACAAATAATATTTCCTAGTATGAAGCACTGCTGCATGGAATCCTGATTGCTAAGGATATCGGCATCCGATGTTTGATGTGTTATGGAGATTCAGATCTTGTTGCTCAGCAAGTGTCGGATATTTGTAATGCAAATAAACACATGGCAGCATATAAATCTGTCGTGGATGATCTATCTAAATCGTTCGAAGGGTTTGAGGTTCAACACATCCCTCGACCAGAAAATGAGGAAGTAGATAGTAAATTACCCAAATACGTCACAGTACACCGAACCACACCAAGATTCGTGCAAATGGCACAGTACACACACCACGCATCATGGAAAGAACTGGGAAGCCCCCATGTGATGATTATGCTACCTCGATCTCCACGCGCGCATTGAAACGACGCCTTGGTTCCACAAACAGCGGGCCCACCAACGGTCATGATGACAGGAGATGTCTGTCAGTGACGTGACTTGACCATGACCAGTGTTAGATGACGTCGGAGACCAAGATCCGGCTTAGTTTGAATATCAAGCTGGAAATCCGAATAACATACTGATAGGTCCGACTTATTTTTGAGACCCAGATCGTATCTTTTGTTTTGAAGTTTCAGGAACCCTTAAAGATTCTACAAGCCGAAAATCAAGCTAGACGATGATGAATCCAACTTTGGATCTTGGAGACTTCCAGGGGCTGCTGTTGGGGATATACTTTCCGGGTATCCTCGCAGTTCCTCACTTACCAGGGTGGCCCACTTCGGGTTAGAGCTTTGCTTCACGAGCGACCCAGTCAGGGAGAAGAGACGGAGTCTAGTCCGACTACAGGAAGGCTCAGAAGACTTACTGACATAGGCCCATAGTGTTACTTGTAGTTCAAGATGTACTCTGTAACCGACTCTTAGTCGTAGCCAGATAGATCTCTCCTGTAAACCCTAGGCTGGATATCTATATGAGCCATCCTAGGGAGAGCCTTTAGGGCACCTCAATAGTCTACAATCTCAACTCGCACAGGCAAATCCTTGTAACCCATATTCCGGCTCTGCCATATTACTGGATTGCTAGCAGGAGTAGGATCCATCCAAAGCCGGCGGATTCGAACCTGGGTAAACTTATGTGCTCACCATCCCGGAAGACCGTACGTCTCACACCCCTCTCTTTTGCACGCCTCGAGGACCCGCTCATGGAGTACTTGTCATCAATCCGACGACACCACATAGTAGTGGATCCCCGTAATGAATCTTCCAACACTATCTGTCTTACTCTTAACCTTCTAGACAGTTTTGCTTTGATAAACCTGATTTGACAAAGCGTCTCGAAAGACGATCTTTAATTGTATACTTCTTTAGACTTAAGCTAACTTAGGCCAAGTTTTATACTTTTTAAGTCATACAAAGATAACCTAATTAGCTAAACCGCTAGGATACCAGCTACGGATACCAACTATGGATACCAGCTGCGGATCCTCCTAGGTATATGGATTACCCTACGGTTTTTGACTTCTTACTGGCATTCTCTCTGAATTGTCAGAGCTTGAATACCACTTTTGTTCTAAAATTTCATCTTTGCTCCCTTTCATGTTGCTTCCATGATTTTGGTACAACTACTTCATTAGCTTATGAGCAACATCACCTATTTGGAGTGAACTTAACTCATTCCTTCATGTTGCTCAACCCCTTTTCTTCCTTAGTAATCCTTCTTGTTGCCAGCTCATAGTGTGTTGGAGTTGATCCATCCTTCAAAATAGTATTGATACTCCTTATATTTGGCTTGCTTCTTCATGCAAGTCTTTAACTTGATCTTTAGAACTCGTCACTCCCTTACACGAATTCCCATTTCTATCTAGGTCTATAACATCAAGTAATAACTTGATGATGCAACATGCATTTGCACATCAAGTTAGACTTCATGCACATATCTAGTCAATCAAGAAGATGCAAGAAAAACCAAAAATCCAAATGTGGTACATATAACACACATCATTCTAAGCCCAGAATATAGTTGTTAAGTATAATACCTCTAGAATTTAATCTTAGTTGTGTAGTATATGACACCTCCTAATATAGGTTTACATCATGATACTTAGCACTTAAGTGTTAAAGTACTCTTTGTCTTATTATGTTACCCAAATTGCTCAGGCGCAACTGGATAATTTGGAGCAAAGTGGTCTCACTTTGGTTCTGACTAATCTCTTACCTTTCTTTCGAGACTACTAAACACTACCAATTTTCCATTCTCTCGTAAACTATCCTCACATGATCTCTCAAAACTACTAACAACATTGTAGGTACTACCTTAATCCAACAATTATGATAATATTATAATACCTATGACTTCTATCATAGACCTACACTGTTCTTTACTTACTGTTACTAGAAAATTATTTACTAAGTACTTGTCCTAATTACAGACTTATCATGGTCTCGGAGCTATTCTCACCACGAACTTGTTAAGATTTACCTAGTCATCATGATTAAAGAGCTAATCTCACCATGATAACTCTTCTTCTTGGCTTACTATTAATTATTCTTTACAAAATTATACTCCATCACATGGAATTATCAAGTGGATGCCACATGATTTACTTCCATTTGTATCTATACATACTCTGATGGTCTAACTTAAGTGGTATAATGGTATCAACTAATGGTAAGATTCTTCTACTTCATAGGGGTTCTAAATATAGACTCCATCACGAATGCTACTCCACATGATATCCTAATCTTGGTTGTAATCTTCTTTGATATTTTAACTTACTTAAGATATCTTAGTAATGTCATACCTATTTAGAACGATACTAAAAATGACATTTCTGTAGAGAATACATAAAACTAATCCTTAAGAAAGATGATAAAACATCCAACTTAAGTGTGACAAGGCTATCCTAAAGTGGATACCATCACAAGTCTTGGTTTAGATAAGATGGCTCCTATAGTCACTATCCAATCTACAGATCTTCCTAAAAGGGTTTTAATCCTAAGGTTAAAGCATATGCTCTGATACCAGCTACGATGACCCAGCATACCACTGCATGGTGTAGTACACTATAGTCGTTGACATAACACCAATGAAACACCGTTCACTAGTATTACATCCCTCAGAGTGGTACAACAGAAACACAACAGGTCCAAGACATGACTATAGATTACAACTCGACTCTTTACAAAAGATCCAGAGAACACTCTAGGTTAAAGAGAGAGAAAGAAACTTCTTACAAAGAAGAACTAGAAGTAATAATTCAGAACTATCTAGTAACTACGACTAGTATCTAAACTATTTGGCTTGCCATTGTTTCTATTGCAATGCTCTACAGAAATAGGTTTTATGGCTAGAGTATCTACTCCTATCTATACCGACACTTTATCTTCACTTCATATGATGTATATGTTGACTTCATTGACTTGATTGAAGAACATGAGATGTCGATGATGGTTTCTTGAGAAGAAATTGTTGTTGACGTTGTCTTCAATAGCTTAGAACCTAGCAACGGTTAAGAAGGTACGGTTGAGTACGAGCGTACTCAGCAAGTTCATTAAAAAGGAGTGTATGATGCACTATCTCTACAGCCACAGACCATAAGTCGTAGGCAATGCAGAGTTTTGTAAACATTTCTTCAAAGGTTGCTTTTATTCTGAAAACTATGTGCGACAGCCTTCATAGGTTGACCAGAACCTTCATGGGGTTCCTTTCCTGCCACGTTCGTAGCTCCTTTCCGGAATAGGGAGTAACATGTCACAATTCTTACACTCTGCAGAGGTGCGTCACTTTTCTCATAAGAGACCATAAGCTTTGTTGCACAACCGGGAGTATGTCCCCGTTCAAACTTCCTTGGTTTGAGGTCCAACTTAAGATCCAAGCCAATCGCTGCCCTCTCCGCGACCCCATATGTCTGCACGATTCTCCAGGGCTAACTAATCCTCCATTAAGCCACCAACTAGGGCAAGCTATAACCATGGGGAGTTCTTGAAGACTGTATGAGCTGGTGATGCCCCTGGAGGTCCTACCTCCGGCAGCCACTCATAAATAATCTAGACACCAAAATCGTCGGGCCTAAGGGTGCCCACCCATATGCTAGATGCCCACAAGGAATCACAGCATCACGATAAGGTCATCTTGCCTCCATATGAAAGGAAGAAGATACATCTGACTTCTTTGTCCCATTCCAAATCTTATGGTTGACGCGTAATATACGGCGCTAGAATCATTGGCGACATTGGTTGTTAAGTCCTAGATGATACATTACTGTACAATGGCGTTTCTATTGCCAGTTATTATAGATTAGATCATCACCCTGGATCAGTAACCAATATTTCCAGTTAATTGTGAAAATAGTGTTTTCGACCTTTTTGAAATGCAGGTGATGACACAGTTGAATTACAAGCATAGAAAATAATCAAAGGACATGATCAAGTTGTGAACTTGCCTTTTGTGATTGCAAGATTATGCACTCACGGTCTTCAAGACAATAGAAGATCCAAATTCTGTAAATAGCATCATTGGTCTGGTAAGGACTAATGTTTAAAGAAGCAAGATGCAATGATGCATAAGTAATGTAATGCAATTTGATAAATGCGAATCCCCGGAATAGTCATATCTAATCTAGGGTTTGGAAACTAGGAATGAGTTTTTTAGAATGTGTTGCACTTTTATAAAAAACTCACACTTGTGCGTCTTATTAAGGCTTGTGAGAGTGTGTGTGAAACAATAAGTAAATACAACAAGTAATATGCAATATTAAAACACTTAAATGGGTACGGTATCTGAAATACTTCTTAAACAAGATTAAGATTCTATTAGAGTTTTTAAAATAGGTGTTCAAGGATTACTTTTTATGTTTCTTAAAGAGTAACTTTTGAAGGAAAGATTACTTTTACAAAGTGAAAAGTATTCAAACTTAAAACTAATACTTTAAGGTTTTCTTATAAATTATAAGTACTAAAGTAGAAAACAATTACTATCATTGAGTAGCTAGTCTACTAATAAATGGAGACTTTTAACACTCCATGAAAGTATGACAAACGTATTATGAATTTATAGAAGCGGTGTTTTCTTGATTTTATAAGTGGATAGAATCACTTGCTTATTATAGAATTAATATTCAAATCTTGATGATTTTATAAGTGATAAACTATTTTTTGGAGTAGGATTTACTTAACTCTGAATGGTAATTTTAGTAAGTATAACTCAAAATGGTTAGACTTACGTTAGCTTCAATTAAACATTATTTGCACTTGTTATTACATTTTTCAGACTCTAAACAAACAATGGTAAAGACATTAGTAAAGGTTTATGTTTTTTTAATGAATTAAAATAAAAGAAAATGGTTTAAATAAGATTTATTAGACCTTTACCTTTTATTTTACTTCAAAAGTATGATTTGATATTTTTAGTGTGTAGATCTCATTTTTGTGATCATTTTGGTATATTATAAATATTTTTGTGATTTTTAAATAATAAGATATGATTTTTACAAATTTTATCACTTTATAAACACTTAATAATAATAAATATTAGTTAAGTGATATAAAAATATATAAAACGAATTTATAAGTCTTTATTTTTTTCTAAGATTTTTGATATTTATACTTATTTTGATGAATTTTAAGTAACATAATTTATGTATTAAGATTTATTTCTAATAGATTATTTACTAATAAATTCTAATGATTTATTTGAGGTGAAAAGTAACTATAGTAATAGGTTTATATTATAGATTTTATTTTTCTAAACATTTTGATATATAATACCTATTTTTTGAATTATAGAATAAACGATAGTCAATTTTTTAGATTTAACTATTTTCTTAAATTCCTGAAATTACTTATAATTGAATTCTAAATAGAAGGATACTTTTTATACCACAACTACACCTACCAAGGTCACAGACAGGTGGGGTCTGGACCACGTTGGCTGCCACGTGAGCAAGACCAAGTCAAACTGCGCTGAGGTGGCAGGGATGACGTCGGCATGACATTGTGGTGATGTCAGCGACGACTTCCACCACCAGATCGAGGTCACCGGCGGCGACCCTGACTACCCCGGCTCGCGAGAGGGGTTGTGTTGGATGCGGACGAGCACACTGAGCAGTGTAGTGGCGGTGCCACCATTTCTAGGTCACCAGAGCACTAGTTGCGACTGCGACTGATGGTGGCCAGCGACGGCGCGAGACGCAAGCGAGACACGGATCGAGAGAGCATGATTGAATGGGTCTGTGAGGATCATTAGCTCACCCTAAGTCTGTTGCGGTGGTCGACGATGAGGATGGTGCCTCGATACACGCTAATGGCTATGAACTTCGGCGACAACTGACGAAAGAGATCGATGAAATTCTTCATCCACCGAGCTCCCCTTGTTGCTGTGTTCCGCCTAGAGGATCTTCAGAGCATGGCGCTTCTTCCGGACTACTCCACGGTCTCTGGGATGACCCCTACCGACGACGGCGGTTGGGTCCGGCCAGCTAGGGTTTCGGCTGTGTGGGGATTAGAGACAGAGGAAGATGGAGAGCGAGCGAGAGGGAGCATGAGGATGAGGATGGACAAGGGTGTCACGGTGGCCTCGTTATCCCCTCCCGGCGACGGCGGCGAGCATCTTGGCGCACCCCGACGCGGCGGACAGCGACACGCACCTGCTTCGGGGGCGTCGCAAGGTGGACGACGACGATAGTAGCGACGAAATGGTTAGTGGGCCGGGCCGGTGCTGGGCTGCGGCGGAACGAGCAAAAAATTCCTAGGGCTGCACGTGAGCGACGGTTAGCGCAAAAATGACCTGGGTCGTGGGCCGGTTCCGCAGACAGCTCTTTTTCCTTCTCTATTTCCATTTTTATTTCTGTTTTTCACCATTTCATTTCAAATATGATTTCTACACAAGTTTAACATGTGCAGAAACTTTGGAAGTCATGAATATTGTTGTTTGTAGAATTTATAATCCTCTTCTCTTAATTTCTTATTGGGCAACACAATATATTCGTTATATTAAAAGTCCTTTCCATTAAGAAATATTAATAATGATTAGGGTTTTAGGGATTTTCTTCCTATAAGAAGATCTTATAGAAATTATTCTAGCTTCACTTGATAATCTGACTGGTGCTAGTTTGAGATGTGTATTCATGTATATAGAATCTTGTTCCAACTTATCTTCATAAAGTATTTACATATATACATAAGAAGGGATTAATCTTTGTGTTTTATAATGAGATGATATAAGTTTCATGGTCCTCCATATTTGGTGATTTGCCAAATCCAATTATACTTGGTTTGTAAATTTTAGAATTACCACAGAACGCTTACCTAATGTGACCTTGATGGTTCTACGAGATTAGGTTCTTCATCAGGTTTAAGAAAATAAGATGGACAAGACTTCCATCTATACACACTCACCTGGTTTCTACTTATCTCATGGAAACTTTACTTGACTAAGACCTATTATTCCTTGGCTGCCTAAAACTAGGAATTGGTTTAACTACTAACTTAATCTTGGGTTTTTGTACAAAGAGGTAGACATGATTCTATCCTGGCTTGATATGATCTTGGTTAAGGCTTCTAAAGAATCCTTACCTTAATACCTCCCTAAGGTTATATTTAGATAAGGAATTCCTTTCCTAAATATACTTTATATATCTCTCTTATCTTATTCACAAAGATCATATCTTCCTGAATAGGACAATTATCTGACTCCACCATATCCATCATCATATGATGACATGGTCATACCACTTCAACATTACTCCATCCTTACTCCTATTATATAACTTCTCTTAATTAATTACCATTGATGCACCTATCAATGTAACTACTGCTAACTCCATCTATTAACTTCCTTAACTTCATCTTGCAACTACTTCCAAGGTTTGCAAGACTACAATCCTTACTATACATACAAAGGATATCAATTCTTTGAAATAGGTATAGTACTACTCCCATAATACTAGTTGTCTTTATATTAACTTGGTTAAGCTACTATGCCTCTAACTACTCCATACAACCAATCAAACACTTCACCATGCTCTAGCTTGACTTCTAATGATCAAGCAAGATGATCCAGCTTACTAGGAGTTGCCTAACTTGGTATATTCATAACTCTTCTTCAACACCTAATCATCTATTCTCAAGTGACTTGAGAATAATGACCACCATCCTTTGATCATACAAAGCTTAGGCTTCTAATTATTTGATCAAGATCTATACTCAACTAATAGTAAACTTGTATTAGTCTCTCTATAGGCTTATATTGTTAATCAAGCTCATTCTAAGTCTATATCTCCTTGTCCTAACAAGATTGCTATCTAATGTACTAATACTACTAGCTTTCTCATAGCTCCTCAATTACTAGCTCAACCCTTGAGTTCAGGTACTGTTTCTAGTTAACTCATGAGTGAGTTAACTCTTCCAACATCAAATGGTTTGATCTCCACTAAGGATCTCATCCCATTGATGATGGCACACTATAGCATAACTAATTCCTTCTTATTATTAATCTACTTAAGTATTTAGAAGGTCAACATAATAGATCAAAGCTAAAGGCTAATAAGTTCGAGGTCAAGAATTGATTACTCAACAATGATGATCACTTGACACTAGGACTTGGTTAAATAGGTATGTCACCTCTTAATGTCATATTAAGAGTATATACTGGATGGTCTTGGCTTGACTTTCCTTTCTACTCTATTTGTAATAAGAGTAAATGTTTAAGAACTACCATGTTACCCATGGTAGGAATAACTATGGCAAACAAGTGTATCAAGATTTAGTTATAGAGTTTCTTTTACTTAAGTTATATACTTAACTTGGTATACAAAGTTTATGGTAGGTAATATCTTAATATCATCTTTAGAATATTAAGTATTCATCGTTGAGTTGTGGTAGGGAATACCATGTAATGATCTCTAGGGAATCAAGTAATCCTTATTAAGTAGTGTGTTGTGACTTAGTTTTATTACATTTTATCTACCCTTAGATCAAATTATATAACCCAAAGATAAGGTTTTAGCAAAGGTCATATTAAAACTTATCGCAATCAACTTGATGATCTACTTCAGTTCCACCAAGTTAAGAGAAGCTTCAATCTCTTTGACAGGTTTTATTTAAAAGCGCGAAAATTACTCGGATTTTCTATGCATGAATGCAATGCACACACCTGTGTTCAGCTTATTTCTAAGCTCTAATGTTGGGGTGTTACATTTTCTTACCTTAACTCTAAAGGAAATATAAAACCAGTGAAGTATCTCTAACCCTATACCACACCCATGTCCAACAGCTAGTATCAATAGATAGGTGATATCAACAAACAAATAGTCCCAATAGAGAAAATTTCTAGAGAGTTGTTTCTATTAGACATACACTCTCTAATGCCAAAATAATTGGCAAATGTAATCCGAGAATAAGATGTAATCCGTAAAAGTTCTTCTAACTTTTCGATATAGGAAGGATCTCGAACTTCGAGGATGAAGTTTTGTTTAAGGGTGTAAGGTTGTAATATCCCTTAGATTATGATACACGAAAATGGGTAGAGGATAGATGTGTGCATTGTATCCATGCATAGAAAATCTGGGCCAGCTAAAAACTTTTTGATAGAACTTGTCAAAGTGATTGAAGTTCCACTCGAACAGATGATTTAGGACTAGTTCATCATACTAAGTGTTCCAACTTTGAAATAATCTTTGGGAAACTTCTATATTAGGAAGGGTAGAAGTAAGATTTGTGAATAAAAGTAAATCAACATACCCCACATGCTTAAAGAACAAGTAAAACTTGATGCTTAACTTATCTTTTCTAAACCTCATTGAACCCATGTGCTAAACAAACCTTAGCATATGACCACACCCTAAAATAAGATCAAATACATACTTAATTCATCTTATCTTATTATATCTTATCTTAAACATCATCCATTCAACCAACTCTTGTAATTGCCAAGAGTCATGTAACAAGTGAACTACCCTTGTGATTACGTAAAACAAATGTTGATCTTCCAAATCTATATTTCTTAATCAAATCACAACTTAATAAATATATGAAATTTAATAAAATTAAATTCATTTGCATTCCCTCAAATAGATCCAACTATTTGAATAAAATAACCTATGAGTGTTTTGCAACTCAAAGAATCATGCCTTGATGATATCAAATCATCGACATTGCTAACTAAGTTTTCACTTAATTAAGATGGAGGCATATAATTATGAGTTGAATTTTCAAATTAAGTTTTCACTTGAGATGCAAATCAGCCCATGCATCCAATTTTTCCCAAGGCCCATCTAGTGAAAAAACCCACTTGTTATTATCCAAAAAATAAATTCCAAAAGAAAACTTGGCTCCCAAGTTTCTTCAAGCCTAAGCTTCCTTAGGAACCTTAGCCACCAAGGTATCTCATGAGAGCTTGACACCTATCCATGCAAACTAGTGAGATGTCACCATCCTATGCATCCTAGGACACTATAAATAACCATGTATCCAAGACCCCAAGCCTCACAACTCACCATACTAGCTTGGACCAAAAACACACTCACTCACTTTAGAGAGAGATCTAGAGGGAGCAATGAAGCAAGAACTTGAAGAATAACTTCGAGAACATGAAGAACAAGGAAGAGGAGCATCTACAGATCTTCACCAAGAAAACTTAGGAATCTACAAAAAATTTAGTCTAGTGTCCAGGATAGGATCAAATAGTAGTAGATTAGAGGATGGAGAGAATGATTAGTGAGAGATTAGGAGAGTGATTATGCACAGTTTATCAAGCAAATCTATACAACTACACAATTATGTCCAGGAATGCATCTTTCTATCATCTACACATTTCATAGGAACCCAAATCATTTTCTTGATCATATATTTGATCTAAACATCATCCTATACAACTAAATGCTCTTGTGATCATCAAGAACATCAAGAACACATCTAATAACACTAAGAACATTTACAGCCACTCACTCCCATTTGCTAGTAGAGAATCTACTAAAAGCACTTATCAAATTCTTGATAAGAATCTTAACTCCAATTTGAGTGACACAAGATCTTATAAAGTACTTTTAAAACACAAATGAATCCATTTAAGATTTCTGTCAAATGGAGAACCCTTGTGGCTAGTCTACATCATCATATCAAGTAATGATTTTATAAATCCTTTATAAATGTCTAAGAGAAAGTAATGAAACCATGGAAACATTGAAGTTTTCAAAATATTCATTTTGAACAAGGATCCATTTGAAGGTTTCAAAGTATTTACTCTCATAAAAAAATATTTCCTAAGTAAGAATGTACCCCATATAAATTTTCTAAGAAAGGTGATACAAAACCTTCATACAAATCCAGGAGAACATTTTGATTTCTCAAAATATTCCTTATGCACTTTCCCATATAAAGTGGTGAAATAATAATGGACCTCACATATTGTCATGTGAGAAAGAATAAATCAATACCATTTTATTCCTAGAGAAATTGGTATAAAACCCTTACCAAAACCCAATTCTCAAATCTCTAAGAACATTTTGAATTCTCAAAATGTACCTTATAAACAAATTCTTTTTGAAGTGATTAAGTGTTATGTTAATACCACATATTGTTATGTGGGAAAATAATAATTTGAAATCATTATACAAACCCTTTTTGAGAGATGATAAACAACTCTTTATCTTACTCATAATAATTAAAATAGTTGAATTATTCAAACACATTTTACACTTGAGCAACTTATTTTGAAATAGTAAAATATGGATATCACATATTTCTATGTGAGAAAAATATTAACTTAAGGCCATTTTACAAACTACTCTAGGAAATAACAAAACAAATCTCAGTGGCAAACATATTGCTCAACACATTTGAAATATTCATAAACATTTTGAAATCCAAGAAAATGATGAAGTCAAGTATGAATATCACATATTTATATATGAAAAAATAATGACTTAAAATCATTCTCTAAAATATTCTGGGATATACCAAAATACTTCTCTGTGGCATCCATGAGGATCCACACATTTAAAATAACCAAACATTCCAAATATTATTTTGAAATGGCCAAATATGGATATCATATATTTCTATATGAGAGAAATATTAGCCTAAAGAAATTATTCAATTTATTTTGGGTGATACCAAAATATATTTTTATGACGCAAGGCACCGCGCGGACGTGCCCGGGCAAATTTTCGACCACGAGACGTCTTGTGCCTACACGGGGGCACCTCGGCGTTCCCCTCGCACAGTGCCATCAAACGGTTTTACCGGAGGTGTGTGTTGTGCACCCAAGCATGGACGCTTACCGCCCCCTAAAATGGTCAGCCGTATCGGTTACTTTCGATGCTAAAGATCACTCGACCGATCCGTGGGCGTGGGAATCTTGCCACTGGTGGTCGCTTCGACCATCAACAACATCAGGGTCACCAAGATGATAATGGATGGAGGTGCAGGCTTAAACTTCCTGTCCGCCCAACTCATGAAGCAACTCTAGATCCCCGCGGAATGCCTCTCTCCGACGGGGACATTCCAAGGGATCAACCCAGGGGCGACCCAACCGTTGGGTCAGGTCATTGATAGGATGATAGAATGGACACTGGAGGCAGAGGCTACATTCCAGGATCTGAAATGCTACCTCTCCTCCGCTCCGGTCCTCATGGCTCCTAAACCTGGGGAGCCACTACTACTTTATGTTGTTGCAACTAACTAGGTGGTCAACGCGGTGCTCGTCATGGACAGGAAAGAACATGACGTGTGTGTCATAGCCAAGGGCCCCGGTCAACGGACCGAGATATGCACACCTCCCAGACTCTCTGAGTTTGGAAGCAACCCTGGATTCCCAGAGGCGCAACTTGTCAACACCCGGATTTTTAATCCCAGATGCCTGTTATGCCATACATCACAATCCCGGGATTAACATTTTTGCGAGACATAATAGATTGGATATCATAGTACATCATCCATTACAAACCATAATAAGGTCTTACACAAATAAAGGATCTCATGATCTAGTCTTAATACAAGCAAGAGCGGAATAATAAGCGTAGCCGTGGGCTCCATCTTCAGTGTCACAGGCAATGCTGACGATGGGAGATGATCCTAGTTGTCATAGCCGTCCTGCTGTCCATCTTCCTGATAGTCCTCCTCATAGTCTGGCCACGGGAATAGCCTGGGACAAACCCATGAGTACTCTTTAAGTACTCACAAACTAGCACTAACAAGTAAGGTAGTTCTAGTAGGAATCCTAAGCTCTAAGTTTATTTGCAAAAAGCCATATTTATCAAAACTGAGTTCAGAAGTAAAGAAAACTAAGTAAATGCTCTAAATCACTTTAAGTTGGGAACCTAGTTTTCATATTCACAACCCTGTTGTGGTCAAGTCAAAATCATCGTTCACTACATAAGTCATTTTGAAAACATCTGACGACGGAATAGTATGGCCACTCCAACTGTCCATGACCACGGACGGGGCTATTCGAATAGTTTGACACTCTGCAGAGGTAGTACACTTTCACCACAAAATTTGATACATCCATCAGGGATAACCCTGAATCATCATACTTAGTATACGGATAATCAATCATAACCTTTCCTTTACACACTCTAGTATAAGAACCTCTCGTATGAGCTTGGCCTCCTAGCCATGGCCATCTGCCATCCTGGGCACTACATAGGTGGACATCATCAAGAGGTAGCCTCAGCTCAAACCTCTCCCACGAGGGAACCCATACTAATGCATATAAACTTCCAGCTAAGCCTTACCCAATTCAAGTATTATGGTTGTACGGTAAATTGGAATGGTATCACATCCGAACCCAACCATCAGTTTTTATAAAGGGCTAAGGCTCATGCCTCAACATTTTCATCATCAAATCCATTTGTGTTTCTCAACACATTTCAAAACATTTCAATAGAATGACTCATCATTCTAAGGTTTTCATAACCAGCGAAGCCTGAGCGCGCGAGAGAACCTCTCCAAGTCCAGAATCCCGAGGCCGCCGAGCTCCTTGGGGCAACAAACCTTTTGCCAGTTGCCCTTGCACTTTCCTCCACTAACAACTTCCTTGCAGGCCCATAGCATTCCCTGACTGATCTTAGCGAAAGCCTTCAGGATGCCCTTGTCGGCTCTTAGGGAAGTTAGCAAGAAGATAGGCATGGAGGAGAGAACGGACTTCACCCGAGAGGTACATCCCGCCCGATTCAGAAAACTACCCTTCCAAGGGTTCATTCGTTCAACCGCCTTATCGATGAAAGGTTGAAGATCCGCCCGTCTTAGTCTGCCAAGCGAAAGGGGCAGGCCCAAGTACTTGAGGGGAAATTGAACGGTAGCAGCTGGGAAGTTTGTTAGGGCCGCCGTAAGGTCAATGTTGGAGCATCTAATTGGAGCTATAGAGCTTTTGGCCACATTTGTCACAAGACCAGAGACCTCGCCAAAACTCTAGAGGATGCAAGCCAGGGTAGACAAGTCGTGCTCCGTCGGGGTCAAGAAAATGGCTGCATCATCCGCATAAAGAGAGACACGGGGACCTTGCAGGCCGCCATGCATCTCATGTAGCAATCCAGAAGCCGTGGCCTTCTCCAGGATTCACTGAAGGGGGTCAATGGCGATGTCGAAAAGGAGAGGCGAAAGAGGGTCTCCCTGACGTGTAAAAAGTCTGGCGGCCTTGGAAAGATCACGGAAAAGGCGGGCCTCTAGAATAAACTACCTTCGAGAGGGTGATGCCAACACAAAGTTCTTCCACATGCGAGTTAACGCGAGGAAACGCAAAAATTTCATTATGAGGCTCCAGCATAATGATGGTTGGTCTACGACTCATGAGGATAAGGAGAAGCTCATTCTTGATCATTTCTCCCAAGCGTTGGGCCGCCCTCCACCCCGCCAACTGGATTTTAACTGGGCCGTTTTGAACCCCACCGTCCATTCTTTGGAAGAACTTGGGTTGCTTTCTCTGAGCTCGAGATCAAGGAGGAGGTTGATGACATGCCAACGGATAAGGCTCCGGGCCCTGACGGTTTCTCCATCTCCTTTTTCCGCTCCTTTCGGAAATCATCAAGGATGATCTTATGAGGGCTATCAACGCTTTCTCGGAATTGCCGGCGTCCAACTTCCACATCATCAACACAGCTAACATTGTGTTGCTGCCAAAAAAGGACGGCGCAGAGTCCATCACTGATTTCAGGCCCATTAGTCTCATTCATGTGGTCCCGAAGATCATCGCCAAGGCTATGGCCCGCCAGCTCAGTCCTAAGATGAATGAGATCGTGTCTCGCAGTCAGAGCGCCAGAGCGCGTTCATCGAATCCGGAACTTCATAATGTTATTATAGTCCTCTTGGTCCTCACTTCTATCTGGTGATGTGAAAATCAATTAAGGATGAAATTTATATTGCTCCCAGATGCGAAGAAACACTCGGGTACTTGTGTATCTGTTAGCAGTTCCTGTATGCAGCACGAAAAGCGACTTGCTACCATAACTTGCTAGTAGAAGACGTTTGTACGTACAGTGCTTTTATTCATTAGGAGTAATTGCGAGGGACAGATTGGGAGAAGGAATAAGATGTAGTGCTGCCAGTGCGGTGGTTCAACTACTCTAGCTACACGATCGATCGGGCCACGCTCACCGGCCAACCGCCCAACCCCTTTCTACTGTGCAATAACAAAGACATCTTCGATTATTCACGTAGGCATCGTGGTAACAATTAATAATAGGAGGAAACTCACAAAATAAATAAACAAGATACATGCATGCATCCACGCATGAGCACACCTCAATCGCGAACTCATGCGTGCACCGCAGATCACTCTCGCTCACACGGTCGAGTAGATGTTGTATATGCACACCACCACAAACCATCACGCTGCACGTATGGTCGATCGATCACTTCTCTTCCTTGGCGTCAGCAGCGGTGGCGACCGCCGGGGCGGCGTCGTCGACGTCGTCCTCGTCGGCGAAGGCAGCCGCGGGGAAGGAGCGGCCGATGCCGACGCTGGACTTGAAGTAGACCCTCGCGCCGCCGTCGACGAGGCTCATCTCGACGATGGGCACCCACATCAGCATCTGCTTGCTCCGGACCCCGGTCATCCGCTTCATGCGCCCTTCCTCCACGTACGCCGTCACCTCGGCGTCGTAGCGCACCCGGGTGCCCGTGGCCTGGAAATAGTGCTCGTAGGCTTTCCCCTGCCGCATCCAGACGTACCCGGTCTCCCGCACCAGCCCGCACTCGTCCAGCCCACGCAGCGGCATCACCCCGCCCGGGAACCCCAGACCCTTGAGCATCTCCTTGGAGTGCTCGTAGCACGCCTCCGCGCCAGTGACGATCTCCGCGCCCTCCCGCTCCTTGTTCGTGGTGGTGCTGCCGGCTGCTGCCGGTGTCGCCTTCGAGACGGTGAGGGAGGCCATCGTCGACGGTGGTGTCGTAGCTCGCTAGCAGGTGGAGCTGAACTGGTCGACCGAGCTGCGTGAATATCACTTGTTTAGGTGGAGAAGTGTGCTTGGTGTGGTGAGGTATGCTAGTGAGGTTCGTGTGGGAGGTGTTTATAGGGGAGGGGAGTGGCTGGGTAGGTGACGGGGAGTTGAGCTAGCTAGCTAACGGTAATGGTAGATGCTTTGGTTTGGTTGGGTAGGTCACCAAGTACAGGGGGAGAATGTTCGGTTTAAGAGGGGTCCTCGCACCACCTGTTTCGTGTCGAATGGCTTCGGGCGTACACCTAGGGTGTGTTTAGTTGTCCAGGGAAGCCTTTTTTTTAAGCGTGTTTGTTTTTTCACGCAAAAAAAAATCTTTACACCGCACATGTCTCAGAACCTAATAATACATTTATCATATTCCGCCAATCCCTCTATCGTTCTACAGAAACGCTGCAATCGGTCAAGTACGTGGAGTCAACTTCTCGCGCTCGCTTGGGAAAAGGAGCGCCCATGCAAGTGAGTGATGGCGGGAGCTCGTCCGCGTACCCGAAAATCCGGCAAGAGAAATTGGGTTACGCCCGCAGATTCACACTGCCTATTTACACCGCTCTACCTCATCGCCGAATTGGCCACATTTGTCACAAGACCAGAGACCTCGCCAAAACTCTGGAGGATGCAAGCCAGGGTAGACAAGTCGTGCTCCGTCGGGGTCAAGAAAATGGCTGCATCATCCGCATAAAGAGAGACACGGGGACCTTGCAGGCCGCCATGCATCTCATGTAGCAATCCAGAAGCCATGGCCTTCTCCAGGATTCACTGAAGGGGGTCAATGGCGATGTCGAAAAGGAGAGGCGAAAGAGGGTCTCCCTGACGTGTAAAAAGTCTGGCGGCCTTGGAAAGATCACGGAAAAGGCGGGCCTCTAGAATAAACTACCTTCGAGAGGGTGATGCCAACACAAAGTTCTTCCACATGCGAGTTAACGCGAGGAAACGCAAAATTTTTATTATGAGGCTCCAGCATAATGATGGTTGGTCTGCGACTCATGAGGATAAGGAGAAGCTCATTCTTGATCATTTCTCCCAAGCGTTGGGCCGCCCTCCACCCCGCCAACTGGATTTTAACTGGGCCGTTTTGAACCCCACCGTCCATTCTTTGGAAGAACTTGGGTTGCTTTCTCTGAGCTCGAGATCAAGGAGGAGGTTGATGACATGCCAACGGATAAGGCTCCGGGCCCTGACGGTTTCTCCATCTCCTTTTTCCGCTCCTTTCGGAAATCATCAAGGATGATCTTATGAGGGCTATCAACGCTTTCTCGGAATTGCCGGCGTCCAACTTCCACATCATCAACACAGCTAACATTGTGTTGCTGCCAAAAAAGGACGGCGCAGAGTCCATCACTGATTTCAGGCCCATTAGTCTCATTCATGTGGTCCCGAAGATCATCGCCAAGGCTATGGCCCGCCAGCTCAGTCCTAAGATGAATGAGATCGTGTCTCGCAGTCAGAGCGCCAGAGCGCGTTCATCGAATCCGGAACTTCATAATGTTATTATAGTCCTCTTGGTCCTCACTTCTATCTGGTGATGTGAAAATCAATTAAGGATGAAATTTATATTGCTCCCAGATGCGAAGAAACACTCGGGTACTTGTGTATCTGTTAGCAGTTCCTGTATGCAGCACGAAAAGCGACTTGCTACCATAACTTGCTAGTAGAAGACGTTTGTACGTACAGTGCTTTTATTCATTAGGAGTAATTGCGAGGGACAGATTGGGAGAAGGAATAAGATGTAGTGCTGCCAGTGCGGTGGTTCAACTACTCTAGCTACACGATCGATCGGGCCACGCTCACCGGCCAACCGCCCAACCCCTTTCTACTGTGCAATAACAAAGACATCTTCGATTATTCACGTAGGCATCGTGGTAACAATTAATAATAGGAGGAAACTCACAAAATAAATAAACAAGATACATGCATGCATCCACGCATGAGCACACCTCAATCGCGAACTCATGCGTGCACCGCAGATCACTCTCGCTCACACGGTCGAGTAGATGTTGTATATGCACACCACCACAAACCATCACGCTGCACGTATGGTCGATCGATCACTTCTCTTCCTTGGCGTCAGCAGCGGTGGCGACCGCCGGGGCGGCGTCGTCGACGTCGTCCTTGTCGGCGAAGGCAGCCGCGGGGAAGGAGCGGCCGATGCCGACGCTGGACTTGAAGTAGACCCTCGCGCCGCCGTCGACGAGGCTCATCTCGACGATGGGCACCCACGTCAGCATCTGCTTGCTCCGGACCCCGGTCATCCGCTTCATGCGTCCTTCCTCCACGTACGCCGTCACCTCGGCGTCGTAGCGCATCCGGGTGCCCGTGGCCTGGAAATAGTGCTCGTAGGCTTTCCCCTGCCGCATCCAGACGTACCCGGTCTCCCGCACCAGCCCGCACTCGTCCAGCCCACGCAGCGGCATCACCCCGCCTGGGAACCCCAGACCCTTGAGCATCTCCTTGGAGTGCTCGTAGCACGCCTCCGCGCCAGTGACGATCTCCGCGCCCTCCCGCTCCTTGTTCGTGGTGGTGCTGCCGGCTGCTGCCGGTGTCGCCTTCAAGACGGTGAGGGAGGCCATCGTCGACGGTGGTGTCGTAGCTCGCTAGCAGGTGGAGCTGAACTGGTCGACCGAGCTGCGTGAATATCACTTGTTTAGGTGGAGAAGTGTGCTTGGTGTGGTGAGGTATGCTAGTGAGGTTCGTGTGGGAGGTGTTTATAGGGGAGGGGAGTGGCTGGGTAGGTGACGGGGAGTTGAGCTAGCTAGCTAACGGTAATGGTAGATGCTTTGGTTTGGTTGGGTAGGTCACCAAGTACAGGGGGAGAATGTTCGGTTTAAGAGGGGTCCTCGCACCACCTGTTTCGTGTCGAATGGCTTCGGGCGTACACCTAGGGTGTGTTTAGTTGCCCAAGGAAGCCTTTTTTTAAGCGTGTTTGTTTTTTCACGCAAAAAAAAATCTTTACACCGCACATGTCTCAGAACCTAATAATACATTTATCATATTCCGTCAATCCCTCTATCGTTCTACAGAAACGCTCCAATCGGTCAAGTACGTGGAGTCAACTTCTCGCGCTCGCTTGGGAAAAGGAGCGCCCATGCAAGTGAGTGATGGCGGGAGCTCGTCCGCGTACCCGAAAATCCGGCAAGAGAAATTGGGTTACGCCCGCAGATTCACACTGCCTATTTACACCGCTCTACCTCACCGCCGAATTGGCCACCATTTCCCCCTTTCACTAAGTATTCACTAAGAATTTTCACTAAGTATTAGCACTAGCCACTAAGTTAAGAGTGTTCACTAATGACGGTGCTAGTCTTCAATCTCATGCCATAGAATGACATCTAGTATAGGCCTAGTTTTATACTCTTTATGCTATCTATACTACTTTCCAAAACCTCACAAAGCATTAAGCTTGCAAGTAAAGAACTTTAGTAAAGTAAAAGAGTAAAGCTTGCAAGTAAAACTTGGGATGGGTATAATCAAAGGTGTATAACCAAAGCATGCCTAATGCATCTTTATTGGGCTAATCTTGCAATTAGTGATGGCTTGCCTTGATTGGTGTAGTGATTGAAGTTTTCTTTGTCTTCTTCAGGGTAGAACTGCTCCTCCTCGTATCCTTGGTCGGTACTATCGTCTATAAATAAATACGGGGAACACAATCACCAAACAATACTTAACTAATTCTATTTAGCACACTAAGGCTCACACTTGATGATCTAGTATCATCACAATCATCACATGAATTAAAGAACTAGTTTTTATTTAGTTTATTTGAGAAAAGTAATTTCTACTCATTGAAATTAATTAAGATTTAATATTCTCCAAATAAAATATGGGATCATGTTGACACATGTCATCACCACATATTCTAATACATGGGAATGTGATTTAAAGGGTTGGTCACATTTTATAAAGTGTAAAATTATTATTTAATAGATTTAAAGTGACTAGAAATGCCCTAACCACATGTATTAAAAATATCTAGGATTCCAATGTCACTGCATGCAATCCTAGATATTTTTACATATTCAGATAGATATTATCAAATTGGATTTTTGAGAGTTGGAATCAACTCAAAAGCTATTATGGTAGATTTTTGAAAAATGTTTGAAGTTGCAAAAGTCTCTGTCTTATTATTTTTGCTAAAGATTATCTCTAACTCCAAATGATTTAAATTGACGGGCTTGGATAGATAATTTAATTTTCTTTCAAGCAAAATTGGAATCATGCAATTTGGTTAAGTGAAACTCTCTAAATTGATTTTTGAATCTAGGGACATAATAGGATTTCAACTAAAATGGAAAATCCATATTTGAATTCCCTGGGCAGTGCGGGAAAGCTAAACGGGCCTACCCAATTGCACAGCACATCGCATCGCGCGGCTGATAGAGGGGGTCCACTAGTCAGCGACTCAATTTAACTGAAACAGTATCAGCGAATCTGAGCCGTGCGATACTATTCTAATCCAACGGCTCAGCGTCATCGTCGACGACGAATAGCTCCGGCGAGGAATGTGACCTAGCGCGGCAGTGGGGGTCTCGCGGGGCTCACTTGGGCTTCAGCTAGGGTCGGCGACATGGGCAAACGAATTGGTAGACGACGGCGAGGCGAGGCGCGGTCATGGCAGGGCTTGGGGTGGTCGGAATCGCTGGAGCCCTTCTCCTCCAGCAGCGGTGGACTCCGGTGCAAATCCGGCGTGGTGGTGCTCGCCTTGGTCTAGGGAGAAGTGGGGAAGGTCAGTGTGGAGTGAGGAGTGGAGTGGTGTGTAGAATGGAGGCGGGGGTGGCCTCCTTTTATAGCGAGGCGAGGGGACCGAGCGGTGCGGCCGTGAGCTTGATGGTGGTGTCGCTACATGCGGCTAATGACATGGCCGAGGGCGTAGGATGGTGCGGTGCTCCCTGGCGGTTCTCACGGACTTAATGGCGCGGCGTGGGGTGGCGTGGTTCAGTCAGGAGCGTGCGGTGCTTCGTGCGGCGGCAGAAGTGTTTGCGGCGGCATGTGGTAGCTGCGGGTCATGCGACGGCGAACGGGGGTGTCTGCCAGGGTGCGGTGATCATGGCAAGGCTGCGCGTACATGGTGAGGGCAAGGCGTGATCTGGCGGGGCTGGTCAGGCATGGCGCATTGGCGCGCTCTGGACACGGTGCAGAGAGGCGGTGCGCGGCGCGACTAGGATGGTCCATGGCTCGGCTGGGGCTGTGGCCTGGACAGGGGTGGCGGTAGGCTGCAGCGATGCTCCTGGACATCATGGTTGGGCACGAGACTATCTGGTGCGAGCTGGCTGTGGTCGGTCAGCGATGAACACAAATGGGCGGCGCTCCACTGTGCTCCACGGCGAAGGGGGGTGTGGTCTGGGTGCCGGTTGGACTCAGAGGGGACAGGGGAGTTAAGGGGAGATCAATTGGTCGATGATCACTATAGAAAACAGTGAAGTTAGGCAGAAGCTTAATCTGTGCTAACCAGGTGTTTGATGAAATGGCCGCATGAAAGATACTTTGGAATTTTTGATTCAATTTTTTTGAGTGATCTTAGATTAAGCTTGAGAGACTAGGTTTACTTGGAGAGGTCAAGGTGAATTGATTTGGTAGGTTTTTGAAAAAGTGGGATCTTAACACATACACTTGATTCAATTTTCAAATGTCCTTTAAATTGATTTGCTAGATGTTTTTGTAAGTTTGTAAAGTGGTCCTTGATACACTTTTACTTGGTCTAGCAAGGGGTGAAAATAAATAGAATTGCTTCTGTTAGAAATTCTTCTCTAGGAACACCTAAAGTGGACTAGTGGTTTAAAATGGTCAAAATGACCATTTTCTTTATTTATTCTTATTTGATTTCTTTTTCTTTGGATTTTGTTTGTAAATGGTCTATATGATGTGGCATTCACATTTAGACCATTTCACAACATTTAGAACAATCAAGCATGGCATATACACTCAATTCTACACTAATGCAAACACACATGCATTCATAATTCATTTTCTTAATAAAAGTTTTTGTTAACCCTAAATTGGGTGATTAGAACTTGATAATATTGATTAGAAGATTTGGGGTGTTACATGCCTCTTCCTGATCCCGGTGTGGCGGAGCCCGTGGAGGGAGATGACTCAAAAGTCATTGCTAAGGGCCCCAGTTTAAGGACTGAGCCAGACACACCTCCAAAACTCGGGGAGTTAGGAAGCGACCCTGGATGCCCAAATGCACCCCCTCCCGGGCCGTGAAACTTGTAACATCCCAAAACTTTAATCCAAGCTTATCAAGATCCAAATCATCAAATTTAGGGTTAACAAAAACTTTTCCAAATTAAAAATGAAAGCATTCATGTGTATGTGCATTTAATTTAGGAATTGATTTGAATTGCCATGGTTCTGTGATTCTTTGCTTGTAAAATGTTTATTTGGTGAAATAAACATCATCTAAATCATTCCCAAACTTTTCCCAAAGAAGAACAACTCAAAATGAATAATTGAAGTGAATGGTGATTTTGGCCAAATTAACTCTCATGCCTACTTTGGCTATTCCTAGTACTCAAAACTTAACAAAAACATTTGTGGATCTTTATACCCCTTGATAGTACACATAATGAGGTACCAAGGCCCACTTTGTGATCTGCTAAAAACATTCCAATGCTAATTTTAATGGACAGTTTAAAATTGAATCTATTTCATATGGGAAGATCCCACTATTTCAAAAACCACTCAAACCAGCTCAATTTTCAAAACCCAAGCACCCACAGAGTCTCAAGCTTATGCCTAGCAAACCCACCAAAAATCTTTTCAAAATTCCAAAGTTTATTTCTTGCGGCCATTCAATCAAACACTTGGCAGGCATGGTTAAACTCTAAACCATAGCTCACTGTTTTGAACATGGTTTTGCCCCCATTTGATCTCCATTTAATCCTTTGGTCCCCTCATGATCTAACCATGCCATTAGCACCCATCCCCTACCACCCTAGTGGCAGTGCAAGGCCATGCCGAGCACCAACTCGCCGACCACCCCATGCACTCACCCCAGCAGACCACCTCCCCCTCTCTCGCCATGTCTAGGAGGTAGCCAGGACCTCACCGCCACCCTCTGTTTCCTCCCCGAGCCAAGCGCAAAAGTGGACCACCGAGGAAACCATGCGCCTAGTGCCACCGTGCCATGCCGACCACGCGCCAGAGAGCCGCACCCGGCACGCTTGCACAAGCCGCCGCTCGACCGCAGCCTGCGCCCACCGTTCCGCCACAACCAAGGGAACACGACGGACACGCCCGTTCGCCACCCAACGCACCATAGCCACCGCTCGCCGTGGACACCGCCGCCTCTGCCGCTCAGAGCGCCAGCTGCCCCCGACCACATACCACCACCCCTATGCCCGTATTGAGTTCCTAGAGCACCGCTAGGAGACCGCCCGTCGACCGCCACCCTCAGCCATGCCTCTAGCCGCCCCTAGCCATGTCACCACCGTCGCCTGCCCATCCCTCTCGGTCTCGCCGTCGAGCCTATAAAAGGAGGGAACCCCCAGCCATTTGAAGCACACTCTCCACTCCCCTCACCTCGTTGATCATCCCACACCAGAGGCCAGAGCAAGGGGAGCAGCAGCTCACCGGAATTGCACCGGAGCAGGCCGCCTCTGGAGGAGAAGGGCGCCGCTGATTGCGACCACCCCCGGAGTTGCCTCGACCGTCCCTGAGCTCGCCGTCGACCACTAGTCCGTTTGCCCGCCTTGCTGTCGTCGCTGGAGCCCTGTACGCCCCGTATGCACCCCCACCGAGCCGCTAGGGTTCGAGCTTGCCGGCGACAGGTCCGTTGTCGACGACAAGCCACCGTCGTTGATCCTCATTCTAATCTAACGACCCACATCACCCCGTACCGCTTCGCGCATTATGAGCCACCGACGTGTGGACCCCCTATCAGTTGAGCCCCGCACCACGGAGTGACACTGGGCCGTCTCGTTAGAGTTTCCCGCGCGACCCAGTTAGTTTGAATTAGGATTTTCCTTTTTAGTTTAAACTTAGTTCTGTCTCTGAGTTTGAAAATCAATTCAGAGAGATTTACAAATCGAAATTGCATGAAACTAATTTTTCCTGAAAGGTATTGAAATGATATATCCAAGCCCGTTGGATTAAATTCAATTAGAGTTATAGATCTCTCCTAGTAAAAATAACAAAACAGAAGCATTTCTACCTTGCAACATTTTTATAAAATCAACCAAGATAGGTTTTGAGTTGATTCCAACTCTCAAAAATCATATTTCATCATATCTATCTAAATATGTAATAATATTAAGGTTTACATGTAGTGACTTTGGACTAGTACCAAAATAATGCTATATAGGCATTTCTAGTCACTTTAAATCATTAAATATTGAACTTAAACCAAAGTAATTATGATCCAACCTATAAATCACATTCCTACATGTTAGAATATGTGGTGATGACATGTGTCCACATGATCCCATGTTCTAAGTGGTGAATATTAAACCTTAGTTAATTTTTCAATGAGTAGAAATTACTTTTCTAAATTAAAAAGAGTGAGACTATTAAATTAAACTTGTGATGTCTGAGCTGATAGTAGATCATCAAATGGGTGTCTTAGAATGCTTATTTGACTAGTTAAGTATTGTTTGGTGATTGTGTACTCCGTATGTATTTATAGACGATAGTACCGACCAAGCTTTCGAGGAGGAGGAGTTCTACCAAGAAGAAGAAGAAGAAAACTTCAACCACTGCACCAACCAAGGCAAGCCACCATTAACAATGCAAGCTAACCCTTGAACGTATAATGCTTAGCAAGCTAAGATTAAACTAGATGGTTTAGCAAAGATGCTTTAGGCATGCTTTGGTCACACTACTGTGACTATTAGATACCCAAGTCTTATTTACAAGCTTTACTTCCTTTACTTTACACAAAGTTCTCTACTTGTTTTAAAGGTAGCATAAAGAGTATAAAACTTGACCTATTTAGAACCCCTTTAGATGTCATTCTATGGCATGAGATTGAACCCATCTTTTCCACCTTAGTGAACACTCTTAACTTAGTAGTTTAGAGTAGATAAAAAACTTGAGTCACTTTAGATGGGAACACTTGGTGAAAATGAATTGTGAAAACCTTGGAATGATGAGTCATTCTATTGAGATGTTTTGACATGTGTTGACAAACACAAATGGTTTATGATGGTGGAATGTTGAGGCATGAGCCTTAACCCTTTTACAAAACTGATGGTTGGATTCGGATGCGATACCATTCCAAATTTACCGTACAACCACACTACTTGAATTGGGTAAGGCTTAGCTGGAAATTGATATGCATTAGTATTAGTTCCCTAGCGGGAGAGGTTTGAGCTGAGGCTACCTCTCAATGTTGTCCACCTATGCAGTGCCCAAGATGACTGATGGTCATGGTTGGGAGGCCATGCTCATAGGAGAGGTTCTTATACTAGGGTGTGTAAAGGGAAAGTTATGTTTGATTATCTGCATACTAAGTATGATGATTCAGGGTTATCCCTGGAAGATGTATCGAATCTTGTGGTGAAAGTGTACCACCTCTTCAGAGTGTCAAACTATTTGAATAGCCGCGTCCGCGGTTATGGACAGTTGGAATGGCCATACTTTTTCGTTGTCAGATGTTTTCCAAATAACTTGTGAAATGAATGATCAATTTTGACTTGACCACAACAGGGTTGTGTTTATGACAATAGCTCCCCACCTTAAGTGATTCTAGAACTTTATTTTATCTTTCTTTGCTTCAGAACTCAGCTTATGTTTCAAACTTAACTTTATAGTTAAACTTAGATTTATCACTTTAACTTAGAACTATACTACTTGTTAGTGGTAGTTTGCGAGTACTTAGAGAGTACTCATGGCTTTGTCCCTAGCTATTCTCATGGCCAGACTATGAAGGAGACTATCAAGATGATGGCCAACAGGACGGCTATGATAACTAGGACTATCTGCCTTCGTCAGCATTGCCTGTGCCCCTGAAGATGGACCCCACCGCTACACTTATCTTTTATTTCCGCTGCTTGTTGTATTAAGACTGGATCATGAGATCCTTATTTGTGTAAGACCTTATGTATGGTTTGTAATGGATGATGTACTGTGATATCCAATCCGTTATGTCTCGCAAAAATGGTAATCCTGGGATTGCGAGGTGTGGCATAATGGGCATCTGGGATTAAAAATCCGGGTGTTGACAAAACTCGAGTGATGAGGACCGACGGGAGCCCATGAAAAAGCGTATAGTGTAGCGTCCCATGTATTTTGTCAGCAGCGTGTGGCGTGATACCTGAGTTCGCTACCCTACCTTACATAAGCTCTTGCTAGGTATCCTCATCACATCGAGAAAGCTTCGTCAGTACTTTGAGGCCCACTAGATCACTGTAGTTACCAAGCACTCGCTGGAGCACATGCTGCGCAACCGAGAAGCTACCAGAAGGGTGGTAGATTGGGCCATGGAGCTATCCTGCTTTGACCTCCACTTCGCCCACACCTAGACCATCAAAAGTTTGGCCCTCACCGATTTCATCATCGAAAGAACCCTGATGCCCTGTGAGGGAACATCAACGAGCTCGATTGGATCATGTACTTTGACGGTTCATACTCCCTTGGTGGCTTGGGGGATGGCGTGCTCCTCATGTCACTGATGGGATACTAGCTGAAATACGTGGTGCAAATGCTCTACCACGGAGAACATTCGACCAACAACATTGCTGAGTATGAAGGCTACTCGCCGGCCTCTGGATTGCGAAAAATCTAGGGAACAAGTGTTTGATCATTCGTGGGGCTCTCAGCTAGTCGTTAATCAAATCAATAAAGATTATGACTCCTTGTGAATGGCGCCCTACGTGGAGGAGGTCAGAAAGCTGGAGCAGCACTTTGATGGATTCTAGATGGAGCACATCCCTCGCAGCTCCAATACCATTGCCGACGAGCTCTCGAAGATCGCGTCTTCTAGGGGATGCATACACCGAAAAATCATGGTGGAATGGCTACTAAATCCCTCCGTCAAGATCCCTCGAGATCAAGTCAGCAAGAACCCCCAGGGCGAGCCCTCGGCCACACCCTTCGTATGCGAAGCGATGGTTGTGGAGCTGTGTGCCCCCGAGGGTGGATACGCGAGGATCCAGTCAACCGACAATGAATCCCGGGGCGAGCCCTTGGCCACACTCGTCGTTTGCGAAGTGATGGGTGCGGAGCTGTGTGCCCCCAGGAGCAAAAACACCGTGACAAGTATAAGACACCAGGGTGAGCCCTCGGCCACACCATCGTATGAGAAGCGATGGGTGCGGAGCTGTGTTCCCTCGACAGCGAAGATAGCATAACCAGAAGAATACCCCGGGGTGAGCCATCAATCACACCCATTGTATGCGAGGCGATGGCTTTGGAGCTGTGTTCCCCCGGAAGCCAAGACACTAGAACTCATCGTTCCCGCGAAGATTCCCGGGGAGGGCCCTCGGCCACAACCATTGTATGCAAAGCGATGGGTGAGGAGTTGTGTGCCCCTGGGAACAAAGATGCGGAAAGCTAGCAAACCTACAAGAAACCCCGGGGAGAGCCCTCAACCACACCCCTCGCATGAGAATCGTCGGGTGTAGAGATGTGTGCCCCCAGGAACGAAGACTTGGGAATCCTTCCTGGCAAGAGCGCCTACCTAACGGAGGAGATGCCTAGGCTACCCTGGGTTTCAGATGTACCAAGGTACCTCCAGGCCTAGGAGCTCCCCGCCAACTGCGTCGATGCCAAGAAAGTATTCCGACAAGCCAATATGTATACCTTAATGGACAGAGACCTCTACTGAAACTGTGAATCCGGCATCTTGCTTTGCTGCATCTCTAGGGAAGAAGGGCGCAAGCTCCTCACAGAGATCCACATGGGACAGTGCTGAGTCACCTTGCCTCCTAGAATTCGGTAAGGAAAGCATTCCGTCAAGGGTTCTACTGGCCAACGGCACTATCAGACGGTGAATACTTGGTCAGAACCTACTACGCCTGGAAGTTCCAAGCCAAAGAAATACACCAACCAAATCAATCTCTTCAAACTATACCCCTATCATGGGCATTTACCGTGTGGGGGCTCAACATCATAGGACCCCTCCCACGGGTGGTGGGGGTACCAATACCTCTTTGTCACCATCGAAAAGTTCACCAAGTGGCCTAAAGTGGAGCCCGTGCAGGCCGTCACTACTCAGGCCGCCATCAAGTTCATCTGGGGCATCGTGTTCCGCTTCGACGTGCCCCACCAGATCATCACCGACAATAGATCATAGTTCACAAGTGGCGCCATCCTCGCCTATTGTGACACCCTTGGCACCAAGGTCTGTTTCGCCTCGGTGGCTCACCCCCGGAGCAACGGGCAAGCGGAGCGGCTCAACCCGGAGGTGCTATGTGGGCTCAAGACCCGGACCTTCGATCGTTTCTAAGCCAGTGGGTGGGGCTAGATCAAACAGATCTCGGTCGTCCTCTGGTCAATTTGGACCACCTCGAGCAGGGCTATACGAGAAACCCCTTTCTCCTTGGTCTACAGAGCCGAGGCAGTGCTGCCCACCGAGCTATATTATGGGTCCCCTAGGGTGTGAGCTTACTATGAGGCTGCCCAGGGGGAATGCCGCATCGACGACATCAACTTCCTCGAAGAGGCTCGTAACCTAGTGTCTGTGCGTGCGACTCATTATCAACAGAGCTTGTGGCACAGTCACAGTCACCGGGTCCAGCCTCAAACCATTCAAGAAGGTGACTTGGTCCTTCACCGGGCTCATCCTAGGAAGGGCAGTAACAAGTTACAACCAAAGTGGGGGGCCTTACCGGGTAGTACAAATCTCTAGGCCCAGAGCAGTCCACCTGGAGAGTGAAGATGGTAGTCCCGTGGAGAACTTGTGGAATATCGAGCACTTGCACAAATACCATATTTGTAGGCTCTACCCGTAAGAAGCTACAAAAATAAGGCTGTGCACTGCTTATGCAGCGCGTGAGTCCAGGAGGGATCACCCCGCGCGTCTCTCCCACTGCAACGATGGAACGTGCCATCGGAGCAGTGGGCATAGTTAGATAAGGCTATGTGCTATTTGCGCAACACGTGAGTCTAGGCGGGATCACCCTGCGCGCCTTGCCCACTCTAACAATGGACACGCCATCGGTTCAGTGGGTACAGCTAGATAAGGATGCTTGCTGCTCGTGCAATGTGTGAGTTCTGGCGGGATCACCCCGCGTGTCTTGCTCACTACGATGATGGACGCACCATCAGAGCAGTGGGCATAGATAGGCTTGTCCGCGGTTGGTCCCTAACGGTGATTGAATAACCCTAAGAGCGGAAATGCTTGAGGGCTGGCCCCTAGCACACCAAAGTGATGCACTAAGGATCATCCAAGTCGGTGAACAAAGACAAAGTGGTCTTTTGCGCCCTCACCCACCCGGGGATGACCACTAGCAAGGAAATGCACCATGAAGCGCTCTAGGGGTGACCAAGGAGCGAACCTTGTCACCCCAGAGCACCAAAAACACAAAATAGTCAGGAGACAAGAAGGCGACAACACCAGATAAGTGCCCTCTTTTATTTCGGGATAACAGATGTAGAATTAAAGCCAGAAGAGGTAAAGCAGAGTGCATCTCCTAAAATCTTACA
Source organism: Avena eriantha (assembly GCA_910589775.1). NCBI lineage: Eukaryota > Viridiplantae > Streptophyta > Magnoliopsida > Poales > Poaceae > Avena > Avena eriantha. Next base: position 522,623,797 of record OU342743.1, read on the forward strand.
TGTTGTGTTCATTGTTAAAACCTATGCAGGTCCAACCTACTTGCTCGGCGAGGGGTCTTGGGAAAGCATCCAGGCAAGGAGCTCCGCGGGGTCAGAGCCCCTCCTCGTGGAAGTAGTCAACACGGTGTTGGTTGCCACTAAACACCTTGACGGAAAGCATCTCCACCCCATCGAACGTGACTACGAGGATGTCTTGGTGAAGCGAGTCCACCCCCTCCCAAGACACATGTTGGGGGGATACCCCGGGGTAGGGTCACGCCGGGGTATAAAGGCCGAGTTAGCCGAGGTTTGGCAAGGTCAAAGCGGATGCTGGCCGGGTCACCTCAAGGCAGGCCGAATCACAAGGTAACCCGGACCAGGGGAGTTCACCTAACTAAGTCTCAACCGACTTAAGCAGTAAGTCGGAAGTGCTTGTTTTACTTGTATGCAGGAACAGGTGTGGCCGGATCAACTAGGATCCGGGTCACGTCTAGCTTCTAGGAGAAGGAAGGAATCTCGCTGGTCAAAAGAAGCCCCGGTACGTGCTACCTGAGCGAAGCAAGCAAGGTCAGGACCACCGGGGCATGGCCGACAAGGGTGACGGTGCCCATGTCGGCTGACGCGGGCGCCGCAGAGGCTCACGTAGCCTCTGCATGGGTGACGCGGGGGAAAAGCACCCCGGTCGGCTTACCACTTTGGGAGGAGGCATATTCTTAGGAATATGCCTCCACGTATGCCCTAGGAAGATACCGAGCTCCCTCAATGTAAGGGGGGCTAGGGTTTCAGTAGAAGGGGTTCCGCTATTCTGATTTGGCTAGGGTTCTAGGTGTGATCTGTGGGTGAGAGTAAGAGAGCTCCCTCTTCCTCCTCTCGCCAATACACCTCTAGGAGCATTTGTAATCTTGGAAGCAAAGCAATATAAACAACTGTGTGGAGAATCACTTCACTATCCCTCCCTGGATTCCCCTAGCGTGTATTAGTCCCCACCTTAAGCCTATCCATGGCATCTGCCATGACACCACCACGACAGTTGGCGCCCACCGTGGGGCTAGCGGCGCTAGCAGGGGTCAAGATCCGGACGGGAAACTTCATCGGCACCGGCGAACGCATTGTCTCCGGGCTCGTTCAGCGCTTTGGAGCGCTGGACTTCGTCAGCGACAATGCAGGCTGCTTCGGCACGCGCCCACTTCCGTGCAATGGCCTCTTCGTCAAGCTCGGCGCCCACAAAGTTTACATTGCTGTGGACGTGTCTTGTGTTCATCCGCGCCACGTCATCGAGGCTGGAGAGCCACCCCTCACCGTGGCTCGCGGGGCGCGTATCGCTCGCTCCCCGTACCGCGCAGAGGTGATGATGACTGTGCCGGGTGCGGGCGCGAGCAAGGATCCGGTGCCAGATCCGGAGGTAACGTCTAAGGCACCGAGGAAAGGTAGAGGTCCTCCACTAGAGAGGCCGAAAAATGTGTTGAGGGAAGCGATGGATAGCTTGGCAAACCCTGTGGTAGCAGCAGTAGATCCGGCTCGAGCGCAGGCCGAGCTAGAAGAAACTAGGCAAAAGATACTAGAGGGCGCAAAGAAAATAGCCGCTGCTCAGCAGTCGTTGAATATGATGCTGCGTGAGTATGCAAAGGCGAACAAAGTTGATGCGTTAAAAGTAAAGGGGAGAAATCTCATGAGCAAGATGAACAGAGAAGGTGATACTGGAATTGAGGAATCAGAAAACTGTATGTCTGTGGGGCTGCCGAGGTACAGTACCCCGGCGAAGAACCTCAGAGTGGCGGATGCAGCTGCATACGAATTAGAGGGTCTGACGGGTCAAGCCCGTCAAAGACAACAAGATAGGGTTAACGAACTGGTTCGGATCGCGAACAGACAAAACGAAGAACTACTCCGAGCTAACCCGGAGAGAGCTGGAGCCTCCAAGATCGTCCATTCGGCGATGGGAAACCTGGAGAAATCCGCTGGAGCCGCATCGTCTCCTCATGGTGGTCCAAGGAGAGAAGAGGTGGTAACCTCGGCCAGACGGAACAAACAGATCATCCCGTATGACCCAACTCGTGCAGGGAAAGGAAAAGAAGCACAGAAAAATGATGATCGATGGAGTGTGAGCCGAGGTGAAGCTGGTCGAGGTAACCGCGACCAAGGCAATGCCGGTCAAGGGAACGTAGTCAACGGCAATGCCGGACAGCGCAACTTGGCAGAAGCAGGACAACCGCAGCAGCGGAATGTACCAAGGCAAGAGCAAAGTGCCGGCCGAGGTATGCAACAGAAAGGTGCTCCAGGTGAGCAAGACATGTATAATGATGGAGACTCGGAAATGGCAAACACGGGATACCCAAGACCGGACTATCATGTGATAGGGTCAAGATTGGGAAGCCGGAATTTGATGCCGGATGATGCCATGTTGAAACTGGATCGACTGTATAGGTTGGAACAGATTGAATGTCAAGGTCCGCCGGGTCCAGCGTGTTTTGGACCCCGGATCATGAAGGAGCCGCCGGTACCCAACTTCCAGTTACCCAGGGGCACGAAGATGTATGACGGCAGTACCAAGCCGGAGGATTGGCTGATAAACTATGCTACGACTGTGAAAATTGCCACTGACAACTTGAGATGGGCAGTACGATATGTACCCCAGATGTTGGAAGGGCCGGCAAGGGTATGGCTGAACAATTTGCCACCCGGAAGCATCAACTGCTGGATAGACTTTGAGGAAATGTTCATCAGCAATTTCTCGAGTACGTATCAGAGGCCAAATAGGCCGTAGACCCTAGCTATGTGCAAGCAAAGACCTAACGAGACAGACCGGGAGTTCTTGACCCGGTGGTGTAACGTGAGAAACTCATGTGAGGGCGTGATAGAATCACAGGCCATAGCATGGTTTGCACAAGGCTGCCGATATGCAAGCGAGCAGTGGCAAAAGTTGCAAAGGAAAATGCCAACTACGTTGGCAGAGATGATCCCGATTGCAGATGCATATGCGTTGGGTGATCCGACTCAACTTAGGCTCGTATCAAATGAGTCAAACGATGAGTACTATCAGAGGTATGGAGCCGGATCATCACAGAGGAATGACTACAGAGGAAAAAGAAGAGATGATAGACCAGATCATCGATACGGTCGCAACAAGTTGTGGCTGTGAATCAAGATCAGCCCGGAGCAGGGGGCAGTCAGCGCTAGAAAATTGGAGGGCAATGGACTCCGAGAAACGATGGCAAGAAAACTTGGACGCCAGAGCAAAAGAGACAGTGGAAAGAAAAGAAGGACCGTCCGAGGTATACTTATGAGTCGATGTTGGACCAGCCGTGTAAGTTTCACATGCCAAATCCAAGTAACCCGGCGGGTCATACGACGAGGCAATGTGAGTAGATGCGCAAGATTGAGCAAGGTGGCTTGGGGAATGCTCAGGCACCCCGGAATGATCAGCCTCGGTAGGAGTTACCCCGGCAGCAATTGCTCTGCGGAGTGAACACGCAATAACTAATGTTGCCTCCCCCTCCGCCGAGGTATGATAACAATGAGAGAAGGGATGTAGTGCATCAAGTGGAAAATCAGCATCAGCCGGATCAGAGGTACCCCGGAAATGAGGGGAGAAATGAGTACAAAGAGCATCATCAGAGCTATTGTGTGTTCACCACTGAGGAAACAGATAGAAAAAGCTTGCAGCGTAGGCATATGGAGGTGAATGCAGTGAGGCCGGCAGTAACGAGGTACATGCCTTGGTTTGGTCAGGAAATCACCTGGAGAATAAAAGATCATCCCAAGCTTATGCCAAGCCCTGGTTCGTATGCGTTGGTGCTGGACCCGACATTCATTGGGGCTAGCATTAATGTAAGGTTCTCAAAGGTACTGATTGACAATGGCAGCAGCATTAACATCATGTATGCGGACACAATGCGCAAGTTGGGTATCTCGGAAAACATGCTACAGCCCACGAGGACAACTTTCCATGGTATTGTGCCCGGCCTTTCTTGTGAGCCCATAGGCAAGGTCCGGGTTGACGTATTGTTCGGCACAAGGGATAACTGCCGAACTGAAAATTTGGAGTTCGAGGTGGTGAACTTGGAAAGTGCGTACCATGCGTTACTCGGAAGGCCAGCGCTGAACAAGTTCATGGCAAGCTGTCATATTAGCTACTTGAAGATGAAATTGCCCGGACCAAACGGAGTGATTACCATTGCAGGGGATTTCCAACGTTCCATGGAGTGTGCGTCGGCCGGGTCTAACTTAGCCGAGTCACTTGTGATTGCACAGGAGAAAAGGAAAATTCAGGAGGTGGCGGCATTGGCTCAGTCCGCACAGCAGTATATGCCGGCACTGAGTAACCCGCACGGAAGTGTCTCTTTCCAGGCCACGAAAGATACCAAGAAGGTTCCTGTTGATGACATGTTCCCGGAGCGCACTGTAACAATTGGTGCCGGGTTATGTGATAAATAGGAAAGCGAGCTCGTCAGCTTCCTTCGTGAGAATCAGGACATTTTTGCTTGGTCCACACAGGACTTGCAAGGTGTTCCGAGGGAGCTGGCCGAGCACTCTTTGAATGTAAGACCCGGAGCTAAGCCAGTGAAGCAACCTCTCCGCCGCTTAATCGAAGATAGGAGGAAAGTCATTGGGGATGAGATAACTCAATTGCTAGCTGCAGGATTTATCATGGAGGTTCTTTATCCGGATTGGCTGTCTAATCCGGTGCTAGTGGAAAAGAAGAAGGATGACCCGAACGTGGCAGTGGTTTGGCGAATGTGTATTGATTGCACGAACCTGAACAAGGCGTGTCCAAAAGATCCATTTCCACTGCCAAGAATAGATCAGGTCATAGACTCAACTGCTGGATGTGAATTGTTGTCATTCATTGATGCATATTCTGGTTTCCACCAGATACCTCTGAATCCGGATGATCAAATAAAGACTGCGTTTATTACCCCGTATGGGGCTTATTGCTATCGCACCATGCCGTTTGGTTTACGTAATGCAGGGGCAACGTACCAAAGATGTATGCAAAAATGTTTGCACGACCAAATAGGTCAAAATGTACAAGTGTACATGGATGATGTGGTTATCAAGACCAAGGAAAGCAAAACACTCCTTGACGATATTAGGCAAACATTTGCGAACCTAAGGAGGTTTCGGATGCAGCTTAACCCGGAAAAATGCACCTTCGGTGTCCCGGCTGGGAAATTGCTCGGTTTTCTTGTTTCCAGCCGAGGTATCGAGGTTAATCCAACTAAAATCCGGGCCATCGAACGAATGGAACTGCCGAAGTGTCTTAACGATGTCCAGAAGTTCATAGGTTGCCTGCCCTCGTTAAGTCGGTTTGTATGTCGGTTGGGAGAAAAGGCCTCTTTACCAACTCATGAAAAAGTCGGATAAATTCGTTTGGACACCGCAGGCCAATGAAGCCTTTGCCCACTTAAAAAAGATGTTAGCCACTGCACCAGTGTTGTCCTCACCACTATCAAAGGAGCCAATGTTGCTCTATATAGCCGCAACCAACCGAGTTGTAAGTGCAGTCATAGTGGTGGAGCGCGACGAGGAAGGTAAGTCGGTGTAAAGGCCAGTGTATTACTTGAGCGAGGTGCTGTCAGCCTCAAAGCAGAACTATCCACACTATCAAAAGGTGGTGTATGGCGTGTACATGGCCGCTAAGAAGCTGAAGCAATACTTTGAGGAGCATCCCATCAGGGTCATATGTGAGGCCCCCATATCCGAGATAATGAGTAACAAGGAGGCGAGTGGCAGAATTGCAAAATGGGCAATTGAGCTAGCTCCTTATGCTCCGCAATATGATAGAAGAGAAGCCATCAAATCCCAAGCTGTGGCAGATTTTTTCGTGGACTGGGCTGAGGTGCAATACGAACCGCCACTACCCGATCCGAACTATTGGCGAATGCACTTTGACGGATCAAAAACCAAAACAGGGCTAGGGGCCGGAGTTGCACTTACCTCGCCAAAGAAGGACTAGTTGAAATACGTGCTGCAGGTCCATTTCACGGCATCAAACAATGTCGCCGAGTATGAAGCACTTGTGCACGGGCTCAAGGTGGCAAAAGAGATTGGGATACGTCGGATCGTATGCTTTGGCGACTCGGACTTGGTGGTGAATCAAGTGTCGGGAGTGTGGGACACCCTTGAACCAAACATGGCACTGTATAGATTTCATGTGCAGAAGATATCTAGTTACTTTGAGGGATGCGAGTTTCACCATGTACCCCGTGTGGAAAATGAGGCTGCCGACATGCTGTCGAAGCTCGGGTCAACCCGACAAGCAATTCCACCAGGTGTAGCATTAGAGCACCTCAGGAAACCATCCATCAGGCCCTCCCCTGGAACCGACTCAATCTATGTCCCGAAGGACACGGAATCCGGAGCTGTACCCATGGATATTGACATGGGAAGTGGTGCAGAAGACCCGGGGACTGCCTCAGCAAACCCGGGGACTGCTTCAGTAGACCCAAGGACTGCTTCGCAAGACCCAGGGACTGCTCAGCGTGATCCAGTTGAAGTTATGCCGGTGGATCAGATGGAGATTGATGAGGATGTTTTCCCTGTGCGAGCAATACCGGCTTGGGCACTACCTATATTTCAATTCCTGAAAGATGGAGCATTACCCACTGAGGAAGTGTTATCCAGGCAAACATAGAGGAGGGCAAAGGCTTACACGATCATCAATTCCGAACTATACAAAAGAAGTGTGACCAATGTCCTCCAGTGATGTGTTGACCCGGAAGAAGGGCTTGACATGCTCCGAGATATACATCAGGGGGAATGCGGGCATCATGCCTCATCCCGAGCCTTGGTAGCAAAAGCTTTCCGGCACGGATTCTACTGGCCAAATGCCTTAGAGCAAGCGGAAGATCTGGTGAGAAAATGTAATGGTTGTCAGAGGTACGCAACCAAGACACATATGCCAATGTCAGAACTCAAGACCATACCAATTACTTGGCCATTTGCCGTATGGTGCTTGGATATGGTTGGTCCGTTCAAACTAGCAAGGGGAAATATGACTCACATTCTGGTAATGGTGGCCAAGTTTACGAAGTGGATTGAGGTAAAGCCTATAAGAAAATGTGATGGAGCTACGGCCGTAATGTTTCTCAAAGATATCATCTTGAGGTACGGCTATCCTCACAGTATCATAACTGATAATGGCACAAATTTTGCGGAAGGAGCATTTGCGCGTTTCTGCCGGGATAAGAAGATCCCGCTGGACGTAGCCTCGGTAGCCCACCCTGCATCGAACGGACAAGTGGAAAGATCCAACGGATTAGTATTATCCGGGATAAAACCCCGGCTCATTGAGCCGCTGCCAAGATCAGCGGGGTGCTGGATAGAAGAACTACCAGCAGTACTTAGGAGTTTAAGAACAACTCCGAATCGATCAACAGGCTATACGCCGTTTTTTCTGGTATATGGGGAAGAAGCTGTATTACCAGCCGACATAGAGCATGATTCGCCTAGGGTCACCCAATACACAGAAGCCGAAGTGCAAGAAACCCGGCAAAATGATGTTCATCTGCTGGAAGAAGCGAGAGAACTGGCACTGTCCAGATCCGCCATATATCAGCAAAATCTCCGACTATCATAGCCAGAAAGTGTGCCCCCGAGTCTTTCGGGAAGGCGATCTGGTGCTCCGGTTGATACAACGTACTACTGGCATGCATAAGTTATCCCCCCCATGGGAAGGGCCGTTCATCGTGAGCAAGACATTGCACAATGATTCTTATTATCTTAGAGATGCAAAGCCACAGGAAAAGAACAAGGTGGACAGGTCCGGAGAGGAATCAAAGCGACCATGGAATATAGCTCTACTTCGTCCTTTCTACACTTAGCTAAGAAGTCTATGTATTCGAATCGTCTCATATGTCGGTATGTATGTCGGCAATGAGCTTATCAATGAAATGTTGGCACCTCGAGCAGTAACTCGGGGACTGCCTTAATAATATTTGTCGTTTTTTGTGCGTTAGCTGGAATAAGTTATTCTACTTAACTCGGATTAGTAATATGTTAGCACCAAGAACCTAACTCTTCGATTTGCTACTGTCCAACAAGAATTGGCTTCATGGCAAGCAAGAGAACAAGTTTGGAATTGCGTAGCACATGAAAAACGACTAAGGAAAAGAATTTATTCGAGCCGAAGTTTGTTTTTCGGACTAACCCTGTATTTATTTTCAAGTTGTTATGCAGTTTTATTTTTGAGCTAAGTCTAAAAGTTTCCCAGTATTGTTAACACAATTTTTGAAGCTCGGATTCGTAAGTCGTAAAACCGAATCAAGGTAGACACGAACCGAGCCAAGAGATTGGACGAACAAGAAAAAGAAACTCCGGGACTACGCCCAAGTTAATCCGGCATAAGAACTTAGTAGGAAAATATCACATGTATATGGAATACAACTCCACCCGGCTTACCGGGGATCTGATAAATTTTCAAGTTTTTTCGCTCAAGGAGCGGCAGGAGGAGGAAGTACGGCATCATCTTCGCCATCTTCAATATCCGAGGCGTCATCTTCTCCATCACCGTCCGAGCCATCTTCTTCATTCTCAACCTCTTCGTCCCTAGCGGCTTCCAGGAAGCTCGGCCCCTCAACCCATTCATTAATGGGAGCATATTCGATGAGGCTATGGGCACAAGCCTGGCGCCGAGCCACCCACTCCGGGTCATTGGTCCATCTAGATCCTGTGCGCAGGCGTGTCAAGAGGTTGAGATCAATTTTCTCATACCACGTGAGTATGTGGTGGAGAATGGTATCAGCTGCGGCACGCCTAGCGGATTCTCTCCAGAGGTCGAGCTGAGTCTCGGTTTCCATTAGCTTCTTAATGAGAATTGCCATGGTCTCCGGAGTATCTTCGCCGGGCCAGAAAGTGTTGAAGATGCGAACTTCAATGTCGAGGATGTCCTTGCCATAATTTTTGATGAGCTCCACGCGAGATGACAAGCTGACCAACAGGTCCTCCATGTCATAGGGAATCTCTTGACCATCAGGAGCAGCAGGAGTACCCCTTTCTCGGCGGAAGTCGGCAACTGCTGCGCTAGCAATAGCAGTGCCCTCTGGAAATTTGCCTGGAAAAGATACAAAGGAAGAAGGTAAAGAAAGGACATATGAAGTAACCCGGAGAAGTAGGTCGGATAAGGGAAAGGAGCTTACGTGATATATGGCTAAGGATCCGGGTCAGCTCCCTGGTGTAGTCATCGCGTCTTTTTCGAAGCTGCTCAATCTCAGCATTCGCCGACCCTAGCTGGATGTCGGACTCCTTGAGTAAATCCTGGTCCTTAGCGATCTGGAGATTGAGGCGCTCGCGCTCTTGAGGTCGCCCTGCTTCCCAATGAGCGGGAGTACATCCGCCCCCGCAGGTCGACTCCGGCCGCTTGCTTATCAACGGCCCTGGCGAGTAGGGACTTGGCATAGTGGATATGCAGCATGCCCTCTCCTTGGATGTCGAGGTTGGCGATTGTGGCATCTGTCGCGATGATGTTGTCCATTGGCGTGGACTACAGCGGGAGCCTGTTGGCGTCGCGGGCCTATGGCAAGATGATGATTCGCGGCTGGTCCGACGGGGGCATGCGACCAATGGGTGGCGGTGGGGCTCCAGTCACTAGTGTGCCAGGTGGTGGGCAGCACGTTCTCGCAGTACTTGCGCTCAGCTGCGCACGTGGGGTCGCCCTCGTCGTTGAAGTTTAGGACGCGGCCCTGGACGTTAGGGTTCAGGTGGGTCCTGATGCGGCGTTGGTGGTAGAGCGACAGCTCCTACACCATTTCCTGCTCGAGGCAGAATATCTCGCGCTCGGCCAGCTCCCTGCGTGATGCCTCCTCCAGTCACTGGCATGCTTCCTCCACCTCCGTCACTATTGCGGTCGGCGGAATTGGCGTGGAGAATGGATCTGGCGGGGAGCTCGTGCTGCCCTCCATGTAGATCGCGTTGAACCGATTGGATCTAGCGCGGAAGTCCTCAGGGGACTCCGACCCGGAGTCGGAGTCGAAGATTCCAGGGATGGAGGGGACCTCGAAGTCCTCAGGGTTGGAGACCCCCGTGATGGAGTCCTCCCGTGACGCGGAGGTGATAGATTCGACGACCGAGGCAAGGGTCGCTGAGTCAGCGTCGTCGCAGAGGGCGCCGATTGCGTTGGTGAAGCCAACGAACAGGTTGATGGTGCTGATCGGCAAAACCATGCTGTGCAGGATCGGGCGCGACACCGGGATGTAGCTACTGGACAGGATCTGCAGGATCCCGCCACTAGCGATCATGCGGCTGGTGGCAATCGGCCGATCGATTAGTGTGTAGGGTCTCGCCATAGAACTCAGGCCGGACCAACCATACCCCACGGTGGGCGCCACCATCGTGGGAATAACCACGACAGTCGCTACTAGGGGTTGCGATTGATAGGATTGAGGGAAAGAGCTGGTGGCCATCTGCGGAGCGAGATGGGTGTGGAGACACATGAATTTACCCAGGTTGCCCCCGGAGGGTAAAGGTAACACCCTCTAATCGACCCTATGCAAGTTTTAGCCGTTTCTGCCAAACCCGCATAGAAACGAGTCAAGGGCACCCACCAGGCACTTTCGTGCGGGTGGAAAACGAAGTAATACCATTACACAACAGTCCTCGATGGGACCCACAAAATAGATATATATATACAACACGACTCCACGAGTCAAGAATACAGATATACAATACAATGATCCAAATCACCTTGAAATCGATAGGGCATCCGACTATGGACAAAATGCAAATGGGGCTAAGAGCCCTGAAGAATAACCAATGGCGTCCATAACCCTGCCCAGGCCAAGCCGGAAGGGTAACCCTGCTAACGACGTCGATCTCAAACCTGCTAAAACAAAAGGGGTGCCGACAAAGGGCAAAGGAAAAAGAGGAGCATCAGTACTGAGGCCAGTACACGGCGAGGCTAGAATTCGGCGGCTCTCGCCTACATAGGTATGGTGGGCTGAAGCGGTAGCGCAGCAGCACTAAACAACCTATACAGACTCGGTATCACTGGCGGCTATTAGAGAGGGGTAAGAAAGACCTATTCGGATCCAACCTGAAGCTAACACCAAACAAACCCATCCTGGTATTTCCCCCTCGAGACCAAACGAGGAAGTCGGACCAAGGAACTCACACAGTTGGCAGTTTTATTCATTCCATTATAATTGAAGCACTTACTAGTCAGATATAGATAGCGTGGGCCGTCCTGATAGCATAAGTAGTGGGCAGTTTTAATCACCATTCCATTGTAGTAGGGACATTTACTAGTCAGATATAATTGTCCTGAGGAATCCCAAAACCCAGCAATTGTTGGCACTTTTATCACATTCCATTGGAGTTGCAATACTTACTAGGCAGGTATAGTATGACACAGATCCACCAGTTGTTGGCATTTTTAATATCCATTCCGTTATACTTGAGCTGATTACTAGTCACATATTAAGTCAAGTTTATAGCACTACTTTAGTTATGCTTGTCTATGATCGAGATACTGTGCTCCATGTCGTCCATAACCGTGAACACGGCTTTCAGAAAGTTTTACCCTACAGGGGTTCACAAATAGCAACACACACTCGATCAACCTCGGAAAAACCAACTCAAAACCCAACGAGGCATTCTCGACAAAGCGATCATAGGATTCATAAAATATTTCAGGGGGCCACCCCCCTAAGCTACCTGCAACGAAGTTGGCCGGCTTCGGAACGGACCCAGGGTTTGCGACGACGACTATAAACGACTGGGAACCCGAAAATGTGACTGGGCTTGTCGATACCACGAAAACGTGGCGCCATCCAAAACAGTACAGGTGCTCCTCGCACAATCTTAAATAAAGCAGTAAAGCATGGCATAAGTACGTGATAGTTATAAAACCCCAAACTAGTTTGCGGCCCCAAGAAATAGAAATGAATCAAGCTCTGGCTCAGGGGGGTCCACGGCCTCCCGGATGTGGATAGTGCGAAAAATCAAGGAAGAGGTATCAAGTACTCGGGGTCCTACGGGACACAAGTGAGCGTGGAAGAACCAAGTAACATCTATTTCCCACCGATGCCTCTGCATTAGTTATATCTAGCATTTTAATAGTTGTATTTAGAGTCATGATCAACTCCACTATAAACTTCTGCCAGCATTCCAACAACTGTGGGACTTGACAACACAAGATCACACCTGAGCAAGCAACTACGACTCGCAAGGCCAGCTATCTACCAGACACATGTAATAGGAGGTGTCCAAGGCAATATAGAGGCTGCACAGGATATAACTGGTGTACGGAAACTAAAGCATCGCGACACGGATAGCAGTAGATCAACATGAGGAAATAAAGACTATAAATGCGAAATAGGTAGAAGGGGGAGAGATGCTCGCCTGGGAAAACACTGCCAAAGGTTCATAACCGGAGAACTTGTCCATACTCGCATCCACTCATCAGCCTAATCCGCGAAGAAGCAAAATCTAGAAGAAACACCAGATGCAATATTTAATACTACGGCAGAAGATCCAGCATGTTTATGATATGCATGTAGATGCGGTGCAATTAGGCAGTATTATGCGGAACCGGGGTCCCGAATATTACTTAGATGGTTCGAGTTGTTTAACTACCCCGCAATGTAAATGTTGTCTTAGCAAGGCAGAATATGTCACCGGTTCTCTATACAAATTGAAATGGAGCCAGTGTTAGACTAGAAAAGCCCGTATATGGACTCCATATCTAATTAGGTGAATCGGCGTATGCCCCCAAACCCACATGATATGTGTGCAAGCATGACAATTTATATGCAACAAATGATTATTACATATCCTTTATAAAAATAGGGGCTCAGGAAAAAGGTTCACACATCTGGATTCGGGAGGTCTTGGGTGTCGGGGGTTCGGGGTCCGGTCTCAAGGTCCAGGGCTCGACAAGGAACTGGATCAGAGAGGAAGAAGATAGCTCTAGGGTTCGGTTGTGGCGTTCCGAGGAGAAGATCTTGGCATGCCGAGGGTTCGGTCTTCGAATCCCGAGAAGGAGGTCTTGCGGTTTTTCCGTGCAGGCGATCTTGACGCTCGGCGTCCGTGAAGTAGATCTTGTCGTTCCGGCACCATCACCTCCGATCTCTGGTTGGAGTCTTGTCGTCCGTCTGTTGTCGGTGGCAAACTTGACCGATGGTCTTCGGGAAGATCTTGGCGAAACCTTGGGTACAGAGGAGTAGCGGGGCTTCGGCATTCCTCAGATGGCATCTCCATCTTCATACATCACCACCATACCATCACATCCACCACACCACACCACATATGTATCTCACCTTGAAATCGCACTAGCACCACAACACGACAGGAGAAGTGAGCAACAGGACACACCATCTGAACATGAGCAACATGCCCGATGGGGAAAAAGCACATGGCGTCTTGGGGGCCAGAGGCTTGCCAGGTGGTGGCTAATAGTCGGCGTCCGGAGGATGCAGAGGAAGCTCGGCGAGGACGCACCAGCAGGTGGCACCACGCGACCTGCAGGAGAAAAAGGAGGCGCCCATCGACGGCGGCAGCACACGGAGCAACCGGCGGCGATGCAGCGGGGTCCGGGGCGAAGAAGGGCAGCAGCGGCCTGGCGGGGATCGGCGAAGCGGGGAGGCCAGCCGGCGAGGAGAAGAGGACGCCTGCGGCGGCGGAGCTCGGGCGACGCGGTGTGACAGAGGTGAGCGGAGCAGGAGGAGACCGGCGTGAGGACTGGCGGGGAAGGCGGGGCCGCTGAAGCCGAGGTGCTCGACAAGAGGATGGGCGGTGGAGGCGGTGCACGTCCCTGGTGGCAGCGCTCGGCGGGGCCGCGGTTCGAAGAGGAGGTCGACAGGGACGGACGAGGTGGCGGGAGGTTGCGGAGGCGCTAGAGAAAAGGAGGGCGACGACGAGGGAGGATGGCGCGCGGAGAGGACGGTGAGGGAGCTTGGATCGCTGGCCGGAGGCGGGCTTGTGGCCGAGGACGGCGGCGGTTGGTAGGATCGAAGGGACAGCGCACGTTGGATGGTGGGGAGAGGATCGCAAGGAAGGCACGGGGCTAGCAGGGGTAGGTGGACCTGGGGAGGGGCGGGCAGGTGGTTCTCGGTCGGGAGCGACCTCTCCCGCGGGTGGGGCCCGGGAGCAGGTGGCGTGGTCAGCGAAGGGATGGAGCGGGGCTGGCAGGCGGGTGAGGCGATGCGGCGTTGTCGGCAGGTGGGTGTGGGTGGGAAAGGAGGTGGGGTGGGACTAGGGGACGGGCAGGTGGCGTGCACGCGGTTGGGGGAAGCGCGCCCAGGTGGGCGGGGATCCAGAGGTGGGGGAGGTGGACCTGGCTGTGGCGCGTGGGGTGTGAGGAGGCTGCGGGCGGTGAGTGTTTGTGGCTGTGGAGAAAAGGAAGGGAGGGAGATAAGGTGGCGGCTGGTGGTTGGCTGGAGTGAGGTGGAGGTGTGAGGTGGAGGGAGGGGATTGGTCAGGGTGAGGTGGAGGGAGGCTGGGTAGGGTAGGATTGGGTAGAATTAGGATTAGATATTTTTAGACTAGGATTTGGAGGTGGCCGGCCGGGCTTTCGGGCCTAGCGGGCTACCTCTCAAAAATAAATTAAATACGTTACTTGTTTAAAACGGGGCATCTGAAATCTGTTTGTAGACGAAACAAAATATTCCGGAGACCCGGGTTTAATTTGAATTAAGACGGGAATATTTAGAAAACAAAACTAGGCGTTTCGAAAATAGTTTTGTTCAAACACATGCATAATGATGACAATGCTCAAATGCAATGTGGCATGATGACATGAGCATGCGGTCATGACGATGCAATGCACAAAAACAACGCGATTTTCTAGTAGTGGTTTTAGCGGGATGCCACAGTAAAGACCTACTCCTGCTATATTGTATTGGTAGCGAGCGAGTTACAGGGGTGGCGAGCTCGGCGGTGTCGTGGAAATGGCCACGGCAGTGCTGCTACTGGTAGCGTTTGATTGTAACGTGAGGAAGAGCTGGAGGCCATCTGCGGTGCGAGATGGGGGTGGTTTACCCAGGTTCGGCCCCCGGGAGGGTAAAGACCTACTCCTGCTAGATTGGATTAATGGAGAGCGAGTTACAGGGGTGGCGAGCTCGGCGTCTAAGCAGCGAGTCGCTTGAGGGGGTCTATAATAGAACGTAAGTCCTCAAGGTACCCTAGGGAGGTTTATATATGAGGCACCTCGCTAGGGTTTACAGTTTAGCGCCGAACAAGATATGGATTCGGAGGCTTTTGACCTAATCCGGCTGTCCTTCAAGTACGCTTCTGGGCCTGCAGTCGCCAGTCGCCAAGCCTTCTCCTCGGTCACATTCCAGTCGCCGTCCTGCAGGCCCACTCGCAGACCCTTCGGCCCAATCGGAACGTCCTGCTGGGCATACCCCATTCGGCATATCCCCATCAGTAGTCCCCGAGGCCATTGCTGATTTAGGCGCAGGTGTCCTTTTGGTGGTCGTAGTAGGCGAGTCCAATTTGGATGCCCAGCCGAATCGGCGTTGGACTCGAGTAAAACCAAGGAAATTTTCCCTAGGCTCCCAGTCGCTGCTCCGGCAAATGTCACGGCTGCCAAGTCGCTGCTTCGGCGAGTGGACAAGACTAGCTGCCAGCGAGCGGAATGGAGGAGTTGGACCGTCAACCTGGTCAAACTATCCGTTGGATATTCCAACGGTAACTTCGGCGTAATTACCGCAGGTAACGGCTACCCCGATTTTGGCAGGTAGCGTTCCTCTATAAGGGGAGTGGCGAATCGGCTCTGCAGATCCTTCCCCGCATTCTTCATTCTCCCACATTCATTCTTTCTTCCTTCCTTCGATTAGATCCTTCCGCATCAAGTGACTCCACATCCTTCCTGATGTCGCCTCCCAAAGGCTCATGGGGGGAAATCCAAGTGCACCACAGCCCAGCTCAAGTCCTTCGAGGACACCGGAGTCCTCCATAAGGGGAACTGGCGGGTTCCCCTCCCTCTGAGACCGAGCCAAAGCCACGAGCCGGCGAATTCATTTGTTTCCCCAGCCATCTAGAGAGAGGTTTGGGGTTTCCCACCTCGCTCTTCTTCCGGCACTTCTGTGCGTATTATGCAATCAAACCATCGGATCTTGGCCCACACAGCATCGAGCAGCTGGCGATCTTTGTCGCCTTCTACGAGTGTTACCTCGGCTACAGGCCATATTTCTCGCTGTGGCTGGAGCTCTTCCATGGCCGCATCGGGCGCTAGGCGTCTAGTGGCTTGATACTGGCGGCCGGCGGCGTCACGTTTCAATTGAAGCCGAAGGCCAACTTCATCAAGCTCCTTCTGCCGAAGAAAGCCGCCAGCGAGTGGAAAAAGAGATGGTTCTATGTGAAGGAATCCACTCCCTCCGACGAGGTGGCGCTTCCCGAGTTCGTCGCCGAAAGGAGCAAGCCTCGTCGTCTGGCGCCGAAGAAGCTTCCTGAAGACCAGAAGATGGTTGTCGTGGAGATGATGGACCAGATCCAGAGGTTGAAGGACCAGGGGTTGACTTCGATCAACCTTTACAACTACTGGCTCGAGCAGCGTCTGGTTCCGCTAGAGGCTCGACCGCATTTGATGTATGAGTATAGCGGGAAGCACGACCCCTCCTGAACTAGCAAAGTGTCGTGGGAGGCCGACGATTACAAGGCCACCCTAAAGAAGATCACAGATGCGGAATTCACCACCGTATCGGTTGGGCTCGCCCCGTATACTCCCGTGAAGAATGAAGCCCCCACTGTAAGTTTTCCCTCTAGTCGCCATTTCCGCAATGTAATTCGCAACCGTATGGTTTGGTATTTACTCGTGGTTGTTCTCAGCTATTCTAGGTGTTGGAGGGTTGGCTCCCTCCGCTTGACGAAGAGGTCCCCCGGGAGTTCGAAGAGGCCTCCGAAGAAAGCTCCTCTGAAAGTGACGAGGAAGAGGAGGAGGTTCTCCCCAGCGCCTACGGCTTGTAAGACTCACATGCAGAAGCAACGTGAGTTCGAAGCAAGTCGCAGCCTCGATGAACACGAAGGAGGCGACGAGATCGTGCAAGAGCACACATCCCGGTGCACGGCCACGCCGTCGAAGCCTGCGCGCAAACCGAAGTCGCCAGCAAAGAAACCAGCGTCGCCACCCAGGTCGTCGGTGGTGTTTGAGTCAGACGATGACTCTGACGATGAAGACACCCTAGAAACATGGCACAAAGTCCCGGAGGATGCGATTCCGATGAAGGGGTCGGAGGGCGAGGACACCGAGGCGGCGGTAGAGGTTCCTTTGGCGGTGATTGCGCCAACAGTCTCAAAGGTACCAAGCCAGGAGGCGGCTGAGGCAGCGGCGTCGAAGTCGCCACAGCCGTCAAGAGCGGCCGTGTCTTCGGAGTCAGAAATCCCAGCGACAGTGGCTTCGTCATCGAGGAAGCCCGCGGTGTCGTGGGCTTCAGACGTCTTCAAAAGCGGGCTCACGCGCAAGCTGGGGCCGGAATTGGACAAGCCCGCCCACATCAGCATCGGGCTGCGCGTTCTCCTAGTCACCAAGTAAGCCTCGAATTCTCCATTCCAAGTTGTGTTTCCATTTTTGTGCTGTCTCTTTGTTGATTTTGGGGTTTTGGCAGGTCTGGAGTCATGAAGATCGGTCGCCCTTCAGTGACGAAGATTCCACCGATCACCATCGCCGGAGAGGGCGACCTTCCTAAGAAGAGGAAGTCTGCTAATGACGCGGTGACTGCGGAGGGCGCGAAGAGGCAGAAAGGCAGTGCCGACGACTTCGTGGCGATGGCTAGCGCCAAGGTGAGCGATCCTGCTGCAGTCGTCGAAGAGGTGGCGGGTGCACGGTCAGAGCCAGTCACGGTCGCCCCTACAACGGAAGCACCGGCTCCGGCGACCAGTACCCCGGCTAAAGCGTCAGGAATGTTCCCGCGCTTCATGGTGAAGTGGTTCCCAGGCGTGGCGGACAACCAGTCTCCGCAGAGCCCGGAGATCGTCGATGAAGACGTTGGGTCTCGTCGTGGGTGCACCTCCTTCACAGTCCCATCGACTGACGCTGGCGAGCTTCACAAAATGCTTGGCGCCGCCATACAGGTACGTCCAGTCCCCGAGTGTCTAGCTGCTGAAATTCAGCAGCTAGGCACTGAGTTTCTTCTACTCTCCAGTCCCTGAGTTCCTAGTCGCTGAACTTCAGCGGCTAGGAACTGAATTTCTTTCTACTCTCAAGTCTCCGAGTTCTTAGTCGCTAAACTTCAGCAGCTAGGAACTTGATATTGCTCTTTGTAAGTACTGAACTTTGTTGTTTTTGCAGGGTTTGCAGAGGGAGTCGACCGATCGACAGGCGGACAGGGAGCGTTTGGAGCAGGATCTGCGCATGGCGCAGGAGGCAAACCGGCAACTCCGGGAAACTGTTGGTATGTACTTGCTTCTTTTCCTTTTTCTCTTTCAGCTGTGAACTGTTGGTGTGTGGCGCATTGATGATTTGTCCCTTTCCTTTTCACATGGTCTTCCGGCTGCAATTTCCAAGGTCCGTGAAGGGTATGTTCTAGTCGCCGAGATGGACGTGGCGAATGAGCGAATTGCCTCGCTGATCCGTGACTTGGAGGAGGCGAAAGCGGCCTCAATTTCGTCTGAGGACCGAGCACAGGCTGCTGTCGCTGCGGCATAGGAGGAATGCAAGGCCATAGACTCGATCATCGTGGGGCTGGAGAATGATCATGCCGCCTTGGAGAAGCACGTCAGGAGAACTGCCGCAAGCTCCTCAGTGAGTCTCCGTCTTTTGCTTAACTCGTTTGGCGAATCCTTGATTGGGGAAGTCTGTAGTTTCACTAACGTCTGATTTTGTAGCTGTGATAGGGCAAAGCGACCTGGTGGTTCAGACCTTCAACGCCTCATAGTGCGTGACTGCCATGGTGAACGCGGCCACGGCTTCGGCGTTATGTGTCCAAGCGGTCCTTCAAGGCATGTCCCTCACCGAGGTTATTCCTGGGGGACTTACGGAAGTGTGGCGCTATCTATAGGAGGCGCCTGTTGTCGTGGAGACGATGGCGTGCTCGGCTTTCAGGCATGGGGACACCACGACATTGAGCCTGGGTCTCGCCCACTTCCCCGATGATTTCGACCTTGACGACGTCACTAGCGGCTACCCATCGGCGACTGGCACGGTGGAGATGTCAGAGGTGCTGAAGCTGACTGCCAAGGCCGCCCCTTTTGTTGATTGGGTGTTGGTGATGGGGGATCTTCTGCCATACCAGGAAACGGTACCAGCGCCTGGTGACCCCGAGCCGGAGCATCGCGACATGAAGTCGGAGCAGCCCTTCCGGTCGGCGTTGTCGAAGTTGCTGACGACCTACCCGACTAATCCATGGCAGCCGTTCGTTCGCGTCAAGGGAGGTGGTGGTGCTTCTTCGTCAAGACCTGCGGAATAGATAGTATCGTTGGGCAATTTGTAATATATGCCAAGTGGTGACTGCTGTAATGTGAACAATATTTTGAGTAAGGGGAGTCAATCGACTCGTATTGTGACCGTAATCGTGTGGTGTGTTTATTTTTATTTGAGCGAGTCCCCGAGCGCGTCCGCCCTTTAATGGGGTATAACTCGATTGTATACTTATGTGTTTTCTTTTGGTTGTGCACTGTTTTGTCCCTTGCGTCTTCTGAGGGGCGATTCCCCGAGCGCGAGTGGGATTGTTTGTAGGCGAGTCCTCGAGCGTGGTGCGCAACCGTATTGGGTGCATTCCTGTTGCGGGTTGTTTTAATGTGTTGTTTGTAACGCGTCTCTTCCCCTGGCTCGGAAAGCCAGTCGCTGGGCGATTCCAAGGAAGCTCTCTTACTTGGTGTGTTCCCGAGCCGCGTGAGGATTCCATTCTTCCGGAGTCCCCGTGCGTGGTACTTAACCGTTCGAGTCGCTTTGCGCGACGATGGGAAGGACAGGTCGCTATGAGGAGCGTATACTAGTCGTCTTGGCCCGGTGGGCCAGTCGAGCTAGGCGACTCATGGTGGCTCCGGATTGGCGTATTCGTGGACGTCCTAGGGCCCGAATATTTTCAGTGCCCTTAGGCCGCACTACTTAACCGTGCCGGTCGCTCGACCAAGGGTTGACTTCCGTGGGTAGCGTATTGCTAATTTGTACGAGTGCGAGTGGCACAAGAATATGGCGAGTAGACACAATTTGTGTGATCTGAATGAATTTCATTATAAATGCTAGTTGAGTACAAGTTGGGGTTCTATGTATAGAACTTTCGGAGAAGGTTTACATTCCATGGCCTTCCGACCTCGAGCTGGCCGTCACCCCGTATGTCGATTAGGTAGTAGGCGTCGTTGCCGAGGACTCGCCCTATGGCGAATGGTCCCTCCCATGGGGGGGGGGAGTTTGTGCATGTCCTTCTTGTCTTGGGCCAATCGTAGGACCAGGTCGCCCTCCTGGAAGGTGTGAGTCCGGACTCGGCGGCTGTGGTAGCGGTGGAGTCCTTGCTGGTAGATGGCGGTGTGGGAGCGGGCCAGGTCGCGTGCCTCGTCGAGTTGGTCGACGCTGTCTTGGCGGGCGACCTCGTTGGTCGCCTCGACGTAATTGGCGGGCGAATGGCCATGTGAGGGGGATGGTCTTGAGTGCCGAACCAGGGAGGTGTGTTTGGTGGGCGTACTTCTGGCACCCGACGCATTGCTGGACGATGTCGGTGGCGTCGGCGTGTGCGGTGAGCCAGTAGAAACCGTGCCGCATGGCCTTGGCGACCAGCGACTTGGCGCCGGCGTGATGGCCGCAGTCACCGGCGTGAATGTCCTGGAGGATCTTGTGGCTTTCTTCTGGCTGTACGCAGCGCTAGAACACGCTAGGGCGACTCGCCCTGTGTATTCGATTCTTGGCGCGTGGTCCTGGCAGCTCCAGGTGATGCTCTATTCAGACTAGTTGAGGAAGCGGGGGATGTCGACCTGGGTCACCGCGTTAACGGCGACCGCGCGGGCGAGCACCTTCTTCTCGCGCTTGGTGTCGAGCCCGGTGAAGGTGTGTAGCCAGCCGGCTGCGCGTCCAAAGCCGTCGGTGTTGCCGTTGTCCCTTGGCGGGTTGTTGTTGGGGTCTTCCCTCGCTCGCCTCGCCTTTTCAATCTCTTTGAGAGAGTGGCAATCCGCGGTGGTGTAGGTGGCGGGTTTTCTCTCCATGCTATGGTAGATGCAGGGCTGATTTAGTAGGGCAGCAGGGTCGAATTTCGGCCTTGCTGTATTGTTGGAGCGGTAGTTTCTGCTGTCGCGGTAATTTCCTCCGTCGCGACGGTAGCTCTTGGGGTCGCGTTGGCCGTATCCGGCGTTGGCGACGAAATCGACTCGCCCGTCCACGCGGCGCTTGCCGGTGATGCGGGTGTTGCTGTAGCGCATGTCGCATAGGCGCCCGCTGTCATGGATGCTGGTTCGGCGTCTTCCTCCCGACTCGTCGTCGGAGGCTTGGTTGGGGTCCTCCTCCGCGTAGCGCTTGGCGATCTCGAGGAGGTTGGGGATGTTGTCGAGCGTCCGGTGGACCCTCTTAATCTTAGCAACCAGGGGTTCATACCGGCACGCATTCGTGAAGCAATGTATCGCCATATCTGGGTGGATGCCGGAGGCGTTGATCCATAGTTCTTGCCACCTTTGAATCCAACGGCGAGTCGACTCGCGTTGTCCCTAGATGCATCGCTCCAGGTCTTCTATGGTGGTGGCACGGGTGAAGGAGCCCTCGAAGTGCCTGGTGAAGGCATCTCGCATTTCTTCCCAGGAATCGAAGCTGTCGGCGGGAGGGTGTTGATCCATTGTCAAGTCGCACCCTCCATCATCAGGGGGAGGTAGCGAGCGGCAAGCAATTCGTTGTGGCCGGCGATTCCCATCGCCATGAGGTATGTGTCCAGCCAAACAGCTCGATCGTACGTCGGGTCGTACTTTTCGATCTCCTTGGACGGCTTGAAGTTGGCGGGGTATTTTTTCCCACGAATCACGGGCCCGAATCATTGCGGTCCGACTCGTCTGAGTGAGCCTCTTGGTTCGGGGTCGCCGCGGTTGGTGAGGGTGTGCCTCAAGTTGTTGGGCTGGCGCGCCCGCCAAGCCTGGTTGTTGACAATGTGTGTTCGGGCATCAATGGGCTGCTCGTTGGCAGCGACCGTGTGATTCGCTGGCCATGGCTCGTTGGTGGACAGCGCGGGGTTGGCGTCCCGTGGTTGATTCACCAGGGGCTGTGATGACCCACAAGTATAGGGGGTGTATCACAGAATTTTCGAGGGAAGTGAAACCCAATTTATTGATTCGACACAAGGGGAGCCAAAGAATATTTATAAGCCTTAACAACTGAGTTGTCAATTCAGCTGCACCTGGAAACAATCTTGCTCACAACAGTTTTGTAGTAGGAATAGTAAAGTAATAGCAGTAGTAAAACAAAGACAGTAGCAACAAAAGCAGTAAATAGTGGGATTCGAGTGCGGTAGGCATAGGGATGGATGGACGGGCCTTCCATGGACAAGTCAATTCACATAGCAATCAGAACATAGGGCAATTGCAGATAAATAAGATAAAGCACCCAAGTACTAGACAATCCTAGGCATGTGTTCCATAAATAGTCATACGTGCTCGCAATGAGAACTTGCACAACATCTTTTGTCCTGCCAGCCCGTTTGCAGCGGGGCCTCTAGGGAACTACTGGCAATTAAGGTGCTCATTTTAATAGAGCACCGGAGCAAAGCATTAAAACTCTGTGAACACATGTGATCCTCACATCAAAGCCATTCCCTTCCGGTTATCCCGATTTCTGTCACTTCGGGGCCATGGGTTCCGGACAACAACGTGTGTAAACAACTTGCCGATCAGATCAAGAACAATACTATCATAATGAATCAATAACATGTTCAGATCTGAAATCATGGCACTCGGGCCCTAGTGACAAGCATTAAGCAGAACAAGTCGCAACAAAGTCATAAAGCACTAATAAAAGATACTAGGCACCATGCCCTAACAATCTAATGCCATTACATGAAAGATCTCATCCAATCCCTACCATCCCCATAGCCTACAACGGGGGATTACTCACTCATAGATGGGGGAAACATGGATGGTCGATGGAGAAGCGATGGTGATGATGATGGCGATGATCTCCTCCAATTCTTCATCCCGGCAGGGTGCCAGAACGGAGTTTCTGGTGCTGTTTCGTGGAATCTCGTGGTGGCGGCGGAGCAGAACTCCTTCTAGAAAAACGTCGAACCCCCCGGAGTTTTTAGGTCAGAAGGCTTCTTATGGTGAAGAGAGAGGTCGAGGGGGTTCCTAGGGCCACCACACCATGCCCTAGCACGGCCAGGCCTAGGCCGCGCCTAGGGGTGGTGTGGCCAGCCCATGGCCCTCCTCCGTCTCGTATTATGGCTCCGTGAGTCTTCTGGAAAAACAGGCACTTTGGCTTTTGTCCCGTCCAATTCCGAGAATATTCATTTTCTGACTTTCCTGGAACCAAAAATAGTAGAAAACAGGCAGCTGGCACTGTGGCTCTTGTTAATAGGTTAGTCCAAGAAATCATATGAAAAGTATTCCAAAGTGTGGACAAAACACAAGAAAGTGGATAAAACCAAGCATGGAGCATCAAAAATTATAGATACATTTGCAATGTATCAACATCCCCAAGCTTAACTCCTGCTCGTCCTCGAGTAGGTAAGTGATAAAAAAGAAAGAATAATTTTTGAGGTGACATGCACCATCAAAGACTTGATCAAAGTATTCATAAAACATTCAAAGCTAGGATCATAGTACTTCAATCATAACATGAAATACAAAGTTATAGCAATAATATGAAGAAACTATGATGCAACATCAAAATGCACAAACAAAAGATTCATGAATAACAATGCTCTGCAAGACGTTTGTTTGTTTCACATAAAGAAAACATAGCATAGTGGCATTCAGCTTGTCCCTCATAGAGTAGCAAATATAAATGCATAGGACACCTTCAAACTTTACAAGAGTGACTAGATACAAATAGTTTAAAACAAGCAATATCAAGGTATGCATCAATCAACAAGTCTTGGGACAATGCAAATAGAACTAAAAAT
The DNA here is from genome assembly GCA_910589775.1 of Avena eriantha. NCBI lineage: Eukaryota > Viridiplantae > Streptophyta > Magnoliopsida > Poales > Poaceae > Avena > Avena eriantha. Next base: position 522,647,736 of record OU342743.1, read on the forward strand.
GGCCACTATGCTCTCAAGAAAGTGCTCATAGAATGTGTGGAGACTCAACAAGGAAATGAAAAGGTTTTGAAAAGTTTGAAAGGCTTCCAAATGCTGAAAGTAAGGTACTCATTAGCTTTGAGCTCTCATTGCCCCTATCATAAGCATCTTTAAATGGTTAAGGTTAAAGTAAGAGAATATGCTTGACAAGTTATAAATCGAAGTCTCATGCCCCTTACTTACGAAGACTGATCCTCATGCTACTCAACTTTAGTCACAAGTAAGCTCTTGTCATTGTAAGTATATACGTATCATAGAGAACCGCCAACGTGGTACCCCTTGCACATGACATAGGAGCTATCCAATAATCAAAATGACAAGGCAATCAGACAATGAGCATCTCAGCGATCTTTTTATTTACTATGTGCATAGATTTTTATTGAGGATGCTTTGTAGAATGCTCATTATGGTTATGCTGCAAGTTTCCACCATGATTAGGCATGGCTTAGGCTAGCGGCTCAGGCGTTTCTCTAACATACATACAAACTCCATGATCTTACAAGTTCCACTTTTATTTCACACCACCGGGATCCATAAGAAAAGGAACATGATATCAACTAGATACAAAGTACCTATGAAATGTTGAAAGCGGTCCCCAAGATACATGGTTCTGCTAACTTCAACTCATAAAGCGCAAGCATATACGCAACAAAGAAGGACGCAATGGTTCAGGTTTATTAAGTGCAAGAAAATAAAGTGTGCCATCAAGCTTTACTAACTAACTTTCTCATAACAAGCAAACATTTTATTCGGAAGAAAAACAAGGCATATTGAATATGCAAGGAAGTAGCAATTGATGCTAATAGGTAGGTATGGTGGACACTTTGGCAATATTTGGTTTAGGGAGTTGGAAACTTGAGTAAAACGCACAAAGTGGAAGTGAAGGCTAGCAATAGTAAGGGAGCGACAAACGAGAGAGCAATAATGGCCATAATCATGAAGAGCGACAAAACATCATTGATCAAAGCATAAAGTGATACTACAAGTTGAAAACTAAAGGATCATAAAGGCTTATGGTGACTTGGGATAGTCATAACATGGTGTGAACATGTGCCAAGTCAACCCAAATAAAGCATCAAAGGAGAATACCACTATACTATGCTTTAATATGCTAAAACAACGCACGATTCATCCAAGGCACATTAAGCAGTCTCAATTGTTTATAACAAGTCATGCTATAGCAAAGAATACTAAGCATAAAGCCAAAAAAATATCAAGCATGGCATGACAAAGCATAGGCCACAGTCAAAAACAAGTTGTCTTTACCACTTAAGCATGAACTTTCCTACTCTTTTCCAAGCCAAACCAAACTATTTGAAAGCCAATGTATGAAAGAGGGGGTCCAACCAATTTATTCAGAAATCTAAGAAAACTAAGCAAACTAAAAACAAAAACGAAAATGAAAAAGAAGACGCTCCAAGAAAAACACAACTGTGCATGAAACAATAAAAATGAAGCGTTTGGAAGAAACCTGGGATTTTTATTGATGAAGAAGGGGATGCCTTGGGCATCCCCAAGCTTTGACGCTTGTACTTCTTGGATATTTCTTGGGGTGACAAGCGTGGAATCCCCAAGCTTAAGCTTTAGTCCATCCTTCATCTCATTACTCATTCCTTCCGTACTCCTGAATTTTTTTCCTTCACACAATCTCATTAGCAACATTAGTGCACTTTAAGATAAATAAGTCTTAAGGTTCAGTTTAAACACCAAATAAACTTCCATTAGAACACTAGCTACTGTAGTAATTCCCACTAAAATCTCAATTCCCTAAAACAACTCAAGAAGGAACCAACAAGAAGCAAATGCAGAAAATGGCAGAAATTTGTCAAAACAAACCAGCAGGTAAATACAAATTTTTTCGAAGACCTCCTGTTGCTCAAATCAAAAGGTGTTGAACTAACGAAAGTTAGATAACAACCTGGGGCAGAGGCACAAAAAATTACAGCTCAATCCGACATACAGAGCTCTCTCAAGCATTTTTATGGTGAAGCACAGAAATCTGTTTCGGGACATCAACTTTCCCAATCATTACTTCTCTCTCATTAGAGGTTACTCTTGGCACAAAAAGCAAATAAAAAGGATAAGGATAGGTTATTACAGAGGTAATAACTTCCAAGACTCATATAAAACTTTTGGGTTATCTCCCAATAAGTACTTTTTTTAATGCCTTTAAGTTAGGCATAAGCAAAAACTAGAATGGATAGAATAGAAGTAAACAGAAATAATCATAGTGAAAACATTGTTTTGTTCAATGAAATCCTTTTGTTAACAAGGTTGATCAAGTCTTGTTACCAAAACAATTTCATATGAGACAAAAATTTGTATTCCACTAATGATTATGTTACCTCAACCTTGATAGCAATGGTCTGAATCATAATAGTTTCAAATTTTTCTCCAACTTGAATGCCCTCAACATGTTCAATTGAATTTAAACCATAAGTCCTATCAATCTTCTTGGGGAAATAGATAGTATGTTACTTGTCATTGACATTGAAGGTCACCTTCCCTTGATTACAATTAATAACAGCTCTTGCAGTATTAAAAAAAGGTCTCCCAAGAATAATAGACATATTATCATCTTTAGGCATAAAAGTTTGAGAGGATGCTCTCATAAGAAATATGAGTTGAAGTAAATGAGAGCATCAAGAAACAAATTCAAAACACATTTAAGTCTAACCCACTTCCTATGTATAGGAATCGTGTAAGCAAATAACAAAGTGATAGGCATAGGAAGATAAAACAAGAGTAACATAGAGAGGTGTTTCAATACCATGAAAACTTCTACAACCATATTTTCCTATCTCATAATAATTTTCAGTAGCCTCATGAATAAACTCAACAATATAACTATCACATAAAGCATGCTTTTCATGATCTACAAGCACTAGAGCTTTATCATAAACATCTTCAAAAGAATCCTCAGGAACATAACATTCATCCTTCTTTAGTAAGCATGGGGGACAATCAAATAATGTAAGGGATAAAGAGTTACTCTCATTAGAAGGTAGGCATGGGTAGCTAATCCATTCTTCCTCGTTTTGTTCATAACTCTCCTCCTCTTTTTCATCTAATGAGATGTCAGGTTCATCAATTTCTTCTTCCATAGGATCCTGCAAGGCATTAGTCTCTTCCATTTGTGGAAAGAATCTATTAAAATATTCAAGAATATAGCCATTTTCATCCTTTTAATTATCAAAGAAAAATTTAAGTATACCATAACCCTCATATTTGTAAGGTGAATCATCAATATTTTCAAGCAAACTAGCAAGTTCAAAAGTACCCTTCCAAGCAATAAATTCCTCAATTTGTTCCACATCATAAAGGTCATAATATCCGTTAACATAGGAAGATATGGTAACATTATCATTATACTCACATTGAAAAGGGAGGTGTTTGTACCTCCTGCAGCAACAAGATTTATGAAAGCAATAAGTAACATTATAAGTAGAGCACACGTTTCTAGAAATGCTATACAATCTATCAATTTGTTCCCATAAGTGTTTCCCTTTTTGTGACAAGCGGTGTTCCCTATAATAATCTTTTTGATCTTCCGTGAACCCACCTTGCCAATAAGATTCAGTTTCAAAGAAACCAACCATTGACATCAAGCATGATAAAGCAAGACAATAACAAACCAACAAAAATAACAACTAGAGTAGGAACGATTTTTTTTGTATTTTTGATAAAGAAACAAACAAACAAGGAAGAAATAAACTTAGCTTGAAAAATAGTGAATCCAAGTGAACTTGATAAATAAAGCTATGTTCCCCGGCAACGGCGCAAGAAAATAGTCTTGATGACCCACAAGTATAGGGGTGTATCACAGGATTTTCGAGGGAAGTGAAACCCAATTTATTGATTCGACACAAGGGGAGCCAAAGAATATTTATAAGCCTTAACAACTGAGTTGTCAATTCAGCTACACCTGAAAACAATCTTGCTCATAGCAGTTTATCAGTAGCAACAGTTTTGTAGTAGGAATAGTAAAGTAACAGCAGTAGTAAAGCAAAGACAGTAGCAACAAAAGCAGTAAACAGTGGGATTCGAGTGCGGTAGGCATAGGGATGGATGGACGGGCGTTGCATGGACAAGACAATTCACATAGCAATCAGAACATAGGGCAATTGCAGATAAATAAGATAAAGCACCCAAGTACTAGACAATCCTAGGCATGTGTTCCATAAATAGTCATACGTGCTCACAATGAGAACTTGCACAACATCTTTTGTCCTGCCAGCCCGTTTGTAGCGGGGCCTCTAGGGAACTACTAGCAATTAAGGTGCTCCTTTTAATAGAGCACTGGAGCAAAGCATTAACACTCCGTGAACACATGTGATCCTCACATCAAAGCCATTCCCTTCTGGTTATCCTGATTTCTGTCACTTCGGGGCCATAGGTTTCGGACAACAACGTGTGTAAACAACTTGCAGATAAGATCAAGAACAATACTATCATAATGAATCAATAACATGTTTAGATATGAAATCATGGCACTCGGGCCCTAGTGACAAGCATTAAGCATAACAAGTTGCAACAAAGTCAAAAAGCACTAATAATAGATACTAGGAACCATGCCCTAACAATCTGATGCCATTACATGAACGATCTCAGCCAATCCCTACCATCCCCATAGCCTACAACGGGGGATTACTCACTCGTAGATGGGGGAAACATGGATGGTCGATGGAGAAGCGATGGTGATGATGATGGCGATGTTCTCCTCCAATTCCTCGTCCCAGCAGGGTGCCAGAACGAAGTTTCTGGTGCTATTTCGTGGAATCTCATGGTGGCGGCGGAGCGGAACTCCTTCTGAAAAAACATCGAACCCCCCGGAGTTTTTAGGTCAGAAGGCTTCTTATAGGCGAAGAGAGAGGTTGAGGGGGTGCCTGGGGCCACCACACCATGCCCTAGTGCGGTCAGGCCCAGCCCGCGCCTAGGGGTGGTGTGGCCAGCCCCTGGCCCTCCTGCGTCTCGTATTATGGCTCCGTGAGTCTTCTAGAAAAAATAGGCACTTTGGCTTTTGTCCCGTCCAATTCCGAGAATATTCATTTTTTGACTTTCCTGGAACCAAAAACAGCAGAAAACAGGCAGCTGGCACTGTGGCTCTTGTTAATAGGTTAGTCCAAGAAATCATATGAAAAGTATTCCAAAGTGTGGACAAAACACAAGAAAGTGGATAAAACCAAGCATGGAGCATCAAAAATTATAGATACATTTGCAATGTATCAGGCTGCGGTGGAGGGCAGGTCAATGCGTTGGCGATGGTGGGGTGACAACTTGATGCCGTTTTGCTTGCCGAGGAGCGGGAGTACATCCGTCCCTGCGGGTAGACTCCCACAACGTGTTGCTCGACGGCCCTGGCGAGTAGGGCCTTGGCGTACTGGATCTGCAGCACGCCGTCACCTTGGATGTCGAGGTTGGCGAACGCGGCATCGGCCGCGACGATGTTGTCCGTCGGGGTGGAGTAGAGTGGGAGTCCGTTGGCGTCGCGGGCTTGTGGCGAGACGATGATCTGCGGCTGATCCGGCGGGGGCACGCGGCCAATGGGTGGTGGAGGGGCTCCGTTCGCCAGTGCGCCGGGTGGTGGTCTCGCAGGGTTGCTTCCGCCTGGCGGTGTGTTCTTGCAGTATTCGCGCTCGGCCGCACGTGCGGGGTCGCTTTTGTCGTTGAAGTTCAGGACGTGGCCCTGGACGTTGGAGTTTAGGCGGGTCCTGATGCGGCGCTGGTGATAGAGCGATAGCTCCCACGCTGTTTCTCGCTCGAGGCGGTATTTCTCGCGCTCGGCGAGCTCATTGCGTTGCGCCTCCACGAGTCGCATCCGGGCTTCCTCCACCTCTGTGGCCGTGCCAGTCGATGAGATTGGTGTGGAGAACGGATCTGGCGGGGCAGCCATGCTACCCGCCATGTAGATCGCGTTAAAGCGATTGGATATGGCGCGGAAGTCTTAAGGTGACTCCGAGCTAGAATCGGAGTCGAAGATCCCGCTGATGGAGGAGTCCTCGAAATCCTCCGCGTTGGAGATTCGCGTGATGGAGTCCACCCGTGATGCCGCGGTGATAGATCCGTCGACTGAGGCAGGGGTCGCAGAGTCGGCGTCATCGTTTAGGGCCTCATCGTTTGTGGCTGCGTCGCTGGCGGCCGAATCGTACTTGGTGACGAGGCTCCTGATGGAGCGGAGCTGCTCCTCCGAGAGTAGAAAGCGGTGCGGCGGTGATCCGCCAACGATCATCGTCGCAGCTGGGTCGACCGCGCCGGTGAAGCCGACGAAGAGGTTGATGGAGCCGACCGGCATCACCGCACCGTGAGTGACCGGGCGTGACGTCGGGATGTAGCTGCTGGGCAGGATCTGTAAGATCCCGCCGATGGCGATCATGCGGTCGGTGGCGAGCAACCGATCGATCGGCGAATAAGGTCTCGCCGCAGAACTCAGGCCAGTCCTGCTATGCCCCACGGTGGGTGCCACTGTCGTGGAAATGGCCACGGCAGTTGCTGCTACTGGCTGCGATTGATTGTAACGTGAGGAAGAGCTGGCGGCCATCTGCGGTACGAGATGGGCGCGGATGCACATGGTTTATCCAGGTTTGGCCCCCCGGAGGGCAAAGACCTACTCTTGCTAGATTGGATTAATGGAGAGCGAGTTACAGGGGCGGCGAGCTTGGCGTCTAAGCAGCGAGTCGCTTGAGGGGGTGTATGATAGAACGTAAGTCCTCAAGGTACCCTAGGGAGGTTTATATATGAGGCACCTCGCTAGGGTTTACAGTTTAGCACCGAACTAGATATGGATTCGGAGGGTTTTGACCTAATCCGGATAGGCTTCAAGTATGCTTCTGGGCCTTCAGTCGCCAGTCGTCAAGCCTTCTCCTCAGTCACATTCCAGTCGCCGTCCTGCAGGCCCACTCACAGACCCTTTGGCCCAATCGGTCCTGCTAGGCAAACCCCATTCGGCATATCCCCATCAGGCGGCTAGGCAGCGAGTTACTTGTAGGGGTGTGTGATGGAACATGATTACGAAGGGAACCCTAGGGAGGTTTATATATGGGGGTACCTCGCTAGGGTTTACAGATATAGAATCGAACCAAACAAGGATTCGGAGGATTTAACCTAATACGACTGGGCTTCAACTATACTTCTTGGCCTCCATCTTCCAGTCGTCGGGCTCATTCTCAGTCGCATTCCAGTCGTTGTCCTGCAGGCCCACTCGCAAGGCCCTTGGCCTAGTCGAAGCGTCCTGCTGGGCATACCCCATTCGGCGTATCCCCATCACATGGCTTGCTTAGTCGGTGTTATTCGGCGTATGTATGAATGTGCTGGATATAATCATGGAGAAGTTTAAAAATAAAAAGATTTTCGTTTCAGAGCTATTCTGGTCTAAATCGTAGAGGAGAGAAAGAAGGAAGATAACGACGTGTTTTTATGACCTGTAATTGTCTTAACTCGAGGTACCTACCCGGCATCGCATCGCTATAGATACCTCTACTTTCCAAATCTGACCTTTGATGCTTCTTCTTTGATGTCTTTCCATATATGACTTCTGATGTTGCTTCTTCAACGTGCAAAATGTTGATGTGTTGTCGCATTGGTCGTTGGGTTCGTAATTAAGCTCTGCACAACAGACTCGCTCACGCAAAGTTGCGTCCTTTTTTTCCTTGCCATGTCGCACCGAAAATAGACAGCATGTTGTGTCGCGGGTCATTTCGGCTGTTAATACAGATCCTTTTTATGAGGTGAACATGTTCTCAATATCTACCAGACGATGTAGAGTATATGCGCCTGAATGCCTCACGTGTGGATATTTACCCTATGATGGCACGTCTTCTAGCTGGCGACTAGGACGAGTTTGGGATTTTGACTTTTTTCTCGGTTGTACACTACTCCTCTTCGCTCCTTTCATACCGGCAATAATTCGGCACTGGCGGTGGACACAGGCTCGTGGCCTTTCTTGCCCGTTGCTCTTTTTATACGTCAGCTTCACAGTAGACTATTTCCACGTGCTTCTTCTTCTCTGCTTATTCTCATCTATACTATGGACCCTTCCTGCTCGAACGCTGCCCTCGACGACGCTCTACTACAGGCCTTCGGTGACTCAGCATCGTCCCTGCTGAGCTGCCATGGGGATAGCAGCCCGAGCACGCGGAGTACTAGGCGCATTTCGACAAGTACGTTGCCAACTGTTATGTCGACTCTTCTTCGGATGAAGAAGAAGAGGATGAGGCTTTGGACGGCGATGATGATGGCAAGTCCGCTGCGGAGACCTCCCCCCTCACCGTCGTCATGGGGATCTACTGGGAAGACTCTCCCTTCGACGAGGATGACGGGGAGGATACTCCCATCAACGAGGACGAGGGGGAGGATCCTCCCATCGACAAGGACGAGGAGGACTGCTGGCTGGAGGACTACGGCTGCAAAGATGAGGCCACAGGCGTCCTGGAGGAGGCGCTCGTGGATGACTCAGAGTAGGAAGGCGTGGCCTGCGAGGAGCTAGATGTGGACAAGGATCAGGACCATTGCTTCGTCTTCCCCTTCGTCTTTGCGTGTTGTTCCACCGTTGCTAGGCTGTTTCTTAGATGTTGTTGTTAGAAATTTTGGGGTAGTACTTAGGTTTCTCAACTGTTCATGTGTCGTATTAATGTCTGTTAGATGTTGTCGTTAGAAATTTCGGCGTGCTACTTAGGTTTCTCAACTGTTCATGTGTCGTATTAATGTCCGTCTTCTAATGTGTATTGTGTTAATGTTTCATCTTTTACTACAATGATGACTACTAGTATTGTGGCATCCTTTTTCATTCTTATCCCATCAAATGTCCTGCATGACAGCCGCACCCCGGGGGCGCAGAGAGAAGTCTAATTCACAATATCCACTGAGAAAATTCCAAAAAATTATTAAATCTAAGAAAATCATAACTAATTCATCCAAACTCGGAAAATACAAATAATATATTAAAATGTTCAGAAAAATAAACTCTATCCACATACACCATAAAACAAGCATTTATATGAAATAAAAACAAATCAAATTGTAAAACCTTCCCATATGCTTTAATAAAACAATTTTAAAATAAAATTCAAAAGAAAAAATCACCAATTTAAAAATAAAATAAACTAAACCTCATCTTCGAGAATAAAATCAAACACCATTTTATTCCTTGAAGAAAAATAAATCACAAAACAATTATACTTGAGTGATATATTGAATATATTAATTCAAAAGAAATAAATTGGAAAAATCCAATAGAAATTGTGAAATGCTTAGAAAATAATAGTTCTCACTTAGAAATCATTAAGTAAATAATTCTTCTTCAACACTAAAAATGCTTAAATAAATTATGAATTGAAAATAAAAGAATTATAAACACCATGCTCTCACCACATAAAAATAAATAACTCTTTACTTTAATAATATGGAAAAAAGAACCTATGTTAGTAAAATAAAATCAACCAAGATGTTTTACCTTAAACTGATAATTGTCACAAGTAAAAAGAAAATGAAATAAAAAGGACCTCCTAAAAGATTCTCTTCAAAAAATATTATTTTTGCTAAATAAAGAAAGTTAAAATAAACTACCTTTGTAAAAACCCTAAACCACTTAATAAAAAGAAAAAAGTCTAATTCAAACCCTGAACTTGTAGAGGTTCGGTGATTTGGACCCTGAACCTATTGTTTGTACCCTGAACTATTGAATCCCGATCTAAAATAAACCCTAGACCTATTTGACCCAATTGACTGGTGCCACATAGGCGAACTTTTACAGAAGAACCAAACAAAATTGTCTATTCTAGTTGTGTAGTCCCTAACCTCACGTTGTTCTCTCTCTGAATTTAGGCCATAGGTCCGCATCGTCTTGACCAGTGCAGCCTTGCACATCCCCACGTTTCTTCTTTATGTCTAGGCGGTGCATCATCTAACAGGGAGGCAATCAAACAAGGGAGCCGCGCACCTCTTTTTCCTCTTCGGTTGCCGGTAGATATAGATAGCTCAAGCACCTCCGTGCGGCAGAGTAACTCAAATAAATTAAAATTACGCTGAATCTCTTAAATTAGGCCACAGTTTCGCTACCAATCCATTAGTCTATGAATCTCTTGGATTGGCAATATTTTTTACCAAAAAATCCACTACGGCGGCAGTGATTTAGCTCGTGGAGGCTGGCAGTGCCTGAAGCTGCGACATGGTCACGACCGCAGCATCCCTACGCCCTCGTCCCGCAATTGCCATCTGCCGCCGCAGTCGCCCCGCGGTGCGTCGGCCGCTCCCTTCGCTTCAGCCATGGCGGCGCTCCTCCCATGGCCCGACCATGCTGCCATCCACGACAGCCCGTCCCTCACCCCGATGGCTCCTGCCTTATCTACGTCTCCACGACGCTCCCGCTCGGCTGCCCCGCGCCGTCCGTAGTCGCCACCGCCGTGCTATGCGTCGCCCACTCCCTCCGCTTCAGCCATGGCAGCGATCCTCCCCTGGTCCGACCTCGCTGCCCTGCACGACCACCCGACCCTGACCTGTGGCGGCTTCCTGCCTCGTCTACATCGCCACGGCGCTCCGTGCTACCGCCCCTGGCCGGAGTTGGCTCCAAAAGCTCATGGAATCGTTCGCTCGGTTTCTACTGTGACAGCTCCACTGAGCTCCACCCGACCACATGTGTGTCTTCTCTCTATTTCTGGAAGTTTTACAAATTAACCAAAACTAGGGAAAGAAATTAGTGGAAGAAAATGAATATGACATGTAGGCCCACTGTCAGTGAGTGTGGCATGTACTCTCGGCCGAGATCTTTGCTTTCCTAGTGTACCAAAGAGCTCCAGGGTTCAATTTAGACTGGGATCCAATACTTTCGGGATTTTGACTTCAGGATTCAAACCGTCGAACCTCTACGACTTCGGATTGAAAATATACTTTTTCCTAAAGTAAGGCCAAAGTAATAATCCACTACCACTTACAAATAATCATGCCATAACTTATTCCAAATGAATGTGCTATAGAACTTTTATTAAGATTATTGAATGCCTAAATCTGCTTTATTGGGTGAAGTAAACTTAAACCTAAATCATATCACTAAGAAATCACAAATCAAACCCTAAGACAACATGTAAACAAAATCAATAGAGAATTAGTACCGAGAGATTAGAACGCTTGTATTTCATATATTATGCATCCCCGGCATCTTGATATTTTCAGACATTAGTCCTTACCAGACTGATGATGCTACTCATCAACTTGGATCTTATGATGGTAAAAGAGGCTGATTGCATGACCTCCAATCAGAAGGCAAGTTCCTCTTGCATTATCTTGTGAGACCAAGCTTGCATACCATTTGCAAATGCAATCTTGCATGTCCTTTGAATTATTTTACAAAAACCTTTTCAAAAACTATATCACCTACATTAAAAGTAAAAGATTGTTTTTATAAATAAAATATGAAATGGTGGGCAATGGATTCATGGTTAAGATACATGGTTGAGAAGCCATGTGGTGGAGATTCCATTGTACCTGGAAAGTTAGGACTTAACAACTAATATAGTCAGTGATTCTTGCGCTATATAAACCATGCTAACCATAGATCCTAGAATGGGACGGGCAAGTCATCTAGAGCATCTTCCTTTCATTTTTCCTCTTATGATTAGTCGTGTCGTTGTTACTTGTGGGGAATAACAATGGGTGGGAGCCCGTGACGTCCATATCATGTGTACCAGGATAACGACCAAGTATATTGGAAGGGAGGGTAATGGAGCGTAAGTATCTTGACCGAAACTCGTTACAAAGGGTGGGCAGCAGGGTTATGGAGAGGCTAGTAATTGGCTTGGATCTTGAATGAGCCTCGAACCAAGGAAGTTTGAATGGGAAGGCATACCCTTTATGCTCTCAGGTTTTAGATCGTTTGTGGGTAAAGTAGCGCACCTCTAGAGAGTGTATAAACGTGTGATGATACTCCTTGTTCTAGGAAAGAACTGCAAACGTCTTGTGGAATGGAACTCCATGAAGATCTTTACAACCCGTGAAGACTAACATACATAGATTTTTTATAAACTAAAATTACCTTTTCTAAAAACCCGATTTCGAAAACCCGCACAAGCCTAGGATCTTGGATCCATGGCTGTCGTCGGATTGAAGACAAGTACGCCATGAGGGGATCCTCGAGGCGTGCGGAAGAGAGGGGTGTGAGACGTACGGTGTTCTGGGACGGTGAGCACACAAGTTTACCCAGATTCGAATCCGCCGGCTTTGGACGGATCCTACTCCTGCTAGCAATCCAGTAATACGGCAGAGCCGGAATATGGGTTACAATGGTTTCGCCTATGCGAGTTGAGGCTCTAAAGTATTGGGTGTGCCCTAAAGGCTCTCCCTAGGATGGCTTATATAGATATCCGGCCTAGGGTTTACAAGAGAGATCTATCCGGCTACGACTAAGAGTCGGTTATAGATTACATCTTGAACTACAAGTAACATTATGGGCCTAAGTCGGTAAGTCTTCTGGGCCTTCTGGTAGCCGGATTGGACTCTGTCTTTCTCCCTGACTGGGCCGCTCGTGAAGCAAGGCTCTAACCCGAAGTGGGCCACCCTGGTCAGTGAGGAACTGTGAGGATACCCGAAAAGTATATCCCCAACACAGCCCCCGGAGGCCTCCAAGATCCAAAGTCGGATTTATCATCGTCTAGCTTGATCTTCGGCTTGCAGAATCTTGAAGGGTTCCTGAAACTTCACAACAAAAAATACGACCCGGGTCTTAAAAATAAGTCGGACCTATCAACAGGTTACTCAGATTTTCTAGTTTGATTTCAAACTAAGCCAGAACTTGGTTTCTAACGCACCTGACACAAGTCATGGTCAAGTCACGCCAGCTGACAGGCATGCCGTCAGCACGACCGTTGGTGGGTCCGTGGTCCACGGAACCGAGGCGCCGTTTCAATGCGTGCGTGGAGATCAAGGCGACGCAATCATCGCGTGGGTCCTTCCCAGTTCCTTCCACGACGCGTGGTGGTTACACTGTAGCATTTGCACGAATCTTGGCGCAGTTAGGTGGATATAAGGGGTTAGGATTTTCTCCTTCTCCTTCCACCAGTCCTTTGCCTTTTCCTCTCCTCCCAATCTCCCTGCGCGCATAGAGCTCCCCCGTTCCTCCCCCACAGAACTCCCAGTGCTGCCCCTTTTAGGTCATCTTCTCGCCGGAGAAATGGCTTCATCTTCTTCCTCCGGCTTGGCGGCAGCGACGACGGCGGCGACGGTGGAAGCGGTGGCAGAGAAAGAGAGCTTCCGTGGGATCTAGATCCCTGCGCTCTCAACGAGGAGGGCCTCAAGAACATGGAGAAGGAAGGGCTTCTCACCGCCGGCAACTGGCGGAGCGGCTTCAAGGAAACCGTCCCCAATCCGTGCGACGGCGAACGGGTCCACTTCGGCACCCACCTCGATAGAGGTTTGTCGTTTCCTCCCTCGGAGTTCTTCTCCGAGGTGATTGATCATTACGGAGTTCAACTCCATAACTTTCCTCCCAACTCTCCCTTAGAGATGAGCGCATATGCTTCGTTGTGTGAGGGCTTTCTCGGCATTAGGCCGAGTTTGACTCTTTTTCGGTACTATTTTCATGTCCGGAGAAACTCCATCACCGCCTGTGTTCCTTACATCACTGGCACTATTAGTTTTTCGCTTAGACGAGAGCGTGCATATCCCAAAATTCTAGCTAGTGACTCGGTCAAACTATGGCCAGCCACGTTTTTCTATCATAAGGATATTCCGGCTCCCGGCAAAGCCACTGCTTTGCTGGCTTTTGTTGACGGAGCTGCCACGGCCCAACCTTCTTGGTAAGAGGCTGCTCTGGCTCTCACGGACGATTTGATCCTTGCTAAGAGGCGGATCGAATATTTGATCAAACACAAGGGTCTGAAGGGATCCGACTTGGTCCAATGCTGGGTCTCACGTCGGATCTAGCCCCTTCAGTACCATGGGGATCGACTGATGCATTCCATCACCTCATCCAAGAAAGATTCCCTCCGCATCAGCCCCAAATCCTACACCACACAGGCTATATAAGCCAGATCAAATGGCTGATCAAGGAGCGGATCGAGAGGAGAATCCCGAAGGTTTCTCTGGATATGCACACGGCGGAAAACCCCGTGGTGCCGGTAAGTTTCGAACAATACACCTTTTATGTGTTTCAATCTTCGAGTTATTCTGCAATACTGATATGTTTTCTTCTTTTTAGCTTGCTAACCACCCCGAGTCGGAATTTGCTCCGCTCGAAGGATATCCTCCTGAGTTTTCTCAAAAGACAGAGATGGTCCCATTGCCGGACCTTGCGCTCAAGAAGCGCAAAGCGCTGACAGTGGATGTTGGCACAAAGGAGGTGCCTGTTGTGAAGAGCTAACTTTCAATCACAACTTCCGCCTTTGTACTTACTCAAATGTATTTCCGAGACGTAACGTTTCCGACTTTACTTCGTTCTCAGAGCAAAGCCGCTCATCAAGGGCAAGGGGAAAGGGATTTCTTCAAAGCCCCTGCGACAGACAAAGCTTACCATAGCTTCTCCTGCCGTGGCTCCTCCGACTCCTTCCCCTCAACCTTCCGCAACCCCCACAGCACGTCGTAGTGGTGCTTCGAGTCTCGGTTTTAGGCCTTGTAGGATTAAACCATTTGCTCTTTTGACTTGTCAGTTAGCTTGTGGATGTGCGACTGGCGCAATGTCAAGCCGGATATTTTGCTCGTTGCAAAATTCAGCCAATTCTCCCATAGAGAAGTCACTCCCGTTGTCCTTGATAATGCTATGCGGATAACCATACCGGATTATAACATCCTCGAAAAATCTTTTGGCTGTTGCTCCATCACAACTAGTGACAGGTTTAGCCTCAATCCATTTGGTGAATTTATCCACCATCACTAAGAGGTGAGTAAATCCACTTGGAGTTCGTTTAAATGGTCCTACCATATCAACCCCCCAGACCGCAAAGGGCCATGTTATAGGTATTGTTCGCAGCTGATAAGCCGGAACATGAGCTTGCTTGGCGTACTTTTGGCAGCCTTTGCACGTCTTGACTAATCGTTCGACATCTGCCTAAACTGTAAGCCAGAAAAATCCGTGTCTAAAAGCTTTTGCTACCAAAGATTTGGCTGCAGCGTGGTGACCACACTCGCCTTCGTGGATTTCTCTCAAGATTTCCACTCCTTCTTCCGGAGATACACAGCGTTGAAAAACCCCAGAAACACTCTGTTTATGGAGCTCACCTTTAACAATAGTATAGGATTTTGCTCGTCGAATAATCTGCCGGCTCAGCACCTCTTCTTCGGGTAATTTGCTATCTACCAAATAATCGAGGTAGGGTTGAGTCTAGCTGGGAATGACAGCCAGAACTGCTATCAAAGGTGAGTCGGATTTGGTCGGATATTCCTCATCTACTCCCTTTATTGAGGGAACTTTGAGGTGCTCTAAAAAAGCGCCATCCGGGACCTCTTTCCGCGCAGAACCTATCCGAGATAGTGTGTCTGCTTCCTCATTTTCTGCTCGAGGGATGTGTTGAACTTCGAGCCCTTCGAACGATTTAGATAGATCATCCACGACAGCTTTATACGCTTCCATGTGTTTATTTGCATTACAAATATCCGACACTTGTTGAGCAACAGGATCCGAATCTCCATAACACATCAAACGTCGGAATCTAATATCCTTAGCAATCCGGATTCCATGCAGCAGTGCTTCATACTCGGCAATATTGTTTGTCGCTGTGAAGTGGATCTGCAACACGTATAAAAGTTTGTCTCCTTGGGGTGATTTGAGTACCACGCCAGCCCCCGAGCCCCCTCGAGCCTTAGACCCATCGAAAAGAGGGTCCAATATTCCGACTCAGGGAGGATCATGTTCTCCTTCGTCTCTGTCCAAACAGCGACAAAGTTAGCAAGGATCTGGGATTTGATTGCTGTCCGAGGTTTATACTTAATATCGAAAGCTGAAAGCTCTATGCCCCATTTGGTGACGCGTCCTGTGGCGTCACTGTTGTTGATTATATCTTTCATGGAAGCTGTGCTCACCACGGTAATTGGATGCTCCTGAAAGTAGTGTTGTAACTTACGGGATGCTAGAAAAATACCGTAAGCCAACTTTTGATAGTGCGGATACCGCTGTTTTGATTCCGTCAGGACCTCGCTGACAAAGTAAGTCAGACGCTACACCAGGTGTTCCTGATTTTCCTGAAACACCTACATATTTAGAACTTGCTGAGTATGTTGCACTCAATCTATCTTCTTATCCCTTGCTAGACTGTGGTAAGTAATTAATGATATCCCAAACCAAGAAGACGACAAAGGAGGACAACTACGGAGAACCAAGGAGCAAAGTAGTCAACGATGTCAAATACTTCAAAGGGAGACAGTAGAGCTCAACATAAACATTGATGGGATCCAATTCCCATGAATAGGAACTAAACACTTAAAATTTGCTACTAGAGCAAATAGACAGGCTTTAGACAACGGGATAGGTAGATCTACTCCTAGACTAGAATACAAGTTGTTTCTTCTAGATTTAGGCTTGAAGAGGAACTTACCTAGAGAGATCATTGTGTCATGGAAGTTCCGAGGATCTTCTATGAATATCTATGATATGAATAATATAGTTATACCTTGGACCTACGGTATTTCTATTGTACTACTCTGGTAGGTGTAATTTTCATGAAACGATGTTCTATGAGTGTTATGCCAATGAACCGTGCTCTACAACATTAAGTGGAGCGCAAGGTCACCACAAAGATGTCGCCCACCTATAGCACGTAGTGCTCAACGAAGGGCACCCATCCGGTTTAGAGGTGGTCATACCCGCTGTTGTCAATGTATGTCTCCACGTCCCAAATGGGCTAGTTGCCACTAGCCTCACGAAGTAGCATCACATGAGGAAGACGCCGTCGAACTCACTGACAAAGATATCAGGAAGCTTCACCCACGTGGTAAAGTTAGTCTACAGGATGATGAGGAAATCAAAGCCCGCCAAATCAGCCAGATACTCCTCGAGCGAACCAGAAGGGGAGGGTAATTGAATGAGGCAGCACTCGCACCCATGGCCTTTGCCATGGCCATGATCACGCCCTCGTCCCCATCCGTGGCCACCCTATGGTATGGCGGCCTTCCGTTCCACAGGAAGCTGGGATGCCTATCCTCACCCTCGACCATGGCCATGCTCATGTTGTCGCCGTCTTCCTTTCCCCGGTGCATCCGGAAGAACCTCTGTAGGCGGCGTCAGCGCTAGGGGCGAGGCTTCCTTGACGAGAGCCTCCACGCCGTCCAGATCGCTCCTGAGCTATGGCCTCCATGGAAAGAGGAGGGACGTGGCTACACTCACCCCAGGCCGCGTTGGTGTGCTCTCCATGCTTCCTTCACTGGAGTTTCCTAGCGGCTTGGTGAGCAGAGAAGTACGCTGATAATCCCCAAGTACAAGGAATCACTGTAGTACAATTCGATAGGTATTTGAGTGTCGAACCCATGATGAGCTGAAGGTAAACTATCATACTTTTAATTCTAACTAGAAAACTATAAAGTGCTAAAAAATAAATCTAGTGCAAGTAAAGTAAAACCAAGTAAAGTAAAAAAGCATGTAACTCAAGGGAGCAAGTGTTTCTGATAAATTGTTATTTCATTCATTTGGTTGTCACAATAAGTGAAGCACAAATCATATGCATGAGTTAATTAAGGTATGTGCATCCACATCTCTCCCATCTACCTACACTTGGTGCTTTCAAACACCTCATGACATGGGTAAACAAGACATTAAGAACCAAGAACATGATGATCAAAGACAAGCCTAACCATCGTGGAAGATATAAAATAAAGTTTAATGTTTCTTCTAAAGAGGAGCCATAAATAGGTACAACCATTTACATGCACAATTACACCCCTAGTGATTGATCCTAAGGCCACTTTCATGAACAAGAAAAGGAGTTATTAAGACATAAAGTCCAACCACCGTTATAAGTTTTAAGGCCCCCTTAATTTAGCCTCCCATCATATTAACCATGAATTAATATAGCATGCATATAAGACTCGAGATCATGTTTTTGTCGCTCACCATCTCTCCGCCTAGCTACATATAACAGAGACAACCTTATGCATCTCTAAAGATATGTGTGCACTCATATGTCAGTATATAAGACCATCATAGAAGATAACCAACTTGTATGCAACCATCAATGAACTATTTCACAATTACCATAAACACATCACTACTCAAACTTAGACATAGACACAATGAATCATGGGAAAACAATAGATTGCATCATACATCATGTTTGCCAAGAGATTGCAAGAGGGAGATGGAGAGGATGTTGATGTATATGTTGATGATGATCATGCCCGGGGGGGGGGGGGGGGGGGGGGGGGGTTAGAGGCAACTAGAGGAGATTCCTGCAGCGGTCCCTCTTCCGATCTCCACCGACGGTAGACTTTTGTTCTATTTTTGTGTTTTCGGTCTCTGCCTCCGTATGTCGCAAGATCGCGTCAGGGACCCTTTTATAGAGGGTTTTAGGGAAAACAAAGAGATACGCGGTGGAATCGATGACATCCGAGGCTCGAGGCCCTAGATGGACCAAGTGACATGTCCAGGGGTGGGACTGTGCCACCTGGGCCATCCTGGACCTCGTGGCTCCCCTCTGCTGCTCCAAAAGCCCATGGTATTCTCCTTCGATAGGATTTTTCAGAAAAATCCTAGTCCACTTTGAATCTGTATCGGTCCCTGAAACATAAAATACGAAAAATAGGGTTTTCTTCCCTATAGGGTTATAAACAAAATAAAGGGGATCATTGGGAAATTCACATAAATCAATGCAATATATGTTTATAACAGTACATAACATTCAAATATGTTGGAATATGATGGAATAAGTGATATAAACTACAAAGTTCATGTATGTATTTTACATGCATCAACATCCCCAAGCTTAACTCATGCTCATCCTCGAGCATGGAAGTGATCAAACTAAACATGGACTTTAGAGTTTGCTCTTTATAAAAACATTGCAAGTCATGACCATTGCTACACAAAGTTATATAGTTCATAATAAAAACAACAATAACAAGTAATCATAATATAGTGTTTCAATGGCATCTACTTCGTGAATGTAGAACAATAAGTAAAGCTTACAAAATAATAGATGGAAAAAGTACTATGGACAATTATGCAAACTTGAAGAATGTGCAAACTTATGCAAAGAGAAATTGTTACTATGTTGGTATTTAGAATATAATATTTTCTTTTGTGAGACTTTTTCTCTTGACTTAGAAAGAAGTAGAAAGTAAGTAGGAAAATACACACGCTAAATCTTTAAAGTAAACTTAAAAAATTAAAGATAAAGTGAAAAATAAACAGTAGAATGGAGGAACATCCAACGGTTGGCAATATTGGGATTTGCTAGTCTTGATCCAACGATCAATATTCAAAGTTATTCGTACACTATATAGTGCGGTATAGTATAGGATAAGCTTACAAAAATAGCTTTTTTAGAACCCTCACAACCTTTTTCTTAGCATCATAGATCCAAATATTACATTGACATTGATGATTAGCCAAACTGTAAACAGAGTACTACCCAACCTCATACGGAGTACAATTCTTAACGACTTCTAGGGGGACTCCGTGGTTTTCTTGGGTGACTTGGCAGCATCCTCCAGGGGTAACTTGGTTGCGTCCTCCGTGGTCCCGTCGCTATCACCGAGCAGCAACTTGTGGATGTTGGGAAGCACGCGGCCATGCGCGATGGTGATGTTAGCCAACAGCTTATTGAGCTCCTCGTCGCGCATGACGTTGAGCATCACATGCCTCAGGATGATGCGGATCTTCTTGCTGTCCTTGGCAGCTTACCCGGCGAGCTCTAGCACCTCAGCTATGAGGTACTCGAGAACGGCCGCGAGGTAGACGGGAGCCCTGAAGCCTACACGCTGGGAGTACCGACCGTCCTTGAGGTAGCACCTGATCTGGTCGACAGGGAAATGCGTCCCGGCCATGACGAACCTTGTCACATGCTTCTTCTTGTCGCTGCCTGGTGCAAGACTGTGACCTAGAGTGGCCAGAGCAGGTTTTGGAAGCTGACGACATGTCTTCTTTTTCTCCATGGTCTTGGTCACCGCCACCTGAATATTCTTCTTCTTCCCTCGGGGAGCTCCGGTCTTTGTAGTCATAGTTGCAAAGTCGTAAAGGAGCAGGAGAAATAAAAGGAATAAAGGTTAATCGTGGAGGGCCGGTGAAGATGCCTAGGTCCCTTTTATTAAAACTTTAACAACATATTTTTTACCGTCTTACTAGAAAATACCTAAATTGTTTTGTATTGAGATGATGTCCAATCTATTCTAGAGCCAAATCTGCGCCTCAGCCCCTTGGATGTCGAGATTTTTTTGAGTACTGTATAATATGGCCATGACCTTGGTCATTTTTCGGATATTTCATTGTTTTCTATGAATTTTTTTGAAACAGGGTTAGGTGTGTCGGCATGAAAATTCATACTCCCTCCGATTCTAATTAATGTTCTCAGATTTGTCTAGATTTGGATGTATCTAGTCATGGTTTAGTGGTAGATATATCCAAATCTAGAAAAATCTGAGAACACTAATTAGGATCGGAGGTAGTACAAAGAAGTTGTATCTTTCACAACAGTCGTTGGTTTTTAATATAGTGATTATGTGGGTACAATAATTATATAGGAATTTTTGACATATTTACAAGCAATATATCACGCACTTGAAGTTCAAATTTACCTACTTTGGTCACTATACAAAAAAGTCATTTATGAATGCAAAATTGGCTAGACAGCTTGAAAATTCATGAAACTTGTTAACCATAAAACATAGTTCATTTTGTGTGAAATTTAGTATGTGTTGTGCCTTGCACTTTGTACTTACTTAAAAAACTGTACTTACTTAAAAAACAATTATGTATGTCACTTCCAAAATTAATTGAAAATGTTTCTATATATGAAAATTTAAAAGTCCCATTAACAACATTGGTATGCCGTACCAATATACACCCATCTACTACTAGACATGGACACATTGATGTGGATAATAGCCATGACCTTGATTATTATTTAGCTTGAAACCCAAGTATGTTAAAGCTTATAAAAATCATGTTTATCATTTACGTAATAGGACACCATATGCAAGTTCTTAACTTTTTTTCTTCTTTTTTCTTCATTTTGTCCCAAATAAATGGGATGAGTGATGTGGATATGATATTGACACTGGTAGCTTGGTTTAAAATATGACCATATTGTGAAGCAAGTTTTTCAAAAGTTGTCAAAATCCATGTTTGTAGTTTTTGTTCAAACTAGCGCACACATGTAAGAGGACACTATGCGAAGATTTTCATTTTCATTTCCATTTAGTTTCTTTGATTTTTTTACAAAACTACTCCCTCCGAACCTACACACTAAAAGGGGTCTAGATACACACTTTTCACAAAGCTAAAACAACTTATATTTTGAAATAGAGGGAGTAGTTTAAAATTTTCGGAATACAACTTCATAGCAAGAAGTTAAACCTTTTCAAAACTCTTGGTGCTTAGAATATATATGTACTACCTTCGTTCTACAAAGTAAGACATATAAAAATTCTGAAAAGCTAAATAGTATCAAGTTTGATCAATATTATGGAAAAAGTATTACCATTAAAATTTCAACTATGTATCATTAGACACATTGAAATAAATATTTTCAAATAGTATGAAAATGCAGTTAAAATTATTTATATTTTCCTAGCATACAGTGAGTGCACTCTAACCCAAATTATGTATACGTATTTAATTACTACAAAATGAACTAAACTTATCACTCAAAAATTGAAAATTATTTTTTAAAAGTTGGGAACTCCCATTGGCAGCATTGTTTACCAAACCAAGATGCTTCCTACAACGAGATACAACACTACCATTTATTTTTCTTAATTGCACCCGCCTCTTTTTGGACGCCATTTTATTTTTCTCTCGGGCAGGCTTCTTCAGGAGAGGGCGGGAAGTGACCTCCTCATCACCATCATCGGCCTCTACCTCATCATCGTCCTTGGCCTCCTCCCCCTTGTCGTCGTCCTTGGCCTCATCGTCCGTCTCGTCGGAATTGCTCGACATTCATGGCAGCGTCCCTTCATAAAAGCACTATGAGTGGCTACTTCTTCATTAGAGGGCTGCGGTGGTAGCCATGGCCCGTCGACTGAGTCTAGACTTCTAGGTGGAGTGTTGTGGACGTTCGCATGTGTCAGGTCGATCAACGTGTTCTAGAGAGAGTTGTCATACGACATTTTGGAAGGAATCAACGAGAGATTGAGTTCTAAGGAATGGCAGGTTGGGTGTTCTTGGGTGAAAGGACGGGTGTGTATGGTTGCAATTTATAATGTTTATTTATAGTCGTGCTTGTATTAATTCCTCGAAAAGTATCCCCACATATTATAAGTAGATTATACCAGACTCGTCCCGTCAACAAAAAAGATTGTACTAGATCGGTGCTTTATTTTTCTTGGCCCAAGGATTTTAGGAGGCACCTGCTTTATTCAAAAATAAAGAGAATCATGCAGATCATACTGAATTACTCCGCAACCCCTACTCCCTCTGTTTAAAATTAAGTGCCTTTACATGCTTGTATACACTACTACTACACTCTACACAAAGTTGTGTCACCTAACTTGATTGATGGTGACATAATGCGGGCCCCATTGTTTTATGCCCCACTGCATGGTTATAGTACTAAGACTAAAAGTATAATCATGGTGTGAAAGCTTACATGAGAAGAAAGGAGAAATGGAGGATGGATGGTAAGAGGTGGCGAAGGAGAGAGAATATTTACTAGTAATACGTGTACTCCGTACTACAACGTGTTAGGAACCTATCATAATAACTTTGCTTCGGACATCGCACCACCTTTGAATCCTCTCGTGCTGCCTACATTTTACTCTCATCTCACAGTGTCTTCTCGCTCTTCAATTTTCTCCTCCATTTCGAGCCATATTCTTCCTATTTTCTCCGGTCCATATTAATGGTCTCAACTTTGTATACTAAAAGTACTGCTATATTAATGCATCCAGTCTAAATAGTAGTTAACTAAATACATACGAATATAATAGATAAAGTTGAGGCCATTAATATGGACCAGAGGGAGTAGTAGTGCCACTACTTGATTTATAAAAAAACATTCCACTCACTTGGAAAATTGAGATTGTCTCTTTTCCTAATACTTATTGGAAACTCCACTTGGAAACATATTGTTTACCATGCCAAGATGCACCAATCTACCTAATTGGAAAATTATCATAAACTACACTGTTGGATATGGTCATGACCTTGGTCTTTCGGCTTGAAACCTGTTCACATACATGCTAGGCCAATTTTGTGAGGCGGATTTTTTCAAAGTTGTCAAAACTCATGTTTATCATTTTTCGTGGTAGGTAATACATGCAAAAGGACGTCATGCGTAAGTCTTTATTTCTAGGTTTTTTTTAATTTTCTTCTATTATTTTCAAAACAGGATCAACACTGTAGGCACACAAATTATTAGCAAGAATTTGAATCTTTCAAAACTCTCGATCATTCTCGTATATTGATTGCCGAGTGGGTATAGTACCTTTAAAGGCCTTATGTAAAATCTTAATATCAATCTACCGCTTACTTGTACGTTAAATTAATTTGATCTAGATTTCATAAATCGATATAAAGCCATTTAAGTGTCAAAGTTAGATAGGACGTATGATCAACTACGTCTGGAAACCTGGACTTGTGGTGTTCCGAACCATGTTATTTGGACTTTCTTTATAGAAAAACCATCACCGTCATCACTAGGGAAATTGAATGTATTTTTTTCCTATTTATTGGAAACTCCCACATACAATAATGCTTACTATGCCAAGATGCACCCTCGACCAAATTAGTGTAGGAACTTTATCAGATTGTAAACTACGATTTCGATATGGCCATGACGACCTTGGACTTTCGGGTTGAAACCTAATAATGACCATACATGGTAGGATAATATTGCAAAGCTATTTTTCCAAAGCTTGTCAAATCAAATGGTTACAGTATTGATGGCATGTAGTGCATGCGACATGATTGGACGTCATGCGTAAATCTTTTATTTTTCTTTTTTTCTTTTTTTCATATAATCACTATAAAAACGGGTTCAAAATTGTCAAGATGTAAAATCTTAGCGAGAAATCGAGCATATCATCAAACCTCTTGGTGGTTTCTGATATATTAATTAACTGCTGATGGGTACCTCAGAAATATTCTCGTAGAACTTTCCAAGCAACCTACAATTTACTTATAGATTAAATTTGACCTATTTTCGATAAATTGACATAAATTCATTCAAGTAGGCGGAGTTAGATAAGAAGTTTCAAACTCATAAAACATGAAAATCGTAAGTACAACATGTTGGTCCACTATATATGTCTAAAAACTTGGCTTATGGCATTGAGATCCATATTCTTCGGATGTTATTTATAGAAAATAAAAATCTCGTCATCACTCAGAAATTTGAGAATATGTTTTTTCCTGATATTTGGAAACTCACCCCGACTACAAGAAGATGCACCCATCTACCTTCAAAAATAAATTTAATTCAGGAAAAATCTATCGCGCTTACCTGTAGCTAAAATTTGACCTAACTTAGTTAAATCATCATAAATTCACCTTAAGTTAGTTAGGAAGCTTGAAAAATCTACTAGTACTAAAAACTTAGGAATTATAAGAAAGCATGGTCCACTTTGTTTGATAATTTAGGTGGTGGAATTTTCTTTTATCTAGGGTAGGTCCTATAGGAGCGAGGTGCTTCAGTTAACACGGTCGGTGGAAGTACAAGTTAAATTAAGGACCTCATAAAAGTAATATTAAATCCAAGTCCATAGATTTAGCACAAGGACCATGAAATTAAGCAAGGAAAAGCGGTCGGGTCCAGCTCCTTCTCCACCAAGCAGTTGAGAGTTATACTCTTCGTACTAGTACTACTTGCTTAACAAAAGAAAAAATGGCTTGTGGCATTCCGAACCATATTATTCGGACTTTCTTAACAGAAAAAACATCACTATCATCACTAGGAAAATTGAATCAATTTTCCTTTATTTTCTTCTACTGTTTTAAAAACAGGGTCAACTTTGTCGGCATGAAAATTATTAGCAAGAAGCTGAATCTTTCAAAACTCTCGGTCGTTCTCATATATTTATTGCTTGGTGGGAGTACCTTCAAAGGCCTTATGTAATTTTTTCAAGAGCAATATCTCTACCACTTATTACTTGTACTTAAATTTAATTTGACCTAGCTAGCTTCTATAAATCGACATAAATTCATTTAAGCGAGCGGAGTTAGATAGGAAGCATGTTTCACTATGTCCGAAAAGATGAGCTTGTTGTATTTTGAACCATATCCTTTGGACTTTCTTTATAGAAAAACACCATCGTCATCACAAGGGAAATTGAATGTATCCCATGGGCAACAATGCTTACTAATACACCCAGATGCACCCATCTACCAAATTAGTGTTGGGAACTTTATCATATCATAAACTAGGATGTCGATATGGCCATGACGACCTTGGTTGTTTGGGTCGCAACCCAACAATATATATACTAGTCTATAAGCACGTGCAATGCATGTCTTAACATTATAGATAGATTTTGTTAATGGTAAATACGGAAAGTGTATTTGAATCCCAAGCTCCTTTGCTCTATTTATTAAAATAACAAAAACATATTTACAAGTTTTTTAATGAATATAGTTCTAGTCGTAATCAAGGTTGTATTCTACAAGTATGCAAAATCGCAACACGAAATTATTTTTATTGGGGGCTACATAAGAACCACAAAATCGGATAAAGTTTTGTATTTGAAAAATACATGGACAGATCCAGACTTTTGTTATTTTTTTTGTATCTCAGAATACAAAGAATTTAAAATTGATACAATGCACTTCGTGAGAAAATCATTAACTACTCTCTCTGTTTCAAAATATAAAATAGTTTAGCCTTTTTGAAACCCATTTATCTAAACGACTTTTAGTGTGCAGGTTTGGAACAAAATGGGTCAATCTGTACACTAAAATGTGTCTAGATACATGTGTTTTATAGAAAAGCTAAATCATCATATATTTTGAAATGAAGGGAGTACATCTGGGTATGTCTAAAAAACTCATAAATATGATTTTTGATTTTTAAAGGTGCTTTGGAGTAAAAAATCTATAAATTGCGCACATGATATAGATTCGGGGACAAATAATATTATCAATATCCAATGCGGAAAGGATTATAAAAGTAGAAAATTAGTAACAAATTCCATTGTCCTGTGGTTCGGTGATAGAGAGAGAAAATTGAAAAATGAATACATATGTGCACCTGGTGGGATCCGTATAATTAGTTGTTTAATCTACCCATTTAGCCCTTGGTCCTCCTGCCAGATCATATCCCTTATGAACATGACTCACATGCATTAGCCTCTTTTTCAGAGAGGTTTACGCGAATAAGTGAGACGGTTTTAGAACATCAAAAGACAATAATGGTGTACTATTCATAGCGACTCCCATTGTTTACAACCGTTGGATTTAGAAGACCATGGGCCGAAATTGATGTGTAAGGCCCAATTCAAAACTGACACATTATATAGTGGGGTATAAATACCTAGAACTTGAAAAATTGGTAACATGGTCTAGAGAAACGATGGAGACGATTCAAGAATGATGGAGAAGTGTGTTTTGAGGTTTGTGCATAGTATTCATTGCGCTAAAGACTATCCGACGGTTGGAAATATTGGGATTCACGAGTCTTGATCAAATGGTCAATATTCAAAGTTATTCGTACACTCTATAGTGGTAAGATAAGATAAGAAGTTGCACGTTCCCTGGACGTGAGACTCAGATAATAGAAGTAGGCACATCATCACTATATAAAATTATAATAGGTAAAGCTTAAAAATGATTATAATTTTGAGCCACGCTTATAAAGTATTGAGTGTATATTTGGTGCTTGTACTTTATAATATGTATAAATCAAACATTATTAGCTACCCAATAGTCAAAAAATTGGTAACATGATCTAGAGGAATGATGGAGAATATTCTAGAATAGTGCATAAGTGTGTTTTGAGGTTTGTCCATACTATTGTTGATTGTGCTAGACACTATTAATAGAATCTTCTAGATGCTAGAATGGAAAAGACGATCCAAGGGTTAGAAAATCTTGGGATTTGGTAGTCTTGATACAACGGTCATGTTCAAAGTTATTTCTTCATGATATAGGTGGTAAGGTAAGATAAGATAACATAAGATAAGATGAAGATAAGATAAGAAGTACTATTGGAATGTCCGATATTTTGAATAACCTTCCCTCCCGATGTGTGGGAATCAAGTGCAAATTTTGAAACTGGAAAAGTTTGAATTGCTATGTACTGCCTTTTGCTGCCAAGGACCAAAGGGGTTTCCTTCTTATGTACTCCTCCACACCAACGCAGCTGGCAAACACACCCGAGGCACATACATAGATCATCCGTACAAGGGCACACATGCGTAGCGCCACCAGTGGATAAGGGAGAGATCAGCCAGACCAGTGCGCACGGGGTTGTGGAGGAGAGATGGAGGAGAATGGATGGTGAGAGGTAGCGATGGAGAGAGAAAACACTCAATTTGGTTTGAGTGCATAGGTCCTGAAATTTACTAATAGTTGAGTGTACTACACTGTAAGGCCATAGGAGTACCTCGTGTCAGGAACCCATAATAACTTTTCTCTAACATCGAACCGCCTTCAACTCCTCTTCATTGCTACCCTCTTCCCTTGCCTACATTTTATTCTCTAACCTCACAGTCTCTTCTCTCGATTTTTGGTTTCCCCCAACATTTTGAGCCATATTGTTCCTAGTAGTACTACTATACTTGATTCATAGAAAAATCATTCCTCTCGCTTGGAAATTGAAATTGTCTCTTTTCCTAATACTTGTTGGAAACTCCCCTTGGCAACATATTGTTTACTATGCTAAGATGCACCAATCTAACTAATATGGAAAAATTATCATAAACTACGAGGTTGTACATTGGTCTTTCGTCTTGAAACCTATTCACATAAATGCTAGGCCAATTTTGTGAGGTGGGTTTTTCTAAAGTTATCAAAACTCATGTTTATCATTTTTCATGGCAGGTAATACACGCAAAAGGACGCCATGCATCAGTCTTTGTTTCTAGGATTATTCTTTAGTTTCTTCTATTATTTTCAAAACAGGGTGAACACTGCAGGCACACAAATTATTTGCAAGAATTTGAATTTTCCAAAACTCCCGGTCATTCTCGTATATTAATTGTCTGGCAGGTATAGTACCTTCAAAGGCCTTATGTAAAATCTTAAGAGCAATCTACCACTTACTTGTACTTTAAATAAATTTGACCTAGTTTCCATAAATGGATGTAAAGCCATTTAAGTGCCGAAGTTATATAGGAATCATGATCCACTATGTATGGAAACATGGGCTTGTGGCCTTCCGAACCATATTATTCGGACTTTCTTTACAGAAAAAACATCACCGTCGTCACTAGGGAAATTGAATGTATTTTTTCCTAATTGTTGGAAACTCCCACAGGCAATAATGCTTACTATGCCAAGATGCACCAATCTACCAATTTAGTGTGGTAACTTTATCAGATCATAAACTATGATGTTGATATGTCCATAACAACCTTGGTCGTTTGGGTTGAAACCCAATAATGTCCATACATGTGGTAGTGCAAATTTGATCTAGTTTTGATAAATCGACATAAAGTCATTCAAGTGTGCGGAGTTAGCTAGGAAGCTTGAAACTCATAAAACATGGGAATCGAGTACAACATGTTGGTCCACTATATATGTCTAAAAACTTGAATTATGGCATTGAGATCCATATTGTTTGGAAGCTCTTTATAGAAAAGAATAATCTCGTCGTCACTCGGAAAATTTAGAATATGTTCTTTCTGGATAGTTGGATCCTCACACCGGCGTCATTGTTTACTACAAGAAGATGTACCCATCTACTTACAAAGAGACATTTAATTCAAGAGCAATCTATCGTGCTTACTTCTACCTAAAGTTTGACCTAATTTAGTTAAATCGTCATAAAGTCACTGTAGTGTGTGAAGTTAGCTAGGAAGCTTGAAAAATCATAGTAGTACTATAAATTTGGGAATTGTAAGAAATCATGGTCCACTTTCTCTGGTAATTTGGGTGGTGCCTATTTCTTTTATCTAGGCTAGGTCCCATAGGAGCAAGGTGCTTCAGCTACAACGGTCGGTGGAAGTACAAGTTACATCAAGGACCAGATAAAAATGAAAATTACATCCAAGTCCATACATTTAGCTCAGAGACCATGAAATTAAGCAAGGAAAAGCAGTCGGGTCCAGCTCCTTCTCCACCAAGCAGTTGAGAGTCATACTCTTTGTACTAGTACTACTTTCTTAACAAAAGAAAACATGGCTCGTGGCATTCCGAACCATATTATTCGGACTTTTTTACATAAACAACATCACTATCGTCACTAGGAAAATTGAATCCATTTTCCTTTATTTTCTTCTACTGTTTTAAAAAGAGGGTCAAATTTGTTGACATGCAAATTATTAGCAAAAAGTTAAATCTTTCAGAACTCTCGGTTTTTCTCATATATTGATTGTCTGGTGGGGGTACCTTCAAAGGCCTTCTGTAATTTTTCAAGAGCAATATTTCTACCATTTATTACTTGTATTTCAAATTAATTTTACCTAGCTAGCTTCGATAAATCAACAAAATTCATTTAAGCGAGCAGAGTTAGATAGGTAGCATGATCCACTATGTTTGAAAACATGGTCTTGTCGCATTCTGAACCATATCCTTCAGACTTTCTTTATAGAAAAACATCACCGTCATCACTAGGGAAATTGAATGTATCCCACGGGCAACAATGCTTACTAATACGCCAAGATGCACCCATTTACCAAATTAGTGTTGGGAACTTTATCAGATCGTAAACTATGATGTCGATATGGCCATGATGACCTTGGTTTTTCGGATCAAGACCCAACAATATATATATACTAGTCTATAAGCACGTGTAATGCACATCTTAACATTATAGATAGGTTTTTTTAATGGTAAAAGCGGAAAGTGTCTTTGACTCCCGAGCTCCATTACTCTATTTATTTAAAAAAATTAAAATCATATTTAGAAGTTTTAAAAAAATGAAAATAGTTCTAGACATAATCAAGGTTGTATTCTAGAAGTATGCAAAATCACAACACGAAATTCTTTTTATTGGGGGCTACATAAAAACCACAAAATCGGATAAAGTTTTGTATTTGAAAAATACATGGAGGGATCCAAACTTTTGTTTTTTTGTGTAGCTCGGAATACAAAGAAATTGAAATTGATACTTTGCACTTCGTGAGAAAATCATTAACTACTCCCTATGTTTCAAAATATAA
Source organism: Avena eriantha (assembly GCA_910589775.1). Taxonomy (NCBI): domain Eukaryota; kingdom Viridiplantae; phylum Streptophyta; class Magnoliopsida; order Poales; family Poaceae; genus Avena; species Avena eriantha. The sequence goes on from OU342743.1 coordinate 522,678,153, forward strand.
GATATTTTAGCCTTTTTTGAAACCCATTTATCTAAATGACTTTTAGTGTGTAGGTTTAGAACAAAATGGGTGAACTTATACACTAAAATGCGTCTAGATACATGTGTTTTAGAAAAAACCTAAATTATTCTATATTTTGAAATGAAGGGAGTACATCTGGGTATATTTAGAACAAACTCATAAATATGATTATCGATTTTTTGAAGGTGCTCTGGAGCCAAAAATCTACAAAATAGGATAGATGGTATAGATCCTAGGAAAATAATATTATCAATGTCCAATGCAGAAAGGATTATAAAAGTAGAAAATTAGTAATAAATGCCATTTTTCGGTGGTTCGGTGATACAAAGAGAAAACTGAAAAATAGACTACATATATGTGCCCGGTGGGATTTGTATAATTAGTTATTTAATCTACCCATTTATCCCTGGGTCCTCCTGTCGGGTCAACTTCCTTGTGATGAATACACGTTCGCTATGCTGCAACTTGGCCCACATGCATCAACCGCTTTTCTAGAGATGGGCTACGCGAATAAGTGAGACGGTTCTAGAACATCGAGAGACAACTCCAATGTACTATTCACAGTGAATCTCATTGATTTCAACCATTGGATTTAGAAGACCAAGGTCTGAAATTGATGCGTTAGGTCCAATTCAAAACTACCACATTATATAGTGGTATAGATACATATAGACACACAGACACTTGGTAGGACCATATTGCGAATCTGTTTTTTCATACATGGTTACCGTTTTCAGGGCACGTAGTGCACGCAACATGATAGGACAAATTCATAAATCTTTTTTATTTTCAGGTACAAAATCTTATCAAGAAGTTGAACCTATCGTCGAAACTCTCGGTGGTTTCTCATATATTAATTGATCGTCCGATGGGTTCATCTAAAAGAGGATTCATAAAACTTTCAAAGGAACCTACAACTTACTTGTAGTTCAAATTTGACCTAGGAAATTTTGATAAGTGGATATGAAGTCATCCAAGTGGGCGGAGTTATCTAGGAAGCTTGAAAACTCATAAAACATGGAAATCATAAGTAAAATATGTTGGTCCATTATATATGTCTGAAAACTTGGCTTGTGGTATTTAGAATCATATTCTTCAGAGTTTATTCATAGAAAACAACAGTTTGGCATAATCTCGGTAAATCGAGATAAAGTCATTTAAGCGTGCGAAGTTAGCTAGGAAGCTTGGATTTGTCTAGATTCCTATCTATTTGGACATGTTTTAGTGCTAGATACATCTTAATCTAGAAAAAACTAAGTCAATTAATTTGCATCGGAGGGAGTAATCAAAACTTGGAAACTATAAGAATGCATGGTCCATTTTGTATAAAAAATGGGGTGGCGGAATTTTCTTTTAACTAGCATAGGTCACGTAGGAGCGAGGTGCTTTAGTTAACACGGTTGGTAGAAGTACAAGTTACATCAAGGACCCAAAAAATAAATATTACATCCAAATCCATACATTTAGCACAAAAGACCCTGAAATTAGTTAAGTAAGGAAAATTAGTTGGGTCTAGATCCTTCTCTCTCCCAAGCAGTTGATCCATACTCTTCGACGAATACTACTTGCTTAACAAAATAAAATATTGCACTGCTCACTTTCACTAGAGCTTGATGATTAAGTGCATCGAATGCGAAAGTCCTTCACTTTTTTTGATTTTTCGTTATTTTATTTCAATGTTTTCAAAATAGGGTCGGCATGCAAGTTCTTAGAAAGGAACTGAATCTTTCAAAAATCTCGATGGTTTTTGCGCTAAATTGACATAAAGTTGTTTCGGTGGTCAAAACTAGCTACTCCCTCTGTTACAAAATAGATGTCGAAAGTTTGTCTAAATTTAGATGAATCTATCTACTAAATAGTGTCTAGGTACATGCAAATTTAGAAAATTTTGTGACATCTATTTTGAGATGGAGGGAGTAGAAAGCTTTCATAAATCTAGATAATCATTCTTAAACACATGTCCACATTTGTTTAAAAAATGGGGTGGTGGCTAGGGCTGGACATAAAGCTCGAAGCTCGGTGATTTTAATGAGCACTCGTCTGCTTGACTCGTTTGAGCATTCCTTGTTAACTTAACGAACTTAGCTAAGCAAAAAAATTGAACTAAGTTGAAGAGTTTCTTGAGCTACTCGTTAAGCTCGGTAACAATAAAGAGTTTAGAAAGTGTGTTCGCCAAATTTCATGTATGTCAGTTATTTATTGTGTATTTTTTAGCGTATGAGAGAACTCGTGGTTGGATGGTTATGAGGGAAGTGATACCCCTAACCCACCAGAGTTCAAACCCTAGGTTTGGCACTTTCGTGTCTCATAAAAGGCAAAATATTCTTCAGGGGGATGCGATGTTCCCATCAATAGCGAGGCACCTATAGTGACTTCGTCAAGCTCAAGACTCATCGGATCAGTCTCTAGACATAGTCTTTCAGAGGTGCTCATAGGGGTAGGGTGTGTGTGTGCATGTGTTCATAGAGGTGTGTGTGTGTACGCATTTGCGTTTTGTACTGGTTTTTTGCAAAAAAAAGGCATTCGGTTTATTTATTGAGTTTTGATCGGTTTTCCAAAAGTACATGTAATGCAAGTCAAACTAGGTCACTGATGTCTAGGGCCTATGGGCTCACTGCCGTGGGGCCCTGTTATCAGTGGTCCAGTTATTATATCCTATATCTAGTGAATGTGAGCACCAGTTGAAGGAAATATGTCCTGAGAGGCAATAATAAACTTGTTATTATGTATTCCTTGTATATGATAGATGTTTATTTTGCATGATATAATTGTATTGATAGGAAACGTCAATACATCTGTGTTTAATAAACAAAAAAGGGTTCCTAGTTATGCCTCTCTTATAGACTAGCTCGTTTATTAACAAGATGATCAGAGTTTCTTGATCATGGACATTGGATGTTGTTAATAACAAGATCACAACATATGTGAAATGATGTGATTAACATTCATCCGAAGTATAGCATTACGATCAAAGTCATTATGTTTATATTGTTATAACATCATACGAAGTAATATTAGTCCTTAGACCATGAGATCATGTTAATTGCTAACACCGGAAGAGTATCTTGATAACATCAAACGTCACACCATAACAGGTTGAATATAAAGGTGGGTTCAGTGCTACGAAGGTGTTATGTTGAGGCTCATGGATCAAGAGTGGAATTTGTCAATCCCGATGACGGATAGATATACTCTGGGCCCTCTCGGTGATATCACATTAAGATAGCTTGCAAGCAAGTGATGTGATCACCATAATGTTATATCACGGGAACGAGAAAAGAGTGCACGTCGGTAACAAGATCAAACTAGGTATTTGGGTACCGATGATCGAATCTTGGACATGTATTATATCATGAGAGAAGGGGATTAAGTTACTAGCGATAAAGGTTCTCACGATCACAGAAGTCATCGTTGAATGTGCAGGAGTCAGTATGGATCTCCAGGTCCCGCTTCTTATTATTGATCTGAGAGGAGTCTCAATCATGCCTGCATTATTCGCGAACCGTAGGGTGACACACTTAAGGGTTACCGGACACAATTTTCGAGCACATATTTCAGACGAAAGGATTGCAAAGCGCAGGAATTGTTTCGATAGAAACCGGAATTGTTTCGGGTGAAATTGTAGAAAGTGGTTCTGCATGTGATATTGAAATGTTTCAAGGGGTTTTATGTGAATGTTTGTTAATTAAAGTAATTAACAAAATTCTGAATAAATTTAATAAAAGAGTTTTATTAAATGAGAGAGCATTAAACTTAGAGAAATTTAATGCATTTAAAGTGGAGACTTTAAAAGAGAATGTGAAGGGGTATTTTAATGTGGAGGAGTTACCACCACATGAATGGGGAGGTGAGGGATCACCCCCATGGGGCGCCGGCCATGGGGAGGGGTACCCCCTCCTCCTATAAAAGGCCCCCCTCTCACTCCTTCCACACACCTCCTCGTGAAGGATCTCTCTCCCCCTCTAGAATTATTCCCCCATGGTCTCATATTAGCGAGATACATGTTCCTGGTGGCATTTTTTCTGGAAGGAGTTGTTTCTTCCACTGCATCGCTGGAGCAAGGAGGTGGAGGTTGTCCGGTGGCTTGAACATGTGTGTGAGGATGGATGCGCTACGGATTTGCGGCCCTCGGCCTTCCACACGATCTTGAGATCGGCAAGCGTACGACTACATCATCCACGAGTTCCAACTCGTTAACAAAACTCTATTATCTTCGAGGGTAAGTTCTCCATGGATGTATATCCACCCGTTGCTCTGTATCTAGTAGATAGATCTTGGCGTATAGTTCTCATCGTAGGAAATTTTTTGTTTTCTATGTTGTGGACCGAACAGTGCTATCCGAGCCTGATCTATGCGTAGGTGCTTTGCACGGGTAGTACACATATGTTTATATGTGGGAGATGATGATCATGTTATTGCATCTTCAATGTATTTTAGATATTGGTGGCATAGTGGGATGAAGTGGCCTGGACCAACCATACATGTCATCGTACATGAGACTGGTTCCACGACTGTCTCTCCTACTATAGTCAATATCTGATTTACAATGAGTTGCTAATAACTTGGTTATCCTCGTTGTGGTTCATGTTCGTAGGTAAGACCGGTTCTATCTCCGAAAGCCCTAAGCCACGTAAAACTTGCAATTGATAAATTAGAGGCGTCTAGTTAGATCGTTGTTGGGCTAGTGTCTTGATATGGTATTGTTGTAAGTAGATGTATGATAGATACTCTTACAACACACTCAACATGTAAGTTCCATAGACCTTGTCCTTACACACAAAGGAATGATAGAGATCATACCACGATGCAAATGATAGAGATCAAATGCATGGACCATATCATCTCACTTTACACATTAGATGTTAGCATCTTATACTGCTAGTTTGGCGCTTTTGGTAGCATTGTAATATGATCCCTCATTTAGATAGCAAGATAAAAATGTGTTCTTCCTTAAGTATGCACCGTTCTATGGATCGTGTTTCGAGACATCACGTGATGATCGGGTGTACTCGACTCTACGTTTTCATATAACGGGTGTAAGACAGTTTTACACACGCGGATACTAAGGTTCTTACTTGGCGAGCCTAGCATGTACAAACATGGCCTCGGAACACGGACCGAAAGGTTAAGCATGAGTCATATAGTTGATATGATTCCCATATAGATGCTCGCCTTTGAAGCTACACCGACTCACGTGATGATCGGACTTGGTGTAGTGGATTTGGTTCATGTAATCACCAAAAAGACACGAGGGATGTCGTTTTTGAGTGGGAGTTCAATAGTAATTTGGATTAGTTGAACTCAATCTATCATAAACTTATTCTAAATAAACTTTACAAATTCTATTGTAGATGGCACCACCTACTTTTAATTTCAATGTGATCATGGAGAAAGAGAAACTTGCTACGAATGGTAGCAACTTCACCAGCTGGGCTATGAATTTGAGGATTCTCCTCACTGCTGCACAAAAGCAATGTATGCTAGAGGCGTCGCTAGGCCCCCCACCAGCTCCTGATGCCCCTGATGAGGAAAATAATGTCTATATAACTCGTCAGGAGGACCACAACTTAGTTCATTGCGGCATACTATATGGGCTAGAGCCAGAACTTCGAAAGAGTTTCGAAAATGGCAATGCCTTTGATACCATGGGAGAATTGAAAATGATTTTCGATACCCATACTGCCGTAGAGAGTTATAATGCTTCTAAAAAGTTCTTTAGCTGCATGATGGAGGAGAACAACTCCGTTAGTGAGCATGTACTCAAAATGTCTGGGTACGCTGATAAACTTGTGTCCTTGGGAATAACGATTCCCATTGACTTAGGCATATATCGTGTTCTCCAATCTCTGCCACCTAGCTACAAGAGCTTCGTGATGAACTATAATATGCAGGGCATGAAGAAGTCTCTTCCCGAGCTTCTGTCAATGCTTAAGACTGCAGAAGTGGAGATTAGGAAAGAACATCAAGTGCTGGTGATCAATAAGACCACCGGTTTCAAGAATGACAAGAAAGGCAAGCAGAAGGGAAAGAAGGGTGGCAAATCTGTTGCCACACCTGAAAATAAATCCCAAGATGGCCCTAAGTCTGATACCGAGTGCTACTCTTGCAAGTGGACTGGCCATTGGAAGCGCAGCTGCCCCAAGTATTTGGCAGACAAGAAGGCCGGCAAGGCAAACAAAGGTATATGTGATATACATGTTATTGATGTGTACTTGACTAGTACTCGTAGTAGCACCTGGGTATTTGATACGGGATTGTTTGCTAATATATGTAACTCGATTCAGGGGCTGCAGAACAAGCGACAGCTAGCAAGGGATGAGGTCAAGATGCGGGTCGGCAATGGATCAAGAGTTGATGTGATCGCCGTCGGAACGCTACCTCTCCATATGCCGTCTGTATTAGTTATAAATCTGAATAATTGTTATTTGGTGCTTGCACTGAGCATGAACATTGTATCCAGATCGTGTTTTATGCAAAGTGGTTATTCCTTTAAACCTGAAAACAATGGTTGTTCGATTTATATGAATGATATCTTTTATGGTCATGCACCTATGTTGAATGGTTTATTTCTGTTGGATCTCGATAGTAGTATTACGCATATTCATAATGTTGATGTTAAGAGGATTAAACTTGATAATGATATATCTGCACATATGTGGCACTGCCGTCTAGGTCATATTGGCGTTAAACGCATGAAGAAACTCCATTCTGATGGACTTTTGGTATCACTTGATTTTGAATCATTTGATACATGTGAGCCGTGCCTTATGGGCAAGATGACTAGAACGCCGTTTTCCGGTTTAATGGAACAGGCGATAGATTTATTGGAAATCACACATACTTATGTGTGTGGACCAATGAGTGTGTCGGCGCAAGGTGTATATCATTATTTTGTTACTTTCAGGATGATTTGAGTAGATACGGGTATATCTATTTGATGAAACATAAATCTGAAACTTTTGAAAAATTCAAGGAATTTTAGAATGAAGTGGAAAATCATCGTAATAGAAAGATCAAATTTCTGCAGTCCGACCGTGGAGGAGAGTATCTTAGATACGAGTTTAGCACACATATGAAAGACTGTGGAATAGTTTCACAACTCACACCTGCTGGAACACCACAACGTAATGGTGTGTCGGAATCTCGTAATCATACTTTATTGGATATGGTTCGATCTATGATGTCTTTGACTGACTTGCCATTGTCATTTTGGGGTTATGCACTGGAAACCGCTGCATTCACTTTAAATCGGGCACCATCTAAATCTGTTGAAATGACACCGTATGAATTATGGTTTGGAAACAAACCTCAGCTGTCATTTCTTAAAGTTTGGGAATGCGATGTTTATGTGAAGAAAATTCAGCCGGATAAACTCAACCCGAAGCGGAAAAATGAGTCTTCATAGGATACCCTAAGGAAACGATTGGGTATACCTTCTATCACAGATCCGAAAGCAAGGTTTTTGTTGCCAAGAATGGATCCTTTCTTGAGAAGGAGTTTCTCGCGAAAGATGTGAGTAGTCAGAAGGTAGAACTCGAAGAGGTTATTGAACCTTCTCTTCATGAATTGGCGAGTGGCGCAGCACCGGAAGTTGTTTCGGAGTTGACTTCACCTGATGAAGAGAGAGCTAATGCTAATGATCATGAAACTCCAAAAGAGAATACTGCCGAACCTCACAGGTCAAGCAGGACACGTGTAGCTCCTGAACTATATGGCAATCCTGTTATGAATTTCATGATTGATGAAATAGATGACCCTGCAATGTATGAAGAAGCGATGATGAGCCCTGATTCCAACAAATGGCTATAAGTCATGAAATCCGAGGTGGAATCCATGTACGAAAACCAGGTTTGGACCTTGGTGGACTTACCTCACGATCGAAAGGCCGTTAAGAATAAATCGATTTTCAAAAGAAAAACTGATGCTGATGGTAATGTGACCATCTATAAAGCTCGACTTGTCGCAAAGGGGTTTTGACAAATTCAAGGAGTTGACTACAATGAGACATTCTCTGCCGTAGCGATGCTAAAGTTGGTTAGGATTATGTTAGCAATTGCTACATATTTTGATTAAGAAAAATGGCAGATGGATGTCAAAACTGCGTTCCTCAATGGTAATATTGAAGAAGAGTTGTATATGATACAACCAAATGGTTTTGTCGATCCTAAGGATGCTAATAAGGTATGCAAACTTCAGCGATCCATCTATCGACTAAAGCAAGCATCCAAGAGTTGGAATCTCCGCTTTGATGAGGTGATCAAAGAGTTTGGATTTGTCCAAACTTATGGAGAGGCTTGTATTTACAAGAAAGTGAGTGGGAGCAATTAACAAGAGCCACAGTGCTAGCCGCCTGTTTTCTGCTGTTTTTGGTTCTAGGAAAGTCAGAAAATGAATATTCTCGGAATTGGACGGGACAAAAGCCAAAGTGCCTATTTTTCCGGAAGTCTTCAATATTTACAAGAAAGTGAGTGGGAGCAATGTGGCATTTCTGATATTATATGTGGATGACATATTATTAATTGGAAATGATATAGATCTTTTAAACAGTGTTAAAATTTATCTAAATAGCAAATTTTCGATGAAGGACCTTGGTGAAGCTTCATATATATTAGGCATTAAAATCTACAGAGATAGATCAAGGCGCCCAATTGGGCTATCGCAGAGTACATACCTTGATAAGATATTAAAGAAGTTTAATATGGACGGAAGTAAGAAGGGGTTCTTACCGATGTTGCAAGGCAAGACATTGAGTAAGACTCAAAGTCCAGCTATGGCGGAAGAAAGAGAGATAATGGATAAGATCTCCTATGCCTCAGCAATAGGCTCTATAATGTACGCCATGCTATGTACAAGACCGGATGTGGCACATGCTATTAGTTTGACTAGTAGGTACCAATATGATCCAGGTTCGAAACACTAGATAGCGGTCAAGAATATCCTTAAGTACTTAAGAAGAACTAGGGATATGTTTCTTGTATACGGAGGTGAAGAAGAGATAGTCGCTAAGTGTTATGTCGATGCTAGCTTTGAAACCGATCCGGATGACTCTAAGTCTCAATCCGGATATGTATTTCTCTTGAACGGAGCAGCAGTTAGTTGGAGGAGTTCCAAACAACCTGTGGTGGCTGGATCGATGACGGAGGCGGAATATGTTGATGCTTCAGAAGCGGCGCAGGAAGCGGTTTGGATGAAGGAGTTCATAACAGAACTAGGTGTGGTTCCTAGTGCATTGGACCCAATGGTGATCTATTGTGACAACAATGGAGCCATAGCCAACGCCAAGGAACCAAGGTCTCACAAGAATTCCAAGCATATTAAGCGTTGGTTTCACTCCATCCGCGAGCATGTCAAGGATGGAGATATAAAGATTTGTAAAGTACACACGGACCTAAATGTAGCAGATCCGTTAACTAAAGTTCTCCCTAAGGAAAAACATGATCAACACCAGAACTCCATGGGTGTTAGATTTATCAGGATGTAAACTAGATTATTGTCTCTAGTGCAAGTGGGAGACTGAAGGAAATATGCCCTAAGAGGTAATAATAAAGTTGTTATTATGTATTCCTTGTATATGCTAGATATTTATTTTGCATGCTATAATTGTATTGATAGGAAACGTCAATACATGTGTGTTTAATAAACAAAAAGGGGTTCCTAGTTATGACTCTCTTATAGACTAGCTTGTTTATTAACAAGATGATCAGAGTTTCTTGATCATGGACATTGGATGTTGTTAATAACAAGGTCACAACATTTGTGAAATGATGTGATGAACATTCATCAGAAGTATAACATGATGATCAAAGTCATTATGTTTATATTACTATAACATCATACGAAGTAATCTTAGTCCTTAGACCATGAGATCATGTTAATTGCTAACACCGGAAGAGTATCTTGATAACATCAAACGTCACACCGTAACAGGTTGACTATAAAGGTGGGTTCATTGCTACGAAGGTGTTATGTTGAGGCTCATGGATCAACAGTGGAATTTTTCAATCCCGATGACGGATAGATATACTCTGGGCCCTCTCGGTGATATCACATTAAGATAGCTTGCAAGCAAGTGATGTGATCACTAGAATGTTATATCACGGGAACGAGAAAAGAGTGCATGTCGGTAACAAGATCAAACTAGGTATTTGGGTACCGATGATCGAATCTTGGACATGTATTATATCATGAGACAAAGGGATTAAGTTACTAGCGATAAAGGTTCTCACGATCACAGAAGTCATCGTTGAATGTGCAGGAGTCAGTATGGATCTCCAGGTCCCGCTTCTGATTATTGATCTGAGAGGAGTCTCAATAATGTATGCATTATTCGCGAACTGTAGGGTGACACACTTAAGGGTTACCGGATACAATTTTCGAGCACATATTTCAGACGAAAGGATTGCAAAGCGCAGGAATTGTTTCGATAGAAACCGGAATTGTTTCGGATGAAATTGTAGAAAGTGGTTCTGCATGTGATATTGAAATGTTTCAAGGGGTTTTATGTGAATGTTTGTTAATTAAAGTAATTAACAAAATTCTGAATAAATTTAATAAAAGAGTTTTATTAAATGAGAGAGCATTAAACTTAGAGAAATTTAATGCATTTAAAGTGGAGACTTTAAACGAGAATGTGAAGGGGCATTTTAATGTGGAGGAGTTACCACCACATGAATGGGGGAGGTGAGGGGTCACCCCCCATGCGGCGCTGGCCATGGGGAGGGGTACCCCCCTCCTCCTATGAAAGGCCCCCTCACACTCCTTCCACACACCTCCTCGTGAAGGATCTCTGTCCCCCTCTAGAATTATTCCCCCATGGTCTCTGATTAGCGAGATACATGTTCCCGGTGACATTTCGTCTGGAAGGAGTTGCTGCTTCCGCTGCATCACTGGAGCGAGGTGGTGGAGGTTGTCCGGTGGCTTGAACATGTGTGCGAGGATAGATGCGCTACTGATTTGTGGCGCTCGGACTTCCACACGATCTTGAGATCGGCAAGCGTACGACTACATCATCCACGAGTTCCAACTCGTTAACAAAACTCTGTTGTCTTCGAGGGTAAGTTCTCCATGGATGTATATCCACCGGTTGCTTTGTATCTAGTAGATAGATCTTGGCATATAGTTCTCATCGTAGGAATTTTTTTGTTTTCTATGCTGCGGAGCCAACACCGATTCCCCTAACTCTTCCTTCTCCACGAAGACTCGGCGCTTAGATTTGAAGGCTTGCACATTTTTTTGAGCAATGTCGGTGGGTTCAATCATGCCGGTCTGCCGAATGACGAGGGATATGGATGCACAAGGTGGCCGGGTTAGGGTAAGTATGCCAGATGTCGTTGTCTCAGTTTTTTCTCGCATTTAGCTTCCTTAATTATATGGGGTCTCTCCTTTTTGGGTTTTCACTATTCTGCCAATCCGATCGACGATGTTTCCTGGGTTCAGATGCTGGCATGTTTGGCAGACATGGAGTGGTACGGTGTCGTGATACGGATATCTAGCTCTGGTGTGACTATGCCCTGGCGCCGCGTCGCGTTCAAGGGAACGAACTTTGGCCGCAGGTTCTTGGGTTACAACTACGAATGCGAGTGTTGCACGTTCGTCCACTGGGTCGATCTACCACACTCACTTTTGTTGCAGCATACGAGGATGTCGTTGTGGTTATAGCTCGAGATCTGCGATGACCTCGAAGAGGGGGAGCACGAGCCACATCAGATGTATGTCGAGGAGATGTCTGCGGAGTTAGTGGATGTCTCCTACTCACTGCAATTGATTTTAAATAAGCTAGATGCCCTTAGATTTGGGTAATTAGGGGCTGGACATTAGGTTCTTAACCAAGTACGGTCTGCAATATAGATATTGAGCATGCTTATATTGCTTTTGGTGGCTGGCTGAAGATTCCACTAATAATTAGGTAATCCCTTTTGTTTACTAGTACTCCCCAACTCAAAGTACTTTCATGTTAAATTACACTAGGTTAATGAAGATGGGAGTAGTTGACAGTCTGCTTACAACCTGTCTGAAGTTTGTGGTTTCTACTAATTGACCTGGTTTATGTGTTACTGCTATCTTCATCAATATACGAGTATTGCTACATTTTTGCACATTTGTGCACCTCCGCATCGTGCAGCGTCCACCTCACCATCACATCAACGCAGTCTCTAGTGAGTACGCACCCATCCAAATAGTTGTTTAGGTGATTGCTATTTCAGATAGTAGATCTATATGCCACATTATAAAGCTAGAATCACCATGGATGTAGCCATGGAATTAGTTACAATGTCCAATGAGCATAGAGAAGTATATGCTGCCAAAAAGAGTCTTATGAGGATGGGAAGTTCGGCCCCTAGCTTTATTCCATAGAAGGGTCCTCTGTTGAACAATGTAGAGGTAATTTGCTGCACATCTTTCATAAATAGATTATTGTTCGCTGCATTGCTGAGTTTTTTTAATTATATTTTTCGGTAAAGGGGAACATGCTTAATCCTTGGAATTAAATTAATGCACATCTCCTTCTTTGTATTGCGAAATTGATGTGTTCTTTCATAAAATTTACTGGTTTTGCTGCATTTCACTTATCATCATGCTCATGTCCCACCCGAGGAGGAGGCATTTCATGAAGACATGCCTTAATCATGTTTATTGAGTAACAAGTGTTTTGATGTATGCAGCTGCTTTGCTAGAATTTCAAAAACCTATGCTTTGTCCCCTAAAACATTTTTTTGATAAAGGGCGATTTATTACTTAAAATGTCCCCTAAAATATATAGATCATTTTTGTTGCATTGTGATTTACATAATCGAAGTCATTCTGATCTCTTGCCACTTATTAAGGCCACGATTGCTCATGTAAGCCAAAACCTCAAGTACGGCCATTTTCATGTTGGTTACATTCCCCAAGTTTGCGCAATGTGCCTCTGATTGGTTCATTGCCACTTGTGGTACCACTATGGAGCATGCACGATGTGTGCAGCTAATTTGGATTATTTTGCTGAAACAAGAATTTGGGTTAATTTTGGATTTGTTATGTGTAGTTTCCACCTTATTCATATCACTCAAGGCCTAATGGTTCTGATCACTACAAGGATTTGATAATTGGCCGTCCCCGAGAAACATACAAAGCTCATAGACACATGATTATGCGCCTTCAAGAGAAAGAGAAACACTAGGATGAACATATTACGTGTCTGAAAGAAGAAGTGCCCATATCCATTAAGCAGATATCTGATTTGACTGCAGGATGGAATACATCAATTTTAGTTGCTCATGATGCTGCTGTTGGTTTTTGAAAGTTCGCGGATGCAACGTAGTTCCCGAGTCACATGATGTGGATGGCCACGATCTCAGCCTGCTTTTGAAACACATAGGCCAGGCGTACAACCGGATCTTGGAACTGGTGGAAATGAGAGCTGACAATCTTTTCAACTCAGCTCTAGAAGCAGATGAGACCCTAAAAGAAATTCGAGATTCTACATGTTGGAAATATGCCCTAGAGACAAATAATAATATATATTATTGGCATATTTCATCAAGTTTATAATAGGTTTTATATCATGCTATAACTGTATTGATAGGAACGTCAATACACGTGTGATATATAAACCACCAAAGTCTCTAGTGATCCTCTAGACACTGGTTCATTAGTCAATCGTTGATCGAGGTTTCCCGATCATGGACATTTATGTCAATTGACAATGGGGTCATTCATTGAGTTAATGAAAGTGATGGACATACCCAACACATGAATTGTAACACGATCAAGGTATGAAATTCACCATTACAATGAATGGAAATGTAGTACCCAATTCCTCAGACCGTGTGACGAGGGGTAACCTCGGCAATGCCCGTGGTGATGGACCTAGGGTTTTGCGGAAAAGAGAATGCTAGGGATTTTGTCAGATGTTAGGCAAACAATGAAGTCGAAGTCGCCTGATTACTTCATGAACAACACTAGTGTAGATCATTTGGGGGTTTTCGATACCTCCTCATAGGCTTCTTCCGTCCTATATATAATAGGCCGAGTCTCAAAGCCGTACACGGATAAGTTACATATGTAATATTACAATACAAACACAACGTCGGTTCATGTTTCCTTTCCTAATACAACCAGGGCTTTTATCGGTTGCTTCTTTGGGCCATCATCTTGAATCTTCATGGGCCGTGTCCCTTTATGCAGCCAGGGCAGCAAATCATAAGCACTCGAGTAATCGTACCTATGTCAGTAGCCCCCGAGACTTAGTTGAGTCTCAAAGATATTCTTAGTTCTTTCCTTTCTTTTGTATTGTTTTCATTGTTTTTAGTTTTAAAGGGATTTGGTACAACAAGTCTGATGCCTCCGACAGATCAAGAATTAGTTAATTACTCCTAGACAAAAACAATGTTGACCTACATCAAATTCAAGTCCCCAGGCCTAAACTCGGAATTATAACTGGGTAATTGATACATTGCAAATGTATCTATAATTTTTGATGTTCCATGCTTGGTTTGATCCACTTTCTTGTGTTTTGTCCACACATTGGAGTACTTTTCATATGATTTCTTGGACTAACGTATTAACAAGAGCCACAGTGCCGGTTGCCCGTTTTCTGGTGTTTTTGGTTCCACGAAAGTCAGAAAATGAATATTCTTAGAATTGGACGGGACATAAGCCAAAGTGCCTATTTTTCCGGAAGTCATATGATGCCAGAATACGAGACGAAGAAGGGCTGGGGGCCGGCCACACCACCTGGCCGTGCGGCCAGGCCTGACCCGCACCAGGGGGTGGTCTGGCCGACCCCAGAACCCCCTTGGCCTCTCCTTCCGCCTATAAGATGCCATCGGGACGAAAATCCTAAGGGCCCGATCAAAAATCCACGAAAGAGTCTGTAGCCGCCGTCATCTCCATCCCTAGACCGGGAGGGATCTGAAGCTCTTCCCGGCACCCTGCCAGAGAGGGGATTTCACCCTGGAGGCCTTCTTCATCACCATGCAAGCCTCCGGTGTGATGCGTGAGTAGTTCATCCTTGGACTACGGATCCATGTAGTAGCTAGATGGCTGGTTCTCCTCCTTTGTGCTTTCAAGTTTAAATCTTGTGAGCTCCGTTCATGATCAAGATCATCTATTTGTAAGCATACATGTTGTGCTTGCGGGGATCCGATGGATATTGAGATGCTATTTTAGATTGATTATTGATTCTATCATGTCTTTGTTATTTGTGATCTTGCATGCTTTCTGTTGATAGTAGCTACCTTGGCCAAGTAGATGCTAGCAACTCCAAGAGTTAGTATTTATGCTTGATAGTGGGTTCCTGCCTTTGGTAATCTAGGGAAGTGACAGAAATCTCTAAGGTACTAGATGTGCTGTTGCTACTAGGGAGAAAACAACAATCCTTTGGTCATAGAACAATCGTATTGTTTACTTTACACGTAGTTCGTAAAGCAATAATCTGTTGCTTGCAACTTAATACTGGAGGGGGTTCGGATGATAACCTGAAGGTGGATTATTAGTCATAGATGTAGTTGGATGGCGGTCTATGTATAATGTTGTAATGCCCAATCAAGTTCCAAAGGAGTCAAGATGATTAGTATATGCATGTATTGCTTTCTCGATGTTTGTCAATTGCCCCGCTGTAATTTGTTCACCCAGCATGTTATCTATCTTAAGGAGAGCCACCTCTAGTGAACTATGGATCCCAATCCTTTTCTTTTACATACAATCTACAAACTGTTACTCCTTTGTGTTTACTGTCTGCAAACTATTACTTCTTTCCATTCGATACGTTTAATCCTTTGTTTTCCGCAAAACACGGTGAGATTGACAACCTCATCGCAAGTTGGGGACAAAGTTCTGTGGTTGTGTTGTGCAGGTCTCCATGTTGCTACTAGCACCGGTAGTGCGCCCTGCCAAGGCTTAGCTAGCAACACCTTTGGGGTGTTTCCTTGCTCCTACTGGTTCGATTAAACCTTGGTTTCATAAATGAGGGAAACTTGCTGTTGTGCTCATCATACCTTCCTCTTGGGGTTTCCAACGAGCTCTACATCAACCACGAGCCATCAGTAATTCAGTTTGAGCCGCTGAGGTCTTATCGAATACTAAATTCTAGTTCTATTTGTTTAGGTACCCAATGCGTCTATCGGGATTTTTCATCGTATCGTTGATACCGGTATTTTACTGGCAGAGCGCATTCTTGTGCGATTACCATGCCACACAGGATGAATCATGGGGTCTTACCTTCATGTTTTTGGACACGGCATTCAGAGTTTTGTCGCATCGAGTGTGATTCGAGATTTTCTTTATTCCCTTTTTGTTGGCTGCCTTGTTTGGCTATTGGCATTGTTGAAGTTTTCTAGTTTCTGTAGACGCTCCCGATAGGAGTAATCATTCAAGGATATTTATTTGTTTTTCTTCGTCAGGTGCGCGGCAATGCTCCTGATGGGAGTAGCCCCTGAGGCTATGTTCAGATGTATTCATCGGGACATAGGCTCAAAAACTTGTACTGTATTTATGGCGCCAGTGTTCCTCTGAATTTTGTCGCGTGCGTAGCCAGCGCACCCGATAGGAGTAGCCCCCGAGACTACAGTCGACATATTTGTATTCAATTGTAGTCTCAAAGTCTCTTTCGTGGAGGAATTTACTTCAACTCTGATTTTTCTTTTCTTTGGGTCCTTGTCCTTTTTACAGAGCCATAGTTCTTTTTGCGACTTGCATTGTATGATGTTAGTGATGACGAATTTACACTGTTGGTTCCCAAAAAACACGTCTCGATGGGATGTTTCGAACGTGGGGTCGTGCAACAGTAATGATGATGCTTGGGTGGCATGTTCAATGGAGTTTTTTGACTTTATGTCCCCTTTTTTGCGCAAAGATCGAGTCGTCGTGTAGGGTTGCCCTGTTTTTACCATAGTAATAACTGCATAAAAAAATTGTTCCTTATGGAATCCTTTGACACGCGTCACCATCTTGTGCGTTTTCGATGGTTCGGTTTTACATTGAATGGTTTAAGTTGTGCGCTTTGCCTCTTTATAAGTGAAAGGAGACCGCCTTTACTATTTTTACCTCCTCTTTGCTAGCTTCATCTTCTTCCTTGCGCCCTTGCCTTCCTCTACCTCTCTCGCCTATTCCTGCTTTCCTCCTCGTGCTAGGGCTACTCTTCGACCACCATGGGAAAGAGCAGGACGGGAACTTCTGTTGCGGATGCCAAGGCCACCAAGAAGAGGGCAATCGGATGGGCCCCTTCAAAGTGCACGGAGCGAGATTTGCACGAGGCGTGGAACTCCGACCACCTCGAGGAGGGCACCTTCAAGCTCCCCGGGGATGACGCTGCTCCAATTCTGGAATCTGGCTGGAGGGTAATGTTCCTCTCATTTTTGTTTCGTGGCCTTTCTCTCCCTATCCATGAATTCCTTCGAGGAATTCTTTTTGTCTATGGCGTGCAGCTATATCAGCTCATGCCAAATTATATTCTTCATGTTGCTTGCTTCGTGTCTCTTTGCGAATGCTTCCTCGAGATCCATCCCCATTGGGGCTTGTGGAAGTACTTATTCTATGTTCGTCGGAATGCCACCAACACCATTGTCCATGACGTTGGTGGCACCATTTTCCTTGTTCGCTTTGATGTCGACTACTTTGATTTTAAGATTACTAATTTCGTCCAAGGATGGAAAACCAAGTGGTCTTACATCAAGGATTAGTCAGTCGAGGGTCAATCTTTCGGCTTAGCCCCTTTTTGCCCCAAAAAACCATGTCTAAAACTTGATTCTTGGGATTAGCATCCAACTCCCAAAGAAATGACAGAGATTGAACACCTTCTTGCCCGTATTTCCAAAATGTGCCATGAGGTTGGCAAGGAATTGTCGGGACTTCAAATCCTGGTGTATTTTCTATGGATCCGTGTGGAACCTATTCATGCAAGGCTTGCTAGTATGTGGGCATATACTGGCACGAAGGCCCGATGAGGATTTCACCGGATGATCTTGCCCTCAAGGCCTATGAAAAAAGGGTTCAGAACTTCACCACGCTGACCAAGAAAGTCTCGGTTCCCTCCACTTGCCATGTAGAGCCATTTGGCAAGAAGAACCGCCTTCCAGAGGTAAATTTCCCATGGATTGCTATTCTTATACGATTTTGCTTTTCTTCTTTTATTATTATCCTCCTTCGTGATTATGGATCTTTTGTCGTATAGGATTATGATCATCTATCCTCCCTGCCAGCTCTCCCTAGAAGAAGCGAGCTCCCAGCCGATCCTTCTACATCCGACGATCTTTCAGTGACTAGGACTGCTACCGATGAGGAGATGGAGACGTTTGTCGTAGAATCTTCATCGAGGACACAGTCTCCTCTGTCAGCTCGTTTTGAAGATTTTTGTGTGGCGCCCGTTGGCGAGAAAAGAAAGCATCCTGATGCAGCAGGAACGATTGAAAACTCAGATGAATCCACTGGCTCAAAGCCTCTGTGTGTCGTCCCAGTTTCATCGGCTCCTCCCCAGATGAATCGGTTCCGCTTTATGCAGAACGTTTCTTCGTAAATACTTACTTCCCCTTTATTGTTTTTTCGGATGAGCATGTCGTTTGAGCTTTTTGTGTATGCTTTTGCAGTGGTGATGACGGGGACGATCCTCCCCTATCTCCTCCTGGTACATATGTTGCCCCTCCTTCTGCAAGATCTCTACAGCTATCCATGGATCAAAAAGATTTGCATGCATCTCTTGTGGGTAAAATTATCCAGAAAGATGTTGCCACTTCGCCGAAACCTCCACGCAAAAAAGAAGAAAATCGGCTGGTAAAGGCGTGGTAATATCTGAAAGACCTGCCAAAGTAGATATGCAAGACATAAGTGCTTCTATGTTTTTAACTTTGCCATAGCTACTCCTCTGCTTGTTTTCTTGATGTTCTTCACCTTTATATGTTTTGCAGCCTTTGATGCGTGAGATGGTCAACATGGCTTCGCATTTTATTAAGATCCGTATTGAAGCCAACGAGCTGAAAGGTATGTTCTTTTCATCTTTAGGAATTTGAGCAATTTTTCCTCTCCTTTTTGTTGAGTTTTGCCTTGCTCACTAATTGTACAACTACTACCAAAGAATCCGGAGTTATTCGGGATGAGGAGATGAAGCGTGTCAATGCTCTGGAGGCCAAACTTTGGGTTGCCAAGAAATCTTTGGAGGAGGCCAAGCAGAAGGCCAGTGCTGGTGCCGAAGACAAGGCAAAACAAGTTTCTATCTGAGATGAAGATCTTCGGAAGCGCCTGGAGACCCTCAATGCTTCCTTAACTCGTAAGTTTTCTGTCGTCAAGGAGAAATTTCTATTTCAGTCCCCTTTTTGTTTTTCTCTCCTAGTTCTTAGCCCATTTTTCTATGTGCAGAGCTGACAGGCCAAAATTTAGTGGTGGATGAAGATAAGAAGGTCGACCCTTTATCGGATGTTGTCAGCATTTTGGAGGCTAACTGTGTTCATGGGCGCAATCTCCTCTTCTTCTCATGCCGCGCTTTCAAGAGCTTACATGTTGAAGTTTTTCCATCGAAGGAAGTGTCGGCTGACTTGAACGACCTTGTCACTATCTTGGTGCTGATCCAAGCCTACTCGCTGGCTACAACGTGGCGCAGTCAAAGAGTGGCGCGGAGACTTCGATGGCATTAGCAATGGCGCATGGCGAGAAAGTCGACTGGCAGAAGGTTAGCTCCTCTGTCCCAGTCACTTCCAAAGGCCAAGCAGTTGATTTCAAGCATTTCATTAAGAGAGCCAAGAAGTATTCTCGGATGCTTTTCGGCATAGGCTTGGGTCCGAAGAAATTAGCCGCCCCTTCTTCGATTGGTGCCCATTCTTCGGCTGATGCCCCTATTAATCCTACAGCTGGCGCTCCATCTACCAGTGTGACGTTGTGTCTAGAAAAGACTATTTCGTAGATTTGCTTTGTAGTTTTCCGTGTCTTTTGTGCTATTATTGTAATGAACTTTGTTTTATCTTGATGTTGTGTGCTTCCTTTTGATGAGAATTTTTTTTGTATACATGCACATGAGTTTCCCTTTGTAATGCTGAAGGCTCTGTATTTTTCGTGTGCTCTTCCATATATTGAGAAATTCGGCGGCTCCCCCTACGCCTGCCCAGACGTCGGATGCAATCCCATCTTCATCTGGATTGGGTGCAATCGAGACTACCATTGTGTGCGCAGTAGACCCGCCGTTGTATGATGAGAAAATTGAGCAGGTGAAGAGACTTGAAGGGAAACTTCGGGTTGTTCAATCAATGATGGATGTTGCTCAGTCAAAAACGTGTTAGGCCCTTGATCGTGAAGCATACTTCTTGGAGGAAATTTCTGGGGCGAGTGAGAAGATGATGTGTAAGTCCTCCGCATTATTTTGTGTTGCTCCCTTTTGCGAGATATCAATTTTTTCTCCCCTCCTCTTTTTGTAGGCATTCGATTGTGCGAGAGCCAATGTCTATGCAATCGAATTCAATCTCTTGTGTTGGCTTCCAAAATTCCAAAATTGATTTTTGGATTACCACCGCCGTCCTTAAGTCATGGCTTTGCTTCAAGATCATGTGTCAAAGGTGGAGCAGTTTGTCGAGTGTTGCCATAGATTGTTGGCCATTTGTATACAATGCCATGTTTCGCCAGGATCCTCAGCCCCAGACTCTAGCTGATTTGCTAGCAAAATTTCATCACGGTGAGAGGATTCATCATTTTGTGAATCTCCAGCTTGTGGCGGGTGCCAAACTTGCGCTTTCTTGGGTGCACACGCATCATACAACGTTGGACATGGATGTCGTATCGTCGGGGTTGTCTCCCCCTCCTGGTGGTGGTCTTGTTAATATGGCACCTCATTATTATGTCGCCCGTAGCCCTGCGATTAGGATCGTCCGGAGGTGCCTAGAGGCAGACGAGGATTTCTTTATAAATTTCGCCATCTAACTGTATTTCTTCATTATGTACCTTTGTACTATAGAGAAAATATTGTGTAATGTTATTGTATTTGTCAAAAAGGTCGTATGTTCATACAAGATGTTGATTATTGACGCAGGATGATGAGTGCATATTTTCATCATGTTTTACATTATTATTTTGCATTGTAGATGTAGGATCTTGGTATTTTATGGCGCTCGCGCGCACATTTTATGTCAGTTTTCACCAGGATCAGGACTGATGATGGATCTAATAGATACAATTCTTGGAGCAGTTGTAGTATGGAGAAAAGGAGTCAAAAACAACGTAAATCGCTTATTTGAGAAATATTAATAATACCAGAAGAAAACCAGAAGCGAACAAGGGAGGCAGAAGGTTCAATGACCAACTATACGTTGGGAGCAAATTTTCCGGCCGTATAATTGGCGCCGCCTCCTCCTCCTCAAATAGTTTCACCCCGTGCAACTGGTTCGGGGAAACGACATACGGAACACCCAGAAATCGCAGAAACCTCACCTCTGAAAGGCATCTGGAGGGGGAACTCATCCGCCAGGGATCCATCTTCACCCTGCATAGATGCGGGAGGCTAAGGCATCGATCTTCATCATCCACCGCTGCATCACCACCATCTCCATCCATCCCATCTACATCTTATCTAGATCTTGTTGTAATGCCCGTACTCGTTGTGGATTTATACAAGTACTATTCATCCTATGATTGTTTCCATTACCATTGCTATGATGTTGATTACCTCCCTGTCTGAGTAGATCTCTAGTTCTTGGGGAGATGGAGAAACCCTAGCATATGATTGAGATGAGATAGAGATTATTATGTTATACATCATTATGTGTACGTGTTAATTCTCTTCATATTAATGTTGGGATTTGTGAACCTCCTTAATATTTGACTCTTATGGGGACTCGATGAAGGGGATTACTTGTTGGTAGATGGAGGGATGATAACACTTACTGTGACTATAAAGCCATTATCAATCCTTACGTACTAACTTGGGGGTATCAAGGAGAACTCATAAAGCTATGTCCATGCGACGGGAGAAATCCCTTAATAGCGTAGTAACTCGATTGATGTCGATTGCTGTCTGCTGTGGTTATGAGGATGGTGTGTGCAGCGGTTGCTGGCTAATCGTCCATATATGGAGCTCCTCTCACATGCATACACATTATGAGAATATTCGTTATAATAATCTTGATTGCTTAGTCTAAATTGCTAGTGGTGTATCCACTATTCCCCGAGAACGCCGTTTCCCCTATTGTAGTTCTAAAGTTCTATTACACACACGATTCTTACTTTCTGCATTAAGTTTTGCTTTACTTTAAATTACCTTGTTCAACCAAAAACCCAAAAAACTCTACTTATCTTGCATCTTAATATTATTTCTTAAGTACTTCGCTTAGTTGTATTTAAAATCATTTTAGTCATTTTGCCTACTCCTCCCTATGGGATTGATATCTTTATTTCGAAACTAGCTATAAATGATATGTGCACTTGCAGTCATCAAGCTATTTTCTGGCACCTTTGCCGGGGAGCTTAGCGCTATAAGTCACTTTACTTTTAGTTATTTACTTTGGTTGTACTAATTTTTACTTGTGTTGTAGGACCGCAACAATGGACAACACTCAACATTTAAACCAGCTTGAGGCAGTAAGGAAAATGGGTTCGCCCATGGACGCCTTTATAGCTGTCAATAAAAGCATAAATCCGGATGGAATCGAGATCCACCCTTTATTATTAGAATTATTGCATTCTAAGAAATTTTGAGGAACCCAATGTAGAAAGTCCATATGGACACTTACAATTCTTTGAAGACGTCCTTAGTTCCTTTATTTTCGACGACCGTAATCTCAGTATGGTTAAAACCTAGTTGTTTAGACAAACTCTCTCTAATAATGTTTGCGACTGGTGGAGATCTTTTTGTGCAGAAGCACCAAGGACTTGGGAGGAATTGACAAACAAATTCCAATCAAAATATTATTCTGAAAGCAAAGCTCACAGGATGAGAGGTATTATTATTAGTTTCAAAAATAATCCTAGTGAGGGCTTATATGAGGGATATCTAAGGTACAAAAGTTACCTAGATAAATGCCCCCATCATTGTTTTCGTGATTGGTTAATCACCCATACCTTTTATGGAGGGCTAAATATTGAAAATTGGATGAATCTAGACACTGCTTCTAATGGCATTTTTCTATCTTATACCTATGATGAAGCTTGGAAACTAATGATAAAAATGAGAGAAGCAACGGGAAATCTTAAAGATAAGGAAAACATTACTAATAGTTTTTCAGAACATGCTTGCATTAACGATTTCCTTGTATATGAGAGAACAAATGCAATGATTAAAACCCTCGGTGTTGATTCTTACTCAGTAAAGAAAAGTATTGAGAATTATGCAGGACACTTGCAGGTACCTACAGAATGGGAAACCCGTAATCCCCTCGAAGAAAAGAAGCATGCAAGAGCACTGATGGAAGAGTTCTCCTCAATACCTATTCAAGGGATCATCGAAAAAGCAAAAAGAGGAAGAAAAAATAAAGAAGAGATCAAAGAAACTAGAAAGGAACCCCGGAGTTACCAATATAAATAATGTTATATTAAAGGATCTTATGGAAGCATGAATAGTGGACAATGAAGTGGTTATGCTAGACCTTGAAACCTCAGAATTCATCAAAGGTAAGGTTCGAGGTAACGAAACTTCTAAACCAATGACCCCTATATATTGTGGAGAAACTTTCTTATATGGAATTTGTGAGCCAATTTCCACTATAAATATTATGCCTTCATCGCTTCATGAGGAACTCCGCTATAATTTAAATAATCCAGATGTGGAACCGGTAGGCACTACTATTAAATTGTCCAATAGAACCAATATAAAACCGGAAGGAGTAATCAGAAATATCTATGTCTTTATTGGGTCGCTCATGTACCCCCTTGACTTTCATATTGTTGATATGCCTCGAGATTCTTTTTGTCTTATCCTTTTAGGCAGGCCTTTTATTTCCATCACCAAAGCTCGAGTTGATAATAAGAAGTATACTATTTCACTGAAGTTTGGAGAAGAGGAGATGACATTCTACTTCGCCAAACTAAAGAAAAGGCCATATGAAGTGGAGGATATCAAGGAAGAGAAGACGATTGCCAAGCTAGCGGCAATTCATTTCAGTACTCCACAAGATGAATAGAGAGGAGTATGATTAATTGGGAGGAAGCACCAGATGATGAGGAGAAAGAAGAGATGGATGATTACCTTGATTTAATTCTAGAAGCACAAAATCCACATGACTATGAGGAACTGGTAAGAAAAGGAGATGAAGAGCCTCCACCAATATAATTGAAAAAACTTCTAGATAATATGAGGTATGAGTTTTTAGGTAATGAAAATAAATGTCTTGTTATTATTAGTAAGAATTTATGGGAAAATGAAACAGATAAAGTTATTTCAGTTTTGATTAAGCATCGTGAAGCCTTTGGATATACATTAAGTGATATTAAAGGAATAGATCCATCTATCATAACACATAAGATTACCATGCTTAATGATGCCGAACCTGTAGTAGATACACAAAGAAGGCTTAATCCGAAGATGGAGGAAGTAGTAAGATAAGAGGTTATACGCTTAATAGATGCTGACATTATATATCCTATTTCCGACAGTAAGTGGGTTAGCCCATCTCATTGCATACCAAGACAAGGTGGTCTTGATGCTGCTATGAATGAGGACGGTGAGCTAGTTCCTTTAAGGCCCATAATAGGATATCGTATGTGCATTGATTTTAGAAAGCTAAACCATGAGACAAAAAAATCATAAACCTATACCATTCATGGATAAAATCTTAGAAAGACTTAGTAATAATTCTTACTTTTGTTTTCTCAATGGTTATTCTAGATATTCTCAAATTGCCATAAAGCCGAAAGATAAAGAGAAAACAACTTTCACTTGTCATTATGGTACATATGCTTATAGATTAATTCCTTTTGGCTTATGTAATGCAGCAGCAACCTTTCAGTAATGTGTTCTAGAGATTTTTGATGATTTTGTTGAGAAGACTATGGAAGTTCTAACAAATGATTTTGTTTTTTGTGGAACAACTTTTGATAATTGCCTCTAGAATCTAACCAAAGTCTTGCAGAGATGCAGGCACTCAAACTTGGTTTTGAATTGGGAGCAATGTCGTTTCATGGAAAGAGAAGATAAAGTTTTTGGGCATAAAGTTTCGGAGAAGGGAATAGAAATAGATAGAACTAATATAAATGCTATAGAAAATCTTCCAATACCTCAGGACATTAAAAATCTAAAAATATTTCTAGGACATGCAGGTTTTTATAAGCGGTTTATAAAGGATTTTTCTAAGATAGCTATGCCCCTCACCAATCTTCTTGATAATGAACTCCGTTCTATTTATATCATGACTGCATTGCAGCTTTTGAGAGCCTTAAGAATAAACTAGTTTCAGTACCTATTATGCAATCTCCAAAATGGGATGAACCTTTTGAAATCATGTGTCATGCTAGTGATTATGCTTTAGGGGCTATGTTGGGACAGCGAGATGGAAAGAATTTGAATGTTATTTATTACGCTAGTAGACCTCTTAATAAGATTCAGAAACACTATGCTACTATAGAAAAATAGTTTCTAGCTATAATTTTTAGTTGCGACAAATTTAGATCTTACATAATTAATTCTAAGGTAATAATTCATATGGATCACCAATCTTTTGCATCACCTCCTTGTGAAAAAGGATGCTAAGCCCAGGTTGATTAGGTAGGTTTTATTACTACAAGAATATGATTTGCAAATAGTAGATAGGAGGGGTAAAGATAATCCGGTAGCAAATCATCTCTCTAGGATGGAGGGAATAATCAATAACCCCGTGCCTATTAATGAATCATTTCCAGGAGAATATTTATCAAACGTTGAAATTGCTAATCCATGGTATGGAGATTATGGTAACTATCTAGCAACAAAATTTATACCTCCTAGTATGTCAAGAAATCAAAGAATGAAATTCTTTAATGATCTCAAATATTACTTTTGGGATGATCTGTATCTATATCGGAATGGACTTGACGAAATGATACGGAAGTGCGTTCCTAACCCTGAGATGAATGTGATATTGAAAGCTTGTCATGATAGTCCATATGGAGGGCATCATGCAGGTAAGAGAACTGCTGCAAAAGTACTTCAATCTGGATTCTATTGGCCCACCTTACTAAAGGATGCACACAAGTATGTGGAATACTGTGATGCTTGCTAAAGAAGAGATAATATAGGTAGGAGACAAGAAATGGCAATGAATTATAGTCTCATGATTGAACTCTTTGATGTATGGGGAGTGGATTGCATGGGGCCATTTATAGAGTCTAATGGTTATACTCATATTCTTGTTGTTGTTGACTATGTTACTAAATGGGTTGAAGTTATTCCCACAAATCATGCGGATGCAGCTACCTCAGTGAAGATAATCAAGGATGTCATATTCCCCAGGTTTGGAGTTCCTAGATTTTTAATTACTGATGGTGGTTCTCATTTTATGAAGGGAACTTTCAGGAAAATCCTCAGCAAGTATGGAGTAACTCACCACGTTGCCTCACCATATCATCCTCAAACGAGTGGTCAAGTGGAACTCTCTAATAAATAACTGAAGACCATACTCGAGAAAACGATGGACAAATCAAGAAAAGATTAGTCATATAAGTTAAATGACACTCTATGGGCATACCGTACTACGTTTAAAAATCCAATGGGTATGACACCTTATAAGATGGTGTACGGTAAGGCATGTCATTTACCTCTAGAATTGGGACACAAAGCTTTCTGGGTAATCAAGAACCTAAATTATGATCTTAAAGCAGCTGGAGAAAAGCGTTTATTACATATTCATGCTTTAAATGAGTTTAGAAGTGAAGCCTATGAGAATGCTACGTTGTTTAAGGAAAAAGTATAAAGATGGCATGATAGAAAAATAGTGAATAAGACTTTTAAAAGTGGAGATAAAGTGTTGCTCTATAATTCTAGTCTTAAGTTGTTTCCAGGAAAGCTCAGATCAAAGTGGGAAGGCCCATATATAGTTGAAGAAGATTACTCATCGGGAGCAACGAAGCTCCAAGGAAAAACACCCTCTCTTGCATGGGTGGTAAATGGGCAATGTTTGAAGCATTATCGAGTAAGAGAAGATATAAGTCCAGTCACCATAGAATTGATTAAGCAAAAATATACAAGGAATGCAACTACAAGAAGAATGGACTCAAGAAGGAATGAGAAATGCTACGGTCAAGCTATTGACCATAAAAGAGCGCTTCATGGGAGGAAACCCATGCGAAATAAGGTTTGAGTAAGTTTTTAAAATTTCAGTTAAAGTTTTATTTGGATATTGTGCCAAACAAGAAACATTTGATGCTCTAGCAAAGAAGAAGGGAGATTGATAAAGCCAAAGTCGGTCGAAAATCTAAGTTGGCATTTTTCTATCAAAACTTGATATTTCATTAAGTTTCAGATTAATAAGAATCCTTGGAGAAGGAGAAAAAAATTTGGTGGACACAGAAGGTTTAACGACCAACTATACGGTGGGAATAAAAATTCTGGCCATATAGTTGCGGTCGTATAGTTGTTGCGACATCATCCCTTCCATCCACAAAAGGTACTAAGAGTTTAACGACCAACTATACGATCGGAATTAAAAATTCCGGATGTTTAGTTGCGGTCGTATAGTTGTCAACACCTTTGACAAAATAATTTTCGGAGTACTGAGAGTTTAACGGTCAACTATACGGCCAGAATTAAAATTCCACCCGTATAGTTTCGGTCGTATAGTTATCAACCCATCTCCAAAAAAATTATTTAGAATACAGAGAATTTAACGACCAACTATACGGCGGGATTAAAAATTCCCTCCCATATAGTTTCGGTCGTATAGTTGGTTCACCGTAGATGGAAATCTATAGTCGGTTCATAACTATATGGTGGGAGTTATACGGGTCGCACCCGTATAGTTGCTTGTTACGAAAGGCGGCTAGGGTTTTTGACCCCTCCTTTTAAAGCTGATCACATCTAACCTTTTTCATTAAGTTTTCATAGAGCTACAGCCTCCAGCCTCAAAAATCCTCGCCATCCCTATACAAGCCCTCTAATAACGTCCGTGCAGTGGAGCCATGCATCGCTTCCATGTCAACAATATCTGGAAGAAGAAAGAAGAGAAGCCCGTGTAGAGAATAGAAGAAGTGGAACCCAAAGGATCATCGTCATCATCTAGCCCGGAGATCAAGCCTCTCGCAAATTGGGAGGACATGTTCCCTCAAAGGATGGAGATGATGTGGCAAGCTGGGCGAGGAAGGAACACAGATGAGTATCTCCCTAATCCTTATCGCTACAACATATGATCCTATTATAAACCTCCTCTTGGTCCATCGCCTCTTAAACGTAAGAAGGTGCGACAAGATGGGATTCATGATAAGATCTATGAGTTAGAAAAAGCTTCAGAGGCATGCGTTGAAACAATTGGAGAAGGGATTGACTCCTACTGGATGATGAGCAAAGACCTTGAGAAGAAGGTCGATGCAATCAATGGTAGGGTTGGTTTCTTGATTAAAACAATCTTTGAGTTGACAGATGAGTAGAAATTCCTCAAGAAGAAAATGTTGAAGCTCCAGTACGACATGGCCGAGCTCAGCATCCACTTCGCAAGCATAGTTAAAGATCGCAACATAAAATAAGAGGGCGACACTCTTTCTACCAAGGAGGAGGAATAGGTACCAAGGAGTTAATTGATCCCACCTGGCTTGATTTCAAGCTTGGGAGATCTTTAAAGACCTTATAATCTATCTTATAAGTTTTATATTACCGTTTTTTGTATTAGTTCAAACTAAAAATAAAGTTTGCATCATTAGAATTCCCTTCAGGAATAGTCGATCCCTTTAATGAAATTCTGGGTGTATTATTATATATGGAGTAATATTGAGTTTGTGTTTGCTTTAATGATATATGAATGGCTTGAGTATGATTTTACTTGCACCTGATGATAGCAATATGAGTCTTCCACACCATTGGTATTAATGGAACACACGAAGATAATCTAGTCAAATGAGTCTTCCACACCATTGGTATTAATGGAACACATGATTTACAAAGAAAAATTATCTATATAATTAAGTTGAAAAAGAAACCTTGAACAAAAGAAAATGAAAATACTATCAAAATAGAGTAATAACAAGTCGAGGTAGAATCTCCAAGTCATAATAACGCTTCATATACAGTTGGAATTTGAAATTGAGATCGTTAAACTTTGAATTCCTACATAAGATGGAATATATGGCTAGCTCCTTTGCACAGCAGTTAAAAAAGTGTGAGCATATATGCAAAAAAAAAAGAAAAGAAAGAAGGAAAAGAGCAAATATGAATATACCATTGTATTGTAGTATGACAAAGAAACACTTTTGAGATTTTGAATCCCAAGTGAATACAGTTGATCCTAAAACACTTAGGACTACCTCGTTATCTCATTCGGTTGAACCGGACACTTCTACATTATATTGAGATTCATCTTTTACGAACTGTGATTACTAAGGTGTGGAAGCCTACTAAAACTATTCAGATGGTTCGAGTAAGGTACTAACCGAACTTATTCCTATGTATCATATATGATAAACACATGCTGCAACCGCCTCATTTATTTTAATCGACTTAGCTTCATGAATATGAGGAACACATCCATTAAGCTAAAACTTGCTCGGGACGAGCAAGAGTCTAAGCTTGGTGAAGCTGATGAGTGTATATTTGCATCATATTTTACATTATTATTTTGCATTGTAGATGTAGGATCTTGGTATTTTATGTCTGTTTTCATCAGGATCAGGACAGATGATGGATCCAATGGATACAATTCTTGGAGTAGTTGTACTGTGGAGAAAAGGAGTCAAAAACAACATAAATCGCTTATTTGGGAAATATTAATAATACCAGAAGGAAACCAGAAGGGAACAAGGGAGGCAGAAGGTTCAATGACCAACTATACGGCGGGTGCAAATTTTCTGGCCGTATAGCTCTAGTCGTATAGTTGGCACCGCCTCCGCCTCCTCAAATAGTTTCACCCCATGCAACTGGTTCGGGGAGACGACATACAGAACACCCAGAAATCGCAGAAACCTCACCTCCAGAAGGCATCTAGAGGGGGAACTCATCCACCAGGGATCCATCTTCACCCTGCGCAGATCTAGGATGCTAAGGCATCGATCTTCATCATCCACCACTGCATCACCACCATTTCCATCCATCCCATCTACATATTTTCTAGATCTTTTTGTAATTCCCGTACTCGTTGTGGATTTATTCAAGTACTATTCATCCTATGATTGTTTCTATTACCATTGCTATGATGTTGATTGCCTCCATGTCTGAGTAGATCTCTAATTCTTGGGGAGATGGAGAAACCCTAGCATATGATTGAGTTGAGATAGAGATTATTATGTTATACATCATTATGTGTACATGTTAGTTGTCTTCATATGGATGTTGGGAGTTGTGCACCTCCTTAATATTTGCCTCTTATGGGGACTCGATGAAGGGGATTACTTGTTGGTAGACGGAGGGATGATAGCACTTACTGTGACTATAAAGCTGTTATCAATCCTTACGTACTAACTTGGGGGTATCAAGGAGAACTCATAAAGCCATGTCCATGCCACGGGAGAAATCCCTTAATAGCGCAGTAACTCAATTGATGTCGATTGTTGTCTGTTGTGGTTATGAGGATGATGTGTGCAGCGGTTCCTGGCTAATCGTCCATATATGGAGCTCCTCCCACATACATACACATTATGAGAATATTCGTTATAATAGTCTTGATTTCTTAGTCTAAATTGCTAGTGGTGTATCCACTATTCCCCGAGAACGCCTTTTCCCCTATTGTAGTTCCAAAGTCTATTACACACGCGATTCTTACTTTCTACATTAATTTTGCTTTACTTTAAATTACCTTGTTTAACCAAAAACCCCAAAACAACTCTACTTATCTTGCATCTGAAAGTTATTTCTTAAGTACTTCGCCTAGTTATAGTTAAAAGCATTTTAGTCTTTTTGCTTACTACTCCCTGTGGGATCGATATCTTTATTTCGAAACTAGCTACAAACGATCTGTGCACTTGCAGTCATCACAAGACACCCTTTATTTGCATGTTATATAGGACCCAACGACTTGGCGAGCTTGGCATAATTGTCAAAACCCCCGTGTACTGAATTGCATAGATCTCGAAACTTCATTATGGGAAACTCTTCTTTATTTATCATCAAATACTAGGGGATACATTCTTTAGCGTGTTTGCCTGGTTGTTGGCCTTATTAAATATAAAAATGCATAAGAGTAAAGAATTTTCCTAAAAACTATGGCTTCTATCTTGAAGTGCTCCATCACGCTCCGTGTTGGTTTGAGGGGAGTTTCATCTTTTTGACTGGGAGTGCCACGTCTACATGGCAGACCAAATAGAAAAGTGGTTGGTTTACTTAGTCGCTTGTACTTGGGACATTGATGCATACGTGTAGGCCATCGCCTTTTTTGGGGATGAGTATTGAGTTGGCTACCCATGTTGCTTTTGTTATCTCCGTGGTGCGCCATGTATTTGTGAGGTGAGGAGCTTGCTCTCCAATGGATATGATTTGTCGGGTGGGTTTTTCATTGACTGATGTGTTTGATTTTGCTAGGTGCTTGTCGAGTTCCTTTTGGGATTCTTTCGTGTTGATGTAGTTTCCAGTGGTTTTCCAATTCTCACGGGGAAACCCAATGAGTGCGCCTTCCTATGCAGGACCAGAAATGGAGGCTAGATAGGTTGTTTTTGCGGGTGTGTGGTGCACCTGATCTTTTGAGGACCGCTCACTGAGGACATGTCCCTCGTGTAGTAGTTCTGTATCCGCTATTTTCAGCTAGCCAAATTTTGTCTACATCCTGAAGGATTCTGATATTTTGTTGAATTCCTGACCGTAGTTGTGTGAGCGGCTGAAACTTCCTCTCACTGTTATGACCCCATTGGGGGCTGGAATTTTTAGTACCAGGTATGCATAGTGGGGTACTGCCATGAATCGGGCAAAAGCTAGCTGTCCCAGGATCGCATGGTACTGTGATGGCCATTCCATGACTTCGAACTCTAGTTTTTCGCGCCTGAAGTTGCTCCTTGATCCGAAGACTACATCGAGGTGGAATTTTTCCAAAGGATTTTAGGCTTTGCTTGGAACTATCCTGTGAAAAGTTGTATCTATCGGCATGAGATTTGTCAAGGACCAATTCATTACCTGTAGAGATTTGGCATAGATGAGGTTGATGTTGATCCCTGCATCCAGGAATACCTTGCTGATGTCGAACCCGCCGATTTGTGCTTCCACTATTAGTGTTGATCGACTCGTTCGTGGGATTCGAAGAGGGTGGTCAGCTCTGTTGAAGGTAATTTCTTGTTCTAACCAGTGGAGATACTCAGGTGTAGGGGGTGGTGTTATTACTGCCATATTTACTTGCCTGGTAATCACCTTATGTGTACTATTAGAGGGATTCCCTTTCTGTATCATCGACATTGCTCCTTTTGACCTAGGGTACTCATCTTCTTGGTTCGTTGTGTTTTGCGGCTGCCAACTGCCGGATGCACCGGCAGCGGTGGTGGTGCACAGATGGCCAAAGCGCCAGGTGTTGTAGCTTAGCCTCGATTTGTTGCCTTTGTTGCCCTTGCATTGCATAGCTCTTTCAACTTTATAAATGTTCAGCAATCCTTCAGGAGGTGATTCGATCGCCTTTTGCCTATTGAGTTGACGTAGGAGTGCATATTGCAGGGTCCTTCCAACATTTTCCCTGCAGACATAGGCGGGTCCTGATTTTTTGGCTGATATCGTTGTTGTGGCTGGCTTCCTCCGGCGTCGTCCCTACTAATGCGATACCCATTGTTGTAGTCGTCACTTCTTCAGTTGTCTCCTCCAGATAAACCAGCCGCAACATAACTTGGTCCACTGTATCCATTGTTGTTCCATCGTCTTCTATCGTTATTGCGCATGTTCCTATCTTCTTCGGGTGAACGGGCTCTCTTATTCTGTAATGCATCTTCCCCGTCAGCCCAACGGTTAGCCATGTTCATCAACTGTGAGATCGTATTGGGTTTGATTCATTCCAATTCTTCAATGAATTCTTGCTGACGAAGCCCATCGTTGAAGGCGTCGATTGCCCTTTCGTCGGATATGGCTGCAGCTAAGTTTTTTTATAATGTTCCACCACTAGATGAAGGTCTGTATTGGTTCTCCCAGTTTTTGCTTGCATGTTCGCAATTGTTCCAAAGACGTGGGTCGCTTGAACATGGAGTGGAAGTGTCTGATGAATTTGTCCTCAAGATCGTTCCAACTGATGATGGAATCTTCGGGTAGCTGCTTTAGCTAGGAACATGCCACGCCAGTTAGATGCAGCTACAAGCTTTGCATTGTGGTGGCCTTGGATCCACCCTGTAATTTAATAGTTGCCAGATAGTCTGCCAACCAAGCTTCGGGCTCTTCGAGGCCGATGTACTTCTAACGATCGTGGGGCAATTTGAAGTCCTTTGGTACTAGAGTTTTGCGAACCCATCGGGTAAAGCAACTGGATCCACATAGTTCGTGTTTGTCTTCGCTTTCACCGTCGTAATATATTCGGCTGCTATGCTCTTCCTTCTATCTATTGATCCTGCGTTGTGTGATATCTTCTATCGCATCATTTCGTGGCTCTGACCTTGAGGAGTGGGCTCGATGTGGCGATCGTGATCGTCTTGTGTGACCCCCCTTGCCGAGGGCTGCTGCGATAGCGTGGGGATCTGTCGAGTTGTCATGTGATTCCTTGTTCTACTTGTGCGAGAGATGCTCCAACCATACTGAGGTTCATCAGGGAAGAACGGTGGAGAGTTGCACGAGGATTGTCGGGTGCAGGTTGAGTTGTGAGCAAGCACGTTTGTGTGGCTACAATTGCAGCTTGGGCTGTTATTCCTTTGATGTGCCCTGTTGGATCTACTGACATAAATGATAAATCAAGATCTCGTGTCATCTAGTTGTTTGATCTTCGAGGATATTTTGCAGTCATGAGGCTCCTCTCCTTGGCTGCGCTCCTCCAGTTATGCTTCCTGATCCTCGGGTAGAGCTTAGTTGGGCCCGTCGAAGGATGGATTCATCAGCTAGTATTTTTCTTTCATCAAGCTGCCTCTGCGTCCGTAGCAGGTCTCTTTTTTGTGATGGAGCAAATATTGGTATGCCAGTAGATCTTCGTGTGTGGCGTCAGCTGTCATTGGAACTGCACCCGAAATTGCTGCTCTTACTTTTTACCATGCTTCAGCTAATAGCCGGAGAGTTTTCCTCTCGCTTCTGCGTGGTTCTCCTCCTCCTGGGCTTACGCAGTTGTTCGTTCGGTCTTCCCCATTTCTGCGATTTCCTTTGTTTCCGTGATCTCCTGTATTATCGCTTGACAAAATATCATCGGGGTCAAAATAGGGTTACCATTAGAGTCCTGCTGAGTTGAGGCATCTCCGATGATCATGCACACTTGGTGCTGGGTCATGTATGAACTGGTAACATCATCGTCAGAACTGAGGGAGACACTGTCTGGTGGGTCAGTGAAGTCTAGTAGTTTCTTCTCTAGGTAAATTTCGGCTATCCTAATTCCGAAGTCAATGCTCTTGTCACTTTCTTCGGGTTTCGTGTTTACCGGACTTGATCCATGTGGCGTGGTTGGCTAGGGGTCTGATCCAAAGGAGAGATCATCGTATAGACCATCAAGGTCCCCTAGATCTGTCATGATTTCCTTATTTTATTTGGCTATCTCTATCTGCATCGTGACTTCTGTGGAAGATCCGACGAAAGACGCATCTATCGTTGTAGGCGCAATTTTCCGACCGACGGTCCTGATGAGATCAGAGCTGAGAGGTGCGATTCTTCGGGATCTTCTATTTGGAAGTGGAAACTTCTGATGATGAGATCAGATCCGCCGTTGAAATCGGTGGGTACCAAAATAGGGGTGGGCGAGCATGGTGCCGCTTCCGTTGGATCGTTGCTTGAAGAAAAGGGGTCCGCCGAATCCATGACTCCCGCATTCAGGTTTCCTATAGACGGCGCCAATTGCCCAGGGGTAACCTCGGCAATTCCCATTGTGATGGACTTACAGTTTCGTGGAAAAGAGAACGCTAGGGATTTCGTCGGATGTCAGGCAAATAATGAAGTCCAAGTCACCCGATTACTTGATGAACAACACTATTACAGATTGCCTGGGGTTTCTCGGTACCTCCTCATAGGCTTCTCCCGTCCTATATATAATAGGCGGGGTCTCAAAACCGTATACGGATAGGTTACATATGTACAGTTACAATACCAACACAACATCGGTTCATGTTTCCTTTCCTAATACAAACCGGGCTTTAGCCGGTTGCTTCTTCGGGCCATCATCTTGAATCTTCATGTGTCGTGAGCCTTTATACATCCACGGTAGAGAATCATAAGCACCTAAGTAATTATACATATGTCACCGTGAGACCAATAAGAATGGATTACTAAATAGGGATTCTCTATCCATATTAGTTCAGTACAGGTAGTTATTTGATTGATCTAAGATGAAAAATAGTCCAATTTCATTTCTTTTTTGGAATTTACATTTGGTGCTTTATTTAGTTTTCAGACCAAAAATGCAGGCGAGTTGCAGCCTACAATCCGAACTGAGGACGGGTTTTTGGAGTTAGCTCACCCTCGCGAGATCGCGACCCTTTGTCCCGCCCATTGTAGCAGGAAAGTCAAGAAATTCTCATCGAAACATCGAGAAATTGTGCATATAGAAAACTCTAAAGAAAGAAAAAAAGGAGACCCATGCCAAGATTTGCAAATCTTTTCTATTTAGTAGTCTAAGTTTCTCGAGGAGGATAATTAATTCGGTCGCTGTGGTCGGACTCTATTATGGATTTTTGACCACATTCTCCATATCAATCTCTGTCACCCGAGAATACTTAGAAGCATCAAACGTCACTTGGTGAAACACTGATCATAAAGGTGTGTTCAGGTATTCGGAGGGGCGTGTAGAGGAATTATGTGTCAAGAGCGGGATTTGTCCATCCGCGTGACGGAAAGATACTCTAGGCCGACTCATAGACATGACATCCATAAAGCTGCAGCGTGTGACTAGGTCACGGGGATGTCATAGCTCAGAACGAGTAAAGTTATACTTGTCGGTAATGAGATTGAACACGGTATGACGATGTGATTGATTGGATCTCA
This sequence comes from Avena eriantha, assembly GCA_910589775.1. Lineage (NCBI taxonomy): Eukaryota > Viridiplantae > Streptophyta > Magnoliopsida > Poales > Poaceae > Avena > Avena eriantha. The sequence goes on from OU342743.1 coordinate 522,714,298, forward strand.
GACAAGTAAAGTATCGAAGTAACAAGGAAATTGGACGCTATCTTTCACGGTTCAACGATAAAGATTCTCGTGGAATGCACATGGGTCATCATGGGAAATCCAGGTCCCTCTAATGATCATTGGTTCGAGAGAGGTCTCGACCATGTCTAGAGTATTCCCGAACCATAGGATAACACACTTAACGGTTTTACAATACTTGGAGATCGTTTTAGTATCATAGGAATCACCGAAGAAGAGAGAAGGGAAAACTAGAAGGGTTTCGGGAAAGTCCGGAGGGTGTCCGGAGTTGTCCTGAAGGAGTTCTGGTGCAACAGGGATTAATTAATATGTAAATATATGTTAATTATTAAATTATACGTGTATTTATATTTACTAGTATACGTGCACGAGCAACGCACGTGTCTACTGATGGTATAAATTTTATATCTTTACCTAATTTAATATCAATATTTAAATGATCAAGAAAATAGTTTGTTTGAAATGATTTCAAGAAGACAAATAACCCATGTATTTGCCAAATTTTTCATCTTGAATGTAAACTGTTGTTGGAAATATTATTCCCTTGTCCAGAAGTTCCATGTGTAACAGTCAACATATTTGTAATATGCAATGAATAGGCTCTCACGTGGTTCATTGTCGGTATTGTTGAACATCACCACACATCTAATTTACCAAAATCAATGAAAAAGATGTCATGACTGAGTAGACTGTCCTCTCCAAATGCATGTTCGTATATCATCGTTGGTTCCTCGACTACATCTTGCTCCTCCCGTGAAAATTAATCATCTAGCAGCAAATAAAGTGCACATGAAGTCTAAACTCTGAATGGCCTTGTTCTTTCCTGTCGTATAATCGACTAACAATGTCTCAATCCCGATTTCAGTGCCTTGGTAACAGTTTACTGACTCCTAGTACAAGTGACTGAGCCTATTGAACAAAAAATTGTACTACCTCCGTTCCAAGATATAAACCTTTTTAGATAGTTAGTTTATAGCTTTCTAAAAAAAAGCTTATATTTCGGAACGAAGGTAGTACTAAATAATAATTGTTTGTCATCTGTTACACACGCTGGCTTATATGCTGGGGAGTATACAAGCAAATGGTCCAATTGTTCAGAGATGCAACCAGATTCAGTAATCTAGATTGACACAAATCAAGTTACCTGGTTCTTACCCTAAAGAATCAAACTAGACTTATTTGGGCCGGTCGTGTAAGACTTGGAAACCAAAAGCATAAGAAACAACAAGTGCTAAAAAAGGAACTACAATGTGCATGATAAAATTATGCTGACGCTGAAGCTAATGATCTTGCATGGTGGCACAAAGTGCCTCCTAAGACATCACCTGGTAGTGTTTCAAGTAACATGCCACAGTATGATCAAAAGAGAGTGCATTATGGCATAGTAGGAGGTCAGCGCCATGAAATTTCTTGTTGCAACTTAGTAGTACTTCCAACTTAATACGCTAAAATAAATTATCTAGCCCTTTCCATCAGTTTCGACTTTTGGTTGCGTTGGCTAGTGCATGCAATTCAATATGGTATCAGAGCAGGAGATTCTAGGATAAAATCCTGGCCAACGCAAGAATTAAAAACAAATATTGCGGCTCCCCAAACAAACGTCACAATAGGTCAAAGGGCAAAGACGTAGGGTGAGTGTTGAAATATATTGCCTAGTCCTTTTCATCAGTTCGGACTTTTGGTCTAGTTCACTAGTGCATGCAATTCAATATAATGTACCAGCAAGAGAGCCATGGAGGCACCGGCATCAACACATGAACCAATTTGGTACCTAGGTGAACCTAACACTGACATGTGCAAGGGTAAAATGTCAGTCAACTTAAACACATGAATGGCTTCAGAACTGGATTCTACCACTATGATGCAAGAAAAAAGCCGTGTACCTAATGCTGCTATTAAATGAGACTTAGGGTAGTGCCGCAATGTTCTTAAGATTTATAAGATAGCCTTGCTTATGCATAAAAAAAGAAAATATGAACAAAAAAATGCATTAACTCCTGGAGCATTCGTAAGTTATTCAAATTTCGCTTATCTAACTCTATACTTTTGTTATGTTATCCTAGTAAAATAAGATAACATTCTATAAAAAACTTCCACTCAAAAGGAGCTCCCTATTCAGAGATGTTATAGGCTACATATCATAGCAAATTCCATGATGACAAATGGAAACATCCAACTCAATATAATTTTTTTATCAATTAGGCATCCTTGGCATTGAATTTGCGGTATCAAGTTGCATAAAGTGTTCATCTTTTTTCCTATTAAAACATGCTTCATAAAAAATAACAGAAGAGTACAAGGGATAGGGGCAAGATATGAAGTTTTCCAGTACTTACTCCAAATCAGCAGCAATGTATAAGAAGAGTAGTAAAAGTCACAACACCTATAACCAAGAATTTACTTTCCTGTGCAAGAATAACAAACAAAAGGGGGTTCTAACGAGAACGAGGCAATGGCCTAGTGGTTGGGTCGCAGTTAGCGCATCCCAACGACCGGAGTTCGATACCTGTCAGGGGGCGAATTTCTTGAATTCTCACGCTGACCCGTTTCTACTATGTCAAAAAAGTGTCTAGTTCCTCCTAGCACTGTTTCATCTTTTCAAAAGGGGGTTCTAACTATTAGGAGGAAGATCATACCTCAAGCAGAAGATCTGAAAATGTTATGAAATTGCCATGACAAAAGAATATTATTCAAGATACTAAATGATGAGAAAAAAATGAAATAATTACTCATTTTCTAGTACTGAGCTAGAAACAATAATTTTATTATATCTAGGTACTTCCAAGTTAATAATACAAGGTACAAATTTATCCTAAACATTCATAGATTTTTGGGATGGTCTAATTATCAAAATTAAATAACTGTAGTACCACAAGAATGGTGTCTCCTTTGGCCTAAATTCCAGCCTCAACCATTATCTTAGTTTGGAACCAGCAAAAGTAGCCACAATGAGGGGGTTGCTCTCACAATAAATCTCTCTAAAGAAGCATAGAAAAATAGATGGTATTCAAATGACAACAGAAACTTCACTATATGAAGAATAAATTTCAAAATGTAAAACCAGAACATGTACTCCCTCCGTCTCAAAATAGATGTAGCAAGTTAGTCAAAATTTGGATGAATATATACTAAATGGTGTCTAGATTCATCCAAATTTTGACAAATCTGCGACATCTATTTTGAGACGGAGGGAGTAAAAATAATGAACATTTGTTAGAGCATAAAGGAAGCAATGCAAAAAATAGATTAAAAAGAAGAAGGTATGGTTGCTACCTTCTTGATTGGGTGGAGATGATTTGGGAAAAGTATAGGGCACCTAAATTCATATCTTTAATAAATTAAAATTCTTAAAACACATATATGATGTGTGTTCATTTGTAAATGGCTTTCATACTCCATTGTTGCTCCTACCAAAGAAATCAAAGAGACGACGCAAATGGTAATATGAATTTTACGGAACACGAACAAGAGAAGACTGAAGAGTTACCTGAAATCAACGTTAGTGAGGAGAGTCCTGAAGCATTCGTCGAAGGATTTGTAGGCATCAAACAAGTAATTTATTGTGCCAGTGTGAGGAGTTGTGCATGACAGAGGACTGTAGAGAGCATACTTTTTAATTGGCAATAGCATAATAGGTGTCGCACATGTTCTTCTGAATTCGGTGAGGTCAACTCTATCGCATCCCATCATCTTCTTGCTTCTTCTATCAAGAGTATTTCTAAAGCGAGGCGATGGTCCTGTGCAAATATAAGATAACAAGCATTCATAAAAAAACAAAGAAATCAATCTCCAAATTAACTCACAGAGATCAGAGTGGAACCCAAATACGGACATGAACATATTAGGCCATCATCAGACCGGGAAAACCTGGATTGATGAAGCACCAATACCTCATAGCACAACAACATCCTCGCGCAGAGGGGCTGGGTGGCATCGGCATCTGTCCTCCTGGACACGAAGACGGAGAAAGGAGGACGGTATGATGACAGCTTGATAGTGGTAGCTCTCCTTCTTACCGCAACGACATAGGCGCGATGATTGGAGAGGAGGGGACTTTCCTGCTAGCCACGAACACGGGGACAAAATGGGCGACGATGTCATAGATAGGGAGAGGAGGACACATGGTAGATCACATGGCGGCGGGCAGGGGTGCAGCTCACGACACAGGAGGGAAGGCTCGCAGGGCGGTGGGGAGGAGCTTGAGGATCCTACCGTTGGTGGCCAGGGCAGTGTGACCGGGGGTGTGCATCACGGTGGCGTCCCAAATCGCGGCGTGCAGGGGAGTGCGTCGGCGGTGCGCGGCATGGGGGGAGGTGCCCTGGGATGCGGTGGCGTGCAGCGCAGGGGGCGGTGCCTTGGGTGGCGTGTGCAGCTCTGGAGTGGGGGTGATGCGGCGGAGGCCAAGTCACATCATGTAGGGACAATGCGGGGGCGCTAATCGTGGTGGTAACTTCTTCGAGGGGCACATGGGATGCCGTGGTTTGGGTTTTTTTACAATGACGATTGGGAGTCGGTTAGGCATGGGATTAGTTGGCGTCTAACCATGTTTTAGGGGCAATCTAAACCGATAATTTGGATGATCAGAGGGTTGTGATGCTTTGGATCTACCGCTCTTGCTCTTTTTATATTAGTGGAGATGGAGATTTAATAATTTAAATATGATTTAATAGGGCAGTCCACCTAATGGGCCAATTCCTGGAGGGGAAAGGGCCCAAGAGGGGCCCACCGCCCTAGGAGGGTCCTAGGAGGGGCCGTCTGCCCTAGTGGGCTTGTTCCCCATGTGGGGCCCATGGTGGGGCTGGCCAGTGGCACCTCCCGCCACCTCCTCTCCTTGATTAGTCCCACCCCGGGACTTTGAGGGATGGAGTACCCCCTTCCCATAAAGGAGGGCATATGGAGGGATTTAAAGACACCAATAAGATATTCTCTTTGGATAGAATATCCCCTCCTCTCTCTCTTGTGAGTGCTGCCCCGTTGTAAGGGTCATGCGAATGAGAGTGTTCTTCACCGCGGAGCACCGTCGCGCTGCCGGGATTCTGGATCTAGGATATCTACTTCCGCAACCTCTGTTGGATCAAGGATCGGGAGTCATCGTCAAACGCCGTATGTGTGTGACTCCTCACGAGGCACTACACTAGTGGTGCTCAAGTGGTTTGAGCCGTCGAAGTCATTGGATCTGGTGGAGCCATCCACGACATTAAGGTCGGCGTCGGTACGACTACATCAACCACGTTCTCCCGATCATTGACAAAGCTTTTCGGTCTTCAAGGGTAAGTTTCGAAAAACCCCTCCTGTTACTACATTACTAATAGATAGATCCTGGCATTCGGGTTTGTTGTGTAGGAAAAATTATTGTTTTCAGGCGCTAAACCCCTTGAGTGGTATCAGAGCTAGATCTATGCATAGTATTGCTAGTAGGGGTAGAACACACAAGTTGTAGCATGTGGGCATTGATCTTATAGTTGTTACCCTCCCACGTGTACTTGTGCATACCGTAGTAATGCTTGATGAAGCGGCCCTCAACCGACTTTATGCGTTCATTCGCGAGATTGGTCCATGCTTGACATAGGGGTTGTACGGTATAAAGTGGCTTTGGGAGGTATATGTCTCTCTTGCATTAGTTGGTATGCCATTTGCAACGGAGGGCCATGATAGGGGTGTAGTATAGACCACTACTTGATCAGCATTGTGGTGGAAGTTTGTAGGCAAGAATCGGTTCTTGTGCGAAAGCCTTAACAGCCACGTAAAATATGCAAAGATAAAGTAGAGGCGTCTAACTTTGTTTTGCAGGGGATTTGTGATGTGATATGGTAGTAGTCAAGGTAAAGTAGTTTACTTTCTGTTGCTAAGTAGTAGTAACGGTCATGGTGATGATGGACTACCATGCCGGAGGCACCGGTACCCTTGTGCCTATAGTGTTGGAACCCTAGTTCTAGGATCCAGAGACGCTGGATGGAGATCACAGCAGGAAGACCATATAAAATCGCACTTATATTCAATGATTATTGTTTGTGCATATTGTTGTGTGCTAGTATTATATACTCGACGGTAGCCTAATAATATGATCCCTAAACAACATACCAATGAAAGCTTCTCCCTTAGTGTGCACCACCAAGAAAGTTCTCCGATATGAGGCAGGCCGTGACGATCGGGTGTCAGACATATCTACATTCACATATGGTGGATGTAAGCCATGTTGCACAGCAGATACATTAAGGTTGAGTTGACGAGCCTAGCATGTGTATACATGGCCTCAGAACACAGATGGTCGAAAGATCGAGCATGAGTCACATGAATGATGTGATTAATGTTGGAGAATGTCTACCTTTGCAGCTATGTTGCCGGCCGTGACGATCGGGGGTGACATAGTGAATTGGGATCGTGTAATCACTAAAATTGTTAGGGGTGTTTGTTTTAGTGGGAGCTCATCTAATATAATGTGATCATAATTTTAACTCACATATTATGAACTTAGTCGAAACCCAAGTCTCTGTTTAGTTTTGGGGGATTCATGTAGAGTGAGAAACTCACAGTAGATGGGTCCAACTTCATATACTGGTACCAACACCTGAGGAACCTCCTCATCTTGCATGATCTGGTGTATGTGCTGCAATAACCGCAATGAGATCTTCCCGTGGGCTTCATCGGACTGCCCGATGGTCATGATTATCGTGCCTGATGTGACACCTTCATGACAATCAAATACACTATGGTTCATGTCGTGGAGCCTGCTCTAGGAGCACGGTGTCATGAGATTGAGGCATGCAGTTTGGCCGGTGGACTTAAGATGCTCTTTCCATCTCAAGTCAGAAACATGGAGTTTGAATACATGGATGGATTCCTCTCAAGCAAGATGAGGGAAAACACCAGCCTGTAAGACCACTTGGATATCATGGAAATACTTCATCAGCGCCTTGTGGACATCATGGACTGCTGGGTGACCGACAAATTTGCGATATATGTGGTGTTGCGCTCACTACCCCATAGCTACAAATATGTCGTCTTGAACTACCTCGTGGAAGGGAAAGAGTTTACCTTCCTTGAGTTCATGGCTTGTATGAGAACCCGGAATGTAATGCCTGCTCCAGGAGCTGTTATCAATGGGAAAGGTATATATTTGATATACAAAGGTATAAATGTTTAATTTCAACCACTTATAGCAGTTTACGAAGTATTTGATACTTGTACTGTTTTGTGAAAACAGGACCCGCTGCTTCAGAAGTGATTCAAGGAGTGGGCGCGATAACGCATGTTGATGGCAAGCAAGATGCCAATGACGCTCTCCTTCAGAAGGTATGCTTGATGGCCCAAAATATATCGAGCTCGTTGGGGAACCCTAAGAGGAAGGTATGATGAGCACAGAAGCAAGTTTTCCCTTAGTACAAAACCAAGGTTATCAATATAGTAGGAGCAAGGAAACACCCCAAAGGTGTAGCTAGCTGAACGTTGGCAGGGCGCACTACCGGTGCCAGCAGCAACGTGGAGACCTGCACAACACAACCATATAACTCTGTCCCCAACTTACGATGAGGTTGTCAATCTCACCGTTTGTGCTGAAAACAAAGGATTAACCGTATCGAATGGAAGGAAGTAATAGTTTGCAGAAAGTAAACACAAAGCATTAAACAGTTTATAGATTGTATGTAAAAGAAAGGACCGGGATTCATAGTTCACTAGAGGTGGCTCTCCTTAAGATAGATAACATGCTGGGTGAACAAATTACAGCAGGGCAATTGACAAACATCGAGAAAGCAATACATGCATATACTAATCATCTTGACTCCTTTGGAACTTGATTGGGGATTACAACATTATACATAGACCGCCATCCAACTGCATCTATGACTGTCAACACCCGGGTTTTTAATCCCAGATGCCTGTTATGTGATTCATCGCAATCCCAGGATTACCATTTTTGCGATACATAACATATTGGATATCACAGTACATCATCCATTACAAACCATACATAAGGTCTTACACAAATAAGGATCTCATGATCCAGTCTTAATACAACAAGCGGCGGAATAAAAGATAAGCGTAGCGGTGGGGTCCATCTTTAGGGGCACAGGCAATGGTGACGAAGGCAGATAGTCCTAGTTATCATAGCCGTCCTGCTGGCCATCATCTTGGTAGTCTCCTTCATAGTCTGGCCATGAGAATAGCTTGTGACAAAAGCCATGAGTACTCTTTAAGTACTCACAAACTACCACTAGCAAGTAGTATAGTCTAAGTTAAAGTGCTAACTATAAGTTTAGCTATCAAGTTAAGTTTGAAACCTAAGCTGAGTTCTGAAACAAAGAAAGATAAAATAAAGTTCTAGAATTAGTTAAGTTGGGAAGCTAGTGTCATAAACACAACCCTATTGTGGTCAAGTCAAGATTCATCATTCATTTCAGAAGTTATTTTGAAAACATCTGACAACGAAACAGTATGGCCATTCCAACTATCCCTAAACGCGGACGCGGCTATTCAAATAGTTTGACACTCTGTAGAGGTGGTACACTTTCACCACAAGATTCGATACATCTATTAGGGATAATCCTGAATCATCATACTTAGTATGCAGATAATCAAACATAACCTTTCCTTTACACACCCTAGTATAAGCACCTCTCCTATGAGCATGGCCTCCCAACCATGACCATCTGTCATCCTGGGCACTACCTAGGTGGACAACATTAAGAGGTAGCCTCAGCTCAAACCTCTCCCGCGAGGGAACTAATACTAATGCATATAAACTCCCGGCTAAGCCTTACCCAATTCAGGTATTGCTGTTGCACGGTAAATTTGGAATGGTATCGCATCCGAATCCAACCATCGGTATGCTTGCTCCATTGAATCTTTAGAAACTAGATACTCCTGGTCCTAGTGGTTCTGTAAGTTTCTTCTAAGATACGTATGGGAACTTCACGGTAGGTCAGGTCATTGTTGATCTCAACGGCTCGATGATCGATGTTCTAGAAAACTTCAGTCTTCTCCAGCACTTCTAGGCATTTGCGATGTAACGAAATATGGAACACATTGTGGATGGCTGACATCTCTTCAGGTAGTTCCAGTTGATATGATACTTATCCTCAACGATTCAGAATCTTGAAGGGTTCGATATATCTGGGGGCTAACTTTCCTTTCAGACTAAATCGTTGCGTTCCCTGCAATGGTGAAACCTTGAGATATACAAAATCTCCGACATTGAAAGTCAGGTCTCTCCTTCTCTTGTCAGCATAACTCTTCTGCCTGGATTGGGCGGTCTTGAGGTGCTCACGGACTTTGTGCACCTTCTCTTTGGCTTCTCGGAGAATGTCGGGTCCAAAGATCTGACTCTATCCTACTTGCGACCAATTCAAAGGGGTACGTCACTTTCTTCCGTATAGGAATTCAAATGGTGCCATTTGCAAACTAGCTTGATAACTATTGTTATATGAAAATTCTGCGAAAGGCAGACAGTCTTCCCATTTCGATATGTATTCCAACACACAAGCTCTTAACATATCCTCTAGGATCTGGTTGACTCTCTCGGTCTGTCCATTAGTTTGCAGGTGATAAGTGGTGCTGAAATTCAACTTGGTTCCCAATCCTTCCTGGACTTTCTGCCAAAATGTTGAGGTAAACTGGGTTCCTCGATCTGATACTATGGTCTTGGGGTTTCCATGTAGACTAACAATCCTAGCAATATATAGTTCTGCTAGCTTCGAACTCTGGTAGGTTGTCTTGACTGGGATAAAGTGAGCTACTTTGGACAGTCTATCAACTATGACCTAGATTGAGTTATTTCCCCTACTAGAAGTAGGCAAACTTGTGATAAAGACCATTCTGACGGAATCCCATTTCCGTTCCGAGATCTGCAATGGTTGCAGCAATCCTGTGGGTCTCTGACGCTCTGCTTTGACTCTTTGATAGATGTCACACTTGGCGATGTAGCTTCCAATTTCTCTCTTCATCTTGTGCCACCAAAATTGCTCTTTCAAATCCTGATACATCTTCGTTCCTCCGGGGTGGATAGAATAAAGAGTATCATGAGCTTCCTTCATGATAACTTGCTTCAGCTCTAAATCTGCTGGCACACAGATACGTCCTTTGTACCACATAACTCCTTCATCTTCGGTGAATCCAGGTATCTTTCGTGTACCAATACGACGTTTGATTCCTTTGATACTTTCATTTCCTTTCTGGGCTTCCTTGATTTGGCAAATCAAAGTGGCTTGAAGTCCAATGCTAGCTAAGAATCCTTTGCTAACTAAATCGGTTCTAAACTGCTCCAACTTCTCATACAAACCATGGTGCTTCTCCTTGATCATGGTGTTAAGCCTACATGGCAATCTGCTAAGAGCATCCGCTACCACATTGGCCTTGCCGGGGTGATAGTGATGTCAAGGTCATAATCCGTGATTAGCTCTATCCATCTCCTTTGCCTCATATTCAGCACCTTCTGAGTGAAAATATACTTTAAGCTCTTGTGATCTGAATAAATCTCACAGTGATTACCCATCAGATAATGACTCCATGTCTTCAATGCCAAAACTACGGCTGCTAATTCAAGATCATGGGTCGGATAGTTCTGCCCATGCTGCTTCAGTTGTCGAGACAGATACGTGATGACTTTGCCTTCTTGCATCAATACACATCTGAGACCAATCTTGGATGCATCACAATATACATCAAACGGCTTCTTGATATCTGGCATGATCTATATTGGGGCTGATATCAATCTCTTCTTCAGCTCCTAGAAACTAGCTTCACATTTGTCTGTCCATTCAAACTTCTTGTCCTTCTTCCACAATTAGGTCATGGGTCTGGCGATGCTTGAGAATCCTTATACGAACTTGTGGTAGTATCCCGCTAATCCAAGAAATACACGAACTTGGGTTTGAGTGGTTGGGGCTTCCCATTCTTCGACATCTTTGATCTTGGCGGGATCAACAGAGACTCCTCTGGCTGACAGAATATGTCCTAGGAATCCTACTTCTTTCAGCCAAAACTCACACTTACTGAACTTGGCATATTACCTATGCTCTCTTAGGGTTTCTAGGATGATTCTCAGATGTTACCCATGCTCTTCTTCCAACTTGGAGTAGATGAGGATGTCGTCGATAAACACAACTACAAACTTATCTAGGAAATTCATAAAGATCTTATTCATGAGATTCATGAAATAAGTAGGGGCATTGGTTAATCCAAAAGACATAACTGTATACTCGTATAAACCATAGCGAGTAGTAAAGGCGATCTTCGGAATATCCGTTGCACGAATCTTAAGTTGGTGATAACCAGTCCTAAGATCAATCTTTGAGAATACCTGAGCTCCAGTCAACTGATCAAATAGATCCTCTATCTTTGGCAAGGGGTACTTGTTCTTGATGGTGACATCATTCAACTTTCTGTAATCTGTGCACAAACGGTTGCCTCCATCTTTCTTGTCGACGAATAACACTAGTGATCTCCATGGCGACGCGCTTGGTTGCATCAAGCGTGTTGCTAACATGGCATCCAACTGCTTCTTCAGTTCCACTAACTCTGAGGGGTTCATGCTATAGGGTCTCTGGGCTATGGGTCCGGTTCCGGGGATTAGTTCGATAATGAACTCAATATCCCTATCTGGGGGTATACCTAGCAATTCATCTGGGAATACGTCGGGGTATTCACAGACTACTCTGACTTGGTCTATGGTGGGCAGGGCTAGACTCTTGTTGCACTTGAATTGGCGAGGTAAGGTTTCAGAGATATGCTCTACTGTGACTCCAGAGCTACTGGTCATGGTGATGGCTTTCTTAGCACAGTCTATCAGTACTTTATGCCTTGACATCCAGTCCATACCTAGTACTACTTCCAATCCTTTGGTTCCAAGTACAATTAGGTTGGCATAAAAATCTATCCCATGTATTCTGATAGGCACAACTTTGCAAATTTTTCTAGCTTTGGTGGTTGAATCGTGGATTTGAACTATCATGACATGCTTCAAGTTGGTTGGGTGAATCTTACTAGTGCATGCAAATTCTTTGGTGACAAATGAATGCGACGCTCCCGAATCAAACAATACTCTGGCTAAAACTGAGTTGACAGAAAACATACCCAGCACTACATCTGGCGCTTCTTGGGCTTCTTCGGCGTTCATGTGAAAGAGACGACCGTTGCGGTTGTGAGGGTTCCCTGGGGAAAATCTTCTTCCTGGTTGAACACGACGCTGTTGTTGAGTTGGGGCATTCACATTGGCAGTGGCGGCAGTCTTCTTGGGACACTCATTGGAATAGTGACCCTTCACTCCACACTCGAAACAAGTGATCTGGGACTTGTCTTTTGCTGTGACAGGCACAACATTGCTGCCAGTTCTGGGTGCAGTGTTGTTGTTGTTGCTCTTGGGAGGTGCACGGTTGAGGTTGTTGGCGTTGCCGGAGTTGTGATTGTTTCCTCCGGACTTCACATTGCCTCCGCTACGGTTGGGGTAGCTTGGGCGAGACATTGGGGGTCGATTGTTCCTTGGTGCATACCCTGGTGAGGGATTGGGACGGTACTTCTGGTGATTGTTGGATCCAGATTGCTGCATCATACGACGTTTGCGGTTGTCGTTTGCCTGATTAATCTTCCCTTCCATCTGAATGGCAGAGTCGACTAGCTCTTCGAGATCCTCGAAGCGGATGTTGACGAGGACAGTCTGCATCTCATCATGCAGTCCGTTCAAGAATCTCTCCTTCTTCTTGACTTCTGTGTTGATCTCATCAGGGGCGTACCTTGCAAGCGACAAGAATCTGTCACGGTATTCCACCACAGTCATTCTGCCTTGCTTCAAATCGCGAAACTCATCCCTTAGTCGGGTGACTAGACCTTGCGGCACGTGGGTGCGGCTGAACTTGGTTTTGAAGGCTTCCCATGTCATCACTTGACCATGGTTCATATTATGGATACTAGTCCACCAAGCTCTTGCATCTCCTGCTAGGTAGTGGGTGGCGAAGAGAACTTTCTCGTTGTCATCAACTCCTGCAACTTCTAAGTTGTTTTCCATTGTTTGCAACCAGTCATAAGCATCTAATGGGTTTTCAGCTTGGTTAAAGATTGGGCGATTGGTATTCTGAAAGTTTTTTGAGTTTGGATCCATGGTGATCCTAATTTGCATGCCCTTGGTTGTTTTGGGCCATCTGAGCTATCTGCTACAATGTTGCTAAGTTGGCTTGGCGTTCTACCCTACTTGCTTCACGGTTTGCAACTAACATCTGCATAATCTGCAGCATTGGGTCTTGCGACAAGCTGCTCCCTCCTTGGTTTCCACGAGTCATCTGAAGATTGAGGTAGATAAAGGGGTAAGAGGGAAAGTTCTAAGGTTCATGGTTTTGGTTTCAAGCTAAAACTTTGAGTTTGACTCGGGTTTTGCAACTAACTTCATTTCATTCATGCAAACAAGCACACGATACAAACACACACCATGACAACAAGGGAAAACAGATGGTTTGAAGAACCATTCTGCAAGCTACGTTACAGTGGGGCCGATACAGCTCATGCTACGATAGTGCTCTAGTGCATCTACTCATCATTGATGAAGTCGGAGTCCTCATCGTCAGTGTAGAAGTCCACAACATCCTCCTCCAGAAAGTCATCATCATTGCTGAGGTAAGAATCCATGTCTCCCTGGATGTCTTCACCCTCCTCTTCTTCCTCCTTTGCTGCAAGCTAAGCTTCCTGCTCCTTGACGGTCTTCTCGAGGTCGGCCACCTTCTTGCGAAGATGGGCGATGGTGCGATCCTTCTTCTTGCGCTAGAGGCGAAGAGACTGACGGTCCTTGACTAGCAGTGAGAAAGTCTGGGCCTTCTAGGCGGCAATGGCACGGTTGTGGTTGGCGAACTCCCTCGCATTGTCCAACTCCCTTTGATGATCGTACAACAGGAAGTCGAGGTTCTCCACTTGGTGCTTCAGTTCTGGATGACTTGGCATCTCCATCGGCATTCCCATGAAGTCACGCCTTGCATAGTGAGCAAAACGGGTTCCTTGGATTTGGTTGACGCTGAGGGCACATAGACGTGCGAGAGCTTCATGCATTGCCCTGGCTAATCCATCTAGCCAGTTGTTCTCTCTCACTGAGAACTGGATTCTCCCGGACGTTGGTGCTTCTATGCTTCCTCTAAGATCAGCGGTGAGTAGCCACTTTAAATATCCTCCTGGGGGTCCTAGAAGTTGAGCTCCAAGAAACTCTGGATGTGGGCGCCCCAGTAACTCCGACAGTGAATCCAGATCCCTCTCGAAGATCAGCTGACCTCCGTTTCCCAACTGATGGAACTTGCTGAACTGAGTCTCCATCTACAAGAATTAATGATGAGGAAATTAGTGAAGTGATCAAGTGTGTCAAATTTTAAGTAGTAATGTAAGAATTTTGAGGAACATGAATTTTTGAGAAAGAATGAATTCCCAAGGATAAGAGAGGAGATAGTTTTTCATAAATACTCACTTTGGTTTTGAAACTAAGTTTGGACGTCCATTCTAACTAGGGTCTCATATGGTCAGGATGGCTCTGATACCAACTTGTCAACACCCGGGTTTTTAATCCCAGATGCCTGTTATGTCATTCATCGCAATTACAAACCATACATAAGGTCTTACACAGTACATCATCCCAGAGGATTACCATTTTTGCGAGACATAACAGATTGGATATCACAGTACATCATCCATTACAAACCATACATAAGGTCTTACACAAATAAGGATCTCATGATCCAGTCTTAATACAACAAGCAACGGAATAAAAGATAAGCGTAGCGGTGGGGTCCATCTTCAGGGGCACAGGCAATGCTGACAAAGGCAATTAGTCCTAGTTATCATAGCCATCCTGCTAGCCATCATCTTGTTAGTCTCCTTCATAGTCTGGCAATGAGAATAGCCAGGGACAAAAGCCATGAGTACTCTTTAAGTACTCACAAACTACCACTAGCAAGTAGTATAGTCTAAGTTAAAGTGCTAACTCTAAGTTTACCTATCAAGTTAAGTTTGAAACCTAAGCTGAGTTCTGAAACAAAGAAAGATAAAATAAAGTTCTAGAATTACTTAAGTTGGGAAGCTAGTGTAATAAACACAACCCTGTTGTGGTCAAGTCAAGATTCATCATTCATTTCACAAGTTATTTTGAAAACATCTGACAACAAAATAGTATGGCCATTCCAACTGTCCATAACCGCGGACACGGCTATTCGAATAGTTTAACACTCTGTAGAGGTGGTACACTTTCACCACAAGATTCGATACATCTGTCAGGGATAACCCTGAATCATCATACTTAGTATGCAGATAATCAAACATAACCTTTCCTTTACACACCCTAGTATAAGCACCGCTCCTACGAGCATGGCCTCCCAACCATGACCATCTGTCATCTTGGGCACTTCATAGGTGGACAACATTGAGAGGTAGCCTCAGCTCAAACCTCTCCCGTGAGGGAACTAATACTAATGCATATAAACTTCTAGCTAAGCCTTACCCAATTCAGGTATTATGGTTGCACAGTAAATTTGGAATGGTATCGCATCCGAATCCAAACATCAGTTTTGTAAATGGGTTAAGGCTCATGCCTCAACATTTTCACCATCATAAACCATTTGTGTTTCTCAACACATGTCAAAACATCTCAATAGAATGACTCATCATTCTAAGGTTTTCATAATTCATTTTCACCAAGTATTCCCGTCTAAAGTGACTCAAGTTTTTATCTACTCTAAACTACTAAGTTAAGAGTGTTCACTAAGGTGGAAATGATGGGATCAATCTCATGCCATAGAATGACATATAAAGTTTAATACTCTTTATGCTACCTTCAAAACAATTAAAGGACTTTTGTAAAGTAAAGGAAGTAAAGCTTGGAAAATAATACTTGGGATAAGTAATAGTCAAAGTGGTATAACCAAAGCATGCGTAAAGCATCTTTGCTTAGGTTATCTAGATTGCAAGGGTAGCTTGCATTGTTAATAGTGGCTTGCCTTGTGCAGTGAAGTGGTTGAAGTTTTCCTCCTCCTCTTGATAGAACTCCTCCTCGAAAGCTTGGTCGGTACTATCGTCTATAAATACATACGGAGTACACAATCACCAAACAATACTTAACTTGTATAATTAGCACTCTAAGGCACACATTTGATGATATATTATCATCACAAGCATCACAAGTTTTATTAACTAGTTTCATTCTTTTTATTTTAGAAAAGTAATTTCTACTCATTGAAAAATTAACTAAGATTTAATATTCACCACTTAAAATATGGGATCATGTGGACACATGTGATCACCACATATTCTAACATGTGGGAATGTGATTTAATGGTTGGATCCCAATTACTTTGGTTTAAGTTCATTATTTAATGATTTAAAGTGACTAGAAATGCCTATATAGCATTATTTTGGTACTAGCCCAAAGTCACTTCATGTAAACCCTAATATTATTACATATTCAGATAGGTATAGTGAAACGTGATTTTTGAGAGTTGGAATCAACTCAAAAGCTATCATGGTTGATTTTATAAAAATGTTTGAATGTGCAAAAGCTTCTGTCTTGTTATTTTTACTAGGAGAGATCTCTAACTCTAATTGAATTAAATCCAACGGTCTTGGGTAGATCTTTTTAGTAGCTTTCTAACCCAATTGGAATCACTCCATTTGGATTTGTAAATCTCTCTGAATTTATTTTCAAACTAGGGGAAAGAACTAGGTTTAAACAAAATAGACAAATCCTAATTTGAACTAAATGGGTCACACGGGAAAGCTAACGGGCCGGCCCAGTGGCAAACCGCGGCGCGGGGCACAACTGATAGGGGGTCCACCGGATAGAGGCTCATTACACGCGAAGCGGTATGGGGCGATGTGGGCCGTTAGATTAGAACTAAGATCAACGGCTGGGGCTCATCGTCGACGACAGACAGGTCGCCAGTGAGGTCTAACCCTAGCGGCTCGGTGGGGGTGCTTAGGGGGCGTACCCGGACTCCAGCGACGAAGGCGATAGGGGTAAACAAACTGGTGGACGACGGCAAGCTCAGGGGTGGTCGAGGCAGCTCTGGGGGTGGATGAAATCGACGTCGCCTTCTCCTCCTCTGCCACGGTCTCCTCCGGCCAAATTCTGGCGAACAAGTGCTCGCGCTGCTCCGGCTAGAGGTGGAGAAGGACCAGTGAGGTGAGGGGAGTGGAATGGTGTGAGTGGATTGTACTGGGGTGGCCTCTATTTATAGCTCGACGAGGCAACCAAGAGTGATGGCGGGCGGCTCCGGCGAGGGCTGCGCAGCGTGCTAGCGGCGTTGCTCGGGGTAGGGGATGGTGGCTGGTCTCCTCGCGGTGCTCTAGGGCTTAAATGCGGGCTTAGGGGCAGTGGCATCTGGTCGGGCGGTGCTCATGTTCTGAGCGGCAGTTTCTGCGGTCTTCACGGCGTGCGGTGGCTGTGGTACGATTGGCGGCAAATGGGCATGTCTGGGGTGTTCCCTGGGTCGTGGCGACGCGGTGGGCGCGGGCTGCGGTCGAGGGGCGGCGTGTGCACGCGTGTCGGGCGTGGAGCTTGGCATGGCACAGACACTCTGGGCGCGGTGCTTAGCAGGTGGTCCACTACTTCGCTCTTCTCGGGGAGGGGACAGAGAGTGGCGGTGAGGTCTGGGCTAGCTCATAGACATGGCGAGAGAGTGAGAGGGGTGGTCTGCTGCGGTGATGGCAAGGTTGGCCGGCGACATGGTGCTCGGGGTGGCGTGGCACTGTTGCTAGGGGATAGGGGATGGGGTGCTAATAGCCTGGTTAGATCAAATGGGGACAGAGGGAGTAAATGGAGATCAAATGGGGGCAAAACCCTGTAGAAAACAGTGAGCTAGGTTTAGAGTTTGATTCCTGCCAGCCAAGTGTTTGTGGAAATGGCCGCAAGAAATTTACTTTGGAATTTTGAAAAGATTTTTGGTGGGTGTGCTAGTAATAAGCTTGAGACTCTATGGTTGCTTGGGTTTTGAAAATTGAGCTTATTTGAGTGGTTTTTGAAATAGTGGGATCTTCCCATGTGAAATAGATTAAATTTTCAAATGCTAATTAAAATTAGTGTTTGTAAGATTTTGGCAGATCACAAAGTGATCCTTGGTACATCATTATGTGTACTAGCAAGGGGTGCAAATATCCACATTTGTTTCTGTTAGGTTTTGAGTACTAGGAATAGCCAAAGTAGACATGCTGATTAAAATGGCACAAATGACCATTCTCTTCTTTTATTCATTTTGATTTGTTTTTCTTTGGAATTTGTTTGGGAATGATCTAGATGATGTTTATTTCACCTAAGAATCATTTTACAAGCAATGGATCACTTAATCATGGCAATTCAAATCAACTCCTATTTTAAATGCACACACATATGCATGCTTTAATAATTTTAATTGGAAAAGTTTTTGTTAACCCTAATTTTGATGATTTGGATCTTAATAAACTTGGATTAAAGTTTTGGGATGTTACAATGACTAATAATCCACCTTCAGGTTATCATCCGAACCCCCTCCAGTATTAAGTTTCAAGCAACAGATTATTGCTTTACGAATTGCGTGTAAAGTAAATAATGCGATTGTTCTATGAACAAAGGATTGTTGTTTTGTCCCTAGTAGCAACAACACATCTGGTACCTTAGAGATTTCTGTCACTTCCCTAGATTACCAGAGACATGAACCCACTATCGAGCATAAATACTAACTCTTGGAGTTGCTAGCAGCTACTTGGCCAAGATGGCTACTAACAACGGAAAGCATGCAAGATCACAAATAACAAGGACATGATAGAATCAATAATCAATCTGAAATAGCATCTCAATATCCATCGGATCCCCACAAACACAACATGCAGAATTACAAATAGATGATCTTGATCATGAACGGAGCTCACAAGATCTAGAAATGAAAGCACAAAGGAGGAGAACCAACCATCTAGGTAATACATGGACCCGTAGTCCAGAGATGAACTACTCAAGCATCACACCGGAGGCTTGCATGGTGATGAAGAAGGCCTCTAGGGTGAATTCCCCTCTCCGGCAGGGTGCCGGGAAGAGCTTTAGATCCCTCCCGATCTAGGGATGGAGATGACAGTGGCTACAGACTCTTTCGTGGATTTTTGATCGGGTACTTAGGGTTTTCGTCCCGAGGGCATCTTATAGGCGGAAGGAGAGGCCGAGGGGGTGCCTGGGCTGGCCACACCACCCACTGGGACAGGTGGTGTGGCCTCCCTCTGGCACTTCTGTGCCTCGTATTCTGGCATCTGATGACTTCCGGAAAAATAGGCACTTTGGCTTTTGTCCCATCCAATTCCGAGAATATTCATTTCTGACTTTCCTGGAACCAAAAATAGAAAGAATAATTTTTGAGGTGACATGCACCATCAAAGACTCGATCAAAGTATTTGTAAAACATTCAAAGCTAGGATCATAGTACTTCAATCATAACATGAAAGACAAAGAAACTATGATGCAACATGAAAAGGCACAAACAAAAGATTCATGAATAACAATGCTTTGCAAGACGTTAGTTTGTTTCACATAAAGAAAACATAGCATAATAGTATTCAACTTCTCCCTCATAGAGTAGCAAATATAAATGCATATGACACCTTCAAAGTTCATCAGAGTGACTAGATACAAATAGTTTAAAACAAGCAATATCAAGTTATGCATCAATCAACTAGTCTTAGGACAATGCACATAGAACTAAGAATGGCCACTATGCTCTCAAAGTAGGTGCATAAAGGTAGAAGGTGGAGACTCAATATAATGGTGGAAGAAAGGACTTTATAAAAGGAAGTAGGGATTCAAGTCTCATAAAAAGCTTCCAAAAATTATTGTACTTATAGCTTTCAGATCTCATTTCCCCTATCATAAGAATCTTTAAGGTGATTAAGGTTAAAGTGACACAACTAAGAGGATATGCTTGACAAGTTATAAACCGAATCTCCTGCCCCTTACTTACGAAGACCGAACCTCATGCTACTCAACTTTAGTCACGAGTAAGCTCTTTTCATTGTAAGTACATGTGTATCATAAAGAACCTCCAACGGGGTACCCCTTGCACATGATACAGGAGCTATCCCATAATCAAAATGACAAGGCAAGCAGACAATGAGCATCTCAGCGATCTTTTTATTTGCTACTTGCATAGGTTTTTATTGAGGATGCTTCATAGAGTGCGCATTATGGTGATGCTGCAAGTTTCCACCATGATTAGGCATGGCTTAGGTTAGTGGCCCAGGCGTTTCTCTAACACACATACAAACTCCATGATCTTACAAGTTCCACTTTTATTTCACACCGTCGGGATCCATAAGCAAAAGAACATGATATCAACTGGGTACAAAGTACAAGTGCAATGCTGAAAGCATTCCCCATGATACATGGTTCTACTAATTTCAACTTATAAAGCGCAAGCATATACGCAACAAAGAAGGACCCAATGGTTCAAGTTTATTAGATGCAAAAAGTAAAGTGTGCCATCAAGTTCGTGAGAGCTTTAATCACTAGTTTTCTCATAACAAGTTTAATTTGGAAGGTAGACAAAAACATAAATACACATGGAATAGCATAAGCTAGTAGGTAGGTATGATGGAATTCTTTGTAATAACTTGGTTTAGGGAGTTGGATGCATGAGTGGAACTCATACTTGGTTGTGGAGGCTAGCAAAAGACTAGGAGCGACAAACTAAGAGAGCAATAATGGCCAAAATCATGCAGAGCGACAAAACATCATTGATCAAAGCATAAAGTGATACTACAAGTTGAAAACTAAAGGATCATAAAGGCTATGGTGACTTGAGATAGTCATAACATGGTGTGAGCATGCGCCAAGTCAATCCAAATAAAGCATCAAAGGAGAATACCACTATACTATGCTTTAATATGCTAAAACAACGCATGATTCATCCAAGGCACATTAAGCAATCTCAAATGTTTATAAAAATTCATGCTACAGCAAAGAATACTAAGAATAAAGCCAAAACAATATCAAGCATGGCATGACAAAGCATAGGCCACAGTCAAAAACAAGCTCTTTTTACCACATAAGCATGAACTTTCCTACTCTTTTCCAAACCAAACAAAACTATTTGCAAACCAATGTATGAAAGAGGGGGTCAAACTAAGAAACCAAAGCAAATGAAAAACCAAAACGAAAACGAAAAAGAAGACCCTCCAAGAATAACACAACTGTGCATGAAACAATAAAAATGAAGCGTTTGGAAGAAACCTGGGGTTTTTATTAATGAAGAAGGGGATGCCTTGGGCATCCCCAAGCTTTGACGCTTGTACTTCTTAGATATTTCTTGGGGTGACACGCGTGGCATCCCCAAGCTTGAGATTTAGTCCATCCTTCATCTCATTACTCATTCCTTCCATACACCTGAAATTTTTCCTTCATACAAAATTTCACACAATTTTTATTAGCAACATTAGTACACTCGAGATAATAGGTCTTAAGGTTCAGTTCTAACACCAAATAAACTTCCATTAGAACACGAGCAACTGTAGCACTTCCCACAAGAAGCTCAATTCCCCAAAAAACTCAAAAAGGAACCAACAAGAAGCAAATGCAGAAAATGGCAGAAATATGTCAAAACAGACCAGCAGGTAAAGACGAATTTTTTCGAAGACCTTCTGTTGCTCAAATCGAAAAGGGTTGAACTAACGAAAGTTAGATAACGACCTGGGGAAGAAGCACAAATATTCACGCGTCAAAAGGACGTTCAGAGATTTTACACGAATTTTTACGGTGAAGCACAAAGATCTGTTTCGGGACAGCAACTTTCCCAATCATTACTTCTCTCTCATTAGAGGTTACTCTTGGCACAAAAAGAAAATAAAAATGATAAGGAGCGGTTATTACTGAAGTAATAACTTCCAAGACTCATCTAAAACTTTTGGGTTATCTCCCAATAAGTACTTTTCTTTAACGTCTTTAAGTTAGGCATAAGAAGCAAGAAAGAATCAAGTGTTCTCAAATGAAGAAACATTAAAACCAAATTTCTTACCCTTACCTCTCTTACTTTTATTCTTAACCTTGGGGAAAATATGATTGTTTGGTGGAGAAGAAAGGTGCATGGTCCCCTTTCCGACATCTATTATTGCTCCAAAGAGTTCTAATAGGGATCTTCCAAGTGTAATTTGTCCTTTTCCTGCACATTCAATAACAAGATAATCAGTAGAAATCATTTTCCCAAGGATCTTTGTAAACACTCCTTCAGCTATTCCAATAGGTACTATGGTAGCATTATTAGCAAGAGATATTTCTTTTCCTTCTTCAGTAAGCCCCCAAAGTTTCAAGGATTCATAAATATCTTTGGGCATAAGACAAAATTCAGACATGATATCACAGCGGGCTTGAAAAGTTTCAGTATTTATATCAATCTTTATTGTGGGGAACCACTTTGATGGTTCAGAATTTATTGGAACATAATTATGATGCTCCCTAAGCGTATTATAACAATCTTTTAAGCTAGTAGTGCTAGTCTCAAGAGTGTTCATTCTAGCGAATATTCTTGCGAAAGAAATATCAGTTTGACTAGGCAAGTTGTAAGTAAGGATCAATTTCTTTATAGCATTAATAGCATCATCGTCATTACATTGGAGGAAATCTCCTCCCACAACAGCGTCTAAAGCATATCTATAGCAAAGAGCAATTCCAAGGTAAAAACTGCTAAGGAACAAGCTTTGAGTCATTTTAGGCTCAGTTTTTTCATGTAGATCAGAGATTCTAGACCAAGCTTCCTTGAAGCTTTCCTCAGTTCCTTGTTTAAAAGTGAAAATCATTTCTTCGGGTGACATAGTGACCGGAGCAAGGCTAGACATAATGGCAACTTAAGAGAGGAACTAATTTTTGTGTGTTTTCAATAAAGAAAGCAAACTAGTAAAACTTGTTTTTTTGATAACAAAACAAGCAAAAAGAAACTAAGCAAAATAAAAATAACAAAGTAAAGAGATTGGTTATGAGGGACTCCCCTTGTGAAGATGTCCTTGACTCCCCGGAAACGGCGCCAGAAAATATGCTTGATGGCCCAAAATATATCGAGCTCGTTGAGGAACCCCAAGAGGAAGGTATGATGAGCACAGCAGCAAGTTTTCCCTCAGTACGAAACCATGGTTATCAATCTAGTAGAAGCAAGGAAACACCCCAAAGGTGTAGCTAGCTGAACGTTAGCAGGGTGCACTACCGATGCCAGCAGCAACGTGGAGACCTGCACAACACAACAACAAAACTCTATCCCCAACTTACGATGAGGTTGTCAATCTCACCAGTTTTGCTGAAAACAAAGGATTAAACGTATCGAATGGAAGGAAGTAATAGTTTGCAGAAAGTAAACACAAAGCATTAAACAGTTTATAGATTGTATGTAAAAGAAAGGACCGGGATCCATAGTTCACTAGAGGTGGCTCTCCTTAAGATAGATAACATGCTGGGTGAAAAAATTACAGCGGGGCAATTGACAAACATCGAGAAAGCAATACATGCATATACTAATAATCTTGACTCCTTTAGAACTTGATTGGGCATTACACCATTATACATAGACCGCCATCCAACTGCATCTATGACTAATAATCCACCTTCAGGTTGTCATCCGAACCCCCCTCCAGTATTAAGTTGCAAGCAATAGATTATTGCTTTACGAATTGCATGTGAAGTAAACAATACGATTGTTCTATGAACAAAGGATTGTTGTTTTCTCCCTAGTAGCAACAGCACATCTGGTACCTTAGAGATTTCTGTCACTTCCCCAGATTACCAGAGCCATGAACACACTATCGAGCATAAATACTAACTCTTGGAGTTGCTAGCATCTACTTGGCCAAGATGGCTACTAACAATGGAAAGCATGCAAGATCACAAATAACAAAGACATGATAGAATCAATAATCAATCTGAAATAGCATATCAATATCCATCGGATCCCCGCAAACACAACATGCAGAATTAAAAATAGATGATCTTGATCATGAACGGAGCTCACAAGATCTAGACATGAAAGCACAAAGGAGGAGAACCAACCATCTAGCTACTACATGGACCCGTAGTCCAGAGATGAACTACTCACGCATCACACGCGAGGCTTGCATGGTGATGAAGAAGGCCTCCAGGGTAAATTCCCCTCTCCGGAAGGGTGCCGGGAAGAGCTTTAGATCCCTCCCGATCTAGGAATGGAGACGACAGTGGCTACAGACTCTTTCGTGGATTTTTGATCGGGTACTTAAGGTTTTCGTCCCGAGGGCATCTTATAGGCGGAAGGAGAGGCCGAGGGGGTGCCTGGGCTAGCCACACCACCCCCTAGCGCAGGCCAAGCCTGGCCGCGCGGCCAGTTGGTGTGGCCACCCTCTGGCCCTTCTCCGTCTCGTATTCTAGCATTTGATGACATCTGAAAAAATAAGCACTTTGGCTTTTGTCCCGTCCAATTCCGAGAATATTCATTTTCTGACTTTCCTGGAACCAAAAACAGAACAAAATAGGCAGCTGGCACTATGGCTCTTGTCAATAGGTTAGTCGAAGAAATCATATGAAAAGTACTCCAAAGTGTGGACAAAACATAAGAAAGTGGATAAAACCAAGCATGGAACATCAAAAATTATAGATACATTTGCAATGTATCAATCATTTGGATTAGAAATTTTGAATAATTTGTAATCAATCAGAGTGAACTACATTAGTGTGTGTCTTGCATTTTTGAGACAGTTATTCATATGAATTTGAGACAAATTAGTTGTTTTATTCCTATGAATAATATCTTCTATGTTCATGGTTTTGATTATGAATGGGTTATTCATATTTTGATCTTGATCATAGAAATTTAAATGTTTATAGGATTGTGAAAATGCCAAAAGATATTCAAACTTAATAAAGACATCATTTTGAATGATACTATTGTGTTAAGTCATAATGGTACATATGAAAGGATTCATAAGTGATGAAACCAATTTCTTAAAGATACTTGATCTTTTGACACATACAAACCATGCCCCTTTTAGGCAAAATGACTAAAACTCCACATTCTAGTAAAACATAGCGTGTGTTGAATAATTAGATATCATACATGATGATATGTTGTATTGTTCAACAAATGGTGGATATCATTATTTCGTAAAACTTCATTGTGAATCTAAGCGAATAAATGTACTCGCTGAATGAGACACAAGTCTGAAACTATTTGTTATGAACAAAGAATTTCAGAATGAAGAACAATATTGAATTAACAAAGAATACGAGTCTTTATGATTTGATGAAAACGACAAGTATTGAAATTGTGATTCAGGCATACAAGACTTGTGAAAAGTGTTTCATAAATTACAATGTCAAGAATACGTCAATATGTTGACATTATAAAGTATTGTAATCATACCGTATTAGATACGGTATGGTCTAAAGTAATCTCTTACCGTGTTAGTGTTATCATATTAGAGAAGATAGATTATAATAGCAAACACTTACTTATTGTATAAAGAATCATCAAGGATTTGTGGAAACAACACCATAAGTGTATGGCATAATGTGGTTTCTAGAAATTCTAGAGTTATGTTATAATTCGGAATTCGAATGAGAAAAACTTTGTAGTGTATTCCTAGGAAACTAAGAATACGCATTCCACAACTACAACCAAAGGAGCAAAACTTGTATTGCTCAAAGTGGTGATTTATCGAGAAGATTTTCTCAATAAAAGAGTTGATGGATAAAGGTGAAAGCTCAAATAAGGTTGAGAACCTTGCCTCCAAATGTTAGAGTAGCGTAACAGAATTGATTCTGGAACAAAACACTACAAATAGAGGAGAAACTAATGATAATGGTCAAAAGTTTTAGTAGGAGCTTTTACTAAAAGAAAGTAGGATTCATCAATGAGTTATGCCTCATTGTAGAATTGAATTCATGATTCACTTGTCATGTTAATGGAACAATGGCATACCTACGAACTACAAAGAAGCGTTGGTGAACCCAAGTATGAGAAATGACTTAGAGTCATTAAATCCTATACAGTAAGTTACATTTAGGATGGTAAAGTAAAATGTTACTTGATCTTATCAAAGTAAAGATGTTACTTGATCTTCCCAAAGGTACCGCTAGAGTAAATGATCATGGGTCAAGGTCGAAAGTGTTCATGCCTCTGTGCCCAATTTCATAGATTCTCTAGAAGAATCTCAAGGAAGAAATGAAACTTAAAATTAGACATGAAGCTCGATTTGTGTCAAGAAATGTCTTGAACAAATTCAAATGGTTGACTACAATGTGTAGCAATGCTTAAGTCGGACAAATGAAATCTTGTAGCTAGAATTCTCAATTTGATGAATGATCAAATGATTTTGAGATTGTGCCTAGAATATTGAGAAGACCTGCATTTACAATAAACTGAGTGGGAGTTAAGAGAGTTTCATACTCTTATATTTAACTGACACATTTGAGTGGGAGCTTGATGAAACATTCATATATGTTATTGACATGTAGTGAATCGTATTAGTAGATATTAGAGAATATTAAGTAGATGAAGTTGAATGAATATTGAACATTGGAATCTATCAAGATAGATTAGTATGTTTAATATGATTAATTCAGAATGTTTTCCTAGATTAGATTATGAAAGAAGTTCGGATTGAACAAGTTGAGAAGGGAGTTCTTACTTGTCTAACTAGGTGAAGCATTGAGATTGTCTCGATATGAAGATGGTTAAAAGAAGGAAAGGATGTGTAACTTCTACTATCCTCAACTCCTCGGTTCAATCTTGTAAAACCATGTCGTATACTCGATATAATGTGACCCAAGTTCTTAACCTAAATAACATGTTCTGAAGTGATCTTCGAGTGAATCACTGAACAAGGAGTTAAGTATAGTCTTCAGTGTCTAGAGAAAACTAAAGGTATACATCTAATCTGTAAGGATGATGAACTTGATCGTAAAAGGGTTATGCTAAGAAGTTCCACCCAACCTAGATGAAAGGAATTCTCACAACATTGAGTGCCTTAAATAAGATAAGCTTGGTTAGACATCAAAGTGGCATATAGTGCAGTGTCGATTAGATTTACATTGACAAAGAAGTATATGAATACATCAAAGGTGAAATATGTAATGTTATGGCTGGGGAAGTCCATCTTCCCACATAGTGTGTTCCCAATGCTCATGACAATGAAAACGTTATCTTATGATTGACTAATCAGATGTCATGGTATAAGGAACAAAAATAACACTCTGATGCCAAAGCATAAATATTTATACCAGAGGGTTATCATGTGATGATAAAGGGAAATGTCAAATCAGGTGACATTAGCAAAATTCACAAAGACGGATCTGTATAGTACAATCCATAGACGAAACCTCTTCCATGAGCAAGCATGATCATAACACCAAAAGTTATGGTGTAATGATTCGTTCAAATGCAACTAGTTTATTTATACTCTAGTGCAAGTGGGAGACTGTTGGGAATATGTCCTAGAGAAAAATAATAATTTAGATTATTGACATATTTCATCAAGTTCATAATAGGTATTATATAATTCTATAATTGTATTGATAGGCACGTCAATACACATGTGACATATAGACCACCAAAGTCCCTAGTGATCCTCTAGACACTGGTTCATTTGTCAATCGATGATCAAGGTTTCCCTATCATGGACATTTATGTCAATTGACAATGGGGTCATTTCATTGAGTTAATGAAAGTGATGGACATACCCAACAAAGGAAATGTAACACGATCAAGTCACGAAGTTCACCATTACAATGACTGGAAACGTAGTAACCAATTCCTTAGACCATGAGACCATATCAATCACTATCACTTGAGAATACTTAGAAGCATCAAACATCACTTGGTGAAATAGTGATCATAAAGGTGTGTTTAGGTATTCGGAGGGGCATGTAGAGGTATTATGTGTAAAGAGTGGTATTTGTCCATCCGTGTGACAAAAAGATACTCTAGGCCCACTCGGAGACATGACATCCATAAAGCTGCAGCATGTGACTAGGTCACGGGGATGTCATAGCTCTGAACTAGTAAAGTTATACTTATCGGTAACGAGATTGAACACGGTATGGCGATGTCGTTGATCTGATCTCGTACAAGTAAAGTATCGAAGTAACAAGGGAATTGGACACTATCTTTCATGGTTTAATGATGAAGATTCTCGTGGAATGCACAGGGGTCATCATGGGCATCCAGGTCCCTTTAATGATTATTTGTTTGAGAGAGGTCTCGACCATGTCTGGAGTATTCCTGAACCGTAGGGTAACACACTTAAGGGTTTGACAATGCTCGAAGATCGTTTTGGTATCATAGGAATTACCAAGAAGAGAGAAGGGAAAACCAGAAGGGTTCCTGGAAAGTCCGGAGGGTGTCCAGAGTTGTCTTGATGGATTTCCAGTGCAACGGGGATTAAATAATATGTAAATATATGTTGATTCTTTAATTATACATGTATTTATATTTATTTAAAAATTTAAATATGATTTAATGGGGTAACCCACCTAATGGGCCCATTCCTGGAGGGGAAAAGGGCCCAAGAGGGGGCGCCACCCTAGGAGGGGTCGGTTTCCCTAGTGGGATTGTTCCCCATGTGGGGCCCACGGTGGGGCTGGCCGGCGGCGTCTCCCCCACCTCCTCCCCTTGATTAGTCCCACACCGGGATTTTGAGGGAGGGAGTACCTCCCTTTCCCCTATATAAAGGAGGGCATATGGAGGGATTTAAAGACACGAATAAGATATTCTCTTTGGATAGAATATCCCATCCTCTCTCTCTTGTGAGTGCGGCCCCATGGTAAGGGTTGTGCGAACGAGAGTGTTCTTCACCGCGGAGCACCATCGCACTGCAGGGATTCCGAATCCAGGGGATCTACTTCCACAACCTCTGCTAGATCAGGGATCAGGAGTCGTCATCAAACATCGTATGTGTGTGACTCCCCACGAGGCACTACACTAGTGGTGCTCAAGTCGTTCAAGCTGTCGAAGTCATTGGAGCTGGTGGAGCTGAAGCTGGTGGAGCCATCGACAACCATGAGGTCGGCATTGATATGTCTACATCAACCACGTTCTCCCGAACATTGACAAAGCTTTTCGGTCTTCAAGGGTAAGTTTCGAAAAGCCCCTCCTGTTACTACATTACTAATAGATAGATCCTAGCATTAGGGTTGGTTTTGTAGGAAAAAATATTGTTTTCAGGCGCAAAACCCCTTCACTACACGCCCATACAGTCCTGATCCTACAGAGATGAGGAATCTGTAACCAGCATGACCGCGCTACTTCCATTTTAGAAGTGACTACTTAAACTGGTCATTCTTGCTCTGCTGGTTTGTGGTATATATGAGTTTATATATTTGATGTACTATTATGACATATATATTGGACCAGATTTTATGTGAAGATATTTGGCGACAGGAGACATCTTATTCAAACTTGTTGTGGTTTTTTTGTTGGGTTCGCAGCATAGAAAACAAAAATTTCCTACGATGAGAACTATACGCCAAGATCTATCTACTAGATACAAGCAATGGGTGGATATACATCCATAGAGAACTTACCCTCGAAGACAACAAAGCTTTGTTAACAAGTTGGAACTCGTGGATGATGTAGTCGTACGCTTGCCGATCTCAAGATCGTGTGGAAGTCCTAGCACCGCAAATCAGCAGCGCATCCGTCCTTGCACACACGTTCAGGCCACCGAACAACCTCCACCTCCTCGCTCTAGCGAATCAGTGGAAGCAGCAACTCCTTCTAGATGCAATGCCACCGGGAACATGTATCTCGCTAATCCGAGACCATGGGGGAATATATCTAGAGGGGGAGAGAGATCCTTCACGAGGAGGTGTGCTTTGTGAGGGATGAGAGGGAGGCCTTTTATAGGACAGGAGGGATCCTCCCCTCCCATGGCCGGCACCCATGGGGGGTGCCCCCACCTCTTCCTCATTCATGTGGTGGACGCTCCACTCACATCAATTTAGCCTCCACCCAAAGTTCCACTCACATGCACTAAATTTCCACCAAATTTAATGCTACTCTCATTTAATAAAACTCTTTGATTTATTTTATTCAGAATTTTGTTAATTACTTTAATTAACAAACATTCACATAAAACCCCTTGTAACATTTCAATATCACATGCAGAACCAGTTTCTATAATTTCACCCAAAACAATTCCAGTTTCCATCAAAATAATTCCAGCGCTTTGCAATTCTTTCGTCTGAAACATATGTGCTCCAAAATGATGTTTGGCAACCCTTAAGTGTGTCACCCTACGGTTCGCGAATAGTGCAGACATGATTGAGACTCCTCTCAAATCAATAATCAGAAGCAGGACCTGGAGATCCATACTGACTCCTACACATTCAACGATGACATCTATGATCGTGAGAACCTTTAACGCTAGTAACTTAATCCCTTTGTCTCATGATATATTACAAGTCCAAGATTCGATCATCGGTATCCAAATACCTAGTTTGATCTTGTTACCGACATGCACTCTTTTCTCGTTCCCGTGATATAAGATTCTAGTGATCACATCACTTGCTTGCAAGCTATCTTAATGTGATATCACCGAGAGGGTCCAGAGTATATATATCCATCATCGGGATTGAAAAATTCCACTCTTGATCCATGAGCCTCAACATAACATCTTCAAAGTATCTGAACCCACCTTTATAGTCACCTTTTTACAGCGTGACATTTGATGTTATCAAGTTACTCTTTTGATGTCAGCAATTAACATGATCTCATGGTCTAAGGATAAGGATTACTTCGTATGATGTTATAGAAATATAAACATAATGACTTTGATCATAATGCTATACTACGGATCAATGTTCATCACATCATTTCACAAATGTTGTGACCTCGTAATTAACAACATCCAATGTCCATGATCAGGAAACTTCGATCATCTTGTTAATCAACGAGGTAGTCTATAAGAGAGGCTTAACTAGGAACCTTTTATTTGTTTATTAAACACACATGTATTGACGTTTCCTATCAATACAATTATAGCATGCAAAATAAACATCTATCATATACAAGTAATACATAATAACAACTTTATTATTGCCTCTAAGGGCATATTTCCTTCAGTCTCCCACTTGCACTAGAGACAATAATCTAGTTCACATAGTGATAAATCTAAAACCCATGGAGTTCTGGTGTTGATCATGTTTTTCCCTAGGGAGAACTTTAGTCAATGGATTTGCTACATTTAGGTCCGTGTGTACTTTACAAATCATTATATCTCCATCCTTGACATGCTCGCGGATGGAGTGAAACCGGCACTTAATATGCTTGGGATTCTTGTGAGACCTTTGTTCCTTTGTTTTGGCTATGGTTCCATTGTTGTCACAATAGATCACCATTGGGTCCAATGCACTAGGAACCACACCTAGTTCCATTATGAACTCATTCATCCAAACCGCTTCCTGCACTGCTTCTGAAGCAGCAATATATTCCGCCTCCGTCGTTGATCCAGCCACCACATGTTGTTTGGAACTCCTCCAACTAACTGCTGCTCCATTCAAGAGAAATACATATTCGGATTGAGACTTAGAGTCATACGGATCGGTGTCAAAGCTAGCATCGACATAACACTTAGCGACTAGCTCTTCTTCACATCCATATACAAGAAACATATCCTTTGTTCTTCTTAAGTACTTAAGGATATTATTGACCGCTATGCAGTGTTCCAAACCTGGATCAGATTGGTACCTACTAGTCAAACTAATAGCATGTGCCACATTCGGTCTTGTACATAACATGGCGTAGATTATAGAGCCTATGGCTGAGGCATAGGGGATCTTATCCATTATCTCTCTTTCTTCTACCGTAGCCGGACTTTGAGTCTTACTCAATGTCTTGCCTTGCAACATAGGTAAGAACCCCTTCTTACTTCCGTCCATATTAAACTTCTTTAATATCGTATCAAGGTATGTACTCTGCGATAGCCCAATTAGGCGCATTGATCTATCTCTGTAGATTTTAATGCCTAATATATATGAAGCTTCACCAAGGTCCTTCATCGAAAATTTGCTATTTAGATAACTTTTAACACTGTTTAAAAGATCTATATCATTTCCAATCAATAATATGTCATCCACATATAATATCAGAAATGCCACATTGCTCCCACTCACTTTCTTGTAAATACAAGCCTCTCCATAAGTTTGGACAAATCTAAACTCTTTGATCACCTCATCAAAGCGGAGATTCCAACTCCGGGATGCTTGCTTTAGTCCATAGATGGATCGCTGAAGATTGCATACCTTATCAGCATCCTTAGGATTGACAAAACCCTTAGGTTGTATCATATACAACTCTTCTTCAATATTACCATTGAGGAACGCAGTTTTGACATCCATTTGCCATATTTCATAATCGAAATATACAGCAATTGCTAACATAATCCTAACCGACTTTACAATCACTACGGGAGAGAATGTCTCATCTTAGTCAACTCCTTGAATTTGTAGAAACCCTTTTGCGACAAGTCGAGCTTTATAGATGGTCACAAACCATCAGCATCATTTTTTCTTTTGAAAATCCATTTATTCTCAACGGCCTTTCGATCGTGAGGTAAGTCCACCAAGGTCTAAACCTGGTTTTCGTACATGGATTCCATCTCGGATTTCATGGCTTCTAGCCATTTGTTGGAATCTGGGCTCATCATCGCTTTTTCATACGTCGCAGGGTCATCTATTTCATCAATCATGAAAGTTATAACAGGATTTCCGTACAGTTCAGAAGCTGCACATGTCCTGCTTGACCTACGAGGTTCAGTAGTGTCCTCTTTTGGAGTTTCTTGATTATTATCATTAGCTCTCTCTTCATCCGGTGAAGTAAACTCCGAAACAATTTCCGGTGTTGTGCCACTCGCCATTTCATGAAGAGAAGGTTCAATAACCTCTTCGAGTTCTATCTTCTGACTACTTCTCAAGAAACTCCTTCTCAAGAAAGGATCCATTGTTGGCAATAAAAACCTTGCCCTTGGATCTGTGATAGAAGGTATACCCAATCGTTTCTTTAGGGTATCCTATGAAGACGCATTTTTCCTCTTTGGGTTCGAGTTTATCCGGCTGAAGTTTCTTCACATAAACATCTCATCCCCAAACTTTAAGAAATGACAACTTAGGTTTGTTTCCAAACCATAACTCATACGGTGTCATTTCAAAGGATTTAGATGGTGCCCAATTTAAAGTGAATGCAGCGGTTTCCAGTGCATAACCCCAAAATGACAGTGGCAAGTCAGTCAGAGACATCATAGATCAAACCATATCCAATAAATTACGATTATGATGTTCCGACACACCATTACGTTGTGGTGTTCCGGCAGGCGTGAGTTGTGAAATTATTCCACAGTCTTTCATATGTGTGCTAAACTCGTAACTAAGATACTCTCCTCCACGGTCAGACTGAAGAAATTTGATCTTTTTGTTACGATGATTTTCCACTTTATTCTAAAATTCTTTGAACTTTTCAAAGGTTTCAGACTTATGTTTCATCAAATATATATACCCATATCTACTGGAATCATTTGTGAAAGTAACAAAATAACGATATCCACCTCGTGCCGACACACTCATTGGTCCACATACATCAGTATGTATTATTTCCAATAAATCTGTCGCCCGTTCCATTGAACCGGAAAACAGCTTCTATTCATCTTGCCCATGAGGCATGGCTCACATGTATCAAATGATTCAAAATCAAGTGATTCCAAAAATCCATCAGAATGGAGTTTCTTCATGCGTTTAACGCCAATATGACCTAGACGGCAGTGCCACATATATGCAGATATATCATTATCAAGTTTAATCTTTTTAGCATCAACATTATGAATATGCGTAATACTACTATCGAGATCCAACAGAAATAAACCATTCATCACAGGTGCATGACCATAAAAGATATCATTCATATAAATCGAACAACCATTTTTTTCAGATTTAAAGGAATAACCACTTCGCATCAAACACGATTCGGATACAGTGTTGATCCTCAGTGCAGGCACCAAATAACAATTATTTAGATTTATCACTAATCCTGACGGCATATGGAGAGGCAGCGTTCCAACGGCGGTCACATCAACTCTTGATCCATTGCCGACGCGCATCATGACCTCATCCCTTGCTAGCTGTCGCTTGTTCCGCAGCCCCTGAATTGAGTTACATATATTTGCAACCGACCCCGTATCAAATACCTAGGTGCTACTTCGAGTACTAGTCAAGTACACATCAATAACATGTATATCACATATACCTTTGTTTGCCTTGCTGACCTTCTTGTCCGCCAAATACCTGGGGCAGTTGCGCTTCCAATGGTTAGTCCCCTTGCAATAGTATCACTTGGTATCATACTTAGGGTCAGCTCGGGATTTCTTCCCAGGTGTGGGAATAGATTTGCCACCCTTCTTTCCCTTATGCTTGCCTTTCTTGTCTTTCTTGAAACCGGTGGTCTTATTGAGCATTAACACTTGATGTTCCTTCCTAATCTCCACTTCTGTAGTTTTAAGCATTAACAGAAGCTCGGGAAGAGACTTCTTCAAGCCCTGCATGTTATATTTCATCACGAAGCTCTTGTATCTAGGTGGCAGATATTGGAGAACACGATGTATGCCTAGGTCAATGGGAATCGTTATTCCCAAGGACACAAGCTTATCGGCATACCCAAACATTTTGAGTACGTGCTCACTAACAGAGATGTTCTCCTCCATCATGCAACTAAAGAACTTTTCAGAAGCATTATAACTCTCTATGGCAGCATTGGTATCGAAAATCATTTTCAATTCTCCCATGGTATCAAAAGCATTGCCATTTTTGAAACGTTTTTGAAGTTCTGGCTCTAGCCCATACAGTATGCCACAATGAACTAAGTTGTGGTCCTCCCGACGAGTTATATAGACATTCTTTTCCTCATCAGGGGCATCAGGAGCTGGTGGGGGGCCTAGCGGCGCCTGTAGCACATATTTCTTTTGTGCAGCAGTGAGGAGAATCCTCAAATTCATAGCCCAGTTGGTGAAATTGTTACAATTCACAGCAAGTTTCTCTTTCTCCATGAACACATTGAAATTAAAAGCAGGTGGTGCCATCTACAACAGAATTTGTAAAGTTTATTTAGACTAAGTTTATGATAGATTGAGTTCAACTAATCCAAATTACTAATGAACTCCCACTCAAAAATGACATCCCTCGTGTCTTTTTGGTGATTACATGAACCAAATCCACTACACCAAGTCCGATCATCACGTGAGTCGGTGTAGCTTCAAAGGCGAGCATCTATATGGGCATCATATCAACTATATGACTGATGCTTAACCTTTCGATCCGTGTTCCGAGGCCATGTCTATACATGCTAGGCTCACCAAGTAAGAACCTTAGTATTCGCGTGTGTAAAACTGTCTTACCCCCATTGTATGAAAGCATAGAGTCGAGTACACCCGATCATCACGTGATGTCACGAAACACGATCCATAGAATGGTGCATACTTAAGGAAGAACACATTTTATCTTGACATTTTAATGAGGGATCATCTTACAATGCTACTAAAAGCGCCAAACTAGCAATATAAGATGCGAACATCTAATGTGTAAATTGGGATGATATGGTCCATGCATTTGATCTCTATCATATGCATCATGGTATGATCTTTATCATTCCTTTGTGTGTAAGGCCAAGGTCTATGGAACTTACACGTTAAGTGTGTTGTAAGAGTATCAACCATACATCTACTTACAACATTACCATATCAAGACATTAGCCCAGCAACGATCTAAACTAGACGCCTCTAATTTATCGAAGTTTTACGTGGCTTAGGGCTTTCGGAGATAGAACCGGTCTTACCTACGAACATGGAACCACAACGAGGATAACCAAGTTATTAGCAACTCGTTGTAAATAAGATATTGACTATAGTAGGAGGGACAGACACCTGCCAGCCACTTATGCAAAACTAGTTGCATGTCAGTCGTGGAACTGGTCTCATGTACGATGACATGTAAGTGGTTCGGGCCGCTTCATACCACTATGCCACCAATATCCAAAATACATGAAAGAAGCAATAAATTGATCATCATCGCCCACATATAAACATATGTGTACTACTCGTGCAAAGCACCTACACATAGATCAGGCTCTGATACCACTGTTGGGTTCGCAGCATAGAAAACAAAAAAATTCCTACGATGAGAACTATACGCCAAGATCTATCTAGTAGATACAAGCAACAGGTGGATATACATCCATAGAGAACTTACCCTCGAAGACAACAAAGCTTTCTTAAAGAGTTGGAACTTGTGGATGATATAGTCGTACGCTTGCCGATCTCAAGATCGTGTGGAAGTCCTAGAGCCGCAAATCAGCAGTGCATCCATCCTCGCAAACACGTTCAGGCCACCGAACAACCTCCACCTCCTTGCTCCAGCCAATCAGTGGAAGCAACAACTCCTTCCAGACGCAATGCCACCGGGAACATGTATCTCGCTAATCTGAGACCATGGGGGAATATATCTAGAGGGGGAGAGAGATCCTTCATGAGGAGGTGTGCTTTGTGAGGGAGGAGAGGGGGGACTTTTATAGGAGAGGGGGGCTCCTCCCCTCCCATGGCCGGCGCCCATGGGGGGTGCCCCCACCTCTTCCTCATTCCTATAGTGGAAGCTCCATGAATTTAGCGTCCACCCAAAGTTCCACTCACATGGATTAAATTTCCACCAAATTTAATGCAACTCTCATTTAATAAAACTATTTTATTTATTTTATTTAGAATTTTGTTAATTACTTTAATTAACAAACATTCACATAAAACCCCTTGTAACATTTCAATATCACATGTAGAACCAGTTTCTGCAATTTCACCCGAAACAATTCTGGTTTCCATCAAAATAATTCCAGCGCTTTGCAATTCTTTCATTTGAAACATATGTGCTCCAAAATGGTGTTTGGAAACCCTTAAGTGTTTCACCCTATGGTTCACGAATAATGTAGACATGATTGAGACTCCTCTCAAATCAATAATCAAAAGCGGGACCTGGAGATCCATACTGACTCCTGCACATTCAACGATGACTTCTGTGATCGTGAGAACCTTTAACGCTAGTAACTTAATCCCTTTATCTCATGATATATTACATGTCCGAGATTCGATCATCGGTATCCAAATACCTAGTTTGATCTCGTTACCGACATGCACTCTTTTCTCGTTCCTGTGATATAGCATTCTAGTGATCACATCACTTGATTGCAAGCTATCTTAATGTGATATCACCGAGAGGTCCCAGAGTATATCTATCCATCATCGGGATTGACAAATTCCACTCTTGATCCCTGAGCCTCAACATAACATCTTCGGAGTATCTCAACCCACCTTTATAGTCACCCTTTTATAGTGTGACGTTTGATGTTATCAAGTTACTCTTCTGATGTCCGCAATTAATATGCTCTCATGGTCTAAGGATAAAGATTACATCGTATGATGTTATAGAAATATAAACATAATGACTTTGATCGTAATGCTATACTTCGGATGAATGTTCATCACATCATTTTACAAATGTTGTGACCTCGTTATTAACAACATCCAATGTCCATGATCAGGAAACTTTGATCATCTTGTTAATCAACGAGCTAGTCTATAAGAGAGGCTTAACTAGGAACCTTTTATTTGTTTATCAAACACACATGTATTGACGTTTCATATCAATACAATTATAGCATGCAAGATAAACATCTACCATATATAAGGAATACATAATAAGAACTTTATTATTGCCTCTCAGGGCATATTTCCTTCATTTTCATCTTTCAAAAATTGTCCTTATGATATCGTATAATGATGATGTTAGTGCCAGTTGCATGTGATTTTTAAATACATGTATCTGGTAGTAAATCAAAACTTTTAATTATAGATTTTGGAAATTTAGATTGATGTTTGAACTCTAGAACTTGATGTCATAGAAGGCTAGGCTTTTACAACCTAGAACATTTTCTACCAGGAAATTCATTTTATAACACGAATAAGTGCATGAACTTGATGTGTGTATAGGCGTGAAACTGGGAAAGGCAAGGCTTGGGGTTTGCCCCTCAAAGAAACATCGGGGTTTAGAAAAAAATATAGCGGGGCGAAAGCCTGTTTCAAGGAAGGTCCCTCGGTCATGTGCCCCTCCACCGCATCATCATATTATCCGCCTGGCAACCCTCCCTCGACCGGACCGATAGCTGTGACATTCGACACATTTTTATGGTTTTCTCCCAGATTTGATCGTTTTCTAGCTTTACCTAATTCTAATACTTCGGTAGCAAAGAAAATTTGGTTTTTAATCTGTGCTTCAGGTTCTAAATATCAACGGAAGGTTTTAACTAGAGAAACACAATATTCAAGCGAAAACAAGCAAGTCTCTCTTTGGAAGCAATTGAGGGAAGCGTACATAGGCTTTAACGAGCAGCTATACGACAGGAACAATTTTTCCAGCCATATAGTTCCTACCGTATAGCTGCCCCCGCCATTGTCTTGTCAAAAGGGACAACTTCCGTGAAGGGACAAGGGATGAAAACACAACACAACAGCTGCCATCCCATCTAGAAGGGAGAGAGAAGAGCTCCAGAGAAGAAGGAGAAGATGTTCTTCATCTCGTTCCACGATCTTCGACCTCCTAGCCAATACACCCCCATAGCCATTACTTGTACTTGAGAGAGAGAGATATTCACCTTGGAAGACTAGGGTTTGAGATTGTTTCTTCCCATCTTGAATTGTGTTGGATTGCTTTTCTATTATTATTGTGGATCTCCACGGTAATATCGAGAATAACTCCCTTTATTTAATTATATTGATGATGATTTCTTCTCTCATGTGTGAGTAAGTTCCTTGGGCATGGGAGATGTAAGGGATTGGTGACATGTGATGTGCCTCTATACATTTTCCATTAGTTTGTGATTTATTCTAATTACTATATTATGTGTGCTTGACTATCTATGGGATGCCTAATGCTTGTTGTCCAATTAAGGGCCTAGACAACATGATGCTTTCTTCTACATAGATAGGATCTTGTTCGCTAGCAGCCCGGTGACCCCCAAGTGACACGGGGATATCAATGGAAAACTAGTAGACTTGAGGATAACGAGGAACCACTGTGTTTATTGCATTAGTCTGCTCCAAGGAGCTTAATCACTAAGTGACCTGAAGGGTCTTACTCGTCTAGTGTCTGACCATGGTTTTGGTAACATACTAGTAGGATTATTGAAGTTGGGATGAAATTTACCAAGAGGAGTTCCGACTAATTATGGGTTGCTCGCCTACACATATACTTATAAGATTATAATTGTTAAACTCATTATTCGTCCATCTGGCACAGTCACTATCACCAAGAACTATATCTCCCCGCGCCTTTTTCGCCATCTGCAGAAAACAACAAACAACTGAATAATTCTTTACTTTTATGCTTTTTATTTCTGAAGTTTATATTTTAGTTTTATTCAATACAACTAGTTTAATCCAAATTCCATTCTCATTTTTACACTTGCAGTCAATTCACTCGAAGACCTGTGACAACTTTCAGTGTGAAAGAGACTTCACCATAAACACTTACCTTTGGGCTCCCTGTGGGATCGATATCTATACTTTGAAACTAGCTACAAACGATATGTGCACTTGCAGACATCAAGCTATTTTCTAGAGCCATTGACGGGGAGCTAAGCGCTAAGTGTTAATCTCTTGACATTTCAGGTGTTACTACTACAAAATGTTCTCTCTAGGAGACAAAGGGTCTAAACGCTCTGGTAGGACCTATTTACCAGATTATATTGATCGCATGCCTGCTCAGAGATGCGAGGAAGTTACTGAAAAACTTTTAAGATCGATTAAAGTTGAAGTTGAAAACTTGAGTGATATAATGGAAATCATGTCTATTTATAGGACAAATCCCAAGAAACCTGAGAAAACTCTCAGAGAATACAGTGCTCCAAGTTCTGAATTTCTTAAACGACCAATATAATTCCCTAATCCTAGACTTGGAGAATATCGATTGATGGTGGAATTATTAAAATTTTGCAAGAAAAAGCTTTCAGTGGAAGGGAAGATGAAGACCCAGGAAGACATCTTAGAGAGTTCAACGATGTGGTAACATCTCTTGGACCAAAAGGTTTGCCAAGATATTTCTCTCGTCTAAAATTATTTCGTTGGTCTCTTAAAGGTAAGGCTCTAGACTGGTTATATTCTCTCCCTTGTCATTACATTAAATGTTGATAAAACTGCATTGTCAAATTCATAAATAGGTTTCATCCTTTTAAAAAGGTAACTGAACTAAGAAAGAATATAGGCAACTCTAGTAAAAACATGGGAGAAAACTACCCACATGCCTGGGATAGATTCTTTGGAATGATCAATAGTATTCCTAATCATAGCTATTCTCAATCAACTATTTGCTATTTATTTTTCCACGGTCTTAATACTCAATGTAGAGAGTTTCTTGACTTCTCAGCAGGAGGATCTATAAATACTTTAACTATTAAAGAATGCTTGGAATTGATGTCTACTAGGGCTAAGAATGATTCTTTATATAATCCTGATTTTGGCACTAAGCTGGAAAAAGGGATACTTCGGATAACTCCTCATCTTATGCCTAAAGTACGCAAAACAATGAAAGAAAAAGGTATACCTTCTGAACTTGTTAAGGAAAACAAAGTAGACTTGTTACAAGTTTTAACTGAAGAAGATGAAACTAGAAAAGTTTTTCAAGAATTAGAACATCGACAAGCAAAATCTCGTAATAACCTGCATAAGCATTTTCAAAAACATAAAAAGATTTGGGCGGAACTCACAGAAAATTATGATGAGATTGGCCAAGAAATAAAATTATTTCACAAGTATCTTAGTATAATTGAAACCTAGTGTGAACAAATAGCATCTGGTTATCAAATTTTTCTTTGCGATGATATAGATATTCCTGTTTCTACTAATATTGTTACAAGAAGAGGTGCAGTTGTGATAGGACCATTAGGACCACCAGAATATGAAGCCGAAAAAGAGCGAAAGGAAAAAGCCTTGCTCGAAGCAAGCCAAGAAGATGATACACTAGTGGATCCTTAAGATGAAACTGCTCAAGAAACACAAGATCAAACCAAGGAGGGTGAAGATGATGCATATGATGACCGTTATGACTCTGATGCAGAGACGGTTGATCCAAGGGAAGAAAAATAAATAAGCAACGAAGGTGAAGTTGTTGTAGTAGAAAACAAAAAAAGTGAGAAGCGGCAACAAAAGAAAGCAACAAAAGAGCCTAGCCCCCCACAAAAGGTAAAAGACAAGAATAAGAAAGGTGAGAAAAAGCTTCCTTATCAAGATCAAAAAGAAAGCACCATATCAGGTAATCTGTGACTCTTTTACAAAGGCACTTGGTGACCTTCATCTAGAAATTCTGTTTACAGATGTAATTAAAGTTCCTACCTATTCTAAATTCCTGTGCGATATTCTTAGTAGAAAGAAAGAAATAAGTTAAATTGTTGCCATGGTGACTAGTTATCCTGCTAATGGGAAGCTATTGTCTAAATCAGGAGATCCCAAAATACCAACTATTTCGTGCTCAATATCCAAGACTAATATTCACAATGCCTTGTGTGATTTAGGTGTTGGAGTTAGTGTAATGCCATATTCCCTCTATAAAAGATTAGGATGAGGGGAGTATTCCCCTACTACTGTCACTATAGATGGCTGACAAGTCCACTCAACAACCCATTGGTATGATTGAGGATGTTCTACTTAGAATAGATGAGCATGTTATTCCCACTGATTTTATTATTCTTGAGATTCTAGAAGATGAAAAATTATCTATAATACTTGGAAGACCTTTCCTTAGTACTGTAGGAGCATGAGTTGGTTGTGCTGAGCGAAAATAATCTTCAATGTTTATGATGCTGAAATCATCCGGTATTTTCCAAAGAAGCTAGAAGCAGGAGAAATATATATTCCACCAGCAAAACAAGTTCATGCGATAAGTGCCTTTGATAAGGGGCAACCCAAGGTAAGAATTTGAGAACAGAGAAGGGGTTGAGTTATTCAACAATTCTTATAAAATGCTTAATGGGAGTCAACCCATCACATCAATAAAATAAACTAAAGAATAAAAAGTTCATCACATTCCTACAAATTTTCATAGACATTCTTGCGTAAGCGTGCCCGTGAAGTTGCATCAAAATATCGATTGAATGAATGTAGAATAAGCATAAAAATAAAAGTTTGAGTTTTATCTACAAAGGTTAAAATTCTGCTCTTTACTTGCTAATGTTGGCCGATAGTTTATACTATCATTTTTCTGTCAAAAATAAGGTATTTCGTTAAGTTTCGGGATATGAAGGTATTCTTGAAGAAATAGAAATTTTTTGATGACTACTGATGGTTTAACGACCAACTATATGGCGGAATAAAAATTCCGGCCATATAGTTTGGCCGTATAGATATCGTTGCCATCAACAAATTTTCTTTTGAAGGAATAGAGAATTTAACTACCAACTATACAGCGGGAATAAAAATTCCGGTTGTATAGCTCCGGTCGTATAGATATCGATGCCTTCGTACAATTTCTTCTCAAAGGTACTGACTGTTTAACGACCAACTATACGGCGGGAATAAAAATCCTGGCCGTATAGTTCCGGTCATATAGATTTCGATGCCTATTTTAGAAATTTATCTCGATGGTACAGACGATTTACCGACCAACTATACGGCGGGATCATTGTGATCTGGCCATATAGTTGCGTCCGCATAGCTGAATTCTACATAAAGAAACCCTAGTTGGCGGCGCTGCCACAACTATACAGGTGGAACAACATATCCTGCCAATTTAGTTCCGGCTGTATAGTTTGGCGCAACCACAAAATCAGGCTGGGGCGGCTAGGTTTCTTCTCCTCCCTCATTATTTCTCTCATATTCTCTCTCCAAACCTCTCAAAACCCACCTAGAACTCTTGATTCTTCGTGGATTTCATTCGTTTGAGTGGGAGAATCAACAGATCGGTATGTTTCTCTCCCTATCCATGCTTTATTTTCAGATTTCCATGGTTGAAACTCTCACATTGATCTAGTGGATGGACTCAAGCTTGTTTAGCTTTTCCTATTGATTTCTCACGTTAGGATTGAATTTTTCCATGTACGATCGTTCGTATATCATGTAGAAACTATATGCCCAAGGTTTTATGGTGAAATTTTTTAGTGCATCAAGATGAACAAAATCGGTAATATTTTTCACAAGAGCAAGCGCCAACGTGGCGAGAGCTTGGGGTCCCAAGCCGAGCACAAGCCCAAGTTAGCCATAGTTTCATCAAGGAGGGTGCTGCCCACACATTGGGCCGACCACAGCTTTCTCACCGCGGCGGGGTTGAAGGCAGACTTCGACCTCATGTGTAACAAGGCGGGGTTGACAGTACTTGTCTTCGTAAGCCACGACACCTACGCCGAGCTTACCCATGAGTTCCTTGCCTCCTTATGGAGAAAGGTAATACATGCATGATAAGCTTCACCATGAACCGACAGCCTTATGAAATAACTTTTGAACAATTTTGTGATGATTTCGGCTTCCCTCACATTGGGGAGTAAACTGTTACTAACCTCTATAGCATCACAAGTGGGGAAACTTGGGAGGCTATTTCTGTTAATGGTGGCACTGAATTCTACCAGAAGAAGATGTCCACCATTCAGAACCCAACAATTTGCTACTATGCCTTGTTCCTCACCAACTGTCATAGAAATGGCAACGGCAGTCGCTGCAGTAGGCAGCGATTGATTGAATTGGGGGGCGAGAGTTGGCGGCCATCTGCGGTGCGAGATGGGGGCAGATGCACTTGGATTTATCCAGGTTTGGCCCCCCAGAGGGTAAAGACCTACTCCTGCTAGATTGGATTGACAGAGAGCAAGTTACAATGGTGGCGAGCTCGGCGTCTAAGCAGCGAGTCGCTTGAAGGGGTGTATGATTGAACATAAGTCCTTAGGATACCCTCGGGAGGTTTATATATGAGGCACCTCGCTAGGGTTTACAATTTACAACCGACCATGATATGGATTCAGAGGCTTTGACCTAATCCGACTGGGCTTCGAGTACGCTTCTGGGCCTCCAGTCTCCAGTCGCAAGGCCTTCTCCTTAGTCGCATTCCAGTCGCCGTCCTGCAGGCCCACTCGTGAGACCTTTGGCCCAATTGAAACGTCCTGCTGGGCATACCCCATTCGGCATATCCCCATCAGTAGTCCCCGAGGGCATTGTTGATTCAGACGCAGGTGTTCATTTGGCAGTCGGAGTAGGCGAGTCCAATTTGGATGCTCAGTCAAATCGGTGGTGGACTCCACCGAGACCAAAGAAATTTTCCCCAGGTTCTCAGTCACTGCTCTGGCGAATGCAACCACTGTCAAGTTGCTGCTTCTGCGAGTGGACGGGGCTCAGTTGCAAGCGAGTCGAATGGAGGAGTTGGACCGTTACCTTGGCCAAACTATTTGTTGGATATTCCAATGGTAACTTCAGCACAATTACCGCGGGTAACGCCTACCCGAGATTGGCGGGTAGCATCCCCTTATAAGGGGAGTGACAGATTAGCCCTGCAGATCCTTCTCCGCAGTTTTCATTCTTGCGCTTCCATTTCTCCTGTCTTCCCTCGATCCACACCTTTCCAGACCAAGCAACTCCGTCTTCCTTCTCGATGGCACCTCCGAAAGGCTCGTGGGGAAA
The DNA here is from genome assembly GCA_910589775.1 of Avena eriantha. NCBI lineage: Eukaryota > Viridiplantae > Streptophyta > Magnoliopsida > Poales > Poaceae > Avena > Avena eriantha. The sequence continues at coordinate 522,758,959 of OU342743.1, forward strand.
GTCAAAGTGCACCGCGGCGCAACTCCGGTCCTTCGAGGACGCTAGGGTCCTCTGCAAGGGGAATTGGCGGATCCCCGCGTCTTCCGAGATCGAGCCGAAGCCACGCTCCAGCGAATTCATCTACTTCCCAAGACATCTGGAGAGGTTCTTGGGCTTTCCTACCTCACTATTCTTCCTGCGAGTCTGCGCATACTATGTGATCAAGCCGTCAGGTCTCGGCCCGCATAGCATCGAGCAGCTAGCAATCTTTGTTGCCTTTTGCGAGTGCTATTTTGGCTGCAGGCCATACTTCCAGTTGTGGCTAGAGCTTCTCCATGACCGCATCAGACGTGAAGGGTCTGGCGGCCCGATCTTGGCGACCGGAGGCGTCACCTTTCAGCCGAAGCCAAAGGCCAACTTCGTCAAGCTTATGCTGCCAAAGAAGGCTGTGAGCGAGTGGAAGAGGAGCTGGTTCTACGTGAAGGAGTCCACTCCCTCCGGTGAGGTAGCATTATCGGAGTTCGTCGCGGAGAGAAGCGAACCCCGCCGGCTAGCGATGGACAGGCTCCTCGATGATCAGAGGATGGCTGTCACGGAGATGATGGACCAGATCTAGAAGTTGAAGGGCCAGGGTTTGTCCACGATCAACATGTACAATTTCGGGCTCGGGCGGCGATTGGTCCCGTTGGCGGCTCGGGCGCGCTGGATGTACGAGTATAGCGGGAAGAACGATCCTTCTCGGACCAGCAAGGAATCATGGGACGCCGAAGATTACAAGGCTATCTTGAAGAAGATCACTGACACGGAATTCACAACCACGTCAGCCGGGCTCGCTCCGTACGTGCCTGTGAAGAATGAAGCCCCCACAGTAAGTCCTTTCTGTATTTAACTTCAGTTGTAATTCTCGTGGTGCGATTCGCAACCGCATCATCTGAAATTTATTCGTGTCCACTCTTAGTTGTTTTAGGTTTTGGAGGGCTGGCTCCCCCCGCTCGACGAAGAGGTTGCCCATGAGTTCGAGGAGGGTGCCTCAGGAGAATCTTCTGAGGAGCAAGAGGAGGAGGTAGAAGCTCCTCCCCTAGCGCCTGCGGCTCGCAAGTCTTGCATGCAGAAGCAACGTGAGCCGTAGTCTCGAAGAATGCGAAGAAGGCGATGAAATCTTGCAAGAGCACACTTCTCGGTGAATAGCCACGCCGGCGAATCCCTCGCGCAAGCCGAAGTCGCCAGCGAGGAAGGCGGCGTCACCATCCAGGTTGGCGGTGGTGTTCGAGTCGGATGATGAGTCCGAGGATGACACGGCTGAGACCTCGCGCAAGATCCCATAAGGCATAGTTCCGATGATGGGATCGGAGGCTAAATGCGCCGAGGCGGCGGTGGAGGTTCCTCATGCAGTGATCGCACCACCAGCTTTGACGGCGCTAGAGCAGGAAGAAGCTGAGGCCCGCCGCGTCAAAGTCACCGCGACCTTCGGGAATGGCGGCGTCTTCTGAACCGGAGGTTCCTGTGACTGCGGCCTCATCATCGAAGAGGCCCGTGGTGTTGTGGGCTTCGGATGTCTTCGAAAGAGGTCTAACACGCAAGTTAGGCCCGGAGTTGGATAAACCTGCCCATATTAGCACGGGGTTGCGTTTTCTTCCGGTCGCCAAGTAAGACTCGGGTTCTTCCTTCCGATTCTGGATCCTCTTTTTTCTGTGACTTCTAAACTGATTTTGGAGGTTTGGCAGGTCCGGTGCCAAGAAGATTGGTCGCCCTTCAGTGGAGAAAATTCCGCCAGTCGCTACCGCAGGGGAAGGCGATCTCCCCAAGAAGAGGAAGTCTGCTGAAGACGCCGCGCCTGTAGAGGGCTCGAAGAAGCGGAAGGGAGGTGCCGGCGATGTTGTGGCAAGAGATAGTGGCAAGGGGAGTGAGCCTGTTGCAGGCGCCGAGGAGGTGGTGGTTACCCGATCGGAGCCAGCCACGGGAGCTCCGACGACGGAACCATCGGCTCCAACGACTAGTTCCCCGGCTAGAGCTTCAACAAAGTTTCCACGCTTCATGGCGAAGGGGTTTCCGAGCGTGGTGGACAACCAGTCTCCACAGAGCCCAGAGATCATTGACGAGGACATCGGGTCTCGTCGCGGGCGTACCTCCTTCATGGTCCCTTCGACGAATGCCAAAGAACTTCACAAAATGCTTGGCGTCGCCATTCAGGTACGTCTAGTCCCCGAGTGTCTAGTCGCTGAATTTCAGCGGCTAGGCACTGAGTTTCTTCTAGTTGCGAGTCCTCGAGTGTCTAGTCGCTGAATTTCAGCGCCTAGGCACTGAGCTTCTTCTAGTCTCCAGTCCCTGAGTTCCTAGTCGCTGAATTTCAGCGGCTAGGAACTAAATTTCTTCTAGTCGCCTTTACCCAAGTGTATAGTCGCTGAATTTCAGTGGCTGGACACTTATTTTGTGTTTTTGTAATTGCTAACTTTTTTGTTCTGCTTGCAGGGCTTACAGAGGGAGTCAATAGATCGACAGGCTGCAAAGGAGTGTCTGGAGCGTGATCTGCGCGTGGCGTAGGAGGAAGACCGGCGACTCCAAGAGACTGTTGGTGAGTACTTGATTCATTTTTCAGCTATGAACCATTGGTGTTCCGGAGTGCTGACAGTCGTTTCTTTTCTTATCAGATGGTCTTCCGGCTGCGATTCCCAAGGCCCAAGAAGGATATGTCCCAATTGCCGAGCTGAACGTGGCGAATGGGCGTATTGACTCGCTGGTCAAGGAGTGGGAGGAGGCGAAGGCGGCCTCGATTTCTTCTAAGGATAGAGCGAAGGATGCGGTCACTGCAGCTGAAGAGGAGCGGAAGGCCGCGGACTTGATCATCCTTGGGCTGCAAAGAGATCACACCGCCCCAGAGAAGCACGTCACCGAGAACTGCCGGAAGCTCCTTGGTGAGTCGCTGCTCTTTTGTTTAATATGTGTGGTAAGTCCCCGAGTGGGGAAATCCGTAGTGTCACTGACGTCTGAAGTTGCAGCGGTGATAGGGAAAAGTGACCCGGTGGTGCAGACCTTCAACGCCTCGTAGTGTGTGACTGCCGTGGGGAATGCGGCCACTACCTCGGCGTTGTGCGTCCAGGCAGTTCTTCAAGGAAAGTCCCCCACCGAGGTTATTCCTGGGGGACTGACTGAAGTGTGGCGCTATCTGGAGGAGGTACCCAGCATCGTGGAGTGGATGGCACGCTCAGCTTTCAGGCGCGGGGCCACCACGGCGTTGAGTCTGGGGTTTGCTCACTTCCCCGACGACTTCGACCTCGACGATGTCACCAGTGGCTATCCCTCGGCGACTGGTACCATGGAGATGTCGGAGGTATTGAAGCTGACCACCAAGGCCGCCCCCTTCATTTGTCGGGTGTTGGTGATGGGGGACCTTCTGCCGTACTAGGAGACGATGGTGGCGCCAGGTGACCCCGAGCCGGAGCATCGTGATCTGAAGTCGGAGCAGCCCTTTCGGTCGGTGTTGTCGAAGTTGTTGTCGACTTACCCAACGAACCCGTGGCAACCATTCGTTCGTGTCAAGGGTGGTGTGGACGCTTCTTCATCCGGGCCTGCGAAATAGATAATTTTTCTAGGCGATTTCTAAGATATGCCTAGTGGCGACTGCTTGTAATATGAACAATATTTTGTATGAGAGTAAGATGAGTCAATCGACTCGCAATGCAAGCTTGATTTTGTGATGTGTTTAACTTTTGTGTGAGCGAGTCCCCAAGCGTGTCCGCCCGTTAATGGGGTATAACTCGTTTGTATATGTATGTGTTTGCTTTAGTTTTTTGTTATTTGTCCCTTGCGTTTTCTGAAGGGGCGAGTCCTCGAGCGCGAGTGGGATTGTTTGTAGGCGAGTCCCTGAGCATAGTACTTAGCCGTTTTGGGTGCGTGCCTATTGTGAGTTACTGCTGTGTTGTTTGTAATGTGTCCCTTCCCCTGGTTTGGAGAGCCAGTCGCTAGGCGAGTCCAAGGCAGCTCTCTTACTTGGCGTGTTCCCGAGCCGCGTTTTTCGTTTGCGACGTCCCCAAGCATGGTACTTAACCGTTCGAGTCGCTTTGCGCGAGTATGGGAGGGATGGGTCGCTGTAGGAAGCGAACGTCGGTCGTCTTAGCCCGGTGGGCCAGTCGAGCGGGGCGACTCCGATGGTGGCTCTAGTTTGGAGTGTTTGTGGATGACACAAGGCCCGAATGTCTTCGGTGCCCTTGGGTCGCACTACTTAGCCGTGCCGGTCGCTCGACCAAGGGTTGACTTCCGTAGGTAGCATATTGCTAATTGTACGAGTGCGAGTGGCACAAGAGTATGGCGAGTAGACACAATTTGTGTGATCCGAATGAATTTCATTATTTATCATCTGGGTACAAGTTTGAGTTCTATGTATAGAACTTTCGGAGAAGGTTTACATTCCATGGTCTCCTGACCTCGAGCTGGCCGTCGCCTCATCTGTCGATGATGTAGTATGCGTCGTTGCCAAGGACTCGCCCTATGGCGAATGGCCCCTCCCATGGGGGGATAGTTTGTGCATGCCCTTCTTATCCTAGGCCAGTCATAGGACCAAATCGCTCTCTTGGAAGGTGCGGGTCCGGACTCGGCGGCTGTGGTAGCGGCGGAGTCCCTGCTGGTAGATGGCGGTATGGGAGCAAGCCAAGTCCCATGCCTCATCGATCTGGTCGATGCTGTCTTGGCGGGCAATCTCATTTGTCGCCTCGACGTAGTTGGCGACTCGAGGTGAGTCGTGCTCTAGGTCAGTTAGCATTGCGGCTTCGGCGCTGTACACCGTGAAGAAGGGTGTGAACCCCGTGGAGTGGTTGACAGAGGTGCGGATCCCCCATATTACGGAGGGGAGCTCTTCGACCCAACATCCTAGGGTGCGCTCGAGGGGCACTTGGAGTCACGGCTAGAGCCCATGGAGGACGCTTTGGTTGGCGCGTTCTGCTTGGCCGTTCGACTCCGGGTGGGCGACTGAGGCGAGGTCGAGTCGTATGTCGTGGTCCTCGCAGAACTCTGCCATGGCGCCCTTGGCGAAGTTAGTGATGTTGTCCGTTATGATGCTATGCGGGTAGCCATACCGGTAGATGAGTTCGCGTAAGAACATGGTGGATGTCTTGCCGTCGCACTTTTTGATCGGCTTGGCCTCGACCCATTTAGTGAACTTGTCGACCGCGACCAGGAGATGGGTTAAGTCGGATGGGGCCTTCTTGAACGGGCCGACCATGTCCATGCCCCATACAGCGAATGGCCATGTGATGGGATGGTCTTGAGTGCCGAACCAGGGAGGTGCGTCTGGTTGGTGTATTTCTGGCACCCGACGCATCATTGGACGATGTTGGTGGCGACGGCGTGCGCGGTGAGCTAGTAGAAACCATGGCGCATGGCCTTGGTGACCACCGACTTGGTGCCAGCGTGATTGCCACAGTCGCCGGCGTGGATGTCCTGGAGGATCTTGCAGCCTTCTTCTGGCTATACGGACTGCTGGAACACGCCAGTCATGCTGCGTTGTGGAGCTCGCCGTTGATGATGACGAAGGATTTGCAGCAGTGCACAATCATTCGCGCTTCCGTCTCGTTGCTTGGGAGGATCTTGTGCTCGATGAAGGCGACATATGGTGACGTCCAGTCGCTGGGTTCCGCGATCATGGCGACTAGGGCCGGCTCGGGTTGTTGTGGTATCCCGATGTCGATCTCCTTCGGTGGGCAGACCGAAGGTTTGTGGATGATGTCGAGGAAGACACCTGCGGGTGGTGTTTGTCGAGCCGACCCAATTCGGGAAAGGGCATCTGCCTACTCATTCTTGCGCCTGTCAATCCACTCGACTGAGTAGCCGTCGAAGTGTCCTCCCCGTTGGTCTACCGCTTGGCGGTACGCTATCATTGTCGGGGAGACGGCGTCGCAGGTTCCGGCGACCTGGCCGGCGACTAGGTCGGAGTCGCCGTAGCACCTTAGGCGGTTGATGTTCATCTCCTTGGCGGCCCGCATGCCATGAAGGAGGGACTCGTACTCTGCCATGTTGTTGGTGCATGGCTTGAAGTTGAGGTGGAGCACGTAGTGAAGCTTGTCTCCCATAGGGGAGGACAATATGACCCTGGCCCCTGCGCCGTCGGCGTTCTTGGACCCGTAGAAATGGAGCGACCAGTAGTGGAGCTATGGTAGCTTCTCCGGCTGCTGTGCTTCTTCCCAGTCTGCAAGGAAATCAGCCAGGGCTTGCGACTTGATCGCTTTGCGGGGCTCGTATTTGATATTGCCCACTTGGCGACTCGCCCAGTCGCCTCGCGGTTGCATATTATGTCTTGCAGTGGTGCGGAGGAGACGACCGTGATTGGGTGCTCCTGGAAGTAATGTGGGAGTCGTCGTTGAGCTCGGAATACTACGTATACTAGTTTCTAGTACTACAGGTAGCGTTGTCTTGAGTTCGTCAGTACTTCGCTGATGTAGTAGACGGGATGCTGTATGGGGAACTCCTTGCCCTCCTCTGGCCGTTCGACGACCATCACAGCGTTGACAAATCTAGTGGAGGCTACCACATAGACGAGCATTGGCTCTTTGTCGACTGAGGCGGCAAGGAGTGGGGCCGCGAGTAGCACTTCTTTGAGCACTTTGAGTGCGTTGTCCACCTCAGCGTCCCATTGGAATGTGGGGTTCTTGCGCATCAGGCGGTAGAGGGACATTGCCTTCTTGCTGAGCCAGGGGATGAAGCTATTGAGAGCCGCGACTCACCCGGCCAACTTCTGGACGTCGTGCAGGCACTCAGGTTTTCCGAGTCGTGTGATGGTGTCGATCTTGATGGGGTTTGCGTCGATGCCTTGCCTGGAGACCACGTATCCCAGGAGCTGTCGGTGGGGACGTCGAAGGTGCATTTTCCTGGGTTTAGCTTGATGTTGTACCTCCGCAGGTTTGTGAATGTTTCGGCCAGGTCAGCGAGCAGGTCGTCCTGGCAGGTGGATTTTACCACCACGTCGTCGATGTAGACGTGAATGTTGCGGCCAATTTGGCTCGCAAGGCACTCCTGCATGCACATTTGGTAGGTGGCGCCGACGTTCTTGAGGCCGAACGTCATGGCCGTGTATCAGGAGGTGCCGAATGGCGTGATGAACACCGTCTTCTCCTCATCCTCGACCGCCATTTTGATCTGGTTGTTACCAGAGTACGTGTCGAGGAAGCACAGCGACTCTGATCCTGCGGTCGAGTCAATGATCTGGTCGATGCGTGATACATTGCAAATGTATCTATAATTTTTGATGTTCCATGCTTAGTTTTATCCACTTTCTTGTGTTTTGTTCCAACTTTGGAGTACTTTTCAAATGATTTCTTGGACTAACCTATTAACAAGAGCCACAATGCCAACTGCCTGTTTTCTGCTGTTTTTGGTTCCACGATAGTCAGAAAATGAATATTCTAGGGGCTGGACGGGACAAAAGCCGAAGTTCATATTTTCCCGGAAGACTCACGGAGCCAGAAGGAGAGTCGGAGAGGGGCCACAGGGTGGCCACACCACCCCATGGCGTGGGTCCCCCTAAGCCGTGCTAGGGCATGGTGTGGGCCCCCTGCCTGGCCACCGACCTTGCCTCCTTCGCCTATAAGAGCCTCCCGATACCAAAACCCTAGAGAGTCAAGCCTCCAGCCACGAAAAGTTCCACAGCACCGCCCCCACCGAAGGGGAGATTCGGGGGACAGAAAGTCTCTGTTCCGGCACACTGTCGGGACAGGGAAGTGCCCCTGGAGCCATCTCCATCGAACTCCACCGCCATCTCCATCACCGTTGCTGATTCCCATGATGAGGAGGGAGTAGTTCTCTCCCGAGGCTAAGGGTTCTACCGGTAGCTATGTGTTTATCTCTCTATCTATGCATGATCTTGTTATGGTCATGAGCTTTGTAATCAAGTAGATCTACCTTGCTACTCAAGTGCTTTAATAGATCTCTGCTCTCCCCATGTGTGTGAAAGTGACAGCATGCACACCATGGTGGCACTTAGGCTAGAGATTACAACTACTTGTTGTGAGTTATATTTGGAGTTGGATGTCTTTATGAAATTGTGGTGTTTGTTGGACTCATCTAGTACTCAAGGTGACAGTGTGGGGTTTTCTAGATGGGAAAGATGGACTTTGAGGTGTGTTGTCATAGCCCTACCATCGATTAGAGTGTTCAACCGGAGAGTAGTTAAGAGTAGTATCATAAAGAGAAGATATTTATATGAGAGTGTTCACTAGTGAAAGTATGATCCCAAGGCCTTGTTTCTAAGCATTGAAACACCATTTGCAACTAGATCTGTTACATGTTTGCTTGCTTCCATCTTTATTTCATTTTGCCTTTAGTCTTTTCCACGCCATCAAGTTATTTTCTATCACCGTTACCACTTACAATTATCCATACCACTTGTATTTCACTATCTCTTCGCCGCACGTTGTTGTCCGGAACTGATGGCCCCGAAGTGACAGAAATCGGGATAACCGGAGGGAATGGCTTTGATGTGAGGATCACATGTGTTCACGGAGTGTTAATGCTTTGCTCCGGTGCTCTATTAAAAGGAGCACCTTAATTGCTAGTACTTCCCTAGAGGCCCCGCTGCAAACGGGCTGGCAGGACAGAATATGTTGTGCAAGTTCTCATTGCGAGCACGTATGACTATATATAGAACACATGCCTACGATTATCTAGTACTTGGATGCTTTATCTTATTTATCTGCAATTTCCCTATGTTCTGATTGCTATGTGAATTGTCTTGTCCATGCAACGCCCGTCCATCCATCCCTATACCTACCGCACTCGAATCCCACTGTTTACTACTATTGTTACTGTTGTCTTTGCTTTACTACTGTTGTCTTTGCTTTGCTATTCCTACTACAAAACTATTGCTACTGATAAACTGTTGTGAGCAAGATTGTTTCCAGGTGCAGCTGAATTGACAACACAGTTGTTAAGGCTTATAAATATTCTTTGGCTCCCCTTGTGTCGAATCAATAAATTGGGTTTCACTTCCCTCAAAAATACTGCGATACACCCCTATACTTGTGGGTCATCAAGACTATTTTCTGGCGCCGTTGCCAGGGAGCATAGCTTTATTTATCAAGTTCACTTGGATTCTCTATTGTTCGTTGCTATCCATCCATCATGGGTAAGTCTCGTGATGGCAAGTTTCCTATTTTACCATCCACTACAAGAAGAGGTATGGTTCTGAACACCTCTGCTGCTCTTGATTCACCATCTGTTATAAGTAAGCTCATTACACCACCACATACACATGCTATACACACTGCTACTACTTCTGAATCTGAAACTTCTGATGCTTATGATGCTGCTTCTACTGTGCTTGATAAGAGTGGTTCATTAGGTCCTTTCCTAGATGCTACGATTGCTAGAACTAAAGCTGGAAATACCGAAACTCCTAATGAAGACACTACCACACCTGTTAGTTCACCTGAGTCTAGTGAAAGTTATGATACTGAAGATGGTTATGTTGAGATGACCGATGAATTTTTTAAAGAATGTAAAAACACCCATGATAGGAGCTCTGCTAAGAGTCTCCTCGAGAGGCGTACTATTAGACCCAAATTGTCTCCTGTTTCTAAGTTTGCTGCTTCTCCCATAAACATTATTGATGAAGATTATGATTTATCACTCGATCTATCTTACATAGCTATTGTCGAGAAAGAACCTTTTTGTGGGACTAAGAATGAAAGTGCGGTAGCACATATGAATGAACTTTCTACCATGAGTGGCTTGTTTTCTGATGATATTAAGATGCGTACTTACTTTGTTGCCAAGATTTTCCCCTTTTCATTGAAAGGAGAAGCTAAAACTTGGTTTAGTAATTTACCTCCGGGATCTATTGATAGCCCTGAGTGCTTGATTAGTACTTTCTTGCAGAAATATTTTCCTCCTAGTGCTAGACATGTTATTTTGCAGGAACTTTTTGATTTTAAACAGGAAGAAAAAGAGGTATTGCATGAATCTTGGGCAAGGTTTTGTGCTTTGATTCATGCACAAGCTGGAAGTCCATTACCTAAGAATGAGCTTCTTGATATATTTTATAATGGACTAACTGAAGAATCTAGGACATACCTAGATAGTTGTGCTGATTGTGTTTTCAGGAATAGGACTCCTAAGGAAGCTGAGGAATTAATGGCTAAAATAAGCAAGAATTATGAAGATTGGACTCCTCCTAAACAAGCTATACCTGAAGTAATTGTACCTGAACCATCTATTCTGGTGCCTATTCCAACATCAAAGAAGAGGGGAGTTATTGAATTAAATGATGAAGTGATGAAGGAAGCTAAGAAATGTCTTAAGGAGAAGGGAATTAAAGCTGCAGATGTCAAGAATTTACCTCCTATAGAAGAATTATGTAAGCCTATTCCCTACTCATCCACTATTGGGTACATTCTCTCCAACACTTTGATGAAGGTGATATCCCTTACTCTAAACCTCCTGATAAATGCTTAGAAGAATTCGATATCTTTATTATTAAGCAAGATAACTTTAATACAAGGGTGCAAAATCATCTAATGGAAAACACTAGAGCTATTGTTGAGTTGAAAGAAATTGTGGAAAGAACCTCTAATGATGTCAAAATGATTGTTAAACACTTTCAAATGGTCCAAACTCAAATAGATCAACTCGTTAAAGTGCAAAAAGACTTGCTAGTTCATGCTGCTAAAGAAAAACATGCTTATGAAATTAGAACTAGAAGTGGTGCTGCTACCCAGGATCCTCTATATCCTAAGGGGCATCCCAAAAGAATTGAGCAGGACTCTCCACAAGATGAAAATAGTGGTTCTACTCGTAAGAAAAGGAAAAAGAAACATAAAACTATTGTAGAACCCTCTGAACCTGCTATAGATCCTAATAGTATATCGATCTCTGATGCGAAAACTGAAAGTGGTAATGAAGAAAATGAAGTTCCTAATGAAGCAAAAGTTGAAGAAGAACCTGAAAACCACACTAAGAATACTAAATAGACCAAAGAAGATTTTATTGCTAAGAAACATGGTAGTGAAAGAGAACCTTGGGTCCAAAAACCTATGCCTTTCCCTGATAAGAAACACAAGTCAAAGGAGGATGAACATTATAATAAGTTTTGTGAGTGGATGAATCCTTAATTCTTGCAAATTCCTTTGACTGATGCTATTAAATTGCCTCCTTACTCAAAGCAGATGAAGGATATTGTCTCGAATAAAAGGAAGATCCCTAATGAAGAAATTTCTACTTTGCTTGCTAATTATTCCTTCAATGGTAAGGTTCCTAAGAAACTTGGAGACCCAGGGATTCCAACTATCCCTTGCTCTATTAAGAACAGTTATGTTAGAACTGCTTTGTGTGATTTGGGAGCTGGAGTTAGTGTTATGCCTTTCTCCCTCTATAAGAGGCTTCAGCTTGAAAAATTGATACCAACTGATATATCTTTGCAAATGGCTGATAAATCTACCACTATTCCTGTGGGTATATGTGAGGATGTACCTGTTCAAGTGGCTCATAATTGCTTGATTTTAACTGATTTTGTTGTGCTTGAAATGCCTGAAGATGATAATATGTCTATTATTCTCGGGAGAACTTTTCTTAATACTACAGGAGCTGTTATTAATTGTAATCAAGAAAAGGTGACCTTCAATGTTAATGACAAGGAACATACTGTCTACTTCCCCAAGAAGATTGAAAGGACTTATGGTTTAAATTAAATTGAACATGTTGAAGGCATTCAAGTTGGAGAAATATATTGTCCCATACCAAGAGAAAAATTTGTCCAAACTCAAATAGATCAACTCGTTAAAGTGCAAAAAGACTTGCTAGTTAATGCCGCTAAAGAAAAACATGCTTATGAAATTAGAACTAGAAGTGGTGCTGCTACCCAGGATCCTCTATATCCTGAGGGGCATCCCAAAAGAATTGAGCAAGACTCTCAACAAGATGAAAATAGTGGTTCTACTCGTAAGAAAAGGAAAAAGAAACATAAAACTATTGTAGAACCCTCTGAACCTGCTATAGATCCTAATAGTATATCGATCTCTGATGCGAAAACTGAAAGTGGTAATGAAGAAAATGAAGTTCCTAATGAAGGAAAAGTTTAAGAAGAACCTGAAAACCACACTAAGAATACTAAATAGACCAAAGAAGATTTTATTGCTAAGAAACATGGTAGTGAAAGAGAACCTTGGGTCCAAAAACCTATGCCTTTCCCTGATAAGAAACACAAGTCAAAGGAGGATGAACATTATAATAAGTTTTGTGAGTGGATGAATCCTTAATTCTTGCAAATTCCTTTGACTGATGCTATTAAATTGCCTCCTTACTCAAAGTAGATGAAGGATATTGTCTCGAATAAAAGGAAGATCCCTAATGAAGAAATTTCTACTTTGCTTGCTAATTATTCCTTCAATGGTAAGGTTCGTAAGAAACTTGGAGACCCAGGGATTCCAACTATCCCTTGCTCTATTAAGAACAGTTATGTTAGAACTGCTTTGTGTGATTTGGGAGCTGGAGTTAGTGTTATGCCTTTCTCCCTGTATAAGAGGCTTCAGCTTGAAAAATTGATACCAACTGATATATCTTTGCAAATGGCTGATAAATCTACCACTATTCCTATGGGTATATGTGAGGATGTACCTGTTCAAGTGGCTCATAATTGCTTGATTTTAACTGATTTTGTTGTGCTTGAAATGCCTGAAGATGATAATATGTCTATTATTCTCGGGAGAACTTTTCTTAATACTACAGGAGCTGTTATTAATTGTAATCAAGAAAAGGTGACCTTCAATGTTAATGACAAGGAACATACTGTCTACTTCCCCAAGAAGATTGAAAGGACTTATGGTTTAAATTAAATTGAACATGTTGAAGGCATTCAAGTTGGAGAAATATATTGTCCCATACCAAGAGAAAAATTTGTCCAAACTCAAATAGATCAACTCGTTAAAGTGCAAAAAGACTTGCTAGTTAATGCCGCTAAAGAAAAACATGCTTATGAAATTAGAACTAGAAGTGGTGCTGCTACCCAGGATCCTCTATATCCTGAGGGGCATCCCAAAAGAATTGAGCAGGACTCTCAACAAGATGAAAATAGTGGTTCTACTCGTAAGAAAAGGAAAAAGAAACATAAAACTATTGTAGAACCCTCTGAACCTGCTATAGATCCTAATAGTATATCGATCTCTGATGCGAAAACTGAAAGTGGTAATGAAGAAAATGAAGTTCCTAATGAAGGAAAAGTTTAAGAAGAACCTGAAAACCACACTAAGAATACTAAATAGACCAAAGAAGATTTTATTGCCAAGAAACATGGTAGTGAAAGAGATCCTTGGGTCCAAAAACCTATGCCTTTCCCTGGTAAGAAACACAAGTCAAAGGAGGATGAACATTATAATAAGTTTTGTGAGTGGATGAATCCTTAATTCTTGCAAATTCCTTTGACTGATGCTATTAAATTGCCTCCTTACTCAAAGTAGATGAAGGATATTGTCTCGAATAAAAGGAAGATCCCTAATGAAGAAATTTCTACTTTGCTTGCTAATTATTCCTTCAATGGTAAGGTTCGTAAGAAACTTGGAGACCCAGGGATTCCAACTATCCCTTGCTCTATTAAGAACAGTTATGTTAGAACTGCTTTGTGTGATTTGGGAGCTGGAGTTAGTGTTATGCCTTTCTCCCTCTATAAGAGGCTTCAGCTTGAAAAATTGATACCAACTGATATATCTTTGCAAATGGCTGATAAATCTACCACTATTCCTGTGGGTATATGTGAGGATGTACCTGTTCAAGTGGCTCATAATTGCTTGATTTTAACTGATTTTGTTGTGCTTGAAATGCCTGAAGATGATAATATGTCTATTATTCTCGGGAGAACTTTTCTTAATACTACAGGAGCTGTTATTAATTGTAATCAAGAAAAGGTGACCTTCAATGCTAATGACAAGGAACATACTGTCTACTTCCCCAAAAAGATTGAAAGGACTTATGGTTTAAATTAAATTGAACATGTTGAAGGCATTCAAGTTGGAGAAATATACTGTCCCATACCAAGAGAAAAATTTGTCCAAACTCAAATAGATCAACTCGTTAAAGTGCAAAAAGACTTGCTAGTTAATGCTGCTAAAGAAAAACATGCTTATGAAATTAGAACTAGAAGTGGTGCTGCTACCCAGGATCCTCTATATCCTGAGGGGCATCCCAAAAGAATTGAGCAGGACTCTCAACAAGATGAAAATAGTGGTTCTACTCGTAAGAAAAGGAAAAAGAAACATAAAACTATTGTAGAACCCTCTGAACCTGCTATAGATCCTAATAGTATATCGACCTCTGATGCTAAAACTGAAAGTGGTAATGAAGAAAATGAAGTTCCTAATGAAGGAAAAGTTTAAGAAGAACCTGAAAACCACACTAAGAATACTAAATAGACCAAAGAAGATTTTATTGCTAAGAAACATGGTAGTGAAAGAGAACCTTGGGTCAAAAAACCTATGCCTTTCCCTGATAAGAAACACAAGTCAAAGGAGGATGAACATTATAATAAGTTTTGTGAGTGGATGAATCCTTAATTCTTGCAAATTCCTTTGACTGATGCTATTAAATTGCCTCCTTACTCAAAGTAGATGAAGGATATTGTCTCGAATAAAAGGAAGATCCCTAATGAAGAAATTTCTACTTTGCTTGCTAATCATTCCTTCAATGGTAAGGTTCCTAAGAAACTTGGAGACCCAGGGATTCCAACTATCCCTTGCTCTATTAAGAACAGTTATGTTAGAACTGCTTTGTGTGATTTGGGAGCTGGAGTTAGTGTTATGCCTTTCTCCCTCTATAAGAGGCTTCAGCTTGAAAAATTGATACCAACTGATATATCTTTGCAAATGGTTGATAAATCTACCACTATTCCTGTGGGTATATGTGAGGATGTACCTGTTCAAGTGGCTCATAATTGCTTGATTTTAACTGATTTTGTTGTGCTTGAAATGCCTGAAGATGATAATATGTCTATTATTCTCGGGAGAACTTTTCTTAATACTACAGGAGCTGTTATTAATTGTAATCAAGAAAAGGTGACCTTCAATGTTAATGACAAGGAACATACTGTCTACTTCCCCAAGAAGATTGAAAGGACTTATGGTTTAAATTAAGTTGAACATGTTGAAGGCATTCAAGTTGGAGAAATATATTGTCCCATACCAAGAGAAAAATTTGTCCAAACTCAAATAGATCAACTCGTTAAAGTGCAAAAAGACTTGCTAGTTAATGCTGCTAAAGAAAAACATGCTTACAAAATTAGAACTAGAAGTGGTGCTGCTACCCAGGATCCTCTATATCCTGAGGGGCATCCCAAAAGAATTGAGCAGGACTCTCAACAAGATGAAAATAGTGGTTCTACTCATAAGAAAAGGAAAAAGAAACATAAAACTATTGTAGAACCCTCTGAACCTGCTATAGATCCTAATAGTATATCGACCTCTGATGCTAAAACTGAAAGTGGTAATGAAGAAAATGAAGTTCCTAATGAAGAAAAAGTTGAAGAAGAACCTGAAAACCACACTAAGAATACTAAATAGACCAAAGAAGATTTTATTGCTAAGAAACATGGTAGTGAAAGAGAACCTTGGGTCCAAAAACCTATGCCTTTCCCTGATAAGAAACACAAGTCAAAGGAGGATGAACATTATAATAAGTTTTGAAACTATTATGATTGGGACCATTACTATCAAGGTTGAGGTAACATAATCATTAGTGGAATACAAAGTTTTGTCTCATATGAAATTATTTTGGTAACAAGACCTAATCAACCTTGTTAACAAAAATATTTCATTGAACAAAACAATATTTTCACCGTGATTATCTCCGCTTATTTCTATTCTATCCATTTTAGTTTGCGCTTATGCCTAACTTAAAGGCGTTAAAGAAAAGTACTTATTGGGAGATAACCCAAAAGTTTTGGATGAGTCTTGGAAGTTATTAACTCTGTAGTAACCGCTCCTTATCCTTTTTATTTGCTCTTTTTGTGCCAAGAGTAACCTCTAATGAGAGAGAAGTAATAATTGGGAAAGTTGCTGTCCCGAAATAGATTTCTGTGCTTCACCATAAGAATTCGTGTAAAATCTCTGAATGTCTTTTTGAGGCGTGAATGTTTGTGCTTCTGCCCCAGGTTATTATCTAACTTTCCTTAGTTCAACACTTTTTTATTTGAGCAACAGAAGGTCTTCGAAAAAATTCGTCTTTACCTGCTGGTCTGTTTTGACAGATTTCTGCCATTTTCTGCATTTGCTTCTTGATGGTTTCTTTTTGAGTTCTTTTGGGGAATTGAGCTGTTTGAGGGAAGTGCTAAAGTAGCTAGTGTTCTAATGGGAGTTTATTTGGTGTTATAACTGATCCTTAAAGACATTTTATCTTGAGTGCACTAATGTTGCTAATAAAGATTTTGTGAAGTTTTGTATGAAGGAAAATTTTCAGGTGTATGGAAGGAATGAGTAATGAGATGAAGGATGGACTAAAGCTCAAGCTTGGGGATGCCACGCGTGTCACCCCAAGAAATATCCAAGAAGTACAAGCGTCAAAGCTTGGGGATGCCCAAGGCATCCCCTTCTTCATCAATAAAAATCCCAGGTTTCTTACAAACGCTTCATTTTTATTGTATCATGCACAGTTGTGTTGTTCTTGGAGCGTCTTCTTTTCCGTTTTCGTTTTGGTTTTTAGTTTGCGTGGTTTTCTTAGTTTGCTGAATAAATTGGTTCGACCTCCTCTTTCATGCATTGGTTTTCAAATGGTTTGGTTTGAATTGGAAAAGAGTAGGAAAAACTCATGCTTAAGTGGTAAAGAGAGTTTGTTCTTGAATGTGGCCTATGCTCTGTCATGCCATGCTTGATATTGTTTTTGCTTTATGCTTAGTATTCTTTGCGGTAGCATGACTTGTTATAAACAATTGATATTGCTTAATGTGCCTTGGATTAATCATGCGTTGTTTTAGTATATTAAAGCATATTATAGTGGTATTCTCCTTTGACGCTTTATTTGGGTTGACTTGGCACATGCTCACACCATGTTATGACTATCTCAAGTCACCATAAGCCTTTATGATCTTTTAGTTTTCAACTTGTAGTATCACTTTATGCTTTGATCAATGATGTTTTGTTGCGACCTCGGATCATTAAGGATCCTAAGTCCCTGTGATTAACATGCTAGTCCCTAGATCAATAGCTAGCACTTCACAGTCGATGAATATCATGTAAAACACAAGTCATTATTACACGAATCGAATAATCCAGAGTTTACATTATTACAACAAAAGCAAAATATATACAACTTGGAGTCCCATCAATGCCACAGGCAGGTTGAGTGAAGACTCGTGATCCTAGCGCACCTTTCAACGATCTCCAAATTCTGCACATAAAACGTGCAGCCAAACGAGTTGGTCAATACTTTGAATGTATTGGCAAATTACACCAAGGAAAGAGTAAGACTATCTCTACATGCAAGGCTAAGAGTAGGCTCTGGGGTTCATTTGCGTAAAGCCAATTTTACCAGTGTAATAAGAAAAGAGGAGGAAAGTTTTCCCTACTTTGTAAACCTTGATAGGTAGTATAGGGTTGAATGGAACATGTGGATTTTACTCACCAAGTGCCCAAATCAACCTAGCACTTGGATATTACACACCAGGTGACACTTGGATATTACGCACCAAGTTACTTGGATATGACACACCAAGTTCCCAAATTCCGACCTATTAGCGATATTACACACGCCATAGGGTTTGAAAAACTTTTGTTTGAAAAGAGAGAGGAAGATCTTTCAGAGGCTCCATCCTTCAGATGCTCAAAATGTTCTTTTCCGTGAACTCGGCTGATCGATCAGATTGCAATACTCTCGAGAGGTTGTGCACTTTCCCCACAATCCACGATCAGGTCCTTTTACAGACAAGACCATGGCGAAGCCTTCCCTTAGTAGCCCCTCTACCAGCTGGATCCAACCATGCCAAGAACCTCCAAATGTTGGTACCCCGTTGAGGTTTCCCACTAAGTACTAAGCCAAGACAGAGCCCATATGTATTGTGGTTGCACGGGAAGCTTCTGAATTCTGAAACATGGCAGACTTCTTTGATTCCTGGGCGGCCGTCCTCCACCAAAATCTCACTCCTTGTCCCGACAACCATTCCGCCCAGAAGAAAACTTAGTTTTATTTTGAAGGGGTTTTGGAGAAGAAAAGTTCGCTCGAGAGAGCTATCATACTTAGAAAATTCTTGAATCTTTCGAACCCTCCCAACTGTATTTGATACATATATAGCATAGCAAGCAATACTTAGCAAAAACAGGGGGAACCTATTAGGACGGAAAATCCTAAGTATAAAGCTACTCATGGCATACTACAAAACCGCACTTGAAAAAATAGTAATAAGAAAGCTACTAAAAACCTACACATGCATACTACAAGATTTGAAGAGTAAAACATGCATAGTCAAAAACTGGGACATAACATGAACAAGTGGTGTAACTTGCCTTATGTTTGTGTTATGGATGATGATTGAATTCTTCTGCAGCAATTGCACTCTCCGAACAATCTAACGCGAGGACAAAACAATTCCAATCAACACAATTACAAACATAACAACCACAAGAATGATGAACACAAGAATGCATGATGATTTAATATTAGTTGTTTGAATGGTATTAGATCATATGATGCATGTAGGAGATCATTTAATGCAATAGGGTATTTGTTATTAAATCTTGATGACCAAAAAAAGGCTTTAGTAGTTCTGTTGCAACTTCTGTCCTAATTGTCTAATTAAATTTGGTTATTAGTTTTACTGGATAGAGGACATTAATACGGACCAGGAGGAATTGGATTCATCTTAATCGGAGTTATAAATCTTTTTCTAGGATTTATTTAGTGTTTAATGGAGTTTAATAAATCTGAACAGATCATACTGACAACAAACAAAACTAAGTACAGATCAAAAAACTACGCAAGATTATGAACTCGGGGACATATTACTCATATTTTTCGGATATGTAGATTATTTACTATGAATTTAATGATTTAAAAGGCCAATAATACTAATTAATTATTCGCCAGTAATCTATACAGTAAACTTGTAATTTTATTCCAAAATCATGTTCTACACAATTTTGTGAATCCAGGGGTATATCATTTGCAATGTTTGGACATAGTATGAATTTTCTATGGATTTTACAAGTTAGATCTATAATCTACAATTTTAAATTCGAACGGAATATTCCAGAGAATATTCCGCTGACTGGACAGGTTGACTTTGCAGGCTGACTGGGACTAGATGCTGACCTGACGACGACGTGGCGGTGACGAGGCAACTGATCGGGACGATTGAATCTCGGCCGTCGGGATGAGATTCGGTGGCTAGGAGAGAAGTTGGCTCAAAATAGACCCGATTTTGCCTAACAAAGGACTAGAAGTAGATCTGTGTTAGAGAGATAAATCCGTAGGTCAAATCGAAAAACTTTGAACATGAAACTTGTGGAGGATGATTAGATCTACCTTTTCACCAAAGGAATTTGGATTTCAAGAAACGAACGCGAGTAGATCTTGGAATTATGCCATCAGATGTGAAATATTGCGTTGCGAAATTCTCTGGCTGTGGTGGATGAAAAGAGGTGAGGTTTGTCGTAATTGAAATATTTCGACGAGATCTACAACTTTCGTGTTGAAGTCGAAGACAGCCGACGAAGTTTAGATGGGTTTAGAAGCGAAATACGATTCGGGAGGGTGTAGATTCGGGATTTCAGGAAGGAGAGGTGTTATACTGTGGCTCCGATGGATTATTTAGGCTTTTAAGATGATGGGAAGATATATCTTGGAGAAGGGAACAAGTAGAAACAAACGGAAGTCAATTCGGAGTTGTAGATAAAAATTTATAAGTGTTTGAATAGAGATAGGTTTAGAAATCAGATTTTCCCACGCTTTTTAAAGCTGAGGTGGGATCGATCCCGTGCATTTGGCTGGTTCGGTCGGCTGAGGTGGGCCGGCCGGGTGGGCCATTTCGTTTTTTTCTTTTTTTTCTATTTTGGTATTTTCTTTATATCTTTTGCATACGAACTCCAAATGACATGATTCTTGTTTCTAATTTTTTCTAAAATTCCGTAGATCATTATAAGATCATATTTGTAACATTTTCACTAGTTTTGAGATGATTTATTTATAAATGTCTTTATATTCCTTATAGGAACATTTTGGGTAAATCAACTATCAGATCTAGATATTAGGATTTGGATTCAATTTTTGGGAACTTTGCATGGATGCAAAGGAATGCTTATGAATGCTTCATGATTTTAATTTTTGCAAACATTCACACAAATCCTAAAACTAAAACTCCAATCACGCCTTTTTGCCTATATGGCTACTTAGGTATTATCAAAAGGATATAGGGTTTTATGCATTTGGCCTTATATGGCTACTATGCAATATTTCTAAATAGCTTCTTAGGATTTTATTTTAACCACTCAACCAAAACACACAATGCCACAAATGCCCAAAACAACAAGTTCAATCATGTAACATGAAGTAACACATTCTTAACATCCAATGAAAATGAAGATGTCATGTTATCTTCTCTCTTTTCAAGCAAGTGGTGAAAAGCATCTAGAATGACAAGAACTTATCGGGCAAGGGGTACCCCGTTGGCGGTTCTCAATGATACACAAATACTTACGATGACAAGAACTTACAGGTAACTAAATTTGAGTAGCATGAGGAACGACCCTCGTACTCAAGGGACTTGGGATTGTTAGTTCATAGTCTGTCAAGCATATAACTCAGATTGGACCTCACTTTCACCTTAACCACATTAAAGATGCTTATGATAGGGGCAATGAGAGCTCAAAGCTAATGAGTACCATACTTTCAGCATTTGGAAGCCCTTCAAACTATTCAAAACCTTTTCATTTCCTTCTTGAGTCTCCACACATTCTTTGAGAACTTTCTTGAGAGCATAGTGGCCATTCTTAGTTCTATGTGCATTGTCCCAAGACTTGTTGATTGATGCATACCTTGATATTGCTTGTTTTAAACTATTTGTATCTAGTCACTCTTGTGAACTTTGAAGGTGTCCTATGCATTTATGTTTGCTACTCTTTGAGGGACAAGCTGAATGCCACTATGCTATGTTTCTTTATGTGAAACAAACAAACGTCTTGCAAAGCATTGTTATTCATGAATCTTTTGTTTGTGCCTTTTCATGTTGCATCATAGTTTCTTTATCTTATTGCTAGCACTTTATCTTTCATGTTATGATTGAAGTACTATGGATCTAGCTTTGAATGTTTTATGAATACTTTGATCAAGTCTTTGATGGTGCATGTCACCTCAAAAATTATTCTTTCTTTTTATCACTTACCTACTCGAGGACGAGCAGGAGTTAAGCTTGGGGATGTTGATACATTGCAAATGTATCTATAATTCTTGATGTTCCATGCTTGGTTTTATCCACTTTCTTGTGTTTTTTCCACACTTTGGAGTATTTTTCATATGATTTCTTGGACTAACCTATTAACAAGAGCCATAGTGCCAGCTACCTGTTTTCTGCTGTTTTTGGTTCCAGGAAAGTCAGAAAATCAATATTCTCGGAATTGGACGGGACAAAAGCCAAAGTGCCTATTTTTTCAAAAGACTCCGGGAGCCAGAATACGAGACGGAGGAGGGCCAGGGGCTGGCCGCAGCGCCCCAGGCGCGGGCTGGGCCTGGCCACGCCAGGGCATGGTGTGGTGGCCCCAGGCACCCCCTCGGTCTCGCTCTTCGCCTATAAGAAGCCTTCTGACCTAAAAACTCCGGGGGGTTCAAAGTTTTTCCAGAAGGAGTTCCGCTCCGTCGCCACCACCGGATTCCACGAAACAGCTCTAGAAACTCCGTTCTGGCACCCTCCTGGGACGGGGAATTGGAGGAGATCATCGCCATAATCATCACCATCGTTTCTCCATCGACCATCCATGTTTCCCCATCTATGAATGAGTAATCCCCCGCTGTAGGCTATGGGGATGGTAGGGATTGGATGAGATCGTTCATGTAATGGCATCAGATTCTTAGGGCATGGTGCCTAGTATTTTTTTATTAGTGCTTTATGACTTTGTTGCGACTTGTTATGCTTAATGCTTGTCACTAGGGCCCGAGTGCCATGATTTCAGATCTGAACATGTTATTGATTCATTATGATAGTATTGTTTTTGGTCTGTCGGGGAAGAAAGGTAAAAGGTATTCACACCGGAGGATTAAAGAAGAAGAAACTCCCACGTCAACCACGCGCCATTTTTCTGGCGCCGTTGCCGGGGAACGAAGAAGAAGAAACTCCCATGTCAACCACGCGCCATTTTTTTGGCGCCGTTGCCGGGGAGTCAAGGACATCTTCACAAGGGGAGTCCCTCATAACCAATCTCTTTACTTTGTTATTTTTGTTTTTCTTAGTTTCTTTTTGCTTTGTTTGCTTGTTTCTTTATCAAAAACTCAAAAAAATAGTTTTACTAGTTTGCTTTCTTTATCAAAAACCCAAAAAAATTAGTTTTCCTAGTTTGCTTTCTTATTTGAAAACACACAAAAAATTAGTTCCTATCTTGAGTTGCCATTATGTCTAGCCTTGCTCTAGTCACTATGTCACCCGAGGAAATGATTTTCACTTTTAAACAAGGAATTGAGGAAATTTTTAAAGACGCTTGGTCTAGAATCTCTGATCTACATGAAAAAACTCAGCCTAAAATGACTCAAAGTTTGTTGCTTATCAGTTTTTACCTTGGGATTGCTCTTTGCTATAGATATGCTTTAGATGCTGTTGTGGGAGGAGATTTCCTCCAATGTAATGAGGATGATGCTATTAATTCTATTAAACAAATTATCCTCACTTACAGCATGCCTAGCCAAACTGATATTTCTTTCGCAAAAATATTTGCTAGGTTGAACACTCTTGAGGCTAGCACTACTAGCTTAGAAAGTTGCTATAATACGCTTAGGGAGCATCACAATTATGTTCCATTAGACTCTGAACCATCAAAGTGGTTCCCTACAGTAAAGATTGAGATGAACACTGAAACTTTTCAAGCTCGTTGTGATATCATGTCTGAATTCTGCCTCGTGCCCAAGGATATTTATAAATCTCTGAATACTTGGGGGCTTACTGAAGGTGGAAAAGAAATATATCTTGCTAATAATACTACCATATTACCTCTTGGAATAGCTGAAGGAGTGTTTACAAAGATCCTTGGGAAAACGATTTCTATTGATTATCTTGTTATTGAATGTGTAGGAAAAGGACAAATTACACTTGGAAGGTCCCTATTAGAACTCCTTGGAGCGATAATAGATGTGGGAAAGGGGACCATGCACCTTTCTTCTCCACCAAACAATCATATTTTCCCCAAGGTTAAGAATAAAAATAAGAGAGGTAAGGGCAAGAAAGTTGGTTTAAATGCTTCTTCATTTGAGAACACTTGATTCTTTCTTTGCTTCTTATGCCTAACTTAAAGCTTATTGGGATATAACCCAAAAGTTTTAGATGAGTCTTGGAAGTTATTACCTCTATAATAACCTCTCCTTATCCTTTTTATTTGCTTTTTTTGTGCCAAGAGTAACCTCTAATGAGAGAGAAGTAATGATTGGAAAAGTTGCTGTCCCGAAACAGATTTCTGTGCTTCACCGTAAAAATTCGTGTAAAATATCTGAACGTCTTTTTGAGGCATGAATGTTTTTGCTTCTGCCCCAGGTTATTATCTAACTTTTGTTAGTTCAACACTTTTTGATTTGAGCAAGAGAAGGTCTTCGAAAAAATTCGTCTTTACCTGCTGGTCTGTTTTGACAGATTTCTGCCATTTTCTGCATTTTCTTATTGTTGGTTTCTTTTTTAGTTCTTTTGGGGAATTGAGCTTTTTGAGGGAAGTTCTATAGTAGCTAGTGTTCTAGTGGGAGTTTATTTGGTGTTAGAACTGAACCTTAAGACTTATTTATCTTGAGTGCACTAATGTTGCTAATAAAGATTGTGTGAAGTTTTGTATGAAGGAAAAAATTTCAGGTGTATGGAAGGAATGAGTAATGAGATGAAGGATGGACTAAAGCTCAAGCTTGGGGATGCCACGCGTGTCACCCCAAGAAATATCCAAGAAATAAAAGCGTCAAAGCTTAGGGATGCCCAAGGCATCCCCTTCTTCATCAATAAAAATCCCAGGTTTCTTCCAAACGCTTCATTTTTATTGTTTCATGCATAGTTGTGTTGTTCTTGGAGCGTCTTTTTCGTTTATGTTTTGGTTTTTCGTTTTCTCTAGTTTGCTTAGTTTGCTGAATAAATTGGTTGGACCCCCTCTGTCATACATTGGTTTGCAAATAGTTTGGTTTGGTTTGGAAAAGAGTAGGAAAGTTCATGCTTATGTGGTAAAAGGAGCTCGTTTTTGACTGTGGCCTATGCTTTGTCGTGCCATGCTTGATATTGTTTTGGCTTTATGCTTAGTGTTCTTTGCTGTAGCATAACTTGTTATAAACAATTGAGATTGCTTAATGTGCCTTGGATGAATCATGCGTTGTTTTAGCATATTAAAGCATAGTATAGTGATATTCTCCTTTGATGCTTTGTTTGGGTTGACTTGGCGCATGCTCACACCATGTTATGACTATCTCAAGTTACCATAGCCTTTATGATCCTTCAGTTTTCAACTTGTAGTATCACTTTATGCTTTCATCAATGATTTTTGTCGCTCTGCATGACTATGGCCATTATTGCTCTCTTAGTTTGTCGCTCCCAGTATTTTGGTAGCCTCCACAACAAAGTATGAGTTCCACTCATGCATCCAACTCCCTAAACCAAGTTATTCCAAAGAGTCCACCATACCTACCTACTAGCTTATGCTATTCCAAGTATATTCATGCTTTTGTTTACCTTCCAAGTTAAACTTGTTATGAGAAAACTAGTGATTAAAGCTCTCACGAACTTGATGGCACACTTTACTTTTATTGCCTTTAATAAACTTGAACCATTTTGTCTTTTATGTTGTATATGCTTTCACTTATTTGTTTGGAATTAGCAGAACCATGATTTCATGGGGAACGCTTTCAACATTGCACTTGGTACTTGTACCTAGTTGATATCATGCTCTTTTGTATATGGATGTCGTCGGTGTGAAATGAAAGGGGGTCTTGTAAGTCCATGGAGTTATGTATATGTGTTGGAGAAACGCCTGGGCCGCTGGTCTAATCCATGCTGACATGGTGGAAACCTGCGGCGTAACCATAATGAGCTGTCTATGAAGCATTCTTCTTATAAAAAAAAGAGTCCTATTGAGAAAAAGAGAAAAAGAAAAAAAAGAGATTATGAAAAGAGGAAAGAGAGAAAAAAGCACCATATTCCCATGGTAAATAAGAAGATTGCTGAGATGCTCGTTGTCTGCTTGCCTTGTCATTTTGATATGGGGATTCTTCCGTATCATCGGGCAAGGGGTACCCCGTTGGCGGTTCTCAATGATACGCATGTACTTACAATGACAAGTACTTACCGGTGACTAAACTTGAGTAGCATGAGGAGCGGCCCTCGTATACAAGGGACATGAGATTTCTGGCTTATACTTCGTCAAGGTTGTACACCATAGTTTGTTCACTTTAACCTTAAGCACTTCAAGATGCTTATGATAGGGGCAATGAGAGCTGAAAGCTATAAGTACCATAATTTTTGGAAGCTCTTTATGAGACTTGAATCCCTACTTCCTTTTATAAAAAGGCCTTTCTTCGACCATTATATTGAGTCTCCACCTTCTATCTTTATGCACCTACTTTGAGAGCATAGTGGCCATTCTTAGTTCTATGTGCATTGTCCCAAGACTAGTTGATTGATGCATAACTTGATATTGCTTGTTTTAAACTATTTGTATCTAGTCACTCTTATGAACTTTGAAGGTGTCCTATGCATTTATATTTGCTACTCTATGAGGGACAAGCTGAATGCTACTATGCTATGTTTTCCTTATGTGAAACAAACAAACGTCTTGCAAAGCATTGTTATTCATGAATATTTTGTTTGTGCCTTTTCATGTTGCATCACAGTTTCTTTGCTTATTGCTAGAACTTTTTCTTTCATGTTATGATTGAAGTACTATGATCCCAGCTTTGAATGTTTTACAAATACTTTGATCAAGTCTTTGATGGTGCATGTCACCTCAAAAATTATTCTTTCTTTTTATCACTTACCTACTCAAGGACGAGCAGGAGTTAAGCTTGGGGAAGTTGATACATTGCAAATGTATCTATAATTTTTGATGTTCCATGCTTAGTTTTATCCACTTGTGTTTTGTTCCAACTTTGGCATACTTTTCATATGATTTCTTGGAGTAACGTATTAACAAGAGCCACAGTGCCAGTTGCCTGTTTTCTGCTCTTTTTGGTTCCAGGAAAGTCAGAAAATGAATATTCTCGGAATTGGATGGGGCAAAATCCAAAGTGCCTATTTTTCCGGAAGTCATCAAGTGCCGGAATACGAGACGAAGAAGGGCCAAGGAGCCACCACACCACCTGGTCGCGCGGCCAGGCCTGGCCCGCGCCAGGGGGTGGTGTGGCCGCTCCCGGCACCCCCTCGGCCTCTCCTTACGCCTATATATTGCCCTCGGGACAAAAACCCTAAGTACCCGATCAAAAATCCACAAAAGAGTCTATAGCCACCGTCATCTCCATCCCTAGACCGGGAGGGATCTGAAGCTCTTCCTGGCACCCTGCTAGAGATGGGAATTCACCCTGGAGGCCTTCTTCATCACCATGCAAGTCTCCGGTGTGATGTGTGAGTAGTTCATCCTTGAACTACGGATCCATGTAGTAGCTAGATGGCTGGTTCTCCTCCTTTGTGCTTTCATGTTTAGATCTTGTGAGCTCCGTTCATGATCAAGATCATCTATTTGTAATCAGACATGTTGTGTTTGTGGGGATCCGATGGATATTGAGATGCTATTTCAGATTGATTATTGATTCTATCATGTCTTTGTTATTTGTGATCTTGCATGATTTCTGTTGTTAGTAGCTATCTTGGCCAAGTAGATGCTAGCAACTCCAAGAGTTAGTATTTATGCTCGATAGTGGGTTCATGCCTCTAGTAATCTGGGGAAGTGACAGAAATCTCTAAGGTACTAGATGTGCTATTGCTACTAGGGAGAAAACAACAATCCTTTGTTCATAGAACAATCGTATTGTTTACTTTACGCGCAGTTCGTAAAGCAATAGTCTGTTGCTTGCAACTTAATACTGGAGGGGGTTCGGATGATAACCTGAAGGTGGATTATTAGTCATAGATGAAGTTGGATGGCGGTCTATGTATAATGTTGTAATGCCCAATCAAGTCTCAAAGGAGTCAAGATGATTAGTATATGCATGTATTGCTTTCTCGATGTTTGTCAATTGCCCCGCTGTAATTTGTTCACCTACCATGTTATCTATCTTAAGGAGAGCCACCTCTAGTGAACTATGGATCCCGATCCTTTTCTTTTACATACAATCTATAAACTGTTTACTGCTTTGTGTTTACTTTCTGCAAACTTTTACTTCTTTCCATTCGATACGTTTAATCCTTTGTTTTCCACAAAACACTGTGAGATTGACAACCTCATCGCAAGTTGGGGACAAAGTTTTGTGGTTGTGTTGTGCAGGTCTCCACGTTGCTACTAGCATCGGTAGTGCGCGCTGCCAGAGCTCAGCTAGTAACACCTTTGAGGTGTTTCCTTGCTCCTACTGGTTCGATTAAACCTTGGTTTCATAACTGAGGGAAACTTGCTGTTGTGCTCATCATATCTTCCTCTTGGGGTTCCCAACGAGCTCTACATCAGCACCACCATCAAGCATTTTTCTGGGCGCCGTGCATTGAACCGTCAATGCGCGGTAGGACGAACTCCTCCTTCGGGCAGGCGCTATTGAGGTTGGTGTAGTCGAGACACATTCTCCACGTGTTGTTCTTTTTAAGAACCAGGACTAGGTTTGCCAGCCACTTGGAGTATTTTACTGGCCGAATGAAGCCTACGGCCAACATGCGTTGTACTTCTTTGGTGATTGCTCGATGGTGCTATTCATTGAAGGGCCGTAGCGACTGTTTTATTGGTCGCACTTTGGGGTCGGCGTTGAGTTTGTGCTCAGCTAGTTCCCTCGGGACACCTGGCATGTTAGATGGTTTCCATGTGAAGATGTCGCGGTTCTCATGGAGGAACCCGATGAGCGCGCTTTCCTATGCGGGGCTCATGTGCGCCCCAATGGTGACCGTCTGGCTGGAGTCACCCGAGACGAGCTCGACGGTGCGGGTGTGTGTTGTCGCCTCGAATGTGGAGTTTGCGGTGGTTGGCTTCTTCAGGATGGTGGGGTTGTCCTTGTTGATGTTGCCCGCGTATTGCGCGAGCACCTCCGCGTGGTCAGTCTCCACGGCTATGACAGCCTCAGCGAGTTCAGCGCCTTTGTCCTCGCATTCCATGGCCATATCAGGGTCACTGTGGACGGTGATGATGCCGCTCGGCCCTGGAAGCTTCATCATGTTGTATGCGTAGTGGGGAGTCGCCATGAATTTGGCGAACTTTTGGCGTCCTAGGACGCAGTGGTAGGGGCTGCGGAAGTTCACCATCTCGAACACAATCCTCTCCATCCGGTAATTTGCCATTGTGGCGAAGGTGAGTGGTAGCGTCACTTTTCCAATCGGGTACGCCTTCCAACCAAGGACGATGCTGTGGAAGGTTTTCAGGATCGGCTCGATTGCTGTTTCTGGGAGCAAGAGCCTCTTGAACGTATCCAGGGCCATGATGTTGATGGAGCTCCCGCCGTCCATCAGTGTCTTGGGTAACCAGTAGTCGGCCACCTTGGGCCTAACCACCAGGGCGACTTGCCCTGGGTATTCGATCATGGGTGTGTGATCCTGGTGACACCAGGTGATGCTCTGTTCGGACCAGTTGAGGAAGCGAGGGATGTGACTTGGGTCACCGCATTTACTGCGACCGTGCGGGTGATGACCTTCTTCTCGCGCTTGGTGCTGAGCCCGGTGAAGGTGTGTAGTGAGCCGACAGTGTTGCCGAAACCGCCAGCGTTTCCGTTTTTCCGAGGCAGGTTGTTGTTGTGGTCGTCCCTTGATCGCCTTGCCTTTTCGATCTCTCTGAGAGAATGGCAGTCTGTGGTGGTGTGGGTGGCGGGTTTCCCCTCCTTACTGTGGTAGATGCAAGGCTGGTTGAGCAGGGTAACGGGGTCGAATTTCGGCCTCGCCATGTTGTTGGCTCGGTAATTTCTGCTGTCGCGGTAGTTTCCTCCGTCGCGGCGGTAGCTCTTGGGGTCGCGTTGGCCGTAGCCAGCGTTGGCGATGAAGTCGACTCGCCCGTCACCGTGGCGCTTGCCGGTGATGCGAGTGTTGCTGTAGCGCATATCATGGTGTCGCCCACTGTCATGGGCATTGGCGCAAATCTTCCCCTTGACTCGTCGTCGGAGTCTTGGTTGGGGTCCTCCTCCGTGTAGCGCTTGGCGATCTCGAGGAGGTCGGGGATGTTGTCGAGCGTCCGGTAGACCCTCTTGATCTTGGCGACTAGGGGTTCATACCAGCACGCGTTCTTGAAGCAGTGTATTGTCGTGTCCGGGTGGATGCCAGAGGCGTTGATCCATAGCTCATTCCACCTTTTGATCCAGTGGCGGGTCGACTCACGTTGTCCCTGGATGCATCGTTCCAGGTCCTCGATGGTGGTGGCACGGGTGTAGGAGCCTTCAAAGTGCCTAACGAAGGCGTCCCGCATCTCCTCCCACCAGTCTATGTTGTCAGCGGGGAGGGTGTTGATCCACTGCCGGGTGAGACCCTCCATCATCAGGGGGAGGTAGCGAGCGGCTAGCAGTTTCGGTGTGGCCTGCGATTCCCATTGCCATGAGGTATGTGTCCAGCCAAACCGCTAGGTCGTACGTCAGATCGTACTTTTCGATCTCCTTGGGTGCCTTGAACTTGGCGGGGTACTTCTTTCCTCGGATCATAGGTCCGAACCACTGGGGGCCGACTCGGCTGAGCGAGCCCCTGGGTTCAGGGTCGCCGAGGTTATTGAGGGTGTGCCTTAAGTCGTTGGGCTGGCGCGCCCGCCAAGCCTGGTTGTTGACGATGTGCATTCAGGCGTCGATGGGTTGCCCGTTGGTGGCGGCCGTGTTGTTCACCGGTCGCGGCTCATTGGTGGAGAGCGCGGGGTTCGCGGCCCGTGGCTGGTTCGCCAGGGGCTGCGGTGGTGTGCAGGTCACAACATTAGCGATGGTGGGGTGACCACATGAGGCCGCCCTGCTTGCCGAGGAGCGGGAATACATCCGCACCCGCGGGTCGACTCCCGCGGCTTGATGCTTGACGGCCTGGCGAGTAGGGCCTTGGCATACTGGATCTACAGCGCGCCCTCTCCCTGGACGTTGAGGTTGGCGACTGCGGTGTTGGCCGTGACGATGTTGTCCATCGAGGTGGAGTATAGTGGGAGTCCATTGGCGTCGTGGGCCTGCGGCGAGATTATGATTCGCGGCTGGTCCGGCGGGGGCGCGTGACAAATGGGTGGTGGCGGGGCCCCAGTCGTCGGTGCGCCAGGTGGTGGTCGATTGCTGCCGCCTGGTGGTGCGTTCTTGTAGTACTCGCGCTCGGCCGCACGTGCGGGGTCGCTATCGTCGTTGAAGTTTAGGACGCGGTCTTGGACGTTGGAGTTCATGCGGGTCCTGATGCGGCGCTGGTGGTAGAGCGACAGCTCCTGCGCCGTCACCCGCTCAAGGCGGAATTTCTCGTGCTCGGCTATCTCCTTGTGCGTCTCCTCCTCCAGTCTCTGGCGGGCTTTCTCCACCTCTGTGGCCGTGGCGGTTGGCGGGATCGGTGTGGAGAATGGATCTGGCAGGGCGACTGTGCTGCTCGCCATGTAGATCGCGTTGAAGCGATTGTATCTGGCACGGAATTCCTCGGGGGACTCCGAGCTAGAATCAGAATCGAATATCCCGAGGATGGAGGAGTCCTCGAAGTCCTCAGGGTTGGAGACCCGCGTGTTGGAGTCCTCCCGTGACGCCGCGGTGATAGATCCATCAACCGAGGAAGGGGTCGCGGAGTCAGCATCGTCGTGTAGGGCCGCGTCGTCCGCGGTGGTGTTGGTCTCGGCCGCGTTGCTGGCGGCCGAGTCGTACTCGGTGGTGAGGCTCCTGATGGAGCGGACCTGCTCCTCCAAGAGCAGATCGCAGCGCGGCGGTGATGCAACGACGATCACCATTGCCGCTGGGTCGACCGCGCCGGTGAAGCCGACGAAGAGGTTGATGGTGCCGACCAGCATTATCGCGCTGTGGGTGATCGGGCGTGACGCTAGGATGTAGCTGCTGGGCAGGATCAGTAAGATCCCGCCGATGGTGATCATGCGGCAGGTGGCGATCGGCTGATCGATCGGTGAGTAGGGTCTCGCCGCAGAACTCAGGCCAGTCCGGCTAGGTCCCACGGTGGGTGCCACTATCGTCGAAATGGCCACGGCAGTCGCTGCAGTAGGCAGTGATTGATTGAATTGGGGGCTATAGCTGGCGGCCATCTGCAGTGCGAGATGGGGGTGGATGCACATGGATTTATCCAGGTTCGGCCCGCCGGAGGGTAAAGACCTACTCCTGCTAGATTGGATTGAGAGAGAGCAAGTTACAATGGTGGCGAGCTCGGCGTCTAAGCAGCGAGTCGCTTGAAGGGGTGTATGATGGAACGTAAGTCCTTAGGATGCCCTAGGGAGGTTTATATATGAGATACCTCGCTAGGGTTTACAATTTACAACCGACCAGGATATAGATTCGGAGGCTTTGACCTAATCCGACTAGGCTTCGAGTAGGCTTCTGGGCCTCTAGTCGCCAGGCCTTCTCCTTAGTCGCATTCCTGTCGCCGTCCTGCAGGCCCCCTCGTGAGACCTTTGGCCCAATCGGAACGTCCTGCTGGGCATACCC
Organism: Avena eriantha; assembly: GCA_910589775.1. Lineage (NCBI taxonomy): Eukaryota > Viridiplantae > Streptophyta > Magnoliopsida > Poales > Poaceae > Avena > Avena eriantha. Next base: position 522,790,804 of record OU342743.1, read on the forward strand.
CATTCGGCATATCCCCATCACTAACACACTATTGGGAAGAGGTGATACAGGTTCCATGGCCAATGCGGACATGGCAATGATCACCAAGGCTCTCTTTCCCACTGCACCGCAAATCCCCAATCTTGTAGCTCTACTCATTCAGCACTTTCGCCACCAAAGCAAGAAGACAAAAGGTGATATTTGCATTGGTGGATTGGTAACCCACCTTGCCCATGCATTATATATTACATTACCTATTATGCAATCTGTTGACGGCTCCAAACTTATGGACGTCAAGTACTTGACTGCTTGTGGCTTCCTTGGTGTTTATCAAGCTAACCGGAGGCTCTGAGCATATCAGTTTGGTTATCTTGGTGATGCACAGGGTGAGCAGGTTGCGTTGCCCTGTCCCCAAGCCTTCTCGATTATGGAGAAGGACACTTGGATCCTCACCAAGGACCAAGTGATGGAGATCATGGCTGAACTCCAGTCTGATCAAGAGGAAGATGGAGAAGGAGAGCAGTAGGATGAGGATGAGCAGGAGCATGATGATGAGCAAGGATACAACCCTGCTTGCGAGGGACAGAAGCAACAGAAAGGCGGAGCCTAGGACCCGTGGCCCAACCAGCCGCAGCAGGGGTACAACTACGTCCCCTATCAAGAATTCTAGCAGCTCAACCAGTGCATTGGGGAGATTGACCACACTCTTCAAGGAGTGAATGAAGATGTGAGTGCCTTAACTCACAACTTCAGTCACTTCATGACCCGCTTCCCCGACTACTACCAGCAGTATCCTCTCTAGCCGCCGAATGATGGCAACAATTGAGCCTAGCAATAGCCTCAGCTTGGGGGAGGTTTGAAAACCTCCAAACCATTGCATTCATGTTTTTATTTCTTATTTTGATTTATTTTACTTCTTCAAAATTGCATGTTTACTTTCAGTTTGCATCCCTTATACAAAAATACAAAAAAATTAGTTGTAACTTTTATTGCAAGTTCGTTTCTTTGTTTCTCTTGGAGATTGCTCAATTTCAGGTGACTTGGCAATATGGAAATACAGAGGGGGTTCAACTAAAATACGAGAATGAAGCAAGAAAGAGGAGGTATCACATTCCTTTCATCACCTTTTATGCAACCTTAAATTGATCCTACAATTATTTACGTGCTTGCACTGGAGTCACTCCCCACTTAGCTTGTTATCCTATGAATTCTATTCCTTTGCTAGTGTCTCCTTTTTAGCTTTGAAAAAATGAGCAATGAACTTGGTTAAAAAATATTTCCTACATTTTTACAACAAGAAAAAGAATCCAAAGGATGACTTGATTCTATACTTAGCCTAAAGAATTTGATTTTAGAACTACTCCATCATGTTTGAACTTAATATAAATAGACTCGATAGTACCCTTGAATGAAATTATTTGATAAATGGATGCTTCGTAGTAGTAGAGATTATGCCACTGCATTTTCTAATAATTATCGTAATATATTGCTTTACGTGTGTCATTATAACACTGTCATGCTCCATAGGGAACTATTAAGTCCGGTGTACAACGAACAATCTAAATGTGGGAAACCACTTAATTTCGGCTATTGAGTTATGTAAACGTCTGTAGCAACAGTGCTATGACAGGTAAAATTTTAGTCTCCTCGTGGTTTCACGTTCCAAGTGAAGTTGTAGTATTCCTCTGACCCATTATTGCTCAGCAATTATTTATTGTCATGGTCACGAGTGCACAGTACAGTCCCAATTAACATGTTAAAAATAGTGGCATGATTCTTCTATGAAAGAGCCGGAGTTTTTGAAAGGCAAAGGAAGGAAAAAGGTTCCTTGAGAGTCTTGAAATTTTGACATGGGAATAGAGAAGTTGTCCTTAAATTGAATGTTTTGGTGCCAACTTGAGAAATCTTAATTTATTAAAGAAACAAGAGCAAAAAGTTTTCATCTCTCAACAAGGAGAGATACCAAAAGAATTTCTCTCTCTTTCCTAGATAAACTTTTCGCACTTGCTTGGGCATATGATTTATTTGCTAACAAGATATACATGGCTAGGTAGTGGACTCAGTGCAATCTTGTGAATACTTGTATGATCATGTTTAAGATTGCAGGGATTGTGAAGAAAAGAATTTGACACCAATTCAAACTTCTAAGTTCTTTTATTCCAGTCTTGAATCTCTGATATTCTTTTCATTTCCGTGTCACTCAAGGGTGAGCAACATCTAAGCTTGGAGGAGTTGATAGCTGTGAGATTCGACACATGTTTGATGGTTTTTATTAATGGTTTTCTCTCGGATTTGATTGTTTTCTAGCTTTACCTAACGCTAATACTTCGGTAGCAAAGAAAACTTGGTTTTTAATGTGTGTTTCAGGTTCTGAACATCAACATAAGGTTTTAACTAGAGAAACACAATATTCAGGCGAAAACAAGCAAGTCTCTCTTTGGAAGCAATCGAGGGAAGCGTGCAAAGGCTTTAACAAGCAACTATACGGCGGGAACAATTTTTCCGGCCATATAGTTCACACCATATAGCTGCTGCCGTCTCTATCTTGTCAAAAGGTACAACTTCCGTGAAGGGACCAGGGACAAAAACACAACACAATAGCCGTCATCCCATCTAAAACGGAGAAAGAAGAGATCCAGAGAAGAAGGGGAAGATGTTCTTCATCTTGCTCCACGATCTTCGACCTCCTAGCCAATACACCCCCATAGCCATTACTTGTACTTGAGAGAGAGAGAGATCTTCACCTTGCAAGACTAGGGTTTGAGATTGTTTTTTCCCATCTTGAATTTTGTTGTATTTCTTTTCTATTCTTATTGTGGATCTCCACGGTAATATCGAGAAGAACTCCCTTTATTTAATTATATTGATGATCCTTTATTCTCTCATGTGTGAGTAAGTTCCTTGGGCATGGGAGATGTAAGGGATTGGTGAGTTGTGATGTGCATATATATTCCATTAGTTTGTGATTTATTCTAATTGTTGTATTATGTGTGCTTGACTATTTGTGGGATGCCTAATGCTTGTTGTCCAGTTACGGGCCCAGACAACGTGATGCTTTGTTCTACATAGATAGGATCTTGTTCGCTAGCAGACCGGTGACCCCTGAGTGACACAGGGATATCAATGGAAAACTAGTAGACTCGAGGATAACGAGGAACCACCGTGCTTATTGCATTAGTCCGGTCCAAGGAGCTTAATCGCTAAGCGACCTGAAGGGTTTGTATCGTCTAGTTTCTGACCATGGTTTTGGTAACAGACTAGTAGGATTATTGAAGTTGGGATGAAATCTAACAAGAGGAGTTCCGGCTAATTATGGGTTGCTCGCCTACACATATACTTATAAGATTATAATTGTTACACTCATTATTCGTCCATCTGGCATAGTCAGTTTCACCATAAACCGTATATCCCTGCGCCTTTTTTGGCATCTGCAGAAAACAACAAACAACTGAATCGTTCTTTACTTTTATGCTTTTTATTTCCGAAGTTTATATTTTAGTTTTATTCAATACAACCAGTTTAATCCAAATTCCATTCTCATTTTTACACTTGCAGTCAATTCACTCGAAGCCTGTGACAAGTTTGGGTGTGACAGAGATTTTACCATAAACACTTACCTTTGGGCTCCCTGTGGGATCGATATCTATACTTCGAAACTAGCTATAAACGATCTATGCACTTGCATACCTCAGCCGTTCCACCACTGAACACCAACGCAGCGCCGTTCGCTGGTATGCACGTCCCCAACCTCTAATGATTGCGGTCTTTCTAATATATATAATACATTTGTTTTGGGTATTCCAAAGTAAATAAACTAACTACATTTCCAGGAAATCAAATCAGCGTCGGTGGATACTTTTGTTGTGTCGGCGGATGCTTGTAAAGCGGAGGTCGATGCTGAAGCAGCACTAGCGGATGCATGTGAAGCGGGTGCGAAGGATGATGCTTGTACTACATCAGAGTCTTGGCCAGTGTTGACTAATTCTTGGAAAGTGCTGGAGGCGTAGTCGAAAGCCTCGTTGGCTGCCGCTAGAACAAATTTTGCTATGTTGGTTGCCACTGCAAAAGTGACAACTTCTTGAGATGCTAGGAATGTGTCAGCTCGTGGACGTGATTCTTCAGTGTCAGCAGTTGTGGCTCATCATTCGTCAGCAGCGCCTGCTCCATCTTCTCAAAACTCATGAACCCCTTTGTAAGTTCTGCATTGGATGTTGTCTCCCTCCCTCTTTTGTGTATTCTGGTCCGGTGTTTTTCTAGATGCAGTGGATTTAAACTAGTACTAGAAACATAAAAGGCTATTTAAGCACAATCTAGTGATCCGATTTAGATGAATCTTTCATAGGATTCAAATCTAAGAACCTATGATTTTACTGAATTTTTTCCAAAAAAATCGAATAGTTTTACTTTGGAGTTCAAAATCTGAGCTACTGTCATACGTTGGATCTAAGATGGAAGGTGGATCTTGGGGCAAGTCACTGTGAGACTTGGGTTCACCAAGTCACCGAAGTTGCGTCCATTTTCTCCCTTTTTTTATGATACAACGAGAAAATTCAGGTGGGGGCCTTTGTGTCCTCCCTAGTGAGCTCTAAAATATGTTCTTCATTCCCTTTGCCCAGTTCTGACATGGTGAAGAATTTTGTGATGCTTTCGTACTACTCTAGTTCATGCTTTGTGATGTTTAGGTATTTCGATGACACACTCTGCTTTTTAGGTAATTTTTCGGATGCGTGCAGTTTAGGAAATTTTGGTGATAAATTTTCCTATCAAATTAGATGATGCATTGTGGTGTTTTACTTAATTCTTCTTTTAGGGTTGTGCATTGTGTTGTTTACTTATGTTGAGGGCAATCCTCGTGGATGGCCTGATCTTTCACGAATCCCTTGAAATCGAGGCGGAGTGAGTGGGGGATGAGGGAAAGGATGAAACCCGCGAACTCACGGACGAAGAACACGATGAACACACACACACACAAAGACATGATACACACCTATAGCTCACGCCGGAGGTGATCGGCACGATGCAAACTCCAACGAGGTGGGGGATAATTGGTGCTCTTTTCTCAAGGAGCATGAGACTATAAATTAGGGAGATCCACAAGGGTGTCTTCTAATTTAAATTATGCAAGTCTCAGTAATACAAGAGGGTGTGGGGGCTATATATAGGCCAGACACTAAAATAGGGGTAGTTTGGGCACGGAAGGGTAAAAACTAGACGAAATAGGAATATTCTTGGGCACCAAACCCATGTTGACTTGGATACTGGGAATTCCGGCAGTAAGTCCGGACGCGCCGGACTAGGCGCCGGAAATTCCGGTCAGCGCCGGTAATTCCGGCCGACTACCGGAATAGCGTACAGAGATGCGTTTCGTTTGGTGCTGGTTGGTTTCGGTGTGCACCGGGAATTCCGGCTGGATGTCCGGTCCATCGGAGTGTGCGCCGGTAATTCCAGCGAGAGTTTCAGTCCGCCGATCATGGCATCAGTTTGGTCTGGAGCTCCGTCTTGTGATGGCCTGGCTCCTTATCTTGGCATTTCTTCATGGGGTTCATATCTAAGGATGCATAGGGTATTGGCATGAACTAGCAAGCCATCCAATGATGTATCAAAATCACATGAGACAAGGAGCGAGTTCACCTTAGCTTGTAGGAATTTAGCTTGGGCACGAGTCATCGGTCCACTTGGGGGACTTGGTGGTGTAGATGTAGAGGTGTCCGTAGGACGGGCTGCATCAGCTCCCCCACCCTTGGGAAAGAGTCGTCCTTGAATCTTCATGGTTATCATCTTGATCATCTCCATAGAAGGGCGAAAGATCCTCGACGTTGAAAGTATTGCTCACAAGGTACTTGGAGGTCAGGATGGCGATGATGTAGGCATTGTTGTTGATTCTCTTGAGGACCTTGAAGGGACCATCTCCTCTTGGTTTGATCTTGGAGTCGTGTTCCTTGGGGAAGCGTTCTTTTCTTAAGTGTATCCACAGAAGGTCACCTTCCTCCAAGATCAACTCTTTCTTGTCCTTGTTGAGCCTTGTTGCTTGGTGTTGCACTTGTAGCTCGATTGTAGCTCTTTTTTCTTCGTGAAGCTTCTTCATATCTTGGGCGCGCTTGTCAACGTCCATGTTGGTGCACTCATGGAGAGGTAGTGGTAGGATGTCGAGCACCATGATGGCCTCTAAACCATAGACGATCATGAATGGGCTCATCTTTGTTGTAGAGTGCTTAGCGCGATTGTAGATGCGATGCAAAAGAGAAGAGGAGCTTGACAACTAGCTTGGCCATGAGGGTCTTCCACAAGTAGCTCATGAATTTGACATCATGGTCGGAGACGATTGTTCTTGGCACATCATGAAGACGGACGATTTCTCCGGAAAACAAGTTCGCAACATGTGAAGCATTGTCGATCTTATGGCACGGTATGAAGTGTGCCATTTTGGAAAATTGATCCACTACCACAAATATAGAATCATGACCATGCTTAGACCTAGGAAATCCTAACATGAAATCCTTACTAATGTCCGGCCATGGTGCATGAGGGATAGGCAATGGCATATAAAGACCATAAGGCTTATCTTGGGACTTAGCTTGTAAGCATGTAGTTCATCGTTGGACATAGCGCTCCACGTCTCGCTTCATCTTGGGCCAATAGTAATGAGTGGCGAGCATGTCCAATGTCTTGTCATGGCCAAAGTGACCTATGAGTACCTCCACCATGTGATTCTTGGAGAAGCAAAAGTTGAAGAGACGACTTCGGAATGCATAGCTTGTTTTGTTTAAATAGAAAGCCCTTATGCAAATAGAAATCATCAATTCCTTTGTCCATGGAGAACTTCATGAAAATTGGTCCAAAGAACGGGTCTAAAGCATACAAAGTTTTGATTTCATCAAGACGTTACACGTTTACTTCGAGTTGAGTAATAAGTCTTGTGTTCTTGCGAGACTAAGCGTTTGCAACTACATTATCTTTACCCTTATTGTACTTGACAATGTATGTAAAAGACTCCATGAACTCAACCCACTTAGCATGTCTCTTACTCAAGTTGGCTTGTCCTTTGAGATATTTCAATGACTCATGGTCGGAATTATGATAAATTCCTTAGGCCAAAGATAGTGTTTCCAAACTTGAATGACACATACTAAGGCAAAAAGCTCTTTGTCATAAATTGGATAGTTAAGGCAAGCACCATCAAGTTTCTCGCTATGGTAGGCAGTAGGACGCCCATTTTGCATGAGGACTCCTCCAATGCCAATACCACTAGCGTCACACCCTATCTCAAAAGTTTTTGTTGTGCTTCGGTGAGCCTCTTTTTAAGTTCATTAAAAATCTTTTTGTTGTGCTTTTCCCCGTACAAAGGTGACATTATTTTTGGTCAACTCGTTGAGAGGACAAGCAATGGTAGAAAAGTCTTTCACAAAGCAACGATAGAAATCGGCCAACCCATGAAAACTTCGGAGTTCACTCACTTTTGTGGGGATGGTCCAATCTCGTATGTCCTTTACCTTGGAAACATCATCTTCAATGCCCTTCTAAGAAACAACAAATTCAAGAAAAATCAACTTGACTTTAGAAAAAGTGCATTTGGGAAGATTAACATATAGATTTTCGTGTCGAAGGATTTGCAAAACCTCCTTGACATGTGTAACATGTTCCTCAAGTGACTTGCTATAAACAAGTATATCATCAAAATAGACAACACTTTTTCCAATGAGAGAATACAAAATATGATTCATAAGGCGCATGAAGGTGGATGGGGCATTAGATAAGCCAAAAGGCATGACAACCATTCATAGAGACCAAGTTTGGTCTTGAAGGAGGTTTTCCACTCATCACCTTCTACCATGCGTATTTGATGGCAACCACTAAGAAGACCAATTTTTGATAAAATAGTCGCTCCACACAACTCATCAAGCATGTCATCGGTACATGGTATGGGATGTCAATAACGCACGGTGATAGCATTGATTGGACGGCAGTCCATGCATAACCGCAACGTATGATTAGTTTTTGGAACAAGAATCATGGGTACCGCACTAAGACTAGTGCTTACTTGGATCAAACCTTTGGAGACGAGTTGGTTGATTTGACGCTTGATCTCTTTTGTCTCCTACGGGTTCATGCGGTAGGCGGTGTGGTTTGGGAGAGGTGCACCGGGTATGTGGTTAATGCGATGCTCGGTTCCGCGAAGAGGAGGTAGTCCATGTGGGAGCTTCAAGAAACACATCCTTGAATTCCTACAAAACAATCATCAAAGAGGGAGGAATATTTGTCAAGTCATTAGTTCCTTGCGCTAGTCCCTTGCAAATGAGTTCGTAGTACAAGACGGATGGGTTATTCCTCACATCTCTGATCTCACTTTTGGTGGTAAGAAGAACACTCTTAGTTTTTCCACTCGAGTTAGGATTGTGGCTATCACTCGCTATATGGTGGTTCTCTCGCTCACCACTCTTCTCACAAGAAGGTGTTGTGTTTTGCGCTCTCGCTAAAGCCTTTGCACTGTCCGCGATTATTTGGCTAAGAGTCATCGCTTGCAAAACACATGTCTTGTTAAGCCATTTAAAAATGTATACATTTGTGGAACCATCATGTAGAGCACCTTTGTCGAATTGCCATGGTCGACCAAGCAACATATGGCAAACCGTCATTGGGACTACATGACAGTCCACCGTGTCTTTGTAAGGGCCAATTGAGAATGTTACCATGACGGTATGCTTGATCTTCACAGACCCTTGGTAACTTAGCCATTGCATGTGGTAGGGGTGCTTGTGTGGATGGAGGGTGAGGTTGAGCTTCTCACACAACTCGGTGCGACCAAGGTTGTGGAAACTCCCTCCATCGAACCTTGATAGATTTCCCATTGATGCCGACACATGTTTCGAAGATATTTGATCGCTGGTCTTCATGCTCTTGTGATTGAGTGGTCAATATCCTTGTGACGACAAGTGATGGACTTGCGTCATGTTCACACATGAGGAGTTCTTGGTCATCTTCCACGTGTTGCCTTGTCATTGCCTCTTTAACTCTAGCATCAAATTCTTTCTGACTCAAGTATTCTTCGTTGCCATTGTCATGGATGAATAATAATTTCTTATTTCCACAATCATCTTACTTGTGTCCTTTTCCTCCACACTTGTATCATTCGCCATTGAATGGCAGGGCATCCTTTATAAGCTTGCCACTTGGGGCTTGTTTTCCTTGAGGAAGTGTGGGATTGAAGGAAGGCTTGGAGGTACTTGAGGAGATTCCATTGAAGGTTGTTGGTGTAGAAGTTGACGCTTGCTTGTAGGTTAAGTACGTCTTGGGCTTGTTGTATTTGATGTCCTCTTGTACTTGATGCTCGGCTTTTGTTGCGATGTGCACAAGCTCAACCATGTTGTTGTATTTTTTAAACTAGACGATGAACTTGATTGGATGGTTCAAGCCGATGAGTAAACGTGCCATTGTTTGCTCCTCGTGCTCTTCAATGTTGGCGCGGATCATGTTGGGCTCCATTTCCTTGAAGTACTCTTCCACGGTCTTTGTCCCTAGACTAAGTGATTAAAGCTTATTGAAGAGGTCATGTGTGTAGTGCGAAGGAACAAAGTAGGATCTCATATGAGCCTTCATGTCATGCCATGTTGTGATTGGCGGTTATTCTCTTGCGTCGTGAGCAACTTGAACTTGTTTACACCAAAGTTTGGCGTAATCATCAAACTCAAGTGAAGCCATGGCAACCATCTTCTCATTGCTATAGTTGTGCATGTGGAAGATCTTCTCGACTTTAAGCACCCATGAGAGGTACTCTGTGGGATCATATGAACCGGTGAACTTGGGCATTGTGAACTTGAGCTTGCCAAAAGTTTCTTCATCATTGTGGTCATGGTAGCGGTTGTTTCCATGATGTTGGCGTGCTTCATCTTCCATGCAATCATTGTGACGAGCTTGGTGACCTTGTTGGTGCACTTGCGGTTGTGGAGCCGCATTTGGAGGTGGTGGAACTTGATTCTCGTGGCATTGTTGAGGAGCATGCTCTTGCTCTTGGCACTGTTGTTGATGACGAGGAGGCACTTGGGCCTCACGAGGGTGATGATGTGGAGCCTCTTGACACGGTTTTTGATGAAGAGGAGGCTCGTTCCTCGGTTGGCATTGTGGGTTAGGCACTTGGGCCTCATGGCGAAGATCATGGTCTTGAGCCGCATGACGTGGTGGGCATCGCTCAACATGTATAATTTGACACTCCATGTCTTGATGTGGTGGAGGAGGCTCGTCATGGTGACCATGGTTTCGGCGTGGACCATGATGGTGATGACGAAGATGAGGATCTTGGAGAGCTTCATGTCGATGATGATCTTGTTCCTCCAAGTTGGAGTCATCACTTGTTGAATCAAGAATGTCTCATGGACGATGGTGATGTAGTTGAGGTTGTACTCGAGGTTCCACTTGTGGTTGTGCTTGTTGGATCACTAGTGCCCTTGCGTGATGATGGTGTCCTTCTTGCCTTGCTTGGGGCTATGAGGAGAAATCCCTATCATAGCTTGATGTTGCAGCGTGTCGTGGGGAGGGTACATAGTGTGAAGAGCTTCCATCTTCAACCACAGGGGCGTTATTGCGTCTTGGAGCACTTGGATGATGACCTTGAGGAAGAGGAGGATGGTGATGCGATGAGCTTGAAGAGCTTGATGCATATGAACGCGGTCTTGTCATTCTATCGATGAGGAGTCAAAGATTGTCATTTGTTTTGGTGACGGAGCATTGAAGTGCTTCATTTTGATGGCCAAAATTGTGTTGCATTTCATGCATTTGTCTTTCTAGGCCATCAAAGCGGTTGTCGATGTTCTTGAACTCGGCTTGAGTCTCACTGAATTGTTCATCTTGTCGTGTCTCAAGAGCCTTGCAACATTCGTGGAACTCATGTAGGATGATGTAGTGGCTTGCGCGTGTCATGCACAGGCCTTGTTCTTCTTCTTGGGGAGGTGGTTGGCTCTAATCACCGTGCATATCCATCATGCAAAACACACAAGGATTATATATGGAAGTGAAATATGGTGGTGTTAGCCTTTTACCTCACCTTGGGGATTGCACCGAACTAGAAACCACACATGAGAAGTATAAGTGTGCAAAGTGAAAAAGGAAGAAAACTCACACTAAAGAAGGAACTAACTCTCAAAAGCTTTTGGTGGAAGGTTAGGGTGGCGGAAAACCAAACAAAACGATCCAAAGAAAAGGTTATTGTCAAAGGTGGTAGAGAATCAAAGATCAAAAGCAAAAAGGATACGAAAAACACAAGGATACACACACATGGAGACGTATGTGGTTAGCACGACTATCAAAATGAGCACAAAATGTCCTAAAGGCGACTAAGCTTGGTTGTCGTGCCAACGCAAGGAGAGACCACAACTCGTTCACCAAAAGAGGATAACAAACAAATTTTTGCACTTGCTGGTCAGACTAGAGTGCTAAGTTGCCTTCCCGGCACCACCACTATAATGAATGGCTCAAACAAATAGGAGATGAGAGAGCCCTTGATCCTTTCTAGAATAGAATCTAAAGACGACCAAAACTCAAAGGAATTGATGGGGTCCTGCACAAGCGGCGGAGCATGTGATTTAATTCGATACAACACGCAAAACCTTACCAGCCCTTGACATTTGAGAAGGGTGAAGCCTTCATGGCCAGTACCGGTATCTATTGGTGGAGGGCCCAAGATTATAGGGAGTCAATATTATCTGATAGATACTTTCGACTTGTCTTTGTTGAGATTCGACTTTGATTGCATTGCCAGCAGCGGATGCTTTCAGAACAAATGAAATACCAATTGCCGTTCTTTTAAGAAGTTCTGCTCTTTCTCTTTCTTTGCTTACAAGCTTGAGACTCTCTTTGTATTGGGAGACTATGTATCTTGCTATTTTTCATTTGCTTTTTCTTTTCTCCTTTTTTGATTCTTTTTCTCCCTTTCTATACTACTATGTCAACTCTTGAATTTTCTTACACACACTCACTTTACAAGGGCAAGTGCACAATGCTTAGGCAAACACAAGATGAGTTGGTCTCATAGGATAGATACACACAAAGGAAGAAGGGTTAACAAGGTGGAGCAAGTTATACCTTCGGTATGGATGATGACTTGCTACCGGTGTTGGGGATGATTGTTCGGACGTCGTGGTGTCGAGGAGCGTGGTATGTGATGAATTGCGGAAGCTTGAAGCTATGTGGGCGACATGCGCACAAGACATGAACAACACAAGAGGACAAATAGTCAAAAATGGGGTCATAAAAAAATTCGGCGCAGAAGCCAGCAGCGCCGATTCTAGGGCCGGAATTTCCGGCGGCAAAATCGGTGAGCTGGAGTGTTCGCCAGAAATTCCGGCTGGAGAACCGGTTCACCGGAATTCTCGCCGAAATCTGTTTGTGACGAACGCCAACAGTCCAATCTCGGATTTTTTTGGAAATCTGTCCAAATTGGGCTAGGGAAAGGTTCTAGGAAGGTAGATCGATACCCAAAGCAACAAATCTATGGAACAAAACCATGAAAAACTCACCAAATCTAGAGATCAATCCGAAGGTAATTTGGGGCTCTTTTTTGGGCGGATTTTCGAATTTTTGGTGGATAGAAGAAAAAAATGATGGGGAATTCATGAGCAACGAAGCTCTTGATACCAATATGTTGAGGGAAAACCTTGTGGATGGCCCGATCTTTCACGAATCCCTTGAAATCGAGGCGGAGTGAGTGGGTGATGAGGGAAAGGATGAAATCCGTGATCTCACGCACGAAGAACACGATGAACACACACACACACACACACTAAGACACGATACACAGCTATAGCTCACGCCGGCAGTGACTGGTCTGGCGCAATCCCTAGGATTGGTCTCTGGAACTGGCAAGGCGAGTGGGAGTCTTGGTGAGATCTTGACGTCTTGGCAAGGGGCTCCGGTGCTAAGGCCTTGTACAACGAGGGAGGCACGATGCAAACTCCAACAAGGTGGGGGATAATTTGTGCTCCTTTCTCAAGAAGCATGAGACTAGAAATTAGGGAGATCCATAAGGGTGTGTTCTAATTTCAATTATCCAAGTCTTGGTAATACAAGAGGGTGTGGGGGCTATATATAGGCCAGCCACTAAAACAGGGGTAATTTGGGCAGAAAAGGGTAAAAACTAGATGAAATAGGAATATTCTCGGGCATCAAACCCATGTTGACTTGGAGACTAGGCATTCCGGCAATAAGTACGGTTGTGCCAGACTAGGCGCTAGAAATTCCAATCAGGGCCTGTAATTCCGGCCGACTACGGAACGACATACAGGATGAGTTTTGGTCGGTGCCGGTTGGTTTCGGTGTGTGCCGGGAATTCTGGTCAGAGTTCCGGTCCTTTGGAGCATGCGCCGGTAATTCCGGCGGAGTTCCGGTCCACTAATCCCGGCGCCGGTTTGGTCTGGTGCTCCGTCTTGCGATGGCTTGGCTCCTTCTCTTGGCATTTCTTCATGGGGTTCATATCTAAGGATGCATAGGGTATTGGCATGAAATACCAAGCCAACCAATGATGTATCGAAATCACATGAGACAAGGAGCAAGTTCACCTTAGCTTGTAGGAGTTTAGCTCAGGCACGAGTCATCGGTCCACTTGGGGGACTTGGTGGCGTAGATGTAGAGGCATCCATAGGATGGGCTGCATCAACTTACTTCTGACGATGCATTGTGCTATTTGCATCATGCTACCTATTTCGGTGGAAGAACATATGCAACAATCAATGACTTGCAACGCGATGTATTCAGCCAAATTCTTGTCAGGATTCCTCTGCACCCATCCTACATACTGAGGGCATCAATTGCCCAAAAATGTTGGGTGGACTTCATGGGATGAAACGATTTCAAAAAGCTAACCATGTCACACAATAGAGGAATGTCGTTACTTGGATTTTTCATCAATAGCTCCTAGGACGCTCGATTCATAACAGATCATGATCTTGACCAAGCCATCTTGCAGAAGCTGAACAACCTAGTGGAAGTGCATAAAGCCTACAAACCATATGTACTCGGATGTCGCAATGGTAGGGTGTTACTTTATTATCCGCAAGGGTCTAACATGATAATATCTTGGGATCCAATCAGTGAAAGAAGTGAAACAGGGATACCAAAACCACCAATTTGGCGGAGACGTAAGTATGACAGCAACACAATTCTCTGTTTGAGAAACCATGGGCAATTGTCTTCACACTGTTGCCGCAATTTCTGGGTTATTTGCATAGTAACCAATGGCAACCAAGCATTGGTCCAGATGTACTCATCAGACTGGATTGAACCTGCTGAGATGCTGGTTGAGATTGATCACAGGCCGGCAACTCTCATAGGGGGCATTTTGTTCTGCCCAACAATGAAGTCCAGATATATAATTTCCTTCGACAATGTGACAACAAAACTGTGTTATATTCAGTAACCACATGAGACACATGATATTTCTAGATGCAATCTTGACATCGCTAAGGGGCATAATGGAGATGTTGCCATTGCATTTATAATAGACTTAACTCTAAAATCATGGTCTAGTGCAAGATCATCAACATGAAAATGGTAATCTTGGGTGCCTCATATAAAGGTTGAGTTGGATACTCTCCTTAGCCTTGAAAAATCATGGCCATATGGTGGGGAAGATGTAGTAAGGTTACTCTGTGCATTTGAGGACAGATAAATGGTGGTTATATGGGCGAAGGAGGGAGTATTCAAATTAGATCTCAGCAACATGAAGTATAAGAAGTTCAGATCTCCTAAATATTAGTCTACTTTACATCCCTACTTAATGACACCTAGTTAGTGCAGTCATTCATGTGTAACCCTTGCATTTTTGTACACCTATGATTTTGCTGATCATTGTGTTCATTTCCTTCAGCAACCGACCTGATTCGGAGTGCTAAATGAAAGAAACGAAAAGGAAGTTTTTTAGTAAGCTAGCTAATTCAGACTGCGACATCAAGAAGAAAATAACACTCGAATGAACAAGAAAGGCTTGTTTGGGCAAGCATGTGTTAGCCCAGGTTGTGTTATTTAGAGTTGCAGTCTGATGTTTGTTTGTTTTGGTAGCTGATGGAACTATGGTTGCACCTTTGCTTGCGCTGCAGCCACATTGGCAAGGGTTGGAACTTTAGAGATTTCCATTCATTTTGGGGGCTATGCTTGTCGGATGAAACTTTTCTTCATGTGATAAATAGTGTTCCCTCTATATAGTACTGTATGCATGACGAAACCTTCTTTTATGTGATCTACATATACTCGTAGCTGGTGTTTGTGTTTTAATAGTATGTAGTAGTATTTGTTTTGCAGTAGGTTTTTTATTTGATCTGAATTAGTACTATACAATTTAGTTAGTGCTTCCTACAGAAGTGTCTATGAAAACACCTAAATAATTAGTAGACCCTAGTTGCACACCATTTTCACATGTGTTGTGATAAACGCAACTACATTCTTGTATTGTAGCTACTTCATACATTTGTTTGTTATGTAAAACAATCATTCTTGTATTGGAGATCTGCATTTTCATACGAGTGGTAAATGATCACTCTCCCCGACGTGGATTCCTGAAATAGAGGGAGAGTGACCTATTTTTTAAAATTATTCTTTGGACAACCTCCAAAAAAAATCAAAATCTCAGCCGAGTGGCCAAACCTACCGCCTACCCCATTTTAATTAGAGGCATCCAATTTACATTATTCATGATCAATTGATGTCACTCTGGCCTTAAATTCCTGACCTACGGTCTACACGACCTTTTTTATTATAACTTGGATGGTATCCAAATTCAAATTCGTAATCGAGCGATAAAATCACCCATCGACCCCGAAACATTTTGCGCCCGTCTGTTTCAAACATTTCGAGGCAAAATCTCCCGACGAGGGAGAACCATTTTTCTATTATTACTTGGATGGTAGGCAAACTAAAAATATCAGTCAAACGACAAAATTTACCGCCTAAATTGTGTGAATCAAAGATGGATGATATCCAATTTTTGTGCAAAAATATGGTTATGGATGATCTGTTGATGTGACTCTCAGCCTTGAATTCCTGGACAGATACCGTACGGTCTACTAGTACCTTTTTCTATTAGTAGATGGATGCTAGCCAAATTCAAAATCTCAAGCGAGTGACAAAATCACCCACTGAGCTCAAAGCATTTCATGCCCATCCGTTTCAAAAACTCTGAGGCAAATTATCCCACCGGGTGAGTACCATTTTACTATTATTTAGTAGATGGACAATGATGGTTCCGATTATTGCCATCTTCCACTATGTTTAAACGTTGTTTTTGGTCAAGCAATTGTCAAAGAAACTCTCAAATCTTGCCACTAATGACTAATAATTTTAAAAATATGCAAATCCCTTCTTTGATTTATGTTGTGCAGAAAATCACGGCTTTTAAAGCGAAATAAGGAGTCCTAATTAAGGATTTTGAGGAAGTACACACGGCCAAGTAATTGGAGAGGCGTTCCAGGGCGCCTGAAGGATTAATGACCACTGGTACGGCCGCGGTCTGCCTGTACCAGGTGGCGACGGCTTCGTCTCCTCAGACCCTACACTTTCATGAAGACGCCTATATATTTCGAGGCTCTAGCCGCCGGCCAGAGAGCTAGCATTCTTAGATTGCATCACAACACCACCAAAGGAGATCCACACCATTGTTCATCACTTCCACCATCCATCCATCCACTAGCCATAGCCATTACTTTGTACTTTAGATCTCCTTGTGATTTGGTGACCATTGTAAGAATATTTGATTTCAATCTAAGTATTTGCATGATGTTTTCTATCTTCGATCTATTTGTTATGAGTGAGTAGTCCTCACGGGCTACGGGTTGAGGAGAAACCTCGCAGCAATTATGTGCATCTAGATCATGGGAGAATTGTAATTTATTTGAATTCGTGGTTTGTATCTTTTGTTTCTTTGTCTCTTGTCTCGATCTGTGGACTTGCAGGTACCCAATATCCCATAGATTGATAAAGGCTTGAGGTGAGATACTTGGCTAGTGGCGATATCATAGGAACCTCAGTGACAAAAAGGGTAGTACAGTCTTCGCTTAGCGCCCCATTCAGGATCAACAACAACATCACCACTTAAAGCTTTGAACTGTGTTTACACTTAATAATCATTTGAAGCTTGTGGCTTCAGTGTACTCTCGGTTGGATTAAAAGTCTATTGCTATTCCCGCTGCATCACAGGGGCTCTAGAATGTTAGGATGTGTTGCCCACAAGAGGTTATCTCAATACAAACATTATACATGACTATGCTTATTATTATCTTTTATCCCATTTGATGTGCAGCTGCAGGTGGATCTTCAACCCTGGCCTATCTCCATCCATTGATTCAAACCCGTTATAAAGTAAACTAGATTGGTCCGGTCAACTAAGGTAAAACGAACAAACAAAGTCTTGTAGACGTGTCATTTTTATTACATTTTAGTAGTGCTTTCCGAGGTTCGATTAAACCTAGGTCTTCTAGGGAAAAGGCTATTATACTATATCCGTGAATCCGGCTTGAAGGTATCAACCCTTTTTCTAGCGCCATTGTCAGGGAAGCAATTTCGCTGTCCTGGTGAGGTCATTAGAGACCTTGTTTTTAGTTTTGTTATTATTTGTAGTTTAATTCTTGTTATTAGTTTACTTTATTGCTATCTATTTGAAAACCCAAAAAATAGTTACTTGTTATTCATTTTCATTACTTAAAAATTACAAAAAAATAAGAGCCATGTCTCAAAAGAGATTAGGGGAGTATGCTACTCCCACTGATGATTTTATTTGTGCACCCATCACTCAACGTGTAGTTGATGCGGAAACATGTGAGATAAAACCTAACCTTTTAAGTTTGGTTCAACAAAACCAATTTGGGGCTCAACTTCTAAGGATTTGGGGTTGCACTTAAATACTTTTACTGAAATTGGTGACATGATGCGTATTAAAGATCTAGATCCAAATGTTGTTAAGATAAGATTATTCGCTTTCTCTCTTAGAGGAAAGGCTAAGGATTGGTTGCGAGCTCTACCAAAGGACACTATTAAATCTTGGGAGGAATGTACTAATTTTTTTATGACTAAATTTTTCCCCAGCTAAGACTATGCAGCTAAGATCCAACATTACAAGCTTTAGACAAGAAGACCGTGAGCCACTAGTGCTTGCGTGGGAAAGGATGAAAGAAGCCGTAATGAACTGTTCTAATCATGGTATGGAAGAGTGGATTATATTAGATTTATTTTATAATGGTCTTAACCCAATGTCTAAGTCTATGCTAGATACTGCAGCAGGAGGAGCAAGCATGGGAAAGCATGTGAGTGTTACAAAAAAGTTACTTGATGATATGCAAAATAACCATGCCCAATGGCAAGTTCAATTACCGAGGTAAACAATGAGGAGCTTACATCTAAGGTAGATGAGTTTCTTAGCTTAGTGAAGGGTAAGAAAGATAACCAAGTTAATGCTATCACAACCAATGTTAATGATGTTAATTTTATAGCTTGCACTCCTTTTAATCCTGCATGTAAAATAATTATGCTTCTGATGTTCAAAAATATTTGTGCAATTCTCAATTGTCACTTGGAAGAATCAATTAACCATTTATTCTGGGAGTTCTCATTTGCAAAAAAATGCTGGGATCATATTTGCAGAGACAGAACAGCAAACTTATCAGGATTGGAGGCTTTTTCAGACATCAAAGACAAGTTACATCTACCCTTTGCAATGGAAATCATTGTCATGACTACCTAGGGTATCTGGATCTGCAGAAATGAGACAATTTTTAATGATAAAAGACCCACATTCGAAAGATAGAAGGCAATCTTGTATCAAGAGATGAGATGGATATAGTTCAGAATCAAAAGAAAATACGAGGAGAAATTCAAAACCTGGCTGAGTCAACACCTAGATCAGAGATAGAGTAGACCTTTGCCCTCTTTAGAGGTGGGTTTTTTCCTTTTGATCTGCCTTAGATCAATAGACTCATATGTAATTTTCTCATTGTAACATACTCATACCATTATAATTGAAAAAAATTGCAGTGGGGACTTTCCCTACTGTTTCACCTCAAAAAAATGTTCAAAAATATCATGCTAATCCTGCAGGAGCTCCTTATAAAAATTATGATAATACTAATGGAGCAAATCATGGCAATATCCCGTTTGAGCAAACCATTAGAACATTTATACAAGCTCAAACCGAATAAAATAACATGCTTATTAAGATTACGCAGAACCATGAAAGTAGCTAATAGGAAGATTATCTAATCAGGCCATTGCAATTAGAAATGATGTGCATGCTCTACATGAAAGAACAAAGACTGTGGAGGCTCAGCTGGGTAAGTTAGCCGAGAGCCAAGCTCTCTTACTAGAAAAGTTTGCTAGAAAGCCCGAGCCAAATCCGGTAGAAGACGTCAAGATGATGGGGGTAGTAACCAATGCTGAAAAACCTGAAGAGCTGGATTATAGCAACGTGCCAACACCGGAATATACCATGGAAGATCTATTGAAGATGATCACCGTTAGGAATCCAGGTATAGAACAAGGTAATGATGCTTTGTACCAACAATTTATACAATAAGTAGCATCTAAGGTTCATGATGTAGAGATGGAGTACAAAAGACTAGCTGATAAGCTTCCAACTAAGCTAGATGATATATTTGTTCCCACTATTAAAATTAAGTTGGGAGTTAATGAGATATCCACACTTTGTAATCTTGGTGCAAGCGTCTCAATAATTTCCAAAAGACTATATGATAAGTTAAACTTGGGGCCATTTGTTACAACTGAATTAAGACTCCATCTAGTAGATTCAACTTATAAACAAGTTATTGGGATCAAAGAACATATAGTTGTTGACATTAAAGGTAGTCTCGCTCTTATTGATCTTGTTATTGTGGACATGCCTGAAGATCCCATAGCACCTATAATTCTAGGTAGGCCATTCTTAAGAACTATTAAAGCTTTGATTAATTTACATGAAGGGAACATCAGAATAGAGCTACCATCTAGAGATACTTTTGTAGTCCACTTCCCTAGGAAAAAGAAGGCCAAGCCTAATGATGATGATGGTGTAATTACTTTGAAAGCAAACTACTTTGGAGTGGGTGTTCCACTTCACAAACCTAAGTGCTTGTCATCGAGGTCAAGCTAATTAACCTTAACTAGAAGCGCTTCATGGGAGGTAACTCATGTGAAATAAAAATAATCTTTATATTTTCTGTTATATTTTTATTGTGTTAGTTTGTTTTTGTTTTCGTTTTTAATAAAGAGTTTCAAGAAGACCTATGGAGAGAGGAGAAGAAATAAGGAAATCCTCTATATTTTATTTTACTAACACATGGCCTAATAAGTATTACTGGATCATTACTTAGTGTTTTTTCTATTATCTAACCCTTTGATAAGATTTGCAAAGGCGCACAGAGCTACTAATCAAATTCCTTGAGTTTTTGTAGTTCACAGTGTCGATAACGACCACTTGTACGGCCAGAGTGGACCGTACCGTGCACCCGTACCACCTCAAGGCAAAGGAAGATAAAAAATTCATGTTTGTCAAAGGAAAAGTGTTGATAATGACCACTGGTACGGCCGGAGTGGACCGTACTGTGCACCCGTACCACCGCAAGGCAAAGGAAGATAAAAATTTCGATGTTTGCCGAAGGAACAGTGTCAATAACGATCACTGGTACAGCCGGACATGCCCGTACCGCGCGCCCGTACCGTACCCCTGAGCAAACATCAGATTTTAAGGAAAAGTCACTTCAGCGTTAACAAACAGCAGTACGGGCGCGTGCGACCGTACCGCACGCCCGTACCGAGTGCATCACCTGGGAATAATCATCTCCCCCAAGGTAAGTCACCCGGTATGGGCGGGCTCTGGCCGTACCGCCCGCCCATACCACGTACGCGGACGCCATATTGACCCCGAGGAGGTAACCTAAAAATCCCCAAATCATTTTTGTCTTTCTTCTTCCTCCATACTTCAAACCACCTCCATTGGATCTTCAAATTTACTCAATATTTATTCAATTCTTCGCACTCACTCGATCTAAGGTATGATTTTCCTTTGATCCCCAACTTATTTGTGCAAAAGCTTCGCTTAATCATTCATCATGTCAATCTAGACATAGGTCTTGATCTTTATTCAATCTTGATACCAAGTATGCTTAGCATTGTTTTTAGAGGAGTTTATTTTGTAGCTAGTGTAGAGAATCACTTATGCTATGTTTCTATTTGACAAAAAGTTTATTAGCAATCTTTATTTACTTTGTCTTGTTTTCATTTATTAGATGAACACGAGGAGTCATACACGTGAGATGGCTGCGGAGTCCTCCACGCCACCCGTTGATACATTAACCCTCCGAGTCACTTGGCATCGAGTTCACCGAGGAGTTCCATCTAACCTGTTTCGATCATCTCAAGATTCGAGAGATCAAGTCCACCAAGTGGGCATGTCCATATATCCTGAACCAACTTGGCATTCGTGTTGATTTCGATTTACTTTGCAACAATATTTCTTTGTAAATTTTTTTCTTTCAGGATGTTGTGACATATCGCCGCTTGACGCTTGAGTTCTTCAGCACCTTGACACACACGGTGGATCCTTATGGTTGTTCCGAGGAACAAAGGCCCGGAGTTGATCGAATTAAATTCTGCCTTATGAACTGTGAGTATACTTTGGCACTCAGCCAATGGGCTAAATGATTTGGGTTTACCAACAACACCATCGATGTATGCACAACTACCTTTGTTTTAGATCCTTCCCCTTCACAATATTTTAATTTGATGAGAATCCATGAAAACACACCCAAGGAGAACCAAATTGATCATCCTTCTATTCGATATTTATTCTATGTGATTGCTAACACACTGCAGGCTCGTGGTTAGTTTACTAGAGTTAATGAGGAGGACATGTTGATCCTCGCAAAATCTACACTTATCAATTGTAACTTAATGCCAAATTTGGGCGCTCTACTTGTGTTTTACCTTAAGTATAAGACTCTTCAATCTTGAGGACCCATATGTGGAGGAGGAGTTGTGACTATTCTTGCACGCGCACTTCACATCAACCTAGGTAACATCCGACTGTTGACTGGAAGTAACCATCTCGGTCTATCTACTCTAAAAGAATGTGGTATTATTTCTAAAAACCATGGTAGATATTTCTTTGATATACCTGGAGCGAATCACTTGATCCCGCCTCCTTTGCCTAACGGTTTATTCTCTATCGAGGATGAATGTTTGCGTTATGACGCACAGGTTGAAGCTAATCTACCCCGAACAAGAAATACTCGTGGGAGGAGGAGAAGGTGAATAAGTAGAACAAAGAGGACCTGAACAAGACGTGCAGCCACCAAACTACTACACCACCTATGAAGATTTATGCACTCGAAGGAAACATGAAAAACATGAAAAATCTCTTGATCAACCTTCGAGATGCCACTGCAAGCCTCGCCACCCAGTTCCATGATTGGAGCAGCCAATGGAACGTGGGAGATTATCCACTGCCACCACAATGAGCAACAAAAGGGCTTACAAAAGCCTGAGCTTGGGGATGTGTTTCCCGAGCTAATTTATTTGTGTAATAATGAGGTTGTACTCCAGCTCCTTGAGATCTTTGAAACACTCGTGTTGGATTGTTCGAACACTTTGCTTTTTTCCTTTGCTTTTTAATTTGCTTTCATTTTAGTTTATTTGTTTTCCTTTATTTTCTTTTCTTTAAACCCTTGCTTGGTCGCAAGTTCTTTTCTATTCTTTAATCCCTATCCTAAAAATACAAAAAGATTTTTCCATTTATCCTTTTTTTCATAAACGTGGATTCATACTTTGTTCTATGTCTCTAATGCACACCTTTGGGATGCCAACAACTCCGCTAGCTTTTGAACAATCTATGGTATAACCCCGGATTTCGGCTATGAGTTGATGACATGAGTGGCATCCATGTAAATGTAAGGGCAAAAGTATTGGTACTCTCAAAGATTGTGCAAACACTAGCAAAAAGAAACAAGCAGTGATCCTAGAAAATTAAAAAATAAAGAAGAAAAAAGATATCTATGAGGATCAACATAACAAGTCCTTGGCATGGTCTCATTACTACTTTACGATTTTTTCTTGAAATACAATGATTGGATTAGAAGTGTTTTAGTTTTACATTGACTTGATTTATTGATGAGACTGTAAATAAGACACTTCATTGTTATACTACTTGGGACATGAAACTCTTGATGTTTGCAAGTGCACAGATCGTTTGTAGCTAGTTTCAAAGTTCAGATATCGATCCCATAGGGATCACAAAAAGGTAAGTGTTTATTAGTGAAGTCTCTGTCACACCCGAAGTTATCATAGGTCTTCGAGTGAATTGACTGCAAGTGTTGAAATAAGAATGGGGTTTTGATTAAATGCGATAAATTTAAATAGAACTAAAATGTAAACTTCAGAAATAAAATGCATAAAAGTAAAGAATGACTTTGTTTGTTGGTTGGTTTCTGCAAATGGTGAAAGTAGGCGCAGGGAGATTCAGTTCATGGTGATAGTGAATGTGCCAGGTGGACGAATATGAATGTAACAATTATAATCTTATAGATATATGTGTAGGCAAGAACCCGTAATTAGCCGGAACTCCTCTTGGTATATTTCATCCCAACTTCAATAATCCTACTAGCCTGCTACAAAACCATGGTCAGACACTAGACGATTAAGACCCTTTAGGTCGCTTAGCGATTAAGCTCCTTGGATCGGACTAATGCAATAAGCACAATGGTTACTCATTATCCCCAAGTCAAGTAGCTTTCCATTGATATCCCTGTGTCACCCAGGGGTCGCCGGTCCACTAGCGAGCAAGATCTTATCTGTGTAGAACAAGGTATCATGTTGTCTGGACCCTTAATTGGACAACAAGCATTAAGCATCCCACAAATAGTCAAGCACACATAATATAGTAATTAGAATCAATCACAATACTAATGGAAAATATGTGAAGGCACATCACATCTCACCAATCCCCTACATCTCCCATGCCCAAGGGAATTACTCACACATGAGACAATAACGGATCATCAATATAATCAAATAAAGGGAATTCATCTTGGTATTAGCGTGGAGATCCAAAATAAGAATAGAAAAATATCCATCACAATTCAAGATCGGAAGAAACAATCTCAAACCCTAGACTTGCAAGGTGGAGATCCCTCTCTCTCAAGTACAAGTAGTGGCTATGGAGGTGTATTAGCTAGGAGGTCGAAGATCGTGGAGCGAGATGAAGAACGTCTTCTCCTTATTCTCCGGATCCCTTCTTTCTCCCTTCTAGATGGTGTGGCGGCTGCTGCATTGTGTTTTCGTCACCCATCCCTACATAGAAGTTGTCCCTTTTGACAAGACAGAGGCGGTGGCAGCTATAAGGTGGGAACTATACGGTCATTTCCACCATATAGTTGGTCGTTAAACTGTCTGTGAGCTCCCCTCGCATGCTTCCAAATTGGGACTTGCTTGTTTTCTCTAGAATATCGTATTTCTCTAGTTAAATCCTTTTGTTGATGTCCAGAACCTGAAACACACATTAAAATCCAAGTTTTCTTCGCTACCGAAGTATTAGCGTTAAGTAAAGCCAAAAACGATCAAATCCAGGAGAAAACCATCAATAAAAGCCATCAAAATGTGTTGAATCTCACATCTATCAACTCCCCCAAGCTTAGATGTTGCTCGCCCTCGCGTGACAAGGAATTAAGGAAGAATAGCAGAGATTCGAGACTGAGAGTAAAGGAACTCACAAGTTTGAATTGGTGTCAAATTCTTTTCTTCACAATTCCTGCTATCTTAAATATGATCATATAAGTATTCACAAGATTTCACTGAGTCCACTTCCTAACCACGTATATATTGCTAGCAAATAAATCATATGCCCAAGCAAGTGTTGGAAGTTTTAGCTAGGAAGGCGAGAAAAATTCTTTTGGTGCCTCTCTTTGTTGAGAGATGGAAACTTTTTGTTCTTGCTCAATTAACCAATTAAGAGTACTCAAGTTGGCATCGAAATATTTAAATTAAGAACAACTCATCTACTCCCATGTCAAAATTTCAAGACGCTGAAAGCACCTTTTTCTTTCACTTGTCTTTCAAAAACTTCAGCTCTTTCATAGAGAAATCATGCCACTATTTTTAACATGTTAATTGGGGTTGTGTTGTGCACTCGTGACCATGCCAATAAATAATGTTGAGCAATAATGGGTTAGACGAGTACTACAACTTCACTTGGAACATGAAACCATGAGGAGTGTAAATTTTTTACACGTCATAGCATTGCTGCTACAGACATTTACGTAACTCAATAGCCAAAATCAAGTGGTTTCCCACATTTAGATCGTTCATTGGCCAGCAGAGTTAATAGTTCCCCATGGAGCACGACAGAGTTGTCATGACACTCGTAAAGCAATATCTTACGGTAATTATTAGAAAAAGTAGTTGCATAATTTCTACTACTTCGGAGCATCCATTTAATCAAACAATTTCAATCAAGGGTACTATCGAATCTATTTATATTAAGCACAATTGGGATGGAGTAGTTCTAAAATCAAATTATTTGAGCTAATCATGGACTCAAGTCATCTTTTAGATGCTTTTTCTTGTTGTAAAAATGTAGGAAGTATTTTAACCAAGTTCATTGCTCATTGTTTCAAAGCTAAAAAGGAGACACTAGCAAAGGTATAGAATTTGTAGGATAACAAGATAAGCGTAGAGTGACTCAAGTGCAAACAAATAAATATTTGTAGGAACAATTTAAGGTTGCAAGGAGTGTGATGAAAGGAATGTGATACCTCCTCTTGCTTGCTTCATTCTTGTATTCGAGTTAAACCTCTCCTATATTTCCATATTGCTAAATCACCTGAAATCAAGCAATCTTCAAGAGAAACAAAGAAAGCAACTTGCAAATAAAAGTACAACTAATTGTTTTTGTGTATTTTCGATTTAGGAATGCAAAACTGAAAATAAACATGCATTTTTTGAAGAAAATAAATCAAAAGAAGAAATAAAAACATGAATGCAATGTTTTGGAGGTTTCCAAACCTCCCCCAAGCTTAGGTTGTTGCCATGCTCAGTTGTTGCCGTCATTTGGCGGCTGGTGCGGGTACTGCTGGTAGAAGTCGGGGAAGTGATTCATGAAGTGACTGAAGTTGTGAGTCAAAGTGTTCAGATCTTCATTCACATCCTGAAGAGTGTGGTCGATCTCCCCAATGCGCTGGTTGAGCTGCTGGAACTCCTGATAGGGGACATAGCCGTACCCATGCTGTGGCTGGTTAGCCCAGGTTCCTAGGCTCCTCCTGGCTGTTGTTGTTGTTGTTGTTGTTGTTGTCCTTCCCAAGCAGGGTTGTGCCCCTGCTATCCTCCTACCCCTGCTCCTGCTCATCATGCTGCCCATCATCTTCCTCCTCCTTGGCCTGATACACGTCCAAGATCTCCGTCACTTGGTCCTTGGTGAGGATCCAAGTGTCCTTCTCCACAATCGAGAAGGCCTCGGGGCATGGCAACTGAACCTGCTCAATCTGTGTATCATCAAGATAACTAAACTGATATGCTCGGAACCTCCGGTTAGCATGGTAAACACCAAGGAAGCCACAAGAAGTCAAATATTTGACATCCATAAATTTGGAGCCATCAACAGGTTCCATAACATGTAGTACAATGTTCAATGCATAGGCAAGGTGGGTTACCAATCCACCAATGCGAATATCACCTTTCGTCTTGTTGCTCTGCTGGCTGAAGTGCTGTAGGAATAGAGCTGCAGGACAGTGGTTTTGCGTTGTAGTGGGGAAGAGAGCGTTTGTGATCATTGTCATGTCCGCATTGGCCATGGAACCAGTATCACCCCTTCCCAACATTGTGTTGGCGAGGAACAAAGCAAAGTAGCGAATGGTTGGGTTCTGAATGGTTGACATCTTCTTCTGATAGAAGTGACTGCCACCATTAATAGAAACAAACTCCCAGGTCTCTCCACTCGTGACGCTGTAGAGGTTAGTAATATTGGGCTCCCCAGTACGAGGGAGGCTAAAGGCATCGCAGAATTATTCGAAGCTTATATCATAGTGTGTTGTCGATTCATGTTGAAGCTGATAGTGCACATGTTACCTTTCTCCTTGTGGTCATCATAGAAGGAAGCAAGGAACTCATGGGTGAGCTCGGCGTAGGTGTTGTGGCTTGCGAAGCTGATCACCGCCAACCCCGACCTGCTGCACATGAGGTCAAAGTCCGTCTTCAACCCCGCCATGGTGAGAAAGTTGTGGTCGGCCCAACGTGTGGGCAGCACCCTCCCTGATGCGACAATGTCCATCTTGGTGTTGCGCGGGGCTCCGGCTCCCGAACTTGAGCCCTCTCCCTGTTGGCGCTTCCTCGAACAGAAAAGGCTACTGATTTTGTTCATCGTGATGCAGTGAAAAATTTCACCATAAAACCTTAGGCATATAGTTTCTATATAATATATGAACGATTCTACGTGGAAAAATTCAATCCTAACGTGAGAAATTAATAGGGAAAAGTAAATAAGCTTGAGTTCATCCACTAGATCAATGTGAGAGTTTCAACCATGGAAATTTGAAAATGAAGCATGGATAGGGAGAGAAACATACCGATCTGTTGATTCCCCCACTCAAATGAACGAAATCTGTGAAGAATCAAGAGTTCTAGGTGGATTTTGAGAGGTTTGGAGAGAGAATATGAGAGAAATAATGAGGAGAGGAGGAAGACCTAGCCGTCCCAGTGCGATTTTGTGGTCGCACCGGACTATATGGCCGGAGTTATACAGGCGGGTGATGGTGCTCTGCCCGTATAGTTGCGGTGGTGCCGCCAACTAGAGTTTCTTTATACAGGGAAACAGCTATACGGGCGCAACTATATGGCCGGAACTAATTGATTCCGCTGTATAGTTGGTCGTTAAACTATCTGTCTCTCAAGATAAATTTCTAAAACTTGCATCGATATCTATACGGCCGGAACTATACGGCCGGAATTTTTATTCCCGCCATATAGTTGGTCGTTAAACTCCCGGTACTTTTGGAATAAAATTGTACAAAGGCATCGATATCTATACGGTCAGAACTATACGGCTAAAGTTTTTATTACCGCCTTATAGTTGGTCGTTAAACTCTCAGTACCTTTGGAATAAAATTCTATGAAGGCATCGATATCTATACGTCCGGAACTATACGCCCAGAATTTTTATTCCCACCATATAGTTGGTCATTAAACTCTCAGTACCTTTGGAATAAAATTCTACGAAGGCATCGATATCTATACGACAGGAACTATACGACCGGGATTTTCATTCCCGCCATATAGTTGGTCGTTAAACTGTCTATGTCCCCGAAGAAAATTTGTTGAAGATAACTATACGACCGGAACTATACGGCCGGAATTTTTATTCCCGCCGTATAGTTGGTCGTTAAACCATCAGTAATCATCAAAAAAATCGGTTTCTTCGAGGATACCTTATTATTCCATAACTTAGCGAAATACCAAGTTTTTAACAGAAAATTGATAGTAAAAACTGTCGACCAACATTAGCATATTAAAAGCAAAAAATTAGCTTCTGTAAATAGAAAACTCAAACTTTTATTCTAATTATTATTATCTACTCATTCAATCGATATGTGTACTACTTTTTGACTGCTGCAACTTCACGGGCACGGTTCCGCAAGAATGTCTATGAAAAAATGGTGGGGATACGATGGACTTTTTATTCTCTAATCTACTAAATTGACAAAAATGGGTTGACTCCCATTACGCTTTTATTAAGAGTGATTGAATAACTCAACCTTTTCTCTCTTCTCGAATTCTTACCTTCGGTTGCCCCTTATCAACGGAACTTACCACATGAACTCGTTTTGTCGGCAAGACATATCTTTCCCCTGCTTCTAGCTTCTTTGGAAAATACCGGATGATTTTTGCATCATAAACATTGACGATTATCTTCCCTTCTGCACAATTTACTGACGCTCCTACAGTACTGAGGAAGGGTCTTCCAAGTATTATGGATAATCTTTCATCTTCTGGCATTTCAAGAATGATATAATTAGTGGGAATAACATGCTCGTCTATCCTAAGTAAGACATCCTCAATCATACCAACATGTTGTTTAGTGGACTTATCAGCCATCCGTAAAGTTATAGTAGTAGGCGAATACTCCCCTAATCCCAATATTTTATAGAGGGAGTATGGCATCACACTAACCCTTGCTCCTAGATCACATAAGGCATTATGAATATCTGTTTTACCTATTGAGCATGAAATAGTTGGTATTTCAGGATCTCTGGACTTAGATAATAGCTTCATGTTAGTAGGATAGCTAGTTACCATAGCAACAATTTCAGTTATTTCTTTCTTTCTACTAAGAATATCGCGAAGGAATTTACCATAAGTAGGGACTTTAATTGCATCCGCAAATAGAATTTCCAGACGAAGGTCACTAAGTGCCTTTGTAAAAGAATTATAAATAACCTCATTCGGTGCTTTATTTTTTCGATCTGGATAAGGAAGTTTTTTCTCACCTGACTTACTCTTGTCTTTTACCTTTTTCGGGGGGTCAGGCTCTTCTGTTGCTTTCTTTTGTTGTTTCTTATTGCTTTTCTTCTTCTCTACTACAACAACTTCATATTACTTACTTGTTTCTTTATCTTCTCTTGGATCAACTGTTTCTGCATCAGTCATAATGATCTTCATGTGCATCATTGTGATCCTACTGGGTTTTCTCTTGCGTCCCAGTTTCATCTTGAGGATCCACCAACGTATCATCTTCTTGGCTTGCTTTAAGCAAGGCTTTTTCCTTTTCAGCTTCGTATTCCGGTGGTCCTAAAGGTCTTGTGGCAACTGCACCCCTTCTTGTGACAACATTAGTAGAAACATAAATATCTTTATCATCATGAAGAAAAAATTGATATCTAGATGCTATTTGTTCAGACTGGGTTTCAATCATACTAAGATATTTATGAAATAGTTTTATTTCTTGGCCAATCTCATCATAATTTTCAGTGTGTTCTACCAAAATATTTTTGTGTTTTTGGAAATGCTTATGCAAGTTATTATGAGATTTTGCTTGTCGATGTTTCAATTCTTGAAAAAAATTTATAGTTTCATCTTCTTCAGTTAAAACTTGTAGCAAATCCTCTTTGTTTTCTTTAGCAAGTTCAGAAGGTGTACCTTTTTCTTTCATAGTTTACGTACCTCAGGCATAAGATCAGGAGTTATTCGAAGCATCCCTTTTTCTGCCTTAATGCCAAAATCAGGATTATATAAAGAATCATTCTTAGCTCTAGTAGACATTAATTCCAAACATTCTTTAATAGTCAAGGTATTTATTGATCCTCCTGCTGAGAAGTCAAGCAGTTCTCTACATTGAGTATTGAGACCATGGTAAAATAAATGGCAAATTGTAGTTCAGAATAGCCATGATTAGGAATATTATTGATCATAAGAATCTTTCCCAGGCTTGTGGGTAGTTTTCTCCCACTTTCTGACTAAAGTTGCCTATGTTCTTTCTTATTTCAGTTACCTTTTTAAAAGGAAGAAACATGTTTATGAATTTAGTAATATAGTTTTCCCAACATTTAATGTAATGGCGAGGGAGGGAATATAACCAGTCTAGAGCTTTACCTTTAAGAGACCATCGAAATAATTTAAGACGAGAGAAGTCTCTTGGCAAACCTTTTGGTCCAAGCGATGTTATCACATTGTCAAACTCTCTTATATGCCTTCCTGGATCTTCATCTTCCCTTCCACTGAAAGCTTTGTCCTGCAAAATTTTAATAATTCCACCATCAAATCGATATTCTCTAACTCTATGATTAGGGAACTCTATTGGTTGTTTAAGAAATTCAGAACTTCAAGCATTGTATTCCCTAAGAGTTTTCTCAGGTTTCAAAGGAGTTGTCCTATAAATAGACATGATTTCCATAATATCACTCAAGTTTTCAACTTCAACTTTATTTGAACTTAAAAGTTTTTCAATAATTTCTTCGCGCCTCTGAGCAGGCGCACACTCGATATAATCCGGCAGGTAGGTCCTACTAGAACGTGTAGACCCTTTGTCTCCTAAGGATAACATTTTTTAGTAGCAACACCTGAAATGTCAAAAGACAAACACTTAGGGCTTAGCTCCCCGACAACGGCGCTAGAAAATATCTTGATGTCTACAAGTGCATAGATCATTTGTAGCTAGTTTCGAAGTTCATATATCGATCCAACATGGATCCCAAAGGTAAGTGTTTATTAGTGAAGTCTCTGTCACACCCGAAGTAGTCACTGGTCTTCGAGTGAATTGACTGCAAGCGTTGAAATAAGAATGGGGTTTTGATTAAATGCGATAAATTTAAATGGAACTAAAATGTAAACTTCAGAAATAAAATGCATAAAAGTAAAGAATGACTTTGTTTGTTTCTTGGTTTATGCAGATGGTGAAAGAAGGCGCGAGGAGATTCAGTTCATGGTGATAGTGAATGTCCCAAGTGGATGAATATGAATGTAACAATTATAATCTTATAGATATATGTGTAGGAAAGCAACCCATAATTAGCCGGAACTCCTCTTGGTAGATTTCATCCCAACTTCAATAATCCTACTAGCCTACTACCAAAACCATGGTCAGACACTAGACGATTAAGACCCTTCAGGTCGCTTAGGGATTAAGCTCCTTTGATCGGACTAATGCAATAAGCACAGTGGTTACTCGTTATCCTTGAGTCAACTAGCTTTCCATTGATATCCCTGTGTCACCCAGGGGTCGTTGGTCCACTAGCGAGTAAGATCTTATCTGTGTAGAACAAGGTATCATGTTGTCTAGGCCCTTAATTGGACAACAAGCATTAAGAATCCCACAAATAGTCAATCACACATAATATAGTAATTAGAATCAATCACAATACTAATGGAAAATATATGAAGGCACATCACATCTCACCAATCCCTACATCTCCCACGCCCAAGGGAATTACTCACACATGAGAGAAGAATGGATCATCAATATAATCAAATAAAGGGAATTTTTCTTCGTATTACCGTGGAGATCCACAATAAGAATAGAAAAATATCCAACACAATTCAAGATGTCTCAAACCCTAGTATTGCAAGGTCGAGATCCCTCTCTCTCTCAAGTACAAGTAGTGGCTATAGAGGTGTATTCGCTAGGAGGTCGAAGATCATGGAGCGAGATGAAGAACGTCTTCTCCTTCTTCTCCGGATCCCTTCTTTCTCCCTTCTAGATGGTTTGGAGGCTGCTGCGATGTGTTTTCATCCCCCATACCTTCAATGAGGTTGTCCCTTTTGACAAGACATAGGCGGTGGCAGCTATACGGTCATTCCCGTTGTATAGTTGGTCGTTAAACCGTCTGTGAGCTCCCCTCGCGTGCTTCCAAATTGGGACTTGCTTGTTTCCTCCAGAATATCGTATTCTCTAGTTAAATCCTTCTGTTGACGTGCAAAACCTGAAACACACATTAAAATCCAAGTTTTCTTCGCTACCGAAGTATTAGCGTTAGGTAAAGCCAAAAAACAATCAAATCCAGGAGACAACCATCAATAAAAGCCATCAAAATGTGTCAAATCTCACAACTATCAACTCTCTTACTCAATTATGCTATTTAAACATCCTAGTGTTCATTGGCAAGCTGAGAGTTAATTAGAGGAATTGGATTGATTGCTACACTTCTAGTTATTTATACTTATATTAAGCTTTACTTTGATTATCTTGATTTACCAAAGCTTGTATAGTATTCTTGTCATCTCACTAACTTTGATAAGCTTCGCAAATGAATAAAGTGTTGACCACATATGACTACCGACTGTAACTGAACTCTTATTCTCGTTGTTTCAAGTTTAAACATTGAATTCCTTTTAGTTCTTTTGGTTCTTCTTGCTCGAGGACGATCAAGGTTTGAGCTTTGGGGAAGTTGAGGGCTCTGATTTTTTCCATCTTCCTCTGCGTTTAAACATTGTTTTTGGTCAAGGAATTGCCAAAGAAACTCCCAACTCTTGCCACTAATGACTAATAATTGCAAACATATGCAAATACTTTCTTTTATTATTGTTGTGCAGGAAATCACGGCTTTTAAAGCGAAATAAGGAGTCATAATGAAGAATTTTGAGGAAGTACACACAGCCAAGTAATTGGAGAGGCGTTCCAGGGCTCCTAATAGCTTAACAACCACTGGTACAGGCGCGGTCTGCCCGTACCAGGTGGTGACAACTTCGTCTCGTCAAACCCTACAACTTCCATGAAGACGCCTATATATTTCGAGGCTCCAGTTGCTGGCCAGAGAGCTTCCATTCCTAGATTGCATCACAACACCACCAAAGGAGATCCACACCATTGTTCATCATTTCCACTATCCATCCTCTAGACATAGCCATTACTTTGTACTTTAGATCTCCTTGTGATTTGGTGACCATTGTAAGAATATTTGACTTCAATCTAAGTATTTGCATGATGTTTTCTATCTTCGATCTATTTGTTATGAGTGAGTAGTCCTCACGGGCTACGGGTTGGGGAGAAATCTGGCAGCAATTATGTGCATCTAGATCATGGGTGAATTGTATTTTATTTGAATTCATGATTTGTATCTTTTGTTTTTTTGTCTCTTGTCTCGATCTATGGACTTGTAGGTACTCAAGATCCCATAGATTGATAAAGGCTTGAGGTGAGATACTTGGCTAGCGGCGATCTCATAGGAACCTTAGTGGCAGAAAGGGTAGTACGGTCTTCGATTAGCGCCCCATTCGGGATCAACAACAACATCACCACTTAAAGCTTTGATTTGTGTTACACTTAATGATCGTTTGTAATCTGTGACTTCAGTGTACTCTTAGTTGGATTAAAATTCTATTGCTATGCCCACTGCTTCACGGGGGCTCTAGAATATTAGGATGTGTTTCCCACAAGATATTATCTCAATACAAACATTATACATGACTATGCTTATTATTATATTTTATCCCATTTGATGTGTAGCTGCAGGTGGATCTTCAACCCTAGCATATCTCCATGCATTGATTCAAAGCCGTTATAAAGTAAACTAGATTGGTCTGGTCAACTAAGGTAAAACGAACAAACAAAGTCTTGTAGACGAATCCTTTTTTATTACCTTTTATCAGTGCTTTTGGAGGTTCAATTAAAACTAGGTCTTCTAGGGAAAAAGCTATGATACTACATCTATGGATCCGGATCGAAGGTATCAGACTTGAGCCAAGCGACAAAATCACCCAACAACCTCGAAGCCTTTCGTACCCATCCGTTACAAAAACTTTGAGGCAAAATCTCCCACCAGGTGAGTACTATTTTACTATTATTTAGTAGATGGATGATAGCCAAATTCAAAATTTCAATCGAGCGGCAAAATAACCCACCGAGCTTGAAGCATTTTGTGCCCATCCGTTTCAAAAACTCTGAGGCAAAATCTCCCACCGGGGGCATATCATTTTTCTATTATTTAGTAGATGTACTCTATCCAAATTCAAAATCTCAATCGAGTGGCAAAACCCCGCACCGAGCTCGAAGAATTTCACACTCATCCATTTCAAAAACTTTGAGTCAAATCTCCCACCGAGGGGGTACCATTTTTCTAGTAGATGGACGCTAGCCAAATTCAAAATCAAAATCGAGCGGCAAAAACTCCCAGTGACCCTAAAATGTTTTTAAGCCCTTCCTTTTCAAACACTTTAAAATTCCCATTTTACCCATTGTTCAGACCCAGAAGGGCATGCTAAAGTCGGTATCTTGGGGGAAGTTTGTAATTATATTCCTGGTCACCTCTATAATTCTGATTCGTGCAGTATTTCCTGCTGGCCCTCCCAAAAATCATAAGCTCCTCTCTCACACTCTCACCTCCATGACCACCGTGTGCACCGGTTGATGGCCGGAGTCGCTTGAGCCGTTTACCGATGCCCACCACACCGGATCTAGTTCACCAGTTCTCTCTACCACTACACCGGAGCTGCGGTCGCGTTCATCGCACTGCTGGCATCATCGACCGCCCAAACTTTGCTTCCCGCCTCCAACATCTAGCTAGCCATACCACAACCTCTTCACCGATGTCCATCGACGGGATCTAGTTCAACGATTTCTATGTCCACCACTCCAGACCAGTTGCACGGAGGACGCTCTCGTCCACCGCACCGAAGTCGGCATCGACCATCCCAGATCGGCTTCCCTGGCACCAATAGTCACCACAATAGCAGCACCCTCGGGCCTCGGTGACCTTGAAGTCACCGACACAGACACGGATGATGCTTAGATGCCCCTCCGACCATGGTAACCAAATTTCCAACTCATTTTTGTTTTGTCAGCAGTATAACAGGTTCAAGCCTGTCATAGTGAACTGCATTTTTGTACTCGTGCTACATACCAAGTCACTGCGCACGCTTGTTCTTTATGTTACATACAAGATCACTAGGCATGTTGGTTTGCCTCACCTCCTCTACAAACTTTGACATCATGCACATGTTTTTGGATACTCTGTACAACAGTAATTTCCTAGTATTGTGGGTTTCTTGCAAAATATAAGTCACGAGAAAATATTAGTTTGCATTACCTGCTCCATAGTTGTCGACTTCTAGTATCAAGTTTGTCCTCAGCTAAGTTCCTGCTATTGTTTCCTCCCTGGCATCCTTTCGACTTCCTACTAATTCCATTATCTATTTTTTGTTGCCATTTGGTTCTTCAAAATTTGGAACACTAACTATTTTCTCTTCTTTTGCAAAGAGCTCAAACATGGAAAACTGAACATGTTGGTTTGCAAATCTTGTTCTACAGGTTCACAAGCGATCCTTTGTATTTCGTATCTGGTTCTGTTTCATCCTAAGAAACTACATAATTGTCCTCTATTGTATTGTTCATGGGTGGTTTGCATTCCATGCTCTACAAGTTCAGATATGACACCATTATATTTTCTATATGTCAATTGCTTCCATATTTGCTGAAATAACCTGGATATTTCATATTTGCTGAAATTCTAAGCCGCACACACATTGTTTGGTCACTCTTTTCATGGAAAGCACACTTGTTTAATGCTTGCTTGTAAACCATGGACCTATAGTAAACTCCAGCTCAAATGGGTAGTTTGTTTGCCTTGTTTTCTATAGAATTCTTTGATGATGATGATGGTTGTTTGTTTGCTTGACTTGTTTGTTGTATTAAGTTATTATTACTTAGTTTCAGACTCCAATTGTTGCTATTGACACCTAAGAGGGGGATACAAGATCATGTCTCAAGGTAGTTTTCCAATGTAGTTGTCACACTCAAAGGGAGATGTTGTTGATAGATTGAGAAAGCAAACTGGGGACTCTACTACCCGTGGGCTCAATCTCGATTACCAACTGAAATGCTGAATTTTCTTACCCTTCTGTTTGTTGATGATATGTAATAATTTTAAGAAGTTTGCAGCTGATGTAATATCTAGGTAAATCGCATAGGCCATGTAGGAATTTAGTTGACGTTGTCCCCACCTAGCGGTAGGCGGTACCATAACTAGGCTGATTGGGCCTTGGTATTGGGCCATAATGTACTGGAACAACGATGAACAGTAAATGATGCTCCCTAGCTGTCCATATGCACCTTTTTTATTGTTGCAATTGTCGTCGGCCTCAGAAACATCGAGATAGTAAAAGTTTGTAACTGTAATGGGCATCACGTGAAAAATGTCGAAAGGAACACCACGAACAGGCTCGCTGAACAGTAAATGGCCAGAATCGTAGCTGTCCGCAAAGAGGCAAAAGGCCTGACATCCTTATGGGCTTGAATAGTGAAGGCTTGAACAATAAAAGGCCAGAATAGTAATGGGCCTCATGTGAAAAAATGCGGAATAGTAAAATGTCCAGAACCATAGTAGGTCATAATGCGGTAAAAATCCTACATCCTTACAGGCCAGAATAGTGGAAGGCTTGAACAACAACGAGCCCAAACAGTGAAAGGCCATAACAGTAGCGGACTTTCTCACATAAGCGCTACTAGTGGGTGACCCGCATCTAGCAGGCTCGAACAGTAGAAGGACAGAACAATAACGGACCTTCTCGCTAATGGGCCTATGGTGGGCGGCCGATTGCGGGCTTTATGATTAGTGATGGGCCTAAAGAAGGCTTTAACAATGCTGGATCAACGTGACGCATGCCTCTAATGGTCCGCACAGTTGTTGACCAAGCTGGGCATTATGCATGTAGAAACAGTAACAGACCAAAAAGTTAACAGGCTACAGCTGGGTTGCGAAGTGATGGAACCCTTGAATCAGCGCGCGCCTCGGAGCAGGCCATAAAAGCAACGGGCTTCTTCTTATTGGGCTTTTCTAATGGGACGACCCAGTTAATGGTTAGAAGACCTTGGCTTCCACCAAGGTTTTGTGACTGTTAACTATGGTAACCGGCTGTTAACGGTGTTTGCCAAATGCCATTTTGCATGACGTCAGCAGTCAATGGGTTGGCGAAGCCGATCTACCACGACACAATTTTCTGTGGTTGAAGGGTGATATCCGCCATGGTCCAAAACGGTGGTAGATTCTTTGGTTACGGGGCTTTTGCCACAGAGGCCATCCGTCGCAGAAGACTCTTCCACCATGAAAAACAGACTCTTTGTAAAAGCCAACTTTTCTTGTAGTGGATCTTGCAACTACAGGTTGTTTGGAGCTCCTCCAACTCACTGCTGCTCCATTCATGAGAAATGCATACCAGGATTGCGACTTAGAGTCATCTGGATCAGTTTCTAAGATAGCATCGACGTAACAATTTGTAGTGAGCTCTCCTTCACCACCATATAAGAGAAACATATCCTTAGTTCTTATTAAGTACTTAAAGATATTCTTTACCTTCGTCCAATGTTCCAAACCTAGATTAGATTGGTACCTGATAGTCAAACTAACATCATGTGCCACATCTGGTCTTGTACACAACATAACATACATGATATAGCCTATGGCTGGGGCATAGGGGATCTTATCCATCACTTCTCCTTATTTTGTTGTAGCTAGAATCTGAATCTTGCTCAAAGTCATACTTTGCAACATAGGTAATAACCCTTTCTTACTTCCGCCTATTCTAAACTTTTTTAGAATCTTGTCAAGGTATGTACTCTACGATAGCCCAATTAAGCGTCTTGACCTATCACTATAGATCTTGATGCCTAAAATATAGGTAGCTTCACTAAGGTCCTTCATTGAAAACTTACTGTTCAAGTAATCTTTTATGCTTTCCAAAATATCATTTCCAATCAATAATATGTCATCCACATATAATATCAGAAATGCTACAGATCTCCCACT
Source organism: Avena eriantha (assembly GCA_910589775.1). NCBI lineage: Eukaryota > Viridiplantae > Streptophyta > Magnoliopsida > Poales > Poaceae > Avena > Avena eriantha. Next base: position 522,829,017 of record OU342743.1, read on the forward strand.
CACTTTCTTGTAAATACAAGCTTCTCCAATAGTTGGGAAAAATCCAAACCCTTTGATTACCTCATCAAAGCGGAGATTCCAACTCCAGGATGCTTGCTTTAGTCCATAAATGGAACACTAAATTTTGCATACCTTGTCAGCAACCTTAGGATAGACAAAACCTTTGGGTTGCATCATATACAACTCTCACTCAATGTTTCCATTAAGGAACACCGTTTTGACATCCATCTGCCAGATTTCATAATCGAAAAATACAAGAATTGCTAACATAATCCTAATATACTTTAGCATCGCTGCAGGTGAGAAAGTCTCATCATAGTCAACTCCTTAAATTTGTTGGAATCCATTTGCGACAAGTCGAGTTTTTTAGACGGTTACATTACCGTCAGCGTTAGTTTTCTTCTTGAAGAATCATTTGTTCTCAACGTCCTTGCGATCGTGAGGTAAGTCCACCAAATTCCAAACATGGTTTTCATACATGGATCCACATCTCGGATTGCATGGCTTCAATCTATTTGTTGGGATCCAGGCTCATCATTTCTTCTTCATATGTCACAAGATCATCACTTCCATCTATCATGAAATTTCAAGACTGGATCACCATATAGTTCAGGAGTTGTACGTATCATGCCTGACCTGCGAGGCTCGATAGTATTCTCTTTTGGAGTTTCATGATTCTCATCATTAGTTCCTTCTTCACTTGGTGAAGTCAACACTGGAATAGTTTTCGGTGCTGCACCACTCGCCATTTCAGGAATAGAAGTTTCAGTAACCTCGTCGAGTTCTACCTTCCTACTACTCACACCTTTTGAGAGAAACTCTTTCTCCAGAAGGATCCATTCTTGGCAACAAAAACCTTGCCTTAGGATCGGTGATAGAAGGTGTACCCATTTGTTTCTTTATGGTATCAAATGAAGATGCATTTTCCGCTTCGGGTTCGAGCTTATCAGGTTGAAGTTCCTTCACATAAGCATCGAAGCCCCAAACTTTTTTTAAAGTGAATGTAGTTGTTTCTAGTGCATGAACCCAAAATGAAAATGGAAAATCGGTAAGGGACATCATAGATCATAGCATATCTAATAAAGTTTGATTACGATGTTTGGCTACACCATTGCGTTGTGGTGTTCTTGCAGGAGTGAGTTGTGAAACAATTCCACATTGTCTCATGTGTGTGCCAAACTTGTAACTAAGATACTCTCCTCCATGATCGGATCGTAAAAAATTGATCTTTCTGTTATGATGATTTTCTAGTTCACTCTGAAATTCTTTGAACTTTTCAAATGTTTCAGATTTGTGTTTTGTTAAGTAAATATACCCATATCTACTCAAATCATCTGTAAAAGTCACAAAATAACGACATCCACTACGTGCTAACACACTCATTGGATCACATACATCGGTATGTATTATTTCCAATAAGTCGGTCGCCCGCTCCATTGTTCCAGAAAATGGGGTTCTAGTCACTTGCCCATAAGGCATGGTTCACATGTCTCAAATGATTCATAATCAAGTGCTTCTAGTACTCCATCATAATGGAGCCTCTTCATGTGTTTAACACCAATATGACCCAAACGGTAATGCCGCATATATGCAGCATTATCATAATTCATCTGGGTTATTTTGGCACTCACATTATGAATATGTGTACTACTACTATCAAGATTCGGAATAAATAAACCATTCTTCTTGGGTGCATGACCATTATACATTTTATTCATATAAAAGGAACAACCATTGTTCTCAAATGCAAATGAATAATCATCTTGCATTAAACAAGATCTAGATATAATGTTCATGCTCAACGTAGGCACCAGATAGCACTTATTTAGGTTTATTACTAATCCTTATGGTAGACGAAGAGGAAGCGTCCCAACGGCGATCACATCAACCTTTGATCCATTGCCGACGCGCATCGTCACTTCATCCTTTGCTAGTCGTTGACTATTCCTTAGCCCCTGGTTCGAGTTACATATGTTAGCAACTGAACCGGTATCAAATACCTAGGCACTACTTTGACTACTAGTAAGGTACACATCAATAACATGTATATCACATATACCTTTGTTCACGTTCCCAGCCTTCTTATCTGCCAAGTACTTTGGGCAGTTCCGCTTCCAGTGACCATTCCCCTTGAAGTAGAAGCACTTAGTATCAGGCTTAGGGCCTCCCTTGGTCTTCTTCTCATGCAGAGAAACAAACTTGTTGTCCTTCTGAAGTTACCCTTAGACTTGCCTTTCTTGCCCTTTTTCTTAGAACTGGTGGTTTTATTCACCATCAACACTTGATGCTCCCTCTTTATGTCTACCTCGGTAGTATTCAGCATGGCTGCGAGTTCAGTGAGTGACTTGTTCACACCACTCATCTTGTAGTTCAGCACAAACCCTTCGTAGCTTGGTGGGAGCGACTATAGAACCCTATCCATCATACGATCAGCTGGAATCTCACATCCCAATGTCTCAAGACATTAAGTGTAGCCTGTCATCTTCATGACGTGTTAATTCACATAGCTATGCTCCTCCATCTTTGCACTAAAGAACTTATCCGAGATCTCATATCTCTCAGCATGGCTTTGGTCCCTGAACATGGTTTTGAGTTCCGCCACCATAGCATCAGCATCATTAAGATCAAAGCACTTTTGGAATTCAGGCTCCAGTGACTGGAGGATCACACACTACACAAGAGTGTAGTCATCATACTTTGTGTCATACACATTCCGCTCATCCTGAGTCGGATCATCTGTAGGGGCGTCACCTAACAAACCGTCTAGTACATAGCACTTGTTCATGCCCGCGAGGATAATGCTCACGCTGCGATGCTAGTTGGTGAAGTTTGACCCATTATCTTGCATATTTTATCTATCTAGGAATGCATTGAAATTGAACATAGGGGGTGCCATGATCTTTAATATATTTTCAAATACTATTTAGACAAGTTGTATAACTGATAGAGTTTAAGTTAATTCAAAATTTACAATGAGAACTCCCACTCAAAATGACATCCATCTAGTCATTTTTAGTGATTACACGAACCAAATTCACTACACTACGACCGATCATCATGCGAGGTGGTGCAGCTGCAATAGCGAGCGTCATATGGTCATCATATCATTCATATGACTCGTGCTTTACCTTACGGTTTATGTTTTGAGGCCATGTTTGTACATGCTAGGCTCGCCAAGTAGAACCTTAGTATTCGCACGTGTAAATCTGGCTTACACCCGTTGTATGTGAACATAGAGTCTATCACATCTGATCATCACGTGGTGTTTCGAAACGATGAACTTTCTTAATGGTGCATACTAAGGAAGAACATATTATTATTTTGATATTTAGTGGGACAGATCATCTTATAATGCTACCGTGGCGATCAAATCAAAGCAATATAAGATGCATCAAAGGATAAACATCACATGCAAGAATAATGTGATATGATATGGTCCTTCTCGCATTCGATCTCCATCTTGTGCGTCATGATATGATCTCCATCATTCCACCAATGTGGCACCAAGGTCCATGGCGCCTCCATCATGGCCATCTTCTTCCATTACAATAGATCTCATGGATATATATATATAGCACACAGGACAAAAAAGAAAAGGACAACTGTATGGCTCGTGTCGGTTGTTTAACTTACAATAAATATCATTGCATACAACAATTTTTGTATCAATGACCATATAGCATCACAAGCCCTGCAAAAACAAGTTAGACGCCTCTAATTTATTTTTGCATATTTTATGTGGTTGTGGGCTTTCTAGGAAAGAATCATCCTACCTACGAACTTCAACCACAACGGTGATAATCAAGTTATTAGCAAACCGTTGTAAATAAGATCATGACTATGCTGGAGAGACAAACACCCGCTGAGCCACTTATGCAATACAAGTTGCATGTCAAGCGTGGGGCAAGCCTCATGTGCAAGGACATGTAAAGTTAGTCCGGGCTGCTTCATCCCAACATGCCACCATGATCCAAAATATACAAAAGTATGCAATAACATGATCATCAACGTCCACATCTCCATGCGTTATAACCGTACAAATCATCTATGCATAGACATAGCTCTAGTACCACTGATGGGTTTGTTGCATAGAAAACCAAAACAGATACAACTTCTAAGATCAAATCTAGGAGATACGTGTAACGGTTTTAGAAGGACTTGCCCTCGAAGACCGGAAGCGGGATAATGTTCCCGCAAACAAACGTGGCTGGTGTAGAATGTACTTGTCCATCCTCAAGGATGTGAAGACGACTAGCACCACAAACAGGTAGCGCCTCTGTAATCGGTCACACGTCCAGCACGATGACGAACTCTATCCCTTGCTCTAGTTGGGAAGCAGAAGCAGCGGATCCTCGAGAACTCTAGCAGCACTACGACATGGTGGTGGTGGTGGAGAAGGTCTTGAGCAGGGCTTCACCTAAGCACCGTACTCGTGATATTGGATTAGCTAGTAAGGGGGAGAATAAGCCAACCAAAGGGCATATGTGAATGTGAGAGATGAGTGAGTGAGAGGGGTCTCCACCACCTCCTTTTATAGGGGGAGGGTGGAAGCCCCTTCCCATGGCCGGCGGCCAAAGGAGGTGCCCCCACCTCTCCCTCATTCATGTGGGTGGACACTCCACTCACAAAAACAAAGTGTCACTTTTATTCTCATAATTATCCACTCAGAAACCAAGAGTCCTTCCATTAAAATACTTTTAATTCACTTGGTTTAATGTCACTCAATTTAATGAAAACTTCATTTAATGGGTTCTTCCTTTAACGAACACATTAACAATTTATTCCCTTGCAATATTTTGATACACCGGAACTATTCTGGCAGTTTTATCAAAACACTTTCTGCATTGTCCAGTATTTTCTCCTGCGTTCCATATCCACTCAAATGCGTCGAAGATCCTTAAGTGTGTCACCCTATGGTTCGTGAACTAGGTGGACATGATCGAGACTCTCTCCGATCAATAATCATTAGTTAGATCTGGAGATCCATAACGACTTGCACTTACTCAACGACGAACTAGTGATCACGTGAACCTTTTTCGTCGTAACCAATTCCTTTTGTCTCGCGATATTTTACTTGTCCAAGAGCCGATAATTTGGTATCATGTATACCTAGTGATACCTTTGATCCGGATTCACGGATGACGTATAATATCTTTTTCTCTAGAAGACCTAGGTTTAGTCGAACCTCGGAAAGCGCTAAAAGGTAATAAAAAGGACACATCTAAAAGACTTTGTTTGTTTGTTTTACCTTAGTTGACTGGACCAATCTAGTTTACTTTTTAACTGGTTTGAATCAATGGATGGAGATAGGCCAAGGTTGAAGATCCACATATACTTGCACATCAAATGGGATAAAATATAATAATAAGCATAGTCATGTATAATGTTTGTATTAAGATAATCTCTAGTGGGCAACATATCCTAATATTCTAGAGCCCCTGTGATGCAGCGGGCATAGCAATAGACTTTTAGTCCAATCGAGAGTACACCAAAGCCACGGGTTGCAAACTATAATTAAGTGTAAACACAGATTAAAGCTTTAAGTGGTGATGTTGTTATTGATCTCGAATGGGGCACTAAGCGAAGACCATACTACCCTTTCTGTCACTGAGGTTCCTATGAGATCGCCGCTAGCCAAGTATGTCACCTCAAGCCTTTATCAATCCATGGCATCTTGGGTACCTACAAGTCCACAGATCGACACAAGAGACGAAGAAACAAAAGATACAAATCACAAATTCAAACAAAATACAATTCTCCCATGATCTAGATATACCTAATTGCTGCGAGGTTTCTCCCCAACCCGCAACCCATGAGGACTACTCACTCATAACAAATAGATCGAAGATAGAAAACAGCATGCAAATACTTAGATTGAAATCAAATATTCTTACAATGGTCGCCAAATCACAAGGAGATCTAAAGTACAAAGCAATGGCTATGGCTAGTAGATGGATGGATGGTGGAAGTGATGAACAATGGTGTGGATCTCCTTTGGTGGTGTTGTGATGCAATCTGAGAATAGTGGTTCTCTGGCCGGTGGCTGGAGCATCGAAATATATAGGCGTCTTCATGAAAGTTGTAGGGTTTGACGAGACAAAGCCGTCGCCACCAGGTATAGGTGGACCGTGCCCGTACCAATGGTCGTTAAGACTTTAGGCACCCCGGAACGCCTCTCCAATTACTTGGTTGTGTGTACTGATGACTGGATTCCTGCACCAACAACAGGATTATTGTAGTACTTGTAGTACCAAATATTTAAGAGTTTGTCCCGATGGGAAATTGCCGAACAGAAACAACATGACCCCGCATCCACGTTGTTAATGTGGCCATGTTTCGCACCCAAACCATAGTTTGGAAATAGCCTAATCTATAAGTTACTAGAACAACGATAATTGAGAGAGGTTTAAAATATCTAATAACAAAGAACTTTTAACAAGAACAAAATAAACTAAGACAGAAAGTAAACAGGAATATGAACTGAATTAAAGAGATTGTAGTTGTAGGATTGAATGGAATGAGAGAGGGCTTCTAGGCTTCGGTCTCACTAGTACTAGATGGGCAAATATATGTGTGATCTATAAGACATTCCTCAGAAAAATAAATGTTCCCCATTTGTTTATCGGGATGTCACTCTGTGTGTACTATTCATGATTCTCGCACGTCACCGCAAGGCAAAAGGCACTTCCATACCAAAGGATCACATAAACTCATCTTAGATCACAATAAATTCTAACTTAGCGCACTACATCATACCTCAAACTAGAATTGAATCAATCACTCACACATGGATGAACAGCAAACCATATATAAATATATAATGATGTCGCAACCGTGTTCAATCTTACAATTACTAAACACAAGAGGGAGAAGGAGATGGAGATGATGATGGAGATGGAAATCGATTCGTGGTGGTGGTGATGTCTTCCTTCTCCTCCTCTTCTTCTTTCTTGGTTGCCTTGATGGTGATGGTGTTGAGGGAGATCTAGATCTCAGAGGTGTGGTTGAGGCAGAGCTCCGTCGCCGTGGAGATCGGATGGGTGGCGGCGATGGCAGGGCTCCGCCCCTGAAGGGCTATGGTTTTGTGGCTCTCTCTTGAGTCCTCCCTCCTTTATATAGGACTTGGGGGTGCCCTAGGGTTCCCCCAATACCATCATATGACTTAGGGAAGGTTCTGGAGCTTCTCCGGGGTAAAATCCCGTCGTTTGTGACCTTTTTACCAACTATGCGGCCAAACTATATGGTCGGAACTTTTAGTTCCGACCGTATAGTTGGTCGTTGAACTTGCAGATCCTTTAATATTTTGGTCGCCATTTCTTCATACGAACTTCGTTTTGGGTGTTCTTGGGTTCGTTGAGTTTTTCTCGTCGAGGGTTGCAACTCTATGGTATTGGATATTTATTTTGAGAAGTTGGAAAATTCACTTTTCCAATCTCTCAAATGGCTAAATCTGGTCCCTGCAGCTCCTCCATACTATGCTCTCTTTGTTCCTTTTTATCCATAATCTTCACCAACACCTACACACATGTCATAGACAAGGAAAGTGATAAAATTCTACCTAAACTACTAAATGTGCAAAGCTCATATGAAAGTAAATGAGAACTAGAAGTCATGCATATAAGGCATAGCTATAGCTGGAAGAAACATGATATTAGAGATAAATGGCACATTTTATATGGCTAAAAGAGGTGGTATTTCACAGCCATCAACTTCCCCAAGCTAGACCTTGCTCGTCCTTGAGTAGGAAAGGTCGATAATAAATTAATGGTTGTGAAATAGCTTATCATTGGAAATCAATGCCTTGCATCCTTATTTCTTCTACAAGCTCGAAGAGAGAAAACATGTATTCATACAAGGAAACACACACTTAGTTATAAGACCACTAAAGATTCATCAAAACTTATATGCTCCATGTCAACAGTGAATCTACTTGCAGACAAACTTGTGATCCTCTTATTGCACCTTTCGTATAACTTTTCATGTTTTTTATGAGGAAAAACTTAGTCACAAATAGATGTCAAGCATAAATAGGAATAAAGTTTATCGATTCTACCCAATCATGTCATCTAGTTAAGACTCTCAAGTGCGAACAACATTTATTGAGTTTCAGAAAGTTTATCTCTTAGTAACGAGATTTATGCCAACAGGAAATGCGAGAACATGTCAAAAGAAGCACAGCATTAGAGTGTCTCTTTTGGTCATCCACATCAATGAATCATGGCTATCAAACACTCATTTTCTATTCTTTGTCTTTCTAAAACTTCAATTCATCAGTAATGAGATCATGCCAAAACTTCGTGTGTTTAATCAGACTGTGTAGGCTAAGAATGGATACTCGTGACCATTACCATGGATTCCTTTTTGGTATAATGATTTCTCATAACAGACAGAGGAGTATCCCCTGTTTTGCTATGAACGCAGGCCCATGAGAATACCAATGCAGACCCAAATATAGCATTTCTGCTACATATGTTGGGCAACTCATAGCCAAACTCCAAGAGTTTCCTCTTTTTGGACTATTCAAAGGCCAGCGGAGTTGTGAGCATCCCATGTTGTGCAATAATGGTGCAGACATGCATAAAGCAATATCATACTTTAATAAATAGGTCAAGATTTGGCATGCATCTCAATTACTGCTAAATATTAGTTTCTTCAAACAAATCCTTTCAAAGAGTACTATCAAGTCGATCATCACATCTATGGTGTTGAGTATCTTTAAGGATAAACTCTTAAGACAATTAAACAACACCTTATTTAGCATAGAACTCAAAACTTCAAAATATCATTTCCAATTGACAACTCCTTCCGTACGAAACTATCAAGTTTATTGTTTTGACATTATGGGATCGAGCATAACCTATCATTTAAGACAAAGCTATTTAGTGACAACCAACAAATTTCAAAAGATCTTGATCAAGTATTCATTCTTTCCAAGTGTAGATATTGTGGCAATGTTTTCTAGAGGATAAAAAATAGTGTCACAAGCTTGACAAACAATTTGGAAAGATGCATACAAGCTCTAAGTCAACTCCTATGGTTCCTATCATGAGCAAGTGGATCCCCATATGAATACAGAACTAGACTCACTTAAACAAGCTTTCAAAAACAGCGGGATACATGATTGCATTAAGACTTCATCGAATACGAACATTGCACAAAACTCTACACATGCAGAAGTAAACTCCCCAAGCTTAGAACTTTGCAAGAACCAAACTTGAGTATATCACCAAAAGAAAAGAGAAAATACAGTTTCCAAAAGAGATTGTGATAAGTGGTTACCTCCCCAAGCTTAGTTGAAAACAAGGGTGACACACTTTAACGTATACTTCTTGATATAGCCTGGTGGCTGAACCAGACACTGCTTGTCGAAGCATTGATTTGAAGCAACCAAGGGTCTCATGCGAGTGTTTGCACGGTTGGCACTACCGTACACGTCGTCACACAAGGTTCAAGACCCTACGAAAATAACACACAAAATAAAATGCAACGGTTTGGTATATGATTATAGTTCCTTTACCCCACCGATAATAGGAAAGTAAAAAAGAAAACATGAACTTCTATAGAGAATTACATTCTAGGAGGTTTCTGAGGTAGAATTTTTATTGCTTACATATGCTCGGCTTCTCTAGATCATGGGAGAAGCTCCCAGGTAGTGTTCCGAGGTTTTTAGAAGAATAAAGAATAAAATTTTGAGCTATGGTTACCTTCCAGTTGGCGTTTGAGGGGTTTTCCCATCTATACGGGCGCAACTATACGGCCGGACCAAAAAGGTCCCGCCGTATAGTTGGTCGTTAAACTTACTGTATCTTGGAAAAGAATTTTAACGAAGGCATCGATATCTATACGGCTAGAATTTTTATTCCCATCGTATAGTTGGCCGTTAAACATTCTATACCTAAGAAAGAAAATTTGTCGATAGCAAAGATATCTATATGGCCAAACTATACGGATGAAATTTTTTATTCCTGTCGTATAGTTGGTCGTTAAACCTTTAGTAGACATCAAAAAAATTCTATTTCTTCAAGAATTCTTCCTTATCCTCAAACTTAGCGAAACACCTTGTTTTGATAGTAAAATAACAACTTTAATTTTCGACCAACAACAACATGTATAAAATGGGATTTAAGTACGACAGAGTTATGCAACACATAGTAACAATAAATTCTACTTTTTGAAAACTACAACAAGATAACTCTAATAGCAAATCATACAAAAAATAAAAATGCCAATGCAACATGAATGCAACTAGATTCAAGACACAAAACTAAGAAAGATACCTAATGACTTTCGGGTTGCCTCCCGGGAAACGCTTTATTATAACCAAGTAGCCAAAATTTTATACTCCACATTTATTCAGCAATGGAGCCAGCTATAGGAGTAGTTTTGCTTACCTCCAACGAGTGTCTGCAGGATCTATATCATAGTTTGCTCTAAGACGTACCCGCTTGCGGTGCATCGGTATCTTGTAAGTTTTCTCGTTGCCACATGAGAATGGATGCACCAAACACGGTAAATATGTATTCTTTCCTTCCTACATAGAGGGTGTTAAAGATTTATTATCAAACTTTGAATCTTTACCTTGATTACTATTTTGAGGGTGCAGCTCATAATGTCCTTTTGGATCCAGTAGCTTATTCTTTGCCACCGGACTTTCCTGCACCTCATTAGTAAAACAAAATTCATAGCAAACAGATATGGGAGGCACACATGGTTCTGTCTTTGGCTCATCATAATTTATTTCCCCGAAAAGAGTATTTACACAAACACTACTAGAATCATCAAAAACTTCTTCAGGGCAATTATCAGGGATTCTAGAATAATTCAAGTCCTCATCATCACTAAAGTCAGAAGAATAATAAAGATCAGGAATAGGTGGGGGATAAGGTTTGAGAATGGCTTTCAATTTATTCCATTCCTTGATTACTTTTTCTTCTTTCTTCTTGATGTGTCTTTCATTTCTCTGATACTCTTCATAAAGTTGTTTACTTCATCTGCAGATGTCAGATGTTTGGGATATTCAACACGAGGCTGTTGGGGATCGCAGCAAAAAACAAAAAATTTCCCTATATTGGAAACCCAAAAACTGCCTAGGATCTATCTATGTAGTAATGCGGTAACGGCCGGAGCGTAGAGAATACATACCCTTGTAGATCGTACGCGGTTAACATTCCGCGGGGAACATGGTTGAATTAGTCGTACTCGTAGCCGACCTCAAGGTCGCGAAGCTCCTCGTAGGTCACCCTTGCTCCTTCTTCATCTTCATCGTGTAGCAGCTCCGGCTCACGACATTTAAGCGCCCTAAGTGTTGCGCCTCGTGTCTTCGTACACATCCGGTGCACAATGAGACCTCCGGCTCCTCGATCCCGCCGGGAGTGCAGAAGTTGATATCTGGCTTGGAATCCCTGCAGCGCAACGACATACTGCAGGTGTGCCTCGATCACACATCCCAGACTTGGGGCCATGGTCACAAGGTCTAGAGAGAGGGAGGGAGAAAGTCAACCAAAGGACTTCTCAAATTGTGTGTTTAATCCCACCCATGGGCACCCCTTTATATAGGGGGAGGGGGTGTGCCCTCCCCTTTGGGTTTCCCATGTGGGACTATTCAAGGGAGAGTGGGAGGCGCATGGGGCTTATGGGCCAGCCGGCCAGGGGTGGTCCCCACCCTGCGCACAGCCCTAGGCTGGCCGGGTGGGCCCCCTTGAGGCACCTGGGCCTTGGCCCTTTGGCCCTTGGCCCTTCCCCCCTTCGGTTTTCCCTCATGGGCCCTTTTTCCCTAGGAAATTTGGCCCATTAGTGGAATAACCCTTCAAATTATATTTTACATTATATTTAATATTAATTACACTAATTAATATTTAAATACATATTACAAAATCCTTCTTGACCCAAAACACCTTTCGGTTCCCTTTCGATTTCCTCCGAACGACTTCGGATCTTTCCCGGAATGATTTTGGTCCTTTATTCTTTCCCGGAATGATTTCGGTCCTTTATAATGGGTCGAAGTATTTGTTTGGCGACAAAGTGAGACTTTGTTTCTAGTGTTTATGATGACGGTCATTTTCACCGTTGTCATCTAAACTTCGAAACACACTTTTATGTTCTTTGTGTATATACTATAGTCATGGCAGTAGAACGAGGCCAGATTCCAGGAGCTTACAGTGACTTTAGATCAACCTCAAGGGCTTTCTCATGGGCATTGGGCCCTGGGACACATCATTCTACGTTAAAAGAGAACTAGCCCCACCATAACATTATACATCACATCAGATGGAGCCTTTATACTTCTATATCTATGTAGATCCTAGTGCATGAAATGCAACTATGACACTTACATTGCTTCTTGCTATTTATGTGCAAACTTAATTCTGGTTCAGTGATCAACTCAGGAATCACTTAAAGACATGCTCTTACAGTTAAGACTTTGTCCTACCAACTAGAACCTCAGGTCACTTTATGTTGAGTATACAACATGGTTATATGGAAGAACCTATGATTGAGGCATAGGAGATGCAACACATCTCTTTCTTTCAACCATAGTTGCAATACTAACTCAATGCTTCATATAGTAAGAACTACTTTCTCACCTTGTTCCATTCTGAGCTACTTTAGAATCTTGCTTAGGACATTCTGAACATCTTTCAGAATCAAGTTCAGGAAGCATTCGACATTTAGTGTTTATTAAACTCACCAATCTATCTCGATAGATCTTATTGTTTAATAACTTCAACTTCATCCTTATTTATCTAACTTAAATGTTATTAACACCAATCATATCATTCACATATGTCGTTCACATATCCTAGAATGATCTCACGCTCCCACTCAAATATGACATTCACGTTTGAGATCCAGGGATTTCACTTAGCTCCCACTCAAAATATGTCAGCTACATATTATGAATTAGCCAAGCTGATTTTCTCCCACTCAAATCTAGGTCCTCTCGATAATCTTGGACATTCCAAAATTCTTTAATCATTATCAATTTGAGAATTGCAATTACGAGACTTCAATATCCATATTTTTCTAGTGTAAATCCAAAAGACTTAAGCATCACTACTGTTTTAGTCAACTCCTTGCATTTGTCCAAACTTGTGACAAATCGAGATTTTGTCATTCATTAAGTTTCATTTCCTTCTTATGACTTTGCAGGCAATCATAAATATCAAGTAAACTTCTTTACTTTAATAAGATCAAGTAACATGTTACTTTGCAATCTTAAATGTAACTTCATATAGGATTTTATGACTCCTAGTCATTTCTCGCACTCAGGTCCATCACGCTTCTTTGTAATTTGTAGGTATGTCTTGTTCAAAACATGACAAGTGAATCAATAATATAATTCCCACAAACTTGTAGAATATATAGACGAATCCTACCTTCTTTAGTAAAAGTATTCGATGAAACTTTATGATCATTATCATTGGTTTCTCCTTTATTTGTAGAGTTTGGTTACACGAAACAAATTCTGCTATGCCACTCAACAATTCGGAGGTAAGGTCAAATACCTTGTTTCAATCTTTTACTTTCTTCCATTTGTATCTTCTCAAGACACGTCAACTTTGGAAAACAACAGGTTTGCCCCTTTTGTGGAAGATGCATTCGTAGCTTCCTGAGAATGCTCTACAAAGACTTGTTTATTTGCCACGACTTCGACTTATCGAAATCTCTAGAAACTCGAACGTGCCATAACACTCATGGTGTTGTTTCCACGAATCTTTTGGATGTTCCTTTTTATTTCAAATGAGTGTTTGCTTATTTCGATCTTTAACTCTAAATGACAACTATAACCCTAATAAGAAATAATATTATACCATATGTATCTAATACACAATGATTATGATGTTTAGACATTTCAACATACTTTGAATTCGTCCAAATATCATAATTTGTGAAACATCTTTCACAAGTTCCTTTTATGCTAAACTTAACTTGAATACTTTTGTCATGTCCATCAAATCGAAGAGACTTGTTAATTCAGTTAATTCAATATCCCATTTAGTTATGAACTCATTTGAACAATTCAAATCATTTCAAACTTCATGTTTCATTAAGTAAATACACTTATTCACTTAAGTCCACAATAAATGATTTCCACTACTTGTTGAAAATATGATACATCATTATGTATGAGTTTCAACATTTCTTCGCATATCACCGTTTTACCAGAATGCGGAGTTTTAGTCATTCTACCCAAGAGGCATGGTTTTGCAAAGTCTCTAGATTAAGCATCTAGGACCTCGATCTTTCATAAAGAACCTGCAATAACCAAAATGACTTAAACTATAGTGTCATTTCATTATTAAACTTTGGATATCTTTTAGCATTCTAATCCTTTATAAATGTTTAAACCATTATCATTAACATAGTGACGAGAATGACTTCTTCGTAATCATAATGTGACCATAACGGTATTGTTCATAAGAATAGTACAAACTAGCTTGTAACTTATTCATATGAATAATCGTCTCGCCAAAAGCAAGACACACAAACAAGGATTACAAAATTATATTCAAGTCCACTAATCCAAATGACAAACTTTGAGGGAAGAGGTAATGTCGGCCATCAACTGTTTTTGCTAGCCTTCATCAAGTCATGTTGCCTCAAAACTAGCAATTCTCAAGCAGATCCTCCTGTTTTCACAAAACGAGACAAGTATCAAATACTTTGCAAACTTCAACAAGTTTTGCAAGAACCACATTTATAATTTGTATATCTTCCATCCATGACCTCCATTTTGCAATCAAGCCCTTTTAAGAGTTCTCAACTCTAGTGCAAGATCACTAAGTGTTTTTCCAAACATTCTCTTTTCATCCATGATGGAGGAAAACCCATCCAACGGCTCATACTCTATGTGCCTTATTCTGTAGAATACAAAATGTAGCTAACTCTCCATCGAATGGAGAATGGCTTGTTGGATGATTATGGAGAAAGCACAAACATTCCGGAGTCATCGAATTATCTCCTAATGGTTATTTTATCAAGAAGAGAAGATCACCTTTTACGAGGATATCCCTCAGGCGTGGGTATTAATCTAAGAAGTTGGACCCTTTTGCTAAGTTCCATATTAAGCAATATATTCCCATGGTCGCAAAGGACCTCAATGGGATAGGCCAAAATCTGCTAAGATATTTGCAAAGAGAAATCTAGACTAAGTTTATAATAAGAGATCAATTTATAATTGGTCTCCACAAAAATTGTCATCCCCTGGACGATTTTAGTGATTGCATGATCCCTATCCTCTGCACCTCCCCCGATCATCACGGCCATTAGTGCATTATCAAAGGTAGGCATTCACTAATGCCAATCACATCATCCATGTGACTCATGCTCGATCTTTCGATCTCTTGTGTTCCAAGGCCATGTCTGCACATGCTCGGGTCGCCAAATCTAACTTGTGTGTATTTTTTGTGCAACATGGCTTACACCCACTGTATGCGAACATAGATATGTCTGACCCCTACTCACCACAGGGCACCTCATAACGAAGAACTTTCTTGGTGGTGCACACACAAGGGGTACACGGAACATTGGAATTAAATAGGGATTATCTTATTTTCTACCGTTGAGTATCTAAATACTAGCACACAATAAGATGTAAAAACTGGTATCAACATCATATGTATAATGTGATATGATATGGTCTTTCGTGCGCCTTGATCTCCATCGAGCACTCTAGCATGATCTCCATCTTGCCCTTAGTTTGACGCCAAGTCCACAATGCCGCCACTAGGTCGTCCATCGGAACGATGACTGTTACTATACTACTTAGTAACAGAAAAGTAAACTACTTTACCTTCGTAATGACCATTGCCATATCATAATCACATGCCCCCTGTAAACTAAAGTTAGACGCCTCTACTTTATCTATTGAAAGTTTTACGTGTGACATGGGTATACCTTACAGGTACTCGAGCTTGGTATGTACGGCTTGAATACAGCGGAAGCCCATGGTGTCGCCAAAGCCCAAACAGAGAACTCGAGTAGACTACAGACTCTCGATTGCTTGAAGAACAAGAAGAAACTAAAGATAGAAAGTTCAAAGGGGAAAACCCTAACTTGTAACTGACTCGACCTGGTACCCGAGACCTAGCCTATCTATATAAAGGCTAGGAGGGGGCGGCGAGGAGGACACACGCAACCCTAGTTTCCACAACCCTCGCCAGATTGCATCTGCACCCATTGTAATCCTCGATTCCTTCAAAAATTCCACGAGCAGACAAGCAGGAGTAGGGACCTCTACGAGGCCTGAACCTAGGTAAATCTTTGAGTCCCCTGTGTGCTTGTTTGCTAGCTGTAGAACCCCGATAAAACCACTACTAGAAAATCGCTTGCTATTTTCTTTTTGTGCATCATCATGACTGCATGCCCATGTCATCATGCCACATTGCATTTGAGCATCTTCATGTCTGCATGCATATGTTTGTCAAAAACTATTTTTCTAAAAGCCTATCTTTGTTTTCTAAATATCCCCCGTCTTTAGTCAAAACAAAATCCCGGTCTCTTCTGGATATTTTTGCTTTATCTAAAAATAATTTACAAAAGGTCTTTTAAATAAAACAAAACAAATATATATATAAAAATATTTTTCTGGGGAAGGCAGCCCGCTAGACCCAAAAGCCCGGCTGGCCACCTACTACCCCAAACCCTAATCTCTAACCCTAGACCCAACCCGCCAGCAGCCGCAGGCAGCCGCCGCCGCCAGCGCCCCACCCTGACTCTCGACTCTCGTGTTGCCCTCGAAAGCACGCAACGTGCAGCGTCCGTGTCGCTCTCACCATGACGCCCACCCATCTTGCTCGCATCGCTCCACCCTGGCCCCACCTCATCACGTCCCACACGATCCCCTTGCACGTTACCGCCCAACCCCCCGCTTGGCCACCTCGCACCTGCCCGCACGCGCACGGGATCCCGATCCCGCATGCGATCCCGGAACCGAGCCCCGCCGCCCAGCATCGCTCTCTCCTTGACCGCGCTCGCTAGCCACTCGAGCTTGGCCGCGCCGCCCTCATCTCTTCTCGAGCTCCGACGTCCCCCACGCCTCCCCATTGCCGGCTCCGCTCGTCGCCCCAGCAGGCCTCGCTGGCCTCGCCCCTGCCTCCGCCCGGTGCGCCTCTATTTCCGGACGCCCACATCACCGCCGTGCGCCCATCCTCGCCGTGGCCTCTTCTCTGCACGATGTTGCCCTCTGCCACTTATCCGTCAAGCTCTGCCACTCCCCTAGGCCATCACGCACGCAGCACTCAGCGGCGCACGCAGCGCCTCGACACGACCCTCTCCCCCTGTCACGCGGTACACGTGCAGGCGTCGCGTCCTGCCCTGCATCGCCCGACCCATTCCACCTCACCCGCATGGCACGCTACCTAGCCCCGCTAACACGACGCACTAGACACGTCGCGGTTAATGCGACCTAGCCCGAGCGAAGCAGCTAACCACCCATCCTCGCGTCGGCGCCCCACCACCGCACGACCCTGGCCACCCCGCTCGCATACAACGTACGTCGCCCTCAACCCCCCTGGCCCCACAACGCAGCCACCCCGGTCCCGTGCGGTCCGCTCGCTCTCTCTTCCCTTCCCAACCCGCAAGCCCCGCCGCCAGGAAGGCCTCCCTGGAGCCCGACCCCGATCCCCCGCCATCTCCAGTCGCGTCGACCTTCCACACCGCCGACCGCGCCTCTGTGAGCCAGGCGGGCCTCTGCTACCTCGCATCGTGCCCCTAGTCTCCGCCGCAGAAGGCCGCCTCCCTCGCCCGCATCACCAATCTCGACGTCGGTCCCGCCTCTGATCCCGCGTGCCTCCTCACGAGCGACCTGCCCGCTGCACCAGGGAGCAGCTCGTCATCCCCGCCTCTGTCCCGCGAACAGCGCGGCCCCGTCCCCGTGTGTGGAGCTTGTCGCCCCTCTCTAGCGCCACCAACCACCATGGTCATCGCCAGCGAGCCCGGCGACCCCGCCGCCCAGCTTCGGCCACCCCTCTGTGCGCCTGACCCTCCCTCGACCTAGGCCCTGCTTCTCCCTGTTGCTCGCCGCCCCTGCCTGCAAGCACGGCCGAGCTCTGCCTCGAAGTCCCTATGGCCACCTCCCTACGGAGCCTCCTCGATCTCCGCCCCCTCCAGCGGCCGCCACCATTGTGGGCTGTTCCCTGTGCTTCTTCCCGTGGCAAGCACATCCTCGTGTCCTGCCTCTGTCTGTTGTTCTATCCAGTGAGTAGGTGCTTCTCTACATTGCTGCATGTTTGTATCTCCAGGTGTTGATCAGAGATCTTCCGCGAGATATTTAGTGCTACTCGTAAATAGCGAGACCTTCGACCAACACCTAGACAAGGGGATGTCCACAAGTTCTCCACTAGCGACACGCAATCAAACACAAGTAGTGTTCCCTAAGTTCACCATCAATGACAAGATCGGCTACACAAACCCCGAAGACCCCGATCCATGGATCCGATAGTCGAGACACCGAAGACCGATCCTAGAGTCCGAGTCCGAACCCCGTTGGGCCATCAAGATCTTCGTCATGGATCCGAATTCCAAGCCCTGATCCCGAGGATCCGAAGAACGATCCCGGCACGCCCGAACCCCAAGACCCTCGGCATCCAAGATCTTCGAACCCTAATGTGTGATCCCCTTATTCGTGACCTCTATTTTTATAATATGACATCTACTTGTCGCATATTAAATTGTTCATGATGCATACATATTTTGTGGGTTGGGTACTTTGTCGATTCACCTCATAATTAAATATGGAGACCATATGCGGGCTTTTCTAGTCTTATATTGGCTCCAGTTAAATTTGTGTAGCGAACCGATGCCATGTTTTGCCTTGTTAAGTCAACATTTAAATTGC
This sequence comes from Avena eriantha, assembly GCA_910589775.1. NCBI lineage: Eukaryota > Viridiplantae > Streptophyta > Magnoliopsida > Poales > Poaceae > Avena > Avena eriantha. The sequence continues at coordinate 522,847,855 of OU342743.1, forward strand.
GGGGTATCTAAACAACATGAATCTATTAATTAATTGTCGGGACCCCGGTTCCGCTTAATATTGCCTAATTGCATCGCATTCTTGCAATGCCATGTATCATACACGCATCATGCCCGTTCTTCTGCCGTAGTATTAAATAGTATATCCGATGTTTCTTTTAGTGTTTTGCTTCTTCGCGGATTAGGACGTTGAGTGGATGCGAGTATCGACAAGTTCTTCAGATAATGTATCTTCGGCAGTGTTTCCCAGGCGAGCATCCTTCCCCTTTCTACCTATTTTGCATTTATAGTCTTTACTTCCTCCTATTGATCTATTTCTATCCATGTCGCGATGCTTTAGCGTTTCATACCAATTAAATCCCGTGCAGCCTTTATATTGCCTTGGACACCTCCTATTACCTGTTGTTTGGTAGATAGATGGCCTTGCGAGTCGTAGATGCTTGCTTAGGTGTTGTTGTGCGGCGTCGATGTCCCACAGTTGTTGGAGGTTGCCAGATGCTTTATGGTGGAGATGCTCATGGCTTTCATTACAACTTAATCATTAAAATTTTGGAATATATATAACTAATGCATAGGCATCGGCGGGCAATAGCAAATATTTGGTTTTTAACCGCTCACTTGTGTCCCGTAGGCCCTGAGTACTTGATACCTGTTCCTTGACTATCGCACTATCCGCATGTGGGACCATGAATCCCCTTAGCCAGAGCTTGATTCATTTCTAATTTCTTGGGGCCACAAACTAGTTTGGGGCTTTATTACTATCCTATACTTATGCCATGCTTTACTGCTTTATTTACGATTGTGCGTGGAGCACCTGTACTGTTTAGGAATGCAGAATGTTTTCGCGGTATCGACAACCCCAGTCACACTTTCGGGTTCCCAGTCGTTTATAGCCATTGTCGCAAACCCTGGGTCCATCTCGAACCCGGCCAACTTCATTGCGGGTAGCTTATTGGGGTGGCCCCCTGAAATATTTTATGAATCCTGTGATTGCTTTGTCGTGAAAGCCTCGTTGGGTTTGTATTTGGTTTTTCCGAGGTTGATCGTGCGTGTGTTGCTATTTGTGCACCCCGCAGGGTAAATCTTTCTGAAAGCCGTGTCCGCTGTTATGGACGACTTGAAGCACAGTATCTCGATCATAGACAACTATAAGTAAAGTTGTGTTGTGAATTTGACTTAAATATATGACTAGTAATCAGCTTACTATAATGGAATGGATATAAAAGTGCCAACAACTAGAGAAATTGGGGTGTATCGTGTCATCTTATACCTGCCTAGTAAGTATCGCAACTCCAATGGAATGAAATAAAAGTGCAAACAACTGCTGGGTTTGGGATGTCACATGCTAATTGTATCTGACTAGTAAGTACTGCAACTACGACGGAATGGTTAACTAAAACTACCCACTACTTATGCTATTAGGATGACTCATGCTATCTATATCTGACTAGTAAGTGCTGCAACTATAATGGAATGAATAAAACTGCCAACTGTGTGAGTTCCTCGGTTTGACTTCCTTGTTTGGTCTCGAGGGGGAATACCAGGATGGGTATGATTGGTGTTAGTATCAGGTTGGTTCCGAATAGGTCTTTCTTATCCCTATCTAATAGCCGACAGCTGAATTGAGTCTCTATAGGTTGTTTAGTGCATGCTTCGCAGCCGCTTCAGGCCACCATACCTATGTAGGCGAGAGCCGCCGAATTCTAGCCTCGCCGTGTACTGGCCTCAGTACTGACGCTCCTCTTTTTCCTTTGCCCTTTGTCGGCACCTCTTTTGTTTTAGCAGGTTTGAGATCGACATCGTTAGCAGGGTTACCCTTCTGGCTTGGCCTGGGCAGGGATATGGACGACATTAGTTATTATTCAGGGCTCTTAGCCCCATTTGCATCTTATCCGTACTCGGATGTTGTATCGTTTTCAGGGTGATTTGGATCTTTGTATTATATATCTGTATTCTCGACTCGAGGAGTCATTGTTGTATATATATGTTCTGTGGGTTCCATCGTGGACTAATGTGTAATGGTATTACTTCGTTTTTCCACCCGCACGCAAGTGCCTAGTGGGCATCTTTGAATCGTTTCTATGCGGGTTTGGCGGGAAGCGCTAAAACTTGCATAGGGCCGATTTGAGGGTGTTACACTAGCCGATAGATGTCTCCAGCGCTCCCTCCTTCTCCAAAACCCAAGTCCGTAACAATGGGCATTGATAAGTTAAACCCTCCTCAACGTGGTTGTTAGGGCTTTCGCACTAGAACCGTTTCTAAACTACGAACTTTCCAACCACAACATGGACCCAACAGTTGTCTGTACTATACCCCTTTTAGGGCTCTCCGTTCTAAATGTTATATCAACTATCGAATGAGAGATAGACACCCGCTAGCCACTTATACGGTACAAGCCGTATGTTCAGCATGGAACCAGTCTCGCGTACGAACACGCGTAATGTCGGTACGGGCCGCTTCATCAAACAATACCGCGATATAAACAAGTACATGTTAGAGGGTAACAACTAAGGGATCAATGCCTACACAATAATTGTGCGTACTGGCTATACAGCACTCCTGCGCATAGATCGTCTCTAATACCACTATTGGGGATCGCAGCAGAAAACAAAAAAATTCCCTACGTTGGAACCCCAAAAACTGCCTAGGATCTATCTATGTAGTAATGCGACAACAGCCGGAGCGTAGAGAATACATACCCTTGTAGACCGTACGCGGTTAACGTTCCGCGGGGAACGTGGTTGAAGGTGTCATACTCGTAGCTGACCTCAAGGTCGCGAAGCTCCTCGCAGGTCACCCCTTGCTCCTTCTACATCTTCATCGTGCAATAGCTCCGGCTCACGACATTTAAGCGCCCCAAGTGTTGCGCCTTGTGTCTTCATACACATCCGGTGCACGATGAGACCTCCGGCTCCCCGATCCCGCCGGGAGTGCAGAAGTTGATATCCGGCTTGGAATCCCTATAGCGCAACGGCATACTGCAGGTGTGCCTCAATCGCACAGCCCAGACTTGGGGCCATGGTCACAAGGTATAGAGAGAGGGAGGGAGAAAGTCAACCAAAGGACTTCTCAAATTGTGTGTTTAATCCCACCCATGTGGACCCCTTTATATAGGGGGAGGGGTGTGCCCTCCCCTTTGGATTCCCATGTGGGACTATTCAAGGGAGAGGGGGTAGGCGCATGGGCCTCATGGGCCAGCCGGCCAGGGGTGGTCCCTACCCTGCTCACAGCCCTAGGCTGGCTGGGTGGGCCCCCTTGAGGCGCCTGGGCCATGGCCCTTTGGCCCTTGGCCCTTCCCCCCTTCGGTTTTCCCTCATGGGCATTTTTCCCTAGGAAGTTTGGCCCATTAGTGGAGTAGCCCTTCAAATTAGATTTTAACATTATATTTAATATTAATTACACTAATTAATATGTAAATACATATTACAAAATCCGTCTTGACCCAAAACACCTTTCGGTTCCTTTTCGATTTCCTCCGAACGACTTCGGATCTTTCCTGGAATGATTCCGGTCCTTTATTCTTTCTCCAAACAATTTTGGATCTCTCTGCGGAATGATTCTGGCTTTCTCTCTTTCTCTACTGTGATTCTGTCTTACGAATGATCGCTCTCATCGTACCCTTAAGTGTATCCTCTCATGGCTCGGGAATGCTCTAGACATGATCTAAATCAATGATCAACAAAGGGACCAGGGATATCCATGTGACCCCTATGCATTCCTGATGACAATGTCGTTTGAACAGCTAAATGTAGCATCCTCTTCCTTTTGTTTCTCGATATAACTTGTACGAGATCCGATCATTGGTATCTTATACCTTGTTCAATCTCGTTCACATCAAGTTATGTTTTCTTGTTACCGTCATATTACATCCCCGTGACCTAGTCACATGTTGCAACATTTATGGATGTCATCTCACCAAGCCGGCCGTATGTACCTTTACCCCTCATGTGGGTGAACAAATCCCGGTCTTGAAGTCACATGTCATCTATTGTTCCTTCGGAATACCCAACGTACACCTTTATAACCACTGTATTACCAAGTGGCGCTTGATGCAGTCTAAGCAGCCTCGGGAAACAGTGAGTAATATGAGCTCACAGTCTAAGGAGAAGGAGTCTAGGTATAGCTGTTGCAACAATGAACTATATGACTTGACCGTGTTGCAATCCTTCGAGGAATGTCCAATCACATCATTCTCCAATGATATGATCCCGTTGTTAGTCGGCATAAATGCCCATGATCTTGAAACCCAGATCATCTTCGTGACCAACGAACTAGTATGAATAGAGGCTACTAGGGACTTTGTTGTTTCATACCACACCTATACCAATGTTTCTACTTGGCACAGTTATAGCACAATATGAAACTATTATAAACTAATTGAGATATGACAATAAAAACCTATTTCTTATTTGCCTCTAGGTCATATCTCCTTCAGAGGCTTCTTATTTTTATTTTTCCTCTTCTATTTTCATCTTTAAGAAACTCATTGACCAAGTTCTCTAGATTAGTAGGGAGAGGTTTTTCTTGATGCGCAATTTCACATTGCCATTGATGAAAATTATTATGTATATCTCTTAAGAGTTGCCAAGCTTCTTTCAAAGTTTTTCCAAGGAATGCACCATCACACATCATGTCTAGCTTATCCTTAGAAGAGTGATTTAAGCCTCCATAAAAGTGATTCGATAATAACCAATCAGGTAAATTGTGATGTGGACAATCATGCATCAATTTTGAGAACCTACTATAAGCTTGTATTAAATCCTCATTGTTGCTCTGCTTAAAATTCAGGATATGAAGCCTACGCTCATAAGTTTGCTTTTGTGAGAAATACTCACCGAGAGAAGCTTCGGAGATACCTTTCCATGAATTGAAGTCTCCCGCGGGATGCGATTTTAGCCAATCTTTAGCTTTTCCGTTCAGCGAGAACCGGAACAGGTATAACTTCAGCTTATCATTTGTCCATCTATTTTCCTTCACCGTAGAACACAATGAAGTAAATTTGTCAATATGCTCATATGGATCATTGTCCAGATTACCTACAAAAGCTATTTCTGTGATCATATTTATCCACATAGGATTAATCTCATATCCATCCACATCAATAGAGGGTTGAACATTAGGAGCATGTAAATGATCAACACTCGGAGCACCATACTCCGCAAGACTTTTTATTTCCATAGTTCCTATGTTTTTGAATTTCCTATAATTAAAATAAATAACAAGACTACTAACAAAAGGTAAACTATTTTTTTGTTCTTTTCAAATAATCAAAATAAGTAAGATAAATAGCAACAATCGGAAATAAACTATGTGTGAGTAGGAAGGTAATAATCGGACGCTTTGCTCCACGGCAACGGCACCAATTTGATGACTAGATTCCTGCACCAACAACAGGGTTATTGCAGTACTTGTAGCAGCAAATATTTAAGAGTTTGTCTCGATGGGAGATCGATGAACGGAAACTACACGACCCACGCAACCATGATATCAATGCGGCCATGTTTCGCACCCAACCCGTGGTTTGGAAACATCCTATTCTATAAGTTACTAGAACCACGATAATTGAGAGAGGTTTAAAATATCTAATAACAAAGAACTTTAACAAGAACAAAATAAACTAAGACGGAAAGTAAACAAGAATATGAACTCAATTAAAGAGATTGTAGTTGTGGGATTGAATGGAATGAGAGAGGGCTTCTGGGCTTCGGTCTCACAAGTACTAGATGGGCAAATATATGTGTGATCTATAAGAGATTCCTCAAACAAATAAACATTCCCCATTTGATTACCGGGATGTCACTCTGTGTGCACTATGCATGATTCTCGCACGTCACCGCAAGGCAAAAGGCACTTCCGGACCAAAGGATCACATAAACTCATCTTAGATCACAATAAATTCTAACTTACACTACAAGAAAAGTTTCCTTCCGCAATGACTTGGACCGACGGTCGTCGTAGAAGGCGTGTCTTTCGCGACGAAATTCTTGGCTCGGCAATGGCCTATGGAAAACTTTTTTTTCCGGTTTCGCGGCCCTCTACTACGACGGATCTGCTAAGAACATGGAGGAAGCTCGACCAGCGCGTGGCAGAAGCAAGATTTTTCGTTTCCTCGTGCGATGTTGACTCGCCGAAGTATTTTGAGGCGTGTGGGGCCCGGACGTCTGTGTCTCTAGCATACCATAATTTTCGGTCGCGCCTCCCTGATTTGAACTCGATAATGTTGCTCGAGGCGTCTGCCGTTTAGTCAGGCTACTAGGTCCCACATGTCAGCCTATCATTAGAAGGATCGTGTGTATGATGGAATTTTTTCCTTCGCTCGCGCTACCCTGTCCTGAAGTTGATAGCACTGCTCGATGCATCTATCGTCTAATCAACCTCCTAGGACCCACATGTCATCCTCTCATTAGAAGAAACGTGTGTATGATGGAATTTTTTCCTTCGATGGCGCTACCCCGTTTCGAGTTGATAGAGCTGCTCGACGCATCTACCGTTTAACCAACCTCCTGAGCCCCACATGTCATCCTTCATTAGAAGAAACGTGTGTATGATGGATTTTTTCCTTGGCTCGTGTTATCCTATTCCGAACTTGATAGCGTTATTTGATGCATCTACCGTTTAATCATGATGTTGGGCCCCACATGTCATCCTCTCATTAGAAGAAATGTGTGTATGATGGATTTTTTACCCTCTATCGCGCCTTCATGTCCCGAACTTGATAGCGTTGCTCGCTGTATCAGCCGTTTAATCAAACTCCTGGACCCCACATGTCATCCTCTTATTATAAGAAATGTGTGTATGATAGAATTTTTTCCCTCGGTCGTGCCTCCATGTTCCGAACTTAAAAGTGTTGCTTGCTGCATCTATCGTTTAATCATGATGCAGGGCCCCACCCCCACATGTCATACACTCATTAGAAGAAACGTGTGTATGATGGAATTTTTGCTCTCGGTCGCGGCTCAGTGTTTCGAACTTGCTAGCATTGCTCGATGCATCGGCTGTTTTTCCAGGCTACTGAGTCCCCCATGTGAGCCTCTCATTAGAAGAAAGGTGTGCATGCTGGACTTTTTTCTCCCTCGCGCCTCCCTGTTTCGAACTTGGCAATGTTGCTCGAGGCAGAACCTGTATAAGGCCGCGCTACTGGGTCCCACATGCTAGTCTTTCTATATATCAAACCTACGTATGATGGACCTTTTTTTCGCGCGCGTCCGCTGTTTTGACCTTGGCAACGTTGCTCGACGTGGCAGTCATGTATGGTCTTGTTGTTGAGGCCCCCATGTCACCCTCTCTAGTATGTTCTGGTGGGTGGGTCCCTAATGCCAGCCTCTCTATACAAGTATTTAACTTTTTTTCAAACCCGACCATTAAAATCGAGGGTTGGTGTAGGCTGGTGGGTCCACGATGTCAGCCTCTCCGTAATGCGATATTAAAAAGTAAAATCTTTCTCAAAAGAAAGTAAACCCAACATATATTTAAATATGTACACAGTGGATTCGAACTAAAGACCTTCAAATCAAATCAAATAGACATAAAATGAGTGTTTTGCCACAATATCAAAGATACTAATAGAAATTGAATCATTAAACTTGTATTAGTACTACAACTAATGTATCAGTCTTCTAAAAAATATTGTTGTGTTTCCATGTTATCTCTCTTAAAATAAAAGAGCAGTGCTACTGGAACCTCGATTTATAAAAAGCCACATAATTGATTAGTTTCTTAAAAACATGGGTAGGCATAGTTTTTTCTAGAGGTGGGGGGCAATGCCAAAAGGGCCAAATTAAAAAAAAATTGGGCTATGGTCAATGGGCTCCTATCTCACATTTCACTGGGTTGTGTCTCGTTAGATTCAAACACAGACCTCTTCAAGGGAGGAAAAAAAGCGATAATTCCTTTAACAAATATTCATGTAAAAATATCTAATGAACACACACCACATGCGCCAAAACAGGGCTGGTATCCAATGACTTCACTTGGTGAAATCATGCTGTATATCTTTACCCTCTCATCTTTGTCCAAAATGCATCCAACGGTTTCGATGACACAAAGGCAAAAGCTCTAGAGCAAGCAGCCAGCAGCAACGATAGAACTTTTGACAAATTCAATACCATTTGAAAGATTAAGGAGTACAAAATAATAAGGCATAAAAAATCAATAGATTCCTTGTTCATATTCAATAGCACTTGACCAATTCAGAAGCATTTCAAAGTGACTGATTCAGCTATACAAACACTGAAATTCAATATCACTATAGAGAGAGACAGTTCTTGTTTAAACTCTAAAAACCATGCCACGCGATCAGTTTGCCCTTTTCTCCAAACAAACTCGATCACTGGAACACAATCATTGTCGTAATATTTGGTCATATAGGGAACCGTCATATAGATACAGATATACCATACCAGTACGTACTAGTCATAGCTCCAATCTAGCAAAAGGTTATCATAGTTTTACCACCCATATATGATCAGTGGAGATAAGACAACCACATAATTAATTACAATAGCATGCGGCCAAAGAGCTAGACAGCTAGGAAGTTCATGAATAACATGACGCATTCAGGGCAGCGAGATACATCAACCTTGACCGTTCTTCCAATATTAAGTTTGGCTGCTTTCCGAAACTTGATCCACCTAGAAGTAGTTGTCGAGCTCCCATCAGTCGAGTTAAAGACGTAGCATCCCTCGATTCGCAATCCTTCGCTCTGCACCGTGAAGACTATTGTGCCCTTTCGTCTGGCCTAGAGTTGCTTTGTGGCACTCTTAGGCAATTTCTGAGTCAAAGCAAGAGATAGACGCACAATTACTAAGAGCGATGCAGTGAATCATGTGAAACTTAAGAAGACATTCAGAACTGTTTATCTGCTGCCATATACTCACAAACATAATCCGGTGCGACCTTGTGATGACACATGTGTAGGATATGGTCTAACAAGGTGCTGCCCGGGGTGATGAAGGAGCTTGTGCCGGTGCCTGTGTTGGGGCTGGGGCTGGTGCTGGTGCAGGAGATGGTGCCACTAATTGTAGAGGGGCTGGTGCAGGAGCCAGAAGGCCCAGAACCGGTGCTGGCACCAGCAACTTGATGCTATATTCCTTCTGAGGGGTAGCTAAGCTGACTGCAAGGACGGTAGAGGCAGATGAGAAGTGTACAAGCAAAATGGTCTCTTATACAATAGTTACTCACAAGACAGTGATTAGAGGATATGATGAGTATACAAGAAAATTAAGTTACTACCTCCATTCTTTCTACTTAGGTCAACAGGTGTCGGAGCAGGAACTAGGACTAGTGCCGTTGGGAGTTCTAGCAGCTTGGTGCTGGTTACCTTCTAAGAGGTAGGTAAGGGGATTGTAGGAGTGGTCAGAGAGGCATATGAGATGTGGACAAGCAAAATAGTTTCTTATAGAACAGTAACTCCTAGACAGAGATGAGAGTATACAAGAGAATTAAGTTACTAGCTCTATTCTTTCTCCTACTGAGGTCAACAGGTGCCATTGCAGGAACTGGGGCCAATGCTGGTGCCGGTGCCAGCAGCTTGATGCTAGCACCCTTCTGGGTGGTACATAAGCGGAAGCGGACTGCAGAAGTGGTCAGGGTCATATGATGAGTGAAGACAATGTTCCAAAATAGTTAGTCACAAGAAAATCATTAGAGGTTGTGATGAGTACATAATCAAATTAATTAGTACTACCTCTATTCTTGGTCCTTCGGTCAACAGGTGTACGATGGCGTGCAAGTATCTGCCCAGGCTTGCTAAAGTGAAATGTTACCTCGTCCCCCTACTTTAGACCATTCTCACGGACATACTTGGACCTACCTCGGCCACCCAAATAGGTGGTGGCCATCGTCTGGGAGACATCCACATCATATAGTTGCCGCATGCCTTTAGGTCCCTCACTATACAAACTTGTCATTTCCAAACATCTTGTTTATAATGGGGTGAATGACACAAGGGACAGCCTTCATGAGAAAATTGATAGAGAAGTAAGGCGACAGCAAAAAAACTGAGATACAAGATCTTACATCAAGTCGGTCTAAACCACTTAGAATCCATACCTGATACAATGGGTACCCTTTGCGAAGGGTGGCCATGCACCATTTTTCATCCCTCCGCCTTTGGAATGGCATACAGGGGCCCCCTTTCAATCCACAAGCTTGATAAGAGGAGGGTAGCAGAAAGGACTGAGCAGCTGGTGCGTGGTACTGATTGAAATTAAGTGGAAAGGTTAAATTATGTAAAGAGCGAGTGAATCTAATAATATAAGACAAAACCATTGCCTGTAAAGCAAACAGATTTTATTTTTGTGAACTTCTAATGAGCGTAAACATATAGTACTAGCTGATAACAATAACATGGAAAGTCATAACATGTGAAATTGTGGATTTCCAAATTATACCCACTTCTTAGAGAGGTCACTACCCACCTGGGTCCTGTGTTGGCACTTCCTCGTTGTGTAGAGGATGTCCTCTTTTGGTGCGGGCATCAGAAATCTACTAGCCTCTATAGCAGCCTCAGCCTCCACAGCAGCACCTTCAATCTGCATAAATAGCAATAGAGCTCAATAGTTCAATACTATGTAAAGTTTGGTCAAACTTTCCGTCGATTGACTTTTCAAAAAATATAGTATATTCCTATGCCTTGGGACGGAGGGAGTACAGTACATAGTAGTCATATACTGACTGTATGAGATAGTCTGACAGATCCAGATCTGGATTCACATAAACATAGTGCCAGAATTAATAAAATCACACATATGTTTCTGAACATCTGATAAGCATGCATCACACCAAGCGGGTAATACTTAAATTCTGTATGCACCATGGTAATAAGGGTATTAAGAACAAATACCTTTCTCTTTACGCTGGGCCCTCCCAGCTGGTCGGTGGCCTTGCGCTTGTTTTTTGGTGAGTGGTGGTACTCGCCGGATCTTGTGGCATGTGGGGGTACCATCCTGTTTGCCGCACCTGGAGCACCACAAGTTCGCATGTATGTACCACCGTGCTACAGTAAATAAAGAAGAGATGGTGTCACAGAGGCTTCCATAAAAACAAGATGCAGACAAAGATAACTTTTAGCACATGGATACATCCAGGTTGTAGCCAACCACTTTCAGCACTGGAAAGAATGGAAGAACGCAATGAATATACTGCTACATTACCTTTTTAGGCAACTTTTAAGGGAACTGACCGGACCATCCCTGTCTGTAGTGGCCGTGCGTGCAACTGACCCATAGTTCTCCATACAGAATCTGACGCAAAATCCATTACACATTAAGAGTAGCAACTAAAGGTTACAGAAGTGAAGAACACCGAAATCGAACCCGACCAAATGCCCCAATCAGAACAGCGGTGACCATTGATGACCCATAAGTATACGGGGTGTATCGCAGTATTTTCGAGGGAACTGAAACCCAATTTATTGATTCGACACAAGGGGAGCCAAAGCATTTTTATAAGCCTTAACAACTTAGTTGTCAATTCAGCTGCACCTGGAAACAATCTTGCTCACAGCAGTTTATCAGTAGCAACAGTTTTGTAGTAGCAATAGTAAAGTAATAACAGTAGTAAAAGTAAAGACAGTAGTAACAATTGCAGTAAATAGTAGGATTAAAGCGCGGTAGGCATAGGGATGGATGGACGGGCATTGCATGGACAAGACAACTCATATAGCAATCAAGACATAGGGCATTTCCAGATAAATAAGATAAAGCATCCAAGTACTAAATAATCATAGGCATGTGTTCCATATATAGTCATACGTGCTTGCAATGAGAACTTGCACAACATCTTTTGTCCTGCCAACCCGTTTGCAGCGAGGCCTCAAGGGAACTACTGGCAATTAAGGTGCTCCTTTTAATAGAGCACCAGAGCAAAGCATTAACACTCCGTGAACACACGTGATCATCACAGCAAAGCAATCCCCTCCGGTTATCCCGATTATTGTCACATTGGGGCCTTTGGTTTCGGACAGCAATATGTGTATACAACATGCAGGTAAGACCATAAACAATACTATCATAATGAATCAATAACATGTTTAGATATGAAATCATGGCACTCGGGCCCTAGTGACAAGCATTAAGCATAACAAGTTGCAACAAAGTCAAAAAGCACTAATAATAGATACTAGGAACCATGCCCTAACAATCTGATGCCATTACATGAACGATCTCATCCAATCCCTACCATCCCCATAGCCTACAGCGGGGGATTACTCACTCATGGATGGGGGATCATGGATGGTTGATGGAGAAGCGATGGTGATGATGATAGCGATGATCTCCTCCAATTCCTCGTCCCAGCAGGGTGCCAGAACGGAGTTTCTGGTTCTGAATCACGGAATCTGGTGGTGGCGGCGCAGCGGAACTCTTTTTGGAAAAACGTCGAACCCCCTAGGTTTTTAGGTTAAGAGGCATCTTATAGGCGAAGACGGAGACCGAGGGGGTGACCGAGGCGGCCACACCACCCCTAGGCGTGGCCTAGCCTGGCCCGCGTGGCCAGGTGGTGTGGGCCCCTCGTGGCCCTCCTCCTCGTCTTCTGGCTCTGTGAGTCTTCTGGTGAAATAGGATTTTTGGCATATTTTCCGGGATATTTCCTAATAGTTGATTTTTTGCACAAAAATTAGACACCAAGGTAATTCTGCTGAAAACAGCGTCAGTCCGTGTTAATTGTATCCAAATCACACAAGTTTATAGAAAAAACAATAGCAAAAGTATTCGGGTAAGTAGATACGTTTTTGACATATCAACTCCCCCCAAGCTTAGCTTATTGCTTGTCCTCAAAAATAACAAATAACATGAAGCATAAACATAAGCAACATTGCAATGCTCATAAAAAGGTATGATAGAGTGGTATCTCGCTTGCCTTTGATTGTAGGGCGAACATAAATGCCAAGGCACCTCTAAAGTTTAAGTGAAGACTAGAAGTAAAGATATCAAAGATACAAGCATCAAAGTCATGACACAATTAATCAAGTTTTGAGACAAGTATATTACACTAAAAATGACAACTATGCTCTCAAGAAAGTGCTCATAGAATATGTGGTGACTCAACAAGGAAGTGAAAAGGTTTTCAAAAGTTTGAAAGGCTTCCAAATGCTGAAAGTATGGTACTCGTTAGCTTTGAGCTCTCATTTCCCCTATCATAAGCATCTTTAAATGGTTAAAGTGAAAGTGAGGTCCAATACGAGTTATATGCTTAACAGACCATAAACTAGAAATCTCATGTCCCTTGAGTACGAGGGCCGCTCCTCATGCTACTCAAATTTAGTTACCGGTAAGTTCTTGTCATAGTAAATACATGCATATCATAGAGAACCGCCAATGGGGTACCCCTTGCCCGATGATACGGAAGAATCCCCATATCAAAATAACAAGGCAAGTAGACAATGAGCATCTCAGCAATCTTCTTATTTACCATGGGAAAATGGTGCTTTTTTCTCTCTTTCCTCTTTTCTCATCTCTTTTTTTCCTTTTTCTCAATAACTATCTCTCTCTTTTTTATAAGAAGAATGCTTTGTAGATTGCTCATTATGGTTACGCTGCAGGTTTCCACCATGATTAGGCATGGATTAGACCAGCCGCCCAGGCGTTTCTCTAACACACATACATAACTCCATGGACTTACAAGCTCCCCTTTTATTTCACACCAACAACATCCATAAACAAAAGAGCATGATATCAACTGGGTATATATTTACAGGTGTTGAAAGCGTTCCCCGTGACAGCACGGTTCTTCTAATCCCCAGCCTATAATTTGCAAGCATATAACTTTCATGGACAGTCACAATGGTTCAGGTTTATTAAGTGCAAGAAATAAAGTGTGCCACTAAGTTCGTGAGAGATTTACTAACTAACTTTCTCATAGCAAGCAAACATTTTATTTGGAAGAATACAAGGCATACTAAAATATGCACGGAATAGCAAATGATGCTAATAGGTAGGTATGGTAGACACTTTTGGAAATATTGGTTTTGGGGAGTTGAAAACACGAGTAGAGCTCATACTCAGTGCACGTGAAGGCTAGCAGTAATAAGGAGCGACAAACGAGAGAGCAATAACTGTCATAATCATGCTTGCAACAAAACAGGACTAATCATGGCATGAAAGTGATTCAAGACCCCTGACATAAAATAATTCATCGAGGCTTAACTGATTATTGTTTCAGTCATATGAATGCGTGCGCATGTGCCAAGTCGATTCAAGTGAAACATTCAGAGGAGGATACCACAGTGTCATACCAAGTTATGAATAGAGCAATGCAAGCAAACATTCATATGACATGCTACAAACCATTAGCAAGCTGGAGCTAATCATAGGAAAGCAAGAACTACTAAGCATCCGTAAGTAACATACACCTTACATGAACATACTAAGCATGCCCACAATGATGAGTATATGTACAAAAATGAAAACAAATAGAGTTTGTTACCAGCCTCTTACCACATCTCAAGTTGTCATTAATCCTCATTATTGCCCTTCACTTGTGTGGCTTGAATAATAACATGAAACCCAACTCCATTGAGGACTGCTGAACCCTGCAACAAACTTCACAAAACCAAAGAAGAATAGAAAATATTTTTGGTGTTTTTGATTTTTAAAGGCAAGAACAAAGCAAAAAAGGAAGAGGCAAACCAAGGCAAAGAGAAAAAGAAGCAAACAAAGAGAAACAACAAAAATAGTTTTGGTATTTTTGTGTTTTGGAAAGCAAAAGAAAGCGAAACATGGATATACAAAGTACCGACTAAACATGGTAAGGAGATGAGTGTGGTGTCGGTGTACCTCCCCCCAAGCTTAGGCTTTTGGCCTAAGTGGGTATCAACCCCAACGCGGGTAAGGGTTCCAAGCCGGCGGGTCATCGTAACGATGATCATAGTTAGGCCCTTGGGAAGAAAAAGAAGCTCCCCAATCATAGGTAGGCTACTCGTACAAAGACTCCCCCTCATTCGAGGGCTAGACCGAAGCATATGTAGCCTCCCTTCTAGTCCCCTGCTCCTGCTGGGAGAGCTCCCCCAGATACGTATCGAGCTCTTCCTTAGTGAGTGACCATCCTACCCTGGTTTCAAGGTTAAACAAAACAGGTGCAGGCAAAAGAACAACACGCTCGGACTTAGTCCTTCTCCAACCAGCCTTGAGAAAGGTTATTTCATAAGACAAATCACTCAAATTAGCCCCAGAAGAAACAAATTTATGATGTACCATGGAATTAAGGTCAAACCTCTCTATGGGAGACTGTAGGTCTAGATGATGAGGCACTACACCATGCAAAGCTAATAAACGAGAGGCGATGAGGCCTCCACAAATTCCACCTTTCTCGCGGTTAGAAGAAAGACATAAAGCTATCAAGGCACCCAAATTGTAAGTCCTATCTCGTTTTAAAGCAGCTGAGATGAATGCTAGATCATATGAGGATAACTTATTAGCAGTTTTCCTAGCGAGAACACACTTGGCAATAAAGTAAGCAAAGTAGCGAATAGACGAGAGATGAATATTAAGAATTTTCGCACTCCCCTTTGAGAAGTTTCTCCCATGGTAAATCTCCGCATACAAGTCCATGAGTGTTGTAGGTCGCTCTTTCATCCTTTCACACAATCCCCACTGGGTACTTTAATAGCTGCACAAAAGTCATCAAAAGGGAGGTTGATATCTATATTGTACATTTTGTAGTGAACCATGGGGTTAGGCAAAGATCAACTAAATCGAAAGTCCTGCACCACAGACATAGTTAGTTTCACAAATTGGCAAGGTTCATCTCCCACAAAATGCTCCAATCCTGCATTAGCAATTAAAGTATGAAAGTCCCGAGAAATCCCTACAGCCCTCATGAATTCGGGGCATGGATAGATGGAAGGAAAAACTTCCTCCTCTCGGTGAACCTTCATAACCTTAGGCACCCTTAATTCATGTTGGTTGAGTTGGTGTTCATTCATCTTCTTTTCTGAAATTTAGGGCAACCATCATACAAGTGATTGAAAAGTGATTACATAATGAAGGGAACTACTCATAGGGACTTGTAAGAGGCCTAGGCATGCATCAAAACAATATCTCTAAGCATTGAACAAGCTTACAAGCTCACATAACATGTCACCTACAGTAGCAAAACACTCAAGAAATAAACCACTAAAAGCAAATCTACTTGGACAAGTGGAGGAGTCGCATACCGGAGAACAAATGCTCCAAATTTCAGTAGCAAAGAAGGGTTGAGCAAGGAGATCGAAAAATCGCAAGCAAGAATAGCAAGAACGCAAGTTTTAGCAATGAACTGGTGTTTTCTCGGGAGAGAGAAAGAAGTGGCAAGTGAGACAGTAAGTGGAGGGCCAGGGGTGGCCCACACCACGGCCAGGCGCGCCCTAGGGTGGCCATGCCACTAGGTGGTGTGCCTGCCTGGTGGGCCCCCCTAGGTCACTCCAGGCACTTCTCTGTCCCTTTTTTACGTAAAAATTTAATATGAATTTTCTAGAAATTTTCGAGACATTTTATTTTTGAGCAATTTTCAGGTAATGATGAATGATTTTCTGGCAGAAAGATTTTTCGGAAAGATGCAAAAGAAAACAAAACTAAAACTTCAGAAGTTCTAAGACACTCTAATATGAAAGCAACTAACAATAGAAAAGTAAACTAAGTGAAAGCAAAACAAACATGGATAAAATAAAAGTAAGCGAACATAATCATGGTGAAAACATTGTTTTGTTCATTAAAATCCCTTTGTTAACAAGGTTGATTAGGTCTTGTTACCAAAACAATTTTATATGAAACAAAACTTTGTATTCCACTAATGATTATGTTACCTCAACCTTCATATCAATGGTCCCAATCATAATAGTTTCATATTTTTCTCGTGGTATGGGACAATATATTTCTCCAACTTGGATGCCCTCAACATGTTCAATTGAATTTAAACCATAAGTCCTATCAATCTTCTTGGGGAAATAGATAGTATGCTCCTTGTCATTAACATTAAAAGTCACCTTTACTTGATTACAATTAATAACAGCTCCTGCAGTACTAAGAAAAGGTCTCGCAAGAATAATAGACATATTGTCATCTTCAGGCATTTCAAGCGCAACAAAGTCAGTTAATATCAAGCAATTATGAGCAACTTGGGTAGGTACATCCTGACATATACCAACATGAATAGTAGTAAATTTATCAGCCAGTTGCAAAGATATATCAGTTGGTATTAGTTTTTCCAATTGAAGTCTCTTATAGAGGGAAAAGGCATAACACTAACTCCTGCTCCCAAATCACACAAAGTAGTTCTAACATAACTATTTTTAATAGAGCATGGAATAGTTGGAATCCCTGGGTCTCCAAGTTTCTTTGGAACCTTACCATTAAAGGAATAATTGGTAAGCAAAGTAGAATTTTCTTCATTAGGGATCTTCCTTTTATTAGAGGCAATATCCTTCATATACTTTGAATAAGGAGGCAATTTAATAGCATCAGTCAAAGGTATTTGCAAAAATAAAGGCTTCATCCACTCACAAAACTTATTATAGTGTTCGTCTTTCTTTGACTTGTGTTTATTATCAGGGAAAGGCATAGGTTTTTGGACCCAGGGCTCTCTTTCACTACCATGTTTCTTAGAAACAAAATCTTCTTTAGTGTATTTAGTATTCTTAGTGTGCCTTTCTGGTTCTTCTTCAACTTTTTCTTTATCAGGAGCATCATTTTCCTCATTACCACTTTCAGTTTCAGCATCAGAGACACATCTACTATTAGGATCTTTAGCAGGTTCAGAAGGTCCTACAATAGTTTTATGTTTCTTTTTCCTTTTCTTAGGAGTAGTACCACTATTTTCAGTTTGTTGAGAATCCTGCTCAATTCTTTTAGGATACCCCTCAGGATATAGAGGATCCTGGGTAGCAGCACCACTTCTAGTTCTAATTTCATAAGCATGTTTTCTTTAGCATCATTAACTAGCAAGTATTTTGTACTTTAATAAGCTGATCAATTTGAGTTTGAACCATTTGAAAATATTTAACAAGCATTTTAACGTCATTAGAGGTTCTTTCCACAATATCCTTCAACTCAATAATAGCTCTAGAGTTTTGCACCCTTTTATTAAATTTATATTACTTGACAATAAAAATATCAAATTCTTCAATTCTAAGCATTGATCAGGAGGTTTAGAGTAAGGAATATCACCTTCATCAAAATGTTGGAGAGAGTGTACCTCAATAGTGGATGAGTGGGGGATTGGCTTACATAATTCTTCTATAGGAGGTAAATTCTTGACATTTGTTGCTTTAATTCCCTTTTCCATAAGACATTTCTTAGCTTCCTTCATCACTTCATCATTTAGATCAATAAGTCCCCTCTTCTTTGGTTTTAGTGTTGGTGTTGGCTCAGGCATAGTTATCTCAGGTGTAGTTGTCTCAGGTGTAGTTGGCCCATATGAAGTCCAGTCTTCATCATTCTTTCTTATTTTAGCCATTAATTCCCCAGCTTCTTTGGGGGTTCTCTTTCTAAAAACACAATTAGCACAACTATCCAGGTATGTCCTAGATTCTTCAGTTAGTCCATTATAATATACATCAAGAAGCTCATTTTTAGGTAATGGACATCCAGCTTGTGCATGAATCAAAGCACAAAACCTTGCCCATGATTCAGGCAATATCTCTTTCTCTCCCTGTTTAAAATCAAAAAGTTCCTACAAAATAGCATGTCTAGCACTAGGAGGGAAATATTTCTAGAGGAAGGTACTAATCAAGCAATCAGGGTTATCAATAGATCCAGGAGGTAAATTATTAAACCAAGTTTTAGCTTCTCCTTTTAGTGAAAAAGGGAAAAAATTAGCAACAAAGTAGGTGCACATCTTAATATGATCAGAAAATAAACCACTCATGGTAGAAAGCTCAGTCATATATGCTACAACACTTTCATTCTTAGTTCCACAAAAAGGTTCTTTCTCAACAATGGTTATGTAAGATAAATCAAGAGAGAAATCATAATCCTTATCTTTAATGTTTATGGGAGATGTAGCAAACTTAGCATTAGGAGATAATTTAGGTCTAACAGTATATTTATCAATAAGACTCTTAATAGCACTTTTATCATGAGTGTTTTGACATTTTTTAATAAATTCATCGGTCATCTCTATATAACCGTCTTCAATATCATAGCTCTCTCTAGACTCAGGTGAACTGATAGGTGTAATAGTGTCTTCATTAGGATTTTCAGTATTTCTAGCTATAGTTCTAGCAATCGTAGCATCTAGGAAAGGACCTAATGAACCACTCTTATCAAGCACAGTAGAAGCAGCATCATAAGTATCAGAAGTTTCAGATTCAACAGTAGTAGCAGTGTGTGTGGCATGTGTATGTGGTGATGTAAGGAGCTTACTCATAACAGATGGTGAATCAAGAGCAACAGAGGTGTTCAGAACCGTACCGCTCCTTGTAGTGGATGGTAATATAGGAACCTTTCCATCACGAGACTTACCCATGATGAATGAATGGCAGCGAACAATACTGATTCCAAGTGAACTTGATAAATAGAGCTATGCTCCCTAGCAATGGTGCCAGAAAATAGTCTTGATAACCCACAAGTATAGAGGGTATATCGCAGTATTTTCGAGGGAAGTGAAACCCAATTTATTGATTTGACACAAGGGGAGTCAAAGAATATTTATAAGCCTTAACAACTGAGTTATCAATTCAGCTGCACCTAGAAACAATCTTGCTCACAGCAGTTTATCAGTAGCAACAGTTTTGTAGTAGCAATAGTAAAGTAATAGCAGTAGTAAAAGTAAAGATAGTAGTTCAACAAGAAGAAAATTAAGCTCTTGTTAGATGCGAGCTAGCTAGTGATGGTTTCTTGTCTTGTCGTCCGTAGAAAGGCATGGGCAGGGGAGTAGTAGTACTAGTAGTAGGACTGGGCAGTACACTTTTTTCTACAGTAAGTATTTTTAAGTGGCAGTGGTGGGAACATTTTGCCGGGAGAGAATCCCGAATTTTTGATCGCAGCTATCACGTGGTGGCCTACAGCTATTTCAAGCAGGATCCATGTCACGGGTGAGTTAAAGGTCCCACATCAGGTGGGTGAGATAATTGACGGAGCCAACCTCCTCCTTCCCTTGGTACTAGTACTAGTTCTTTCGGGTTCCTCTCCAAGTACAGATAAAATCGCCCCTCTTCGAATCAAATTGATCCCAGCTTATTATCCTCCTGCTGATTCATCTCACGGAGCAGCGGACAAGACGGCGGTAGTTGCAGCATAGAGCACCAGCGCTGGGGCCTCAAAACAGTTTAGGAACCGATAAAATGATAAACTCAGATTTCAGACTAGAAACACACACAAACACACATATACTCCGTATATACTAATATACGGAATAGTTTCCAATTACAGTTCTGCTAACAAAGGCCTAGAAATCATAATAAGGTAGCTCCATATTACAGAACTACGACAATAGCGAACCAATCATGGGATAGCTCTACATCCCAAGAGTTTTGCAGCTAGGCTAGTGGTCATGAACGGCACCAAAAGTACACCCCTGATGATCAGCAGCCCTGCATCAAATCCATCCAGACGCAGTGTACCTGATCCATAGCCTCAGGTACAGTCTCATCAATGAACAGGTCATCATCATTACCATCAAAGTCCTCTTCGGTCGTCTGCTTCTGCGATTAATAGAATAACAGATATGTTTATAGATAAACATCAAAGACACACAACCTGAACATTTGTCGTTCTATAGATATACCTTGTCATCTGGCATAGCGGTAGTACCAGAAATGAAACCTGTTTCATGTAGCTTGCGCTTTTTATCTCCTCCCCCTTCTCCAATTTGATCTAGATGCTCAGGAGTTGCCTCTGTTAGTTGATCTAGTTGATCAACATCTGCTTCCCCTACTTGATCTTGATGATAAAGATGTGCTTCCCCCGGTTTATATGGAGGATCATATGGTTCACCATGAAATACCCATCTAACATATGTGCTTAGCATCCCAAATGTAAAAATATGGTCTTCCACTATACTTTGAGGTAGTACCCTACGATTCGCACACAACCGGCAGGGGCAATGTACTTTTGAGTTGTCACAATGAGCTCTAACAAATCCCATAAATCGTAGAACATCAAGGATACGTTTAGCGCTGCCTAATGGAGCAATCTCTATCCAAAATCTGCCCATCTGTTTAATTATGACATACAAGGTTGGTTATCATTAAAAGAAAAGCACGAAACATATAGATGAAGTACAAAAACTATATATGCCTATGTGTTTCAGCAAACATATTGATAACAAAAATCGTCGATGGTATTTAGGAACACATATCCAGCGCAGAATAAACTATGACCATGCAGATTGAGGAAAAATTATACTACGAAGGAGTATTTGAATGAGCAATAAAATGCCAACCATATCGAGATAGAGATAGAAGGACTACCGTGGGATCGACGAGTCCACCGGTGCGTCTCAAGAAGACCGACGGGTAGGGAAAGCTTCTTCGCGCGCGTTGGTGATGAGGAGCGGCCGTAAGCGCGTCTGTTTTGTGGGGAAGGGGGTGAGGCCTAGGCGACAGAGGGTGGAAGTTAATACACAACGCGAAGGGGTGTGGAGGGATAACTTTGGAAATTCTAACCTACCCTGCTTTGGGCACCACCATATACGTGGCCCACCTACAAGTCACCATAGATCAAAATTGATCCAAAACTTGTCAAAATACAAGTTTATGTTTTACCATGGAAACTAATGCACATAGCATTGCACTTTGTGAACAAATGGCTTTATGTCAAAAAGTTATTTAATTTCAGCATCTTTAGCTAGGACTCTTGGAAAATCATGAAAGTAGGGCATTATCCATCAAATCTGGAATCTCCTTTGTAAACAATTGCTTGAAATGCCAAGATGCACCGATCTACCAAATATGGACAGGTTTGTAAGCTTGGTTGGCGAAGATGCTTCAATGTATGGAGTAGTACAAAAGATAAAAAAGGTACAGAAACGATGGCTATGACCTTGCTCCTCTTGTTTGAAAGCCTTGAAATAATGTTCATTAATTTCGGCAAATGTCTATAAACTCATTAAATGCTGGAAAGCATACAGGCCTGTGGGTCTATCAGACAGGGATAGCATCCCAAAGTGGGAGTAGCGTACCTTAGAAGCTCAACTTCAAAATTTTGGCAGAGCGGCGAAATATCCCGCCCACCCATTCAAACATCCCGCCCATCCATTCAAACATCCAGCCCCAAAAAACATCCAGTCCCAAAAATTATTTTATTGCACAAATTTAGCCTGGAAGCTTGAAAGGGCGTTATACATTGTGTGAAAAAAAGCGGCGGTGGCATTTTGACCCATCATCTTTGTAGTTGCTTCACAACAAAACACATTGTTGTTACTTGGAAATTCGAAAACAAACTTCAAATTTGGAAGTAGACATATTGGTTGATTTGCAAAGATGCACCGAGCTACCAAATACGGACACGTCATCATAAACTATTTCCATGACCTTGTTCACCTTTTTTGGATGATGGTCATCTTCTAGAAAGCCTTAAATTGTTCGAAAATTTCAGCAAATGTCTAGAAACTCGTTTAAATGCTGGGAAGCAACTCTCACTGTCGTGTGGGCCTAGACGGTGATAGCGCGCCTGAGAGGCCCCATGCCGGAGTAGCGTATGCTAGAAGTTTCGACCTCAAAATTTGGTACGGCGCCCAAACATCGCACCCATCCATTGAAATATCTCGTGCATCCATTCAAACATACTCCACCTCTTTCTAGAATGCAAAATTCCTCTTCTATCCCTGCTCCGGAAACAAGAATCTAAGAAAGCACTACAATAACAGAGGGATCTAGGTGTTAAATTTGCGTTCTCCCAAGTGCATCGCCCCATCCATGTTTCCCAGCCCTTCTTCAATATTTACCTGCCCGCCCACTCCGACCTACACTAACTTTTTGGACCCACTATGCAAGTGACCCACATGTCAGTGAGCCAGAATTACGGACGTAGAGATTCCCATCGCTTGTTGTTCGAAATTCGAACATTTTTCGCTAAACCGAGATAAAATCATTAAAATCATCCAACCTAGCTTATACTATCGTTCCACTATGTCAGAATAAAAGCTAAAAAAAGCAAAGCCACAAACACGTTCGTAGCTTTATAAGCCGAAAATCAAAAGCCAGAATTAGAGCCCAACTAAACAGCGTCTAAATCTCAAGGAACTCTTCCAGTTTCTCCCTTGTTTTAGTACCTGGGTACCTTCGATTTTATTTAACAAAAAATATGACCAAGAAGGATATCATCGACTTGTAGATCAATTTTTGAGATACTTTCATTAAATTGTGATAACACCATTCTGTTCCACGAATATATATAACCATAAAGTTTGAAAATATTATTGAGAGTTCACGGAATCCTAAACCATAAAATCTAAACCCCTAAACCCTGACCAAGCAGGTATCGTGCAACTATAGATCAAAAATTGAGATACTTTCGTTAAATCAGGTAACGCCATTCTACTAGTCGAATATAAGCATAAATCCTGAGCATTACCAAAAATTCTCTGAACCCTAAACCGGAAACAACCCATAAAACTAAACTGTAAAACCCTAAACCCTCGGCCCATAAACCCTAATCAAGCAGGTATCATGCACTTAGATATCAAAAATTGAGATACTTTCATTAAATTGCGGTAACACCATTCTATTCCATGAATATAAGCATAAAGCTTGAACATTATTTAAAATTCCCGAAACCCTAAAATCAAAACACTAAACCCTAAATCCTTACCAAACACATATTATGCACTTATCGATCAAAAATTGATATATTTTCATTAAACTGGTAACTCCATTCTATTCAATGAATATAAGCATAAATCTTGAGCATTATCGAAAATACCCTACACCCTAAACAACCCCTCATAAAACCTAAACCTACAACCCCAAACCCTTAACCCATAAACCCTAACAGATCAGGTATCATGCACTTATAGATCAAATTTGGAGATACTTTCAATGAGTTAGGTAACGCCATATATATTCTATTCGACGAATATAAGCATAAAGCTTGAGTATTATTGAATATTCAATAAACCACCTAAACCCTATTCAGTCCATAAAACCTAAACCGTAAAATCCTAAACCCTCGACCCATATAAACCCTAACCAAGCAGGTATCGTGGACTTATAGATCAAAATCTGAGATTCGATATTTCATTAAATTGCGGTAATGCCATTCTATTCCACGAATATAACAATAAAGTTTGAACATTATTGGAAATGCCCTAAACCCTAAACCCTCAACCCCGCACGTAGCATGCACTTATCAATCAAAAATTGATATATTTTCATTAAACTGGTAACTCCATTCTATTCGATGAATATAAGCATAAATCTTGAGCATTATCAAAAATACCCTAAACAACCCCTAATAAAACCTAAACCTAAAACCCCAAACCCTCAACCCATGAACCCAAACCAATCAGGTATCATGCACTTATAGATCAAATTTTGAGATACTTTCAATCAGTTAGGTAATGCCATATTCTATTCCACGAATATAAGCATAAAGCTTGAGTATTATTGAAAATCTGATAAACCCCCTAAACCCTATTCAGTCCATAAAACCTAAACCGTAAAACCATAAAACCCTAAACCCTCGACCCATATAAACCCTAACCAAGCAGGTATCATGGACTTATAGATCAAAATCTAAGATTCCATCTTTCATTAAATTGCGGTAACGCCATTCTATTACATGAATATAACAATAAAGTTGAACATTATTGAAAATGCCCTAAACCCTAAAACACTAAACCCTCAACCCTGCCTAAATGACATTGGCAAATGAGGTATCACATGCACTTGTAGATCAAAATTTTAGATAAACTTTCCTCAAATTGTGTTAATGCCATTCAATTCCATGAACATAAGCATATATAAAGCAGCTTGAACATTATCGAAAATTCCCAAAAAAACCTAAACCCTAAACACCTAAACCCCCAAAACCATAAAAACCCTAAACCCTCATCCCCTCAACCCCTTACCAAGCAGGTATGATGCACTTATAGATCCAAATCCGAGATACTTTTATTAAATTTGCGATAACACCAGTCTATTCCACGAATATATATAAGCATATATATATAAGCTTGAACATTATTATTGAAAATTCATAAACCGTAAAACCTAGAAAACCCTAAAACCCTAAACCCTAAATACCAACCTTAAACTCCTAAGCCCTAAACCCTAAAATCCTAAATCATATACCATAAACCCTAAACCCCTAAACCCTCAACCCAAAAAACACTAACCCTAAACCCCAGGCTATATATATGTTGTGTGGAAACTAGGGCAATGGGATTTTGAGCCATACATATTTGTACTTTCTTCATGACAAAAGCCATTGTCGTCGGTTGAAAAATTGAAAATAACTTCAAATTCAGAAGCTTCCTTTGTAAATAATATTTTAAATGCCAAAAATATGGACCAATCTACCTAATATAAACATGTTGTTATAAACTATAGTAAAAGTGTGGCCATGACTTTGGTCACCTGGTTTGAAAGCCATGCAAATTCATACATGGTACGCCATATATCGTATGGCAAAATTAAAGTCATTATTATCGATTGGAGCTTTTAAAATAACTCCAAATATGGAAGCTCGTTTTCTAAACAATGTTGAAATACCAATATGCACCAATCTACCAAACATGGTTACATTATCATAAAGTATGGTAACACATACGGCCTTGACATTGGTCATCTAGTTTTTAAAAGCCATGAATGTTCAAACATGGTACGCCATATTGTGAAACGAGTTTTTCAAGAGTTATCAAATTTTATATATTTTGATGGAAATTAGCCAATGCACATAGTGAGACACCAACGGAGAAATGAATGGTTGTATTTTGTTTTATATTTTGTTTCTTTATTTTTTTTTAAAACTGGCCCAAATTTGGTGTCATTACTATTCATATCAAAAATTAAAATCTTGCAAAACTCTCGGTGGTTCTCCAATATTTGACTAATTTAGTACCTTTAAACTATTTTTAAAAAGTCAAGAGCAAGCTATATCACACACTTTGTAGTTCGTAAATAGACATACTTACTTTCAATCGTCAAAAAGTTATTTAATTTCAGCATCTTTAGCTAGGAAGCTTGGAAACTCATGAAAGTAGGGCATTATCCATGAAATCTAGAACCTCCTTTGTAAACAATTGCTTGAAATGCCAAGATGCACCGATCTACCAAATATGGATAGGTTTGTAAGCTTGGTTGGCGAAGTTGCTTCAATGTATGGAGTAGCACAAAAGATGAAAAAGGTACAGAAACTATGGTTGTGACCTTGCTCCTCTTGTTTGAAAGCCTTGAATTAATGTTCATTAATTTTGGCAGATGTCTATAAACTCATTAAATGCTGGAAAGCATACATACATGTGGGTCTATCTGATGGGGACAGCATCCCAAGTGGGAGTAGTGTACCTTAGAAGCTTCAACTTCAAAATTTTGGCAGAGCACCGAAATATCCTACCCACCCATTCGAAAATCCCGCCCATCCATGCAAACATCTAGCCCCAAAAAACATCCAGCCCAAAAAATTATTTTATTACACAAATTTAGCCTGGAAGATTGAAAGGGCCTTATACATTGTGTGAAAAATGGGAGCGGTGGCATTTTGAGCCATCATCTTTGTAGTTGCTTCACAACAAAATACATTGTTGTTACTTGGAAATTCGAAAACAAACTTCAAATTTGGAAGTAGACATATTGGTTGATTTGTAAAGATGCACTGATCTACCAAATACGGACACGTAATCATAAACTATTTCCATGACCTTGGTCACCTTTTTTTTGGACGATGGTCATCTTCTTGAAAGCCTTAAATTGTTCGAAAATTTTAACAAATGCCTAGAAACTCGTTTAAATGCTGGGAAGCAACTCTTGCTCCCATGTGGGCCTAGACGGTGACAGCGCGTCTGAGAGGCCCCACGCCGGAGTAGCGTATGCTAGAAGCTTCGACCTCAAAATTTGGTACGGCGCCCAAACATCGCACCCATCCATGAAAATATCCTGCATATCCATTCAAACATGCTTCACCTCTTTCTAGAATGCAACATTCCTCTTTTATCCCTGCTCCGGAAACAAGAATCTGAGGGAGCACTACAATAACAGATGGATATAGGTGGTAAATTTGTGTTCCCCAAGTACATCACCCCATCCACTATTCCCAGCCCTTCTTCAGTATTTACCTGCCCGCCCACTCTGACCTACACTGAATTTTTGGACCCACTATGCAAGTGACCCGTATGTCAGTGAGCCAGAATTACGGGAAGTAGCGATTCCCATCGCTTGTTGTTCAAAATTCGAACATTTTTCGCTAAACCGAGATAAAATCATTAAAATCATCCAACTTAGTTTATACTATCATTCCACTATGCAGAGTAAAAGCTAAAAAAACAAAGCCAAAAACACGTTCGTAGCTTTATAAGCCAAAAATCAAAATCCAGAATTAGAGCCCAACCAAATAGCGCCTAAATCGCAAGGAACTCTTCTTGTTTCTCCCTTGTTTTAGTACCTGGGTACCTTCAATTTTATTTAACAAAAAATATGACCAAGAAGGATATCATCGACTTGTAGATCAATTTTTGAGATACTTTCATTACATTGTGGTAACACCATTCTGTTCCATGAATATATATAACCATAAAGTTTGAAAATATTATTGAGAATTCAAGGAATCCTAAACCATAAAATCTAAACCCCTAAACCCTGACCAAGCAGGTATCGTGCAACTATAGATCAAAAATTGAGATACTTTCGTTAAATCAGGTAACGCCATTCTCTGAACCCTAAATTCCTGAGCATTACCAAAAATTCTCTGAACCCTAAACTGGAAACAACCCATAAAACTAAACTATAAAACCCTAAACCCTCGACCCATAAACCCTAATCAAGTAGGTAATAGGCACTTATATATATCAAAAATTGAGATACTTTCATTAAATTGCGGTAACACCATTCTATTCCACGAATATAACCATAAAGCTTGAACATTATTTAAAATTCCTGAAACCCTGAAATCTAAACACTAAACCCTAAACCCTTACCAAACACATAGCATGCACTTATCGATAAAAAATTGATATATTTTCATTAAACTGGTAACTCCATTCTATTCGATGAATATAAGGATAAATCGTGAGCATTACCGAAAATACCCTAAACCCTAAACAACCCCTAATAAAACCTAAACCTAAAACCCCAAACCCTCAACCCATAAACCCTAATAGATCAGGTATCATGCACTTATAGATCAAATTTGGAGATACTTTCAATGATTTAGGTAACTCCATATATATTGTATTCGACGAATATAAGCATAAAGCTTGAGTATTATTGAGAATTTGATAAAACCCCTAAACTCTATTCAGTCCATAAAACCTAAATCGTAAAACCCTAAACCCTAAACCCTCGACCTATATAAACCCTAACCAAGCAAGTATCATGGACTTATAGATCAAAATCTAAGATTCGATCTTTCATTAAATTGCGGTAACGCCATTCTATTCCACGAATATAACAATAAAGTTTGAACATTAATTAAAATTCCCGAAAATCGAAACCCCTAAAACCCAAATCCAAAACCCCTAAACCCTATTACCCTAAACCCTCACCAAGCATGTAGCATGCACTTATAGATCAAAATTTAAGATAATTATGTTAAATTGGGTAACGCTATTCTATTTGATGAATATAAGCATAAATCCTGAGTAATATCAAAACTTTCCTAAACCCTAAACAACCCCTAAAACTTAAACCCTAAACCCTAAAGCCCTAAACCCTCAGCCATAAACCCTAACCAAGCAGGTGTCATGCACACATTGATCAAAATTTGAGATACTTTCATTAAATCAGCTAATACCAATTCTATTCTACGAGTATAAGCATAAATCTTGAGCATTATTGAAAATTCGCTAAACCCTAAACCCTAAACAACCCATAAACTAAACCGTAAAAACGTATAACCCTAAACCTTCGACCCATAAACCCTAACCAAAGCAGGTATTGTGCACTTATACATCAAAATTTGAGATACTTTCAATAAATTGATCTAATGCCATTCTATTCAACGAATATAAGCATAAAGCAACTTCAACATTATTGAAAATTCCTAAAACCTAAAACCCAAACCCTTACCAAGAACGTAGCATGCACTTCTAGATCAAAATTTGATATACTTTCGTTTAATTTCGTAACGCCATTTTATTTCACGAATATAAGCATAAATCTTGAGCATTATCGAAAATTCTCTAAACCCTAAACCCTAAACAACCCCTAAAACCCCAAACCCTCAACCTATAAACACTAACCAAGCCAGTATCATGCACATTATAGATCAAAATTTGAGATACTTTCAATAAATTAGGTAACGTGATTCTATTCGACGAATATAACAATAAAGCTTGAGCATTATTCTAAATTCGCTAAACTTTAAACCCTATACAATGATAAAACATAAACTGTAAAACCCTAACCAAGAAGGTATCATGCACTTATAGATCAACATTTGTGATACTTTCATTAAAGCAGGTAACGCCATTCTATTCGACGAATATAAGCATAAATATATGAGCATTATTGAAAAATCGATAACCCTAAACCCTAAACAACCCATAAAACCTAAACCGTAAAACCCTAAATCATCGACCCATAAACCCTAAACCAGTAGGTACTATGCACATATAGATCAAAATTTGAGATACTTCCGTTAAATTGTGGTAATGCCATTCTGTTACATGAATACAAGCATAAAGCTTGAACATCATTGAAAATAAAAAAGCCTTAACCGTAAACCCTAATAACCTCCTAACCATAGTACTCTAACTTCCTAACCCTAGAACCCTAAACCTTACCAAGGAGGTATAATGCACTTATAGATCAAATTTTGAAATACTTTTATTAAATTGCGATAACACCATTCTATTCCATGAATATAACCATATATATAAAGCTTGAACATTATTATTGAAAATTCCCTAAACCTTAAAACCTAAACAATCATAAACCCTAAAACCTTTAACAACCCTAAATCATGAACCCTAAACCACTAAACCCTAAAATCCTAAACCGTGAACCCTTAAACCCTCAACCCAAAATAAAACCCTGAACCCTAAACTTAACCCTGGGCTATATATACTTTGAGTGAAAACCAGCGCAGTGGGAATTTAAGCCATGTTTTGTAGTAGCTTCATGACTAAAGCCATTGTTGTGCCTTAGAAAATTGAAATAAATTCCAATTCGGAAGCTTCCTTTGTAAATAATATTTTAAATGCCAATACACACCATAACAAATATGGATAGGTTATTGTAAACTATAGAAAGGATATGGCCATGAACTTGGTCATCTGGTTTGAAAGCCATGCATATTCTTACATGGTACTCCATATATTGTGATACAATTTTTTCTTAGAAATTATCAAATTTCAAGATTATATTTTTCCATGGGAACTAGCTAGTGCACATAGTGAGACACAAAGAGAGAAAATAATGGATGCATTTCTTTTTATATTTTGTTTCTTTGTATTTTTTTTTAAATGGCCAAAATTAGGTGTCACTACCATTCATATCAAAAAGTTAAATTTTCCGTAACTCTCGGTGGTTCTCCAATATTTGACTACTTGATATCTTTGAATTATTTTAAAAAGTCAAGAGCAAGGTATATCATACACTTTCTAGTTCGAAATTAGACATATTTACTTCAGAATTTCAAAAAGTCATTTTATTGCATAGATTTAGCTAGAAAGTTTTGAAATTCATGAAAGTTGGGCATTGTCCATCAATCTAGAATCTTCTTTTGAAATGCCAAGATGCAGCTATCTACCAAATATGGACACGCTATTATAAACTATAAAAGAGATATGGACGTGACCTTGGTCATCTTATATGAAAACCTTCAAAATATATTGTTTATCAATTTCGGAAAATGTGTGGAAACTCATTTATATGTTGGTAAGCATGTTGTCGCTGGCGTGTGAGTCTAGATGGGGCCAACACGTGAGAGCGGTCGCGTCGGAGTAGTGTACGTCGGAAGCTTCAACCTCAAAATTTCCGCATGGTGCCGAAACATCCTGTGCACATCTATTCAAATATCCCGCGCATCTATTCAAATATCCCGCCTCGCTTTTTACAAATGCAAAATTCCTCTTCTATCCCTGCTCCAGAAACAAGGACCGTGGGAGTACTGCAATAATAGAGGGGTATAGGTCGTAAATGTGCATCGTCCCACCTATATCCCCTCCCATCGTCTCTTCCCCTCCCACACCCCTCCAATATCAACCTTCCTCTAGCTGCTTCACCGCCGGCCCTCTCTTCCACACCGGAGCTCTTCCACTGTAGGCGCTCTTCACTGGAACTATTTCACCGACTCCCTCGCAGCACCGGATCTGCTTCACCAACGTCAGCGTCTACCCTACTAGGGCCGCTTCACTGAATCATTCGTTACTGACCTTGAAATGCCGAGCCGCCGCCTCCACCGCCCACTTGCCTGTCCCACCCATCCTCGCCGCGCAGCGGTAATTTCTCTTACCTGTTTGCTATATTTTTGGTACTCATAAGCGACGAAATCTTTAGGATGTTGCTCAATATCCTGGATGCTATTGCCATTTTGTTTGCACCCTTCAGCTTGTAGGTCCTATCCACCTCACTAGCTTCTTGCTTTTATTCTCTTTCTTTATTCTGACGCTATCGGTTTAATCCTCCAACACGAACTCATAGATTCTATTCTATCCGAGCACTCGCATGGGTCATGCAAACAGCTCATAGAGGATCTAACACTGACAATCTGACGCCCAGTAAGGCTGAATCATGAGGTTTCCTTATGTAACTTAGGCCAGTTTCTTGGTATGTTAATTAGTTGTATAACCTGCATGCCTAACAAGTTAATAAGTCATCCTATCTAAGAACTTGCCATGACATTTGAATTTATGTTCAATTGTGAATATATGTGCGAATGCTTAATTCGGAAAATGTTCATCTAGTTTGGATGATATATCTGGTCATTTCTAATGTTATATGTTGGTGTTTTCACCTGCTTTCATCCTTCCAAACCAGCTATCTAGTTTGAAACATACATCTGGTAATTTTTAATGCTATGTTTTTGGTGTTTTCCAAGAGTTTTCATCCTTCCCAACCAACCAACTTGGTTTCAAATGTCATGCAGAGAAATGACAATGGAGTACAAGGACCAGAGTTCCAACTGCTCTATTCAGATTCTTCTAGTAGATTGACCAGGAGTTGCACCCGCTCGAGAAGGAGCTACTATTAGCCTGAACGTGCTACTGTAAGTTCATACTTACTTTAAATGATATCTACTTTATATAATACTACTTGTTTCCCTTGTTGTTTGTTTTAACCTATTTCACCATATTTTAGCAGACTGCAACTAAAACCCAGCAGGAGTCCTTGGAAGGCAGGACTGAAAGTTGTGATCCCTCGTCTCATTCATCCTCCCATTGCATTGCCAAAGCAAACAACTTACTTAACAGTCCACCTAGAACAACTCCTGCAGGTGATAAATATACAAATGTTGTATTGCATGCAGAATGAAAGGGTGTAGTTGCTCTTAGATCTGTAGCTGAAATGTTGAAGAAGAGGACATATGATACATTGAAGCGAATCGCCATGTACCAATCTCTTAGTCATGGTACCGACACATTGTAATCTGTCAGAATTATGATCTTGTTGTACAACCTATTGGAACAAACTTTTATTATTGTGTAATAAGTAATTTTAATTTCTGTGTGTTTATTAATTGAAGTCTTGATATTCACCTGTTCTATGAAAAGTAGGCGCTAGCAAAAAAAAGTCCGAAATAGTAACAAGCTGGAGCAGTAGCATGCCGAACGTTGAAACAACATGCGGATGGACGGCCCAAAACGACCAGAGCAGTAAATGGCCAGAACAGTAAAAGGCCAGAACAGTAAAAGGCAAGAACAGTAAAAGGCTAGAACTGTAAAAGGCTAGAACAATAAATGGCCAGTACAATAAAAGGCCAGTACAGTAAAAGGACAGAACAGTAAAAGGCCGTAGCAGTAAAATGGCAGAACAGTAAGAGGCCTGAATAGCAAAAGGCCATAACAGTAAAATTCTAGAATCATAAAAGGCCAAAAAGTGAAAAGGCCAAAACAATGAAAGGCCGGAACCGTAAAAGGTATCAATAGAAAAAGGCCAGTACGGTGGCAGGCCAGTACAGTAATAGGCCAAACAGTGTCGGCTGAACAGGAAAAATCCCAAACACTAAAGGGCCTAAACAGTAATGGGTCGAAATTCCTAAAAGGCTCATATGAAAGTAAATGAGAACTAGAAGTCATGCATATAAGGCATAGCTATAGCTAGAAGAAACATGATATGAGAGATAAATGGCACATTTTATATGGCTAAAAGAGGTGGTATTTCACAGCCATCATGTCATTTCTCAAAATCATTCATTATGACTTCTTATTTCGCTTTAAAAGTCATGATTTCCTGCACAACATAAATCAAAGAAGGGATTTGCATATCTTTGCAATTATTAGTCATTAGTGGCAAGAGTTGATATTTTCTTTGGCGATTCCTTGACCAAAAAAATGTTTAAACACAGTGGAAGATGGCAAAAATCAGAGCCATCAACTTCCCAAAAGCTCAAACCTTGATCGTCCTCGAGCAAGAAGATCCAAAAGAACTATAAGGAATTCAGCGTTTAAACTTGAAACAACGAGAATAAGAGTTCACTCATAGTTGGTAGTTGTATGTGCTCAACACTTCATTTATTTGTGAAGCTTATCAAAGTTAGAGAGAGAATACTATATAAGCTTCGGTAAGTCAAGATAATCAAAGTAAAGTTTAATATAAGTATAAATAACTAGAAGTGTAGCAATCAATCCAATTCCTCTAATTAAGTCTCGGCTTGCCAAGGAACACTAGGATGTTTAAATAGCATAATTGAGTAAGAGAGTTTCATGTCCCAAGTAGTATAACAATGAAGTGTCTTATTTATCAATAAATCAAGTTAATCTACAACACTTCTAATCCTATCATTGTCTTTCAAGAATAATTTGTAAAGTAGTAATGAGACCATGCCAAATGACTTGTTATGTGGATCCTCATAGATATATTTTTTCTTTATTTTTCATTTCTCCAAGATCGATGTTTGTTTCTTTTTCCTAATGTTTGGACAACCTTTGAGAGTACGAATACTTTTGCCCATACATTGACACGGATGTCACTCATGTCATCAACTCATAGACAAAATTCGGGATTATACCATAGATCGTTCAAAAGCTAGTGTAGTTGTTGGCATCCCAAAGGTGTGCATTAGACACATAGAACAAAGTTGTCTCACTTCTTTCTCTTTTTTTGAGCTAGTACCGCGGTTTGATCCACAAGGTTAGATTTGGTATGCATCACAATTACAACTAGACTTTATTTCAATCAAACAACTCCTTTCATGAGTGTTGTCGAGACTGTCAAAATATCTATGGGGTTAAGTATAATCAAGGGTATACTCTCAAGACAATCATTCATCAAACAAGCCGTAAATTTCAGACTTTTTCTTATTGTACTTGTTTGGCATGATTATTTCCAAGGCCAGGCTCGGTTAACTAAAAGAACTAGAGCAAGAGCTTCAACAACTAATCATCATACCAATAAAACGCCTTACTCTAACCAAATTAAATTACTTCCCACTAGCATGGCATCTTTGCAAATCAACCAACTAAGATAAACAACTCAAACTTTATAAGTGGGAGACATAGGACATACCTCTCATAAGTAACTTGACGATCCTCTTCCTTTTAGGGATGTGTTCCTTCAAAACTCAAACACGGTTACTCTCGAAATGATATTAAGCAGAGAGGCAAAGTATGAATCCACGTTTACGAAAAAAGGATAAACAGAAAAATCTTTTTATATTTTTGAGGATAGGGATTAAAGAATAGAAAAGAACTTGCGACCAAGCAAGGGTTTTAAGAAAATAAAATAAAGGAAAACAAATAAACTAGAACGAAAGTAAGGAAAAAAATAAAGTGTTGGAACAAGCCAACATGAGTGTTTCAAAGCTCTCAAGGAGCTGGAGTACAACCTTGTTATTACACAAATAAATTAGCTGGGGGAACACATCCCCAAGCTGAGGCTTTTGCAAGCCCTTTTGTTGCTTATTGTGGTGGCGGTGGATAATCTCCCACGTTCCATTGGCTGCTCCAATCATGGAATTGGGTGGCGAGGCTTGTAGTGGCATCTCAAAGGTTGATGGGGAGGTTTTTCACGTTTTGAATGTTTACTTCAAGTGCATAAATGTCTTCATAGGTGGTGTAGTAGTTTGATGGCTGCATGTCTTGTTCGGGTCCTCCTTGTTCTACTTCTTCATCTTCTCCTCCTCCCACGGGTATTTCTTGTTGGGGTAGATTAGCTTCAACTTGCACGTCATAACACAAACGTCCATCCTCGATAGAGAATAAAACGTTAGGCAAAGGATCCAGAGTGTGTGTCAAGGTGCTAAAGAACTCAAGCATCAAGCGGCGATATGACACAACATCCTAAAAGACAAAATTGTACAAACCAACATTGTTGCAAAGTAAATCGAAATCAGCACGAATGCCAAGTTGGTTCAGGATACATGGACATGCCCACTTGGTGGACTTGATCTCTCGAATCTTGAGACGATCGAAACGGGTCAGATGGAACTCCTCGGTGAACTCGATGCCAAGTGACTCGGGGGTTAACATATCAACAGGTGGCATGGAGGACTCTGCAGCCATCTCACGTGTACGACTCCTCATGTTCATCTAAAAAATAAAAACAAGTCAAAGTAAATAAAGATTGCTAATATTTTTTTGGTCCAATAGAAACATAGCATAAGTGACTCTCTACACTAACTACAAAAGAAACTCCTCTAAAAACAATGCTAAGCATACTTAGTATCAAGATTGAATCAAGATCAAGACCTATGTCTAGATTGACAATGATGAATGGTTAAGCAAAGCTTTTGAACAAATAAGTTGGGGATCAGAGGAGAATCATACCTTAGATCGAGTGAGTGCAAAGAATCAAAGAAAGATTGAGTAAATTTGAAGATCCATGGAGGTGGTTTGAAGTTTGGAGGTAGAAGAAAGAGAAAAAATGATTTGGGGATTTTTAGGTTACCTCCGCGGGGTCATTATGGCATCCACGTACGTGGTACGGGTGGGCGGTACGGCCGGAGCCCGCCCGTACCGGGTGACTTACCTTGGGGTGATGGCTGCTCCCAGGCGGTGCACTCGATACAGGCGCGCGGTACGGTCACGCACGCCCGTACAACTGGTCTTTAACGCTGCGGTGACTTTTGCTTAAAATATGATGTTTGCTCGGGGGTACAGTACGGGCGCGTGTTACGGGTGCGTCTGGTCGGTTGTCGTTATCGACACTGTTCCTTCAGCAAACATCAAATTATTTTATCTTCCTTTGCCTTGAGGTGGTAAGGGTGCACGGTACGGTCCACTCCGGCCGTACCAGTGGTCGTTATCGACACTGTGAACTACAAAAACTCAAGGAATTTGATTAGGAGCTTCGTGTGCCTTTGCACATCTTATCAAAGGGTTAGGTAACAACAAAAACACTAAGTAATGATCCAGCAATACTTCTTAGGCCATGTGTTAGTGAAATAAAATATAGAGGATTACCTTATTTATTCCCCTCTCTCCATAGGTCTTCGAACACTCTTTATTAAAATGAAAACAAAAATAAAAACAAACTAACATAATAGAAAATATAAAGAGAAACTTTATTTCACATGGGTTGCCTCCCATGAAGCGCTTCTAGTTAAGGTCAATTAGCTTAACCTCGATGGCAATCACTTAGGTTTGTGAAGTGGGACACCCACTCAAAAGTAGTTTGCTTTTAAAGTAATTACACCATCATCATCATTAGGCTTGTCCTTCTTTTTCCTAGGGAAGTGGACTACAAAAGGATCTCTAGATGGTATCCCTATTCTTACATTACCTTCATGTAAATTAATCAAAGCTTTAATAGTTCTTAGGAATGGCCTACCTAGAGTTATAGGTGTTATGGGATCTATGGCCTACCTAGAGCAGGACTACCTTTAATTTCAACAACTATATTTTCTTTGATCCCATCAGCTTGTTTATAAGTTGAATCGGCTAGATGGAGTCTTAATTCAGTTGTAACAAATGGCCCCAAGTTTAACTTATTGAATAGGCTTTTGGAAATTGTTGAGACGCTTGCACCAAGATCACAAAGTGCGAATATCTCATTAACTCCCAACTTAATTTTAATAGTGGGCTCAAATATATCATCTAGCTTAGCTCAAAGCTTATTAGTTAGTCTTTTTTACTCCATCTCTAAATCACGAATCTTAGATGCTACTTGTTGTATAAATTTTTGGTACCTAGCAACATTACCTTGTTCTATACCTGGATTCTTAACGGTGATCATTTTCAATAGATCTTCCATGGTATATTCCGGTGTTGGCGTGTTGCTATAATCCAACTCTTCGGGATTTTCATCATTGGTTACCACCCTCATCATCTTGAGGTCTTCTACCGGATTTGGCTCGGGTATCCAGCAAAATTTGCTAGTATGAGAGCTTGGCTCTCGGCTACCTTACCCAGTTGAGCCTCCACGGTCTTTGTTCTTTCCTGTAGAGCCTGCACATCATTTCTAATTGCAATGACTTGATTAGATAATCTTCCTATACTACTTTCATGGTTCTCTATAATCTTAATAAGCATATTATTTTGTTCAGTTTGATCTTGTATAAATGTTCGGTTTGCTCAAACGGGAGATTGCCATGATTTGCTCCATTAGTATTGTCATAATTATTATAAGGAGCTCCTGCAAGATTAGCCTGATATTTTTGAACATTAGAAGCATAATTATTTTTCCATGTAGGATTAAAAGGAGTGTGAGCTATAAAATTAACATCATTAACATCGGTAGTGATAGCATTAACTTGGGTATCTTCCCTACCCTTCACTAAGCTAAGCAACTCATCTGCCTTAGATGTAAGCTCCTCATTGTTTACCTCTGAAATGGATCGTATGGGCACCTAGAGGGGGGTGGATAGGTGCTACTCCAAATTTTAATTCTTTTTCAATTTTAGGCTTAGCACAAAGGGTAAATTCTCTAGATAAACTATTAGGTGGAATTTCCCTATATGCAAACCTATCTACTAGTGAGTAAAGAGTGAGTGGAAGAGGAACGGGTAAACCGTAGTGAAGCACGCGGAGACACAGGATTTGTTTGACAATGGATCGTATGGGCACCTTGTTAAGGGAAGTTGTAAGATCTCACCATAATAAGGTAAGATCCCTGTGATTGCAGTGCTAGTCCCTGGATCGATATGCTAGCACCCACAGTTTAAGATGAAGTACACAGAAACAAAGGTCATTATTACATCGCATATCCAGGAATATAATGGTTCTTACAACTCACTTAGCCCAATGCTAAGATACTTAAGGTTCACATTACATAGCATAATAATAATAGAGTCGTTTGTCTTCATGCGCCACAGGCAAACATGTCGAGTGTAGACCCACAACCCTACTCATCATAAGAGTATCCTGCAACATAATAAGTTATAGCCACAAGGGTCAATACATTTGGAATTGTATTAGCAAGTGATACCATAGATACTTAGTATAATCCAACAACTACATGAATATATGGCTAAGTGGGGTTTTGGCTGACTTTGCTAAAGGCTAGTTTAACTTATAGTTTTTGAAGAGTAAGTTTTCTCATTCAAACACTAAGGTACCAATGATGGACATCACTGAACCTCTACCCATGTTCACCCACAAGTTTTAACTTAGAGAAATTTGGATGAGGTGATTATTGAACTGCTTCACTGTCTTGAGGCTCAGAAGTTGTCCATAACCGGGGACACGGCTAAGTACTTAGTTTTACCCTCTCGAGAGGTGGTGCACTTTCCCCACAAGACTCGACATGCATCGAGACAAGACTTTTCAGAAGCAATCGCTCAGAGCACCATGGACGCGTTCCATCCTATCACAACTACCACCTTCTGTCCGTCTGGCTGAGTTCTTGCAACTTAGTTGGTCAAGGCAGAGCCGATATGCCATGTGGCTGCACTGGAAGCTTCGTGACAAGAACGTCTCCAATCTCTTTGTTCCTGGGTGGCCATCCACAAGTGTGATACACCAGCTGACTATACACATGGCCCCTGAGTAACCACTCAACATAATCCAAGCAAGTCCCCTTCCACCCAGGTGTTTCATTAATATTAGTTGTTTTCTTAGTCAAACAAAATAACATCTTCCCATACTATCTTGATATGTATTTTCCACCCACGAATTCTAATAGCATGGCTAAGCACTCTAGCATACGAAGTCTTTAAACTAGGAGATACTACCAAGATATAGTCTATAGGGTAGCATAGCATAGTATAGTAACATATAAATAATCCTATCATGCTAAGATCTACCAAAATAACACTAGTGCAATAGTGAAAATAATAGGACATGAGATGAAATATCACTTGCCTTGGTAGCTAGGGGAATAGGTACAATCCTCACGGCAACAAACTTCACAATCTACACAAAGAACAATACAACAACAATAATTCAATCAATAAAACATTACGAAAATATGAATGCATGCAAAATGCAATGATATGATCACAATTCTAAAACTTACAGAATCTATAGTACAGAGGTTAAAATACCTCATCTAAAGGCATAAGATATACCCCCAAAACAATTTATGGAATAATTTTTATGAGCAAAATACTCCTAAAAAGGTTCTGCCTATAATTCAAATTTTTCAGAGGCAAAAGTGTGAAACAAGGCCTCTATAATAAAGGTTTTATTTTTCTGAATCCATAGACACCAAATTTGCATTTTTCTGAATTGTGGATCAAAAGTTATTGATTTTCTAAGTTTAATACAAAATCTGTCTAATTTTCTATTTAAACAGATAACCTGGGCGACGTGGCACAATCACATTGGCCCGTACCGGTTCGATCGTATAGACTGCTGCGGGCCGTTGGATCTTAACAGATAAATAGACGGATCCGATTAGCCAGTACCGCTTCACCCTCGATCTAATCCTAGCCGCAGACAAAGGATCTAACGGTCCCTAGTGGCCTGGCCGGAGACGGGCGGCGCTGACCAGCTGCGCGCGGCGGTAGAGCGTCGGTCGATGGCGGTCCGGCGGTTGTACAGGGGAGGGGAGTCCATGGACACATACTAGCGGTCAAGGAGGTCGTGGCGGTCTTGATGGAGGTCACGATGGTGTGGGGGTGCTCTGGCTTGGCCTCGATCCCTCGCCGGAGTTCCGTCGATGGCAGAGCTCGCGGCTCTGTGTCAGAGACGACGATCTCGGGCTTGAACAAGCCAGCAAGGGGGTTAGTGGGGTGCGCCCGGATCAGCACGACCTAGCAGAGACCAAAAGGAGGCGGCGGAAACCCTAACCTCACCGGAATATGCGATGGACGGCGGCGGCACAGGGGGTTCGCCGGAGTTGGACCGTGTCGTCGACCTGGCGCAAAAGAAGGCACGTAGCCAGGGTTAAAACACGTGCCAGGTCACCGCAAATAATATAGGGCAGAGAGGAGGGCACGGCGTGGCCTGGGCTCACCGGAATTGTCGCCGGAGTTGCTTCGGACGACGGCAGTTGGAGGTTGCAATTGGGGAGCCTGGGGCCTCTCCAGGGGTTGTGTCTGGGGGAATCTGTCGAGGAGGGGGAGGGGATTAAGAAGGGGCGGTGGTGGTGGCGATTAACTCGCGGTAACGCTCGAAATCAATTGGACATGGTAACGGCAGAGGAGGGGAGGGGTGCCGGTCGTTCGCGTGGAAGACGCTGAGGTAGCGTCGACATGGCGTGGGGCCAGGAGGTAAGTGGGTGGGGTGAGTTGTGGGGATGTGCGAAAAGACACAGAGGGGGAGAGGGAGGCTCGGGTGGGCTAGCTGGGCTGGTTTGGGCCAAAAGGCCAAAAGCTGTTTGCTGTTTAAAATCTATTTTCCCTCCTTTTCTTTTTCCTTTAGCATTTCTTTTCTAGGTTTTTGAATTTAGCAAAAGTGCTCCAGAAAGTCTCTAAATTTCACCACATTTTTGGAGGACAAACCTAATGCAAAGTAGTACAGGCCATGATGATATGAATGCTATGATGATGATTTTTAGGTAAATTTTTTGGGATGTTACAAATCGAACCCCCTTAAGATGAATCTCGCCCTCGAGATTCGGGTTGGCTAGCAAATAGGTGAGGGTGATCCCTCCGAAGTTCATCCTCTCGCTCCCATGTTGCTTCTGATTCAGTGTGATGGTTCCACTGAACTTTGCAGAATTTGATTGTCTTGGTACGGGTAATTCTTTCTGCTGTCTCCAGAATCTTAATAGGTTTCTCTTCATAAGTGAGATCATTCTCTAGCTGAACTTCCTCTAATGGTATAGTGTCTTTCAACGAAGTTTCTTCCATCTCTAGGTGACACTTTTTCAGCTGACTGACATGAAATACATTATGAACTGCTGACAGAGATTCTAGTAATTCTATCTCATATGCCACTTCTCCTTTGCGGCTCAAAATCTTGAAAGGTCCTACATAGCGCGGTGCTAATTTTCCTTTGATTCCAAATCTCTTCACACCACGAAGTGGTGATACCCTGAGATAAGCTCTATCACCAACCTCATAGGTAACCTCTTTACGTTTTGGATCGGCATAGCTCTTTTGCCAAGATTGGGCTACCTTTAGCCTATCCCTTACCATCTTGACTTTCTCTTCAGCCTCCTTGATTAGGTCTGGCCCGAACAAATTTCTTTCTCCTACTCCATTCCATAGCAACGGTGTAGTACACTTCCTTCCATAAAGGAATTCAAATGGAGCCATTTCTATGCTTGATTGATAGCTGTTATTGTAGGAAAACTCTGTGTATGGTAGACTCTCATCCCAACTAGATCCATAATATAACGCACAAGATCTTAGCATATCTTCCAATATTTGATTAGTCCTTTCTGTCTGTCCATCAGTTTGTGGATGAAATGCAGTACTGAATTCTAATCGAGTTCCCAATGACTCGTGAAGTTGTCGCCAAAAGTGCGAAGTGAATTGAGTTCCTCTATCAGACACGATACTCTTAGGTACCCCATGCAAACATACAATTCTATTCATGTATATCTTGGATAGCTTTGCACTTGTATAAGTGGTCTTCACTGGTATGAAATGGGCCACTTTTGTCAAGCGGTCAACGATCACCCATATAGAATCGTATCCAGATTTAGTCCTTGGCAGTCCGGTGATAAAATCCATACCAATTTTATTCCATTTCCAATCAGGTATTGGTAGTGGTTGTAATAATCCCGTCGGTTTCTGATGTTCTGCCTTTACACGACTACACACGTCGCACAAGGCAATGTGCTCTGCTATATCCTTCTTTAAATTATTCCACCAAAACCTCTCCTTAACATCCATATACATCTTGGTGTTGCCAGGATGAATTGAATAAGGTGAGTTGTGCGCTTCTTGTAAGATCAGCTTCTTAAGCTCAAGATCCTGCGGAACACAGATACGTTTTTCGTACCATAAGATTCCTCGTTCGTCTACATGAAATCCTTTTGCCTTGCCTTCACTAACCTTACTTTTGATTTCTTCTATTTCTTTGTCCATCTTTTGGGCTTCTTGAATTCTGTTCATTAGTGTGGGTTGCACTTCCAAGGATGCAAGGTACCCTTTAGG
The DNA here is from genome assembly GCA_910589775.1 of Avena eriantha. Classification (NCBI taxonomy): domain Eukaryota; kingdom Viridiplantae; phylum Streptophyta; class Magnoliopsida; order Poales; family Poaceae; genus Avena; species Avena eriantha. The sequence continues at coordinate 522,890,513 of OU342743.1, forward strand.
CACAATTTCAAGTCTCAGCTCTCTAAATTGGGCACATAACTCCTCCGGCAATTCTCCTTTATTGAGGCCATTTACATAAACCTTGTGGCTTAATGCATCGGCTACGACGTTTGCCTTTCCAGGGTGGTATTGCAAACTTAAGTCGTAATCTTTGATAAGTTCTAGCCATCTTATTTGTCTCATGTTGAGTTCTTTCTATGTAAAAATGTATTTCAGACTCTTGTGATCAGTAAACATTTCACAACGTTTTCCCATAAGATAATGCCTCCATGTTTTTAAGGCATGTACAACTGATGCCAACTCTAGATCATGAGTAGGATAGTTCACTTCATGATTTTTGAGTTGCCTTGATGCATAAGCTACAACTCTACCTTCCTGCATCAGTACACCTCCTAATCCTTGGTGAGATGCATCACAATATACTTGAAAGTCTTTCTCAAGGTCTGGCAGACATAACCATGGTGCTGACACTAGTCTCTTCTTCAACTCTTGAAAGTTGGTTTCACAAGCTTCTGTCCAAATAAACTTATTCTCTTTATTTAGCAAATCAGTCATAGGTTTTGCTATCTTAGAGAAATTTTCAATGAACCTCCGATAGTACCCTGCTAGGCCAAGGAAACTACGGATTTCTTTAACCGATTTAGGAGGTTCCCATTTTGTCACAACTGCTACTTTTGCTGGGTCAACAGCTATCCCATTACCAGATACTATGTGTCCAAGAAAACCCACTTCGTTTAGCCAAAATTCACATTTACTCAACTTAGCATATAGTTTGTGTTCCCTGAGTTTCTCTAGAATGAGGCGTAGGTGTTCTTCATGTTCTTTGTCGCTCTTGGAATATACCAAGATGTTGTCGATGAATACCACTACGAACTTGTCAAGGAATTCCATGAATACCTTATTCATCATGTTCATGAAATAGGTCGGTGCATTTGTCAATCCAAACGGCATCACTGTATATTCATACAACCCATATCTAGTGGTGAATGCAGTCTTGGGTATGTCATGTTCTCTAATCTTTAGTTGGAAGTATCTTGATCGAAGATCAATTTTTGAGAACACACATGCTCCCTCTAGCTGATCGAAGAGATCATTTATTCTAGGGAGGGGATATTTATTCTTTATGGTCACTTCATTAAGTGAACGATAATCTATGCATAGCCTTTGACTTCGGTCCTTCTTATCAACAAACAAAACTGGTGCTCCCCAAGACGACGAACTTCGTTGTATAAATCCCTTTTTCAACTGTTCTCCCAGCTGTTTTTTGAGTTCTTTTAACTCGTCCACCGACATTTTATAAGGTCTCTTTGCTATAGGTCTAGTTCCTAGCACTAGGTCTATCAGAAACTCCACATCCCTATCTGGTGGCATGCTAGGTAATTCTTCAGGGAACACATCTGGGTACTCCTTCACTATTGGCACACTGTCTAGGCTAACCCCCTTAAGAGAATTAACCTTGCTCCCCTTGGGTTCAAAGTTAGACTTGAACCTGATCCTTTTCTTTTCTGGGGTGGTGAGCATAACAGTTCGCTTGGCACAATCGATCACTCCTTCATAACGGGTCAACCAGTCCATCCCTAATATTACATCTAATCCTTGGGACTCTAGGATTATTAGATTAACCGGAAACTTGTTCTTTCCAATTTCTGGGTTATCTGTCGACACCCAGAATTTACTATCATTTCTCCACCCGGGGAGCTTACCTTAATGGGACATCCAATGGTTTCAGTGGAGAGTTCGTTTTTGATTACAAATTCTCTTGAAATGAATGAATGCGATGCGCCAGTATCGAAAAGGATAAGTGCAGGAAAGGAATTAATCTTGAACTTACCGATCACGGCATCAGATACTTCTTGAATTTCCACCACATTGATGTGATTCACATGACCCTTTTGAAATGGGTTTGGCTTAGCCCCATCAGTCTTCTTCTCTAGGCATTCATTAGCATAGTGCCCTGTCTTCTTGCACTTGAAACATTCCACCTGACTGATGTCTTTCTTTGCTGGCTGACTGTGACGATTCTGACCATTTTGGTTTCCATGGCCATGACCATTGTGGTTGTTCCTGAATCCACTTTTGTTATGTCCACGATGATTGTTTCCATCATGGTGATGGTTGTTGTTACGATGGTTATTATAATTCCCATTCTTGTGGAATCCTGAACTCCCACTTCCTTCACCATGAGAGCGCTTGTGAGGAGATCCTGATCCAAACTTATCAAAATGGTGCTTTCTCTTTCTACCCTCCACTTACTTCATCTTGTTTTCTAGGATGGTAGCTTTATCACACAAAGGTTGATAGGTCGGAACATAAGCAACAGATAGTTGCATAGAAATTTCATCATTCAACCCATCCAGGAACTTATCCTTTCTCTTGGCGTCAGTGTCAACATCATTTGGTGCATAACGTGACAGATTGTTGAACTCTTCGATGTACTCAGAAATACTGCGGTGGCATTGCTTGAGGTTGTGAAACTCCTTTTTCTTCAACCCCATTATTCTAGAAGGGATGTGAGTGGTGCGAAACCCATCCTCAAACATTGCCCAAGTCACTTCCTCAATAGGGTGAGTAACTTGGAAATTATCCCACCAGGTAGCTGCATGACCTTCCAGTAAGTGTGCTACGAATCTGACCTTTTCTGCATCTGTGCATCCAACTGTGACTAGGTCCTTATTCACAGAGCGTAGCCAATCATTTTCTACCATGGGGTCAGTGGTACCAGAGAACTTAGCAGGTCTTAGCCTTAGAAATCTGGTCAGCATATCCAGAGGTGGTGGATTGTTCTGGTTGTTGTTATTGTTATTATTGTTGTTCTGATTCTGGTTTGCCATGAATTGAGTCATCATTTGCATCAATTGGGTCTGTGCAGCCCTCATCTGCTGCATTCCATTGCCATTGTCATTGTTATCCTCGTTGTTGCGTCGGGGAAGCATCTGTGGGTTTAATAAGGGTAAGTAATGATAGATAACCCAATAAAGTAACAACAATCAAATAAACAAGCACATGCAGGTTCAACATCACAACAATGACAGAGTTTGCGAAAATAAACATACTAGCATAGTCACCCACAAGTTGGTATGACCTATGCAACTCGATAATAATGAAACGATAGGTAGATGGAATAGTATCACTACTCCTCCATGTCAACTTCCTCCTCCACTACTGCAAGTCCTGCTGCTACGAATCCTGCCTTGTATTCCTCCAAGCTTGTAGTCAAAGCATCGATCTTTGTCTGTAATTCTCTCTTCTGTGTGCGTAGCCTCTCTATCACCTCGTGATCCGCTTCCAGCTCAATGTCTTCAAGCTCTAACTCGGTCTCTAAGTCTGTAATCTTCTTGTTCTTCTCCTTAACTCTCTTCTCTTGGCTCTTGAATTTCTTCTCTTGGTCTTCAAACTTCTTCTCCATTTCCTTGATTCAATTTTCCTGTTCCTAGAAGGCCTTGTCCTTCTCCTTAAGTTGGACCCGTAGTTCATCGTTGCTAAGCATCACATTAGTCCTATCAGTATCAAGGTGTCTAATAAGGCTCTCTAAGTCCTGGAGGTAGTGACGCATGGGCTTGATAGACTCCTTAGTGGCCTCGTCCAACACAATTAGCTCTCCATCCTCATCGCGCCTCCCAAAGAAGTGGAAGTAGTGGCTCCTGATCTTAGAAGAGTGACGTCCACATAGGTGTCCCAATAGTTCCTGCATAGCGACGTCGAGGCCCCTCTCCATGTCATCATGGAGTATCTTGAAGGCAATCTCCCCAGTTTGGGGCTTTGTCTCACGTCCTGGTTGGGTAACTCTGAATCCCCATAAGTCCTTCCTCTGAAACTTCCTCAGCTGAAGTCCCTGAATGGTAGGGATTGGAAGAGCGAGCACACCAACGAGCTCCAACATACGTGTCCCAAAGCGAGTCCCCTTGAAATCCTCGGCCGTGTTGTAGACAAAATTTGGCATCTTTTGCATAGTATGGAGAAAATTAGTAACAACACAAGTCACAAGTCACAAAATAAAAATCAACCAACAAAACATTCCAAGTAGCAATACATTATTCCACTCAAGCAATCAAGGTTCCAGACATAACTTATTTTTTCCATACCACATAGGTTGGTATGATCAAAATACTAACGTGATAAAACGCCAAGGGTGGTGGTCCAACTAGTATCTCACTCCTTAACCAAGGTAGCAATCTGGGCATCCTTGGCAGCAATCTGCTTGTCTTGGTCGCATAGCTCCAAAGCTAGGCCTATGAGATCCTTACTTAGGCGTTTCACAGTGGCCTTTGAGTCTTGGACAAGACGCTTCTCCTCCTTGAGATCCTCCTGAGTATTGAGCATTCCATACTTGAGTCTTTCCCCAAGTTCCTCAATAGCTTTCCACGCAGCATTCCTTGCAGAGTCAAAGAATGACGTGTGCATTTCAGAGTTGGTGAACATGCAGAATACCGTACTCTTCATCTTCCTTGTTCTTGTACAAATGGAGTTGCACCCACCAATACTCTTGTCCTTCATCTATCACAGGAAATCCCTTGAACACGTCTTCACCATTCATTCCCAAGCCGATCATGAGGTTCTCGAGTGCCTTGGGAAATTCTGTCTCACACTCCAGGGTCATAGTCATCAGTGGTCCCTTCTTAACAGATTCATTGATGGTGTACATCTACAAAAATAGATGAGAAAGAATGATTAGGGAAAGTTTTACGAGATGAAAAGACAAGTGTAAAGTTGGAATATAAAGTTATTTTTCCGAAGGGTTTTCCTTAGTCTAATCCATTCTAGGGTCACGAACCTACAGGCAACACAGTGCTCTGATACCATCTGTAAGATCTCACCATAATAAGGTAAGATCCCTGTGATTGCAGTGCTAGTCCCTGGATCGATATGCTAGCACCCACAGTTTAAGATGAAGTACACAGAAACAAAGGTCAATATTACATCGCATATCCAGGAATATAATGGTTCTTACGACTCACTTAGCCCAATGCTAAGATACTTAAGGTTCACATTACATAGCATAATAATAATAGAGTCTTTTGTCTTCATGCGCCACAGGCAAACATGTCGAGTGTAGACCCGCAACCCTACTCATCATCAGAGTATCCTCCAACATAATAAATTACAGCCACAAGGGTCAATACATTTGGAATTGTATTGGCAAGTGATACCATAGATACTTAGTATAATCCAACAACTACATGAATATATGGCTAAGTGGGGTTTTGGCTGACTTTGCTAAAGGCTAGTTTAACTTATAGTTTTTGAAGAGTAAGTTTTCTCATTCAAACACTAAGGTACCAATGATGGACATCACTGAACCTCTACCCATGTTCACCCACAAGTTTTAACTTAGAGAAATTTGGATGAGGTGATTATTGAACTGCTTCACTATCTTGAGGCTCCGAAGTTGTCCATAACCGGGGACACGGCTAAGTACTTAGTTTTACCCTCTCGAGAGGTGGTGCACTTTCCCCACAAGACTCGACATGCATCGAGACAAGACTTTTCAGAAGCAATCCCTCAGAGCACCACGGACGCGTTCCATCCTATCACAACTACCACCTTCTGTCCGTCTGGCTGAGTTCTTGCAACTTAGTTGGTCAAGGCAGAGCCGATATGCCATGTGGCTGCACTGGAAGCATCGTGACAAGAACGTCTCCAATCTCTTTGTTCCTGGGTGGCCATCCACAAGTGTGATACACCAGTTGACCATAGACATGGCCCCTGAGTAACCACTCAACATAATCAAAGCAAGTCCCCTTCCACCCAGGTGTTTCATTAATATTAGTTTTTTTCTTAGTCAAACAAAATAACATCTTCCCATACTATCTTGATATGTATTTTCCACCCACGAATTCTGATAGCATGGCTAAGCACTCTAGCATACGAAGTCTTTCAACTAGGAGATACTACCAAGATATAGTCTATAGGGTAGCATAGCATAGTATAGTAACATATAAATAATCCTATCATGCTAAGATCTACCAAAATAACACTAGTGCAATAGTGAAAATAATAGGAAATGAGATGAAATATCACTTGCCTTGGTAGCTAGGGGAATAGGTACAATCCTCACAGCAACAAACTTCACAATCCACACAATCTACACAAAGAACAATACAACAACAATAATTCAATCAATAAAACATTACAAAAAAATGAATGCATGCAAAATGCAATGATATGATCACAATTTTATAACTTACAGAATCTACAGTACAGAGGTTAAAATACCTCATCTAAAGGCATAATATATACCTCAAAAAAATTTAGGAATAATTTTTATGAGCAAAATACTCCTAAAAAGGTTCTGCCTATAATTCAAATTTTTCAGAGGCAAAAGTGTGAAACAAGGCCACTATAATAAAGGTCTTATTTTTATGAATCCATAGACACCAAATTTGCATTTTTCTGAATTGTGGATCAAAAATTATTGATTTTCTAAGTTTAATACAAAATCTGTCTAATTTTCTATTTAAACAGATAACCTGGGCGACGTGGCGCAATCTCATTGGCCCGTACCAGTTCGGTCGGATCGACTGCTGCGGGCCATTGGATCCTAAGTGATAAACAGACGGATCCGATTAGCCCGTACCGCTTCGCCCTCGATCTAATCCTAGCCGTAGACAAAGGATCTAACGGTCCCTAGTGGCCTGGCCGGAGACGGGCGGCGCTGACCAGCTGCGCGCGGCGGCGGAGCGTCGGCCGATGGCGGTCCGGCGGTTCTATAGGGGAGGGGAGTCCTTGGACACGTACCAGCGGTCGAGGAGGTCGTGGCGGTATCGATGGAGGTCAGGGTGGCGTGGGGGGTGCTCTAGCGTGGCCTCGATCCCTCGCCAGAGTTGCGTCGACGGCGGAGCTCGCGGCTCTATGTCGGAGACGACGGCCTGGGGCTCAAACAAGCCAGCAAGGGGTTTAGTGGGGTGTGCCTGGATCAGCACAACCTAGCAGAGACCAAAAGGAGGCGGCGGAAACCCTAACCTCACCGAAATATGCGATGGACGGCGCCGGCAGAGGGGGTTCGCGGGAGTTGGACCGTGTCATCGACCTGGTGCAAAAGAAGGCACGTGGCAAGGGTTAAAACACGTGTCAGGTCACCGCAAACAATACAGGGCAGAGAGGACGGCGCGACGTGGCCGGGGCTCACCGGAATTGTCGCCGGAGTTGCTTCAGACGGCGGCGGTTTGAGGTGGCAATTGGGGAGCCTGGGGTCTCTCCAGGGGCTGTGTCTGGGGGAATCTGTCGAGGAGGGGGAAGGGATTAAGAAGGGGCATTGGTGGTGGCGATTAACTCGCAGTAACGCTCGAAATTAATCGGACATGGTAACGGCAGAGGAGGGGAGGGGTGTCGGCCGTTCGCGTGGAAGATGCTGAGGTGGCGTCGACATGGCGTGGGGCCAGGAGGTAAGTGGGTGGGGTGAGATGCGGGGATGTGCGAAAAGACAGAGAGGGGGAGAGGGAGGCCCGGGTGGGCTAGCTGGGCCGGTTTGGGCCAAAAGGCCAAAAGCTATTTGCTGTTTAAAATCTCGTTTCCCTCCTTTTCTTTTTCCTTTAGCATTTCTTTTCTAGGTTTTTGAATTTAGCAAAAGTGCTCCAAAAAGTCTCTAAATTTCACCAAATTTTTGGAGGACAAACCTAATGCAAAGTAGTACATGCCATGATGATATGAATGCTATGATGATGATTTTTAGGTAACATTTTTGGGATGTTACAGAAGTACGTCTGCGTTGGAGGGGTGGGCGGTACTAAGACCACCATGCCACAACAGGCCTCACCCTGTTCTCCGATGGATCCTTCGAGGCGGGTACCGGCGCCTTTACACAACTAGCAGGGCAAGAACTCCACAATCAACTTGGAGACTCCCGAAATGACAATAAGCTGCCATAAGAACAAAGTTATCAAATATAACGAAGAAGATCTAGGTATTGACAAGAATACTAGATCAGGGATTTCTCCAAGTGAATGGAGAGGAGTTGATGCGCTTGATTCGTGATGATGATGATCCTCTCCTCCTTCAATTCCCCCAAAGATCAAAGCCTTCGGGTGGTTGAAGTGGGAGATCGAGAATGGGAGCTCTTGCACAATGTATGGACAATTTCGAATGAATCAAGAGTTCTGAACGTTGGGGAAGAAGGGGTATTTATACCCCCTTCCGAAACCAGCCGTTGGACACTTTGGGGGCCGTATTATTTGGCCCAAGTGAGGGCCGGATTATCCGGCCTAGGAAAACTCGGCCCCATACTCGGAATATCCGGCAGATAATCCGCCCCCCTATCAGAGCGTCACGCCGAGCTTGCCCTTGATCAACTTCTGGGGGGGCGGATTATCCGGTCCTATGTGAAGGCCGGATTATCCGGCCTGGGGAGGAAAAACCGCCCCAATTCGGATTTTTCGGGAGAAAATCCGACCGGATACCGAGCGACGCGCCTTGGCTCCCTTTGCTCAAAAACTAGGGGCCGGATTATCCGGCCTGGGGAGGAAAAACCGCCCCTATTCGAATTTTCTGGGAGAAAATCCGACCGATACCGAGCGACGCGCCTTGGCTCGCTTTGAACAATGAGGTAGGCCGGATTATCCGGCCCTTGGTGGGGCGGATAATCCGGCCCCCTCAAAGCTTCTTGCACACTTAGCGCACATGAATAATCTCCACAATATTGTTATCTAACACACAAAACATAGGAAAACATGAAATGTTCTTTCAATCTCCCCCTTTTTGGTGTTAGATGACAATACCAGGATTTGCAGGAAAAAGGTCACAAGACACAGCAATAACTATGGAAGAGACTCCCCCTCAATGTGTGCATATAAGAAATTTGCATTGGAATACAAAAGCACACAAATAGGTGAATCTATTCCGTAGACAGATGAGCAACATAATCATACCACCGAGGTAGAGGGAAGGCATCCTTGACATAGCCTCAATAATGACCGAGATAACCAATATAAGCGCCTTCCTTGATAAAGACTTCCAGCATAATAGGATATGAATAGATGGATCCATAAGCATACTCCATGAGATGAAATCCATAAGCATAATCCAGACAACCAATGACATAGAGTCTCCAACAAACCACAAACCACAAATTTAAAGTTCAACGCTAAATGCGCATAAGCAAGAAAACGATGAATAGAAAAATGCAAGTCCTTATGCCCGACCCGTGCAAATCCACGAATATCCTAATAGAACTACTTCTCCCCCTTTGGCATCGAGACACCAAAAAGGGAGAAGAGTGATGCTAGCGCCCCACGGGATCACTCGTAGCCCTCATCCTCGTCCTCGTCCTCGTCCTCATCGTCATTCTCATCCTCATCCTCATCCTCATCTTCAAGCTCCTCGGTGTCACCATCCTCATCCTCATCATCAGCAGCAGCTGCAGAGGGGAACAAGTGACGCTCTAGCTCACCATAGTTCAACCCGGAGGAAGAGTTCCACCGAGCATACGGTGTGGGAGGTGTAGGAGCCGGAGGGTCACCCAAAGCACCGGACACATGGTGGAGAATGAGCTGCTAGGAGTGAGCCAACTCATGGCGCTACTTGTATGCCTCGTACTGACCCTTGCGCGTGTCCATGCCCATGCAGAGTATGTTACGCTGGAACCAGTTCAGCTGCTTGATCTCACGGGCAACGGGAGGCACTGGGGGTCTGCGAGCATCCCTCATGAGGCCCTCGGGAGTAGAGGAGGGGTGAGAGGTCTTCCAAGCCTTGGTGTAGATCTTCTTGGCCTTATGCACCGAGTCAATGTGGAACTCCTCAGAAGGAAGCAGGTGCCTGATGAGCATCATAATGTAGGGTGCATGGGGGATGGACTGACGGTTGAACATATCATCAGTCAATTCATGGTAAATGAAGTCCATGACATCCAGCCTATATTGCACCGACTTGTCCTCGCACGAGGCAACCTCATGAGAAAATTGAAGTAGCTGAACAAGGTGACCACGGATGTTGTCATTGCTCCCCCACTCGGAGTGATGGAGTCACGGAAGAGACCCACTAAGGAAGCATAGATGGGAGCAAGGCCAGCCAGAGTGCCCACAATGCCATTATCCACAGTGCAAGGAGAGAGAGCTGCATCTTTGTTGGGCTTCAGCTGGGTGATGATGCAGTGGCCACTGGCTCTATCCCTGCTGCGGAAAGAGTATCCAAGAACCTCAGCAAACACGTGAAAATCAGCACACATAGGCCTGTCATGAGTCATCCACTTCATAGTGCGACGCTCATCCCCACAAATAACCAAAGTGGAGAAGAACTGCTTCACCACCTCAAATTCAAAAGAGCACTGGAGAGACATGAGATGGTACAGCCCCATCCTCTCGGCCACAAACATCGCATCCACAAGGTGGGCCTTCTCCAAAGCCTCAGCAAGGACCAGTGGGTGCATAGGCCTAATGTTCAGCCTGGCAAACACATCTTCATTGATACCTTTCTGTTCCGCACACCAAAAACGAGTATCCCCCAGCTCATCATCACGAGGCAACTCAGCAAACAAGTCATGATGACGGATGGAGGAATAGGTGACTGCATCCAAAGTCTTGTAGTTGATCTTGGGATCCTTGCCCTTTCTCTTGGTCACCCCCTTTCTAGTCCTCTTTGCTTGTTCAGCCAAGCGCTTCTCTTCGTTCTTTCTTCTCCTCAACTCAACTTCGTCCACTAAGTTACCCTGTCCGTCGTCCCGAAAGTATTTAGCGTGAGGGCGGCGCTTGTAGGTCTTGGGAACACTGGAACCACCTATGAGGAGAATAAGGGCGATAGCAAGGGGGTAAGCATACACACAAGTCCAGGAGAGAGCATGGAAAAAGTAGTCAAAAAGTTCGTAGGACAAATCTACTCAATGCATACTCCATAGTGAAACTGAACCAGAATTGAATCTTCTTCTCCACGCCACCGGGTACCTTCTCCTCCGCGTTCTTCCTCCAATGAGTGAGAGTAACTCCCTCTCTCCCCATCTTTGGCTAGATGTGTTACTTGTTGGGTGGAACGTTGTCTAGAAGGATGTGTTTTCACATAGAAATCGTAGTCTTGCAGTTTCTAGGCCCGATCTACGTTTTTGCATTCAATCTAGGTGGAATCGAAATTTTCTGCCAGGGCCGGATTATCCGCTAGACAACGTTCCACCCAACAACTAACACATCTAGCCAAAGATGGGGAGATAGGGAGTTACCCTCACTCATTGGAGGAAGAAAACGGAGGAGAAGGTACCCGAAGGCGTGGAGAAGAAGATCCGGGGAGGCCCGGAAAATCCGGTGGCCGCAGAGGCTCTAGGGAGGGTGGGGGACGGCAGGCGGAGGCTGAGGAGGAGAGGGTTGGGGGAGAAGTGCTGCTCGTTATGATCCCTTCCCCCCGATCCCTGCCCTTTAAGACGAAATCCGCCAGGGCCGGATTATCCGGCCTCAAATCTAGAATTCTGTTATACACAGAATCAGGCCCGCGCGTCCCCAAACAACAACCCCACAAGGTGTACAAGGGACTTGTGTGCAAGAATAGATGGCTTAGAGGTAGGGAAAGGCTTAGGATTAAGAGAACCAAACTGAGATGGTACTAGACACTCAAAATTGCAAGATCCAAATCAAATAAAAGCCAAGATTGAGTGTGATTCCCATAAGAACATGAGAGAGCAGAAAAAACAGCCAAAAGATCCAATTCTCCTCAAGGGAGAGGGCGGTGGCCGAAGCCACCGTGTTGGAGTGTATGGTGTGACACCGCGAAGATATATCTTGGGTTCACGACCAATACTCATCAATAAGCTCACATATCACAAATGATATTAAGAGAAATGATTTATCTTGCTTTTGGCATTATGGGGGGAGGGTTAGCCCAATGAGTTAGGACCACACTCCCCCTATATCCATGCCCACACCTAAACCAAAGTAGGATTGAGATGTACGAGTAAGTGCATGGGTAATCAAGACAAGCTCCTGGAATCAATGATATTTAGCTCATTCCTCAAGTAGCATAATCTTACTTCATCAAGTGGCCTCATAAAAATATCCGCAAGTTGGTTCTTTGTGCTCACAAAGGATAGATCAATATTGCCTCGAGCAACATGGTCTCGAATAAAATTATTCTGAATCTCAATATGATTCGTCCTTGTGTGTTGTACTGGATTGTACGCAATTTTAATTGCACTTTCATTATCACATAAAAGAGGCACTTTGTCAAAATTGACACCGTATTTCTTTAAAGTTTGCCTCATCCACAATAATTGAGTGCAAGTGCTGGCAGCAGCAACATATTCAGCTTCGGCGGTGGAGAGAGAGATACAATTCTGCTTTTTAGATGACCAACACACAAGAGATCTTCCCAAGAATTGACAAGCTCCAGAAGTGGATTTCTGATCATCCTTATCACCAGCCCAATCTGAATCAGTGTAACCACATAAAGAGAAATTGGAGCCCTTGGGATACCAGAGACCAAAGTTAGGGGAATGAACCAAATATCGAAAGATCCTCTTGACCACCACTAAGTGGCTTTCTTTAGGAGCTGCTTGACACCTTGCACACACTCCCACACTCAATACGATATCGGGTCTAGATGCGCAGAGGTAAAGAAGAGAGCCAATCATGGACCGGTATTCCTTTTGGTCCACATCTTTACCATGTGGGTTAAGTTCAAGATGACATTTTGTTTGCATCGGAGTGGCGACACCATTTAGATCCGTCATCTTGAATCTCTTGAGCATTTCTTGGATGTACTTTGCTTGATTAATAAAGGTTCCTTCTCTAAGTTGCTTGATCTCGAATCCAAGAAAGAACCGTAATTCCCCCATCATAGACATCTCAAACCTGTCAGTCATAAGCTTTGAAAATTCATCACTAAAAGCTTTATTAGTAGAACCAAAGATGATATCATCTACATACAGTTGGCATACGAAGAGCTCCCCCTTAACCTTCTTAGTAAAAAGAGTGGGATCGATTTGCCCAACTTCGAAGCCACGATCTAACAAAAGCTCTTTAAGGTGCTCATACCATGCACGTGGGGCTTGTTTAAGGCCATAGAGTGCCCTATCGAGTTTGTAGACATGGTTCGGAAAGTTAGGATCCTCAAAACCCGGGGGTTGCTTTACATATACCAACTCATGTAGAGGACCATTAAGGAAGGCACTCTTGACGTCCATTTGCTGCAACTTAAAATTGTTATGGGCAGCATAAGCAAGAAGGATACAGATGGACTCAAGGCGAGCCACTGGAGCATAGGTCTCGCCGAAGTCAATGCCCTCAACTTGAGAGTAACCTTGTGCCACAAGTCTTGCCTTGTTCCTCACAACAATGTCATTCTCATCTTGCTTGTTTTTAAAAATCCACTTGGTGCCGATAACACGGCGGCAATCTTTGGGTTTCTCCACGAGTTTCCACACTTTGTTGCGCTCAAAATTATTCAATTCTTCATGCATAGCAACAACCCAGTCTGGATCTTCAAGAGCTTCAACTTAGGTTCCACCATTGAGATATGAGCTTGATGCTCACCAAAGCTGGCCAATTCTCTTCTTGTAGAAACCCTTCGTCAAAGATCACCAACAACCTTGTCGAGGGTGTGACCCCTTAAATCAAGGTTCCGATCAGCTCGAGCCTTGCGACGAAGTTCAATAAGTTTGTTGTCTCTTGGAGGAGTAGTTTCATCACTTGAATCTTCATTGGAATCATTTGCACGACCTTGATTAGAAACTGGCATAACATCAGTAGGTGGTGGTGAAGCGTGCCCTTGAGGTGAGTCAGTAGCCGTAACAGGAGGCTGCTGAACTGGTGAGTCAGGGCCAGATAATCCGGTCGATGGAGGAGCCAGATAATCCGGCCTGGGAGTACAAGGAGCAGCTCCATCAGGATGCCTGGGGCTTTCTTGAACTGGCGAGGGGCCAGATAATCCGGGGTTTGTCGGAAAATTCGGCCTGGAGCTTGCGTTGATATCTTCACCACCAGGAGCAATACGGTCAGCTGGAGCGGGGTGGCCGGATAATCCGGCCTGGAGTTTTCTAGAACAACTTGACCTTCAGCAGTTGATGGAGATGGTGCAGAATTTGCTCCCATGGTGGGAACATGTTGGGCATGTGTAGATGAGGGCTCTTCATGGGAAGAGCATTGTCCTTCCCGATCCACCACAAGGGGTTCCTCAATGGGGCGGAAAAATCCCACGCCCATTCTTCTTATGGCATCTTGGGGTATTTCAACATCTGCATCACAAACACCAACTTGCTCCGCACGGGAACCGTCATTTTCTTCGAACACCACACTACAAGATTCTACAATAGTTCCAGAGAGCTTATTGTAGACTCTATAAGTGTGGGATTCGGCACCATAACCAACAAAAATACCTTCTAGAGCCTTAGATTCAAACTTAGATAAACGAGCTCCCTTGATAAGAAAGAAACACTTACACCCGAATACCCGAAAGTATGAGATGTTTGGCTTGTTACCGGTAAGTATTTCATACGGAGTCTTGTCCAAGATCTTGCGGAGGTATAATCGGTTGGATGAGTGACAAGAAGTAGAGATTGCTTCAGCCTAGAAGTTATATGGAGATTTAAATTCGGCTAACATTGATCTTGCCATATCCATTAGAGTTCGATTCTTCCTCTCGGCTGCACCATTTTGTTGAGGGGTGTACGCAGCGGAATATTGATGTCTTATCTCCTCTTCACTTAGTAACTCATTTAAGGTGTAGTTCTTGAACTCAGAGTCGTTATCACTTCTTATAGCCAAAATGGGGACGTTGTGTTGACGTTGAACCTCGTTGGCGAAGTCGATGACTGTTTGTTGAGTTTCACTCTTCAACTTGAAGAAATAAACCCAAGTGTATCTTGAGTAATCATCAACAATCACTAGACAATACTTCTTCCCACCGAGGCTTGCATGAGATGGAGGTCAGAAGAGGTCCACATGGAGGAGCTCTAGGATCCTTTTTGATGAGATAATAGTTTTCCTTCGATGCGGAGAGTCATGCATTTTCCCTTCAACACACGCCCTGTAAACACGATCTTTGGCAAAGGAGACATTTTCTTTTAGTCCAAGGATGTGGCCACCCTTGTGGAGACTTTTGCAAAGTTCTCATATTGACGTGAGCTAGTCGGCGATGCCATAGCCAACCCACGTCAGCCTTTCCGAAAATACACATCGGGCCTATAGTGGTTTTCCCCGAAAAGTCCACCACGTACAGGTCATTTTCGACATATCCCACGAAAGCGACTTTTAGAGACTTGCTCCACAAGAGTACCACCAAATCAGCATCAATATAAACTACAAATCCCATCTTACCAAGGGCACGAACTGAAAGTAAGTTGTACCCGAGGGTCTCAACAAGCATGACGTCCACGAGAGAGATATCATGAGCCACCATAACTTTGCCGAGACCCAATACCTCAGATTTTGACTTGTCACCATAGGAGACGGTTATGTGATCATGGTTTGGCCGCATCTCTAAGATGATATCCTTGCTTCCGGTCATATGACTCGTGCAACCTCTATCGAGTACCCATTTAGAACCAATGGAAGCATAGCCCTGCAAGAAAAATACTTCTTGGTTTTAGGTACCCATTTTTCAATGGGTCCTTTCATGTTAGTGACAAGGGTCTTGGGAACCCAAATAGACCAAGGAATGTAACAGTCATAAGGGCCTACATAACTAGCAAAAACATCACCATAATAATTGCAATATAATTCAAAGTTAGGATTGTTGACCCCTGCAAAACCATCATAATTAGTCTTGTCATTGGTAATGTTGCTAGTCTTTGGTTGAGCAGTCTTGCTCTTCTTCTTCTTTTTCTTGCTCTTTGTCTTGGGAATGTAACCAAGACCTTCTTTACTATTGTTTGTCCTTTGCTTGTCAGTATCTCATCAATAACTTCTTTACCTTTGTGTTGAGAACCTCTTGCAAGGTCTTCTTTTCCATAGGATGAAGTGGAGGTACTTGGCACATCATACCGTTTCAATTGACTTTGGATCTAGTCATGAGACTCATTTAAAGTAGAATGATCACTCTTCAATGCCTTGTGAGCACTTTCACGATTATCAATCTTCTCCAAAAGTCTAGCATGAACAGCCCCAAAGTCAATCTTTTCTTTCTTTAGTTTCTTTACCTTGGCAAGAGCATGGTCACGTTCTTTGATGAGCTGAGCCACAGCTTCTTCCTGTGACTCCTCAATGGATTCGAGTCTCTCTTCCAAAGATACTCGATCTTCCTCTTCCAAGGCATTCTTCAAAGAAGCTATCTCCAAGGCATCTTCCCTTTCAATTCTGCCCTTTTCTTCAAGAAGATCTTCGGCTTGAGCAAGTTGACTCATAAGAGCATCAAAATAGAGTTTGTGCTCACCTTGCAGGTTAGTGAAAAAGGTATCCAAAGCAATGACTTCTTCTTTCATTTTAAGACTGTCATGATCATCCATATCCAAAATTATGTTAGTCTTAGGAGATGAAGAGCTAGAAGTTGATACCTCGGACCCTCTTGCCATTCGGCAAGTAGTGTTGTTGTTAATGACGTTCTCGTTTGGCGAGTCGAAGAGAGATGAAGGAGTCGATGTGGTGGCTATAGCAGCCACCTCGCGAGAACTATCATCATCCTCTTCATCTTCGCTTGCAGAGGAGTACTCTTCTTGTGCTACTAAGACGATCTTGGGTTGCTTCTTGAACGGGCCATTCGTCTTAATAAATGGCTTCTTTTTAGGTGCTTTGGATTTTTCTTTAAAAATGAGCCTGCCACCATTGTCTTCTCTATTTTGATACGGACACTCGGCTACAAAGTGCATTCTATCTCCATAGTTGTAGCAAGTCCTCAGTCTTGGGCCACTCTCTCTTCTTCCATTTGACCCGTTCTTGCGCTCGAGTTCCGACTTGGCTTTGGCAGGATCCTTCCAAAAGTTCCGTGCATAAAACGCCATGTACTCACCATGATCACGTTTGACTTCATTGGTGCAGTCCATGGAGGCCCCCCCAAATGCTCTTTCATCCTCCTCTTGCTCAACAACATTGGCTTTGAGAGCAACATTGACACCCTTTTGCATTCCAATGGCCCGAGCACGGGCATCTTCAGCATTCTTTGCTGCCACTTTGAATGACGTCATTTCTTGCATTACTTCATTGGATGTCATTTGATGGTAGTTATGTCTACCTTGCAGGCTCTTCAAGTCCGTTGGCTCGAAAGGCATTAAGGCACTCACATATTTCCTTTTTATACATGCATCATCAATGTGAGTGGCCCCATGTTTTCTAAATGTTGTTGTGATGCCCTTGAGTCTTCTATACATGTCCTCATGGTTTTCACCATCCAACATGTAGAATCCCTCAGCTTCATTACTAAGGGCATCATACCTATTCCTTCTCATGCTTTCATTCCCAATAAAAAGATCCGTAAGAGCATCCCAAGCTTCTTTAGCTGTGTTAACATGTTCAATGTGTGGCATGTCCTTGGGACCCACAACAAGCTGTATCATGTGGATAGTAGTGGCATTCAATTGGCTGTCCACAACTTCTATTCTTGTTAGGTTGGTTTGATCTCCAATATGAAGACACTCTTCAATAATCCTCCAAACTTCAATATAAGAGCTGCAAACATGAGATTTCATTAAGAATTGCCATTGATTGAAAGAGGATGCATTGAGCTTGGGTGGATCAGCCCTATTGTTTATATGAGGATGAGGGATAGGTGGGTCGGGGGAATATACGTGGTGAACCTCACTATATTCCTCCTTACCACTTCCCTTCTTGGAGGTGGAACCATTAAGTTTTTCACCTTCCGCATCATCATCCTTGGATCCAGTGTTACCCTTTTCCTTAGATGATGGTGTGGCAGCCTCAGAGGAGGATGGACATGGGGCTATGGATGATGTGAGGCGAGCAATCATTTGATTCATCTCCTCCATCTTGGCCTCAAAGGATTTCAACAAGGTTGTTTCCAACGTCTTGAGATCATCCACTGTGACCTTATCCACAGCCTCATTCCCATCATCCTTGGTACCCATACTACTCTTAGGCGGTTAAGCCCAAATTAAGAGTCGGGGCTCTGATACCAATTGAAATGGATCGTATGGGCAACTAGAGGGGGGGTGAATAGGTGCTACTCCAAATTTTAATTCTTTTTCAATTTTAGGCTTAGCACAAAGGGTAAATTCTCTAGATAAACTATTAGGTGGAATTTCCCTCTATGCAAACCTATCTACTAGCGAGTAAAGAGCGAGTGGAAGAGGAACGGGTAAACCATAGTGAAGCACGTGGAGACACTGGATTTGTTTGACCGCAGTTCCTGCCTTGTTAAGGGAAGTACCTCTGCGTTGAAGGGGTGGGCGATACTAAGACCACCATGCCACAATAGGCCTCACCCTGTTCTCTGATGGATCCCGCCACCAAAGGCCTGATCCAGCTTTCCACTATAGGGACCTTTTGAGGCGGGTACCAGTGCCTTTACACAACTAGTGGGGCAACAACTCCACAATCAACTTGGAGGCTCCCGAAATAACAACAAACTGCCACAAGAACAAAGTTATCAAATACAACGAAAAAAATCTAGGTGTTGACAAGAATACTAGATCAGGGATTTCTCCAAGTGATGGAGAGGAGTTGATGCGCTTGATTCGTGATGATGATGATCCTCTCCTCCTTCAATTCCCCCAAAGATCAAAGCCTTCGGGTGGTTGAAGTGGGAGATCGAGAATGGGAGCTCTTGCACAATGTCTGGACAATTTCGAATGAATCAAGAGTTCTGAATGTTGGGGAAGAAGGGGTATTTATACCCCCTTCCGAAACCAGCCGTTGGACACTTTGGGGGCCGGATTATCCGGCCTGGGAAAACTCCGCCCCAGACTCGGTATATCCGGCAGATAATCCGCCCCCCTATCAGAGCGTCCCGCCGAGCTTGCCCTTGATCAACTTCTCGGGGCAGATTATCCGGTCCTATGTGAAGGCCGGATTATCCGGCCTGGGGAGGAAAAACCGCCCCAGTTCGGATTTTCCAGGAGAAAATCCGACCGGATACCGAATGACGTGCTTTGGCTCCCTTTGCTCAAAAACTAGGGGCCAGCTTATCCGGCCCATGCGACCGCTGGATTATCCGGCCTAGGGAGGAAAAACCGCCACTGTTCAGATTTTCCGGGAGAAAATCCGACCGGATACCGAGCGGCGCGCCTTGGCTCCCTTTGAACAATGAGGTAGGCCGGATTATCCAGCCCTTGGTGGGGCGGATAATCCGGCCCCCCTCAAAGCTTCCTGCACACTTAGCGCACATGCATAATCTCCACAGTACTGTTATCTAACACACAAAACATAGGAAAACATGAAATGTTCTTTCAACCTCGGTAATTGAACTTACTCTCTTCGAGGTTCTTTCCGCATGCCATTGGGCATGGTTATTTTGCATATCATCAAGTAACTTTTCTGCAAAAAACAAATGTTTCCCATGATCGTTCCTCCTGCTACAGTATCTAGCATAGACTGAGACATTGGGTTAAGACCATTATAAAATAAATGTAATATAAGCCACTCTTCCATCCCATGATTAGGACAGTTCATTATGGCTTCTTTCGTCCTTTCCCATGCAAGCGCTAGTGGCTCACGGTCTTCTTGTAAAAAGCTTGTAATATTGTATGTTAGCTGCATAGTCTTAGCTAGGGGGAAATTTAGTCATACACAAATTAGTACATTCCTCCCAAGATTTAATAGTCCCTTTGGTACAGCTAGCAACCAATCCTTAGCCTTTCATCTAAGAGATAAAGGGAATAATCTTAACTTAACATCATTTGGATCTACATCTTTAATACGCATCATGTCACAAATTCCAGTAAAATTATTTAAGTGCAATCCCGAATCCTCAAAGGATGAACCCCCAAATTGGTTTTGTTGAACCAAACTTAAAAGGTTAGGTTTTATCTCATATGTGTCCGCATCAACTGCGGGTTGAGTGATGGGTGCATGAATAAAATCATTAGTGGGAGTAGCATACTACCCTAATCACTTTTGAGCCATGGCTTTTATCTTTTTGGTAATTTTTAAGTAATGAAAACGAATAACAAGTAACTAATTTTTTGGGTTTTCAAATAGATAACAAGAAAGCAAACTAATAACAAGAATTAAACTACAACTAATAATAAAACTAAAATCAAGGTCTCTAATGACCTCATCAGGATAGTGAAATTGCTTCCCCGGCAACGGCACCAGAAAAAGGGTTGATACCTTCGATCCGGATTCACGGATATAGTATAATAGCTTTTTCCCTAGAATACCTAGGTTTAATCGAACCTCGGAAAGCACTGCTAAAAGGTAATAAAAAAGGACACGTCTACAAGAATTTGTTTGTTTGTTTTACCTTAGTTGACTAGACCAATCTAGTTTACTTTATAACGGGTTTGAATAAATGGATGGAGATAGGCCAGGGTTGAAGATCCACCTGCAGTTGCACATCAAATGGGATAAAAGATAATAATAAGCATAGTCATGTATAATGTTTGTATTGAGATAATCTCTTGTGGGCAACACATCCTAATATTCTAGATCCCCCGTGATGCAGCGGGCATAGCAATAGACTTTTAATCCAACCGCGAGTACACCGAAGCCACGGGTTACAAACGATTATTAAGTGTAAACACAGATCAAAGCTTTAAGTGGTGATGTT
This sequence comes from Avena eriantha, assembly GCA_910589775.1. Classification (NCBI taxonomy): domain Eukaryota; kingdom Viridiplantae; phylum Streptophyta; class Magnoliopsida; order Poales; family Poaceae; genus Avena; species Avena eriantha. The sequence goes on from OU342743.1 coordinate 522,911,075, forward strand.
GTTGTTGATCCCGAATGGGGCTCTAAGAGAAGACCGTACTACCCTTTTCTGTCACTGAGGTTTCGATGAGATCACCCCTAGCCAAGTATCTCACCTCAAGCCTTTATCAATCTATGGGATCTTGGGTACCTACAAGTCCACAAATTGAGACAAGAGATGAAGAAACAAAAGATACAAATCATGAATTCAAACAAAATACAATTCTCTCATGATCTAGATGCACATAATTGCTGCGAGGTTTCTCCCCAACCCGCAGCCCGTGAAGACTACTCACTCATAACAAATAGATCGGAGATATAAAACATCATGCAAATACTTAGAATGGTCGCCAAATCAAATATTCTTACAATGGTCGCAAAATCACAAGATCTAAAGTACAAAGCAATGGCTATGGCTAGTGGATGGGTGGAAGGTGGAAGTGATGAACAATGGATGAACAATGGTGTGGATCTCCTTCCGTGGTGTTGTGATGCAATTTGAGAATGGCGGCTCTCTGGCCGGCGGCTGGAGCCACGAAATATATAGGCATCTTCATGAAAGTTGTAGGGTTTGACGAGACAAAGCCATCGCCACCTGGTACGGGCGGACCGTGCCCCTACGAGTGCTCGTTAAGCCTTCAGGCGCCCTGGAACACCTCTCCAATTACTTGGTTATGTGTACTTCCTCAAAATCCTTCATTATGACTCCTTATTTCGCTTTAAAAGTCGTGATTTACTGCATAACATAAATCAAAGAAGGAATTTGCATATATTTGCAATTATTAGTCATTAGTCGCAAAAGTTGAGAGTTTTTTTGGCAATTGCTTGACCAAAAACAACGTTTAAACGCAGTGGAAGATGGCAAAAAACAGAGCCATCACCTAGTTCGATCTTGTTACCGACAAGTACTCTTTTACTCGTTTTGTGATATAACATTCTCGTGAGCTAGTCATGTGCTTGCAAGCGATGTCAATGTGATATCACCGTGAGGGCCCAGAGTATATCTCTCCGTCATCAGGATAGACAACTCCCACTCTCGATCCATAAGCCTCAACTAACACTTTCTAAGTACCCAACGACATCTTTATAATCACCATGTTACCGTGTGACGGTTGATGGAAGAAAAGTACTCTTCCAGTGTTAGTGATTGACGTGTTCTCATGGTCTAAGGATTAGTGTTACTTCACGTGATATAGCAACATAAAGTTTGAAGACATGATCGTATTGCTAAACCTATTGTGGGTGAATGTTCATCACATCATTCTCCAATGACATGACCATGTAATTAACAACATCCAATGTTCATGATCAGGAAACCTTGATCATCTATTAATCAACAAGCTAGTGTAATGAGAGGCATTACTAGGAACCTTTTCTTCGTTTATTAAACACACATGTATTAACATTTCCGGTTAACACAATTATAGCATGAGAAAGAAACATCTATTATAAACTTGGAATAAGATAATAACCACTTATTATTGCCTCTCGGGCATATTCCTTTCAAAAGCACCTCTACATTCATTATCCAAATATGCCATTATTAGTTAGCTCTCTATAAAATATATGCATTTAACATCCAATCCCTAAGGCCATGTTCTTCACCACAAGCAAATCCCCTAAATCTTTCCCAAGCTTTTACTAGTAGTTCATCTTCATTTTGTTTAAAGGAGATAATTATTTCCCTCAGGTGACTTATGATTTCAGGGGCTCCAAATCTTTCAACAAAGGCAACTTTAACATTAAACCAAGAGCTAAAGTTTCTAGGTGGCCATTTTAATATCCAATCTAGTGCCTTTCCAACAAGTGAATATGGGAAAGTTTAACTTTGATTATGTTATTATTGGTATAGCTTATATTAAAAGCCTTGCATTTATCATTAAATTTCCTTAGGTGTATCATAGGATCTTCTTTTGGTTTTCCAAGAAAGCGGTTTTCATAAATAGCTTTAGTTAATGCAGGATCAATTTCAAAGGGTTCTAAAGGTATTTCATCTTTTTGAGGAAATTTTCTCACACTAAAGGGCCAATAGGTTCTTTTATCCATTCTTCCAAAAGTTATACAATTTTTTATGTGTTTTTGTGTTTTAAAGAAAACTAACAAAAAACTAAAAACAAGACAAAAGAAAATTATTTTGAAAATCTAAAGGATAAGGAAAAGCTCATAGTGGTGTAACCTCCCCAAGCTTAGGTGTTTGCACAAAGTTGATGAAGATGGTGCAACTGTGATGTCCCTCTTGAAACTCCCTGGCAACGGTGCCAGAAAATCTTCTTGATGGCAACAACTACGTGTACCAATTTGTTGGGACTCCAAGTGCAGAGTGTTGTAGCAAGCTTCTTTTCCCCACAAGGGTGACTCGAGGGTTTATATCGTACTCTCGGGGAATTGTCTAAGAGGTTAATTCTTCTTCTCCTCCTCTAGCAACCTGCAAAGCAAAGTTTTTGTCTTTTGTCCTCAACTCCACCATGTGGTTGTCAAGCACAAGGTTTCATATTAGTAATATAAATATAAAAAAAGTAAAGTAAAACAAGTAAAACTAGGCAAGCAAAGTAAATGGAATAAAAGATAGTTGTTTTTGGGTTTTGTGTGTGTTTGCAAGTGAAGAAAGTATTTTTGTATTTTCAAAATAATAAATTGCAGGAAATATAAAGTGTGATAATTGTGTTGGAAAGGTCCTTCTAATGGTTTAAAATAGACTAAGGTTCATGGGTTCACCTGTCTACTCTCTTTTTGGGTTGTAGTGGACACACACAATTCATCAAAGACATAATATTGGTGGAACTTCAACATGTGTTTGATAAGCATTCATATGGGCATCACGTTCTAACATAGAGATGATGCAACACATCTCTCTTATACTCCTCAAGAAAGGGAAAACTCCAAGAAATCTTGAATTAAGAATCAACAGAATATAGCCTTAGGTATTTTGACACGATGTTTGAATCACAAGTATGCTACCTTGACCAAACAAGATTATCAAGCTGCCACAAGATAATTATAGCACATGAATTCATTATATCCCTAGTAAGACAACAAAAGAAAGGTAAATACCATAGCAGATCTTAAACTTGTTGTCACTATTCAATCCATACCACCATGCTACTCCATCTAATACACACTTATCCCCCCACATGCTCTTGCATACAAGTTAGATCAGAACAAGTACTTAAGAACGGGGTACATGATATGCATCTATCAATACATCTTAAACATAATAGGTTCCAATCTCATATGTCAAATCATAGAATAAAGATCCACCACATAGAAATTACATATATGACCATAATCATGTTGGGAAGCTCATATGGTACTAGATATATGAAGAACAAGAGATAAATAGATCAAGCTACTACCAAAAACCCATAGTCCACAGGTGGACTACTCCCTCTTCATCATGGTGATGATGGTGAAGACGTTGGAGAAGGTAGAGATCCCTCCGGCAGCGTCTCCCGCGGAGTTTTCTCCTCTAATCTTTGCTGGTTCTGGCTCTTTTTTGGCGTTTCATGTTTCTATGGCGCTCCCTCTTCGAGGACTCCTCAGGGGGTCTTTATATAGACTTTTTAGGTCAAAATAAGTTTGTGGGTGAAATAATCAAGAGAATCAGACAGCCGAGGCAAAAGATAACATGAGTGGTGCGCCCACAACTGGGCTCACCACCTAAGCTCTTTTGGGCCTTAAGGCTCCCCGTGTGGTCCAAGTCCTCTGGGTCCTTCTCTTGATGAAATATTGATACTCCAGAAATCCTAGGTCCATTTGACTTTGTTTAGGTCCCTAAAAGTTAAAAAATACACAAAATTAGGTTTTCCTATCCTGCAGAGTTATAACCAAAATAAAGGGGATCATTGGTAAATCTCCAAAAATCAATGTAAAATATGGATATAACATCATATATGTTGCAAATAAATGGTAACTCATATCAACAAACTATAAATTTCATGCATGCATTTTACATGCATCACCGGACCAAGCTAGAAGGGTAACCTTGCTAACGTTGTCGAACTCATACCTATCAAAGCAAAAGGGATGCGGACAAAGGGCAAAGGAAAAAGGGAGTGATCAATACTGAGACCAGTACACAGCGAGCCTTAGAATTCCGCGGCTCTCGCCTACATAGGTATGGTGGGATTAGCGGCAGCAAAGCATGCACTAAAATAACCTATAGAGACACGATATAACTTACGACTATTAGAGCGGGGTAAGAAATACCTATTCAAAGCCATCCTGATACTAACACCAAACAGAACCCATCTTGGAGTTTCCCCTCGAGACCAAACGAGAAGTCCTTCGGAGGAACTCACACAGTTGGCAGTTTTATTAATCATTCTATTATACTGGCAATACTTACTAGTTAAATATAGGTAACATATGTCATCCCGATATCATTAGTTGTTGGCACTTTTAGTTAACCATTCCATTGTAGTGGGGCTGATTACTAGTCATGTTAAAGTCAAATTTATAACACTACTTTAGTTTGAGTTGTCTATGGTTGAGACACTATGCTCCAATTAGTCCATAACCGTGGACATGGCTTTTCAAAAAGATTTACCCTACAGGGGTGCACAAATAGTAACACACGTACGATCAACCTCGGGGAAAACCAAATAAAAACAAAGAGGCATCACGACAAAGCATTTACAAGATTCAAAAATGATTTCAGGGGGGCACCCCACTAAGATATCTATAACAAAGTTGGACAGGCTTCGAGACAGACCCAGGATTTGTGCCAATAGCTTTAAACGACTAGAAACCCGAAAATGTGACAGAACTTGTCGATACCACATAAACACTCTGTATTCCTAAACAGTACAGGTAAACACTCCTCGAGCAATAGTAGTAAATAAGCAGTAAAGCATGACATAAGTGCATGATAGTAGTAAAGCCCTAAAATAGTTTATGGCCCTAGGAAATAAGATGTGAATTAAGCTTAGGCGAAGGAGGATTCATAAAGTCTCCGACATGTGGGTAGTGCGATAGTTAAAGAACATGCATCAACTACTCATGTCTTAGGTGGACACAAGTGGACGGGATAAAAGTCAAATCTCAACTCTTATCTACCGGTGCCTCTTGATTAGTTATGTCTATTCCCAACAATATTTTAATTATCAAGTTGTAAGTAAAACCATGATTATCTCTACCATTAAGCATGTGTCAACCTCTCAACAATTGTGGACCTTGACAACTCGGACCGACACCTGAGCAAGCAACTACGACTCGCATGGCCAACTATCTACCAAATCAATGGGCAATAGGAAGTGACCAAGAAAATCTAGGTTGTAGGGAATATAAATGGTACGAAACTAAAGCATTACAACACGGATAGAAATAGAGAGGAGTAAAGCCATAAAGCGAAAATAGGTAGCAGGGGGAAGGATGCTCGCTTGGGAACCATTGCCGAAGATACATCATCCGAAGAAGTGGCCGAAACTCGTATCAACTCATCGTCCTATCCGGAAATAAGAAAAATACTAAAAGAACACCGGATGGAATATTCAATACTACGATAAAAGATCCGGCATAATTATAATATGATGCATGGCATGGTAAGATATTGTGCAACTTAGCGAAATTAAGCAGAATCGGATTCCCGACAATCTAAGATATGATTCAAGTTATTTTCCTAACCATCAATATTAAATATTATTATCTAGTAAACACATGGCATATGTAATCTATATCAAGATTAAATGGAACAAAGACATTACATTTAACATATCACATATATTGCAAAAGTTACTATTAGGTGTCGTTACCAAACTACCACGAAATATCGTAATGCGTGATACAAACAAGATCATAGATGGTGTATTCGAGTTCTAACGATTTTTCTGATGATATTACATATAAAATACTTTTTTATTTTAAATTACAGTTCAGAAGATATGATTTATGGAAACCTAATTGTTTACTTTAATTAGTTGGCACGATTTTGATTATTCAAAACAGTAGACATACTCCTAGGTCGTTAATTGTTTAAAGGGCCTACGCGTATACCTGGATCGTTAATTTGACTAACAAAATATTAATTATTTAATACAAAAATTATATCATTGGAAAACTTAGATGTTATACTCTAATGGTATAACATTTGTGTAAAATAATTTATATTCTTTTTGTCAAACAAATAACTTAGGTATACGCGTAGGTCCTTTAAACCGAAATGGAGGGAGTAGTTTAGATTCGAATTATTTAAGCATTTTTTAACAACATTAATATATAAAATAATTGGTTTGAACTGTAGACTAGAAGATTTGATTTAAGTAAGATTGGCACAATTTTTAGAAACAAAAAAGGTGGCTTTTATTTAGAAGCGGATCCATCTCACCACTGTGAGTTGACCAACACAGAGCAGGCCAACTCAGCTGCGTTCAGACTGAAGATGAAATAGAGTTTGTCCTTCTGAATATTCGTGTGCCGGATCTGATAAAAATTCAGAGAACAAAAAGGACTCAGAGAGCTCTGAGAAATTGATCCCGAGACCTCAATTCACGACTTAGGGCTAAAACCAATGGACAAAAGATCATATTGAGTTCAGATAGAGGTGTGTTTCCTTTTGAACAAGTCGGACATCGAGATTTTCATGGGTATAAAAGATGGGGTTTGATCTCCGGACATGACTAGTGGATGCACTCATGCATAGGGCTGCGGTTCAGTTGGTTTCAAACGGTAGAGCATTAGAAAAATTGAATAGCAGATTAGAATAGGAGGCGACAATTCGGCTCATAGGTGCAAAAAACAAATCCTACATATACATTCAAATATTTTATGTTGGTTCACAAGTTTTCGGGACGAAAGAATATTTTATGTGTCATGAATAAAAAGACAAAAAATATCACGTGAATAGTCGTATTTATGTGACATATTTTGTCTTTTTTATACACATAAAATGTTATTTCATCCTAAAAACTTGTGAACCAACATAAATTGCTCGAATGTATATGCGAAATTTTTGTTTCGAATTTTTTGACATTTCGAAAAATATTTTCTTATAATAGGTGTATTTGCACCTACGAGCCGAGGTGAATATTCCATTAGAATAGTTCTAGACAATAATATAAGAAAACAAAAACACTGGAATTTATTGAGCACAAGGGGATTTTAACTCAGGAATTGCCGGGTGGAAGACTGGGCGTGCACCAGGTAAACTAGCACGATGACTTGATCAAAAAATGGAGCATCCACATTCTGAACTAGCTCTGCACGGAAAACAAACCACGACGCTGTAGTTGAAGCAGAGTAGAAGATCGGCGGCAGCGACCAAACATAGGCGGCGGAGCGGTGCCATGTTGTGCGCGTTTCACAGGAGAGTGCAAAGATGTGGTGCGTGTGTGCGCAAGAAAGAGCAGCGGCAACAAATGGCGGTCCCTGGAGGTGATCGAAACATATACGTACTAGGCAGAGATCAACATTGTTGCCGGAACGACTGATACCATGAATAGAAACGATGGAGGAGAGGGAAAATTGGAAGAGGAGGCTCACCATGTACCCTGTGTGTAGACAAAGGAGACGGAGAGGTACTGGGGCGGCGGAATTCTGAGGATGACGCCGACGGCTGGAAGAGGAAAAAGAGGAAGTAGGTGTAGCAGCTCGATCTCGTCCGTGTAGAAGTCCTTGTCGTCGATGCGGAGCTCTTGATCACCTCCTAAGATCTTGGGATGGTCCATGTCGACGGCGCAGTGAAGATCCACATGCGATGGCTTCTGAAGTTTAGTCGGGAGGCAGAAAAAGTGGAGGGGAAAACTGCAGGGACGGCGACGCGTGGATGGAGAGGTGCTAGGGTTCCCAGGAGGTCTCGATTAGGTGGGGATAGAAGGATGTGACACGTACCCGTGCGGCCGCCGCTGGACCGCACCGGGCGGTAACAACGCCGCCGTCTACCCACCCCCTCCCTCGAGCTCATCTCCCTCCGCCGCCGCCGTCTCACGCTGGGCAAAGCCCTTGCGGCGCGGCGGCGAGGTCTTCGTCCTCGGGCCCCCACATCCTACCAGATTGCGGCGGTGGCCTAGGATCGATGGGCGGCGGCGGCCTGCCCTTAGATCCCCGGCGGTGATGGTGGGGCAGCGGCGGCTAGGGTCCGATGTCGGCGGGGCTGGTGGAGTTCTTGGCTGGGGATCGGCCCGGATCCAATTACGGCCAGCTTCGTCGTCGACCGGTGAAGCCGCGGAGGCCTTCTGGGTACTTCTCCGCATCATGAGGAAGCCTGGGGCGGAGGCCTTGGGCTTGGTGGTGGTGGTCATCTTCTCCGTCGGAGGTCGTCGGCCTGAGGCTAGTTCGGCGGATCCCGGGATCCGTCATCTAGTCCCGGCAGCGAGGCGGGGAGATCTAGGTGCCGGTGAAACTGAGTCGTTGGCGAGCGATGGTGGCGTTACCACGTCATTACCTTGATGAAGGCATCGTCGTGCACCTAGTGTCAACCTAAATCGAGCCACTTCGGGGGAACCCTAAGATCTTTGGATCGGGCGATGGCGGCGCCGCTGTGTCACGTTCTCTCTTGGGAGCATCGCTTGTGGAGCAACGCTGGATGTAAGAGGCAGGAAAGGTTGAGCATCTTTGTCTTGCACGGAGCTTTGGAGGCGATGTCAAGTCATGCTTGACCGACAGGTGCTACACCGAGTCATGCCAATTCGGCAGGTGCTCCGCACGGCAGATCCTCTAGAGGCTTCAAGCTGTGTTTGCTGGTGGTACTTGGCCGCATGGTGCTGCGAGGACTGGTGGCAACCACGGCGTGCCTTGGAGATAGTGTGCAAGAAGGTGGTGCTACTTGGCACCGTGGTAGTGTCGGTGGTTGGCGTGGAGAGAGTCCGCACATCGATATACATGTTGATGATGGTTTGGCGGAAGATAGTGGAGGCTGTTGGGTTCGCAGCATAGAAAACAAAAGAAATCATATGATGTGAACTACTAAGCACCAAGATCTATCTATTTAGATACAATCAACGGGTGGATATACATCCATAGAGAACATACCCTTGAAGAGCGACAAAACGTTGTTAACTAAATCTGATTTCGTGGATGATGTAGTCGTACACTTGTCGATCTCAAGATCATGATGAAGCTCAGTAGGTCCAGCTCCAGCAAGTCCAGCAGGTTCAGCACCAGCAAGTCCAGCAGCACAAAGCATCGGTGCATCCGTGATCGCACACACGTCCGGTACCCCGACAATCTCCGCGTCTTTGCTCCAGCAATGCAGCGGAAGAAGGAGCTCCTTTCAGACAAAGCCACCGGGAACATATATCTCGCTAATCCGAGACCATGGGTTAGAGATCCTTCACGAGGAGGTGTGAGATGAGAGTAGAAGTGTGAGGCCTTTTATAGGGGAGGGGTAGCCCCTCACATGGCCGGCGGCCATGGTGGTGCCCCCACCTCTTCCATCATTCATGTGGGTGGAGCTCCCACTCACAATATGCCTCCGCTCCAAATTCCACTCACCTCCATTAAATTTCCACCAAATTTAATGCAAGCTCTCATTTAATAAAACTCTTTTATTTATTTTATTCAGAATTTTTTCAATTAGTTTAATTAACAAACATTTAGATAAAACCTCCTACAACATTTCAATATCACATGTAGAACCAGTTTCTGCAATTTCACCCGAAACAATTCCGGTTTCCATCGAAATGATTCCAGCGCTTTCTTAATCTTTATCTGAAACACATTTGCTCTTAAATGCTGCCGGTATCCCTTAATTCTGTCACCCTATGGTCCATGAATAATGCAGACATGATCGAGACCCCTCTCTGATCAATAATCAGCAGGGCCGGAGATCTGTACTGACTCTCACACATTCAACGATGACTAGTGATCGTGTGAACCTTTAACATCATAACTAAATCTCTTTATCTCACGATATATTACATGTCTAAGATTTGATCATCGGTATCTCCATACCTAGTTTTATCTCGTTACCGACAAGTACTCTTTTCTTATTTCCGTGATATAACATTCTAGTGATCTTATCACTTGCTTGCAAGCTATGTCAATGTGATATCATCGAGAGGGCCTAGAGTATATCTCTCCATCACCTGAATGGACAAATCTCACTCTTGATCCATGAGCCTTTACATAACACTTTTGGAGTATCTGAACCCATCTTTATTGTCACCTTGTTATGGTGTGACATTTGATGTTATCAAGTTACTCTTCCGGTGTTAGTGATTGACATGATCTCATGGTCTAAGGACAAAAGTTACTTTGTATGTTGTCATAGCAATATTAACACAATGACTTTGATCGTATTGCTATTCTTTGGATAAATGTTTATCACACCATTCAACTAATGTTGTGACCTCGTTATTAACAACATCCAATGTCCATGATTAAGAAATCTTGAGCATCTTGTTAATCAACGAGCTAGTTTATATGAGAGGCATAACTAGGAACCCTTTATTTGTTTATTAAACACACATGCAATGACGTTTCCAATTAACACAATTGTAGCATGCAAAATAAACATTTATCATAAATAGGAAGTAAGATAATAACCACTTTATTATTGCCTCTCGGGCATATTCCCTTCAGTCTCTCACTTGCACTAGAGTCAATAATCTAGTTTGAAAAACTTGTGCATTCAACACCTATGTCTTTGTGGTGTTGTATCTACGAGTTTGCTAGTGGTTAACATAATTTTGGATCTGACACTTTCAGGTCTGTGTGTATTTGCATGTCTTTGCGTCCCTACGCATCACTCATTCTGAAATGAGATGGCATTGTATAAATTTTGTCCTTTGGTAAGACCTTAGTTCCTTGGGGTTAAAACATGTTGATATAATTGTCGTACAATATATCTTAATAGTACTAGTCCACTATGAACTACACCTAGTTTGATAACAAACTACCTAACACAAATGCCCTCCTTTGCTGCTACTATAGCAGTCATATACTTAGCCTTTTGTTGTAGTATTTGTTACAATGTCTTAACTTTTGAACTTATCCAAATCCATCATGGGACCTCCTTTCCAATACATTATGCCACCCATAGTTTAAATTGAGATAAATTTAATTTGTATCTTGTGACAAATTATTATCAATGTAACACTTTACAATGAACTATTTGTAAATATTTGTCACTTATACATGATATATCCTTAGTTCTTTCAAAGCTCATAAGAATATCTTTACTATCATCCAATGATCATCTTATGAATCATTCTGGTATATGCTCACAACATTTAGAACATAGGACATATCTGGATATGTACATATCATGATATTGTTGATCAAAATATTCATGTGATTTCACTCACCGAGTGTCAAAAATACTTGAATCTCGTTTCACTTACCAAGTGTCAATACACTTGAATTTTGATTCAATCCTTTCCATGCGGAAGAACCTTTCTTGTCGTTTTCATATTGAACTCTTTCAATATCTCATATATGTACATCTGGCACAACCATATTATCATTTCAATCTATCCATATAGACATTGATGCCTAATATTCTAGTTTTGCCCAAGTCTTTCATCGAAATCTAATTTTAATGAAATTATTAACTTGTTTCAATAAAAGATACATCATTTCCAATCAATAATATATCATCTACATAATGTATTAGAAATATGTCTCAACACTCCCACTTTATTTCTTGCAAATGCAAGCATCTTCATCGTCTCCGATAAAATTAAACTCTTTTAATATTTTCATCACGGTGAAGATTCCAACTCCCTTATGCTCACTTCAACTATTGAAGTTTGCATGCCCTTTTAGCATCCTTTGAATTAACAAAACCCTTCGAACCATGTCATGTACACGTCCTAGGTAACCATTTTATTAGAAAAACTTTGTTTTGTTTGTTCAACTACCATATACAAAATTATATGTAGTGGTTGCTATATTAATCCGTCAAGACTAAATATTGATACGAAAGATCAAATCTTATCGTAGTCAACTCCTTGAACATTGTCATAAACTCTTTTTCAACATGTCGACTATTTCATAGATGTCAAACATCCATGTCTAATTTTTATAGATCCAAATACGACTGATAGGCTTCATGCCTTTCCGGAGGGTCTTCCAAGTTCATAAACTTGATTTCTCGTGTATGGAAACTATCACAGATTTTATGACTTCTAGTCTTTTTATGGAGTAAGGGCCCATCATTGCTTCTTTGAATGCAGTCGGTTCATCATTGGCAATACAATAATGACCTGTTTATCAAATCTCAATATTTGATTCTTACCTAACTCATACGGTTCAAATAGGAACTCTAATCTATGAGATCACGACCTTTGTAATCACGGGAGCCATGAGAATTTTAGCTGCCTCTTGGACACTTTCCGGCACTGCGCTACTTAGGACATATATCTAAGGTTCAATTACCTTATAAAAGTTCTATTGTCCTCCCACTTAACTTTTCATGAAAAAACAAATTTCTCAAGAAATTTGACGTTTCCAAGCGACAAACTCTTTTGTCTTTGGTGTTATGGAGGAATACCCAACTATTGCTTTGGGATAACCTACAAACACGTTCTTATCTGACTTTAGTTGTAAACATTTTACTTATGCCTAGCATACCGAAATTTAAGAAAAGACAACACGGGTTTTATCCTAAACCATAATCCTTATGGTGTCATTTCAACAGATCATGATAGTGCTCTTTTTAGTGTAAAACCTATAGTCTCTAGAGCTTTAATCCTTAAAATATAATGGAAGTTTTATAAATGACACCTTTGATCTTACCATGTCAAACAAGATTTGATTTCATTTCTCGAACATTCCATACTCCTATGGTTTATCGGGAAATGCAAATCCATGGAATGATTCCCGAAATCTTAGGTGTTTTGCTGAACTTGTAACTCAAAATATCTTCCTTTATGATCCAATCATAAAATCTTTATTTTCTCATTACAATGATTTTCCACTTCATCTTTGAAGTCTTTGAACAATTTTCAAATGTTTCATACTTCTTCCTTGTTAAGTAAAATATACAGATATATTCTCGCAAATTTTCGGAAAAAGCATACGAAGCTGAAAGATACACCGCACATGGCTACACATAATGGACTATATACATCAATATGCATAATTTCCAATAAGGTAGCCATCTGTTCTTCTTTGGCCTATGAACAGAGTTTCAATTATCTCCAAGAAAGTCTCACAAAGCGTCAATTGATCAAAATCAAAGACTCAAAAAATCCATTAATATGGAGTTTCTTCATGTTTTCTTTAAAATATAATTTAAACGGCGATGTTAGTTCATAAGTGATATTTCAATTATTTGTCTTGTGACATTTTACCATTAGTTTTTATGGACGTGATTTCTGAAGGGAATATGTCCTGAGAGGCAATAATAAAGTTGTTATTATACATATGCCAAGTATATGATAGATGTTTATTTTGCATGCTATAATTGTATTAATTTGGAAATGTTAATATATGTGTGTTTAATAAACAAAAGGAAAGTTCCTAGTTATGCCTCTCTTATAAACTAGCTCGTTGATTAACAAGATGATCAAGGTCTCCTTATCATGGACATTGGATGTTGTTAATAACGAGGTCACAACATTAGTGGAATGATGTGATGAACATTCATCCAAAGTATAGCATTATGATCAAAGTCATTGTGTTTATATTTCTATAACATCTAACAAAGTAATCCTAGTCCTTAGACCATGAGATCATGTTAATCACTAATACTAGAAGAGTATCTTGATAACATCAAACGTCACACCGTGAAAGGGTGATTATAAAGGTCGGTTCAGTGCTACGAAAGTGTTATGTAGAAGCTCATGGATCAATAGTGGGATTTGTCTATCCCGATGATGGATAGATATTCTCCGGGCCCTCTCGGTGATATCACATTGGTTAGCTTGCAAGCAAGTGATAAGATCACTAGAATTTATATCATGGGAACGAGAAAAGAGTACATGTCGGTAACGAGATCAAACTAGGTATGGAGATACCGATGATCGAATCTCGGACATGTAATATATCGTGAGACAAAGGGATTTAGTTACTAATGTTAAAGGTTCTCGTGATCACAGAAGTCATCGTAGAATATGTAGGAGTCAGTATGGATCTCCAGGTCCCGCTTCTGATTATTGATCTGAGAGGGGTCTTGATCATGTCTACATTATTCAAGAACCATAGGGTGACACACTTAAGGGACACCAACACCATTTGGAGCAAATGTGTTTCAGACGAATGAATTGCAAAGCGCTGGAATTATTTCAATAGACACTGAAACTGTTTCGGGTGAAATTGTAGAAATTGGTTTTGTATGTTATATTGAAATGTTGCAGGGGGGTTTATGTGAATGTTTGTTAATTAAAGTAATTAACAAAATTCTGAATAAATTTAATAAAAGAGTTTTATTAAATGAGAGAGAATTAAATTTGGAGAAATTTAATGCATTTAAAGTGGAGACTTTAAAAGAGAATGTGAAGGGGCATTTTAATGTGGAGGGAGTTACCACCACATGAATGGGGGAGGTGAGGGGTCACCTCCATGGGGTGCCGGCCATGGAGGGGGTACCCCCCTCCTTGTCAACACCCAGATTTTTAATCCCAGATGCCCGTTATGCCATACCTCGCAATCCTAGGATTACCATTTTTGCGAGACATAACGGATTGCATATCACAGTACATCATCCATTACAAACCATATATAAGGTCTTACACAAATAAGGATCTCATGATCCAGTCTTAATACAACAAGCAGCGGAAATAAAAGATAAGCATAGCGGGGGGTCCATCTTCAGGGGCACAGGCAGTGCTGACGAAGGCAGGTAGTCCTAGTTATCATAGCCGTCCTACTAGCCATCATCTTGACAGTCTCCTTCATAGTCTGGCCATGAGAATAGTTAGGGACAAAAGCCATGAGTACTCTTTAAGTACTCGCAAACTACTACTAACAAGTAGTATAGTTCTAAGTTAAAGTGCTAAGTCTAAGTTTAACTATCAAGTTAAGTTTGAAACCTAAGATGAGTTCTGAAGCAAAGAAAGATAAAATAACGTTCTAGAATCAATTAAGGTGGGAAGCTATTGTCATAAACACAACCTTGTTGTGGTCAAGTCAAGATTCATCATTCATTTCATAAGTTGTTTGGAAAACATCTGACAACGAAACAGTATGGCCATTCCAACTGTCCATAACCACGAACGCGGCTATTCGAATAGTTTGACACTCTGTAGAGGTGGTACACTTTCACCACAAGATTCGATTCATCTATCAGGGATAACCCTGAACCATCATACTTAGTATGCAGATAATCAAACACAACCTTCCCTTTACACACCCTAGTATAAGCACCTCTCCTATGAGCATGGCCTCCCAACCTTGACCATCTGTCATCTTGGGCACTGCATAGGTGGACAACACTGAGAGGTAGCCTCAGCTCAAACCTCTCCCGCGAGGGAACTAATACTAATGCATATAAATTTCCAACTAAGCCTTACCCAATTCAGGTAGTGTGGTTGTACGGTAAATTTGGAATGGTATCGCATCCGAATCCAACCATCAGTTTTATAAAAGGATTAAGGCTCATGCCTCAACATTTTCATCATCATAAACCATTTGTGTTCCTCAACACATGTCAAAACATCTCAATAGAATGACTCATCATTCCAAGGTTTTCATAATTCATTTTCACCAAGTGTTCCCATCTAAAGTGACTCAAGTTTTTATCTACTCTAAACTACTAAGTTAAGAGTGTTCACTAAGAGGGAAATGATGGGATCAATCTCATGCCATAGAATGACATCTAAAGGGGTTCTAATAGGTCAAGTTTTATACTATTTATGCTACCTTCAAAACAAGTAAAGAACTTTGGGTAAAGTAAAGGGAGTAAAGCTTGTAAATAAGACTTGGGGTATCTAATAGTCAAAGTAGTGTGACCAAAGCATGCCTAAAGTATCTTTGCTAAACCATCTAGTTTAATCTTAACATACTAAGCATTATACTTGCAAGTGTTAGCTTGCCTTGGGTAGTGCAGTGGTTAAAGTTTTCTTCTTCTTCTTGGTAGAACTCCTCCTCCTCGAAATCTTGGTCGGTACTATCGTCTATAAATACATACGGAGTACAAAATCACCAAACAATACTTAACTAGTCTAACTAGCATTCTAAGACACACATTTGATGATCTATTATCATCTCAAGCATCACAAGTTTAATTTAATAGTTTCACTCTTTTTAATTTAGAAAAGTAATTTCTACTCATTGAAAAATTAACTAAGATTTAATATTCACCACTTGAAACATGGGATCATGTGGACACATGTCATCACCACATATTCTAGCATGTGGGAATGTGGTTTAAGGGTTGGATCATAATTACTTTGGTTTAAGTTCATTATTTAATGATTTAAAGTGACTAGAAATGCCTATATAGCATTATTTTGGTACTAGTCCAAAGTTGCTGCATGTAAACCCTAATATTATTACATATTCAGATAGGTATGGTGAAATGTGATTTTTGAGAGTTGGAATCAACTCAAAAGCTATCATGGCTGATTTTATAAAAATGTTTAAATGTGCCAAAGCTTCTGTTTTGTTATTTTTACTAGGAGAGATCTATAACTTTAATTGAATTAAATCCAACGGGCTAGGATAGTTCATTTCAATACCTTTCATGAAAAATTAGTTTCATGCAGTTTGGATTTCTAAAACTCTCTAAATTGATTTTCAAACTTCGAGACAGAACTAAGTTTAAACTAAAAGGAAAATCTTAATTCAAACTGATTGGGTCACGCGGGAAACTCTAACGGGCCGGCCTAGTGTCACTCCGCGGTGCGAGGCTCAACTGATAGGGGGGTCCACAAGTCAGCGGCTCATAATGCGTGAAGCGGTACAGGGCAATGTGAGACGTTGGATTAGAGTGGGGATCAACGGATGTGGCTTGTCGTCGACAACGGACCTGTCGTCGGCGAGCTCGATCCCTAGCGGCTCGGTGGGGGTGCATGGGGGGCGTACCAGGGTTCCAGCGATGATGGTGAGACGGGCAAACGGACTGGTGGTCGACAGCGAGCTCAGGGATGGTCGAGGCAGCTCCGGGGATGGTCGCAATCAGCGGCGCCCTTCTCCTCCAGAGGCGGCCTGCTCCGGTACAATTCCGGCGAGCTGCTGCTCCCCTTGCTCTAGCTAATGGTGTGGGATGATCAGTGAGGTGAGGGGAGTGGAGTGGTGCGCTTCAACTGGCTAGGGGTGCCCTCCTTTTATAGGGTCGACGGCGAGACCGAGAGGGATGGGCAGGTGACGGTGGCGACATGGCTACGAGCGGCTAGCGGCATGGCTGAGGGTGGCGATCGACGGGCGGTCTCCTGGCGGTGCTCTAGGAACTTAATGTGGGCTTAGGGGCGGTGGTATGCAGTCGGGGGCAGCTGGCGCTCTGAGCGGCAGAGGCGGCGGTGTCCATGGCGAGCGGTGGCTGTGGCGCGTTGGGCGGCGAACGGGCATGTCTGTCGTGTTCCCTGGGTCATGGTGGAGCGGTGGGTGTGGGCTGCGGTCGAGCGGCGACTTGTGCACGCATGCCGAGTGCGGCGCTCTGGCGCGTGCTCGGCATGGCGTGGTGGCACTGGGCGCGGGCTCTCCTCGGTGGTCCACTGCTGGGCTTGGCTCAGGGAGGGGACAGAGGGTGGCGGTAATCTCCTGGCTACCTCCTAGACATGGCGAGAGAGGGGGAGGTGGTCTGCTGGGGTGAGTGCATGGTCGGCGGCGAGCTGGTGCTCGGGGTGGCTCGCCACTGGGGCTAGGGACAAGGGGTGAGGTGCTAATGGTATGTTTAGATCATGAGGGGACAAGGGGATTAAATGGAGATCATTTGGGGGCAAAACCCTATTCAAAACAGTGAGCTAGGATTTAGAGTTTAACCCTGCCTGCCAAGTGTTTGATTAAATGGCCGCAAGAAATAACCTTTTGAATTTTGAAAAGATTTTTGGTGGGTTTGCTAGGCATAAGCTTGAGACTCTGTGGGTGCTTGGGTTTTGAAAATTGAGCTTGTTTGAGTGGTTTTTGAGATAGTGGGATCTTCCCATATGAATTAGATTTAATTTGAAACTGTCATTTAAAATTAGCATTTGAATGTTTTTAGCAGATCCCAAAGTGGGCCTTGGTACCTCATTATGTGTACTATCAAGGGGTGTAAAGATCCACACATGTTTCTGTTAAGTTTTGAGTACTAGGAAAATCCAAAGTAGGCATGATAGTTAATTTGGCCAAAATGATCATTCACTTCAATTATTTATTTTAAGTTGTTTTTCTTTGGGAAAAGTTTGGGAATGATTTAGATGATGTTTATTTCACCTAAGAAACATTCTACAACCAAAGAATCACAGAACCATGGCAATTCAAATCAATTCCTAACTTAAATGCACATACACATGAATGCTTTCATTTTTAATTTGGAAAAGTTTTTGTTAACCCTAAATTTGATGATTTGGATCTTGATAAGATTGGATTGAAGTTTTGGGATGTTACAAACCTTCCCCCCCTTAAACAAAATCTCGTCCCGAGATTTACAAAGAAAACTAGGAGCTAAAGAGATCTGGGAACTCTGTCCTAATGTAGTCTTCGTGCTCCCAAGTGGCTTCCTCCTCGGTATGGTTGCTCCACTGAATCTTGAGAAACTTGATTCTCCCGGTCCTGGTGGTTCTATAGGCTTCTTCTAAGATATGGATGGGCACTTCCTGATAGGTCAGGTCATTGTTGATTTCTACAGCCCTATGATCGATGTTCTTGAAAACTTCAGTCTTCTCGGGCACTTCCAAGCATTTGCGAAGTAACGAGATATGGAACACATTGTGAATGGCTGACATCTCCTCAGGAAGTTCCAATTAATACGATACTTCTCCTCGACGGTTCAGAATCTTGAAGGGCCCGATATACCTAGGGGCTAACTTCCCTTTCAAACTAAAGCGTTGAGGTCACTTCAATGGTGACACTTTGAGATACACAAAATCTCCGATATTGAAAGTCAGGTCTCTCCTTCTTTTGTCAGCATAACTCTTCTATCTGGATTGGGCGGTCTTGAGGTGCTCACGGACTTTGTGAACCTTCTCTTCAGCTTCTCGGAGAATGTCAGGTCCAAAGATCTAAGACTCTCCTACTTGCGACCAATTCAAAGGGGTACGACACTTTCTTCCATATGGGAATTCAAATGGTGCCATCTGCAAACTAGCTTGATAACTGTTGTTATATGAGAATTCTGCGAAAGCCAGGCAGTCTTCCCATTTTGATCCGTATTCCAACACACAAAGTGGCGGTGCTCCACTGCTGTTGCGGCTTATGGGTAGGCCTGTGGGGTGTTGGTTGGTCTCAGGGGGGACAAGGGAGAGTAGAGAGGGTCAATTGGGGGACAATGGCTTAAGTACAAATTGTAATAGTTAGGCAGTTTATTTTCTGCATGCCACCTGCTCGACACAATGGCCGCATGAGAAAGTTTTTGAATTTTTGGCTGAATTTTGGTGGAGTTGTTGATCATATGCTTGAGCATCTTTGGTTGCTTGAGATTTGAAAATGGAGCTCATTTGAGTGGTTTTTGAATAAGCGGGATCTTGATACATACACTAGATTCAATTTAAAATTAGTGTTTGCAAGTTTTTGGTAGATCACAAAGTGGGCCTTGGTACACTACTACATGTACTAGCAAGGGGTGCAAAGATCCACATTTGTTTCTGTTAAGAATTGAGTCCTAAGAATAGCCAAAGTAGGCATGGTAGTTAAAATGGCACAAATGACCATTTCTTTCTTTTATTCATTTTGATTTGTTTTTCTTTGGGATTTGTTTGGGAATGATCTAGATGATGTTTATTTCACCTAAGAATCATTTCACAAGCAATGGATCACTTAAGCAAGGCAATTCAAATCAACTCTTAATTTAAATGCAAACACATATGAATGCTTTAATATTTTTAATTGGAAAAGTTTTTTGTTAACTCTAATATTGATGATTTGGATCTTAATAACCTTGGATTAAAGTTTTGGGATGTTACAAACCTTCCCCCCTTAAACAAAATCTCGTCCCGAGATTTACAAAAGAAAACTAGGAACTAAAGAGATCAGGGAACTCTGTCCTAATGTAATCTTCTCGCTCATAAGTGGCTTCTTCTTCAGTATGATTGCTCCATTGAATGTTGAGAAATTTGATACTTCTGGTCCTGGTGGTTCTGTAAGCTTCCTCCAAGATACGGATGGGCACTTCATGATATGTGAGGTCCTTGTTGATCTCAACAGCTCGGTGATCGATGTTCTTGAAAACTTCAGTCTTCTCCGGCACTTCTAGACATTTGCGAAGTAACGAGATATGGAACACATTGTGGATGGCTGACATCTCTTCATGCAGTTCCAGTTGATACGATACTTTTCCTCGATAGTTCAGAATCTTGACTGGTCCGATATATCTGGGGGCTAGCTTTCCTTTCAGACTAAAGCGTTGCATTCCTTTCAATGGTGAAACCTGGAGATATACAAAATCTCCGACATTGAAAGTCAGGTCTCTCCTTCTCTTGTCAGCATAACTCTTCTGTCTGGACTAGGCGGTCTTGAGGTGCTCACGGACTTTGTGCACCTTTTCTTCGGCTTCACGGAGAATGTCAGGTCCAAAGATCTGACTCTCTCCTACTTGCGACCAATTCAAAGGGGTACGACACTTCCTTTCGTATAGGAACTCAAATGGTGCCATCTGCAAACTAGCTTGATAACTGTTGTTATATGAGAATTCTGCGAAAGGCAGGCAGTCTTCCCATTTTGATCCGTACTCAACACACAAGCTCTTAACATATCTTCTAAGATTTAGTTGACTCTTTCAGTCTGTCCATCAGTTTGCGGGTGATAAGCGGTGCTGAAATTCAACTTGGTTCCTAGTCCTTCCTGGACTTTCTGCCAAAATCGCGAGGTAAACTGGGTTCCTCGATCTGATACTATGGTCTTGGGGGTTCCATGCAGACTAACAATCCTAGCAATATACAACTCTGCTAGCTTCGAACTCTGGTAGGTTGTCTTGACAGGTATGAAGTGGGCTACCTTGGATAGTCTATCAACTATGACCTAGATTGAGTCATTTCCCCTATTAGAAATAGGCAAACCACTGATAAAGTCCATTCCGACGGAATCCCATTTCCATTCCGGAATCTGCGGTGGTTGCAACAGTCCTGCGGGTCTCTGATGCTCTGCTTTGACTCTTTGACAGATGTCACACTTGGCGATGTAGCTTCCGATTTCTCTCTTCATCTTATGCCACCAAAATTGCTCTTTCAAGTCTTGATACATCTTCGTTCCTCCGGGGTGGATAGAATAAAGAGTATCATGAGCTTCATGTATGATAACCTGCTTCAGCTCCGAATCTACTGGCACACATATATGTCCTTTGTACCACAGAACTCCTTCTTCGTCTTCAGTAAATCCAGGTACCTTTCCTATACCAATACGACGTTTGATTCCGTCGATACTTTCATTTCCCTTCTGGGCTTCCTTGATTTGGCTGATCAAAGTGGGTTGAAGTTTAATGCTAGCTAAAAATCCTTTGCTAACTAGCTCAGTTCGAAACTGCTCCAACTCCTCATACAAACTTGGTTGCTTCTCTTTGATCATGGTGTTTAGCCGACACGGCAGTCTGCTAAGAGCATCCGCTACCACATTGGCTTTGCCGGGGTGATAGTGAATGTCAAGGTCATAATCCTTGATTAACTCTATCCATCTCCTTTGCCTCATATTCAGCTCCTTCTGAGTGAAAATATACTTCAAGATCTTTTGATCTGAGTAAATCTCACAGCAATTACCCATCAGATAATGACGCCATGTCTTCACTGCCAAAACTACGGCTGCTAATTCAAGATCATGGGTCGGATAGTTCTGCTCATGCTGCTTCAGTTGTCAAGACAGATAAGCGATGACTTTGCCTTCTTGCATCAATACACATCCGAGACCAATCTTGGATGCATCACAATACACATCAAATGGCTTTTTGATATCTGTCATGATCAATATTGGGGCTGAAATCAATCTCTTCTTCAGTTCTTGGAAACTGGCTTCACATTTGTCGGTCCATTCAAGCTTCTTGTCCTTCTTTAGCAATTGGGTCATGGGTCTGGTGATGCTCGAAAATCCTTCTACGAACTTGCGGTAATATCCCGCTAATCCGAGAAATGCACGGACTTGGGTTTGAGTGGTTGGGGCTTCCCATTCTTCGACATCTTTGATCTTAGCAGGATCAACAGAGACTCCTCCGGCAGACACAATATGTCCTAGGAATCCTACTTCTTTCAGCCAAAACTCACACTTGCTGAACTTGGCATACAACCCATGCTCTCTCAGGGTTTCTAGGATAATTCTCAGATGTTGCTCATGCTCTTCCTCTGACTTGGAGTAGATAAGGATATCGTCGATAAACATAACTACAAACTTATCTAGGAAATTCATAAAGATCTTATTCATGAGATTCATGAAATAAGTTGTGATGCTGGAGTTGTGATTGTTTCCTCCGGGCTTCACATTGCCTCCGCTACGGTTGGGGTAGCTTGGGCGAGACGTTGGGGGTCGGTTGTTCCTTGGTGCATATCCTGGTGAGGGGTTAGGACGGTACTTCTGGTGACTGCTGGATCCAGATCGCTGCATCATACGACACTTGCGGTTGTCGTTTGCCTGGTTAATCTTCCCTTCCATCTAAATGGCAGAGTCGACTAGCTCTTCGAGATCCTCGAAGCTGATGTTGACAAGGACAGTCTGTATCTCGTCATGCAGTCCGTTCAGGAATCTCTCCTTCTTCTTGGCCTCCGTGTTGATCTCATCAGGGGCGTACCTTGCAAGCAACAGGAATTTGTCATGGTACTCCACCACAGTCATTCTGCCTTGCTTCAAGTCGTAGAACTCATCCCTTAGTCTGGTGACTAGACCTGGCGGCACGTGGGTGCGGCTGAACTTGATTTTGAAGGCTTCCCATGTCATCACTTGACCATGGTTCATGTTAAGGATGCTAGTCCACCAAGCTCTTGCATCTCCGGCCAGGTAGTGGGTGGCGAAGAGAACTTTCCCGTTGTCATCAACTCCTGCTACTTCTAAGTTGTTTTCCATTGTCTGTAACCAGTCGTCAGCATCCAGTGGGTTTTTAGCCTCGCTAAAGATTGGGGGATTGGTATTCTGAAACTTTTTGAGTTTGGATCCATGATGATCCTGATTTCCATGCCCTTGGTTGTTTTGAGCCATCTGAGCTATTTGTTGCAATGTTGCTAAGTTGGCCTGGCGCTCTACCCTGCTTGCTTCACGGTCTGCAACTAACATCTGCATAATCTGCAGCATTGGGTCTTGCGATGAGCTGCTCCCTCCTAGGTTTCCACGAGTCATCTAAAGATTGAGGTAGATAAAGGGGTAAGAGGAAAAGTTCTAAGGTTCATGGTTTTGGTTTCAAAGCTAAAACTTTGAGTTTGACTCAGGTTTTGCAACTAACTCCATTTCATTCACTCAAACAAGCACACGATACAAACACACACACACCACAACAAGGAAACAGATGGTTTTAAGAACCATTCTGCAAACTACGATACAGTGGGACCGATACATCTCATGCTACGACAGTGCTCTAGTGCATCTACTCATCATCGATGAAGTCAGATTCCTCATCGTCAGTGTAGAATTCCACGGCATCCTCCTCCAGAAAGTCATCATCATTGCTAAGGTAAGAATCCATGTCTCCCTGGATGTCTTCACCCTCCTCTTCTTCCTCCTTTGCTGCAAGCTGAGCTTCTTGCTCCTTGACGGTCTTCTCAATGTCGGCCACTTTCTTGCGAAGACGGGGGATGGTGCGATCCTTCTTCTCGCGCTGGAGGCGAAGAGACTGGCGGTCCTTGACAAGCAGTGAGAAAGTCTGGGCCTTCTGGTCGGCAATGGCACGGTTGTGGTTGGCAAGCTCCCTAGCATTGTCCAATTCCTTCTAGCGATCGTACAGGAGGAAGTCAAGGTTCTCCACTTGACACTTCAACTCCGGGTGACTTGGCATCTCCATCGGCATTCCCATGAAGTCACGTCTTGCATAGTGAGCAAAACGGATTCCTTGGATTTGGTTGATGCTAAGGGCACATAGACGTGCGAGAGCTTCATGCATTGCCCTGGCTAATCCATCTAGCCAGTTGTTCTCTCTTACGGGGAACTGGATTCTCCCGGACGTTGGTGCTTCTATGCTTCCTCGAAGATCAGCGGTGACTAGCCACTATAAATCTCCTCCTGGGGGTCCTAGAAGTTGAGCTCCAAGAAACTTCGAATGTGGGCGTCCTAGTAACTCCGACAGAGAATCTAGATCCCTCTTGAAGATCAGCTGACCTCCATTTCCCAACTGGTAGAACTTGCTGAACTGAGTTTCCATCTACAAGAGTTAAGGATGAGGAAGTTAGTGAAGTGATCAAGTGTGTCAAATTTTAAGTAGTAATGTAAGAATTGGAGGGACATGAATTTTTGAGAAAGAACGAATTCCCAAGGGTAAGTGAGGAGATAGTTTTTCATAAATACTCACTTTGGTTTTGAAATTAAGTTTTTTGTTCGGACATCCATTTTAACTAGGGTCTCCTATGGACAGGATGGCTCTGATACCAACTTGTCAACACCCGGATTTTTAATCCCAGATGCCTATTATGTCATTCATCGCAATCCCAGGATTACCATTTTTGCGAGACATAAAATATTGGATATCATAGTACATCATCCATTACAAACCATAAATAAGGTCTTACACAAATAAGGATCTCATGATCCAGTCTTAATACAACAAGCAGCGGAATAAAATATAAGCATAGCGGTGGGGTCCATCTTCAGGGGCACAGGCAATGCTGACGAAGGCAGATAGTCCTAGTTATCATAGCCGTCCTGCTGACCGTCATCTTGGTAGTCATCTTCATAGTCTGGCCATAGGAATAGCCAGGGAAAAAAGCCATGAGTACTCTTTAAGTACTCGCAAACTACCACTAACAAGTAGTATAGGTCTAAAATAAAGTGCTAACTCTAAGTTTAACTATAAAGTTAAGTTTGAAACCTAAGCTGAGTTCAGAAACAAAGAAAGATAAAATAATGTTCTAGAATCACTTAAGTTGGGAAGCTAGTGTCATAGTCACAACCCTGTTGTGGTCAAGTCAAGATTCATCAGTCATCTCATAAGTCATTTTGAAAACATCTGATAACGAAACAGTATGGCCACTCCAACTATCCATAACCGCGAACGCGGCTATTCGAATAGTTTGACACTCTGTAGAGGTGGTACACTTTCACCACAAAATTCGATACATCTGTCAGGGATAACCTTGAATCATCATACGTAGTATGCAGATAATCAAACATAACCTTTCCTTTACACACCCTAGTATAAGCACCTCTCCTATGAGTGTGGCCTCCCAACCATGAGCATCTGTCATCTTGGGCACTACATAGGTGGACAATATTGAGAGGTAGCCTCAGCTCAAACCTCTCCAGCGAGGGAAATAATACTAATGCATATAAACTTCCGGCTAAGCCTTACCCAATTCAGGTATTGTGGTTGTACGGTAAATTTGGAATGGTATCGCATCTGAATCCAACCATCAGTTTTGTAAAAAGGGTTAAGGCAAATGCCTAAACATTTTCATCATCATAAACCATTTGTGTTTCTCAACATATGTCAAAACATCTCAATAGAATGGCGCATCATTCTAAGGTTTTCACAATTCATTTTCACCAGGTATTCCCATCTAAAGTGACTCAAGTTTTTATCTAACTCTAAACTACTAAGTTAAGAGTGTTCACTAAGGTGGAAAGATGGGTTCAATCTAAGCCATAGAATGACATCTAAAGTTATCCAGATAGGTCAAGTTTTATACTCTTTATGCTAAAGTTATCCATAGGACTTTGGTAAAGTAAACAAAGTAAAGCTTGGAAATAAGACTTGGGGGTAGGTAATAGTCAAAGTGGTATAACCAAACCATGCCTAAAGCATCTTTGCTCAATTCATCTAGCTTAATTATAGCTTGCTAACAATAGCTTGCAAGTCCTAGCTTGCCTTGGTTGGTGCAGTGGTTCATGTTTTCTTCCTCCTCTTGATAACACTCCTCCTCCTCGAAAGCTTGGTCGGTACTATCGTCTATAAATACATATGGAGTACACAATCATCAAAATATGCTTAACTAGTGTACTTAGCACTCTAAGGCACACATTTGATGATCTATTATCATCACAAGCATCACAAGGTTTTATTAACTAGCTTCATCCTTTTTTATTTAAGAAAAGTAATTTCTACTCATTAAAAATAACTAAGATTTAATATTCACCAATTAAAATATGGGATCATATGGACACATGTCATCGCCACATATTCTAACATATGGGAATGTGATTTAAAGGTTGGATCATATTTTAATAAGCTTAAGTTTAATATTTAAAGATTTACAGTGACTAGAAATGCCTATATAGCATTATTTTGGTACTAGTCCAAAGTCACTGCATGCAAACCTTACTATTATTACATATTCAGATAGGTATGGTTAAATATGATTTTTGAGAGTTGGAATCAACTCAAAAGCTATTATGGTTGATTTTATAAAAATGTTTGAATGTGCAAATGCTTCTATCTTGTTATTTTTACTAGCAGAGATCTCTAACTCTAAATGAATTAAATCCAACGGGCTTGGATAGATCTTTTCAGAAGCTTTCTAACACAATTGGAATCACTCCATTTGGATTTGTAAATCTCTCTGAACTGATTTTCAAACTAGGGGACAGAACTAAGTTCAAAACTAAATAGAAAAACCTAAATTTGAATTTGTGGGCTAGCGCGGGAAGGAAAATGGGCCGGCCCAGTGGCGCTCCGTGGCGCAGAGAACATCTGACAAGGGGGGTCCACATGTCAGCGGATCTTAGAACGCGAAGCGGTACGGGGCAACATGGACCGTGCGATTAAAAGTGAGATCTACGGCTGAGGGGCGTCGTCTCCGGCGAACAGGTCGCCAGCGAGAACTAACCCTAGCGGCTCGATGGGGGGCACAGGAGGCATACCAGGGCTCCAGCTGCTGCGGCGAGGCGGGCAAACGAACTGGTGGACGACGGCGAGCTCAGACGAGGTCGTGGTAGCTCCTGGGTGGACGAAATCGACGGCGCCTTCTCCTCCTCTATAGCAGGCTCCTCCGACGCAATTCTAGTGAAATGGAGCTCGAGCGGCTCTGTCGAGAGGTGGGGAAAGATCAGTGAAGAGAGGGGAGTGGAATGGTGTGAGTAGTTGGTGCTGGGGAGGGCTCCTTTTATAGGGCGACGAGGGGACCGAGCGGCATGACGGCGAGCTCGTCGGTGACGCTGATACAGGCAGCTAGAGGCATGTGCAGCGTAGGAGGACGGTGGCCTGCTTCCTGGCGGTCATCTACGGCGTGAATGCGCGACTAGGGGCGGTGGCGTTTGGTCGGGAGCGTCCCGCACTCTAGGAGACAGAGGTGATGCTCGACGTGGCGCACGGCGACTGTGGGTCGCGCGACGGCGCACGACCATGTCTAGCGGGGTGCTGAGGCCGAGGCGGAGCGGCGTGCAGGATTTTATGTCAATTGGCGGTCTGTTGCGTGCTGGCAACGATCGCGCTCTGGCGCGCGCTGAGCATGGCGCAGAGAGAAAGGGCGGCGGTGCTGGGATGTGGTCCAGGGCCTGGGGGTGATTGAGGGGTGGACAGGGGGCGGCGGTAGCATTAGGAGGAGCTAGTGGTGGCACTGGAATGGCGTGAATATAGACTAGGACATTTACATTTGATTGATGATTATGAATATAAAACGTTGCTTGTTTCTAAAGCGGGTTGCTTTTCGGATTTACCGTGTGGTCTGTGGTGCTCTGTCCACGATCGGTCGGCGGCGACCACAAAGTGGCGGCGCTCCACTGCTGCTGCTGCTTAGGGGGGGACAAAGAGTAGAGAGGGTCAATTGGGGGACAATGGCTTAAGTAAAAATAGTAATAGTTAGGCAGTTTATTTTCTGCATGCCACCTGTTCGACACAATGGCCGCATGAGAAAAGTTTTTGAATTTGTGGCTGAATTTTGGTGGATTTGTTGATCATATGCTTGAGCATCTTTGGTTGCTTGGGATTTGAAAATGGAGCTCATTTGAGTGGTTTTTGAATAAGTGGGATCTTGATACATACACTAGATTCAATTTTCAAATACCATTTAAAATTACTGTTTGCAAGTTTTTGGTAGATCACAATGTGGGCCTTGGTACACTACTACATGTACTAGCAAGGGGTGCAAAGATCCACATTTTTTTTGTTAAGAATTGAGTCTTAGGAATAGCCAAAGTAGGCATGGTAGTTAAAATGGCACAAATGACCATTTCTTTCTTTTATTCATTTTGATTTGTTTTTCTTTGGGATTTGTTTGGGAATGATCTAGATGATGTTTATTTCACCTAAGAATCATTTTACAAGCAATGGATCACTTAAGCAAGGAAATTCAAATCAACTCCTAATTTAAATGCAAACACATATGAATGTTTTAATATTTTTAATTGGAAAAGTTTTTTGTTAACTCTAATTTTGATGATTTGGATCTTAATAACCTTGGATTAAAGTTTTGGGATGTTACAGTCTCACAAGAATTCCAAACATATTAAGTGCCTGATGTCTACACACTTCTATTCTTGTAGACAGTTGTTGGGCCTCCAAGTGCAGAGGTTTGTAAAACAGCAGCAAGTTTTTCCTTAAGTGGATTACCCAAGGTTTATCGAACTCATGGAGGAAGTGGTCAAAGGTATCCCTCTCAAGCAACCCTGCAATCAAGATACAAGAAGTCTCTTGTGTCCCCAATACACCCAATACACTTGTCAGATGTATAGGTGAACTACTTCGGCGAAGAGATAGTGAAATACAAGTGATGGATATAAGACAATGGTGCAAGAAAATAGCTTGATGGCATGGAAGAGACTAAAGGCAAACTGAAATAAAAATAGCAGCAAGCAAACATGTAACAGATCTAGTTGCAAACGGTGTTTCAATGTTTAGAAACAAGGCCTAGGGATCATACTTTCAATAGTGAACACTCTCATATAAATATATTCTTCTTTATGATACTACGCTGAACTACTCTCCGGTTGGACACTCTAATCCATGGTAGGGCTATAAAAGCACACCTCAAAGTTCATCTTTCCCATCTAGATAACCCCACACTGTCACCTTGAGTACTATATGGTTCCAACAAACACCACAATTTCATAAAGACATCTAACTCCAAATATAACTCATAACAAGTATTTGTAATCTATAGCCTAAGTGCCACCATGGTGTGCACGCTGTCACTTTCACACACATGGGGAGAGCAGAGATCTATTAAAGCACTTGAGTAGCAAGGTAGATCTACTTGATTACAAAGCTCATGATCACAATATGATCATGCATAGAGAGAGAGATGAACACATAGCTACCGTAGAACCCTTAGCCTCGAGAGAGAACTACTCCCTCCTCGTCATGGGAATCAGCAATGGTGATGGAGATGGGGGTGGAGATCGATGGAGATGGCTCCGGGGGCACTTCCCCATCCCGGCAGGGTGCCAGAACAGAGACTTTCTATCCCCCGAATCTCCCCTTTAGTGGCGGTGGTGCTGTGGAGGTTTTCGTGGATTTCTCCCAGATGATTTAGGGTTTTTGCATCAGAGGCGATTTATAGGCGAAAGAGGCAAGGTCAGTGGGTAGCCAGGGGGCCACACCACCTAGTGGCGCAGCCAGGGCTAGCCCGCACCACCATATGGTGTGCCCACCCTGGTGCCCTACTCTGTCTCTGCTTTGTGTTTCTGTGTTACTTCAGGAAAAATAGGCATATTGGCTTTAGTCCCGTCCAATTCCGAGAATATTCATTTTTTAGCTTTTCTGAAACCAAAAACAGCAGAAAATAGGCAACTGGCACTGGGGCATCTTGTTAATAGGTTAGTTCTAGAAAGTGTATAAAAATACCTCAAAGTGTGCACAAAACATAAGAAAGTAGATATAAAACAAGCATGGAACATCAAAAATTATAGATACGTTTGCAACGTATCAACATCCCCAAGCTTAACTCCTGCTCGTCCTCGAGTAGGTAAGTGATAAAAATAAAGAATAATTTTTTAGGTGACATGCACCATCATAAACTTGATAAAAGTATTTGTAAAAGATTAATAGCTGGGATCATAACACTTCAACATAGCATGAAAGATAAAGTTCTACAATAAGACATAGCAACTATGTTGTAACATGAAAAGGCGCAAACAAAAGATTCATGAATAACAATGCTTTGCAAGATTTGTTTGTTCCACATAAAGAAAACATAGCATAGTGGCATTCAGCTTGTCCCTCATAGAGTAGCAAACATAAATGCATAGGACACCTTCAAAGTTCATAAGGGTGACTAGATACAAATAGTTTAAGAACAAGCAATATCAAAGTTATGCATCAATCAACAAGTCTTGGGACAATGCACATAGAACTAAGAATGGCCACTATGCTCTCAAAGTAGGTGCATAAAGATAGAAGGTGGAGACTCAACATAAAAGTAAAAGAAAGGCCTTCATAGATGGAAGCAGAGATTCAAGTTTCATAAAGAGGTCCAAAAATTATGGTACTTATTAGCTTTCAGCTCTCATTGCCCCTATCATAAGCATATTGAAGTGACTAAGGTTAAAGTGAACAAACTATGGAGTATATGCTTGACGAAGTATAAGTTGGAAATCTCATGTCCCTTGAATATGAGGGTCGCTCCTCATGCTACTCAAGTTTAGTTACCGGTAAGTTCTTGTCATTGTAAGTACATGTGTATCATAGAGAACATCCAACGGGGTACCCCTTGCCCGATGATACGGAAGAATCCCCATATCAAAATGACAAGGCAAGCAGACAACGAGCATCTCAGCAATCTTCTTATTTACCATGGGAAATGGTGCTTTTTTCTCTCTTTCCTCTTTTATCATATCTCTTTTTTTCTCTTTTTCTCAATATCTGACTCTTGTTTTTATAAGAAGAATGATTCATAGACAGCTCATTATGGTTACGCTGCAGGTTTCCACCATGATAGCATGGATTAGACCGGTAGCCCAGGCGTTTCTGTAACACACATACATAACTCCATGGACTTACAAGCTCCCCTTTCATTTCACATCCATAGACAAAAGAGCATGATATCAACTAGGTACAAAGTACAAGTGCAATGTTGAAAGCGTTCCCCATGACAGCATGGTTTTGCTAATCCCCAACATATAAGTGCAAGCATATACAACATAGATGACACAATGGTTCAAGTTTATTAAAGGCAAGAAAATTAAAGTGTGCCATCAAGTTCGTGAGAGCTTTAATCACTAGTTTTCTCATAACAAGTTTAATTCAGAAGATAGATAAAACATGAATATACTTGGAATAGCAAATGCTAATAGGTAGGTATGGTGGAGTATTTAGGATAACTTGGTTTTATTTGGAGTTGGATGCATGAGTGGAACTCATACTTGGTTATGGAGGCTAGCAAAAGACTGGGAGCGACCAACTAAGAGAGCAATAATGGCCATAATCATGTAGAGAGACAAAACGTCATTAATCAAAGCATAAAGTGATATTACAAGTCGAAAACTAAAGGATCATAGAGGCTATGGTGACTTGGTATAGTCTTAACATGGTGTGAGCATGCGCCAAGTCAACCCAAATAAAGCATCAAAGGAGAATACCACAATATTATGCTTTAATATGCTAAAACAACGCATGATTCTTTCAAGGCACATTAATCTCAATTGTTTATAACATGTCATGCTACAACAATAATCACTAAGCATGAAGCCAAAACAATATCAAGCATGACATGATAAAGCCTAAGTCACAGTTAAAAACAAGCTCCTTTTATACCACTTAAGCATGAACTTTCCTACTCTTTTCCAACACCAATCGACTTATTTGAGACAACTCACAAAGATAATAATCAATAAAAATCAGTGAGCTTGTCTCACAAAACCACAAAGAATAACTAAAAATTTCTATGCTGAAAGCACAAGAAAACTAAGGCTAAACACAGTGCTAGCAAAAGAGAACACTCACAGAACAATAAGATGAAAACTAGAGTGTTCTAGGCAATGAAAATGGAGTGTGTCTCTCTCCAAAAGAAGTGTGTTGGGATCCAACCAACTTATTTAAGCAAACCAAACAAAAGAAAACTAAAAACAAAAACAAAGACGCTCCAAGAAAAACACAATTGTGCATGAAACAATAAAAATAAAGTGTTTCGAAGAACCTGAGATTTTTATTGATGAAGAAGGGGATGCCTTGGGCATCCCCAAGCTTTGACGCTTGTACTTCTTGGATATTCCTTGGGGTGACACGTGTGGCATCCCCAAGATTGAGCTTTAGTCCATTCTTCATCTCATTACATCATTCTCTCCATACACCTGAAATTTTTCCTTCATACAAAACATCACACAATCTTTATTAGCAACATTAGTGCACTCAAGATAATAAGTATTTGGGTTCAGTTCCAACACCATTAAAACAAAAGCTAATGTAGCACTTCCCTCAAAAATCTTAATTACCCAAAAAGAACTCAAAAAGGAACCAACAAGAAGCAAATGCAAATAATGGCAGAAATCTGTCAAAACAGACCAGCAGGTAAAAACAAATTTTTTCGAAGACCTTCTGTTGCTCAAATCGAAAAGTGTTGAACTAACGGAAGTTAGATAATAACCTGGGTCAGAAGCACAAAATATCACAGCTCAAACCAACGTACATAGATTGTACACGAAATTTTACAGCGAAGCACAAAAATCTGTTTCGGAACAGCAACTTTCCCAAGCATTACTTCTCTCTCATTAGAGGTTACTCTTGGCACAAAAAGCAAATAAAAAGGATAAGGAGAGGTTATTACTGAAGCAATAACTTCCAAGACTCATCTAAAACTTTTGAGTTATCTCCCAATAAGTACTTTTCATTAACGCCTTTAAGTTAGGCATGATAGTTTGAGAAGATGCTCACATAAGAAATATAAATTGAAGTAAAAGAGAGCATCAAGAACCAAATTCAAATCACATTTAAGTGTAACCCACTTCTTATGCATAGGAATCTTGTAAAGAAAGAAGTCATGAAAGCACAAAGCAACAAGCATAGGAAAGCAAAAGAAGTGCAACTTCAAGACTTTCAACATAAAGAGGGGAACTTAATATTATTGAGATGCATAAAACCATGTTTCCCTCTCTCATAATAACTTTCAGTAGCATCATGAATAAAATTAACAATATAACTTTCACATAAAACATTCTTATCATGAGCCACATGCATAAAAGAATTAATACTCCCCACATAAACATAGTCATTCTTATTAGTTGTAGTGGGAGCAAATTCAACAAAATAGCTATCATTATTATTTTCATCACCATAATCATCAAATATAGGAGGCATATTATAATCATAATTAATTTTCTCCTCAATAGTAGGTGGACTGAAAATATCATATTCATCATTGTAATCATCATATATTGGAGGTATAACATCATCATAAGCAATATGATAGTTATCTTCTAAAGTGTGTTCATTTGTAAACGTATCATCATTGGAAGGAACATGGATAGCACTAATAGTACAGAAATTATTAATATCATCATTTTCAAAATTGGTACCGAAGAGATTTTCAATATCAAAAGTAGTGCGCTTTTCCCAATCATGATCACTACTATAGGTAATAGGAATAGGAACATCATCAAGTTCAGACTCATCAAAAACTATAATAGGAGCAACATGCTTAAGGGAAAATACCATTTCCTCTCTCCTTTTACTCCTCCTCTTCTTCTTTTTATTCTTCTCTTTAGGAGGGAGAGGCTTGAAAGGAAGCTTCTCCATATACCCTGGTTTATTGCTAGAGACAATAGAAGAAACTTTGGAGGATTCCTTTTTTCATTAATAACATCAAAACACATATTAGTCCTGTCATATTTTGGTAAAATCTCATCTTTTATAATATTTTGTATGTAAGTATTTGTGTGGAAATTATCAACACAATAAAGATGAAAACCATGCATGATGCTATTCATACCAAAAGCACTCATATCTACCAAAGAAGTTTTTCTTAATAACTCTTCACACCCCAAAAATAATGTAAGTTCATCATGCTAATTAGGAGTGATCATGTCATCACAATACAAACTTGCAGTACTCATTGGATTAGAAGGGCTATTATTATGGCCTGAGCATTGAAAATTGAAATGACCCACTTCAAAGAAAAGTTCACAAATAAAAGGATAGAGGGCACAAACTTTTTTACCAAGATCAATTAGAGCCCTATACCACGTTCTAGTTTTTTCATTCCTGTGGGTGATACAATATTCTTCTTCAAGTTGATTGTTCTCACAAGGTCTATGTATTCCACAAAAATTAACATGCTTATAAGAAATAGCAATTTAGAGGTTTGAGCATGTTTATTGCTATCATTAATAACAATTTCATTTTCCATGCAAGTGTCTTTAAAAGGATCATGATACATGTCCATTTTTCTTTAGGGGCATTAATATGAGAAGCAAAGGTTCTAAAACAATCAATAAGAATTTTAGGATCAATACCACATTTAGCACTAAGCTCTTGAAAATCAGCAGTTTCAGCGAAAGACTTAATGCAATCATACTCATAGTTTATACCTGGTTATTTACCTTTGTTGTTATCCCATTCTTTGGTATTGCTTTGAATTGTTTCAAGAAGATCCCACTTAACTTTGACCTCCTTACTTTTGAAGGATCCCTCTAAACAAGTATCTAGATAGTCCTTGTAATGTCATGAAAGCCTTGCATAGAAATTATTAATAACAATATTACTAGGGAGCTCATGAATGGGACATTTGAGCATTAGTGACTTCAGTCTCCCCCATGCTTGGGAAATAATTTCTCCATCATGTGGATGAAAATTATAAATGTAATTCCTATCTTTATGAACTTCATGAGGAGGATAAAATTTAGAATAAAAGAGAGGTTCAAGTTCCTTCCACTCCAAATGATGAGGATCATCTAGTAGCTCATACCACTCCCTTGCGTTGCCCTTAAGTGAAAAAGGGAATAGCTTCCTCTTAACTTGGTTCATTGAAATACTTGCACACTTGAACAACTCGCATACTCGTTTATAAAGAGTAAATGATCACCAGGATGGATAGTTTCATCTCCCAAATAACAGTTGTTCATAACACATTCAAGAATTTTTATAGGTATTTTAAAAGAGATGCTTCCAGTATGTGGATTTAAAATATCACATGTATCATTAGAATTACCATATATGGGAGATAAAGTATCATTAGAGAAAAATTTATTCTTTAAAGCTGGGGAACTAAAAAGATCATTTTCAAAAAAAACTAACTTCCCCAAGCTTAGACATTTCCATAGCATTAGTAACAAAGGTGTTCAAAAGATTCATGCTAATAACATTTCTATTAGCAGGCAAAGAAAGTTCCATGGGTTTTTAAATTTTGTTTTCACACAATTCAGGTTCTACCTTAGGAAAAATACTAAAAATCTCTCTAATTTGTTTGTTGTTTTCCATTAAGCCTAACTAGTCAAACAAGAAACAAAAAGACAAAATTGCAGAATCTATAGGAAATAACTCCGAGCACCTTTTACCTTACCTCACCGGCAACGGCGCCAGAAAATAGCTTGATGTCTAGGCACTTCTATTCTTGTAGACAGTTGTTGGGCCTCCAAGTGCAGAGGTTTGTAAAACAGCAGCAAGTTTTCCCTTAAGTGGATTACCCAAGGTTTATCGAACTCAGGGAGGAAGTGGTCAAAGGTATCCCTCTCAAGCAACCCTGCAATCAAGATACAAGAAGTCTCTTGTGTCCCCAACACACCCAATACACTTGTCAGGTGTATAGGTGCACTAGTTCGGCGAAGAGATAGTGAAATATAAGTGGTATGGATATAAGACAATGGTGCAAGAAAATAGCTTGATGGCGTGGAAGAGACTAAAGGCAAATTGAAATAAAGATAGCATCAAGCAAACATGTAATAGATCTAGTTGCAAACGGTGTTTCAATGTTTAGAAACAAGGCCTAGGGATCATACTTTCACTAGTGAACACTCTCATATAAATATATTCTTCTTTATGATACTACACTGAACTACTCTCCGGTTGGACACTCTAATCCATGGTAGGGCTATAAAAGCACACCTCAAAGTTCATCTTTCCCATCTAGATAGCCCCACATTGTTACCTTAGTACTAGATGGTTCCAACAAACACCACAATTGCATAAAGACATCCAACTCCAAATATAACTCATAACAAGTATTTGTAATCTCTGGCCAAAGAGCCACCATGGTGTGCATGCAGTCACTTTCACACACATGGGGAGAGCAGAGATCTATTAAAGCACTTGAGTAGGAAGGTAGATCTACTTGATTACAAAGCTCATGATCACAATATGATCATGCATAGAGAGAGAGAGATGAACACATAGCTACCGGTAGAACCCTTAGCCTCGAGAGTGAACTACTCCCGCCTCATCATGGGAATCAACAATGGTGATGGAGATGGTGGTGGAGATCGATGGAGATGGCTCCGGGGGCACTTCCCCATCCCGGTAGGGTGCCAGAACAGAGACTTTCTGTCCCCCGAATCTCCCCTTTGGTGGCGGCAGCGCTGTGGAGGTTTTCATGGCATTCTCCCATATGATTTAGGGTTTTTGCATCAGAGGCGATATATAGGTGAAAGAGGCAAGGTCGGTGGGTAGCCAGGGGGGCCACACCACCTGGTGGCATGGCCAGGGCTAGCCCGTGCCACCATATGGTGTGCCCACCCCGGTGCCCTACTCCGTCCTTGCTTCGTGTTTCCGTGTTGCTCCGGGAAAAATAGGCATATTGGCTTTTGTCCCGTCCAATTCCGAGAAAATTCATTTTTTAGCTTTTCTGAAACCAAAAACAGCAGAAAACAGGCAACTGGCACTGTGGCATCTTGTTAATAGGTTAGTTCCATAAAGTGTATAAAATACATCAAAGTTTGGACATAACATAAGAAAGTAGATATAAAACAAGCATGGAACATAAAAAATATAGATATGTTTGCAACGTATCAGCGTCGGTTTCACTCCATCCGTGAGCATGTCAAGGATGGAGATATAAAGATTTGTAAAGTACATACATATCTCAATGTAGAAGATCCGTTGACTAAAAATCTCCCTAGAGCAAAACATGATCAACACCAGAACTCCATGGGTGTTAGATTTATCACCATGTAACTAGATTATTGTCTCTAGTGCAAGTGGGAGACTGAAGGGAATATGCCCTGAGAGGCAATAATAAAGTTGTTATTATACATATTCCAAGTATATGATAGATGTTTATTTTGCATGCTATAATTGTATTAATTTGGAAACGTTAATACATGTGTGTTTAATAAATAAAAGGAAAGTTCCTAGTTGTGCCTCTCTTATAAACTAGCTCGTTGATTAACAAGATGATCAAGGTTTCCTGATCATGGACATTGGATGTTGTTAATAACGAGGTCATAATATTAGTGCAATGATGTGATGAACATTCATCCGGAGTATAGCATTACGATCAAAGTCATTGTGTTTATATTGCTATAACATCTAACAAAGTAATCCTAGTCCTTAGACCATGAGATCATGTTAATCACTAATACTAGAAGAGTATCTTGATAACATCAAACGTCACACCGTGAAAGGGTGATTACAAAGGTCGGTTCACTGCTATGAAAGTGTTATGTAGAAGCTCATGGATCAAGAGTGGGATATGTCCATCCCGATGACGGAGAGATATTCTTTGGGCCCTCTCGGTGATATCACATTGGCTAGCTTGCAAGGAAGTGATAAGATCACTAGAATGTTATATCACGGGAACGAGAAAAGAGTACCGATGATCAAACTAGGTATGGATATACCGATGATCGAATCTCGGACATGTAATATATCATGAGACAAAGGGATTTAGTTACTAATGTTAAAGGTTCTCGCAATCACAAAAGTCATCATAGAATGTGTAGGAGTCATTATGGATCTCCAGGTCCCGCTTCTGATTATTGTTCTAAGAGGGGTCTCGATCATGTCTGCATTATTCACGAACTGTAGGGTGACACACTTAAGGGACACCAACACCATTTGGAGCAAATGTCTTTCCGACGAATGAATTGCAAAGCGCTGGAATTATTTCAATAGACACCGAAACTATTTCGGGTGAAATTGCAGAAATTGGTTTTGCATGTTATATTGAAATGTTGTAGGGGGGTTTATGTGAACCTTTGTTAATTAAAGTAATTAACAAAATTCTGAATAAATTTAATAAAAGAGTTTTATCAAAATGAGAGAGCATTAAATTTGGAGAAATTTAATGCATTTAAAGTGGAGACTTTAAAAGAGAATGTGAAGGGGCATTTTAATGTGGAGGGAGTTACCACCACATGAATGGGGAGGTGAGGGGTCACCTCCATGGGGCGCCGGCCATGGAGGGGGTACCCCCCTCCTCCTATAAAAAGCCACCCCTCTCACCCTTTTTCCTCACACCTCCTTGTGAAGGATCTCTCTCCCCCTCTAGAATTATTCCCCCATGGTTTCAGATTAGCGAGATACATGTTCCCGGTGGCATTTCTTCTGGAAGGAGTTGATGCTTCCGCTGCATCGCTGGAGCAAGGAGGCAGAGGTTGTTCGGTGGCCTGAACGTGTGTGCGAGTGCGGATGCGCTGCTAGTTTGCGGCGCTAGGACTTCCGCACGATCTTGAGATCGGCAAGCGTACGACTACATCATCCACGAGTTCCTACTCGTTAAGAAAACTTTATTGTCTTCCAGGGTAAGTTCTCCATGGATGTATATCCACCCGTTGCGTTTATCTAGTAGATAGATCTTGGCGTATAGTTCTCATCGTAGGAATTTTTTTTTTCTATGCGGCGAACCCTTCAATTTCTCCAACTAGACTTGTAAAAGTCCTTCCATCTTCTATGGAATACGGTAATTATTTGAACAACCATTGTTATCATAATACCAGAACAAAATAACAATTATTTAAAAAAGCCTTGAAGGCAAGCATTGATGTCAATGAGAAACACAATAACATTTTATTTGTTTTATATTAACATCATCACATATTCTCTCGCTAGTTATACTTATGCCATTGTAGTTCATGAATTGCGTTGTTCTGTATGACATTTCACACCAACTAATTCGGTATCCAATACCCAAGAACCACATTGTTTAACAAGCGAAAATACAACCATAACATGTATATCATCTATATACCTTAGCTGGACATTTCCAACCTTCTATTTTCTGCTAAATATTTTATAGATTCTCTTTCAACATCCTCTTTTCCTTTTAAAATAATCTATCAACATCAACAGTGGCGCCATACATATGACACATAGTCCAAAACGTGTATAGTCAAATACTAATACCTTTGGACTTGCACTTTGAAGTGGATCACCATCATCAAATGTTTGGCATTCTTTCAAAACCCATTCTTTAGTAATCTATTACTGTAGTAAACATTTTACCTATATCTTCTATTCATTCTTATCATCAAAACTTTCATGATCAAGCTACTATAGCCTATAAGGACAAATCGCGAGTATAATGTCAGTTCCCAAACACTTTTTGGACATTAGGACGTCTAGCGTCTCCAACCTTCACAAATTCTCATACAATATGAGAACATATATTTTGCCAAATTATACTCTATCATATTGCAACCAAAACAATGTTTCAGATATCACAATATCTTACACACATGATGGTTTCTGAAACAATCCTTTCAGCTCCTAGATAACTTGATACTAAAACATCTTTTGAATATCAAGAATCACGGAGACAAACATGATACTTTAGATACTAACATTGGAATTGTTACTCTTGATTTAATACTACTTATTAAACTTCATGGAGTAAATGGATTTGCTTAAAGTTTGCAATAGGCCTTTTAAACTTTAGACCGACACTCAAAACAATATGATACCAATTTGTAAAGTAAATACCCATAATTCTATAGTTCTATTATCTCAATTAAAACTAAGCGCAAGGTAGTAATCGTATCCCAATGACTACAACAAATTATGCAAATTCACTTTGATTTTAGTTTATGATAAATTGAGTTCGACTAATCCAAATTACAAATAAACTCCCACTCAAAAATAACATTCCTTGTGACTTTTTGGTGATTACATGAACCATATCCACTACACCAAGTCCGATCATCACGTGAGTTGGTGTAGCTTCAAAGGCGAGCATCTAGATGGTCATCATATCATCTATATGACACATGTTTTACCTTTTGGTTCGTGTTCTGAGGTCATGTATGTACATGCTAGGCTCGCCAAGTAAGAACCTTAGTACTCGTGTGAGTAAAATTGTCTTACACCTATTGTGCGAACATAGAATCTATCATACCCGATCATCACGTGGTGTCTCGAAAAGAAGAACTTTCTTAACGGTGCATACTAAGGAAGGACACATTTTTATCTTGATATTTTAAATAAGGGATCATCTTATAATGCTACTAAAGCGCCAAACAAGCAATATAAGATGCAAACAAACATCATATGCAAAAGATGATATGATATTGTTCTTGCACTTGATCACTATCTTGTGCATTGTGGTATGATCTTCATCATTCCTATATGTGTAAGGACAAGGTCTATAGAACTTACACTTTGGTATGTTATAATTTCCAAGAGTATCAATCCATATTTTAAATTATAACATCACCATATCATGACACTTTCCCAACAACAACTAAACTAGACGCCTCTACTTTATCAATTGCAAGTTTTACATGGCTTAGGGCTTTCTAAGATAGAACCGTTCATACCTACAAACATGAAACCATAACGATGATAATCAAATTATTAGCAACTCGTTCTAAATCAGATATTGACTATAGTAGGAGAGACAGACACCCACTAGCCACTTATTCAAAACTAGTTGCATGTCAAGCATGGAACATGTCTCATGTGTGAGGATATGTAAAGTTAGTTCGGGTTGCTTCATTCCACTATGCCACCAATATCCAAATTACATAGAAGATGTAATAACATGATCATCAATGCCCACATACTCCTATGTGTTCTACCCGTGCAAAGCATCTACGCATAGATTAGTCTCTCATACCACTATTGAGTTCGCAGCATAGAAAACAAAAACAATTCCTACAATGTGAACTACTAAGAACCAAGATCTATCTACCTAGATACAATCAGCGGTGGATATATATCCATAGAGAACATACCCTTGAAGAGCAACAAAGCATTGTTAACGAAATCTGATTTCATGGATAATATAGTCGTGCACTTGTCGATCTCAAGATCGTGATAAAGTCCACCAAGTCCAGCAGGTCTAGCTCCAGCAAGCCTAGTAGGTCCAGCACCAGCAAGTCCAGCACCGCAAAGCAGTGGTGCATGCGTGATCGCACACACGTCTGGTACCCCGACAACCTCCGTGTCCTCGCTCCAGCAATACAGCGGAAGCAGCAACTCCTTTCAGACAAAGCCACCGACAACATGTATCTCGCTAATCCGAGACCATGGGGAATAAACTAAAGGGGGAGAGATCCTTCACGAGGAGGTGTGAGATGAGAGGAGGAATATGAGGCCTTTTATAGGGAGAGGGGGCAGCCCCTCCCATGGCCGGCGGCCAAGGTGGTGCCCCCACCTCTTCCATCATTCATGTGGGTGGAGCTCCCACTCACATAAATACGCCTCCACTCAATATTTCACTCACCTCCATTAAATTTCCACCAAATTTAATGCAATCTCTCATTTAATAAAATTCTTTTATTTATTTTATTCAGAATTTTGTTAATTACTTTAATTAACAAACATTCACATAAAACCCGCTGCAACATTTCAATATCACATGGAGAACCAGTTTCTGCAATTTCACCCGAAACAATTCTGGTTTTCATTGAAATGATTCTAGCACTTTTTTAATCTTTATCTGAAACACATTTACTCCTAAATAGTGCCGGTATACCATAAGTGTGTCACCCTACGGTTTGCAAATAATGCAGACATGATCGAGACCCCTCTCTGATCAATAATCAGCAGTAGGAACAGGAGATCTGTACTGACTCCCACACATTCAATGATGACTCTAGTGATCGTGTGAACCTTTAACATCGTAACTAAATCCATTTGTCTCGCAATATATTACATATCTAATATATCCGAGATTCGATCATCGGTATCCACATACCTAGTTTGATCTCGTTACCGACAAGTACTCTTTTCTCGTTCCTGTGATATAACATTCTAGTGATCTTATCACTTGCTTGCAAGCTATGTCAATGTGATATCACCGAGAGGGCCCAAAGTATATCTCTCCATCATTGGGATGGCTAAATCCCACTCTTGATCCATGAGCCTCTACATAACACTTTCGGAGTATCTGAACCCATCTTTATTATCACCCTGTTACAGTGTGACGTTTGATTTTATTAAGTTATCTTTCGGTGTTAGTGATTGACATGATCTCATGGTATAAGGACTAAAGTTACTTCGTATGTTGTCATAGAAATTTTAACACAACGACTTTGATCGTATTTCTATTCTTCGAATGAATGTTCATCACACCAGTCAACCAATGTTGTGACCTTGTTATTAACAACATCCAATATCCATGATTAGGAAATCTTGATCATCTTGTTAGTCAACAAGATAGTTTATATGAGAGGCATAACTAGGAACCCTTTATTTGTTTATTAAACACACATGTATTAATGTTTCCAATTAACACAATTATATCATACAAAATAAATATTTATCATAAACAGGAAATAAGATAATAACCACTTTATTATTGCCTCTCGGGTATATTCCCTTTAGAGGCGCGACATCCAGAGAGTGTGCATGGGCACCGTTTTATGGATAGGCTGGGCGGATCTGGTCTCCTGGAGTGCATGAGGTAGCTAGGTGTTTGCTAGCTCTCGTCGGGGAGCTAGCGATATGGTTATTATTTTGCTCGGTGTTTTAGTTTGGCGGTTCGGGTTGTATGATTTTGTAATGGCTTTTGCTGCACTTTGTTGCTCTAATAATAAATAAAGGTTGTGTGCATCGCTTGATGCAGAGGCCAGGGCTTCGCTCCCCATTTCGAAAAAACATGTGGAGAGAAAGCATCGCTACCAGAAACATGTCGAGCTTGACTTCTCTCTGTACATTGATGACAAATAAGGACAGAGGATATAAAGGTGGGCTAGACTAGTGAAAGGGAAATGGACGTCGCCAAGAGGGGAGTGAATAGGCGTTTTAAAATTATTACGGTTAGGCTCTTTAAATGTGGAATAAAACTTAACGTTTAATTTATCAAGCCAAACTAATATGTCCATTTTGCATCACTATTCTATATCATAACTTACTGTTATTCATTGATATATTTCATATTAAGAGATGATACTTATGTTATTTCATCTGTTTTTGCATGGTTGATGACTTTTGGAGGATGGACCACTGAAGTCAAGATTCTGATGGAAAAGGCGTTGTTTGGAGGTGA
Source organism: Avena eriantha (assembly GCA_910589775.1). Classification (NCBI taxonomy): domain Eukaryota; kingdom Viridiplantae; phylum Streptophyta; class Magnoliopsida; order Poales; family Poaceae; genus Avena; species Avena eriantha. Next base: position 522,954,411 of record OU342743.1, read on the forward strand.
AATTCACGAAGATCAGAAAATACCGGAAAATATATGGAAAATCCTATTTTTCAAGAAGACGAAGGAAGCTAGAAGGGGGAGCGGAGATGGGCCACATGGGGCCCTGATACATTGCAAACGTATCTATAATTTTTGATGTTCCATGCTTGGTTTTATCTACTTTCTTGTGTTTTGTCCACACTTTGGAGTACTTTTCATATGATTTCTTGGACTAACCTATTAACAAGAGCCACAGTGCCAGCTGTCTGTTTTCTGCTGTTTTTGGTTCTAGGAAAGTCAGAAAATGAATATTCTCGGAATTGGACGGGACAAAAGCCAAAAATCCTATTTCACTAGAAGACTCCCAGAGCCAGAATATGAGACGGAGTGGGGCTGGGGCCCAGCCAAACCACCTGGCCGCGCGGGCTGGGCCTGGCCGCGCCAGGGGGTGGTCTGGCCGCCCCAGACACCCCCTCGGTCTCCCTCTTCGCCTATAAGTTGTCTTCTGACCTAAAAACTCAGGGGGGTTGGACGTTTTTCTAGAAGGAGTTCCGCTCCACCGCCACCACCATATTCCACGAAAGAGCACCAGAAACTCTGTTCTGGCACCCTTCCGGGATGGGGAATTGGAGGAGATCATCGCCATCATCACCATCGCTTCTCCATCGACCATCCATGTTTCCCCCATCTATGAGTGAGTAATCACCCACTGTAGGCTATGGGGATGGTAGGGATTGGATGAGATCGTTCGTGTAATGGCATCAGATTGTTAGGGCATTGTGCCTAGTATCTTTTATTAGTACTTTATGACTTTGTTGCGACTTGTTATGCTTAATGCTTGTCACTAGGGCCCGAGTGCCATGATTTAAGATCTGAACATGTTATTGATTCATTATGATAGTATTGTTTTTGGTCTTATCTACAAGTTGTATACAAACATTGTTGTCCAGAACCAATGGCCCCGAAGTGACAGAAATCGGGATAACCGGAGGGAATGGCTTTGATGTGAGGATCACATGTGTTCACGGAGTGTTAATGCTTTGCTCCGGTGGTCTATTAAAAGGAGCACCTTAATTGCCTGTAGTTCCCTTGAGGCCCCGCTGCAAACAGGCTGGCAGGACAAAAGATGTTGTGCAAGTTCTCATTGCGAGCACGTATGACTATATATGGAACACATGCCTAGGATTATCTAGTACTTGGATGATTTATCTTATTTATCTGCAATTGCCCTTTGTTCTGATTGCTATGTGAATTGTCTTGTCCATGCAACCCCCGTCCATCCATCCCTATGCCTACCGCACTCGAATCCTACTGTTTGCTACAATTGTTACTACTGTCTTTACTTTACTGCTGCTGCTACTTTGCTATTCCTATTACAAAACTATTGCTACTAATAAACTGTTGTGAGCAAGATTGTTTCCAGGTGCAGCTGAATTGACAACTCAGTTGTTAAGGTTTATAAATATTCTTTGGCTCCCCTTGTGTTGAATCAATAAATTGGGTTTCACTTCCCTCGAAAATACTACGATACACCCCCTATACTTGTGGGTCATCAGGCCCACACCACCCCCTTGCGCAGGCCACCCTAGGTCGTGCCACCAGGTGGTGTGGCCACCCTGGGCCACCTCTGGCCCTGCTCTTTGGGGTATATAATCCTCCCGAAACCCTAAGACTTGGGGAGCGACCACACAAAGAGTCCTCCGCCTCTGCGAGGCGGAAAACTTCAGAGAGAGAAAGAGCTCTCCGGTAGGCAGAAATCTGCCGGGGAAATTCCTTCCCGGAGAGGGGAGATCGTCGCCATCAACACCAGCATCAAGTTGGACTTCATTGGGTTCATCATCATCTCCACCAGAACCATCATCACTACTCCATACCATTGTAACAATTGGGTTGAATCTTGCATAGTTCTTAGGGGAAACTTTCCCGGTATTGATTACTCGTTGTAGTTGATGCTATTGAGTGGAACCATTAAATTATCGTTCATGTTCAGATTGTTACTTATCATTATTTCATCTATGATCTTGATCCATATGATTTCTTGTGAGTAGTTCGTTTAGTTCTTGAGGACATGGGAGAAGTCATGTTGTTAGTAGTGGAATTGTGTTGAGAAAGATTCAATGGTTTGATATTTAAGTTGTGGTGTTATCCTTCTAGTGGTGTCATGTGAACATTGACTACATGATAATTCACCTTTATGGTCCTAGGGGAATGCATTGTGTATTTGGCTACTAATCGCGGGGTTGCAGGAGTGACAGAAACCTGAACCCCCGTTAGGAAACCTTTGTACAAGGGAGTGTAGGATCTTAGAGTTTAAGGTTGTGGTTAGGTTTTTATCTTAATTACTTTCTTGTAGTTGCGGATGCTTGTAAGGGGTATAATCACAAGTATGTATTAGTCCTAGGAAGGTTAGTACATTAGCACAGGTTCACCCACACAACACTTATCCAACCAAAGAAGATTAATCAACTATATGAAGCGAAAGCACTTGACAATATTCCCATGTGTCCTCGAGAACATTTGGTCATCTTAAGTAATACAACTGGCTTGTCCTTTGCTAAAGAAAGGATTGGGCCACTTGCTGCAATTATTATCATTATCTTTTATTTACTCACACTTTATTTATCTGCATTATCAAAAACCCCTAAAAATCTGTTTGCTCAGTATTTACAGAGAATTCCTGCTCCAAGCCACTCGTCAACACCTTCTACTCCTCATTGGGTTCAACACTCTTACTTATCGAAAATACTGTGATACACCCCTATACTTGTGGGTCATCAAGACTATTTTCTAGCGCCGTTGCTAGGGAGTGAAGCGTTATTAGAGAGCGGAACTGGTAGAGGAAACTTCTACTGTGTGTATTGTTTATTTATGTTAGTTAGTTTATTTCAATATGGATAATTCACTTAGTTTCTTATTTCATAATGCTACTACCACTGCTAAGGTAGTAGATGAACCTCCACCTGCTGAAAATGATATTTTTAAGATACCTACAAGAATTATTGATCATGTTATGGATAACTACTATTTTGGAGATGGAACTGTCCATCCCGGTGATCATTTGCTCTTTATACACTAATTATGCGGGATGTTCAAGTGTGCAGGTATTACAACATATCAAGTCAAGAATAAGTTATTCTCATTATCACTGAAAGGAAGAGCTGACGAATGGTACAAGTTGCTGAAGAATGGTCAAGCTCTTGAATGGGAAGAAGTAGTACCTCTCTTTTATTCAAAATTTTATCCTCCTACTGAGATTCATAAAGATCGGAATCAAATATACAACTTTTGGCCTCGTGATGGAGAGAGTACAACTCAAGCTTGGGAGAGATTGAAGTTACTAATGCACAAGTGTCCTATTCCTGAGCTCCCCAACAATATTATTATCAATAACTTTTATGCAAGACTTTCTCTTCATGATAAGGATCTATTGGATGCTTCTTGTACTGGATCATTTACACACATGGAAGAAGAAGCTAAATGGGATCTTCTAGACCATATTCAAGACAATGCTGAAGCATGGAAGAATGATAAAGGAAGAAAGTCAGGTATAAATTATGATTATGAATGCATTAAATCTTTTATGGGAACTGATGACTTTCATAATATTAGTGATGCTTATACTCTCAAAGTATTGCACATTATTTTAAGGCTTTTGCTTCTTATATTGAAATTTCTAAAAATAAATGGAATAAGTATCATGAGCCATATAAAGATATTGCTAATTGTGTTCTTGCAAAAGATACCGAAGTTTACACTGCTAATCGTACTTTACCTGAACCTTACATTGAGAAAATGCATTTCCCAGTCAAGGTAAAGGAACATTATATGATAGCTAGTATGGTTAATGAAAGTACAAATAAAGCTATTGAACCTAATGAACAAATAGCTATTGAACCTGTAATAGCAAATGTGAAATACTTTGTCACTAAATATGTAAAAGATGGACACACTATCCTCTCTAAGGATACTTCTAATATTGTCTCACAAAGTTGAGTTAGGAGAGCTAGTGTCCCTGTTTTTTCTTTGAGAATAAGTGATCATTGCTACAATCGTTCATGTGATAGTTATATCGTTAAATTTATGCACGATACTGAAAGGTATTTTGAGAGAGGGAAAATTGTTCTTATGCATCTCAATAATATTAAGTTTCCTCGCTTTATGCTGAAAGTCTTTATGTCGCACTTGTTTTGCCTTCCTATGTTAGCAGCCTCTGGTTTCAACAATTTATTTTCTTACAAAATTCCCTTGCATAGGAAGTGGGTTACACTTAAACATGTGTGTTTTTGCCTCTTGATGCTCTCTTTTACTTCAATTCATAATCTTATGTGAGCATCATTGAAATTATCATGCCCATCTTATTGGCTATAAAGAAAGAGATTTTTGGGAGACAACCCAATATATTTTTGCTTTCAGTTCTTGGAAGTTATTGCTTCTGCAATAACCTCTCCTTATCCTTTTGTTTGGTTTTTGTGTCAAGACCGACCTCTAATAAGAGAGAAGTAATATTTGAGGAAGTTGTTGTCCTAAAACAGATTTTAGTGCTTCACTATAAAAAATCGTTAAAAATCCTAGAACTTCGTAATGATGTGCAATTTTTTTGTGCATGCCCCAAGTTATTATTTAACTTTCATTAGTTTTGCACTTTTTGATTTGAGCAATAGAAGATTTTCTAAAAAACTGATCTTTACATGCTGGTCTGTTTTGATAGATTTTTGCCACTCTTGCATTTGCCTCTTAAATTGATTTCCTTTTTGAATTCCTTTTGGGATTTCAGAAGGAGTTGCTACAGTAGATTATGTTTTGATGGCTTTCAGTTGAAATTGAACTTAAAAGGTTTATTATCTTGCATGCACTAATGTTGCTAATGAGAATTGTGTGAAGTTTTGTGTGAAAGAAATTTCCAGGTTATAGGAGAAAATGGTGTAATAAGATGGTGAATGGTTAAATGACTCAAACAATATGTTTATAAAGATGAAGATATTGATGTTATTCAAGCGGTGACTCTGGAAGAATTTATTAAAGACCAAATTCAGAGACCTGCAGAGTCTATTTTCGAATAGGTAACAGTTCTAGTAAGAAAACGTCCGCGAAAAATCTATCAATTTATATTTTTGCAGTTTTTATCTAACATGGAAGGAAATGAGTAGAAAGAGGGACGGAAAAGGAGCCCGGGTGGCTCACACCACCCCATGGCGCGGGCCCACCTGGCCGCGCCACCAGGGGGTGTGGCCACCCCGGAGCCCGTCTCCGACCCGTTTTCTCCTAGTACTTTCCTTTTGTTGTCAAACTTCGTAATATATAATCCTCTGGATCCCCCGAGGTTCGTATATTGTGGTCTCATCGTGTTTTCGTTTCGATCTATTTTTGACAGGTAGAGTCTCAGTTTTGGAGCCACAATGTCTTCCTTTGGATCAGCCAAGGAAGATTCCTCCTTGGACATCATCAACCCGTACATGCGTGAGTTGAAGATTCATCCCAAGGAGTTGTTGCTCGAAGATGGGAAGGTACAGATAAAAGAGGTTTAGGGCCCTAAAGGTGAAGGTAGTCTGGAGGACAGGATGGAAGCACTAGAGCAAGGAGTTTTTAGGTACAAGAAGATGGTGGAACGCGAAGTGGATATCATCCATAAGATTAGTTCTGAACTCATCGCCGAGCACCAGAAGGAGACTGCTAAGCTTAAGGATGAAATTCTCTCACTCCATCGAACAACCAACCAACTACAAGCATTGCTCTACGACGTGCAAAATCAAAACTGTGAGTATGAGGTTAGGTTTAAACACATAAGTGCTGCTGCTAGTTTCAGGATGTTGGAAACCAGGATGCCTTTTGTTGATGGGGAGCCTTTACCTTGGAAGTCGGACGATGACGAGAGAACACCACCACCACCGAAGGAGTAATTCGTCATCAGGTTTTGGCATCCCCTTGGTTTGTTCCAAGCTTGGGGGAGTGTCGTGGTATCACTTCTTTTATCTTTTATCTTTTTACCTTTTCAGTAAAGTCATATCATGAATAGAGAAGTTATCATATAGGATGGTTTGCATTATGGAAGTATCTCTCCTCTAGTTAGATATCTATGTATCCCTTGGTGTGAGTTGCCATTATGGAATATTAATGAGAAGTTCTATCATTTACTTTTTGCACATCTTATATTAGTTTTCAATTTCTGTTATATGATTGATCTTGTTGTTAGTATTGGTATCACTTTGAGATCATTAATTAAATTTAGTTGGTTTTGGCAAACCTGGCTCAGTCAGTAGCAACACTATTATGAGAATTGAATAAAAAGATAAAAGTACTCTTAAGAAATATAATTGCATCATCTTTCTTTCTTGATTGGCTCATAAGCTTAGTATTCTCTAGTTAAGATCTTTTGTGTTTCCAAGGAAGATTGCATGTTTGTTTTTATCACTTGTATGTTTGTTTGTTTCCTTCAACTCTTATGCTTGCTACCCAACCTTGCTAGCCTAAAACCTATACTGAGAGGGAATGCTTCTCGTGCATCCAATCCTTAAACCAAAACCCATGCCATTTGTGTCCACCATACCTACCTATTAGCATTATTGATATTCTAAGTAAATTCATGTTTTTATCTACCTTCCGAATTAAAAAAATTATGTGAAAATTAGTGATTAAAGATCTCATGAACTTGATGGCACACTTTACTTTATTGCACTTAATAAACTTGAACCATTGTGCCCATCTATGTTGCGCATATGCTTGCGTTTTGTAAGTTGTGAATTAGGAGAACCATGTTACCATGGGGAACACTTTCAACATTGCACTTTATTTAGTTGATATCATGTTCTTTTGCTTGTGGATCCTGGCGGTGTGAAATGAAAGGGGAGCTTGTAAGGCTCATGGAGTTCGTATATGTGTTATAGAAATGCCTGGGCAGCTGGTTTAATCCATGCTAATCATGGTGGAAACCTGCAACATAACCATAGTGAGAAATCTGTGAAGCATCCTCAATAAAAAACCTATGCAAATAGGGAAAAAAGAGAGAGAGAAAAACCTATGCAAATAGGAAATAAAAGGATCGCTGAGATGCTCATTGTCTATTTGCCTTGTCATTGTGATATGGGAAAGCTTCTGTATCATCGGGCAAGGGGTACCCCGTTGGCGGTTCTCTATGATACACGTGTACTTACAATGACAAGAACTTACTTGTGACTAAAGTTGAGAAGCATGAGTAACGGTACTCATAAGCAAGGGGCATGAGATTTTCAGCTTATAACTTGTCAAGCATATCCTCATATTTGATCACTTTAACCTTAATCACCTAAAGATGCTTATGACAGGGGAAATGAGAGCTAAAAGCTAATAAGTACCATAATTTTTGGAAGCTCTTTATGAAACTTGAAATCCCTTCTTCCCTCTACGAAGGGCCTATCTTTTACTTTTTAGTTGAGTCAGTAAACCTATTCCTTTCTATCTCAGCAAGTATTTTGAGTTGTTGTGTTTCATTCATTCATATGATGATTTATTCAATCATGTTTCTTATGTTCCTTGTTTTTACACCCTGCTCTTATCTTAGTGAATATTACTTTGAAAGTTATCATTGAAAACCCTATTATGTTTGAACTCCTGCAAATTGTTAACTATTCTTTGACCAAGAACAAAGTTTTCCATTAACAATTATGATTTACTTTTTGTATCTTTATTGTGTTTCCTTTACTTATTGCAAGTTAAGTTATATGATAGTGAGTTGTCTTCTATTATGATTTGTGTATTGATGAATGTGATGCTTCTTGTCCGTATTCTTTTATCGACACTTCACTCCATAAACCTGAGGTCATGTTTATTGAGCTCAGTTTTCGCTTGGGGACAAGCGAAGTCTAAGCTTGGGGGAGTTGATACGTCCATTTTGCATCACTATTCTATATAATAATTTACTGTTATTCATTGATATATTTCATATTAAGACATGATACTTATGTTTTTTCATCAGTTTTTGTATGGTTGATGACTTTTGGAGGATGGACCGCTGAAGTCAGGATTCTGATGGAAAATGCACTGTTTGGAGGCAAAATTCGCGAAGATCATAAAATCCTAGAAAATATATGGAAAATCCTATTTTTCTAGAAGATGAAGGAAGCTAGAAGGGGGAGCGGACATGGGCCACAGGGGGCCCACACCACCCCCTGGTTCGGGCCATCCTAGGCCGTGCCACCAGGTGGTGTGGCCACCCTGGCCCACCTCTGGCTCTGCTCTTTGGTGTATATAATCCTCCCGAAACCCTAAGACTCGGGGAGCGACCATAGAAAGATTCCGCCGCCTCTGCAGGGCGGAAAACTGCAGAGACAGAAAGAGCTCTCCGGTAGGCATAAATCTACCAGGGAAATTTCTACCTGGAGAGGGGAGATCGTCGCCATCAACACCACCATCAAGCTGGACTTCATCAGGATCATCATCATCATCATCTCCACCAGTACCATCATCACCACTCCATACCGCTGTAACAATTTGGTTGAATCTTGCATAGTTCTTAGGGGAAACTTTCCCAGTATTGATTACTCGTTGTAGTTGATGCTATTGAGTGGAACCATTGAATTTCGTTCATGTTCAGATTGTTACTTATCATTATTTCATCTCTGATCTTGATCCATATGATGTCTTGTGAGTAGTTCGTTTAGTTCCTGAGGACATGGGAGAAGTCATGTTGTTAGTAGTGGAATTGTGTTGAGAAAGATTCAATGGTTTGATATTTAAGTTGTGGTGTTATTCTTCTAGTTGTGTCATGTGAATGCCAACTACATGATACTTCACCTTTATGGGCCTAGGGGAATGCATTGTGTATTTGGCTACTAATCACGGGGTTGCCGGAGTGACAGAAACTTGAACCCCCGTTAGGAAAGCTTTGCACAAGGGAGTGTAGGATCTCAGAGTTTAAGGCTATGGTTAGGTTTTTATCTTACTTACTTTCTTGTAGTTGCGGATGCTTGCATGGGGTATAATCACAAGTATGTATTAGTCCTAGAAAGGTCAATACATTACCATAGGTTCACCCACACAACACTTATCCAACCAAAGAAGATTAATCAACTATATGAAGCGAAAGCACTTGACAATATTCCCAAGTGTCCTCGAGAACGTTTGGTCATCTTAAGTAATACAACCGGCTTGTCCTTTGCTAAAGAAAGGATTGGGCCACTTGTTGCAATTATTATCATTGTATTTTATTTACTCGCACTTTATTTATCTGCATTATCAAAAACCCCTAAAAATCCGTTTGCTAAGTATTTACAGAGAATTCCTGCTCCAAGCCACTCGTCAACACCTTCTGCTCCTCGTTGGGTTTGACACTCTTACTTATCGAAAATACTATAATACACCCCATATACTTGTGGGTCATCACAAACATATATTCACTAGGTTCACTAAGTGCACGAACAACCTATGCTAAGCAAGACAAGCAACAAGGTGATAGGAAGATAATATACTTCAAGCACTATGGCTATCACAATGTAAATTGCATAAGTAAAGGGCTCGGTTGAGAGATAACCGATAGACGCGGAGACGATGATTTGTTTCCTAAAGTTCACTTCCAAAGAAGCTACATCTCCGTTGGAGAGGTGCGGGGGCGCAATGTACTTCGAACGCCACAAGTGGCTCACCTCGAGGTGTGGTGGCTCGATGCTCACCCAACGCCACACAAGGCCTCACCCCAAGATGCGAAGGCACGTAACTCACCGGCGCCACAATTGGATCACCCGATTCTCCCATGAGCTCGCCACAAAGGCCTACTCATATTCCACTATGGGACACTTGAGGGCAGTCACCGAACCCGTACAAGGCTTGGGGCAAGCTCCACAACTCAATTGGAGGGCTCCCAAGAAACTCCACAAAGGCTCCACAATGCCACAATAGGCTAACAAGCTTAGGGAAACTCCACAACTCAATTGGAGGCCCCAAGAACACACCACAACTCCACACAACCGTCTAGGGTTCCAAGAACCCAAGAGAAAAAGGCCAAGGGCTTGAACTCGTCGAATCTCTGAGGATAACTCAAAACTATGCACCAAATGCAAGAGGCAAGTCCTTCTCTCTCAAATTCCACCAAAGCTACAAAAGCTATTGAGGGAATAAGAGAAGAAGAACACAAGAGGAGAACACAAAACTCTCCAAGATCTAGATCCCAATAATTCCTTCACAAAGAAGGGATTTGGTTTGGTGGGGCTGTAGATCTAGATCTCCTCGCTCAAATCCCTCAAAAATATGCAAGAATCATGGGAGGGAAAAGGGAAGAGGGAAAGCTTTTGAAGGTCAACAATGGAGGAGAGAGTGGAAGAGCTAGAAAAAATGACCTCCAAAGTTGGGGAAATTTTGGGGAAGAGGGGCCCCTTAAATAGGGCAAGAGAAATCTGCCTGTTTGGGCCAGATTCATGCCCCAGCAGAACTACCGGTGCCCCCACCGAACTACCGGTAAATAGAAACAGAAGTTACTGAACTAAAACGAGATTTACCGGAACTTCGGGTGGAACTTGGGCCGGTACTACCGCTCAAGCAAAAACGTTGGACAACATTGCACGAAAACTTCAATACTTTTTGACTTCGCACTCCAATTTTGATGATCTTGGGCTTGTTTTGAAGAGAACAAAAAGCTCTACAATATTATGCAAAGAAACATCATAGTTCAACAAGGGAGGATAAAAATAAAATAGAGAAAGGTATGACCTCTCAGAAGCGACGAACCGGTAAAACCTCCAAAACCCAAAACGCAAGAAGTTGAGCTTGGAAACTCCAATTGGGATGAAACCAATTTTGTTGGAAATATAATAAAGAGTAGAATCCAACAAAAGGTGAAATATTGGGTATCACCAAGGGAGAAAATATCATGAATATATATGTGAGATATCTCCCAAGGTGTGGAGCCGGAAACCCCGCAAGATCAAAAATGCAATACGATATGCAAGGGAAATCTGTTTTTGATGAACTAGAGCTTGTTATGAAAATAACCACAAGCTATAGATCCTCACATGGACAAGAACCAAACAACAACCAAGAAATATGATGCTATGTATGCAAATGTTTGAGCTCTCTCTGAAAGATACGAACGAGTCACCCACTCGAGAGCCCCTCTTGATAGTACCGCTATCTATCCTAAACCCGGTCTCCCAACACTATAAAAGACCGGTAAAATAGAAAACCTACCAAGATCATACCTTTGCCTTGAGAAATCCACTTGAGCTTGATGTAGACCGTATTGTCCTTCTCAAGATGGATCGCCTTTCTTGATTGCTCTTACTCGCTCTTGCTCGATGAAGACTTGAGAAGTGCTCCCCCATACTCCATGGGAAACCTCCTTTTTGAACTTGTCTTCATCACACCATTATCGCCGAGGATGGAAAGATCCAAGCATGAGATCTTCTAGAGATGGTGCATCTTGAGCTTGCACTTCATTTCTTGATGATGTCTTGAAGATAGCCATGAGGAACTACATCTCTTCTTCTTCTACTTGATTCCAATAGGCACAAAGCCCTTGGATATTGCTTTTTTCTTTTCCAACCTTGAAACCAACACATGATCCAAGCGATGCCAATGGACAAACCTACAAGTGAAACTAAATTTACACATTAGTCCATAGGGATTGTTATTAATTACCAAAACCACACATGGGGGCATATCTGCCTTTTCAATCTCCCCCTTTTTGGTAATTGATGACAATCCCCTAGAGAAAGTTTAAATATGGAATTTAACGAACAAAATGGTTACCACAACATCAAATACTACACACGTATGTGATATTGGTACAACCACAATATATAGAGCAAACTCCCCCACAATCTATGCATGTGTGATGAACTTGAATTTCATTGCATATATTGCTAACCATTATCGTTGGAAGAGTTTCCTCTATATATTAAACATGCCAAGCAACAACAAAGATGCAAGAGCATGCAAGGCTAATGCTTAAGAATCAACTCAAAGCATAAACTAACTTCCCTTAAACCCTCTAAAACTTCTCCCCCATTGGCATCGATTGCCAAAATGGGTGAAAATTTCTAGATGACCAATATAGTGAGACTCCCTCCAAAGGTGTGCATATGCACATATCAAATGATGAATCCTTGGGAGGAAGTAAAACTATATAGAGGACCCAAAGATTGCAAAAATAAAATAAAAAGAAAGAAGATTCAACAAATGAAGCGAGCAACCAAAAAGAACCAAAAATATCAATTGACAACGACAATTGATACCAAAAGAAAATAACAAGATATTATGATATGAGCAAATGAGTGTTTAGATGAAATAGGGAAGCTCCCCAATCTTTTTGCACAATATAGGATCATTATTTGAATACATCATGCACAAATATGGAATCCTCACTCCCCCATAGACATTTAAAAACTCAAACAAAAAGAAAGAAGGAAAATGAGTATTCTTAAATGACTTAGAGAAGCTCCCCAAGGATTATGCACCAATTATAATAATTGTATTTGGAAACAAAGTGCACAATCATGGAATCCTCAGTCCTACAAACTCTTTTAACAATACACGACAAGAGAGATCAAATTATGAGTGCCCTGAGATGCTAACAATTCGGCAAGCACTCATAGGAAAATAAATTTGGAAGCCACCGAAGATTCAAAAATAAATAAAGAGTGGTCTCCAAGGAAAACAAAAATAACCAAAGATTTATATTATCTTGTGTCTATAATTTTCTAGGTGGAAAATATCACAAAGACATATGCCCACAAAGAAACATGCACACACAAAATAGATACACAAGAAAGCACGTGAAAAACAAAAAGAGGTCATAGAATATACCAATAAGATTTTTGCTTAAAAGCATGGCCAAAGGCTCAAATATATTTTATTGTACATCAATGAGCTTCAAACACCAACACACTACATACATTACAACTATTACCAAGGGGAAAAGGGAATAGTTGGAATATATGTAGAAAGGCAACAAGTATCACAAATAGAAATCAACTATGCAAAATACTCACTATTGCACATGAGAGTGAATGAGGAAAAGATATGCAATAAAATTGCTAGATTGACATATTTGGGATTGGTGAATCATCAGCATGATTTTGTATAGCCCACTTATATGCACTTATCTCACAATACTCACATTTGCAATAGAGGAGAACTTTCAAAAATCAAAATAAGAGCCGCAAAATTTGTACAAACACAAATTTATGCCAACAAGCAACCTACAAAAGGTTGGAAACAACATAAGTATGCATGAGATAGATACTTGTTACCGAGATATAGTTGGTAGGATGGAGAGGATATGAATTAGTTGATCATCCTAGCTTGCATCCAATTGACATGTAGACACCACTTCTTCCTTGTTCAAGATACAAGCATCCAATATATCTCCAATGTACCTAAAACACAATTAAGTACACTATGTTCCAAAACAAATTGGGTCCAAAGTAGTTAGTGAAACTACAATATATAGGAGAAGCTCCACATAAATATGCGCATATTAATATGAAAGTGAATTTCATGCACATCTTAGCCAATAGGATTTGGTGGAGTTTTCCCTATATATTGGATCATAGAAAGAACGCATGCCATAATATATTCATGAAGTAAATATGCATGGACAAGACTTTCAAGAACCAAAAAGGAGATATAATTTGAAGTAAAACACCAAGTAAACCAAGAAGTAGCACACAAGGGTGTGACACGACAAAAGGTGTCCAAATTGTATCAAAGAGCCAAATCAACACATGAAAGGACACAAATTCAACAAATGAACAAGGCAAAATCCAAAGAGCGAAAGATGCACAAAACACACAATGCTCAAGGATTTATCTCATTCTAAAAGACCAAAACAAGTAACAAAGAATGATACAAAGCCAACTCCCAAATAGAGCAAGGTTCCAACACATAAACCAAATTCTTTACACTTTTTATGATGGCACAAAGTACCAAAAGAAAAGATCAAGCATCCAAGCACAAGAAACACTATATGGATCAAATTAAGAAGCATAAACATGTGTATTCTAAATAATATAGGAGAGCTCCCACATGAGTGGTGCATTACTTAGAATTTTGCTATTGAATGCAAAATGCACACAAGTGAGATCATCACCACTACCTACATTAAATAAAACACAATAGAATACCAATAAACTAAAAGGATCCATAAGAGGCAAGGAAAACATGTGAGTCAAATGAAAATATTTTCTTGGCCAAAGATAGAGAAAAAAGCAAATGCCAAAATGAATATGATGAACAAATTCTACCTTATATGGATTACCACTTTTCCAATGACAAGAATTATGGGGAAATATTTCCCAGGGTAGTTTTCAAGGATATCATGATCATATTCACAACAATAAGCATATGACAAAATATAAAAAATAAGCATTATGCTTAGATAGAGATTTCTTGATAGCTCCAAATAGTCACACAATCATTAAAGATTAAAGTAACTTGAAGCAAATGGTTTTCATGGAGGATATGTAGGTCCAAATATGAGGAAACACATATCAAGAAAAACCCTCACAAACAAGATCCAAAAGATGAGCAATAAAAGCAATACAAAGTAATTGGAACTTGTTTGAGCTAAATGTGCCACTTAGGAGCTAGATAAATATAAGTATCAATTCTAAGTGACACTACCTCAAATGTCCACATTTTCTAGGTTTGTAATATGCATAAAGCATATGACTCCCCCATAATGTGATAAATTAAGAAAACTCAACACGAGGTAAAAACATCCAAATAGAGATGATTAATAGACATTATGGAACTAAATTTATCATGAGAAAGACATACCACATAGAGACTAGATAAAATTGTAATATACATACTAAGTGGTATTCCTCATGTACACACATTTTAGGATTGTGGAATGCCCAAGCATAACACTCCCCCAAAATGGGATAGTCCATTAATCTCTCGCAAGAGCCCAAAAAGATACCAAATGAATTCAACAAAGGCTCCAAACCAAGAACACAAATACATGATGTGCCAACCAACATACACAAATATACTTGATGACTCAATATAAGTATGAGGGAAGCACAACATATACATACACATGCAAGGTACAAAAACTTTCAATGTAAAGAGTTGAGCACATGTTACCGCAAGGAGGAACATTGGATATAAGATAGAAGCAAGATAATAAAATTGGCTTGACTTGACAAAAATAAATGATGAATATCCCTCAATTCTTCATAATGTAACCAAGCCCCCAATACCCTCCAACCAACACCTATTGATCAAGTTTTAGCTTATTGGTCCCCAATCAAGTTGGGTCCTAAGAAGTTAGTCACAATTGTCTTGGCCACCCAAATGGTTCTTTTCTTGACACCATGTTGGGCACCAACATATTTGGCAAACACATTGCCCACCTCATCCTTACGAAGAGAATATACATCATCAATCAATGTAGGATTGGATGAGGAGTTACCCATGGTTCATGAGGAAGAAAGGTGCCCCTTCTCGCGGCATATGTAGCAAGTTCTTCTCTTGCTATCTTTCTTCTTGGAAGATGCCACCCCTTGAGGAAGAGCTTGAGTCTTGGGAAGAGACCCGCTTCTAGCTTGAGGTGGAGCTTGAGGCCGCTTCCCTTGTTTCTTCTTCTTCAATGGGAAACATCTCACATGATGGCCTTCTTCCTTGCACATGAAGCACACAATGTTGGTCGGATTATTCACTTGACCTTGGCCATTCTTCTTGTTGCCCTTGTGCATCAACTTGTTGGTGGGCTTGTTCTTGATGTTGGAGTTGTATCCAATCCCACTCTTGTCATTTGGGGATCTTCGCACACCCAAGATGTTCTTGAGAGTGGTATTCCCTTCATGACACTTCTTCAAGTCATTTTTCAAAGAAGTGACTTGAGCCTTGAGCTTCTTGTTTTCTTCTACATGGTTAGTATCAACAAAAATACTAGAGGAAGTTGATGCTATAATGTTAGAGCAATAAGGCACGGGATGCAATTCATCACAAGATGTAGCAATAGCATGAGTGGATGAATTAAAAGGACTAGCACATGGCAATATGTAACTAGGAGTAGATGTAGTGCTTATGTCCACATGAGGCATACTATATGTTACCTTAGACAAAATAGCCTCATGAGCCAACTTTAGCCTACCATGGAAAACTAGAAGATCCTCATGTGAGCTTGAGAGCTTAGCATGTTTTTCTTCCAATTTCCCATAGTTTCTAGTTAGCAAAGCAAGTTGAGCCTTTAGCTCAACATTATCCTTCACAATAAATGCTTCACAAGAGATAGAATTAGTAGCACAAGCATTATCACTAGTAGTAAGAGGTGAGGGATACTTGGAAAGCTCTTTAGTGTATGAAGTTTTAAGTTTCTCATGTGACTCGGTGAGTTTGATGAGCTCCCCCTTTATGACCCTAGAGCCATTGTTGAGGTGCTCAAAATCCTCAAGGAGTTTAGCATAACCAACTTCAAGTTCATCATTTTTAATTTGGAGGGCACTTGCCACCTCAAATTATCTATCATGAGATTTATTCACTCTAGATAGCTCTAGATCAAAGGTCTCCTCAAGAGATTTATTGGTGGTTTGTTCCTCTTCTAGAGCTTCATTTAGGTTTGCAATGTCATTAGCATACTCACGCTCAAGACTACTCATTTTGTCAATTGTGTCCTCATGTTCATCATTAAGTTGCTTACTTTCAATAACAAAGGTTAATATTTCAATCAATTTAGAGCAAGCATTTTTTTTGGATGAAGAGCACGAATTACTAGCTCACCCTTCTTTTTTAAAGAAGCAACAACATCAACTACTTTATCTAAGTCAACATTCACATCATCATAAGGTGCATTGGGACCCAAATGAGAAGTTACGTTTGATTCGTTAGCCATGAGGCATAAGTGAACATTGGGAGAAGGTGATGATGGGAGAACACTTGAAGCTCAAATCACAACATTTCCTTGGCCCACACATTCTTCAATTTACTCTACATGGTTAGCAACACAAGTACTATAGGAAATAGAAGCACATTTATCATGGCAACAAGGCAAAGCAAGCATATCATCATGAGATATATTCAATCCATTTCAACATGATATGCAAGGGCTATCAACACTAGGATGTAAATAACATATAGTCCTACAAGTGTTCATGCGCAAAGATATAACATTGCAATGAGATAGATATGACGAATCATGAATGACAATCTCACTATCCACATTGCAAGTTCTATCACCACTCACAATATCATTACCTTGTGACAACTCACATGTTGGTGTAGTGGAAGAAGATGAGAACTCATCACGGCCATAGGTGGAGGGAACCCAATCATCCTCATTAAGCTTGGACACATCATATTTTGCTTGAAGTTTGGTCCAAATATCATGAGCATTCCGAAAAGGCATGATTGAGGAAAGAACTGCTCACAACATTAACAAGCACATTAGATGCTTGAGCTTCGAGATAAGAGTTTTTCTCCTCCTCCAAAGATAGATTTTTAGGATCCTGATACGTCCATAATGTATCAATAATTTTTGATGTTTATGCTAATAATATGCTTTTGACATTCCTTTTTGTATAAATTTTATGATTTATTTGGACTAACCTACTAATAGTTGCAAAAGTGCACAATGTTATTGTTTTACACTTTTATGTGTAGGAATTACCAAGAATACAAGTGGAAACCTTGTTGGAGTCAAATTGGGATTTTTCCAGAAATCTGTCTCGGAACTCTTTTTGAAGATGGTCACGTTTCGGGTCGAAGACGGCGTCAAATGGAAAACACTTCAACTATAAAGTTGTTGGAAATTTTGCGAAAAATGTTCTGGACATAAAATATAGCTGATTTCGAGTCCAGGCGAACCCGTTAGGCCCGATTTACTACAGCCCAAGATGGGGTGACGGGAATCCGAGAAGCTATATAAAGGAGGAAACCTAATTCATGGAAGACACCTCCACTCACGAATTTGCAGCCGCCAAATCCACGTTTTTGCCTCCCCCATGGATCCCAAGAATCCATGAAGGAAGGGGCTAAGGGGCGGTGCTCCCCCATGATACCGGCGGCGGGAAAGGAGTCCCCCGCACCGTTGACGGCACCGCCACCGCCCTCTTCACCATCTTCACCGCCATCTCCATCATTTAATCCTCCTAGTATGTAGTGGTTCATCCTCCCACACACCTCTATACCGTCCTATGTAAACATGGTGTTTGATGCTATAAGTTATAATCCTATGATCTATGTCATGTTTGTGTAGTTTCTTTGTTCTTAGATTGAATGGTTTAACATCTTTGGTTCATTAGAGTTGTATGTTGATATGGTACAGTCCTTTGGTGTTCATTATATTTGTGCGCGCGCATGGATTAAACATCATAGGGTTTGTAGTATGTGTAAAAGGAAGGGGGAGTTCTGCCGGAGTGACAGAAACCTGAGGACGTGAACTAGAACATTGCACGTATGGGAGTAAGAGGACCATTAAACTTAAGGCTATGGTTGGGGAAACCTTAATATATTGTTAGTACTTACGGATGTTTTCTAACAATCCAATCATATAGTACATGCAATTCCAAGTAGTGAAGCGCATGTATATTTAGCCTCTCCCACATAGAAAACTGCATCGAAGACAATGAACCCGATTTATTCACTAATTGAACTTGGACAAAGCCACGACAATTACCACCACTATTCCACACTCATGGTTCTGTTAGTTTAGTGTATTTTATTGCTGCAGCAACTAACTTTAATTTGTTGTTATTTATTATCATGCAAAGCTATCTCTAGTACTCATATTGTTGCTCTAGTTTTATTCCCTAGATAATACAAACATTTAGTGTGTGTAGAGTTGTATTAATGGTTGATAGAACATTTATCCTACCTTTAGCTCCTCGTTGGGTTCAACACTCTTACTTATCGAAAAGGCTACACACGATCCCCTATACTTGTGGGTTATCAAGACCTTTTCTAGCACCATTGCCGAGGAGCAATAGCGTGTGGGTGAATATTCTTGTGTGCACTTGTTTGTTTTATCTCTAAGTAGTTTTTACTTTTAGTTTTAAGTTGTTCTCTATCTTAGTATGGATAGGGAATGCGAATTACAAAAAAAAGTTGTTGTACTTGTTACCTAAAAATGTTTTCAAAAAGGAAAGTGATTGGAAAGATGAGTAATGGTTAAGTGGGGGTCGACCTTGAACACTTGTGTTCATGCCCATGAAACCAAAACAAATCTTCCCATGGAAGCTTTTTAGTTAAAAACCACAGAAAAGAATGAGAAAGTTTTTGTGTTGAAGTTTTTTCATAGTGAATAAGGAACACCAAACAGAGAAATTGAAGAATGGACAAAAGTTTCTTCAACAACCCCTCGGTTTTCAAACCTTTAAACTTTGTTTTTTGAGCAGCATAGAAACTTGAGTAAATTTGGAGAGTTTGTATCTTTTTATTTATTTGTCTTAGCATCAAACACCAGTTACATTTATTTTCTTTGAGTCTTGGAAGTTGTTACCTCTGTAGAAACCACTCCTTATCCTTGTATTTTCGTTTTTGTGCCAAGTATAACCTCTAATGAGAGAGAAGTAAGACTTGAGAAAGTTGCTGTCCCGAAACAGAATTTTGTGCTTCATTGTAAAAAATCGTGAAAAAACTCTGTACGCCGGATTGAGCTATAATTTTCTATCCTTATGCCCCAGATTTTTATATAACTTTCGTTAGTTCAACAATTTTCGATTTGAGCAACAGAAGGTCTTAGAAAAAAATGTTTTTATGTACTAGTCTGTTTTGACGGATTTCTGCCATTATTTGTATTTGCCTCTTAATCTCTTTCTCTTTGAGTTCTTTTGATCATTTGAACTTTTTAAAGGAAGTGCTACAGTAGCTTTTGTTTTAATGGAAGTTTTATTTGTGTTGGAACTAAAACCAAAAGACTTATTATCTTGAGTACACTAATGTTGCTAATGAAGATTGTGTGAAGTTTTGTATGAAGGAAAATTTTAAAGTGTAGAGAAGAGTAATGTGATAAGATGAAGTATGGAAAAAAGCTCAAGCTTGGAGATGCCACCCGTGTCACCCCAAGAAATATCCAATAAGTACAAGCGTCAAAGCTTGGGGATGCCAAGGCATCCCCTTCTTCATGAATAAAAATTTCAGGTTTCTTCCAAACACTTCATTTTTATTGTTTCATGCACAATTGTGTTGTTCTTGGAGCGTCTTTGTTTTTGTTTTTGGTTTTATTTTGTTTGGTTTGCTTAAAAAAATTGGTTGGACCCCTGCATTCATATGTGGTTTTAAATAAGGTTATTGGTGATTGGAAAAGAGTAGAAACCTTCATGCTTATAAGTGGTACAAAAGGAGCTTGTTTAGACTGTGGCCTAGACTTTATCATGTCATGTTTGATATTGTTTTGACTTTATGCTTAGTGATTATTGCAGTAGCATGACTTGTTCTAAACAATTGAGATTTCTTAATGTGCCTTTAAAGGATCATGCGTTGTTTTAGCATTCAAAAGCATAATATTGTGGTATTCTCCTTTGATGCTTTATTTGGGTTGACTTGGCGCATGCTCACACAATGTTAAGACTATACCAAGTCAGCATAGCCTCTATGATCATTTAGTTTTCTTCTTGTAATATCATTTTATGCTTTAATTAATAATGTTTTGTCGCTCTGCATGATTATGGCCATTATTGCTCTCCTACTTTGTCGCTCCCAGTCTTTTGATAGCCTCCATACCAAGTATGAGTTCCACTCATGCATCCAACTCTAAATAAAACCAAGTTATTCCAAAGAGTCCACCATACCTACCTATTAGCATTTGCTATTCCAAGTATATTCATGTTTTTATCTACCTTCCGAATTAAACTTGTTATGTGAAAATTAGTGATTAAAGCTCTCACGAACTTGATGGCACACTTTACTTTTGTTGCCCCTATTAAACTTGAAGCATTGTGTCATCTATGTTGTATATGCTTGCACTTATACGTTGGGAATTAGCAGAACCATGCTGTCATGGGGAACGCTTTGAACAATGCACTTGTACATTATACCCAGTTGATATCATGCTCTTTTGTTTATGGATGTCATTGGTGTGAAATGAAAGGGGAGCTTGTAAGTCCATGGAGTTATGTATGTGTGTTAGAGAAACACCTAGGGGCCGGTCTAATCCATGCCTAAAAATGGTGGAAACCTGCAGCGTAACCATAATGAGCAATCTATGAATCATTCTTCTTATAAAAAAGAGATTGAGATTGAGAAAAAAAGAAAAAAAGAGATGAGAAAAGAGCAAAGAGAGAAAAAAGCACCATTTTCCCATGGTAATTAAGAAGATGCTGAGATGCTTATTGTCTGCTTGCCTTGTCATTTTGATATGGGGATTTTTCCGTACCATCGGGCAAGGGGTACCGCGTTGGCGGTTCTCTATGATACACATGTACTTACTATGACAAGAACTTACCGGTAACTAAACTTGAGTAGCATGAGGAGCGGCCCTCGTATTCAAGGGACATGAGATTTCTAACTTATACTTTTTCAAGCATATACTCCATAGTTTGTTCACTTTAACCTTAATCACTTCAAGATGCTTATGATAGGGGCAATGAGAGCTGAAAGCTAATAAGTACCATAATTTTTGGAAGCTCTTTATGATACTTGAATCCGTGCTTCCTTCTATGAAGGCCTTTCTTTAACTTTTATATTGATTCTCCATCTTCTATCTGTATGCACCTATTAAGAGAGCATAGTTGCCATTCTTAGTTCAATGTGCATCGTTCCAAGACTTGTTGATTGATGCATAACTTTGATATTGCTTGTTCTTAAACTATTTGTATCTAGTCACCCTTATGAACTTTGAAGGTGTCCTATGCATTTATGATTTCTACACTATGAGGGACAAGCTGAATACCATTTTCATTATGTTTTCTTTATGTGAAACAAACAAACGTCTTTTAAAGCATTGGTATTCATGATATTTTGTTTGTACCTTTTCATGTTACAACATAGTTGCTATGTCTTATTGTTAGAACTCTATCTTTCATGTTCATGTTTAGAGTACCTTGATCCCAACTATCAACGCTTTTACAATAATGATGATCAAGATTGTGTTGTCTGCATGTCACCTCAAAAATTATATTGTTTTTATCGTTTATCTACTCGAGGACAAGCAGGAACTAAGCTTGGGGATGTCGATACGTCCATAACGTATCTATAATTTTTTATGGTTTTATGCTAATAGTATGTTTTTGACACTCCTTTTTGTATAAAGTTTATGATTTATTTGGACTAACCTACTAATAGTTGTAAAAGTGCACAATGTTCTTGTTTTACACTTTGATGTGTAGGAATTACCAAGAATACAAGTGGAAACCTTGTTGGAGTCAAATTGGGATTTTTCCAGAAATCTGTTTTAGAACTCTTTTTAAAGATGGTCACGTTTCTGGTCGAAGATGGCATCAAACGGAAAACACTTCAACTACAAAGTTTGGAAATTTTGCGCAAACGCTCTAGACATAAAATTTAGCTGATTCCGAGTCCGGGCGGGCCCGCTAGGCCTGATTTAGTACAGCCCAAGATGGGGTGACGGGAATTCGAGAAGCTATATAAAGGGAGGAAACCTAATTCGTGAAAGACACCTCCACCCACGAATTTGCATCCGCCAAAGCCACGTTTTTGCCTCCCCCATGGATCCCATCTCCATGGGGGAGGGCTCCCAAGAAGCCATGAAGGAAGGGGGAAAAGGGGTGGTGCTCCCCCATCATACCGATGGCGGGGAAGGAGTCCCTCGCGCCGCCGCCGCCCTCTACAGAATCTTCACCGCCATCTCCATCACTTAATCCTCCTAGTATGCAGTGGTTCATCCTCCCACACACCTCTGTACCATCCTATGTAAACATGGTGTTTGATGCTATAAGTTATAGTCCTATGATCTATGTCATGTTTGTGTAGTTTCTTTGTTCTTAGATTGAATCGTTGAACATCTTTGGTTCATTAGAGTTGTATGTTAATATCGTACAGTCCTTTGGTATCCATTATATTTCTGTGCGTATGGATTAAATATCATAGGGTTTGTAGGATGTGTAAAGGAAGGGGGAGTTCTGCCGGAGTGACAGAAACCCGAGGACGCGAACCAGAACGTTGCACGTATGGGAGTAAGAGGACCATTAAACTTAAGGCTATGGTTGGGGAAACCTTAATGTATTGTTAGTACTTACGGATGTTTTCTAACAATCCAATCATATAGTACATGTAATTCCAAGTAGTGAAGCGCATGTATATTTAGCCTCTCCCACATAGAAAACTGCATCGAAGATAATGAATCCGATGTATTCACTAATTAAACTTGGACAAAGCCACCACTATTCCACACTCATGGTTCTGTTAGTTTAGTGTATTTTATTGCTGCGGCAACTAACTTTACTTTCTTGTTATTTATTATCATGCAAAGCTATCTCTAGTACTCGTATTGTTGCTCTAGTTTTATTCCCTAGATAATGCAAACGTTTAGTGTGCTTAGAGTTGTATCAGTGGTTGATAGAACTTGAGAGAAAATTTATCCTACCTTTAGCTCCTCGTTGGGTTCGACACTCTTACTTATCGAAAAGGCTACACATGATCCCCTATACTTGTGGCTTATCAGATCCATAGGAGGAGACAAGCCCATATCTTTAATTCGCTCAATATTTGGGTTAATGACCCGAAAATGACTAAGCATGCAAATGCGCCAAACATCATAATTTGTGCCATCAAAAGTAAATGTGTGAGAGTGCACTAAACCCCTAGGAGACATCCTTACTCTCGAGGTGGTGAAGCCTAAGAAGCGAGAGACCTCGCTCTCATACCAATTGAAAGGGAAACAGATGTCGCCTAGAGGGGGGTGAATAGGCGTTTTAAAATTATTACGGTTAGGCTCTAATAAATGCGGAATAAAACTTAATGTTTAATTTATCAAGCCAAACCTATATTCACTAGGTTCACTAAGTGCACCAACAACCTATGCTAAGCAAGACAAGCAACAAGGTGATAGCAAGATAATATACTTCAAGCACGATGGCTATCACAATGTAAATTGCATAAGTAAAGGGCTCGGTTGAGAGATAACTGATGGATGCGGAGACGATGATTTGTTTCCCGAAGTTCACTTCCAAAGAAGCTACGTCTCCGTTGGAGAGGTGTGGGGGCGCAATGTACTTCGAACGCCACAAGTGGCTCACCTCGAGGTGTGGTGGCTCAATGCTCACCTAACGCCACACAAGGCCTCACCCAAGATGCAAAGGCATGCAACTCTCCGACGTCATAAAAGACTCACCCTATTCTCCCATGAGCTCGCCACAAAGGCCTACTCAAGTTCCACTATGGGACACTTGTGGGCAGTCACCGAACCCGTATAAGGCTTGGGGCAAGCTCCACAACTCAATTGGAGGGCTCCCAAGAAAAGCCACAAAGACTCCACAATGCTACAATAGGCCAACAACCTTGAGGAAACTCCACAGCTCAACTGGAGGCCCCAAGAACACACCACAACTCCACGCAACTGTCTAGGGTTACAAGAACCCAAGAGATACAAGCCCAAGGGCTTGAACTCGCTGAATCTTCGAGGAAAACCCAAACCTATGCACCAAATGCAAGAGGCAAGTCCTTCTATCTAGAATTCCAACAAAGCTACAAAAGATATTGGGGGAATAAGAGAGGAAGAACACAAGAGGAGAACACAAATCTCTCCAAGATCTAGATCCCAAGGATTCCTTCACAAAGAAAGGATTTGGTTTGGTGGGGTTGTAGATCTAGATCTCTACTCTCAAATCTCTCAAAAATATGCAAGAATCATGGCAGGGAAAAGGGAAGAGGGCAAGATTTTGAAGGTCAACAATGGAGGAGATGTAGGGGTTCCGCGTATGAAAACAATAAAATTTTACCCTATGCCCCTGAACCCCTGAAGCTGCCAGGACCTATCTATTAGTAATACAGTAACGGGAGGGGCTTTTCGCGAACTTACCCTTGAAGACCGAAAAGCGTTGTCAACGCTCAGGAGAGCGTGGTTGATGTAGACGAGCCCAAGCCGACCTCAAGGTCGTGATGAAGTCCTTGCGCTCCTTGACTCTAACGACTTGAGTGCCTCAAGTGCGACACCTCGCGGGGAGTTACACACGTCCGGTGCCTTACGATGACTCCCGCTTCCCCGATCTAGCAGCAGTTGCGGAAGTAGAGCTCCTGGATCCGAATCCCGCAGCGCGATGGCGCTCTGCGGTGAAGATGTCTCTCGCTCGCGCAATCCAGACTTGGGACCACGGTCACGAGAGATAGAGGGGGAGAGAGAAAATATCAATTAGAGGTCCTCCCAAAAGTGGGGAGACCTTTATTGATTATTGGTGTGTTTATCTTGGCCAAATACCCCACTATATATAGGGGGAGGAGGGGGTACACCCTCCCTCAAAGTCCCGGGGTGGGGCTAAAGGAGAGGAGGGTGGGGAGGCCGCCGGCTAGCCCCTAGTGGGCCCCGCGCGGGGGGCTAGGCCCAGCCGGCCAGCCCCCTTGCCCCTTCTCCCTCTCTCCGTTCTCTAATGGCCCCTCTCCCTCCGAAAATTAGCCCATTAAGCCTTTTTGACCTTTAATTGATTTTCTCTTTATTAAATAATTATGAATAAATGATTAAATCAATATTTAACATTCATTCACATATTATTCAACCTTCGTGGCTATGGAACACCTTCCACCTCCACTCCAGACATCCTCCGGACTTACCGAAACCCTTCCAGTTTTCTCCCTACTTTTCTTCGGTGATTCTACCGATCTTATAAACACTCTCTAAGCATCATCAAGCCCTTAAGCATGATACCCCATGGTTTGGGAACACTCTAGACATGGTCGGGACACTCCCGCACCAATGATCGATAGAGGGACCTGGATGGCCATGTGACCCTGTGCATTCCACGAAGATCTTTCGTCGGTTGAACCGGGACAGTCGTGTCTTATTCCCTTTGTCACTCGATACTTGCATTACCCGAGATCTGATCAATGACATCACCATGTCGTGTTCAATCTCGTTACTGAACAACGCTACTTGACTTGTTCCGACAAGTCATATCCCCATGATCAAATCACACGTTGTGCAGTGATATGTCCAAAACGTATCTACTTTCCCGAACACTTTTGCTATTGTTTATCCTCTATACTTGTGTGATTTGGATACAACTAACGCGGACTGACGCTGTTTTCAGCAGAATTGCCTTGGTGTCTACTTTTTGTGCAGAAAACCAACTATCAGGAAAAATCCAGGAAAATATGCCAAAAATCCTATTTCACCCGAAGACTCCAGGAGCTAGAATACGAGACGGAGAAGAGCCAGGGGATGGCCACACCACCTGCTGGCGCGGGCCAGGCCAGGCCGCGCCAGGGGGTGGTGTGGGCCCCCCAGGTACCCTCTCGGCCTCTCTCTTCGCCTATAAGTAGCCTTCTGACCTAAAAACTTTAGGGGGTTCGACGTTTTTCTAGAAGGAGTTCCACTCCGCCGCCACCACCAGATTCCACGAAACAGTACCAGAAACTCCGTTTTGGCACCCTGTCGGGACGGAGAATTGGAGGAGATCATCGCCATCATCATCACCATCGCTTCTCTATCGACCATCCGTGTTTCCCCCATCTATGAGTGAGTAATCCCCCGTTGTAAGCTATGGGGATGGTAGGGATTGGATGAGATCATTCATGTAATGGCATCTGATTGTTAGGGCATGGTGCCTAGTATCTTTTATTAGTGCTTTATGATTTTGTTGCGACTTGTTGTGCTTAATGCTTGTCACTAGGGCCCGAGTGCCATGATTTCAGATCTGAACATGTTATTGATTCACTATGATAGTATTGTTTTTGGTCTTATCTACAAGTTGTATACACACATTGTTGTCCAAAACCAATGTCCCCGAAGTGACAGAAATCAGGATAACTGGAGGGAATGGCTTTGATGTGAGGATCACATGTGTTCATGGAGTGTTAATGCTTTGCTCCGGTGCTCTATTAAAAGGAGCACCTTAATTGCCAGTAGTTCCCTTGAGGCCCCGCTGCAAACGGGCTGGCAGGACAAAAGATGTTGTGCAAATTCTCATTGCGAGCACGTATGACTATATATGGAACACATGCCTAGGATTATCGAGTACTTGGATGTTTTATCTTATTTATCTGCAATTGCCCTATGTTCTGATGCTATGTGAATTGTCTTGTCCATGCAACGCCCGTCCATCCATCCCTATACCTACCGCACTCGAATCCTACTATTTACTACAATTGTTACTGCTGTCTTTACTTTACTACTACTGCTACTTTACTATTCCTACTACAGAACTATTGCTACTGATAAACTGTTGTGAGCAAGATTGTTTCCAGGTGTAGCTGAATTGACAACTCAGTTGTTAAGGCTTATAAATATTCTTAGGCTCCCCTTGTGTCGAATCAATAAATTGGGTTTCACTTCCCTCGGAAATACTGTGATACACCCCCTATACTTGTGGGTCATCAAGACTATTTTCTGGCACTGTTGCCGGGGAGCATAGCTTTATTTATCAAGTTCACTTGGATTCTCTATTGTTCGCTGCTATCCATCCATCATGGGTAAGTCTCATGATGGCAAGTTTCCTATTTTACCATCCACTACAAGAAGAGGTATGGTTCGGAACACCTCTGTTGCTCTTGATTCACCATCTGTTATAAGTAAGCTCGTTACACCACCACATACACATGCTACACACACTTCTACTACTGCTGAATCTGAAACTTCTGATGCTTATGATGCTGCTTCTACTTTGCTTGATAAGAGTGGTTCATTAGGTCCTTTCCTATATGCTACGATTGCTAGAACTATAGCTGGAAATACCGAAACTCATAATGAAGACACTACCACACCTGTTAGTTCACCTAAGTCTAGTGAGAGTTATGATATTGAAGATGGTTATGTTGAGATGACCGATGAATTTATTAAAGAATGTAAAAACACCCATGATAGGAGCACTGCTAAGAGTCTCCTTGAGAGGCGTACTATTAGACCCAAATTGTCTCCTATTGCTAAGTTTGCTGCTTCCCCATAAATATTATATATGAATATTATGATTTCTCTCTCGATCTATCTTACATAGGTATTGTCGAGAAAGAACCTTTTTGTGGGACTAAGAATGAAAGTGTGGTAGCACATATGAATGAACTTTCTACCATGAGTGGCTTGTTTTCTGATGATATTAAGATGTGTACTTACTTTGTTGCTAAGATTTTCCCGTTTTCACTGAAAGGAGAAGCTAAAACTTGGTTTAATAATTTACCTCCTTGATCTATTGATAGCCCTGAATGTTTGATTAGTACTTTCTTGTAGAAATATTTTCCTACTAGTGCTAGACATGCTATTTCACAAGAACTTTTTGATTTTAAACAGGAGAAAAAGAGATATTGCCTAAATCTTGGGCAAGGTTTTGTGCTTTGATTCATGCACAGGCTGGAAGTCCACTACCTAAGAATGAGCTTCTTGATATATTTTATAATGGACTAACCAAGGAATCTAGGACATACCTAGATAGTTGTGCTAATTGTGTTTTCAGGAATAGGACTCCTAAGGAAGCTGAGGAATTAATGGCTAAAATAAGCAAGAATTATGAAGATTGGACTCCTCCTAAACAAGCTATACCTGAAGTAATTGTACCTGAACCATCTATTTCGGTGCCTATTCCAACATCAAAGAAGAGGGGAGTTATTGAATTAAATGATGAAGTGATGAAGGAAGCTAAGAAATGTCTTAAGGAGAAGGGAATTAAAGCTGCAGATGTCAAGAATTTACCTCCTATAGAAGAATTATGTAAGCCTATTCCCTACTCACCCACTATTGAGGTACACTCTCTCCAACACTTTGATGAAGGTGATATCCCTTACTCTAAACCTCATGATCAATGCTTAGAAGAATTCGATATCTTTATTGTTAAGCAAGATAATTTTAATAAAAGGGTGCAAAATCATCTAATGGAAAACACTAGAGCTATTGTTGAGTTGAAAGATATTGTGGAAAGAACCTCTAATGATGTTAAAATGATTGTTAAACACTTGCAAATGGTTCAAACTCAAATAGATCAACTCGTTAAAGTACAAAACGACTTGCTAGTTAATGCTGCTAAAGAAAAACATGCTTATGAAATTAGAACTAGAAGTGGAGCTGCTACCCAGGGTCCTCTATATCCTGAGGGGCATCCCAAAAGAATTGAGCAGGATTCTCAACAAGCCGAAAATAGTAGTTCTACTCATAAGAAAAGGAAAAAGAAACATAAAACTGTTGTAGAACCCTCTGAACCTGCTATAGATCCTAATAGCATATCTATCTCTGATGCTGAAACTGAAAGTGGTAATGAAGAAAATGAACTTCCTAATGTAGAAAAAGTTGAAGAAGAACCTAAAAACCACACTAAGAATACCAAATACACTAAAGAGGATTTTATTGCTAAGAAACATGGTAGTGAAAGAGAACCTTGGGTCCAAAAACCTATGCCTTTCCCTGATAAGAAACACAAGTCAAAGGAAGATGAACATTATAATAAGTTTTGTGAGTGGATGAAACCTTTATTCCTGCAAATTCCTTTGACTAATGCTATTAAATTGCCTCCTTACTCAAAGTATATGAAGGATATTGTCTCGAATAAAAGGAAGATCCCTAATGAAGAAATTTCTACTTTGCTTGCTAATTATTCCTTCAATGGTAAGGTTCCTAAGAAACTTGGAGACCCTAGGATTCCAACTATCCCTTGCTCTATTAAGAATAGTTATGTTAGAACTGCTTTGTGTGATTTGGGAGCTGGAGTTAGTGTTATGCTTTCTCTCTCTATAAGAGGCTTCAACTAGAAAAATTAATACCAACTGATATATCTTTGCAAATGGCTGATAAATCTACCACTATTCCTGTGGGTATATGTGAGGATGTACCTGTTCAGGTGGCTCATAATTTCTTGATATTGACTGATTTTGTTGTGCTTGAAATGCCTGAAGATGATAATATGTCTATTATTCTTGGGAGACCTTTTCTTAATACTGCAGGAGCTGTTATCAATTGTAATCAAGGAAAGGTGACCTTCAATGTTAATGACAAGGAACATACTGTCTATTTCCCCAAGAAGATTGAAAAGACTTATGGTTTGAATTCAATTGAACATGTTGAGGGCATTCAAGTTGGAGAAATATATTGTCCCATACCAAGAGAAAAAATTGAAACTATTATGATTGGGACCATTGCTATCAAGGTTGAGGCAACATAATCATTAGTGGAATACAAAGTTTTGTCTCATATCGAATTGTTTTGGTAACAAGACCTGATCAACCTTGTTAACAAAAGGATTTCATTGAACAAAACAAAGTAATATAATTACACAATAGTCCACGATGGAACCCACAGAACATATATATACAAAAACGACTCCGTGAGTCAAGAATACAGATATAATATACAAAGATCCAAATCACCTTGAAACCGATAGAGCATCCGACTACGGACAAGATGCAAATGGGGCTAAGAGCCCTAAAGAATAACCAATGGCGTCCATAACCCTGCCCAGGCCAAGCCGAAAGGGTAACCCTGCTAACGACGTGGATCTCAAACCTGCTAAAACAAAAGGGGTGCCCACAAAGGGCAAAGGAAAAAAGAGGAGCATCAGTACTGAGGTCAGTACACGGCGAGGCTAGAATTCGGCGGCTCTCGCCTACATAGGTATGGTGGACTGAAGCGGCAGTGCAGCATGCACTAAACAAGCTATAGAGACTCGATTAACCGTCGGCTATTAGAGAGAGATAAGAAAGGCCTATTCGGAACCAACCTTATACTAACACCAATCATACCGATCCTGGCATTTCCCCCTCGATTCCAAACGAGGAAGCCAAACCGAGGAACTCACACAGTTGGCAGTTTTATTCATTCTATTATAGTTGTAGCACTTACTAGTCAGATATATATAGCATGAGTCATCCTGATAGCATACGTAGTGGGAAGTTTTAGTTAACCATTCAGTTGTAGTTCCGGTACTTACTAGTCAGATACAATTAGCATTTGACATCCCAAACCCAGCAGTTGTTGGCACTTTTATTTCATTCCATTGGAGTTGCAATACTTACTAGGTAGGTATAACATGACACGATACACCCTAGTTCCACCAGTTGTTGGCACTTTTATTATCCATTACATTGTAGTGAAGCTGATTACTAGTCACATATATTCAGTCAAATTCACAGCACTACTTTAGTTATTGTTGTCTATGATCGAGATACTGTGCTCCAAGTCGTCCATAACCGCGGACACGGCTTTTAGAAAGATTTACCCTGTAGGGGTGCACAAATAGCAACACACACATGATCAACCTCGAAAAAACCAACTCAAAACCCAACGAGGCTTTCACGACAAAGCAATCACAGGATTCATAAAATATTTCAAGGGGCCACCCCACTAAGCTACCCGCAACGAAGTTGGCCGGCTCCAAGACGGACCCAGGGTTTGTGTGGACGGCGGTAAACGACTGGGAACCCGAAAGTGTGACTGGGCTTGTCGATACAGCGAAAACGTGCACGATCCAAAATAGTACAGGTGCTCCAAGCACAATCGTAAATAAAGCAGTAAAGCATGGCATAGGTACCGGATAGTTATAAAGTAACTAGTTTATGGCCCCAAGAAATAAGAAATGAATCAAGCTCTGGCTAAGGGGATTCATGGTCCCATATGCGGATAGTGCGATAGTCAAGGAACAGGTATCAAGTACTCGGGGTCCTACGGGACACAAGTGAGCGTGGAAGAACCAAATAACATCTATTGCCCACTAATGCCTCTGCATTAGTTATATCTATTCCCAGCAATTTAATAGTTGTATTTAAAGTCATGATCAACTCCACCATGAACATCTGCCAGCATTCCAACAACTGTGGTACTTGACAACACGAGATTGCACCTGAGCAAGCAACTGCGACTCGCAAGGCCAGCTATCTACTAAACACAGGTAATAGGAGATGTCCAAGGAAATATAGAGGCTGCACGGGATATAACTGGTGTACGGAAACTAAAGCATTGCGACACAGATAGCAATAGATCAACAGGAGGAAATAAAGACTATAAATGCAACATATGTAGAAGGGGGAGAGATGCTCACCTGGGAAACACTGCCGAAGGTTCATATCCGGAGAACTTGTCGATACTCGCATCAACTCATCGGCCTAATCCGCGAAGAAGCAAACACTAGAAGAAACACCGGATGCAATATGTAATACTACGGCAGAAGATCCGACATGCTTATGATATGATGCATGGCATGGCACAGATGCGGTGCAATTAGGCAATATTAAGCGGAACCGGGGTCCCGATAATTAATTACATGGTTCAAGTTATTTAGAACCCCCGCAATTTAAATGTTGTCTTAAACAAGGCAACACATGGTATCGGTTCGCTACACAAATTTAAATGGAGTCCGGAATAAGACTAGAATAGCCCGCATATAGACTCCATATTTAATTTAGGTGAATCGACTATTTAACCCAACCCACCAGATGACATGTATGCAAGCATGATGATTTAATGATGTGACAGGTATATGTCATATTATAAAAATAGAGGCTTAGGGTCACACATCTGGGTTCGGAAGATCTTGGTTCCAGGGGGTTCAGAGTTCGACAGGGTTCGACGGGGATCGGTCTCGGCGGGAACGTTCTCGGACAACGGAGTAGATCTTGTCGCATCCGTGGTCTTCGGGTCTGTGTAGACGGTCATGGCGTTCAAGGTGAAGAACTCGGCGTTCCGTGTAGGCGACCTTGGCGTCCGGTCCTCGGGCATCGGTGTGGGAAGGAGGTCTTGTCGTACCGGGGTCTCGGCGTCCTCGGATGCCGATTGGAGATCTTGGCGTTTCCGACCGGTCTTATGCTCGGGTAGAAGTACTTGTCGCACCATGTCGGAGTCCTATGGGTACTGCTCGCCCGCGCCGTTGGCACTTAGAAGATCTTGGCGTAACCCCGGGATCAGAGAACTTGCGGACTTTGTCTCCATGGCTGCAACACCCAACCATCACATCCAACCGTCACTACTACTTCACATCCTCCATAACCACAAATGTACCTCATCTGGCCACACCACTAGTAGGACCATCTGTCAGGAGCACAAGGTACCGGGGGTACACGCAGGGCGCTGGGAGGCAATAGAGGGCAGCGAGGGGAAAAACAGCGGCTAAAGCAAAGAGGTGGCAAGGCGGTTCCCGGTGGCGAAGGAGCGAGGGGCTCCTGGGCAGCGCTCACGCGGGACCCGGCGAGGACGGTGTCCAGCGGGGCGAGGTCGACGTGAAGGGGCCCAGACACAGCAACGCTCGGGCGACGAGCATGGCGATGATGTGGCCCGTGGTGAGGCCGACGCGGAGGCAGACGACGATGCAGGGAGGCCTAGGTAGGCGAGCGTGCACGGGCTCGCTGACGACGTGGGATCGGGGAGGAACCCCTGCAGGCGGAGGCGCGACGAGGAGGTGGCGTTCGGCGGCGCATCTCAACAGAGAGGCGGGATCGAGAGGAGTAGAGCTCAAGCTCGGGCTAGAGGGAGACACCGGCGGCGGGCTCAGGAGAGGCAGCCGACATAGGGGCCAACGGGGAGCTTGTAGAGGACGGCGACCTCGGGGCAGCGGCACCGTGCCACTGCGGAAGTCGGCCGGCGGCGGGCTTGGGAGATGGAGGCGACGCGGGGCGGGACAGAGCACCGGCCTACCGCTGGGGCGAGAGCAGACGGTGGCAAGGTTCCACGGGACGAGGCGGCGCTACGCAGGCCGCTGACGGGGCGAACGGCGGCGCTTGGGGATAGCCGAGGGAAGCAGAGGGCGGCAAGGTAGGAGCGAGACGAGAGAGGGGTTGGTGGGGATGAGGTCACAGCGACGAGGGGGTCGCGTGTGACGCGAGGGATGGGGCCGGGTGTTGACTGCAGGTTGGGGTGGGAAACGAGGAAGGAGGTAGGTCAGGAACGCATCAAGGGAGTGGTGGGGTCGGGGATTTAGGCGACGTGCAGGTGGGGTGCTGCTTGCTCGCGTCGCGCGCGTCGTGTTGGCTTGGCTCGCGAGCGCAACGCGCTGTGTGCATTGTGCGTGTGTGTGTGTGTGGGTTAGGTGGTTCGGTTGGATTAGGCCAGGGTTAGGGTTTAGGAATCAGGTGGGGTGGTAGGTGGTCTAGTCGGTTGGGCTTTTGGGTCTAACCGACTTGACTGCGTCCCCCGGCTTTTATATAAAAAAGGTTTTATTTATTAGTTTTGTTTTAGAAGCCTTTTGTAAAATAATTTTAGACAAAACAAAATATTCGGTCGGCCGGGGTTTTACCTTTGAGATAGAGAGGGTGAGATTTAGAAAACAATATATGTTTTTTGAAAATTAGTTTTAGGCAACCATGCATGATGACATGACGATGCTCAAATGCAATGTGGCATGATGACATGAGCATGCGGTCATGATGATGCACAAAACAAAAACACCAAGTGGTTTTCTAGTAGTGGTTTTATCGGGGTGCTACAATTCGACACCACTAACAAGGGATCTCGCCCTCGAGATCTGCCTCATGGTACCGAAAGAAAGCCGATGGTCTGAATCTTCTCGCTTCAATTAGATCCTTGTGACACCACTAACAAGAGGTCGTTGTCCATGATCATCGAGAGAACACTCCGGAGAAACAAGGACGAAGGTAGAGGCATCAGAAGATAAAGCCACCCCTAACTTCCAGGGACGGAGTAAAATTGCTTGATTCTCCGATTTGATGTACAAGAGCGAATGATAAGAGTAGTCGGATGGTGATCAGTCCATCCCGCACCCAGAGCATTACTTTGTACATGAATAGGAGAATTATGCAACCAACTCTCGGAATCAGACTAAAGATCTCGACAAGCGAGGTTCAGGAACAAAAGAGTGATGCAGACTCTGCATTGGATCTAGCGTAGCTGGTGTCTTCGCGTTGAATCCACCGGAAGGCAACAAAGAGAAGTCCAATAGATGAAGGATTCCTCGGATAGCAGGAAGACCGGATGTAGAAACACCGTTACCAGAAGAGGAAGCAAAACCCTGAAGGTACGACGGAAACCCAACCACGAGAAATCCTGGACTCGAAGAAAAGATAAGAGAACAGATCTAAAACACGCAGAGGTAAGAGGAGAACAGCAGAGGGATAAGGAGTAAAAGCAGACCTAATCAGATCTATCCAACCGATTTTGCGAAATAGTTTTGACACTCTACTTTGGCCGTTAGCTAGGTTATCCTACAGGCTAGACCAGTGGGGTATCGTAACAACCTGGCTCTGATACCACTCTGTAACACCCTCCAATCGGCCCTATGCAAGTTTTAGCGCTTCCCGCCAAACCCGCATAGAAACGATTCAAGGACGCCCACCAGGCACTTTCGTGCGGGTGGAAAACAAAGTAATATCATTACACAATAGTCCACAATGGAACCCACAGAACATATATATACAAAAACGACTCCGTGAGTCAAGAATACAGATATAATATACAAAAATCCAAATCACCTTGAAACCGATAGAGCATCCGACTACGGACAAGATGCAAATGGGGCTAAGAGCCCTGAAGAATAACCAATGGCGTCCATAACCCTGCCCAGGCCAAGCCGGAAGGGTAACCCTACTAACGACATAAATCTCAAACTTGCTAAAACAAAAGGAATGCCGACAAAGGGCAAAGGAAAAACAGGAGCGTCAGTACTGAGGCCAGTACATGGCGAGGCTAGAATTCGGCGGCTCTCGCCTACATAGGTATGGTGGACTAAAGCGGCAGCGTAACATGCACTAAACAACCTATAGAGACTCGATTAACTGTCGGCTATTAGAGAGAGATAAGAAAGGCCTATTCGGAACCAACCTTATACTAACACCAATCATACCCATCCTGGCATTTCCCCCTTGATTCCAAACGAGGAAGTCAAATCGAGGAACTCACACAGTTGGCAGTTTTATTCATTCTATTATAGTTGTAGCACTTACTAGTCAGATATATATAGCATGAGTCATCCTGATAGCATAAGTAGTGGGAAGTTTTAGTTAACCATTCAGTTGTAGTTCCGGTACTTACTAGTCAGATACAATTAGCATTTGACATCCCAAACCCAGCCGTTGTTGGCACTTTTATTTCATTCCATTGGAGTTGCAATACTTACTAGGCAGGTATAACATGACACGATACACCCTAGTTCCACTAGTTGTTGGCACTTCTATTATCCATTCCATTGTAGTGAAGCTGATTACTAGTCACATATATTCAGTCAAATTCACAGCACTACTTTAGTTATTGTTGTCTATGATCGAGATACTGTGCTCCAAGTCGTCCATAACCGCAGACACGGCTTTCAGAAAGATTTACCCTTCAGGGGTGCACAAATAGCAACACACACACGATCAACCTCGGAAAAACCAACTCAAAACCCAACAAGGCTTTCAGGACAAAGCAATCACAGTGTTCATAAAATATTTCAGGGGGCCACCCCACTAAGCTACCCGCAATGAAGTTGGCCGGCTCCGAGACAGACCCAGGGTTTGTGTGGACGGCGGTAAACGACCGGGAACCCGAAAGTGTGACTGGGCTTGTCAATCCAGCGAAAACGTGTCACGATCCAAAACAGTAAAGGTGCTACAGGCATAATCGTAAATAAAGCAGTAAAGCATGGCATAGGTACAGGATAGTAATAAAGCCCCAAACTAGTTTGTGGCCCCAAGAAATAAGAAATGAATCAAGCTCTGGCTAAGGGGATTCATGGTCCCATATGCGGATAGTCAAGGAACAGGTATCAAGTACTCGGGGTCCTACGGGACACAAGTGAGCGTGGAAGAACCAAATAACATCTATTGCCCACTGATGCCTCTGCATTAGTTATATCTATTCCCGGCAATTTAATAGTTGTATTTAAAGTCATGATCAACTCCACCATCAACATCTGCCAGCATTCCAACAACTGTGGTACTTGACAACACGAGATCGCACCTGAGCAAGCAACTACGACTCACAAGGCCAGCTATCTACCAAACACAGGTAATAGGAGGTGTCCAAGGCAATATAGAGGCTGCACGGGATATAACTGGTGTACAGAAACTAAAGCATCGCGACACGGATAGCAATAGATCAACAGGAGGAAATACAGACTATAAATCCAAAATAGGTAGAAGGGGGAGAGATGCTCGCCTGGGAAACACTGCCAAAAGTTCATATCCGGAGAACTTGTCGATACTCGCATCAACTCATCGGCCTAATCCGCGAAGAGGCAAACACTAGAAGAAATACCGGATGCAATATTTAATACTACGGTAGAAGATCTGGCATGCTTATGATATGATGCATGGCATGGCACAGATGCGGTGCAATTAGGCAATATTAAGCGGAACCGGGGTCCCAATAATTAATTACATGGTTCAAGTTATTTAGAACCCCCGCAATTTAAATGTTGTCTTAACAAGGCAACACATGGTATCGGTTCGCTACACAAATTTAAATGGAGTCCGGAATAAGACTAGAATAACCCGCATATAGAGTCCATATTTAATTTAGGTGAATCGACTATTTAACCCAACCCACCAGATGACATGTATGCAAGCATGATGATTTAATGATGTGACAGGTATATGTCATATTATAAAAATAGAGGCTTAGGGTCACACACCTGGGTTCGGAAGATCTTGGTTCCGGGGGGTTCGGAGTTCGACAGGGTTCGACGGGGATCGGTCTCGGCGGGAACGTTCTCGGACAACGGAATAGATCTTGTCGCATCCGTGGTCTTCGGGTCCGTGTAGACGGTCATGGCGTTCAAGGTGGAGAACTCGGCGTTCCATGAGGGGCATCCCAAAAGAATTGAGCAGGATTCTCAACAAGCTGAAAATAGTGGTTCTACTCGTAAGAACAGGAAAAAGAAACATAAAACTGTCATAGAACCCTCTGAACCTGCTATAGATCCTAATAGTATATCTATCTCTGATGCTGAAACTGAAAGTGGTAATGAAGAAAATGAAGTTCCTAGTGAAGACAAAGTTGAAGAAGAACCTGAAAACCACACTAAGAATACTAAATACACTAAAGAAGATTTTATTGTTAAGAAACATGGTAGTGAAAGAGAACCTTGGGTCCAAAAACCTATGCCTTTCCCTGATAAGAAACACAAGTCAAAGGAAGATGAACACTACAATAAGTTTTGCGAGTGGATGAAGCCTTTATTCTTGCAAATTCCTTTGACTGATGCTATTAAATTGCCTCCTTACTCAAAGTATATGAAGGACATTGTCTCGAATAAAAGGAAGATCCCTAATGAAGAAATTTCTACTTTGCTTGCTAATTATTCCTTCAATGGTAAGGTTCCTAAGAAACTTGGAGACCCAGGGATTCCAACTATCCCTTGCTCTATTAAGAACAGTTATGTTAGAACTACTTTGTGTGATTTGGGAGCTGGAGTTAGTGTTATGCCTTTCTCTCTATATAAGAGGCTTCAACTAGAAAAATTGATACCGACTGATATATCGTTGCAAGAGGCTGATAAATCTACCACTATTCCTGTGGGTATATGTGAGGATGTACATGTTCAGGTGGCTCACAATTGCTTGATATTAACTGATTTTGTTGTGCTTGAAATGCCTGAAGATGATAATATGTCTATTATTCTTGGGAGACCTTTTCTTAATACTACAGGAGCTGTTATTAATTGTAATCAAGGAAAGGTGACCTTCAATGTTAATGACAAGGAACATACTGTCTATTTTCCCAAGAAGATTGAAAGGACTTATGGTTTGAATTCAATTGAACATGTTGAAGGCATTCAAGTTGGAGAGATATATTGTCCCATACC
This sequence comes from Avena eriantha, assembly GCA_910589775.1. Taxonomy (NCBI): domain Eukaryota; kingdom Viridiplantae; phylum Streptophyta; class Magnoliopsida; order Poales; family Poaceae; genus Avena; species Avena eriantha. The sequence continues at coordinate 522,993,110 of OU342743.1, forward strand.
AAGAGAAAATTTTGAAACTATTATGATTGGGACCATTGCTATCAAGGTTAAGGTAACATAATCATTAGTGGAGTACAAAGTTTTGTCTCATATGCAATTGTTTTGCTAGCAAGACTTGATCAACCTTGCTAACAAAAGGATTCCATTGAACAAAACAATGTTTTCATTATGATTATCCCCGTTTATTTCTATCCTTTGCATTTTAGTTTTTGCTTTCGTTTAGTTTTCTTTGTGTTGTTAGTTGCTTGCATGCTAGAACTTCTGTAGTTCTAGCCTTGTTTTGTCCTTGCATCATGTTTCCAAAATAAAAAAATTCTGTCTGTCAGAAAAATCATTCTTCCATTTCTGAAAAATGCCCAAAAATAAAGTGTCTCAAAAAATTCCAGAAAATTCATATTAAATTTTTACGTGAAAAAAGGGGCAGAGGAGTACCTGGTAGGTACCAGGGAGGCCCACCAGGCAGGCACACCATGTGGTGGCGCGGCCAGCCCTGGGTGGCGCCATGCCTTGGTGTGGCCCACCCCTGGCCCCCCACTACTTCTCTCCCCTTCCACTTTCTTCTCTCTCCCGAGTAAGTTCCAGTTCATAGCTCAAAATCGCGTTCTTTCTGTGCTTGCTCTCGATTTCTTCGATCTCCTTGCTCAGCCCATCTTTCTTGCTGAAATTTGGAGCATTTGTTCCCTGGTATGTGACTCCTCCCCTTGTGCAAGTAGATTTGTGTTTAGTGGTTTATATGTTGAGTACTTTGCTGCTGTAGGTGACTGGTTTTGAGAGCTTGTAAGCTTGTTTGATGCTTAGAGATATAGTTTTAATGCATGTTTAGGCCTCTTGCAAGTCCCTATGAGTAGAATCCTTTATTATATTTACTTTGCAATCACTTGTGTAATAGGTGTTTAAATTTCAGAATAGAAGATGAGTGAACACCACCTAAACCAACATGAGCTTTGGGTGCCTGAGGTCATGAAGGTCCATCGGGAGGAGGAAGTTTTTCCCTCCATTTATCCATGCTCTAAGTTCATGAGAGTTGCAGGAATTCTACAAGATTTCCACACTTTGGTTTCTAATGCAGGGTTAGAGCACTTTTTGGAAGATGAACCTTGTCAATTTGTGAAGCTAACCATGTCTGTGGTGCAGGACTTCAAATTTAGTCACTCTTTGCCTAACCCCATGGTCCATTACAAAATTTACAATATAGTCGTCGACCTTTCTCTTGATGATTTTTGTGCAGCTATTAAGGTACCTCAATGGGGATCATGTAGGAAGATTAAAGAGAGACCTGAACCACTCATGGATTTATATGCAGAAATTTGCCAAGGGAGTAGCTTCTCGAAGGAGAGTGGAAAAATCCGTAACATTCATCTTCCCTCCATTCGCTACTTTGCCTACTTTATTGCCAAGTGTGTTCTTGCTAGGAAAACTGCCAATAAGTTATCTTCGTTTGATCTAGCATTTATCTCTGTTACTCTTAAACGAGATAGATCTTACAACTTGGGTGCTTTGATAGCTTTCCGTCTCGCTGCAAACCGTGAGAAAGGTGGAATTTGTGGAGGCCTCATTGCTTCTCGTTTGCTAGCACCACAGAGGCTTGACCTTGTTGCCATGAAAACTCATCACTTTGTCACTGCTACCTCTGATTTGAACAATCTAGTATATAGGATGCTTTTCACTGACGGGGATGAAAGGGAGATCCTTTTGCCAGAGCCTGCTTTGTTTAGTGTTGATAGGAGACCGTGGTCGCGCTCCAAGGAGCAGGTGGACGAGCAGCTTCGCTTGCTCGGGTTCCACGAGCAGCACCAGGAGGATGTGCCCTCCTACGATTACTCTGTGCACTACAGAGGGACGTACTCGAGCTCGCACCAGGACGAGGGTACCTCCTCATCATACCACGGTGACACTTCATCCTGGCTAGCTTGGGATTGATACCCACTTAGGCCAAAAGCCTAAGCTTGGGGAGGTACGCCGACACCACACTCATCTCCATATCATGTTGCGTCAGTACTTTGTATATTCATGTTTTCGTTCTCTTTTTAGTTTTTGTTCTTCTTTGCTTTTGCTTTCTAAAAACACAAAAAGACCAAAAATATTTCTATTGTTTCTCTTTGGTTTCCTTCTTCTTTTTGCCTTGGTTTGCTTTTCCCTTTTTGCTTTGTTTGAACTTTTCGAAAAACCCAAAAAGATTTTGCGTTGCTTGTTTTTCTCTTTTGGTTCTTATTTAAAAATCAAAAACACCAAAAATATTTGTCGTTCTTCTTTGGTTTTTGCGATTTTGCTACAGGGTTCGGCAGTCCTCAGTGGATATTGGTTTCATATTATTATTCAAGCCACACAAGTGAAGAGCAATAATGAGGATCAATGACAACTTGAGGCGTGGTAAGAGGCTGGTAACGAACTCTATTTGTCTTCATTTTTGTACATATACTCATCATTGTGAGCTTGCTTAGTCCGTTCATGAAGAGTGTATGTTTTCTTTGGATGCTTAATAGTTCTTGCTTTCTTATGATTAGCTCCAGCTCACTAATAGTTTGTAGCATGTCTCATGAATGTTTGCTTGCATTACTCTATTCATAAATTGGTATGACACCGTGGTATCCTCCTCTGAATGTTTCATTTGAATTGACTTGGCACATGCTCACGCATGCACATGACTGTAATAATCAGTTAAGCCTCAATGAATTATTTTTCCTCGAGGATCTTGAATCACTTTCATGTCATGAGTAGTCCTGTTTTGTTGCAAGCATGATAATGACAGCTATTGCTCTCTCGTTTGTCGCTCCCTTACTATTGCTAGCCTTCACTTCCACTGAGTATGTTTTACTCAAGTTTCCAACTCCCTAAACCAAATATTTCCAAAGTGTCCACCATACCTACCCATTAGCATCATTTGCTACCTCCGTGCATATTCAATATGCCTTGTTTTCTTCCGAATAAAATGTTTGCTTGTTATGAGAAAGTTAGTTAGTAAAGCTCTCACGAACTTGATGGCACACTTTATTTTCTTGCACTTAATAAACCTAAACCATTGCGTCCTTCTTTGTTGTGCATATGCTTGTGCTTTATGAGTTGAAGTTAGCAGAACCATGTATCATGGGGACCGCTTTCAACATTTCATAGGTACTTTCTACCTAGTTGATATCATGTTCTTTTGCTTATGGATCCCGGCGGTGTGAATAAAAGTGGAACTTGTAAGATCATGGAGTTTGTATGTATGTTAGAGAAACGCCTGGGCCGCTAGCCTAAGCCATGCCTAATCATGGTGGAAACTTGCAGCATAACCATAATGGGCATTCTATGAAGCATCCTCAATAAAAATCTATGCACATAATAATTAAAAAGATTGCCGAGATGCTCATTGTCTGCTTGCCTTGTATTTTGATTATGGGATAGCTCCCGTGTCATGTGCAAGGGGTACCCCGTTGGCGGTTCTCTATGATACCTATATACTTATAATGACAAGAGCTTGCTTGTGACTGAAGTTGAGTAGCATGAGGATCGGTCTTCGTAAGTAAGGGGCATGAGACTTCGATTTTTAACTTGTCAAGCATATCCTCTTAGTTGTGTCACTTTCACCTTAACCACATTAAAGATGCTTATGATAGGGGCAATGAGAGCTCAAAGCTAACGAGTACCGTACTTTCAGCATTTGGAAGCCTTTCAAGTTATTCAAAACCTTTTCTTCTACTTGTTGAGTCTCCACATATTCTTTGAGCACCTTCTTGACAGCATGGTTGTCATTCTTTGTGTTTGTTCCATTACTTGATTATCTGTTATGACTTTGATGCTTGTATCCTTGATATCTTTACTTCTAGTCATCACTTGAACCTCAGAGGTGCCTTGGCATTCATAATCAAAGGCAAGCGAGATACCACTCTATCATACCTTTTTATGAGCATGGTAATGTTGCTTATGTTTGTGCCTCATGCTACTTATTATTCTTGAGTTGGAATCTCTTCATAGCTTGCAATGACTATTAAGTAGACTTGGTTGCATACTCTTTATTATGAATTGTCTAAGTAGTTGATCACATTGCTGAGAATATTTACATCATAATAAGCAAATGTGTTCATGAAAGTTCTTTCATCGCACTCAGTTTTCAACTGAATTGCTTGAGGACAAGCAATAAGCTAAGCTTCGGGGAGTTGATACGTCCAAAACGTATCTCCTTCCCCAAACACTTTTGCTATTATTTCTCCTCTAAACTTGTGTGATTTGGATGCAACTAATGCGGACTGACGCTGTTTTCAACAGAATTGCCTTGCTGTCTACTTTTTGTGCAGAAAATCAACTATCAGGAAAAATCCCAGAAAATATGCCAAAAAACCTATTTCACCCGAAGACTCCAGGAGCCAGAATACGGGACGGAGAAGAGCCCTGGGGTGGCCACACCACCTGGTGGCGCAGGCCAGGCCAAGCCGCGCCAGGGGGTGGTGTGGGCCCCCCAGGCACCCCCTCGGCCTCTCTCTTCGCCTATAAGGAGCCTTCTGACCTAAAAACTTCGGAGGGTTCGACGTTTTTCTAGAAGGAGTTCTGCTCCGCCGCCACCACCAGATTCCACGAAACACTACCAGAAACTCCGTTCTGGCACCCTGCCGGGACGGGGAAATGGAGGAGATCATCGCCATCATCATCACCATCGCTTCTCCACCGACCATCCATGTTTCCCCCATCTATGAGTGAGTAATCCCCCGCTGTAGGCTATGGGGATGGTTGGGATTGGATGAGATCGTTCATGTAATGGCATCAGATTGTTAGGGCATGGTGCCTAGTATCCTTTATTAGTGCTTTATGACTTTGTTGCGACTTGTTGTGCTTAATGCTTGTCACTAGGGCCTGAGTGCCATGATTTCAGATCTGAACATGTTATTGATTCATTATGATAGTATTATTCTTGGTCTTATCTACAAGTTGTATACACACGTTGTTGTCCGGAACCTATGGCCCCGAAGTGACAGAAATCGGGATAACCGGAAGGGAAAGGCTTTGATGTGAGGATCACATGTGTTCATGGAGTGTCAATGCTTTGCTCCAGTGCTCTATTAAAAGGAGCACCTTAATTGCCAGTAGTTCCCTAGAGGCCCCGCTGCAAACGGGCTGGCAGGACAAAAGATGTTGTGCAAGTTCTCATTGCGAGCACGTATGACTATATATGGAACACATGCCTAGGATTGTCTAGTACTTGGGTGCTTTATCTTATTTATCTGCAATTGCCCTATGTTTTGATTGCTATGTGAATTGTCTTGTCCATGCAACGCTCGTCCATCCATCCCTATGCCTACCGCACTTGAATCCCACTGTTTACTGCTTTTGTTACTACTGTCTTTGCTTTACTACTGCTGTTACTTTACTATTCCTACTACAAAACTGTTGCTACTGATAAACTACTGTGAGCAAGATTGTTTCCAGGTGCAGCTGAATTGACAACTCAGTTGTTAAGGCTTATAAATATTCTTTGGCTCCCCTTGTGTCGAATCAATAAATTGGGTTTCACTTCCCTCGAAAATACTGCGATACACCCCCTATACTTGTGGGTCATCAGGTCTCTAAAGAGAACACACATGCAATGACTCTGGTTGTTGTTATTGAAAAGAGCACACATGCAATGACACTGGTGGAGCCATAGGTGCATTGTGAAAAGAACACACATGCAATGACACTGGTGGATCCATATGTGGATTGTGAAAAGAGCACACATGCAATGACAATGGTGGATCCATGTGTGGTCTCTGAAGAGAACACACATTTCAATGACTGGTTTTTGTTAGTAAAAAGAACACACATGCAATGACACTGGTGGATCCATAGGTGGATTGTGAAAAAAACACACATGCAATGACACTGGTGGATCCATATGTGGTATGTGAAAAGAACACACATGCATTGAATCTGGTTGTTGTTAGTAAAAAGAACACACATGCAATGACACTGGTGGATCCATGTGTGGTCTCTGAAGAGAACACACATGCAATGACTCTGGTTGTTGTTAGTGAAAAGAGCACACATGCAATTACACTGGTGGATCCATAGGTGGATTGTGAAAAGAACACACATGCAATGACACTGGTGGATCCATGTGTGGTCTCTGAGGAAAACACACATGCAATGACTTTGGTTGTTGTTAGTGAAAAGAGCACACATGCAATGACACTGGTGGATCCATAGGTGGATTGTGAAAAGAACACACATGCAATGACACTGGTGGATCCATATGTAGATTGTGAAAAGAGAACACATGCAATTAATCTGATTGTTGTTAGTAAAAAAACACACATGCACTGACACTGGTGGATCCATAGGTGGATTGTGAAAAGAACACATGCAATGACATTGGTGGATCCATATGTGGTATGTGAAAAGAACACACATGCAATGACTCTGGTTGTTGTTAATAAAAAGAACACACATGCAATGACACTGGTGGATCCATATGTGGTATGTGAAAAGAACACACATGAAATGACACTGGTGGATCCATAGGTGGATTGTGGAAAGATCACACATGCAATGACACTGGTGGATCCATATGTGGTATGTGAAAAGAACACACATGCAATGACTCCAGTTGTTGTTAGTAAAAAGAACACACATGCAATGACACTGGTGGATCCATAGGTGGATTGTGAAAAGAGCACACATGCAATGACACTGGTGGATCCATATGTGGTATGTGAAAAGAACACACATGCAATGACTCTGGTTGTTGTTAGTAAAAACAACACACATGCAATGACACTGGTGGATCCATAGGTGGATTCTGAAAAGAGCACACATGCAATGATACTGGTGGATCTATATGTGGTATGTGAAAAGAACACACATGCAATGACTCCAGTTGTTGTTAGTAAAAAGAACACACATGCAATGACACGGGTGGATCCATGTGTGGTCTCTGAAGAGAACACACATTTCAATGACACTGGTGGATCCATAGGCGGATTGTGAAAAGAGATTTTCCCTCTCTCCCGGTCACAAATCTCACAAAAGCCCAAACTTGTGGAGATCCCAAACATGTGCTCACTCTGGGTGCTATGCCCTGATTGGTTGACACGGATGTCACGCAGATCGTCTCCACCAACCGTTGATCCTATGTGATCCAACGGGCATGATAACCCCTCCCTTCTCCACTTTTTTTATGCATGGTCAATCCGTGCCACCTCTCTATCCGTGCCACCGATACTTTACCTCCATAAGCAAGTGAAAATCCATCTATCTAACTAAAATAAATAAAATAAATGATCATATTTCAAAGAAGCCATTGTCTTCGTCTCCCGGTTCGTCCTCGTCTTCGTCAATGCCATGGTCCCTGCCATCGCCGCCGTCGGTGTCCTCCTCTAACGACTCGACACCGCCCCCTTCCTCAAATAAGCGCGCTATCTCCTCGTCGGAGTCCTCCTCCTCCTCTTCGTAGTCCCACGGGTCCACGTCACTCTCCTCTGCTTCTTCCTCCAACTGATCGATGAACGCCTCCTCGTTGGCCGAGTCGGACTCGTCCAAATAGCTATCTCCTCTCTTCTTCCCGGTCTTCTTCTTGTTCCTCTTCTTATCCGTACTCGCCGGTGCAACACGCGCCCCCGTCCTGGATGCTGCTTTGCACTCTTCCGACGCTGCAGGTACCCCACGCTCCTCCTGTGCGGCCGATACGAGCTTCGACATCGCGGTGTCCTCGAGTGCCGATGTCGATGGATCCCGGTGCGGTCGGACACAACGTGCTGCCTCAGCAGGTGACTCGCGAGTGCGAACGATGCAGCGAAGAGCCGGGGAGGACGCAGGACGGTCAGTGGACGGCTTGGACCTGCCATTGCCACGGCGAGGGGGCATCATGCTCGAGGTAGTTGCTCTGAATGGTCGATGGCGGGTACACAGAGAGGGGTGCCGATCTGATCAAGGACGAGCAGTGGTTTCGTGCATCGTGTCCACGCATGCATTTGTCGATTATCAAAAAAGAAGAAAGAAGTAATATCTCGCATACTAAACATAATTTGATCACAACAAAAGTGGCACAACGTATTCTAGACTCGTAAATATCCCGTGCATGCCTGTCACGTGGAGTTCGATGGAGTTCGACGTGCCGACGTGATCGTGCAGCAGTTGCGCGCGTCATTGCCCCTATCAACACGTGACACACGCATGCGGGATGTGCACGCCGATTCCCATGATGACCATCCGGCTCGCACTCCCCTTATTATATACTGGATTTTGGGCGGCGCCGAAGACCATTGAAGTGTCCATCACAATAAAGACAAGTCCCATCGATTCCCTACCCCTGCCTCCCTGGCTTCTTTTAGGAGGTAGACCGTACACGGTGGTCTTGTATAATAGTACTAGTACTACTAGACCACGGCCTATACTCTTTGACTCTTCTCCCACACTAATCACTATCTCCTTCCTCTTGCCGCCACCACACTCACCCTACAAGCCATGGCTCTAATGAGGATGGGGAGAGGCCGGTCGACGATCCTCGCGGAGAAAAGGGAGAGAAATCACCGCGCGGCACTTCTTGCTCTACCAGCCGCTCAAGCCTACCCTCTCATCGAGGCCCAATCTCCCCCGACAATGGCGCCGAATGTTCTAGCAGGCGAGGGCTCCTCCCGGTATGGTCTTCTTGTTCTACTTCTTCTCCCTCTCCCTCTCCATCATGATCTTAATCAGCTTCTTCTTGTTTTTCTTCTTCTTCTGGCTCTTCCTCTTCTACGTATTACAGGCCGGCCGTGGAGCCCGAATCCACCACGACGGAGGCGTTGCAGGACCCGTCCGGCCCCGTTCCATGTCTCAGCGAGGTAGCAAATCTCCATGCTGTTATTTCTCCGAGTTGTGATGTGGATTTCTTAGATCCTGTCCGCCCCGCATTGGTTTTTCTTCTTCTTTTGCGAGTTATATTAGTTTTCATGAATATGACTGGATCTCTTGGTCTTTCCTTAATACCGCTGTTCATAGATTCACTATGGATTTTGAGTGATTAGGATTAGTTTATCGTGGTCATGAATAGATCTCTAGGTCCATTTTTTAACACTGCGGCCAATAGATTCAATGGGGATTTTTTTGATCTTTATTAGTATTCACCTAGGACCTGGAGTGTAATTGTAGAATTCCTATTTCAATTAACATGAACGATGAAGCGATCGAAGGCCGAGTACCGTGACAAGGTGGCCGCGATCAGTTCCAAGATTGACAACCAACATGAGCTTGCACGCTCCCTCACCCAAGCTAATGAGAGCCTACACAAGCAATTATCTGTGCAGAAGGAGATCTCACTAGATTTTGTACGCGATGTCGTTAGGCTGCAGAAAGTGCTCGACCGTAACTTGAACAGGCAAGAACAGGCCATCAAGATAATCAACAAGCTCATGGAGGAGAAGAAGAATCTCGTGGAAAGGTGCATTCTCCTGTAGGACAAAGTCAGCGAGGCACTCAGAGGACGCGTCGAGGACACCAAGGCTACCATTCGAGCCTACCATGACAGGAACTATTGCCTGGATGCAGTCAAGGAGATGAAGGCGGGCATGAGCAGAGGGATCACCATACTCGAGGGTGTTCGGAAAGAGAACGAGGAGCTAAGGACATGTCTGGAGGCGTATCGGAGCAATGCCCAAGTCTGATTCCCGTTAGCGGGGACACGAATATCAGTTCGTCCTCCACTCCTTTTGTAATGTTTAGGGTTCAGGGAGCAATGCCCATGTCTGCTTCCCATTATAGGGTGCAATAAGAATCCTAGGGCAACTCCTTATCTATCTGGACATGTGTTGGTGTTCATGTTCATGAATGGACACCATGTTCTCTTTCCATTATGTATCTGGACATCGGTTTCTACATTATGAGTTTGCCACTCTCCCACTACTATTTGGTGATATTGGGAAAAACCCACAGCACACTAAACTGCAGATAAATCTTATTTGTCTTTGAAATTGAAATTATGACAGTGCCACTAGTCGATTCATAAAATGTTGATTAGTCCTAGATTGATTCTTCCTTGAAATTATGACAGTGTCACTAGTCGATTCAATTAATTATGGAAACTAACCAACTTGTCCTGGTGAACTGAACAAACCATACTATGTATTTTTGTTGCAGGGAAAGAGGCGAAAGATCGACCAGGACCTGGCGACCTGGCTAAATGACAAGATAGCAATCCAAAGGGAGAAGCAAAATTCCCAGAAACTGGCCTTTGACCAACTGCGCGCTGAACTCGTGGTCCTTTCTAACAAGTGCCAGAAACTGAAGGAGTTAAACGCCGGCTAGGCGAAGCTACACAGTGAAGGTCGCGCCTCGGCTAGGAAGCAGATGGAGATCATGAAAGGGATCTTGTAGGAAAATCGTATGGCCACGGACAAAATTCTCCAATCCGTGACGGAGCGCTGGAACCTACAACTGAAGCACGACATAGTACTGAAGGAGCTGGCCAATCTTAGGGAGGACAACATGCAGCTCCGGGCCAAGCTCGCTTGAACACAACATATGTCTATTTAGTACTGAACTGCCTGGTTTATCCTCTGCAGTGGTGATTTTGTAAGCGTGAACTTAACTCTATGCACGATATGTATGTTCGTCTAAAATTAGTTTGCTCGAGGATTGAGTTTGACTTAGTTCGGAAAGCGCAACTGCAAGTCTTACAATTAACTAGTTTCAGGCATTGGCACACCATAAATTATTCATCTCGCATTTCCTTTATCCTCTATAGTCTGTCCTTGTTCACCCTCACGTGCCTTCTTTAGTTCCTTCAACAGATCTGCAATGCAGTACTCTAACTTCTTCTTGTCTTCCCTGAGCTGATCCCTCTCTTTTTCTGCATTATGAATCAGCAAATTGTGACTATCCTGAAGATTCTTTGCAGTTCCAACAACCAAGCTCCCATCGATTCCGTCAGTTAGCTCTGACTACAAATTCTCGATTTCTTGTTCCAGCTCCTTATTTCATACCGTCAGCTTGTAATTTTTTTCAGCTGCATCACTTACATCAGTAAATCTCCCCGACCTTTCCAACTCATACATCTCCCATAACTATGCCAAACATTTCTTAAGTGCATCTGGCCACTCAAGATCCACCCACTCTACTGCTTTACACACCGAGCCAACCTAAAAACACACACACTATAGTGTTATGAACATGCACGATACGTTTTACTTCATGTCACAGTTGCACATAATGTAAACAGACCTGATTTGTACATCCCAAAACCTTCTCCCAGTGTTACTGCCTTCGAATGCAACATATCTCCTCAGTTTTAGCCCATGGTCACATGGCACTTCTCCATCGAGATCTAGGCCCTCCCATTCGGAGTCGTAGATCATCCGTGGTACCTATAGGTAAATGCAAAGCTGAAATCGAACACGATTGCATGCACATATGGAGCTTAGATCGAGAGATTTACCATTGCCTAACCCTAGCCCGAGAAAACAGAGGAACTCACATCGTGGAAGGAATACTCGATGTTGGAGATAAGGCTATCGCTGCTCGACTGGTCGTCCTCGCCGTTCAAGGACAGCATGGCGAATGTGTCGTCGCAGGCGACGGCGTCGGAGAGAGAGAGAGAGAGATAGAGAGAGAGAGAGAGAGAGAGAGAGAGAGAGAGAGAGAGAGAGAGAGAGAGAGGGAGGGAGCAGCCCTTCTACCGCTGCAACAATGACTAATTTGGCATGTTACAATAGTTCAATGGATACCATGCCCTTTCCCTAGATTACTGTCTCCTGCTTGATATGATTTCTCTTCGCACATTCTCATTTCAAATATTAAACCTGCACTCCCTCCATCCCAATTTCATTTCCTAACGAAAACATACCAGTATATTACATCATCTAAAGAAACAAAATCATGTCAACTACAAGGTACTTATGCATCACTTCTTTAGTCATGGTTTCACAAAACATTACATTACAATCTCTCAACAAACATAATCACAACAAGGTTTCACAAAACATCACATTATAATCTCTCAACAAACGTAATCACAGAAACAAGTATATTACATCAACTCAAGAAACAAAATCATGTCGACTACAAGGTACTTACACATCACTTGTCCTATCATGGTTTCGCAAAACATTACATTACAGTCTCTCAATAAACAAAATAACAGAAACAAGTACAATACATCATCTCAAGAAACATAATCATGCCAACTACAATGTATTTATGCATCACTAGTCCAGTCATGGTTTCACAAAACATTACATTACAATGTCCCAACAAACATAATAACAGAAACAAGTACGGTACGTCATCTTAAGAAACATAATCATGTCAACTACAATGTACTTATGTCTTATTATAACAATGATGGTTTCAGTGAGTGACATGTCCGAAAATCTCAACAGCTCGCACAACATTATATCGCAATCTCTCAACAAACATAATCACAGAAATACGCTCTAAATACAACAGCAGTCAATATTACAAATACAGGCAGGGAACCCCGCGGTCCATATGACAAGCCCAGGGTAGCAGCTCTCATCAGATCTCATCAATGTCGACCACCTCATTCTGTTCAGCCACTACAGGGGCATCTACATCCACTATAACCTGTTCAACAACATCAGAAATGGTACCAAGGAAGAACACCTTCCTGGTTCGCTTCTTTCGTCGTATAATCTGCATAAGATCTTCAGTATCCAAAACATCTATGAATTGCTGCTTCTTATGATGCCATCACCGGATTTTTGCCATCTACTTAGGGCCAATACTGATTTCCTTACCGATCATCTCTCTCATTTCATCAAGAGTTATGTTTTTGGAATTGACAGTGATCTCCATAGTACATGACGAAACTAGCTTATTAACTCCCTCATCAAGTTTTGCCATGTATGTATCCACCTCTATGCGTATACTGAACTTATCTAGATCAACATCTATTGGTCCGTATTCTCTAGGAGTAGAAGCTCTAGCAGCAAGATCTCCAGCATCTGCATACATATCATCAATCATCGCTTCAACTTTCACCTTACGATCAGCTGCACAACACTCCCAAACCATCTGAAGCTCATGGGAGTGCTCAATTTGCTGATAGGTATCATTCATGTTGCGCCACACCAATTTTGTCATCTGTCTAGAACCCTAGGGAATTCTAGCGGCAAGCATATCTACTAGCTGCGAAACAGACACAACCTATTTGCAATTCACAAGAAGATGTACATCTTGCCCGAACACAACCTTCTCGCAACCAAGATCAAGTTTTGCAGTGTACTGCCGAACATGAACTATGAACTCATATAGGTCCATTGTATCAAAGCTATGCCTAATTTGATTAAAAAGGAGAATATTTCAGTTCATTCGATTCTATTATGCCGTAACTAATCTACTTGCAAGATAAAGTACATATAAGAAAAAATCACCTCTCGCTCTTTTCCTGGGTTTTTTCTTCGAGATCTAGGTGCAGCATCCGCCCACCGGAGCCGAACAATCCGCCGTTGGCCTTGTTTTCTCTTCAACCCGCTGCTCGTAGGTACCTTGGGAGCAGAATCCTTGCTAGCCTCCTCGCTAACCGGGTCTGAAGACCTCACCGCTGCTACGCGTTGAGCCCCAGACTTGGGCCCCGACGGACCCAAATCAGTCGGCGACGTAGTTACAACCTTCGCCTTGCAAGACATGCTGGGCCACCGCCCTCGGATTCAGTGTTGGGGGAGGGAGAAAAAAGGTCCTCCACCGCCGACAGATTTAGGATCAGGGAAGGGAAGAAAAGAGACCGCCGCCGCCGCCACAGCAAGATTCAGTGTCGAGAGTTAGAAAAGTACAGTAATGGATTTGCCCCTACGACACGTGCAGGGTGACTAAGAAGAGTGACCGGCGAAGGAGGGGCACAACAGGAACTAGTGTAATGAAATATCCTGATTTAACGGGCGCGATTTGAAAATATTAGGTTTGGCCATCATTCACTCGAAAGACCCCTCTCAGCAATTGGCGCCCCAACTTTTCGAATCGCGGTGATAAAAATCAACTTGGATACCGCGTTGCCTGGGTGACCCAACTTCAGGCCGCAAAATGATTATCTCCGTAGCTTGTTATCTAGGCGAGTTCAGTTTTCACCAAGATGGGAGTAGAAGAGGTAGAGACAATGATGATGGCAAATGGAATGTTCTAGAAGTTTCCTAGCGTCCTGGATGTAGGCGCTGCAATCCAGCCTTGCGAGAGTTCCATTTGATCTTATTCAGATCATTTTAATTTTGGTATATGTGAAAAATAATATATATACCTCCGTTTTTATTTACTTCGCGTTCTCGGTTTAGTCAAAGTCATACTTTATTAAGTTTGACCAAAAATATTGTAAAATATATTATATACATCATTGTAAATACATATAATATGAAAATATACTTTATAAAGATTCCAATACTATATAATTTTATATTATAAATATTGATATTTTTCTCTAAATATTTGGTCAAACTTTACCAAGTTTGACTTTGACTCCAGAACGCGAAGTATTTGTGAACGGAGGGAGGGAGTACATTCTAAAATGCATACATGTGACTATTCATATATTTACGCAAGTATGTATTAGCCAAAAAAAATCCAATTCCATTGTTCGTACATTCAAACATGAATTAGTATTGGATAGCACTCTATGATTTCAACGACAAATTTTAAGCCACCCAAACAACGGAATTTAAATTGATAGCCATTTCATTTTGGAAAGGATTTGAATTCTTATATAATTTATTTCGAGAGTCTAATTCTATGCATCCAAACAGATCAGAAGTGAAATAGGCCTGGAAACACAGGTGAGTCGGCCCAGCACGCACACATGTTGCCGACTTTAGAGCGTGACCGACCTGGCCGGCGACGGACCGGACCAAGTCTAGCAGCTTCAAGATTCGCGCCGCCGTGCACACCTCCGCATCTCTCCCCCTCCCCTTCCCCTCCCTCCTCCGGACGGACCCGACACCAACTCCCCCGTCCCCAAATCCCACCACACCACCGCCGTCGCCTCCTCCTCGGCGGTGAGCCACCACCACTTCCGCCCCATCCCTCCCCATCCAACCCTCGCATAAACCCAGAGCCGAAGCGGGCGCGTCCACCTCCGCACGCCCACCCGTGCATCGGGCTGCGGCTAGGGTTTCATGCACCCCGCGGCCGCCGCAGCCGCCGATGTCGCACCCCGGCAAGTTCGTATCCGTTAACCTCAATCGATCGTACGGCCAGTCCGCCCAATCTCAACATGGCGGCCGCCCCTCCCGCCCCGCCGGCCCCTCTGCCGGCGGCGGGGGCATGGTGGTGCTCTCCCGCGGTCGCGGCTCCTCCTCTATGGCCAAGCCGCAGCAGCCCAAGCTCTCCGTACCGCCGCCGCTTAACCTCCCATCGCTCCGCAAGGAGCACGAGCGCTTTGATGGCGCCACCGCCTCTTCAGGCGGTGGGGTCACCTCAGCCCCTGCCCGATCCGGCGCGGCTGTGGCTGGGTGGACGAAGCCTGCTGCTCCAGCATCCGAGAAGCCGCTCGGCTCGGTACCGCTTCCAAGTGGCGTTGCCAGGCCCCCCTCATATGGATTTCAGGAGAAAGCCGTTTTGCGGGGGGAGGACTTCCCTTCTCTGAAAGCAGCGGTAGCGCCACCCCCTCCGCCGCCTGTGCAGCAACGCCAGAAGGACGGTGATGGGGCTCGGGCCGCCACACCGGAGACACGGCCAATGCCCCTTGGCATGCGACCTCAGCTGATGGCTTCGCGTGGTGCTGAGCCCTTGACTTCTGGTGGTGGCTCAGGTGCTGGTGTCCATGCTTCAGTGGAGAAGCCACAAAAGCACTATTTGGGTCCGCTTCCGCTTGTGCGGCTTAGGTACAATTCTGATTGGGCTGATGATGAGCGTGATACAGGGCTGAGTCTCCCAGAGCGCGACAGTAGCGAGAGTGGATTTGGTAGGAGTGAACCCATGGCTCCAGGCCTTGACCTTTATGGTGCGATGAGGGAGCCCTTAAAAAATGACTCCTTTGAGAGAGATTCAGTTGCTTCCTCTAAAGAGAGTGGGCAAGACGGTCTGTGGCGATCTCCTATGCGTAGCCACAGCAGAGAGAAGACAGATGGTCACCCATACAGTGCAGGGAAAGGAAGTGGGCAGTCACTTTACCGTGACAGCATTACTAACGGTGTCTCCAAGGATCTGTGGAGTTCTAACAGGGAGCCTGCTGTACGAGCCTATGGACACAACGGGACAGAACTGCATGGAACTGCACATGTGGGGGAGACTGCGGGTGAACGTCAGAGTGGTAATTCTAATAATTGGTACAGAGGAAATTCTTTCCAGAATAATGCTGTTTCCAAGGTGCAGCCATATCTTGGCAATAAGGGTCCTCTAATTAATGATCCTGGAGCAAAATTTGGCAGGGATAAGTGGCTCATCGGAAGCTCTGTGAAGCCTTTAGTTGAGGATATCAGTTTTGATAGCATTGCTGCCGTCAATTTGAGTTCAATAAAGAAGAAAAAAGAAGTAACCAAACCATCAGATTTTCATGATCCAGCAAGGGAGTCATTTGAGGCTGAGCTCGATAAGATCTTGAGGATACAAGAGCAAGAGAGACAGCGGGTAGTGGAAGAACAGACCAAAGTTAGAGAAATTGCTCAGAAACAAGACGAGGAGAGGGAGAGGCTTATAAGAGAGGAGGAGGAGAGGCGACGGTTGGTGGAAGAAGAGGCGAGGCAGGCTGCTTGGCAAGCTGAGCAAGAGACGCTGGAAGCTGCCAGAAGAGCTGAGGAGCAGAGAATTACTAGGGAGGAAGAGAAGATGAAGGTTGCTATGGAGGAGGAGCGGCGTAGAGAAGCAGCACGTCAAAAGCTCCTAGAATTGGAGGCAAAGATTGCTAGACGACGAGCTGAATCAAGCACGAGCGGTGGAAATCTTGTCTCAGCTGTCAATGATGAACTAGCACTTGGAGCCTTGAAAGACAGAGATGTGTCACAGTATACTAATACTGGTGAAAGAAATGATATTGACAGAATGGGGGAGCGCATCAGTACCTCCGCAGTATCTGAGTCTTCCAGTCTCAACAAGTACAGCGATACAGTTCCAAGGGTGGTACACACATTAGGAGACGGACACTCATGCTTTGTCGATAGAGAACATGTGTATGACAGTGCAGGGGCTGCATTTGAGAGCCAGGAAAATCTGCATTATAGTCCACGGCGTGACACTTTGGGTACAAAGAGGGGAAGTTTCCCTAAGAAAGATTCTTATGATGGATTTGGGGCATTGTCAGTCGGACCATCTTCCAGAGGCCAAACAACTGATTCACCATGGGCACTGGAAGATTACCGTCAAGGAAGAGTTCCAAGGTGGGATGCACCAAGGGACAATGGCCGTTTTGACAAGCAGTCTGAATTTGACACCGATTTTTTCAACAGCGACAGGTTTGGAGAGGCTGCATGGCTGCCTAGTGGTTCCTATGGAAGTCCCAATACACAGCAAGGAGATAGGGTGCTTCAGAACTCTGAGGCTAATGACTTCTCATCTTTTACAAGATCCTGCTACTCTATGCGGCAACCACGTGTACCACCACCACCTGTCGTGACTTCAGTGCACAGAAGTGCACTCAGCGCTTCCACTCAACGTGCCAATTCATCTTTCATTGATGGTGCAATGAGAGAGAGTTCCAGTAGAGGCAATGAACAAACTATGCATAATCAATATGGTAGTGCATACCAAGAGGCATCCCACCAGCACGGGACACCTGCTGAAGACCTTGTTGTCAATGAACAGCATAGTGGGGACAGGGCCAGCCCTATTTTGGGCTCACAATCTTCTCTTTCTATTTCAAGCCCTCCTAGCTCACCTCTACATGTCTCACATGATGAGATGGATGTTTCTGGTGATTCACCTGCACTGCCAACTTCTGCTGATGGCGATCGAACTGTGGTATCTGATAATGACCATGTGGCTTCAACCCTAGATGCAGCAAATATAAGCAGAATTGCCACCCCAAGCACAGGTTCTCGCATGGAGGATGATGAATGGCCAAGTGAACACACTGAAGCCAAGCAAAAACAGGATGAGTATGACGAGGAAGACAATAGCTACCAGGAAGATGAAATCAATGATGGTGATGATGATAATCTTGACTTGGATCATGAGTTTGCAGATGGGCATCTTGACTTGGATGATGCGTTTGCAGAGGGGCAGAATACACCTGTAGAAATGGAATCGGTTATACTTGGATTTGATGAGGGTGTGCAGGTTGAAATTCCCCTGAATAGTGAGCTTGAATTAACTCCTGTGAAGAGCACCGAGAGGGAAGTTGGTGTACACTCAGGTGTCGTGGAGCAAGACTTGTGTAGTGGTTCAGTTGATCCTAGTGATCTTGTTACAGAAGCAGAGAAGAGACTGCAAGACTTGGATCTTGATCAAACAAATGCCTTGACAGGTGAATCTAATGGCGATTCATCCGGTAGCACAGTCATGTCAAGCTCCAAGTTACCTCAGGCATCTGTCACCCACACTACGGACTCATCAGCTTCAACAGTAATTGACAGGAATGAAGTTCCTGTTAGTCTGCAGTTTGGTTTGTTTTCTGGGCCATCTTTGATACCAACTGCGGTTCCAGCCATTCAGATTGGTTCCATACAGATGCCAATCCATCTCCACAATCAGATTAACCCATCCCTGGCTCAAATGCTCCCTTCATCAGCTCCTTTATTCCAGTTTGGTCAGTTGAGGTATGTCCGCCCTGCTTCCCAGAATGTTCAGCCGCAGTCTCAGGCAATGCCCCACCTTCATGCCCTCGCACGAACTCCATATAAATCAAAGCAGAATGATTCAAGTTGTCTCCCTAAAGAGACGAGTCTAGATGCAAATCATAATGTCCCGCTATCTTCTAGCTTTATTGATAAATCGGTTTTACCTTCAGCCGAGCTTCAGTCTGTGACGGATCATTCAAATTTTCATCAGCTCAATGCACCTGCAATCAACCAGATGGCTGATGCAAATGGATTTTCAATTGGGGAAAATGCAAATTGCAGAGTTCCAAAAGGTGAATCTCAGAGAAACCATGATCCCTCTCTAAAGAGGAATCACAAATGTGCTTCCAACAACAGAGAATCTTCTCAATTTGGCTCATATGGGAAAGCATTGAGTGGCCTGAAGGCTCCAGGTGCTGTATCTGGTGGAAGAGGGAGGAGATTTGGTTATGCTGTTAAAGAATCTCATATGGGATCAGCAGGTTCAGTTGTTGAACCTTCTCATAAAGATTCCAGAGGATTACAGAGAAGGTCTCGTAGGAATATAAGAAGAACTGAATTTAGAGTGCGGGAAAATGTCGAGAAGAACCAAACCCAAGCCTTTGAGTCATTTAGCCATGATGAGCAGAATGAGAAGCCATTTTCCAGTGGTTCAGCAAGGGAGACATCGGTGAGAAACATGAACAGAAAAGAAGGTGATAAGTCATTTAGGGCAAACGAAGCAAGTGATATTAGTGGAGCAGGTCCTTCATCTACGTCTGCTGAGTATTACAGTAAAACAGAGAGAATTGCGCAGAAGGCTCCATCTTATGAGAGATCTCATTTTGGGAACAAGAAATATAGAGCAAGTGCTATACCTGAAGGAGATGCTAATACGTCGTTGCAGGCTGGAGTTGTACGTGTTGTTAAGCAGCAAGGAATTGAAGTCCCTGTTGACGCAGATGGTTTCATTGAAGTAAGGTCCAAGAAGCAGATCATGAGTGTCAGGAGAGAGCAGAGGGAGAAAGAAAATAGATCAAAAATAAGGATGGCAAAGGTGTCCCGCTATCTTATAATTGATTAAATTGGTTCCAACTACTTTTTTGTCTTCCTATAAAATTAATGCTTTAGTTTTTGTTGAACCAGGCTCCCCGCAAACAGCATCAAATCTCTCTACACAGTTCTAGCAGTTCAAGTTTTAGTAATAAGGGAACGGCTTCTTTCGGTGGAGCACCTGCGAAGAAAGTTTCTTCGGATTCTGTCCCTGCAGTTGAAGGAAGAATTCTTGATCATGTGGAACCATCATCTCCACTCATGGTTGAGACTGCTTCAGTGACACACATAGGGCCACCTTCAGCCAACACCGGATCTCATACAGACTACTATGCCAAGAAGTATGTAGCACTGTATCTAATTATGTTTATGCCATTTAACTAGGATTCTCCTTTAGGATTTTGTTTTAAAAAAACTTTTGCAGGCCTATCCAAGGTCAGGCAACCTCCAACTTGATCAGTTCCAGTGCTGCGGCAAAGCTCGTGGCAGGCTTATCTGAAAGCAATGACAAAGTATCGTCCATTAGCACTCCATTTGACATGGGTACCTGGGCTAGTTCACAAACCAACCAGCAGGTAGATCGCTGTCAAGGTTCTTTTTTTGTTTGCCTTGGGGAGCCCTTTATTTATTGTGTTTCTGCTGACTTCCACTTCCACATGCAAAGCTAACATCTACTAATAGTTAAAATCCAGCCAAATTATTCTCTGGGTTTTTCTTGTATTGAAGGCTCACACTACCGTTGAATATCCCTTAATTTTGTTTTTTTTGTTTTGTACTAAGGTTTTAGGCAGTTGTAGGATAAGGGTTCTTGCCTGGGCAAGATAGACGTGTTCTATTTTCTTGCTTGATAATTTCTCAGAGGGTTCTCTTTGTTTAGAGGCTTAATGATCTTATTTCTAGTTGGCTTAAGGTTAAGGCCCAAGATAAAAGTTATCTTCCTATTTAAGAGGATAAACTACCGCATTTGAGATTACAGTGATTCTCTCCCTAACTCTGCTGGGAGAGCATGTAATACAAGTACACATAATACTCCCTCCGTCCTGAAAAGGATGTCGCAAATTTGTCTAAACTTGGATGTATCTATATACATACTCCCTCCAGTCCATATTATTGTTCTCAACTTTATCTAGATTCGGATGTATCTAGTTAAATATTTATACTAGATGCATTCGTATCTAGACAAAGTTGAGAACATTAATATGAACCAGACGGAGTACTAAATACTGTCTAGATACATCCGAATTTAGAAAAATCTTCGACATCCTTTTCAGGACGGAGGGAGTAGGACATTGTCTAACTTAATTCTTCCTGATTATAATATGTTAATTGAAATATATGGTATGGCAATATATTTGATGACAAATCTACTAATATGATTTCATTGCGACAAATCTGGATACTATATATGTGTGTGTGTGTGTGTGTGTGTGTGTGCCTGTGTTTATTTCAAAGTTACAGGAAGTTTGGTTATGCATTATAGGATGGCATATATTTAAGAAGGGGGGAGTACCGATTTTCTCAACATATTGTGGTTCCACATTTTTCTTCAGATCTTTCAGACAGCTATTGCCTTGTTGGTCTTTTGAAGACTGGTTGTCTCTTTGCTATTGGTGTCCAATAATTATGTCCTTGTATAGCTTCTGATAACTTGTGCCCATTATAGGTTATGTCATTAACTCAAACTCAACTTGATGAAGCTATGGAACCAGCAAAGTTTGAACGAGGAGGTTCTGGCTTTCCTCTGGAGTCCAACAATGCTCTATCTCCCTCAATAACCATGGAAAAGGCATACACATCATCTGCTAGCCCTATTAACTCTCTTCTGGCTGGGGAGAAGATTCAGTTTGGTAAGCACATCATGTTTGTGTTAGTATTGTACAATGCTTCCAGATGCTCGATTGACGGTGAAATGATAACAATGCCCAGGTGCAGTTACCTCGCCAACCGTACTGGCTCCGATCACCCGAACAATTTCGAGTGGGCTTGGTGCTCCAGGTTCATCTAGGCCTGATATGAAGATTGACCGAAGCTTGCCTGGTGATAACAATGGCGCTGCTGTTCTGTTTGATAAGGAGAAGGCTACAACTAAAGAACCAGCTCCAAATTCAGAGGAGGTTGAAGCTGAAGCTCAGGCTGAAGCAGCTGCTTCTGCTGTGGCTGTTGCAGCTATTTGTACTGATGAGGCAGTTGCATCAGCAGCTGATGCAACTGCAACTTCTGCTCCAGACAACAAAAGCTTTAGCAGTAAGGATCTCACTGGGTTAACAGCAGGAGGTATGATCTTCAGGTTGTTAATTATTTGACTTTAAAATAACCCTTTTCAGAGGCAACTGTGTTCATAGAGCTTAATCAAACTGAAGCAGGGGCAGTAACAGGTCAACGTGGTCCATCATCCAGAGAGGAGCCATTGACGGTTGCTCTTCCAGCAGACTTGTCAGTTGACACTCCATCAATGTCCATGTGGCCTCCTTTACCCAGTCCACAGACATCGGGGCCAATGCTTTCTCAGTTTCCTGGTGCACAGGCGTCCCATTTTTCCTGCTTCGAGATGAACACAATGTTAGGAGCACATCCTTTTGCATTTGGACCAAGTGACGAATCTGCTGGCACTCAGGGTCAACAGCCGCAAAGAAGCAACGGTTTGCCTTCAGCACAATTGGGTGCTTGGCCGCAATGCCACTCTGTGGTGGACTCATTTTATCGCCCCCCTACTGGTTTCGCTGGTCCTTTCATTGGCCCTGGAGGAATACCAGGCGTGCAAGGTCCTCCACATATGGTGGTCTACAACCACTTTGCCCCAGTTGGGCAATTTGGTCAAATGGGGCTTGGATTTATGGGAGCCACTTATATCCCTGGTGACAAGCAGCCCGATTGGAAGCAAAACCAAGGACCTTCTGTTGGCATTGGCCAGAGTGATCCAAACAACCAAAATATGCTACCTGGTCAAGTAGCCTCACACAGTGTTCCTACTCAAGTGCAGCATCTACACCCAACTTCTATCATGCCAATCCCATCTCCATTGACGATGTTTGACATGGCTCCGTTCCAGGTATGTGATAGTTGTTCTAGATAGCATGCATAGAGAATTGAATTGGTTCTTGCTTCGTGCTTACATGTTTGGATACCAACTTGATTATCAGAAGGGTAAATATTTTGTTGTATAGGATCAGAAAGAATAATCTCTACCTGATATGCATGAATCAGTTGAAGGTACTTTTTGGTAGCATTTCCGGTAGCTGAGATTTGTTAGTTTCCCGTTTCCAGTATGTGCTGGGGGTGTAAGGTTAATACATTATTGACAAGAGAACATGTTATAGGTCTTTTTCTTCCGAAGCATCCCATCTGCTGTGCCTTTCTCTATGACAGCTTTAATTTATGTTCCTAGAATTTGCAATCGCTCACTGATTTCAAATATAAGCATTGTGCATTAAACTGAAATGAATCCTGATCCTGTTGTTTATTAGATAACCTGGTTACAAACTTTAGTCTCTTCATTTTCATTATGCCACAACATTTCATTTGTGCTGTAATTAACTCACCTCACTATCATTTCCAGTCGTCTGGGGACGTACAGATGCAACCTTGTTGGCCACATATGCCTGTACAGCCACTACACTCTGTCCCACTATCAGTGCAACTGCAACAACATCCAATGGAGGTTACAGCAGCACCACAGTATGTTCATAACATGCCAAGCGACAAGTCAAGTACAAATGACCGATTCCAGGAGCCCTCAACATCTGCTATGCCATCAGATAGTAACAAGAGCTTCCCAAGTACAGCTGCCTCTCAGTTCTCAGATGAGTTAGGTCTTATTAAACAGCCAGCCTCCAGCAGTTCAGATGCTAAAACTGCTCATCCGTCATTTGTCCGGACAGGCATGATCAGCAATGAAGTCCCAAACAGTGCCAAAGTTATGGTTAGGACGAACCCACCAAATATGAACCCTGGAAATGCTACAGGGATGACTAGTAGCAACCCCAACTCTGGTCAGGTTGCCAACATGCCCTCCAAGCCACACCAGTCTTCGTCATCATCCGATCAACCGTACAAACATCCAGTTAATAATCAGGATCAGCGGGCCCGGGCTACCCAAAAGACTGGAACTGTGAATGAATGGCAACGCCGGCCAGGATATCCGGGAAGGAGTCAAAACTCCGGTTCTGACAGGAAATATGGCACTGGTAGGATGAAGCAGATCTATGTCGCCAAATCGTCATCAACAGGTGGCCCTGCACCATCAGGCTAGATATGCTTTTTGGCAGGAACAGCTCAAATTTCTGTGCATGAGATAAATGCAGAACATATTTTCACTCAGTGTCAATCTGTTGCTTATTTGGTGATTATAGACCGGCAGAGTCATTTATTTTTGGTTCGTTTTCGTGCATAGAGAAAAAGAAGGCAGCGCGGTTGCAGTGTTAAAACTTTGAAGGAAATATTGCGTCAAGTTTTGCAGCCGACCAATCTGCTGTTGTGTATGTCGGTTGTGTGCTATTGAATTGTTATTACTTATATTACGATCAATATATACTTGTTTCCGAATGACTGCTAGTCAGCCTCTGAGGTACCCGTAATGGAGATGCAAACATGCTGACCTGTACTTCGTTTTCATTGTTCAGTTTAAACTGCATCGAAATATGATCTTGCTCTTCATGTTTCGATGGTGTTATCTGGTATAAGGTTCTTATGTTTCCTAAAATAGTCTCTTTTTCGCAGTATATACTCCCTTTCTTCCAAACCAATGGAATTTATAGCTTTGTTCTAAAGCAAATTTACTGAAGTTCGACCAAGTCTGGAAAAATGTAATGCCAAATTGGTTCCACTATTTATTATGATTGTACTTTTGTACTCCCTCCGTCTTAAAATACATGTCCTATACACTAAAAAACGTCTAGATACATTCTAATTTAGACAAATCTCTGCATCTATTTTGAGATGGAGGGAGTACCATATACTGTATATCTCATGTAAATATACAGAAAGAACTAGCACTTGTTTTCAACTTAAAAAGATTTGATTTCAGAAAGAACTAGCACTTGTTTTTAAGCCAACCTTGGTAAACTCGATCCTTTTCATTAACAAAAGGACAATGTGCTACAGTATGATGTTAGTTTTCCCCTGAGACTGAGAAGACAGTTGATTCTCGTTGGCAAAACAGGGAAATTCATTTTGGAGCATAGACAGACAGTTGATTCTCGTTGGCGTTCTTTTCTGGTGCACAGCCAAAAACATCATACAAGTAAATATCGCTGCTCGCTATCTTATTAGTGGGGTCGTGTTACACACTAGTTCAATCACATAAATCAACCTGCTAATCGTGGTTGAGCTTGCAGGAGGCGGTTAGCATCTAAGCCTTGCACGTTACCAAACGTACTGTAATCCGGGCCAGCTACGATTTCGTCACTACCTAGTACTACCTCCATTCCACAATATAAGCCTTTTGCTAAAACAGCTTGCTAAAAAGGCTTATGAAATGCACTGAAGTCTCTACACAACAATTGTACTGCTCTTCTTTCTGAAAGATGCGCTGCTACTTTTTCGTGTTGTTACTTTCCAGGAGCTATCTATTCCAGTCGAAACCATTAGACAGACCATCTTCTTGATCCGTGGCTTTTGCAAGATGCAGGCTCTGTAGTGTCGAGTAATCCAATGTCGAAATCTGATGAGCTACCACTGTAATCAGCTTCCACATGATGAATGGTCTCCTCTTGTGAAGTCGCACTTGCAGGTAGAGCAGCCTAGTCATTTACCATTGGTTTAAGCAGGTTAACTCGAGCTCACGGAAGAAGGATGGCAGAAAATAAGAATAACTGGAAATAGATATGTATTACCGGACTGCTGGTTGTATCAGCGGCGTGTTTGAGCCGCTTACTGCTACATACTCTCCTTTGTTCCTCGTCAGCTTTGGTCTCATCATCAACAAAATTCTGATCTGATAACTCTAAAGAAAGACAAGGGCAGTTTGCCTTAATAGTATGTACAGATACTCCCTCGGTTCACTAATATAAGATGTTTTAGCAAATTAGCTCGGTATGGAGAGCTCATAGAGGTGTATCCCAACAAAATATGTTACTACCATGGAGAATAGAATGCTACTATTCCTTGGAACACAGTGCCAATTATGTGATGGAGAACCGTACATTTATGTCATGATTTCAAGAGTCGTGCTAACCATCTGGTCACCTGGTAGAGTATAAAACGATCATAGCCCCATCTAATGATTTTCCCATGTACCATTCCCCACTTGTAAAAAGTTAAATGTACTGTTCAGCTACCTGTTCCAGAAAGGGAATGCCCATGCCAATGCAAACAGGAAGTAGAAGACCCTCCAAAGTTCTTTCGTCTTGTATAGTATCTGACTCCCTCTTGTCTTGGATCACTAGTTGATGCATCATCATCCATATAATAAGCTTTCCTATCATCCTGATCCCCGTCACATGAAGGTGATTCAGTATGCTCAGTCTGTGATATTCTTGATTCAGCCCTGTCGGCCTCAACCATTCCGCAAAATACCTGCTATTTGATTTGATACAAGGGAAACTTCATATACCACAAAGAAACATTTGTTCTTACTGAAGAATGAGACAGTATAGTAAATACCTGACCAACTTGTGTGTTTCTATGATTTCCATCACCAGTTTTATGCCTCCATACACTTGGAGACCAACAGAACGACCCGTTTGAGTTGACTTCTCCATCATATAATTTAGTAACAAATGATAACTCCAATGACCTAATATAAAGCATGTGCTTCTCATCTGTCCATCCAGTGGATGAACCGCTCGGTGTGCCCTGGTGGAAGAAAAACAGGAGTGAAGCACTAACTTGATAATAGCTCCCATAGCAATTATCTGATATATGATTTTTCCAAGTCTGATAATGATTTCAAGTACATATGTCTAAATAGATGGCATAAGATCTGAACAGTAGGAGTTCTTCTGCCCAAGGGTAGACCCAAGTATAGCTGAGTTGAGGCCCAGGCACCCACTCATTTTTTTTAAAATTCAGTGAAATTTGTTCATACTGGTAGGAAATAATTCAAATTATTTGAATTTATAATCGAAGTGTCCCTAGTTATATGAACTGCCCCCACTGAAGTTATGTACAGTAAACTTGGAAGTATATGTATATATTTATACAGTATTTTCAGACATAACATGAAAATCGCACCGTAGTCCCTAGTGCACCTCATACATGCACCACAAACACCCCCTAGTATTAACATGTATAACTATGTCGTAGAAGTTTAACGGGAACGGGTATTTCATCTTTCTCTTCCCAAGAGGAGTATCATCGCTGATGCACCAACTTTCCACCATATTTTTTTAGATTTGCTATGTTTGTTAAACGCCAAGAGGGAAAAGAGGGCAATGCAGTTTGCTTTTCACACCCCATTGAGCAAAACAGTAGGGTTAGCATTTCTTTCCACATAAAACAGGGTATTTTAACCTTGAGTTGCAATTTATTTTGCAAAACAGGAGCTTATATTGCTCATGCAGCATGACTACAATCGTGCGAGATACAAGTAGCAAGAAAGGCTGGAGTCTGGAGGTGCCAGACACAGTGCTGGTGCTTGGCGGATGGACGCTTGGCAGCTAAATTTGCTGCGAGATTAGCATCCCATCTAACAAAAATGAGCTCTAAAAAAGCTTCACTCAGCTCCTTAATTTGTCAGAGAATCGGCCAAAGGCTGCTCCTTGTTCATCTCTTGACTTCCAGAGCGAGACACACGACTAGCAATTCCCTCTCAGTAATGATCTTCCGAGGTGTAAACCCAGTGCCGCCTGCACTCCGTCGCGGTAAGTGTAAGCCTCAGCAAAGATGGTCATTAGGGGATGGCCGAGTACCATGTTGTGCCCGCTTGTTTATACTGACCAAATGCATCTCATATCACAAAACCAGTACAGCCAGCTGCATTACTCTGATCAGAGGAAGCATCCACGTTAACCTTGAGTTGCACTCTGTACCAATTTTGACCTCGACCCAACACGACCTGCACCCCCAAACTATCCACACCCGCAAGCAGATATTCCAGCATATAAAGTATTAATCCTAATGGTTATGCTGTAGTAACTTTTCCATCCATGATTTTTATTCCACTCCATTCAGTTATTTCTTTTGCAAATAACAAACTACTCCCTCTGTTCCATATTTTGAACTAAAAGCATGACAAGAATTATGGAACGGAGGGAGTAATTCTAAAGATACTAAGGAAAACAGTAGCAGCCCGGAGTCTGAGAAATGATGTAAAGTGTAATGCAAGGTCAGAGTACCTGTTGTTACGTGCAAGGAAATACTAACCCTGGTGCTTTGCATATGAGTGTCAGATTAGGTTGAACAAACTGTGATGCCCTAAAAAGGTACTGTAAAAATGGCCAAAATATAACACCACCACCCACCTACCCCAAATAGCAAAAGGAAAGGAACGGAAGGAAAAGCACATAAGCGCACAACGAAATAGAGTAAAGAAACTACGTAAACCCGCATGAGATCACACTTAACTAACGAAAAGCGGAATTCTGGCCCTGTTCCTGTTCCAAAAAAGAAAAGAAATGTATGCCCATCCAAATCTGGTATACTTCCCTTAAAAAAAACTGGTATACTTGGCTTTCATTTCCATGGGCTACCTTTCTTTTCCTTTATTTTTAGATTAAAAGGGATTTCTCCCCAGTTCCATTTCATAGAAAAGAAACCACAGAGTTTTAGGACCTAAAGACTACCCAGTTCGGAGTTCGGACAGAAATAAAAGGTTTACAGCAAAGAACCTACTACTACTGCTCGGCATCACAGACTGCCTCCAAGCCAGCCTCACGAGGCCAAAAGCCAAGATGACAGAATACATGCACCGATCCCAAAGGCAACGACCCCACCTACAGCTATCCCTGTTTTTTTCTCGTCATCTTCAGTTCATCAACCTTTTGTTCATCCAGCAGGAGCGGCTCATCATCTGCAAAGGATCAGTTCTCTGTGCAGGTCACGATATGAATAGCGTTATCCTCCTTCAAGTACTTCAGGGATGCGCGCCCTCCGTGGATTGTACCTCCAGCAGAAGATTTCCAGGTCGTGATCCACTCAAAAAAATTGCAGATCATCCGGCTGGGAGGCTCAGAGGCATTTGGGGCTACCTTTCTTTCAAAAGCAGTGTACCCATATTAGTTTTATTTGCCTTTTAATCTTCATTAATACGGAAAAAAATGTCCCTCGTCAAGAGCTTCACTACCTCACACCCATGCTCTGCAAATCTTGGATACCCTCTATGTGGATGCTCATGCATCTTTTTGCATGCTAATCAACTCGGGAAGTTACATCACATGCCAATATTGCAGTTTTAATCATTTAGTAGTAAATTGTTAATAGCAATTGGTTAGCTCAGTCAAAGTAGTCTGGAATGTGCTCACGTTGGACTTACCTTACGCCTCATCCTCAGCCTTACTCCTATGCAAAAACGAGAAACAAACAAATGCATACATCCTCCTTCAGAGGGATCCACCAAACCAACTTCACAAAATAGCCTTAAGAAATACCCGCAAAAAAAAAAAAACTTTGAGAAAAAGATCAATAGCGTCGTAATCTCAACCGATCAGGAGGTACTGGATCAGAAAAACAACACATCTAGCACAACAAGCATCAGAACCACCATAAGTTTCACTAGAAGAGATCAGAACAAAAGAAAGGAATACCCCGAAGCGCAGCGGATCGGGCGGCGTCTCGCCCAACATCCCGCCCCGAGCGAATCCGCCGAATCAACGGACCTGCGCGCCCCGAAAACAAAGAAGTGGGGAATTAGAAGCTCGCTCGGGTAGGCTGTGGAGGAGGAGGAGGAGGAGGAGGAGGAGAGGATTTCGCGAACCTTGGCGGTGGCCGGAGTGGGAGCTCGATGGCGAGGAGAGGAGAGGAGGACCAGAGGGGAATGGAAAAAGCAAAAGATCAGGGAGGCTCTTTTATCCTGCGTGGCATGTTCGCTTTTCCACGTGGGAGCGAACCCGGCGGTCGACACGTGGTAGATAATATCTGATGCCGTTTTGCTTCGCTCCGCTTGTCCATCCACCACCGCTCGCACCTCGACTAGAGGAGCTGTTCGGCTTGTTAAGCTCGCGGTCGTTATTTCATTAGAGCGCTATAAGAGATTTAAACTATATTTATATTTATATTTAGTTAGACGAGGAAGAGAGGAGAGAGAAGATCATTGGACTCTTAGCTAAAAGTCAGTTGCAACACGTATTTCTAGTCACTATGTGAGAGTATAAAACAGGTCATGTATTAATAAAATAGTATATTTTTATCTCAACCTATTGTACATGTTTACCATTAGATTGACTCTAAATGATATGGACATAGCTTATAGCCAGCAGTTAGCTCTACTATTATCCTTGCTCTTAAGCTCAGCTTATTAAGAGCATCTCCAGCCATCCCTACAAGATGCGAGCTTCTTTTTCTATGCGTAGGACAAAAATCTCCTAGCTGGTCCGTTTTTTGCCAGTTTGGACCAAAACTTTATCTGATGAATCCAAGCTGATTCCAGGGTGCTTTGGGTGTTGGTAGAAGCGAAAAGGCTGGACCAACTCTGTTGGTGACCGAAGAAGATTTTTTTCCCGTTTTTCCTCCCTTTCCTTCTCACTTGTCCCCATCTAGCCCGCCATCTGCTGTAGCTCCCGTCATGTTCTACCCACCACGAAGAAATTCATCTTTCCTCGATCCTCCACCGATCGGGATCAGCCGAAGCGGAGGAAGCCGAGAGCAAGGAATTAGAGGCCGTCGGGCATGAGCAACGCCGAGTGGGCGATCGACGTGCAGCGCAAGGAGTTGCTCTCATCTGACCACCAGGAGAGCGTGAAGCTCAAGGCTAGGCAGGCGGCGACGCAATCGGTGCAAGCGCCACAGGCGAAGCTGGCCATGGAGAGGACGGGTCTTCCGCCACACGCTGGCCAGTATTTTCCAGGAGGGAGGGCAGTCAAGCAAGCATCGCCTCCCCGACGAACTTCTCCCCGTCCTCGTCGGTGTTCTTCCAAGGGGCCATGGCCACAACACGTCACCCTCACCTGAGTATGCTAACGGTGACCCGCTCGGCGGCTTCAACCCCAACCTCGTGTTCCTGCACTACCCTCCTTCCCGTGTCTCTCCCGTCTTCAACGCTGACCTCAACGCCCCGTATGGCGGTGATGCTGTAAAGGTAGGACATCAAGATCGACCTACTCAATACCAATGTCGTGACCAAGAAGAGGAGCATAGACCTGACATTTCTGATGGGGGCGACACAACGACCATGGACGCCGAAGTGAATGCTGGTACATGGCGCACCGGGGGCTCATCTTGGAAGAGATGGGGGTACCAACACCGCCGCCACCCACGGTCACAACAACACCGAGCTTTGCCCCATACGGCCACCCCTACACCGTCGCCGAGTTCTTCCGCGACAACCACTCCTACACCACCATCGAGCTCTTCCCCTACGTCGTCTTCTGAACCATCGCTAGGCTTTGCCATGGAGGACTCGCCTTCTACCATGGAGGAAGAGACCACCTTTTGATTTCCGCGTCTATGTAATAATTCGATTGCAGAACTATGGCTGGCTTGATCGCCGAGATCGTCAAACTATGGCTGGTTTGATTACTGATTTGGGCAAGGATATTGGACATGTGTCGTTTTTTGGTAGCAGGAATGTCAGCTTTCAAATAAATCATCGATTTGTGATGGACGGAAGTGAGGGGGGGGGGGGGGGGGGGGGAAATTTGGGATGCGACTGGAAACATGTGCCTCCAATCCAAAAATGTCACTGGCGGAAGTTCCGAAAGACCTACGTCAGATGCCTAGGAAGCCGAACGTCTGGAGATGCTCTAGCTCGTCAAAAGTAAGGCCTTTGACAATGGAGGGTTTCTTAGCACGTTACCATAGCAAAATAAATGACTAAGAAACATCCTCTACAATGCATTATTTCTTAAGGTCGTATCTTAATTTAATGATTTTAGCCTCATGCATGCATGTGATTGGTCTATTACTTATTTTTGCCAATGACTACGTGCAAGAGGTGTATCTTAGCTAAGATACAACACCACTGTCTTTTATCATTAAATATGGTACCACATAGACATTTTGTCTATGATACCGCGATTAAAGACTACCATTGTGAAAGGCCTAACTAGCAAAAAGTTACCGTTCGTCTCGCTGATGTTGGGTAAGTACTAGTAGTAGTGTAGTACTGTACATAAATGCATCAGGCAAAGTAACGGAAAGTGTCTTTCTCGAACTCCACCGGTGCTCTCTTAATTAAACTAGGAAAATTGGTGCGGTGACGTGACGCATCGTGTTGGGTGATTTTGAGGCAAATAATTAAGATACTTTTAATACTGCACATAATTGGTACCGAGTTCTGCATATATGGTACAACACTAATAAGAGGAAATCATGAATTAGGAACTGACATAAGCTATACCTATGCCTGACTATCTGATAGAGGATGCTCAAACAACCTAACAGAAGACTATGTTTGGTGTGTCGTTTGTGGCTCCGTGATTCTTCTATTAAACTTGGTTGTTGGTGTACGTGGGGGCGTTGTTCCCGTGTTGTTGGTGTTTGGCCCTTGTTGGTGTGTCGTTGTTATAGGTTTTCGCTCGATTTTTTTCTTAAAAAACCGGGTACTTTCTTCTTAATTAATGGATGAGGCAAAGCTTTTGCCTCTGTTTCAAATAAAAAAAGTTATTCGAATGACTAATCGACATAGATTGGAAAGAGAATCACTTAAAGTGCTTATTATTCCTCAAATCAGGAAGCATCTGCTAGCAAGACCAAACGGTGGCAACATACTATCTCTAGTATACAATATATGGTGAAAGGGGAACATAGCATGAGTGACTATTACTAAACATCAACTACATCTCATGTCCATGATTCCCACAGTTTGTATCATGAACAAACTTTCAGTTGAAGTAATTTACTCAATAATATTCTAGCCAAATTTACTTCAACATGCAATGCACTCCCAAGAAATCCAGCACCCTGTCCATGATGGCCCACAATTTGTATCATGAACAAACTTTCAGCTGAAATAGTTACTTGATAATATCTAAAGATCTTAAACCTCTAGGCTTCTCTTTTTTGTAGGATTTTGGGCTCCCATTGAGGATTTTTGGTGTGTCGACATGTGTCCCTCTGCTCTTCCGTGTGCATTCTTGTTTGCCTAGAGTGTTTAACTTTGTTGGCCTTGCAATGCTTCTTTTCTTGCTTGGTATATTCTTGGGTGGCTCTAGCAGCATTCCTTTGGTGATATTAAAAGATTCACTTTGTTTTCTTCTTGATGTATCGCTTGGACTGTCCATCTCATTGTGTTATTTTGGTTTGATCATCATGTTGTTTTGTTTTGGTGCATAATATTATAAGTGGTCATCGTATTATTTTGTTTGTGATCATCATGTTATTTTGTTTCCATGCAATATTATAGGCCGTGTATCATGTTATTTTGTTTCGATCCAATATATGTCCATCCTTCATCATGTTATTTTGTCTATCTCATCATGTTATTTTGGTTTGGTCATCATGTTATTTTGTTTCGTGCATAATATTATAAGTGATCACCTTCTCTTCTCTTTTCTTGTCATCTCTTTGCTGATCGACAAGTCTTCCTTTGATCATCATGTTGTTTTATTTCGGTGCATAATATTATAAGTGCTCATCATGTTATTTTGTTTGTGGTCATCATGTTATTTTGTTTCCATGCAGTATTATAAGCCTTGTATCATGTTATTTTGTTTTGATCCAATATCTGTCCATCCTTCATCATGTTATTTTGTCCATCTCATCATGTTATTTTATCCATCTCATCATGTTATTTTGGTTTGGTCATCATGTTATTTTGTTTCGTGCATAATATTATAAGTGGTCACCTTCTCTTCTCTTTCCTTGTCATCTCTTCGCTGATCGACATGTCTTCCTTTTGGTAGTGGTAGATCGACACGTCTTCCTGTGGGCATGCAAATAGGTAGTCACAGGGCACGTGTTGGCTTGCATGTTTCCTTCCTTTTATCTCCCTACACGTACTATCTTTCCTAATCTTCGTAGAAACATCTTGTACCCTCTTTTGCTTCCTATTTATCTTGCCCTCCCAATCCCCAATTCAGAGACAAGCCTTGCCACCGGAGGAGACCAATAGGGGTGGAGAGACTCCGGTGGGGATGGCGGAAGACCCGGAAACTCCCACCCCATTGACGTGTGACCACAACGGTGTGGATGGATGCTATTGTCCACCTCTACATCGGTACCACCCCTCCCTCCCTCCGGCTCCGCCGTTGGCAGCGTCGCTGCCCTGCCTCCATGGCTGCGGCTTCGCGCCACGGCGTTTCCGCCTCCATCGTCGTCCCCATCGCTAGCCCACCATCATGGCCGTGATTGCCCACCGGGGTTTTCCACAGCAAGCGTGTCAA
Organism: Avena eriantha; assembly: GCA_910589775.1. Taxonomy (NCBI): domain Eukaryota; kingdom Viridiplantae; phylum Streptophyta; class Magnoliopsida; order Poales; family Poaceae; genus Avena; species Avena eriantha. Next base: position 523,027,194 of record OU342743.1, read on the forward strand.
GCCGCTTCCCTGCACGTGTTTCTCCTCAACCTCGCGGATGTCGCCCAGCTGCTCACCACTCGACCGCCCTCACGGATCCTGACTCCTACGACGCGCAAGTACCCGCGTTGCCTTGCCACTAGTGTCAATCCCGCGAAGCTGTCCTTTGACCAGCAGACACTCTCGCGGCAGAAAGCCACGAAGGCAAGGCAACGTCCAATCTGGAGAAGTACCATGGTGTGCTCCGGAGCATAGCGACGAGGTGGTCATCACGTCGGAGTGATGGCGGTCGGACAAGAGGAGCGTGGCTCGGGAGATCGTGCATAGGTCGCCGGAGCTTGGAGGAGGATAAGGTGTCCTCCCCGGAGCAGGACTTGCCATAGCTGGGGATGTAGACACGGAGCATCTCGACGACCTTGTGGTACCACCGCAGCGCGAGGAGTGCGTCCTCCATCCGCGGTGACAGGTCCAACGCGGCGTCGACCATGCTAAGCGCTGCCATAGCGTCCCCAACACCGGTTTTCGGCGCCGCCACGAGAATCTCCCGCGCTTGCCAAAGGTGCCTATCGATCACATGCCCAAGCCGCACACCGAAACATCATATTTTCGGCCCTGAGTTGGATTGTTTCACAAAAAAATAGAGAAGTACTGACTAAATGTAATTTCCTATAACAGGTGAAAGCTATCATATGAACTAAATTTCTTTTAGATCAACATCGGCAGAATAATTCCATTGGACCCTTTTAAGTGTTGTTTCCGTAGCAACAACCCTCCTCTCAAACTCCTTATTTTGAGCTTCTAAAGCTGTTCTATCCTCAGCAAATTTCATTAGCTGGTCATTCATCTCGTAGTGCATTTTTTTATTATTGGCTTGTAGGACAGAAACTGTATAGAAACAAGAATTATGTTCTTTCCTAAGATTTTCCAATTCAATTGATGTCTGCTTTTGGGTTTCCTCAAGTTTGAGGATAAAATATTCAAAGTAGCGTTTCATCGGTCTCATCTTCTGTAGCAGATTCTCCTTCTCAGTTTTTGAGTCCTCCAACTTCTACAAGAGCCCACACATTTTCTCCTCCATTGTGCTTATACTGCTAGAGGTTTTCTTGTCGGTAACATGATCACGTCCTAAGCTTGATTGGTGGACAAGATCAGATGGTGGAACCAAATGTTCTCGGTAATTTTCTTTCATATCTCCGAGCTAAACACCTTCCTTGAGGTTCTCAATCACACGATGAATAGCCCCTATATCAGCAAGAAGGAAATCAAGATCACTTGTTTGAAGTCTATGGAGAGCATGGCGGGGATTTATTCTTTGGTGTTTTGGCCATGCTTCCTTTTTTGGTGATGCCCATTCATTTCCTCTTAATTATGATATCTACTTTTTATATGCCCGACATGAACAAATGAGAAAGAACGTATAAGAAGACTTTTATGACTTCATTTTCCTCATTTTAATGGCTATGATTTCAAATTGTTCAATGTTGAACAATACTCTTCAGTGTGTTCAAGTCGCTGTTTTACTAGATATGCTACACCTGTATTATTTGACTGAAACAAAAGAGTTCCAACCTTACATATTAGATCTATTGGTATGTCCTTTTTGGTTCCAAATCTTATGAATTTAATTTATGTATGAACCTGCAGGATTGAATTGTCTCAAAGATTACGCTTGTTCTTAATCTATTAGAAACAAGCTATAGTAAACAAATGGCTAGAGCATGTGTTTACCTTGATCGGTTATGATTTAGTTCATTCTCTTATAAATGGAAAATTTGATTTAGTTCAATTTGAATTGTTCTCAGTTATGAGATTTTTATTAGGTCTCTAAGAAAATGATGGGTTCATATTGAGTTGAAGATATTCTTGCTCTAGCAGTATCTTTGTATTTTTTTATATTTGGCATACACTTCAGTATTTTGTAGGAACTAGGCATGGGGAAGCATAAGAATCTCAAATGGAGCATTAGACACAAGATGTTTAGGGATGCTTTGACATTTATGTTGTATTGGTGAGAGAAATCGTTACATCAATTCATCCTCTATAAGAACATCAAGTTGATTGTTTATGTGCTTTTCTGTAATAAGGGTGCATGATAATTTGCTGTTACATCTTTAGGCATGTGTAATTAACTCTACTTTTATTTATTAAATATTAATCTACTCCAACTCTTTCATGAGATTGTTCTTTCTTTATGGATACAGACCACGAAGGTGCAGCTCATGGCGAGCTATTGGCATGGATAGAAGAAAAGAACATCAACCGCGCCACTGAGGAGTTGATCAAGTCAGCCCAAGACCAGCACCACCACATAGGCAGCTCCTGTGACGATGAATATGACAAATGGGAATGATGATGCTTACCAAGATAGAAAACCATACCAGGAAAGTTATCTTTGCATGTCAGCCTACTATCTTCATGTAGGCCTCAGCTGGACAATTGTGTCTTGTGGTCTGGGTTTAGTAAAATCCAAGGCTTGCAATGTACTGCTTCTTATATTTCCTAAGGTGGTGAACTTTGCAATCAAGTCTGTAAATGCACCTGTTTTGTTCAAAATGTGTTCATATTTGATTGCATCTAGAGTTATTACTCTCTCCGTCTCAAAATAGCAACATTAGATCAAAACCACTGGGCATGCCCAAGTCGAACAACAAAAGAATTAACAGAACAACTCTATGAATGCGTAACTAAAACATGTTACTCTGTCCTCTAGCACACGGCTATCACAAGGAAAACTTCATGCATGTGTAATTAACACGTTACTCTACCCTTTAGCACAAGGCTACCACGAGGGCGTGGCATGCCTTCGCGCCAGATTTGGCTAGTATTCTATCCAACTTTACTTTAACATGCAATGCACTACCGAGAAATCCAGCTGTATTGCATGTCCGTCATTTCCTAGAATTGTATCATGAACAAACCTTCAATTAAAGTAATTACTCAATAATATTCTAGCCAAATTTACTTTCTCATTCAATGCACTACCAAGAAATCTATCTTGATGAAACTGTGCATGTAACATTGATGTTGTGGACATGTTATTATAGAGAACTATACGAGGACAAGTTATCTGAAACCTAGAATCATGTGCCTGCTGAGTGGATTTGGGAGTGACCGGTGACAAATGTGAAGGAGGTGAAGAGGTTTTCCCACCAGGATGCACTCAAACTGCTCTTCTGCATCATTGCATATCCTCTACAACTGCATCCAACCATCGTTGACAGTTTCATCTCTTAGATTGAAAATAGATGTTGGACTAGAGCATGGTCAGAACCTAGAAGTTGAGGAGGTCAAGTAAAAAATCAAACAAAAGAAAAGACATTCATATTTTCTAAGATATTATTTGAGGAAATCAACAAACCTTGGCAGGTTGACATAACGTATCCCCGTCCCTACACCTCATGTTCTTCCCTGCCAAAAGCTTTCCCTCATCCCAAGTAAGATAATTGGTGTAGGTATCCCTCCATCTCGACTCCAAACCTAAAATGCTGCCTTCACGAGTTTCCGACCATCGCAACGATGTTTCTGTCCTCCGTCTCTGGCCATACACGAAATAGGATCATCTCGGATGCATGGAGAATCGCCGGCAGCGCCTCACGTTGGCGTCTTACAGCCTGACGCTGGAGCAACTAGATGGCTCGCCGGTGGGTGGCTCTCGCGGGTCGCGTTTCTCTTGTCTCAGCCCGGAGGAGGCCACATTGGAGGATGACGAGTGCTCGTTGCAGGTGCCTTTCAACACCTCTTTGGAGGTGCTGGAGGAGGAGCCGCTGGAATAAGGGTGGTCGACGGTCAGGAGGAGGGGAAGAGGTCAGATGAGGAGCTCGTCCAAGACTTTTGGAACTATATCGGCTTCCAACGCGGGCATCCAGATTCTGGGAGCGTTCTTGCCCGTCGTGTCAAGTATGGAAAATTGTAGGGACTTGTCCATGGCTTCACCAGAGATTGTGGGGTGGATGAGGTCTCCAGCTGACTGTGCGACAACTGTGGCTCCTTCCTTGGGACGACCATCATCGACGCCGCCGGTCGGTGGGCCTTGGCCAAGGAGGCCGGTGCGGATGGGGTAGCATGGCCCTCTTCGTTGGCCTCAGGTCACACCGCCGGCTATTCTTGGGCAATTCATGCCTACCGCTGCATCAACCATGGAGGCGGCGGAGCAATGGTCGCCGCAGATCGTGCGTGAGATCATAAAGCCTGTGATTGGTGCGTACGCGTCGGTCGTTCGAATCGAGGCGTTGATGTCAGATGGGCCCGTACTGCATGGCAATAGTGAGTGTCCATCTCCCTGGGCCTATATAGGGCGTCGATTTGCGGCTCTATTGAATTAGTGTGAGAAGGACAGGGTTCGCTCATCTATATCGTTCATGCCGAGTCTAGTTGAGTTGCTCGCCACCAATTTCCCATCATCTGCCGCTTCAAAATCTGCATTGCCTTCACCCGATCCCGCCGGCACTACCTCTCCATCGCATTGTCGGTCCTATGCCTCGGTAGCTGCCACACTACTAGGATACTTGGCTGGAGATCCGTTGTAGCTAGGACGGAAGGCATGCGCTGCTTCGTCGGGGATTTTGGCCTTGCCAACGAAAGGAGCTATTGCAACAAAGATGGGGAGGGCAGCCAGTCCAACTACTTTCGACAAATTGTTGTCCGCCGAATTTCTCCCAGCTGCCACTTCAGGTTCATCACCAGCACCAACAATTCAAGTGGTTCGGATGACGACCGGGTCTCCGTGGGAGCATCTCTATCGATGCTTTGTCGGGCTATGGAAAAACCTTGATTCTAGCGGATAAGGCAATACAACTCCTTCTTCATCTTGTATGATCAATGCTCCTATCATATCCATCACGCCCTTCAACACCAATCTGACCACACCGGATGGTATCGAGTTGGTTGCTGCTGTACCCGCAGATTCTCCTTTGCATGGCGTCCGCGTGTGTTCTACTCACAATTTCGGGACTAAGGCACCTTTTGATGTGTCTTCGTATCGGCCTTGTGACGTCGTGTGCATTGTGGCCATGGGTGGGAGGGTTCCACTCCATCACATACCCCTGCCCCTACTGATATGCCTGTGTAGAATCCGTCGTTGGTGGGAACACCGTTGAGGTGGAGTATTCGACACGTGGTAGATGATGATGGGGTGTCCGCGACCTATGAAGATTCCTTAGCAAAAGCAATGCGTCACAAGGTGGAAAAGAACCTCAACTCCCCTAGTACAATAAGTTCATCTAGATCCTTCCTTTCTTTTTCACCCCAGTTTAATTCTAAATTAGCCAATGTTGGTGTTAACTTGGATAGTTCAATAAAGGAAGTTTTATTTTCTACTAATGCTTTGAGACACATGGAGTATGAACTTTTAATGGTTACTTCTAAATTAGCCAAGGATTGCATCAAGGCAGTGCTTGGGGCCTCCACAACGTCTTCTATGTGCGTCTGGGCCATTCTCCAAGACATTAAACCCATCGAAGTGATCCACGAGGGGTTTGCTGAGGTGTGGAGGTACCTGGAGGAGGTGCCTACCATCGTCGACTGGATGACATGCTCTGCGTTTCGTCGTGGGATGACTATGGCATTGAGTCTAGGGCTCGCACACTTACTGGACAACTTCGAGCTCGACGACGTGACAAGCGGGTTCCTCTCCACGACCGGGGTTGTCCAGGTCACCTACGTGTTGTCTATGAGCACGAAGGACACCCCTTATGCGGATCGCGTGTTGGTGATGAGCGACCTCCTCCCTATAGGTAGAGTCAGGTCACGCTAGGAGATCCTCAGCCAGAGCACCGGTACTTCTCGTCAGAGCGTCCGTTTCAATCGGTGATCGCAAAGTCGCTGACGATGTTCCCCCTTAATCGTTGGAAGCCTTTTGTGAGGACCAAGGGCGCGGACGAGGATTTTTCCTCACAGGTTGCGGAGTAGTTTTTTAGCCTGCAACATGTGATGCTTATGTAATGGGCCAGTTGTTGGCCAAGACTTATGCATTTTGTACAAATATTTTATGAATGATATTTGATTCGTGATACGTTGTAAACGTATCTATAATTTTTGATGTTTTATTCTTGTTTAGTATCTACTTTCTTATGTTTTGTCTACATTTTGAGATACTTTTATAAATTTTCTGGAACTAACCTATTAACAATATGCCGCAGTGCCAGTTGCCTATTTTCTACTATTTTTGGTTTTAGAAAAGATGGAAAAGAAATATTCTCGGAATTGGACCGGACAAAGGCCAAAGTCAATATTTTACCAGGAGACTCATGATACGTCCATTTTGCATCACTATTCTATGTCTTAATTCACTATTATGCATTAATATATTTCGTATTGAGAGGTGATACTTATGTTATTTCATCTGTTTTTGCATGGTTGATGACTTTTGGAGCATGGATCGCTGCAGTCAGGATTCTGATGGAAAAGGTGCTGTTTGGAGGCAAAATTCGCGAAGATCAGAAAATCTGGGAAACTATACGGAAAATCCTATTTTTCCAGAAGACTAAGGATGCTAGAAGACGGAGTGGAGATGGGCCAAAGGGGGCCCACACCACCCCATGGCGCGGGCAGCCCTAGGCCGCGCCAGGAGGTGGTGTGGCCACCCTGGCCCACTCCAGCCTCTCCCCTCTGGCGTATATTATCCTCCTGAAACCCTAAGACTCGGGGAGCGACCATAGAAATATTCCGGCACCTCTGCGGGGCGGAAAACACCGAGAGAGAAAGATCTCTCCGGCAGACAGATTTCTGCCAGGGGAATTCCTTCCCGGAGAGGGGAGATCGTCGCCATCAACACCATCATCAAGCTGGACTTCATCGGGATCATCATCATCATCATCACCACCATCATCACCATCAGCACCCTCATCACCATCTCCATATTGCTGTAACAATTGGGTTGAATCTTGCATAGTTCATAGGGGAAACTTTCCCGGTGTTGATTACTCTTTGTAGTTGATGCTATTGAGTGAACCATTGAATTATTGTTTATGTTCAGATTGTTATACATCATTATTCCATCTCTGATCATGATCCATATGATGTCTTGTGAGTAGTTCGTTTTGTTCTTGAGGACATGAGAGAAGTCATGTTGTTAGTAGTGGAGTTGTGTTGAGAGAGATTCAATAGTTTGATATTTAAGTTGTGGTGTACTTCTTCTAGTGGTGTCATGTGAACGTCGACTACATGACACTTCACCTATATGGGCCTAGGGGAATGCATTGTGTATTTGGCTACTAATCATAGGGGTTGCCGGAGTGACAGAAACATGAACCTCCGTTAGGAAACCATTGCACAAGGGACGTAAGGGTCTTAGAGTTTAAAGCTGTGGTTAGGTTCCTACCTTTACTTTCTTGTACTTACGGATGTTTGCAAGGGGTATAATCACAAGTATGTATTAGTCTTGGATGGGGTGGTACATTAGCACAGGTTCACCCACACAACACTTAGCAAGCTAGAGAAGATTAATCAACTATATGAAGCGGAAGCACTTGACAGCCTTCCCATGTGTCCTCGAGAACGTTTGGTCATCTTAAGTAATACAACCGGCTTGTCCTTTGCTGCATAAAGGATTGGGCCACTTGCTGCATTTATTCCTACTGTCTTTTATTTACTCGTACTTTGTTTACTTGCTTTATCGAAAACCCCTAAAAATCCGTTTGCTAAGTATTTGCAGAGAATTCCTGATCCATACCACTAGCCAGCACCTTCTGCTCCTCGTTGGGTTCGACACTCTTACTTATTGAAAATACTGCGGTACACCCCCTATACTTGTGGGTCATCAAGACTATTTTCTGGCGCCGTTGCCGGGGAGTGAAGCGCTATTGGAGAGTGGAACTGGTAAAGGAAACTTCTATTGTGAGTATTGTTTACTACTGCTAGTTGCTTTATTTTCGTTATGGATAATTCGCTGAGTTTCTTATTTGGTAATGCTACTACCACTGCTAAGGTAGTAGATAAGCCACCACCTGCTGAGAATGATGTTTTCAAAATACCTACAAGAATTATTGATCGTGTTATGGATAACTACTATGTTGGGGATGAAACTATCCATCCCGGTGATCATTTGCTCTTTATACACGAATTATGCGGGTTGTTCAAGTGTGCAGGTATTACTACAGATCAAGTTAAGAAGAAGTTATTCTCATTACCACTAAAAGGAAGAGCTGAGAAATGGTATAAGCTACTGAAGAATGGTCAAGCTCTGGAATGGGAGGAAATAGTGCCTCTCTTTTATTCAAAGTTTTATCCTCCTAGTGAGATTCATAAAGATTGGAATCAAATATACAACTTTTGGCCTCTTGATGGAGAGAGTACAACTCAAGCTTGGGGAGATTAAAGTTACTAATGCTCAAATGTCCCATTCATGAGCTCCCCAACAACCTTCTGGATTACAGATGATCTCAATGCTATTGTGCTAAATGCTTTCCTCCGCGAGCCACCCTTTCGCGAGATAATTCCACTCCGGACGCATGTCGTTGGGTAGGGTCATCCCTAGCACAAGTTCGTCTTATTTGTCTACTTGGCTCTCGAAAGAGTTTTCTTTGCTTTGTTTGCTCGAGATTGACGGTTAGAGGAGTTATTATTATCAATAACTTTTATGCAAGGCTCCCTCTACATGATAAGGATTTATTGGATGCTTCTTGTGCTGGATCATTCACTCGCATGGAAGAAGAAGCTAAATGGGATCTTCTAGACCGTATTCAAGATAATGCTAAAGCTTGGGAGAATGACAAAGGTAGAAAGTTAGGTATAAATTATGATTATGAATGCATTAAATCTTTTATGGGAACTGATGACTTTCAAAATATTAAAAATGCTTATGGTCTAGATTCTCAACCTATTGCTTCTTATTTTAAGGCTTTTGCTTCTTACATTGAAGTGCCTAAAAAGAAGTGGAATAAGTATCATGAACCTTATAAAGATATTGCTAAGAGTGTTCCTGCAAGAAATACTGAAGTTTATACTGCTAATCATGTTTTACCTAAACCTTATATTGAGAAAATGCCTTTTCCAGTTAAGGTAAAGGAACATTCTATGATAGCTTGTATGGTTAATGAAAGTACAAATAAAGTTGTTGAACCTGATAAACAAATGGTTGATGAACCTATAATAGCAAATGTGAAAGACTTTGTCACCAAATATGAAGAAGAGGGACACACTATCCTTTGTAAGGATACCTCTAATTTTGTTTCACAAAGTAGTGTTATGAGAGCTAGTATTCCTGTGTTTACTGTTAGAATAAGTGATCATTGCTATGATGGTCCTTGTGATAGCTATATTGTTAAGTTTATGCATGATACTGAAAGTTATTATGAAAGAGGGAAAAGTGTTCTTATGCATCTCAATAATATCAAGTTTCCCCGTTATATGCTGAAATTTTTTATGTTGCACTTCTTTTGTCTTCTTATGCAAGTTGCCTTTGGTTTCAACAACTTGTTTGTTTACAAAATTCTCTTGCATAGGAAGTGGGTTAGACTTAAATGTGTGTGTGTGTGTTTTTGCTTCTTAATGCTCTCTTTCACTTCAAATTCATATCCCTATGAGAGCTTCATCAAAATTATCATGTCCATCTTAATGGCTATAAAGAAATAGCTTTTTGGGAGACAACCCAATTTGTTTTTGCTTTCAGTTTGTTTTTGTTTCTTTGAGTCTTGGAAGTTATTACTTCGGTAATAACCGCTCCTTATCCGTTTTGATTGGTTTTTGTGTCAAGATCGACCTCTAATGAGAGAGAAGTAATATTTGGGGAAGTTGCTGCCCCGAAACAGATTTTTGTGCCCCACGTAAAAATTCGTGAGAGATCTCAATATGTCCGATTGAGCTGTAATGTTTTGTGCTTCTTCCCCAGGTTGTTATTTAACTTTCGTTAGTTTTGCACTTTTTGGTTTGAGCAACAGAAGATTTTCTAAAAAATAGATCCTTACCTGCTGGTCTGTTTTGACAGATTTTGCCAATCTTGCATTTGCTTCTTTATTCAATTTCCTTTTTGAATTCTTTTTGGGTTTTCGGAAGGAGTTGCTACAGTAGCTTATGTTTTGATGTTTTTTCAGTTAGAGTTGGACTTAAAAGGTTTTATCACTTCACTTATACTAATGTTGCTAATGAGAACTGTGTGAAGTTTTGTGTGGAAGAAATTTCCAGGTAGTGGAGATGATAGTGTAATAAGGAAGAGAAAGGTTTTATGACTCAAGTAATAAGTGTATGAAGATAAAGATATTGATGTTATTCAAGTGGTGACTCCGGAAGAATCCACTAAATACCAAATTCAGAGACCTACAGAGTCCGCTTTCAAATAGGTAACGGTTTTGGTAAGAAAAGTTCCGCGAAAATACTATCCAACTATATTTTTGCTGTTTTTAGCCAATAAGGAAAGCTACGAAGCGAAAAAAGGACGGAAACGGATCCAGGGTGGCTCACACCACCCTGTGGCGCGGGCCCACCCCTGGGCGCGCCACCAGGTGGTGAGTCCACCCCGAACTTCGCTTCCGACTCGTTTTCTCCCAGTACCTTCCTTTTGATATGAAACTTCGTAATATATAACCCCCCGGATCCCCCGAGATTCGTATATCATGTTTTCGTCGTGCTTTTTTTCGATCTGTTTCTGCCAGGACACACTCTTTGAAAGTTTAGAAGCACAATGATGTCTGCCAAGGATAAAGGGAAGGAGCCCATGGAGGAAGACCTCCAAGACCCCGGGAAGGAGAAGAAGATCAAGAGTGAAGGTGAAGAGGAGCAAGGCCAACATCCGCACACCGGCACTACCATTGCAAGCATTGGAGTGGTGGCAAACACATCCATTGGAGGGAAGCCTCCTCATCACCGTTCATATCCCTGGTCACGTCCTCCATGCACCAAGAATCCTTTCCATACCCTCATCCATGAGCATCAATACCAGAATATGCCCAAGGAGAAATTACCCTCCAATTGGGATTTGCCTTGTTCTAGCCATGCAGGAAAAGAAGACTTCAAGGAGGAAGAGTGGGGAAAGAATAACAAAAGCTGGAATTCTCAACACGACATGATCATGAGCCGCATTGAGCAAAATTCACAGCTGATTCGTAATCTCACTTTCGAGATTGAGAACTTTGGGAAACTGATCAGAGAGCTCATCGAGAAGATACCACCACCACCTAAGGAGTAATTTGTCATCAGGTTTGGCATCCCCTTGGTTTGTTCCAAGCTTGGGGGAGTGCCGCGGTATCACATCACTATCTTCTATCTTTTTACCTTTTTAGTAGAGTCATATCATGAATAGAGGAGTTATTATGTAGTATGGTTTGCATTATGGAAGTGTCCCCTCTCTCGTTAGATATGTATCCCTTGGTGTGAGTTTCTGTTATGGAATATTAATGAGCAGTTCTATCATTTATTATTTTGCATAACTTATATTAGTTTTCAATTCATGGTTATATGATTGATCTTGTTGTTAGTATTGGTATCACTTTGTGATCATTGAGTTAATTTAGTTGGTTTTGGCAAACCTGGCTCGGTCAGTAGCAACACCTTTTTGAGAGTTGAAAGAAAAGACAAAAGTACTCTAAAGAAAAAATATTTCATCATCTTTCTTTCTTGATTTGCTCATAAGTCTAGTATTCTATAGTTAAGACCTTCCGTGCTTCCAAGGAAGATTGCATGTTTGTTTTTATCATTTGTATGTTTGGTTGTTTCCTTCAACTCTTATACTTGCTACCCAGCCTTGCTAGCCAAAAACCTGTACTAAGAGGGAATTCTTCTCGTGCATCCACCTCCTTAAAACCAAAACCTTTGCCATTTGTGTCCACCATACCTACCTAGTAGCATTATTGCTATTCCAAGTAAATTCATGTTTTATCTACCTCCCAAATTAAACTTGTTATGTGAAAATTAGTGATTAAAGCTCTCACGAACTTGATGTCACACTTTACTTTCTTGCACTTAATAAACTTGAACCATTGTGCTCACCTATGTTGCGTATATGCTTGCGCTTTGTAAGTTGTGGATTAGCAAAACCATGCTGTCATGGGGAACGCTTTCAACATTGCACTGGTACTTCGTACCTAGTTGATATCATGTTCTTTTGTCTATGGATGTCGTCGATGTGAAATGAAAGGGGAGCTTGTAAGTCCATGGAGTTATGCATGTGTGTTTGAGAAACGCCTGGGCCGCTGGTCTAATCCATGCTGACATGGTGGAAACCTGCAGCGTAACCATAACGAGTATCTATGAAGCATTCTTCTTATAAAAAAAGAGATAGAGATTGAGAAAAAGAGAAAAGAAAAATGAGATATTATGAAAAGAGGAAAGAGAGAGAAAAGCACCATATTCCCATGGTAAATAAGAAGATTGTTGAGATACTTGTTGTCTGCTTGCCTTGTCATTTTGATATGGGGATTCTTCCGTATCATCGGGCAAGGGGTACCCCGTTGGCGGTTCTCAATGATACACATATGCTTACGATGACAAGAACTTACTGGTGACTAAACTTGAGTAGCATGAGGAGCGACCCTCGTATTCAAGGGACATGAGATTCTCAACTTACAACTTTTTAATGCATATCCTCATATTTGATCATTTTAACCTTAATCACCTAAAGATGCCTATGATAGGGGCAATGAGAGCTAAAAGCTAGTAAGTATCATAATTTTTGGGAGCTCTTTATGAGACTTGCAATCCCTGCTTCCCTCTTTGAAGGGCCTTTCTTTTACTTTGTAGTTGAGTCAGTAAACCTACTCCCTTCTACCTCAGCAAGTATTTTGAGTTGTTGTGTTTCATTCATTCATATGATGATTTATGCAATCATGTTTTATGTTCCTTGCTTTGCACATTGCGCTTATCTTGATGTTTACTACTTTGAAAGCTATCATTGAAAACCAGTTATTTGTGAACTCCAGCAAATTATCAACTATTCTTCGACCAAGAGCTAAGTTTGCCATTACCTATTATGATTCACTTTATGTATCTTTATTGTGTTTCCTTTACTCATTACAAGTTGAGTTATATAATAGTGAGTTGTCTTCTATTATGATCTATGTATTTGATGAATGTGATGCTTCTTGTCCGTATTCTTTTATTGACTCTTCACTCCATAAACCCGAGGCCATGTTTATTGAGCTCAGTTTCGCTTGGGGACAAGCGAAGTCTAAGCTTGGGGGGAGTTGATATGTCCATTTGCATCACTATTCTATGTCTTAATTCACTATTATTCATTGATATATTTCGTATTGAGAGGTGATACTTATGTTATTTCATCTGTTTTTGCATGGTTGATGACTTTTGGAGCATGGACCACTGCAATCAGGATTCTGATGGAAAAGGTGCTGTTTCGAGGCAAAATCCACGAAGATCAGAAAATCCGGGAAAATATACGGAAAATCCTATTTTTCCAGAAGACTAAGGATGCTAGAAGACGGAGTGGAGATGGGCCACATGGGGCCCACACCACCCCATGGCATGGGCAGCCCTAGGCCGCGCCAGGAGGTGGTGTGGCCACCCTGGCCCACTCCAGCCTCTCCCCTCTGGCGTATATTATCCTCCCGAAACCCTAAGACTCGAGGAGCGACCACAGAAAGATTCCGCCGCCTCTACGGGGCGGAAGACACCGAGAGAGAAAGATCTCTCCGGCAGACAGATTTCTGCCAGGGGAATTCCTTCCCGGAGAGGGGAGATCGTCGCCATCAACACCATCATCAAGCTGGACTTCATCGGGATCATCATCATCATCACCACCATCATCACCATCAGCACCCTCATCACCATCTCCATATTGCTGTAACAATTGGGTTGAATCTTGCATAGTTCATAGGGGAAACTTTCCTGGTGTTGATTACTCTTTGTAGTTGATGCTATTGAGTGAACCATTGAATTATTGTTTATGTTCAGATTGTTATACATCATTATTCCATCTTTGATCATGATCCATATGATGTCTTGTGAGTAGTTCGTTTTGTTCTTGAGGACATGGGAGAAGTCATGTTGTTAGTAGTGGAGTTGTGTTGAGAGAGATTCAATAGTTTGATATTTAAGTTGTGGTGTACTTCTTCTAGTGGTGTCATGTGAACGTCGACTACATTACACTTCACCTATATGGGCCTAGGGGAATGCATTGTGTATTTCGCTACTAATCGTAGGGGTTGCCGGAGTGACAGAAACCTGAACCTCCGTTAGGAAACCATTGCACAAGGGACGTAAGGGTCTTAGAGTTTAAGCTGTGGTTAGGTTTCTACCTTAATTACTTTCTTGTACTTACGGATGTTTGCAAGGGGTATAATCACAAGTATGTATTAGTCTTGGATGGGGTGGTACATTAGCACAGGTTCACCCACACAACACTTAGCAAGCTAGAGAAGATTAATCAACTATATGAAGCGAAAGCACTTGACAGTCTTCCCATGTGTCCTCGAGAACGTTTGGTCATCTTAAGTAATACAACCGCCTTGTCCTTTGCTGCATAAAGGATTGGGCCACTTGCTGCATTTATTCCTACTGTCTTTTATTTACTCGTACTTTGTTTACTTGCTTTATCGAAAACCCCTAAAAATCCGTTTGCTAAGTATTTGCAGAGAATTCCTGATCCATACCACTAGCCAGCACCTTCTGCTCCTCGTTGGGTTCGACACTCTTACTTATCGAAAATACTGCGATACACCCCCTATACTTGTGGGTCATCAACTCACGGAGCCAGAAGACGAGACGGAGAGGGGCCACGAGGTGGCCACACCACCTGGTGGCGCGGGCCACCCCAGGCTGCACCAGGGGGTGGTGTGGGCCCCTTGGGCGCCCACCGACCTTGCCTCTTCACCTATATATTCCCCTAGGGGTGAAAACCCTAAACACAAGATCAGAATTCCACGAAAAGTTCCGCAGTGCCGCCGCCACCGAAGAGGAGATTCGGGAGACAAAAGTGTCTATTCCGGAACCCCGCCGGGACGGGGAAGTGCCCCCGGATCCATCTCCATTGACTCCACCGCCATCTCCATCGCCGTTGCTAACTCCCATGATGAGGAGGGAGTAGTTCTCTCTCAAGGCTAAGGGATCTACCGGTAGCTATGTGTTCATGTTTCTCTCTATGTGTGATCTTATGAGATCATGAGCTTTGTAATCTATAGATCTATTCTGCTACTCAAGTGCTTTAATTAATCTCTGCTTATCCCAAGGCATCCCCTTCTTCATCAATAAAAATCCCAGGTTTCTTCCAAACACTTCATTTTTATTGTTTCATGCACAGTTGTGTTGTTCTTGGAGCGTCTTCTTTTTCGTTTTCGTTTTGATTTTTTGTTTTCTTGGTTTTCTTAGTTTGCCAAATAAATTGGTTGGACCCCCTCTTTCATGCATTGGTTTTCAAATAGTTTGGTTTGGATTGGAAAAGAGTAGGAAAAGTTCATGCTTAAGTGGTAAATAGAGCTTGTTTTTGACTGTGGCCTATGCTTTGTCATGCCATGCTTGATATTGTTTTGGCTTTATGCTTAGTGATCTTTGCTGTAGCATGACATGTTATAAACAATTGAGATTGCTTAATGTGCCTTGGAATAATTATGTGTTGTTTTAGCATATTAAAGCATAGTATTGTGGTATTCTCCTTTGATGCTTTATTTGGGTTGACTTGGCGCATGCTCACACCATGTTATGACTATCCCAAGTCACCATAGCCTTTATGATCCTTTAGTTTTCGACTTGTAATATCACTTTATGCTTTAATCAATGATGTTTTGTCGCTCTGCATGATTATGGCCATTATTGCTCTCTTAGTTGGTCGCTCCCAGACTTTTGCTAGCCTCCGTAACCAAGTATGAGTTCCACTCATGCATCCAACTCCTAAAACCAAGTTATTCCAAAGAGTCCACCATACCTACCTATTAGAATTTGCTATTCCAAGTATATTCATGTTTTTATCTACCTTCCGAATTAAACTTATTATGAGAAAACTAGTGATTAAAGCTCTCACGAACTTGATGGCACACTTTACTTTTCTTGCCCTTAATAAACTTGAACCATTGTGTCGTCTATGTTGTATATGCTTGCACTTATATATTGGGGATTAGCAGAACCATGTTGTCATGGGGAACGCTTTCAATATTGCACTTGTACTTTGTACCTAGTTGATATCATGATCTTTTGTCTATGGATGTCGTCGGTGTGAAATGAAAGGGGAGCTGTAAATCCATGGAGTTAGGTATGTGTGTTAGAGAAACGCCTGGGCAGCCGGTCTAATCCATGCTGTCATGGTGGAAACCTATAGCGTAACCATAATGAGCTGTCTATGGAGCATTCTTCTTATAAAAAAAGAGTCAGATATTGAGAAAAAGAGAAAAAGAAAAGAAAAAAAAGAGATATGAGAAAAGAGGAAAGAGAGAAAAAGCACCATTTTCCCATGGTAAATAAGAAGATTGCAGAGATGCTCGTTGTCTGCTTGCCTTGTCATTTTGATATGGGGATTCTTCCGTATCATTGGGCAAGGCGTACCCCGTTGGCGGTTCTCTATGATACACATGTACTTACTATGACAAGAACTTACCGATAACTAAACTTGAGTAGCATGAGGAACGACCCTCGTATTCAAGGGACATGAGATTTCCAACTTATACTTTGTCAAGCATATACTCCATAGTTTGTTCACTTTAACCTTAATCACTTCAAGATGCTTATGATAGGGGCAATGAGAGCTGAAAGCTAATAAGTACCATAATTTTTGGAAGCTCTTTATGAAACTTGAATCTCTGCTTCCTTCTATTAAGGCCTTTCTTTTACTTTTATGTTGAGTCTCCACCTTCTATCTTTATGCACCTACTTTGAGAGCATAGTGTCCATTCTTAGTTCTATGTGCATTGTCCCAAGACTTGTTTATTGATGCATAACTTGATATTGCTTGTTCTTAAACTATTTGTATCTAGTCACTCTTATGAACTTTGAAGGTGTCCTATGCATTTATGTTTGCTACTCTATGAGGGACAAGCTAAATGCCACTATGCTATGTTTTCTTTATGTGAAACAAACAAACGCCTTGTAAAGCATTGTTATTCATGAATCTTTTGTTTGTGCCTTTTCATGTTGCAACATAGTTGCTATGTCTTATTGTTAGAACTTTGTCTTTCATGCTATGTTGAAGTACTATGATCCCAGCTATCCATGTTTTACAAATACTTTGATAAAGTTTATGATGGTGCATGTCACCTAAAAAATATTCTTTCTTTTTATCACTTACCTACTCGAGGGCGAGCAGGAGTTAAGCTTGGGGATGTTGATACGTTGCTAACGTATCCATAATTTTTGATGTTCCATGCTTGGTTTTATCTACTTTCTTATGTTTTGTTCCAACTTTGGAGTACTTTTTATACACTTTCTTGGACTAACCTATTAACAAGATTCCACAGTGCCAACTGCCTGTTTTCTGCTGTTTTTGGTTCCAGGAAAGTTAGAAAATAAATATTCTCGGAATTGGACGGGACAAAAGCCAAAGTCAGCTTTTCACCAAGGGGGACACAGAGCCAGAATATGAGACGGAGAGGGGCCAGAGGGCCGCCACACCACCTGGCCGTGCGGGCCTGGCCTGGCCACGCCAAGGGGTGGTGTGGTTGCCTAGGGCACCCACTCGGCCTCCCCTTTCGCCTATAAGATGCCTCCGATACAGAAACCCTAAGTACCGGATCAAAATTCCATGAAAGACTCTGTATCCGCCGTCATCTCTATCCCCAGATCGGGAGGGATCTGAAGCTCTTCCCGGCACCCTGCCGGAGGGGAGAATTCACCTTGGAGGCCTTCTTCATCACCATGTAAGCCTCCAGTGTGATGCGTGAGTAGTTCATCCTTGGACTACGGGTCCATGTAGTAGCTAGATGGTTGGTTATTCTCCTTTGTGCTATCATGTTTAGATCTTGTGAGCTACGTTCATGATTAAGATCATCTATTTGTAATCCTACATGTTGTGTTTGCGGGGATCCGATGGATATTGAGATGCTATTTCAGATTGATTATTGATTCTATCATGTCTTTGTTATTTGTGATCTTGCATGCTTTATGTTGTTAGTAGCTATCTTGGCCTAGTAGATGCTAGCAACTCCAAGAGTTAGTATTTATGCTCGATAGTGGGTTCATGCCTCTAGTAATCTAGGGAAGTGACAGAAATCTCTAAGGTACTAGATGTGCTATTGCTACTAGGGAGAAAACAACAATCCTTTGTTCATAGAACAATCATATTGTTTACTTTACATGCAAAGCGTTATGCAATTATCTGTTGCTTGCAACTTAATACTGGAGGGGGTTCGGATGATAACCTAAAGGTGGATTATTAGTCATAAATGTTGGATTACGGTCTATGTATAATGTTGTAATGGCCAATCAAATCTCAAAGGAGTCAAGATGATTAGTATATGCATGTTTCCTTTCTCGATGTTTGTCAATTGCCCCGCTGTAATTTGTTCTCCCAACATGTTATCTATCTTAAGGAGAGCCTCCACTAGTGAACTATGGACCCCAGTCCTTTCTTTTATCATCAATCTACAACTGTTTACTATTTTTCGTTTACTTTCTGCAAGCTTTTACTTTCTTCCACAAAATACGTCTAATCCTTTGTTCTCAACAAAACCGGTGAGATTGACAACCTCACTGTAAGTTGGGGACAAAGTTCTATGGTTGTGTTGTGCAGGTTTCCACGTCGCTGCTGGCACCGGTAGTGCGCCCTGCCAAAGTCCAGCTAGCAACACCTTGGAGGTGTTTCCTTGCTCCTACTGGTTCGATAACCTTGGTTTCATAACTGAGGGAAAACTTACTGCTGTGCTCATCATACCTTCCTCTTGGGGTTCTCCAACAAGCTCATTAATACACGAGTCAGCATACCCCGTTGGCGGTTCTCTATGATACACATGTACTTACAATGATCAGAACTTGCTTGTGACTAAACTTGAGTAGCATGAGGAACGGTACTCGTAAGTAAGGGGCATGAGATTTTCAGGTTATAACTTGTCAAGCATATCCTCATACTTTTTCACTTTAACGTTAATCACCTAAAGATGCTTATGATAGGGGCAATGAGAGCTGAAAGCTAATAAGTACCATAATTTTTGAAAGCTCTTTATGAGACTTGAATCCCTGCTTCCTTCTATGAAGGGCATTTATTTTACTTTTATGTTGAGTCTTCATCTTCTATCTTTATGCACCTATTAAGAGATCATAGTGGTCATTCTTAGTTTAATGTGAATTGTCCCAAAACTTGTTGATTGATTCATAACTTTGATATTGCTTGTTCTTAAACTATTTGTATCTAGTCACCCTTGTGAACTTTGAAGGTGTCGTATGCATTTATGTTTTGCTACACTATGAGGGACAAGCTAAATACCATTCTCATTATGTTTTCTATATGTGAAACGAACAAACGTCTTTCAAAGCATTGTTATTCATGAATCTTTTGTTTGTACCTTTTCATGTTACAACATAGTTTCTTTGTCTTATTGTTAAAACTATATCTTTCATGCTATGTTAAAGTACTATGATCCTAGCTATCAATGTTTTACAAATACCTTGATCAAGATTATGATGGTGCATGTCACCTCAAAAATTATTCTTTTTATCACTTACCTACTCGAGGACGAGCATGAGTTATGCTTGGGGATGTTGATTCATTGTAAACGTATCTATAATTTTTGATGTTCCATGCTTGTTTAGTATCTACTTTCTTATGTTTTGTCTACATTTTGAGATACTTTTATACATTTTCTGGAGCTAACTATTAACAAGATGCCATAGTGCTAGTTGCCTGTTTTCTGCTGTTTTTGGTTTCAGAAAAGCTGGAAAAGAAATATTCTCGGAATTGGACCGGACAAAAGCCAAAGTCAATATTTTACCAGGAGACTCATGGAGCCAGAAGACGAGACGGAGAGGGGCCATGAGGTGGCCACACCACCTGGTGGTGCGGGCCAGCCCAGGCCACGCCAGGGGATGGTGTGGGCCCCTCGGGCGCCCACCGACCTTGCCTCTTCGCCTATATATTCCCCCGGGACGAAAACCCTAAACATAAGATCAGAATTCCACGAAAAGTTCCGCAGCACCGTTGCCACCGAAGAGGAGATTCAGGGGACAGAAGTCTCTATTCCGGCACCCTGCCGGGATGGGGAAGTGCCCTCGGATCCATCTCCATCGACTCCACCGCAATCTCTGTTGCCGTTGCTGACTCCCATGATGAGGAGGGAGTAGTTCTCTCTCGAGGCTAAGGGCTCTATCGGTAGCTATGTGTTCATCTCTCTCTCTCTATGCATGATCTTATGAGATCATGAGGTTTGTAATCTATAGATCTATTCTGCTACTCAAGTGCTTTAATTAATCTCTGCTTATCCCCACGTGTGTGAAGTTGACAGTGTGCACACCGTGTGGCACTTTGGCTAAGATTACATACATACTTATCATGAGTATAATTTGAGTTGGATGTCTCTATGAGATTATGGTGTTTGTTGGAACCATCTAGCGCTCAAGGTGATAGTGAGGGGTTATCTAGATGGGGAATGCAAACATTTACAATCAGTCCTGTTTCATGTTTGCTTGCTGCCACTCTTATTTCAGATTGCAATTACCACTTCTAATCATCCATATTACTTGTATTTCACTATCTCTTCGCCGAACTAGTGCACCTATACACCTGACAAGTGTATTGAGTGTGTTGGGGACACAAGAGACTTCTTGTATCTTGATTGCAGGGTTGCTTGAGAGGGATACCTTTGACCACTTCCTCCTTGAGTTTGATAAACCATTGGTGATCCACTTAAGGGAAACTTGCTGCCGTTCTACAAACCTATGCACTCGGAGGCCCAACACTGTCTACAAGAATAGAAGCGTGCGTAGGCATCAATTCGCATGGTTTGCTTCTTTGCTAGTTGACTCGTATTGACTCGTGGAGTCAGTCGCTTTAGTGTAGGGTGTTTCGCATTCGGCCGATAACATTTTCTGAGTCCCTGAGCGTATTTTCTTTTTGATTGAGTCGCACGTGCATGGTTAGCGGGGACTTAGTAGTTTCAGCCGTTTGAGTAGCTTAGGTCGACTCGCCTTGACCTGGGGGGTCAGTTGCGTGGCGATTCCAAAGGCTACTCTATACTTGGCATTTTCACAAGGCACGTGCAGGTTTGATGGTCGAGTCACCGAGCGTGTTACTTATCCGTTCGAGTTATAGGCCCAAGGTTGGCAAGGACATATTATGTTGTTTTTATTTTTAGAAAATCTCTCCTCTTGGCCTGGTGGGCCTGTCGCGTGGCGACTCTAGGGGTGGCTCTCAATCTAGCGTCTTCCTGGATAGGCCGATGCTCGGTTAGCGAGTTCTCATCTGCAATACTTAGCCGTGTGAGTTGCCTTGCCAGAGGTTGAGGAGGACGGGGTGCTATAGGAAGCACGACCAATCATATTGGCTCGTAAAGCCAGTTGAGCAAGGCGACTCCGATGGTGGGTCTTGGTAGGCGTTTTTCGTGGACGACCTAAGACTCAAGTGGCCTCGATGCCCTTGGGTCACACTATTTTGCCGTGGGGAGTCATGCTTCCAAGGGTTGATGATGGCGAGGGGCTTGTATGTGAGAGCGAGTGCATGTGAGCACAGGGTTTTGCCGAGTTGACACAAGTTTGGAGAGAGACACATCTTTATTTATATTCAGCACAGTGGGTTACAAGTTTTAGTTCTATGTATAGCACTTGTGAAGTAGGTTGACGTTCCAATATCGCTCGACATCGAGATTGCCATCACTACGGATGTCGGTGAGGTAGTAGGCGTCATTGCCCAGTACCTTGCCGATTGAGAATGGGCCCTCCCATGGAGGGGAGAGCTTGTGCATCCCCTTATTGTCCTAGATGAGACGCAGGATGAGGTCGCCTTCTTGGAAGGTGTGAGTCCGAACTCAACGACTGTGGTAGCGGTGGAGTCCTTGCTAGTAGAATGCCATGCGTGAGCGGGCCAGGTCACGCGCCTCGTTGAGTAGGTTGATCCCGTTTTGACGGGAGACTTTGTTTTCTTCCTCCACATAGTTGACGCCTCGAGGTGGGTCATGTTCGAGGTCGGTTGGCATGACCGCTTCGGCGCCATACACCATGAAGAAGGGGGTGAACCCTGTTGACCTGTTGATGGAAGTGCAGATTCCCCAAAGCACTGAAGGGAAGTTCGTCGACCCAGCAGCCCGTCGTCCACTCGAGGGGGACTTGCAATCATGGTTTGAGGCTGTGGAGGATGCTTTGATTGGCGCGTTCAGCCTGGACGTTTGACTCCGGGTGGGCGACTGAGGCGAGGTCGAGTCTTATCCCATGTTCTTCGTAGAACTCGACCATGGCGCCTTTGGCAAAGTTGGTCCCATTGTCGGTGATGATGCTATGCGAGTAGCCGTACTGGTAGATTATCTCGCAGAGGAATTTGGTGGCGGTTTTCCCGTCGCATTTCTTGATGGGCTTCGCTTCGACCCACTTCATGAACTTGTTGACTGCGACAGAAGGTGGGTGAAGCCGGAGGTGGCGGTTTTGAACCTTCACACCATGTCGATGCCCCATATAGCGAATGACCATGTAATGGGGATTGCCTTCAGCGCTGACCCAAGTACATGCGTCTGGTTGGCATCTTTTTGACACCCGATGCAGCGTTGGACGATGTCAATTGCGTCGGCATGAGCAGTGATCCAGTAGAACCCATGGTGCATGGACTTGGCGACTAGCAACCTCACTCCAGCATGGTGACCATAGTCGCCGGAGTGGATGTCGTGGAGGATCTTGCGGCCTTCCTCCAGTGAGACACAACGCTGGAAGGCGCCAGTCACGCTGCACTTTTGGAGTTCGCAGTTGATGATGATGAATTATTTGCACCGACGCACGATCATGCGTGCTTCATTCTCATCCTTGGTCGGGAGATGGTGCTTTAGGTAGGCGATGTAGGGTTCCATCCAGTCGTTTGTGTTTGTGATGATGGCGACTAGGGCGGAGTCGGGGTTCATCGAGATCCCGATGTCGATCTCCTTGGGTGGAATGACTGAGGGGTGGTCGATAATGTCGAGGAAAACGCTATGCGGGGGTACTTGGCAAGATGAGCCGATTCGTGAGAGTGCGTCGGCCTCTTTGTTCTTTTGCTGATCTACCCACTCGACAGAGTGTCCGGCAAAGTACCACCGAGCTGGTCCACTACTTTGCGATAGGCGACCTAGATGGCGACGAGATTGGAGTCGCTGTAACACTTCATTCGGTTTACACTCATCTCCTTGGAGGCTCGCATGCCATGGAGGAGCGCATCGTGTTGTGCCACTTTGTTGGTGCAGGGAGTGAAATTGATCTACAACATGTAGCGGAGCTTGTCTCCTTTGGGCGAGATGAGGATGATGCCGGATCCAGCGCCCTCAGAGTTCTTGGATCCGTAAAAGTACATGGTCCAGTAGTGCTGGTGCGGTAGCAGCTCAGACTATTGTGCTTCCTCCTAGTCAACAAGGAAGCCAACTAGGGTTTGCGACTTGATGTCCCTTCATGACTGGTACTTGATGTTGTGGCCACTAATTTCGACAACCCACTTGGTGACCCGCTCGATCGCATCGTGATTGCAGATGATGTGTTGCAATGGGGCGGAGGAGACAACCGTGATTGGGTATTCCTAGAAGTAGTGCGGGAGGACGATTGTTCTCGTGTTTGGCTAGCCGACCTTGCACCATAAACTGTAGACGTCAACGGGTTATCATGGGAAGATCGTGTTGTGGGTCCCGTTTTGGAGATGTCGTGCCTAAGGAAACTCGAGACGACTGCATGTGATCACATGCGAGAGAACGTTTACCTTCGTAGGCTATAGCCGACCACGGTTTCTCGCAAACCCCGAACATTATCCCAAGCCAGCTGCGTGAGCTGGATGCGTAGACTGTAGCCATGCACGGGTTTTCGCATCCATGCCTTGTGGTGAGTCCCGTTCATGAAATAAGTATCGTGAGAGAGCTTGCATTGCGACTATAAAAAACCTAGCGTCATTTTTCATGCTGACCATTCTTTAGCTCTCTCTCTTTTCTTCTTCTTTTTTCCCTCACCACCGACGTGTTTCGGTTCTCTCCAGTGGTTGGTCGCAAGCGTTGTTCTACTGACCAAACCCGGAACCGACGTTTGTTGCTGCCCACTGGAGTTAATCGTGACGCGTCTACAGTCACATACTCTCAAAACCTACCGTTGTAGCACCATTTGTATGCTCTTTTTAGTCCGCTCTTCTTCTCTCGTTAGTGTCGTCTTCGCCTATTTACTTCGCTCAGCTTCGTGCGTCTTCTAGTGATTACCCGGGACGGATGTGGCAGTCGAATAGCGGGTTTGTTTCTACTACCATTTTATCTCCTCTATGTCTTCCTTCGGTTTTTTCTTTTGTGTGAAACCACATTCTACTGATCCGTAGCGTCTTCCTATGTTGCCTATTAATGTTGGATGCTGGCCTGCTTGCCTCAGCCTATCTTATTCTTCAATGACTCAAAAGTTGGCCGCTCTGGATGGCACTTACTCTTGTTGCGCCACACATACTCTACACTAGCTTTCATCAACGCGGGCATTGAGTCGCGCCGGCATATAATGCCTGTCCTTTTAAAACTAGACACTCGCGTATGTTTTCACAGCTCCAGTCTTCCACGGCCACATACATTTCCCATAACTACACCCATGGCCAGTGACATGGGATCGACTAGAGGACGTCTCTAGTATGGCCTCCTGGCCAGGGACGCGGTGTGGTCGGCGAGGAAGGAGTGGGAAGTCCGCAACGTTTCGCCACCAACGTTGCTATCGCCATGGCCATCGCCACCACCGACGGCTGCGAGAGTCAGAATCTACCTCACTGGTTTCGAGTTTCACATCGCCATCCTACCAGGCATGATCTGGGATAGGCTGCGCCTCCCCGACAAATTCACGTCAGTGATCGATGAGTAGGAGCACTACAAGGTCGTGATGCGGGTGCACGGGAAATCGACTGGTACGTGGCCCGTGGAGGTTCTTTTCTACTGCTCCGGTGAGACGTACCTCCATAACGGCTGGAGATAGTTCGCCCGCGCGCACGACATTGTGGTCGGCCACTTCCTGGTCTTCAACTTCGACGGCGAGAGCATGTCCACCTGAAAGTATTCGATGAGAGGATGTGCTAACACGACTACTACATCGATATTTATAAGTAAGAGAGGGCAAGAGGAAGACGCTAAGGTGTATACTTTATGTACTAGGTTATTCTACCTCCTCTGTATGCCTCTATATGAAGCAAAAAGATCCTTAGAAACTCTGTATGCAAGAAAGATGTATCCATGTGTTTGAAATTGAGATAAATAAAATATCTATGTAAATTTTATTTTCCGTATTTCTATGTGCCTTCGCTTCACGTCCACGCGGCGCACCCTTGGTATTGGCCATCTATCTGACGTGCCTTATAGTCTTTGGTGTCTCGACATAGACTGTAGCTATTTTTGTTGCTATATGTTGAGGTATCACCATGAGGGCCATGATGCTAACAATTTGCGAGTTTTTGTGTATGGCGAATACTTGGAGAGCGTGCATGTCGAGTCATTCAGTGAGCTACTGAAATCGTCAACACGATATCAATGTCGTGTTCCAGTCAGCTCGCAATGCAATCATTCATGCTATGAGATGACTGTTTAACCCGTCAGCACGATATCAATATCATGTTCCCGTAAGCTCGCAATGCAATCGTTCGTGGGATCCGAGGACTTTCTCATGAAAGAAATTGCTTCATGGCCATGCCTAACAGGGCGCACAGAGAAGTCTAGGATTTCGCGGTGCAAAAATGCTACTCGGATACGCTAAACACCGACGCATGTATAATACCATCGTGATGCACGTACTTGGCGCCAACCGCACCGTGCACTACGTGTTTCATACTATTCTTAGGTGATTTACGGATGCGTGAATATTTTTTGGTCGTGGTGAGACACATGCTATAATAACGCGACGTTGTTTCCTAGAGGCGTTAACAGATATTTCCTCTTGCACGAATATGTAGCGCGATACTATCATGAAGCATTATGTCTACTAGATAGAGGACGTAGGGAGGAGTCTGACATGCACATCTGTACGCTATTTTAATGCTTACAGACTATTCAACATCTGATTTAGCCTATTGTATATGTATAGTCCAAAGTTTTGTCTAACGGCCCGTCCCGAGGGACGTAGAGAGAAGTTAGTGACAAACAATTATTTATTATTATGAATAACTAGGATTCTCTTTGTGCCCCTTGGAATGGGTAAAACACTTATAATATGATCACGCTATATCCATGTGCAAGAGAAAATATCTACAACCCGTGCATTGCAATGCTGATGTACATGCGTTGGCGTTTACCGTGGCCGAGTAATAAGATATGGAACATAGGGTTATAGGGCAGCGAAAAAATAACTTGTCCAGTGATAAAATTGGTCCACAGCTCGGCGAATCCGTCGATCCATCCTGGGTAGCGTCGATAGCACAAATGGATAAACGACAATACTAAGATTTGGTCAGACACGTTTTGATAGATAACATGCTATTGCGCAATGAGTCCTACATAGGCACATTATAAGTAAAATGCTATATAAAAGAAAACAACAATACATAAAGATAGAAAGTAAACATTATTCATTACTCATGAAAATTATTACAACTCATACCGTTTTATGAGATAATCATCTAGGGGCGCGATGCGTGCGATAAGGTAGCATTATCATAGTCAACGGTCTAGAGAAAAAGGCCATACGCCTCGATGGATGACACGTTTAAGCATTATAATAGGTTAAGAGATAATAAATTTGCTGTAGAGGCATCATATTTTTTATTGCTGGCATCATTACCGAATGCAGGCAAATGCTTTCTCATGACGAAGAAAGACTCTTGTTTCAACAACATAACACTAACAAAACATCTCTACTGCTCAGTCGCACTAACACAAAGAATACAAATGATAACATATTTATTCAAGAGCCTTGGTCAGGACAGTAGACCGTTAAGATTGCCAATGTAGAGTCCTCATGATTCCGCTATCGGGCATGGCTCCTAAGACAGCATACATTTAGTATTCGAAGGCAGCAGTCGAAGAGAAGAAAGGTAAAATGTGGACAACCCCGCAACGACCTACTATCCTCATCGTATGCCCCCGCGCTAAAACCTTTTCATGTACATGCGTCCCAGAGAACACAATTATAATCTTGTGCTAGCTGTGATATAATCCACAAAAAATCATATAAAGAAAGGATCCTATCTCGTGGCCATCAAAGTCGCACGACAATCATATAGATCAATATACCATCTACAAGCGTTATTACCGCTGAGGATGCATCCAGATTCTGGAGTGATGACCATCCCGATGAATATAACACTTACAGTCTTGCTACGACACGCTCGTAAAACCTCGTGTGCCAGGAACCTAATAGAAAAATCGCCCCATAGAGTCACCATTGCTTATTTTCCACTGAAAAAACAATAGTTAGTTTTGTAAGCAACACGACTGTATGTGAAACTAAATAGTAACTGTAACACCCTCGAATCAGCCCTATGTAGATTTTAGCGATACCCGCCAAACTCGCGTAGAAACGATTCAAACATGCCCACTAGGCACCTGCGTGCAGGTGGAAAACGAAATAATACCATTACACAATAGTCCATGATAAAATCCGCAAGAACATATATATACAATAGCGGCTCAATGGGACAAGAATACAGATATACGATACAAAGATCCAAATCACCTTGAAAACGATAGAACATCCGAGTACGGATAAGATGCAAATTGGACTAAGAGTCCTGAAAAATAACCAATGGCGTCCATAACCCTGCCCCGACCAAGCCAGAAGGGTAACCCTGCTAACGATGTCAAATTTATACCTGTTAAACAAAAGGGGTGCCAATAAAGGTTAAAGGAAAAAAGGGAATGGTCAGTACTAAGGCCAGTACACAGCGAGTCTACAATTCGGCGGCTCTCGCCTACGTAGGTATGGTGGGCTGAAGCAGCAGCAAGCATGCACTAAACAACCTATAGAGACTCGATACAACTGTTGGCTATTAGAGAGGGGTAAGAAAGACCTATTCGGAACCAACCTGATACTAAAACCAAACCTACCCATCCTGGTATTTCCCCTTCGAGATCAAACGAGGAAGTCCTTCTGAGGAAACTCACACAGTTGGCAGTTTTATTCCTTCATTCCATGGTGGTTATCCAACTTACTAGTCATATCAGATACACGTCATATTATAACAGCAATGCTTTAGTATAAGTTGTCTATGATCAAGAAATTGTGCTCCAAGTCATTTATAACCATGGACACGGCTTTCGAAAAGATTTAACCCTGCAGGGGTGCACCAAAGTTTCCACACACACTTCCGCCCTTTTTGCCAGATCAATTAACATACACCCATCAGTATGTCGGCGAGGCTTCGGACACAATGCTTCCCCAGACCCAAAGAAAGTATATGGGGGCCACCCATAAGAGCTACCCATACGAGGTATAGCTAATCCACATATGGACCCAGAGGTTGTGTGGACTTGTCACGCGAGCAGAGGTCATAGAAAATATATTCCCGTGACAGAGTGTTGCACCTACGCAACAGTAATAAATTCTCATTGAGCAACAAGTAATAAACATGGCATAAGTACAGTAGGTACCATATTGATGGCAACAAACGCAACCACTTTTCGTTAGAACTCCAAGTGAAGGGTGTTGTAGCAAGCTTCTTTTTCCTACAAGGATGACTCGAGGGTTTATATCGAACTCGCGGGGAATTGTGTAGATATTTTTCTTCTCCTCTTCAAGCAACCTGTAAAGTAAAATAATTTGTCTTGTGTCCCCAACTCCACCAAGTGGTTGTCAAGCACAAGGTTTCATATTAGTATTCTAAAATAAAATATAAAGCAAAGTAAATAAAGTAAAGGAATACAAACTAGATGATATGAAAGATAGTAAAGTTATTTTTGGGTTTTTATGGGTGATAGAAAGTAGAGAAAGTATTTTTGTATTTTCGAAATAATAAATTGCAGAAATTATAAATGATAGTAGATGCAATGGAAATGTGTTTCTTATGATAAAAATCGGACCGGGATTCAAGGGTTCACTTGTCTACTCTCTTTTTAAGTTGTAGTGATCACAAAAAAATTGATCAATGATAAAGATTCATGGAAATTCTATAAGTGCTTGATAAAAGGAATAAATATGGGCATCAAATTCTAATATTGAGATGGAATACATCTCTCTCCTATACTCCTCAAGAAATGAAAATCTCCATGCAATCTTGATCTAAGAACAAATCAGAGTATAGCTTTAACCAATATTATATGATGCTTGAAATACAAATATGCTACCTTGATCAAGCAAGGTCATTACACTGTCACGTGATAACTATAGCGCATGATTTCATTTTTATCCCTAGCGAGGCAGCAAAAGAAAGGTAAAAACCAAAGTAGATCTTGAATATTATATGTCACAATTCAATCTCTACCCCCATGCTACTCCATCTAACACACACTTCTCCCCATACAAGTTCTTGCATACAAGTTGGATCAAAGCAAGCAATGAAGAACGGGGTGAATGATATGCATCTATTAAAACATCTTACACAAAATAGATTCCAATCTCAAATATCAAATCATAGAACAAAGATCCACCACATAGGAATTAAAAATATGACCATAATCATGTAGAGTAGCTCATATGGTACTAGATCTATGAAGAACAAGAGAGAAATAGATCAAGCTACTGCCACAAACCCATAGCCTGGAGGTGGACTACTCCCTCTTCATCATGGTGATGATGCTAGAGATGCTGGAGAGGGTGGAGATCTCCCCGGAGGTGGCTCCGGCGGAGTTTCCCTCTCTAACATTTGCCGGATCTGACTCTGTTTGGTGGTGTTTTTGACTCTGGTGGCTTCTCATGTCTCCCTCTCTGAGGACGCCCCAGGGGGTCATTATATAGGGGTTTATAGGTCAAGAGAACTCCATGGGTGAAAGAATCAAGGCGATCGGACAGTCGAGGAGCAAACGAGCATGGGTGGCACACCCACCAGGCTTAGGCGCACCACCTAGGCTCGTTTGGCCCTCCTGGTGAGATTCCAGTGCTCCAGATGCTTATCGTGTATAAATATTGGCATTCCCAAAAGTGCAGGTCCATTTGACTCCGTATAGGTCCTGAAACATCAAAAATATTACAAACATAGTTTTTCTGCCCTGTAGGGTTATAGCCAAAATAAAGGGGATCATTGGTAAATACCCAAAAATCAATATAAAATATGGATATAACATTATATATGATGAAAATATGTGGTAAAACATGTTAACAAACTATAAAGTTCATGTATGCTTTTACATGCATCAACATCCCCAAGCTTAACCTATGCTCGTCCTTGAGCATGAAGGTGATAAAACTAAACATGGACTTCGAAGTTTGTTACCTTAGCTTCCTTCATTATCATGCAAAGTTCATAGGCTCAATTCCTTTGAATGAAACATAATATTCAAGTGTACTATCAAGTTGTATCTTTTACACATCTATAAATATGTTAAACAATAAATGATGTTGTGATAAAACAAATGATGAACAAAATAAAATTTCAAGCACACTTTGAAGAACCTATAGAATTAGAGTCTTTTCATGATTGGCATTGGTGTTTTCATGTGAAAGGATCGTATGGGCACCTAGAGGGGGGGGGGGGGGTTAATAGGTGCTACTTCAAATTTTACTCTTTTTCAATTTAGGGTTTGGCATGAAAGGTAAATTCTCTAGAATATGTAACTATGGTGAATTTACCTATATGTCAATCTAGCGCAAACACTAAGCAATAACAAGATAAGTAAAGTGCGGTAAAAGATAGAAGTAACCAAAGTGGAGCACGCGGAGACACAAGGATTTGTTTCCCGTAGTTCCTTCCGTTTGAGGGGAAGTACGTCTACGTTTGGAGAGGGGGTGGTTTCAAACCACCAACGCCACGAGAGGCCTCCCTTGTTCTCCGATGAACCTCACCCCAACGGGTTCAATTCACCTCTTCCACTATACGACAACCTTCGAGGTGGAAGCTGACACCTTTACAACAAGTTCGGGGCACACATCCACAACTTAATTGGAGGCTCCCAAGTACAAGCTAGCTGTCAAACAATGAAAGACAAGCTAGTAAGAACCAAATCACAAGCTAGGGTTTCCAATGAAACACTAGAGCAAGGTCCCCTCAAGTGAATGAGGGGGAAATGAAGATTTCTCTTGGTGAAGATGTAGATCAAGGCCTCCTCCTTCGATTCTCCAAAGATCAAAGACTTTGGATGGTTGAGTGGGGAGATCTTGTGGATTTGGTGGCTAAAATGGTGCTGGAGTTCTTGAGATGGACGAGCATCTTCCAAGGTAGAAGAAGGGGGGCTTTATATAGGCCCCCTGGAATTAGAGCCGTTGGAGCCACTAACCCCGGACAGTCCGGCCAACACCAGCCGGACAGTCCGGGCCTACCGGACACTCTGGTCGAGACAAGCCGGACACTCCGGCCTAGCCAAGTTTCCGGCCAATGTCCGGACAGTCTCCGGGTAGTGTCCGAACAGGCATACAAAATGTTCATCAAAGTCGCCCACTTCCTAGGGGCGGACAGTCCGGCCGGGGGCGGACACTCCGACTGAGTTCAACCGGATAGTCCGGCTGGGACCTGTTTCCTGCACATACATAATCCTGAGATGCTCTTTTCCTTTATTGCAATATATACGAGAGCAGCAGGAATCTCCTGAAACATTTAACAGACGATTAAACTTATCCAAATGTTGTCATCAAACATCAAAATAATAGGAAGGGCATATATTCCCTTTCAATCTCCCCCTTTTTTGTGTTTGATGACAACCCAAGGATTTGCAAAAAGGATAGCTATAAATTTTCATCGGAGGAGATATACAAATATAGTGAGGCTCCCCCTAAATGTGTGACCAATTTTTAGCTTTGCATTAGAATACAAGATCACACACCCTAGGGTTACAACCACTCTAGATTTTGTAGCTAATCAAGTTATGACATGATATATAATAACAACTAGATCAATAAGCTAGGCAAAGGCATAACATAGTCATTAACACAACCGGGTAAGCATGTCACAACACACAACACAGAGTTCAACACAACATAGTACACACCAAGTATGATAAAGATAAAGACACGAAGCTTCAAAGAGGCAAATCAAAATAACGTGAAGCTCGTGTACCCATGCAAATCCCTAGTAGCAACCTAATAAAGAGGCTGCTTCTCCCCCTTTGGCATCGAGACGCTAAAAAGGGAAAAGAGCATAACTAAAGCGTCCCAAGGCCAACTCTAGCCATTGTAGTCGACGTCCTCATCCTCCTCCTCCTCATCGTCATCCTCATCGTCATCCTGATCCTCCTGAGTAGAACCGTGTCCATGAGGGCGAGAACAAAAATACACATCCTCAAACATGGACTAGTCCACACGTCCCTGACTCTAGTGACCATATGAAAGTGTGCCATCAGACACCTGCTGCTGGGAAGGATCAACTTCCATGGGTTAGTTCATCCGCTTGAGCTCCTTCATCACATTTCTGTTTGCCTTGTATGCATCGTACTGGCTATGGCGAATGCCAATGTTCTGGCAAAGAAGAAGCTTCTTCCACCAGGAGGCCTTCTTTACCTTCTTGTGCACTTCCTCCTTGGAGGAGGTGAAGCGATAAGCATTGCTGGCATGCTTCATGCGAGGGCCACGAGTCACAGCCACAGGAACCTCCTCCGAATCATCATCACTGTCAGAGGCATCTATCTCATCTTCCTAAAATATGTCCTGAGTAGGGGGGGTAGCCACGAGGTGCTTTGGAGGTGGGGGCACCCTTCCTCTGTAACTTGGCAGGAAGGTGTGTAACAAGGTCAGTGTAGAGCAGTGGAGTGACTGGAGCCTGAGCAACAATGAGCTTCATCACATATGGAGCAAACATGGGACACTTCTTGTCAGTGATGCACTTGTACATATCCTAGTAGATGAAGTCCATGACATCAATGGCACCACATGGGTGAGATGGACCATGAACAAACACAGAGTGGGAATGGGCCATAAGATTGATCTCAGCACCCCTCATCTCAGCCTTGTTGCCAGCCTTGGGAGTGAGAGTGTGGCGAAACATGCGGAGCAAGATGTTGTAGATGAGCTTGATGTTGGTGGTTTGGCCAACCACACCATTCTAAGAGTAGATAGGAGCCAACAGCTGCTTGTCATATGCCTGACCACGCACATGCATCCGGCGACCACTAGGAGTGTTGGGGTCGAAAGGCACACCAAGGAGGTGGGAAAACTGAGCCATGCTGGAGCGACACCTGGTAGTGCCAGAGATCCACTCAAGAGGAATGTCAGGAGTCTCCCCCAAAACCACCGTGGCATAGAACTGCTGTACCAACTCAATATTGTAGTCTTCTCTAGTTTGAAAGATGGTGTGCAGCCCCATCTTCTCAGTTACCTAGAGAGCGTCCTCAATATATCTATGTGCTTGGAGCTTCGGAATATCCAACCACTGCATGGGACACACAGGAGCCCTAAAAGCCGAGAACACCTTAGAGAAGAGTAGAGCCTGCTCATTCCTCCAAAAGCGATCATCATCAGAAGTCACTGTAGAGAATAGAATTGCTGAACCCACATCTCCACAAACTCTTCGGTGCCCAAATCTGCCAAAGTGGTTAGTGACTCAAACTTCATCCGCTTGGCTTCATCCCTTTTTAGTTTCCTGACCTTCTCCTGCTTTGCTGCAACTCAGTCATGAGCAGCCTGCCTGACCATATTTGGATCCATATGGACTTCATTCTCTTCATCACGGTACCTACAAGGACAAGCTTTCTGAGCGGCCCTACAGCGACGAGGATGGGAGACACCTGTGAATTTAGAGTAGAAAGGTAGAAATTGGGTAAGCACATTTGTCCAGGAGGTTAAAGTACATAGCAGTAGTGAAAGGAATACCAGATCAAAACACATTGAGGAAACCCGGACTGTGTGGCAAAATCGAGCTGGAGACTCTGCCAGGGGTGGATAGTCCAGCGCATACAGGCCGGACACTCTGGCCGGGCCGGAGTGTCCACCTTGTACACACCGGACAGTCCGGCGAGAGATCTGGCGATTTTTCGGGAAGCACGAATGTGTTCAATCGGAGCAGATCAGGATTGCTAGGACTACTACTATGACACCATTTGCACGTAGTGATGAATCCATGGATCAAGATAGGTCATTGCCTCCAAAAAAGCATCTAGAGGAAACCCTAGAGATGTAGAAGAGGGGGAGGCAAATACCAGCATCCATGGGGCCTTCACCGGAGGGGAACGGGTCCCAGCGGCAAAGGGACGACAATGGCCGGCGGCAATGGTCGAATCTGGGGTGGAGAGGCCCTCCTGGTGAAGATCCTGGTCGGGGGCAGTAGGTTGTGGAGAGAAGAGAGTCGAGGAGAAGAAGGAGGACTGAACCGTCCACTTCCCCCAACCTCTTTTACAAGACTGAAACCACTAGGGCTGGAGTGTCTGGGCTGTATCAAGCGGAGTGTCCGGCCTGGTCGGACTCTCCGGTTGGTACAGTGCGGACATTCCGGCCCCCACGACCAGAAAAACTCCAGGTACAATAGTTGGACAAATGTGTGGCAAGAGGAGCATGTTTAGGGATGAGTAAAGGCATGGGATTCAGAGGATGTAAGGTGAAGAACCAAAAATCACAGATAGACAAAAAATAGCACATTAAGACCCAATCCACACAAGTCAAGAACCAACTCTTCAAATATGAAGAGGGCGGTGGCCGAGGCCACCATGTAAGAGATTGTGGCATGACACCGCGAAGAATTATCCTTGGGTTCATTGCCACTACTCTTCAATGAAGCTCACATATCACTAAATGATATTAAGAGAATTGAATTTCTTAATGTTGGCATTATGGGGGGAGGGATAGTCCAATGTATTAGAACCGCACCCCCTATCTCCATGCCTGCACCTACACCAAATATGAGTTAAGACATAGGTGAGTATGCAAGGTAATCAAGTCAAGCTCCTAGAATCCATGATATTTAGTTCATTCCTCAAATAACAAAACCCTTCTTCATCAAGTGGCTTCGTGAAAATGTCGGCAAGTTGGTCTTTGGTTGACACATATGATAGCTCAATATCACCTCAAGCAACATGATCTCTAATGAAGTGATGACGAATCTCAATATGCTTTGTTCTTGTATGATCCACTGGGTTATAGGAAATCTTGATAACACTTTCATTGTCACATAGAAGAGGCACTTTGTCACAATGGACACCGTATTCCTTTAAAGTTCACCTCATCCATAGCAATTGAGTACAAGCACTAGCAATAGCCACATACTCGGCTTCGGCGGTGGAGAGAGATATACAATTTTGCTTCTTCGAAGACCAACACACCAAGGACCTCCCAAGGAATTGGCAAGCCCTGAAGGTTGATTTCCGATCATCCTTGTCACCAGCCCAATCCGAATCCGTGTATCCATAAAGAGAGAAAGTTGAACCCCTAGGATACCAAATACCATAGTTTGGGGTATGAACCAAATATCGAAAGATTCTCTTGACTGCCATCAAATGGCTTTCTTTAGGAGCCGCTTGATATCTTGCACACACTCCTACACTCAACACAATATCGGGTCTATATGCACAAAGGTAAAGCAAAGAGCCAATCATGGACCGGTATACCTTTTGATCCACATCTTTACCATTTGGGTTTAGTTCAAGATGAGTCTTTGTTGCCATGGGAGTGGGAGCTCCATTTAGGTCTTTCATGTTGAATCTTTTGAGCATATCTTGAGTATACTTGGCTTGGTTTAAGAATGTTCCTCCTCTCACTTGCTTGATCTCAAAACCAAGAAATACTCTCAATTATCCCATCATAGACATCCTGAACCTGTCAGTCATAAGCTTTGAGAATTCATCATTAAAAGATTTGTTAGAAGAGCCAAAGATAATATCATATACATAAATTTGGCATACAAAAAGTTCTCCATTGACCTTCTTAGTAAAAAGAGTGGGATCGATTTTCCCAACCTCAAACCCACGATCTAACAACAACTCTCTAACGTGCTCATACCACATGCGTGGGGCTTGTTTGAGCCCATAGAGTGCCTTATCGAGTTTGTAGACGTGGTTTGGAAAGTTGGGATCCTCAAACCCCGGGGGTTGCTTCACATATACCAACTCATGCAATGGACCATTAAGAAATGCACTTTCTACATCCATTTGTTGTAATTTAAATTTATGATGTGCTGCATAAGCAAGAAGGATACAAATGGACTCAAGGCGAGCCACGTGTGCATAAGTCTCTCCATAATCAATGCCTTCAATTTGAGAGAACCCTTGTGAAACCAATATTTCCTTGTTCCTCACCACAATTCCATGCTCATCTTGCTTGTTCTTGAAAATCCACTTGGTGCCTATAACATTGCGGCAATCTTTTGGCTTTTCAACTAACTTCCATACTTTGTTTCTCTCAAAGTTGTTGAGCTCTTTGTGCATTGCATCCAACCAATCTGAATCTTCAAGGGCTTCCCATACTTTCTTTGGTTCCACCATGGAAATGTGTGCTTGGTGCTCACCAAAGTTCTTCAGTTGAGCTCGAGTAGATATCCCTCTTCTTAGATCTCCTACCACATTCTCAAGAGTGTGGTCTCTTAATTCCAATATTCTATCCATTCTAGCTTGGCGATGAGTTTCAATCTCCTTGTTTTTTCTTGGGGGGGTCACTTCATCATTTTGGTCCTCGTCTTGACCATCAACTTGACCTTGATCATCATTGGAATTATTATCTTCAGTAAGAATCAAAGATTAACCTTGGTCTTGATTAAGCATACTTCTAGACAAGCATTGAGCTTTCCATATGGCAGTTTCTATAGATCTTCCTTGTGTAATATACTTAGCACCACTAGACATTCTGGCAAATGGAGACTCAAGTACCTCCTGGCTAGAGGTTTCTTCTTGATCAGCAGGTTGAGGGTCCACAACTTGTCTTTGGCATAGGTCATTGTCCTCCTCGATAGGAGCTTGTTGATGTTGTGAAGATGAGGGCTCCACTTGACTGGAGCATAGTTCTTCTCGATCCGCCATAAGGGGTTCCTCAATAGGGCGGATGAAACCCGCACCCATTCTTCCTATGGCATCCTGAGGCATTTCATCATCTACATCACAGACATCAACACGCCTCGCTTGGGGACCATCATATTCTTCAAACACCACACTACAAGATTCTATGACGGTTTCGGAGAGCTTGTTATAGATTTGAGACCATAACCAACAAAAATACCCTCTAATGCTTTGGAATCAAACTTGGACAAACGAATACCCTTAATGTGATAGAAGCACTTACAACCGAACACCCGGAAGTAAGAAACATTGGGCTTGTTACCGGTAAGGATTTCATATGGAGTCTTGATCAATTCTTTGCAAAGGTAGAGACGGTTTGATGCATGGCATGCGGTGGAGATAGCTTCAGCCCAAAAATTGTATGGAGATTTAAATTCCACCAACATAGTCCTTGCCATATCAATAAGAGTCCGGTTCTTCCTCTCAGCTACACCATTTTGTTGAGGGGTATATGCAGCGGAATATTGATGTTTTATTCCCTCATCACTAAGAAAACCATTCAATGTGTAGTTCTTGAACTCGGTACCATTGTCACTTCTTATTGTCAAAACTAGGACATTGTGTTGACGTTGAGCCATGTTGATGAAGTCAATGAAGTTCTCTTGTGTTTCACTTTTTAGCTTGAAGGAATATACCCAAGTGTATCTTGAGTAGTCATCAACAATCACCAAACAATATTTCTTCCCACCAAGACTAGCAGACCAAAAAGATCCACATGAAGGAGCTCCAAGATCCTCTTGGACTTGATGTAGTTCTTTGGCTTGTGGGGAGAATCATGCATCTTTCCTTCAACACATGCCCTGCAAACACGATCTTTGGCAAAGCACACATTTTCTTTTAGTCCAACAATCTGACCATCCTTGTGGAGGCTTTGCAAAGTTCTCATGTTGACATGGGCTAGATGGCGATGCCATAGCCAACCCACATCGGCCTTTCCGAATAAGCACATCAGACTTGTAGTGGTTTTCCCTGAGAAGTCCACCACATACAAGTCATTCTCGACGTACCCAATGAAAGCGACCTTTAGAGACTTGCTCCACATGAGGATAACAATATCATTATCAATAAAGACGGCAAATACCATCTTTCCAAGAGCACGGACTGAAAGTAAATTATAGCCAAGGGTATCAACATGCATGACGTCCACGAGAGTGATATCGTGTGCAACCACAACTTTGCCGAAACCCATTACCTTAGACTTTGACTTGTCGGCATATGTCACGGATATTTGATCAACATTTGGTCTCAACTCCTTGACACTAGACGCGCTTCCGGTCATATGACTTGTGCATCCACTATCAAGCATCCATTTTGACCCTCCGGAAGCATAGGTCTACAAAAGATCAAACTAGTTTTTAGGTACCCATTTTTCAATGGGTCCTCTTTTGTTAGCAACAAGGGTTTTGAGAAACCAAATAGACCATGCAATATAACCATCAAAAGGGCCAACATATTGTGCATACACATCACCATAATAATCACGCATTAAAACATAGTGAGGGTTAACACAACCCGCAAAATCATCATGTGACATAGTTTTGCCACTTGTGATATTACTTCCCATGATGACCTTGTTCTTCTCTTGAGTCGGCTTGGCCTTCTTCTTCTTGTTGTTCTTTTTCTTCTTGGCTTTAGAGATAAAACCAATGCCCCCTTTTTCACCATTTGACCTTTGCTTGCTTAAGAGATCATCAATAGACTTGTTTCCTTTTGGAAAGGAGGTCTTAGCTAGCTCCCCCTTCAACCTAGCATGTTCTTCAAGTGTATTAAGGAATGAACGTACTAGGTGAGGGAGTATTGATCAATTGAGTTTGAAGCTTTCACGAGACTTTGTGAGCGACAAGAGTTCACTTTCCAAGGCCTTGTGAGCCTTGTCAAGTGTCCTAAAGTCCCCGACAAGTTTTTCATGAACAACATCAAACTCAATCTTGTTGTTTTTAGCCTTTTTATATTTAGCAATAGCATGATCACGTTCCTTGATGAGTTTATTAATAATGAGATCATTTTCTTCAGCAAGACCCTCTAGTTTAGTTTCTAGAGATATTCTAGTTTCTTGTTCTTCTTCTAGAGCATTATTTAGAGCTTCTACCTCAATCATGTGCTCCCTTCCTAATTGACATCTCTCATCTAGAAGTTCTTGTGTGTGTGCAAGTTGATTTAAGAGGTCCACAACATGTTTCTTGTGTTCCCCTTGCAAGTTGTTCATGAACACATCAAAAGCAACTAATTTCTTCTTGACCTCAAGAGACAACTCATCATCAAAATCATCATTGATTAAGGAGGTGGAGTGCGATGATGATAATACTTCTGTTCCTCTTGCCATAAGGCAAGTGACGTTCTTGTTGGAGATATTCTCATTTGGAGAATCGAAGAGTGAGAATGACAGGGTAGAGGTAGTGGCAAGAGCCACCACACCACTTGATGTATCCTCTTCTTCATCTTCATAATCATCATCGGAGGAGTACTCTTCATGTGTGATCAAGACAATTTCTCCCGGTTTCTTGTTGGTTGAGTTCCTTTTGAAGAAGGGTTTCTTGTAGGGGGCTTTGGAGATCTTCTTCAACACAAGTTTACCCCCATGATCTTCTCTTTTCTCATAGGGAAAAGCTGCAA
Source organism: Avena eriantha (assembly GCA_910589775.1). NCBI lineage: Eukaryota > Viridiplantae > Streptophyta > Magnoliopsida > Poales > Poaceae > Avena > Avena eriantha. Next base: position 523,066,799 of record OU342743.1, read on the forward strand.
CAAAGTGATAGCGGTCACCACAATTGAAACCAGTTCTCAACTTGGACCCATTATCTCTTCTCCCATTGGGGTTGCTTCTTCGTTGCATTTCCATCTTGGCCTTGGCGGGATCTTTCCAAAAGTTTCTTGCATAGAAGGCCATGTATTCACCATGAGCAACCTTGACATCTTCGGGGTGGCTCATTGAAAGTCCCTCATCACATCCTTCATCTTCATCATACTCCACAACCTTGGCCTTCAAGGCAAGATTGACACCACTACTCATACCAATGGCACGAGAATGGGCATCTTTGGCATTCTTGGCAGCAACCTTGAAGGCGGCCATGTCTTGCATCACTTCATTGGAGGTCATGAGATGGTAGTTGTGTCTTCCTTGGAGACTCTTCAAGTCAGTGGGCTCGAAAGGCATTTGTGCACTCACATACTTCCTCTTGATCCAAGCATCATCAATGTGAGAGGCACCGACATTCCTGAAGGCGGTGGCTGTGGATTTGAGTCTTCATACATGTCTTCATGATCCTCACCATCCTTCATGAAGAAACCTTCGGCCTCATTGCTTAAAGCATCATATCTATTTCTTCTCATACTCTCATTGCCAACAAACAAGTCAATGAGAGCATCCCAAGCTTCCTTGGTGGTGTTGTATGCTCAATGTGGGGAAAATCCTTTGGCCCCACTCCAAGTTGGATCATGTGCAAGGCAGTCGCATTGAGTTGGCTGTTGACCACTTCTCTTCTAGTCAAGTTGGTTGGATCCTCAATTTTTAGTCCTACTTCAATAATATTCCACAAATCAATGCAAGAGCTGCGCACATGAGATTTCATTAAAACTTGCCATTGAGCAAAAGTATGTGCAGCTAACTTAGGTGGGTCGCCTCTATTATTTATATGTGGGTGAGGGATAGGAGGTTGGGAGAGTACCATCCGGGAACCGCATGGTGCTCTTCCTTCCCATCACCCTTTTTGGTGGTAGAGTTAGTGGAATTATGTTCATCCCCCGCCACTTCCTCCAAATGCTTAGTCAGAGCATTAGACTTTGGGTTAGGTGGTGTTTCCTCTTGAGAGGGAGGAGGTGAGGTTTGCTTATCCCTAACAAGTTTCTCAACAAGTTGACACAACTGTTGGATTTCGTTGCCCAAGGTAGAGCTCAAGCTTGTTTCCAACTTCTTGAGATCTACCATGGTCACCGAATAACTAGCCTCACTTTCTCCCTCCTCTGTGTTGCTCATAATCTCTTAGGCGGTTAAGCCCGAATAAAGAGCCAAGGCTCTGATACCAATTGAAAGGATCGTATGGGCACCTAGAGGGGGGGGGGGTGTGAATAGGTGCTACTTCAAATTTTACTCCTTTTCAATTTAGGGTTTGGCATGAAAGGTAAATTCTCTAGAATATGCAACTATGGTGAATTTACCTATATGTCAATCTAGCACAAACACTAAGCAATAACTAGATAAGTAAAGTGTAGTAAAGGATAGAAGTGACCAAAGTGGAGCACGTGGAGACACAAGGATTTGTTTCCCGTAGTTCCTTCCTTTTGAGGGGAAGTACGTCTACGTTTGGAGAGGGGGTGGTTTCAAACCACCAACGCCACAAGAGGCCTCCCTTGTTCTCCGATGAACCTCACCCCAACGGGTTCAATTCACCTCTTCCACTATACGAAAACCTTCAAGGTGGAAGCCGGCACCTTTACAACGAGTTCAGGGCACACATCCACAACTTAATTGGAGGCTCCCAAGTACAAGCTAGCTGTCAAACAATCAAAGACAAGCTAGTAAGAACCAAATCACAAGCTAGGGTTTCCAATGAAACACTAGAGCAAGGGGCCCTCAAGTGAATGAGGGGGAAATGAATATTTCTCTTGGTGAAGATGTAGATCAAGGCCTCCTCCTTCGGTTCTCCAAAGATCAAAGACTTTGGATGGTTGAGTGGGGAGATCTTGTGGATTTGGTGGCTCAAATCGTGCTGGAGTTCTTGAGATGGACGATCTGCTTCCAAGGTAGAAGAATGGGGCTTTATATAGGCCCCCTGGAATTAGAGCCGTTGGAGCCACTAACCCCGGACAGTCCGGCCAACACCAGCCGGACAGTCCAGGCCTACCGGACACTCCGGTCGAGACGAGCCAGACACTCCGGCCTAGCCAAGTTTCCAGCCAGTGTCCGGACAGTGTCCGGGTAGTGTCCGAACAGGCATACAGAATGTCCATCGAAGTCACCCACTTCCCAGGGGTGGATATTCCGGCCGGATCCAATCGGACAGTCCAGCAAGGGGCAGACACTCCGGCTGAATTCAGCCGGACAGTCCGGCTGGGACCTGTTTCCTGCATAAACATAATCCTGAGATGCTCTTTTCCTTTATTGCAATATATACGAGAGCAGCAGGAATCTCCTGAAATATTTAACAGACAATTAAACTTATCCAAGTGTTGTCATCAAACAATAAAATAATAGGAAGGGCATAAATGCCCTTTCATCATGCCTTTATTTTTGGGCTACTTCTTAGTTTCATGCCCTTGACTGGAAGACTCACTTTTTAGTTTTATGTCTTCCCTTGAGATGTTTTGCATCCCATACCGAAAGTAAGCATTGAATACATATGTTAATCCTCCATAAAGAATAAAAATAGAGTTTTGAGCTATGTAATTCATGTCAACAATACTAATAAGGACGGGGTTCTAAGTATCTTTGATTTCACCTTTGTTTCTAAGCTTCATATGGTTTATGTGCTAAACATCTTAAAAGTTGATTGCTTCATGCATCTAGTCTATGACCTTGCACTCCTCATGCTACTCAACTTAGGCTTGTTATTGTATACTCATGTTGGTCTATGAAACCGCATCACTGAAGTACCTCTTGCCCCTGTGTAGCTATATGCCCCCCTTTTTGGCATTTATTTATTTGCTTATTTATTAATTTATTCATTTATCACAAAAGATAATATAATTCTTGGTTGTGTTCAAGGTGGGAGGGGGGACGTATCTCTACTACAGAAAAACAATAAAAACAGACATATGAATCATATCAATAAGGATCATCATACTGCAAGTTTCCACCATGTCATGCATGGCTTTGGCTAGCGGTTCAGGAGCGTTTTCTACCAGCATGCCTACTCCAGTGTGCACACTTCATTTTACATCGTTGCAATACATAGGTAGAACTTAAACATGATTAATATTAAACATTTAACATTGAAAGCTTTGCGCCATGCTAGTCATGGTTTAGCTAACAACCACTAATAAGATGTAAAGCACAAAAATTTCCATAGTGGTATCACCCCAAACCTTACTTTCTTATGAGCTTTAAAATACATGAAAAGGGGTGTTTTTAAGAGTGTTTGGAGGATTAACATAGATACTATACTTGAAAGTAGATTTTGCCACAAGTAGGTGGATATGCATAGTCTAGGTTTAAGGGGCTTGGAACAAGTCTTAGCTTGTGTAGAAAAGGCTTAGCAAAAAGAGATCTAAAGAGTGTGCCATCTAGTTTATAATGTCAACATTTATTTTCTCACCTTGATTATTTATGTTGAACATATGCACAAGGAAATAATAAAAATTAATAGGTATAAAATAGATCATGCTTCATATAAAGTACTTGAGCTTAAGAACTAAACACAACATGAATTTTAGCTATTGTTTTTGTCTCCCCTTTTCTTTTATTCCATGGCATTCTTTTTCAGTTTTTATATCATTAAGGTAGAGTTTATTTTCAGTAGATAATCATAAGAATTTATAGTAATGGTGGTGGTGGTCTTTTTAATGCAAAACAAAAAGTAAAATGATAAAACAGACACTCCAAGTTTCTACGATAGTTCTATGTTGCTCAAAAAACAAAGTTTAGAGGTTTGCAAACCGAGAGTTGACTTGGTCCAGTGGGGTACCTTGGGTATCCCCAAGCTTATGTTTTTCACCATCCTTGGATTTCTCTTGGTCCCATGTTCCTCTATTCCCTGTCAAAAAACTTCAACACAAAACTTTTTCTCCAATCTCTTTTCTAAGAGGTGACATTAGTGGCACAAGAATATAATAGTTGCTGCATATATATCAAAGAAAAAATTATTTCTAAATTTTACAGCAAGCATATAATGTTCCTACATATACCTAGCATATAATATGACTCATAGAAATCATCTTAGGACACTTGGGAATGGTTAAACCAAAACATGGCAGAATATGTCCAGATTTTCAGCAATAGCAAAATGAATTGTTTTCGACCACTTAGAGATGTCAAGAATTTTATACAATTTTTTGAATACATAGGATGAAAATTTGTAAATTATGTATGAATTTGAGCGCAATCAAAGTAACATAAAAAATCATAAAATTCACACACTAAAACCTGTTGTGCAGAAATTTGCTACTCCATATGTTTAGCAACTTTTAAAACATCCAAAATGGGTTCCACTTGGTACTTTATTAAAAATTACAGAAAGAAAACAAAAAAAACCCTCTTGCTACATAAAGATTTCAAAATAAAAATCCAAAAGAAAAATAACCGGGTTGCCTCCCGCAAAGCGCTTTCTTTATAGCCATATAGCTGGGCTTTACTTACTTGGTTTAGGTGATGTGGAACTCATGGGATAGCTTGTGCTTCTTAGGTACCTCCTTATTCCTTGGAAAGTGTTACATACATTATACTACGGTCCCATGGTGTGCTCATGCCAATCAAATAAATAATAGATTAGGAACATGGTATAGAGCAACACAAAACATAAAAATGATAATAACGAAGTCTAACTTTTTTCCTATGCACAGGGCTTTTATATTTGAATAAGGTACAGCAAGCAAGAGTATACCTATGCATATTATCAGTAGGTGAATGAGTTTTATAATTATTAGCAACATAAGGAGGGAATTGACAACCTCCTCTTTCATAATAGTAGCAAATGCTAGAAGCAAATATAGCAATATGACCATTGGAAGCATGCAAGTTTGTAAAGTTTGTTTTATGAAGATGATTATTATAATTTTCATGGTATTCATTAGCATGCTTTCTCTTTTCAAAATATTTGCTAGTAATCTTTTCATTATTAATATTATGGCTGCAATGATGATTTTCAACATAAGGTAATTGAAAACCACATATATAGGTTCTAGCAAGTGCATATTTCTCATCTATAGTTAAAATAGGAGAGTTCAAGAATATTATAAGACTCTTAGTCATAAGGGTATCATCATAGGCAGCAAGTTTATCATTTATATCTTCATTTTTTATACATGGATGGTTATCAAGAAGCATATGACCATCATCTAAAGCATTTTTATATAGCATATCTAAACAATACTCCTCATTATCATCAATAATTTTAGTAGGAGCGTTCTTAGAAGACAAAGGTGCATAATTAATTCCATCATAATAGCATGGGTTATGAAAGATGACCATATAATTTTTAGTTGCACAATTATCATAGCATGGGTTCTCATAAATGACAAATTAGTTTTTAGTTTGAGTGTTACTGTCATTTTAGAGAGGTTCCCATACATCCCCAAGCTTAGGTTGGACCATATATTCTTCTTCTTCATTCTTCTCCTCTTCTTCAATATTCCAATCATGATAATTCTGAGTAATAGTATTCAATAGTTCCTTAGCTTTCTCAATAGTCATGCCCCTAAAAATATTTCCTGCAACATTGTCTAGATAGGTTCTAGAACTTTCAGTTAGTCCATTATAAAATGCATCAAGCAATTCATTATCCTTAAAACCATGCGCATGACATCTCCTTCGAATGGCACAAAATCTCCCCCAAGCTTGGGGGGTACTTTCTTATTTGTTTTGTGTAAAGCTACTAAATCAATTTTCATAGCATGTATTTCACTATCAGAGATATACTTATGGAAAAACAAATACAAGCATGCTTTCTTACTAGTAATGGACTTAGGAGATAATGATATGTACCAAGTTTTTGTATCTCCTCCTAAAGAGAAGGGGAACAGTTTTAAGAAATAATAGTGTTGTTGTATCTCAGTTTTTCAAAATAGGCAAGCAGTATCTTCTAGATTCATTAAGTGCTCATAGGGAAATTCTTCTTCTTTACCATAGAACTTAGATGCTTCAACTCTTTCTATTATTTTTGGGTTAACTTCAAAATCTAATCCTTATCTTTAATGAATATTGCAGGTTCATTGCATTTACTAGCAACAGGAAATAGTTTTCCTAGAGAAAAGGTACTCAAGGTTTCTTCAAATTTATCAAAGTCATCTAGATCAAGACTCATAAAAGCTTTAGTGAAAGTAATATCCTCTTCACTAGGTGTCTCTTTAGAACTAGTTGCAATATATTTTTCATTAACATGTTCATCTTTATCATCCATAGTAAAATTTATAATAATTTTTATGTGTTTTTGATATAACGAAAGTAAAAAACTGAAAGTAAATCTAATGAGAAACTCACAACCAAACAAGTTAAAGAAACACCCCCAAGCTTAGATGATTGCAAGGTATAAAACAAACTAAAAAAATCTAAAGTCTAGTGCACACAAGAATAGAAACTTAAGCGCTATGCTCCCCAGCAACGATGCTAGAAAATAGTCTGGCAGCTGCCATGGGAGTTTCACCATATTGCCCCCACTGTGATATGTCTCCACCAATTCCCCGGCAATGGTGCCAGAAAATAGTCTTGATGGTAACAAACGCAACCACTTTTCATTGGGACTCCAAGTGCAGAGTGTTTTAGCAAGCTTATTTTTCCCACAAGGGTGACTCGAGGGTTTATATCAAACTCTTGAGGAATTGTGTGGATATTTTTCTTCTCCTCTTCAAGCAACCTGTAAAGTAAAATAATTTGTCTTGTATCTCCAACTCCACCAGGTGGTTGTCAAGCACAAGGTTTCGTATTAGTATTATGAAATAAAATATAAAACAAAGTAAATAAATTAAAGGAATACAAATTAGATGATATGAAAGATAGTAAAGTTGTTTTTGGGTTTTTATGGGTGATTGTAAGTAGAGAAAGTATTTTTGTATTTTCGGAATAATAAATTGTAGAAATTATAAATGATAGTAGATGTAATGGAAAGGTGTTTCTTATGATAAAAATCGGACCGGGGTTCATGGGTTCACTTGTCTACTCTATTTTTAAGTTGTAGTAATCACAAAAACAATTCATCAATGATAAAGATTCATGGAAATTCTATCAGTGCTTGATAAAAGGAATTAATATGGCCATCACATTCTAATTTTGATATGGAATACATCTCTCTCTTATACTTCTCAAGAAAGGGAAATCTCCATGCAATATTGATTTAAGAACAAATCAAAGTATAGCTTTAAGCAATATTATATGATGTTTGAAATACAAATATGCTACCTTGATCAAGCAAGGTCATCACACTGTCACATGATAACTATAACACATGATTTCACTTTATCCCTAGTGAGGCAGCAAAAGAAAGGTAAAACCAAAGTAGATCTTGAATATATTGTGTCACAATTCAATCTCTACCCCATGCTACTCCATCTAACACACACTTATCCCCATACAAGTTCTTGCATACAAGTTTGATCAAAACAAGCAATAAAAAACGGGGTGGATGATATCCATCTATTAAAACATCTTACACAAAATAGATTCCAATCTCAAATATCAAATCATAGAACAAAGATCCACCACATAGGAATTACAAACATGACCATAATCATATAGAGCAGCTCATATGGTACTAGATCTATGAAGAACAAGAGAGAAACATATCAAGCTACAACCACAAACCCATAGCCCAGAGGTGGACTACTCCCTCTTCATCATGGTGATGACGCTGGAGATGTTGGAGAGGGTGGATAGCTCCCTAGAGGTGGCTTCGTCGGAGTTTCCCCCTTAAATCTTCGCCTGATCTGACTCTGTTTGGTGGTGTTTTCATATCTGGTCGCTTCTCGTGTATCCCACTCTGAGGACACCTTGGGGGTCCTTATATAGGGGTTTTTAGGTCAAGAGAACTCCGTACGCGAAAGAATCAAGGCGATCGGACGGCCGATGAGCAAATGAGCATGGGTGGCGTGCCCACCATGCCTAGGCGCGCCACGTAGGCTCGTTTGGCCCTCTTGGTGAGATTCCGGTGCTCTAGATGATTCTCATGGATAAATATTGGCATTCCCAAAAGTGCAGGTCCAGTTGACTTCGTATAGGTCCCAAAACATCAAAAACATTGAAAACAGGCTTTTTTGCCCTGCAGGGTTATAGCCAAAATAAAGGGATCATTGGTAAATCCCTAAAAATCAATATAAAACATGGATATAACATTATATATGATGCAAATATGTGGGCAAACATGTTAACAAACTACAAAGTTCATGTATGCATTTTACATGCATCACGCATAAAGCCCGAACTAGTTTGTGTCCCTAGTACAGTACTTTGAAATCAGGTAATAAGACGATAGAGACGATGAGACACCCCACATGTGGTTAGCATGCTCAGTCTCGGAATAGGTGTCAATAAATTGGGTCCTAGGTGGACACATTAGGCGGGTAAAAACCAAATAATATCTATTACCCACCTATGCCTTTGCATTAATTTTATCTACTTTCAATATTTAAGTAACAAACTGTAATTAAAGCCATGGCCATCCCCACCATTAAGCATGTGGCAACCTCCCAACAATTATGGAACATCAACGACACGAAGCAACACCTGAGCAAGCAACTACGACTTGCAAGACCGACTAGTTCCCAAACAATAGGTAATAGGAGGTGTCAAAGGAAATATATAGGCCGCAAGGGATATAAATGGTACAGAAACTAAAGCATCGCAACACGGATAGCAATAGTCCAATAGACGGAAGTAAAGACTATAAATGCAAAATAGGTAGAAAGGGGGAGAATGCTCGCCTGGGAAACACTGTTAAAGATACATTATCCGAAGAACTTGTCGACACTCGCATCAACTGAACGGTCCAATCCGCAAAGAAGCAAAGCACTAAAAGAAACATCGGATGCACTATTTAATACTGAGGCAGAAGATCGGGTATGATGCATGTATGATGTATGACATGGCAAAGGTGTGATGCAACCAGACAATATTAAATAGAATCGGGATCCCGACAACTAATTAGTAGGTTCATGTTGTTTAATTACCCCACAATTTTAATTTTGTATTAATAAAGCAAAATATGGCATCGGTTTGCTACACAAATCTAAATGAATCCAATAAGACAAGAATAACCCACATATAGCCTCCATATTTAATTATTAGGTGAATCGACATAATGCCCCAAAACCACATGATGAGATGCAAGCATGAATATTTAATATGGAACAAGACATATGGCATTTATAAAATATGGATAGATAGGGTCACACATCGGGGTATCGGCGATCTTGGTTCCGAGGGTTCGACGGAGTTCGGTTTCGGTCTCAACGGGATCGGTCTTAGCCTCCGGGAATGGGGTCTTCGATCTAGGAGGGAGTTCTCTGTGGTCCATTTCGAAGGCCTCGGGGTTCCGGCTTCGGTGTCGGACTTCGAATTTGCATCGATGATCTTCGAGTACCTTCTTATATAGCCCTCGGGTCCACCTTCGTGCATCGACTCCGCCTTCTCTCGATGTTGCGTACCACATGGTCATAGGTAGAGCGCCACCAGGTACTTAAACCAAAAAATCCGTTGGGTCACCAGTTGACAGGGATGCATATGTGCACGGGTATTGACCACCTCGAGCAACCGCACTGCACGACTCGCTGGGTTAGCAAAACATACGGTTCATAGAAGGAGGAAAACGTGGGCGTGTGTGCGGGCTGGGCACCTGTGGCAAGCATCATGGTCGGTGGCTAGGAGGAGCCAGTCGGGGCCATGTCGCGAGGCGCGGACGCACGCGGCGAGCGAGATGGAGCAGAGAGCAAGGTCGGCGACATTGAGTGGCGTAGAGCTTGGCAACGGGGGTCTACCGGCGACGAGAGGGCTCTGGGGCCGACGCGGGTCAGGACCGAGGAGAGGCGGGAGAGGGTGGCAGTAGGGCAACCTCACAGGGACTCGTCGGGTCGCAGGAGCTCACGGGCTCGCGAGGAGGAGCAAGCACGCCCTGGCAGCGGCGACGCACGCGGGATGGCGAGGAAACACGCGAGGAGGAGGCGAAGCGTGGCCACAGGGGAGAGAAAGACGGCCGAGGGCGACGCGAAGTGGCGGCAGCGGCTTGAGGAGGACGTGGGGGCAGAGGCTTGCGGGTTCGGTGAGAGAGAGCGAGGGGATCAATGGGAGAGGATGAGGGGCGCATACGGGGTGGGGATCACGTGAGCGAGGTGGGGTCCGGTATGTCGTTCGGTGGGCGAGGTTGCGGTAGCGGGAGCATGTCGTGAGCGACGCTGTGTGCGTTAGTGCTTTGGTGGGGGTTTGTGTGCATGTGTACGTGTTGCGTGTCCGTGTGTGTACAGGGGCGGGGTGGGTCGCAGAGTGCTGATGACGATAGGGTGTCGGTGTTGGGGTAGGTAAGGCGGTTAGGCTAGGATTAGGGTTTACATGTAGGTGGGGTGGTAGGTTGTTGCCGGTTGGGCCTGAGCGGTGGCTGCCTCCCCCATTAAAACATTTTATATTCATTTTTCAAACCTTTTTAAAATAGTTTCTAGGCAAATAAAATACCCGGGACTACCGGGGTTTTACATTTGAAATAGAGAGGGGTATTTAGAAAACAAAGATAGACTTTTAGAGAAATAGTTTAGTGCAGAAATATGCATGATGTCATGATGATGCTCAAATATAATGTGGCATGATGACATGAACATGCTATCACCGTGATGCACAAAATAAAAACAACAGGCGATTTAGTAGTGGTTTCTCGAGGTGCTACAGTAACAGTTGCATACATTCTGTCTCGCAGAAAGATCGTTCTCTCCCTCACGATTGATGGCTTTGCTGTTCGTGAAGTTTGTTGGACGATGCACGCAAGGTGAAGATTGGTAATGCTAATGACGATAACAATTATGTCTAAGGTAGGAACATATTAAATATAGTCGTAGTACATAGACTCATTAGTTGCCTACATGAGAGTAAGACCAAGAGGAACAGAGCAATTAAATGGGAGAGCAGCCGATGAAGAGAGGAAGCTCTGAAAAGGCAAATGGATCACACACGATCTTCAGGAACTTAGAAGAAACTTCTACCACCTCGTCGATGACGGTGCACGACATGATCTGGATCATGAGGTCACCTTTTACGACACGAAACCCACATCTAGTACTAGAGACCATAAAACGTTATAGCGCGTATACTCGATCTTCCTACATCATCGGCCTAGAGTCGCTGATTGATCTGCTGCCAATTTCAGCGTACATTCCAGTGCCATGTTCCCGTATGACCGAAAGATACATAACATATAAGCGTAAAAATAGAAGGACATGTACCTAACGACACCGCGTTACCTTGGAGTAAAAAAGCACCATATCAACGCGCATGATCTGCCCATCATCAGTACGACTGCGGTAGTCCCACGCTCTGAAAAGCCTGACCACCACGACCGCTTCCTGAAATCCCATCTTTAGATCCGACAAGAACATTACGACAATCATTTGCAGAAAACAAAAAAGGTATACACATCGTCAAATGGCTATAATGGAATATGATGTAAACGTAAAAGAAGTGACGCAACAACTAGTACGTGAAATAAAGCATACTGTTATAGCTTTCTTGAAAGTTTGCACGGAAGATGGTCGCAAAAGCTCACAGCATCCATAGCGAGAGAATATGACCTGGAAGTACGTACAAAAAGGAGTATTCCTTGAGGTGTATGTACATGCCTGTGTGCAGTACTCTTCTGACTTGCCACCTACCAATACCTAAAAGAAACTCTGTCCCAGTCTTGACTACACTGTCACCGAACATGATTCTGGCAGTATTTCACAATAAAAGCGAAGTCCTTGAAAAACGCAAGAACGTTTAACATTTATCTAATACCAACCTATAACTAGCACAAACTTAACCCTTTCCGAAATAAAAGTACGCGTAAAAAAATCATGGACAAACTTACGCGCGCACAATAAATTGTGAACAAAAGATCGGCTAAAGCAATACACAAAAGAGGGAAGAACTTACATGGATGAACAAACACCAACGATAACGACTATCGACGTTGTAGTTACGATAGACCTCAGCAGAACATCCTCCACTTCAAAAGTTGAACGAACCTAAGAAATAATAACAAAGACATAGAGAAAGACGAACATAAATAGCAAACATAAAAAAATACTATGACAAAAGGAACATAGAGCTCACCTCAGCAGCATTAGAACATTTTTGACCTAAGCAGACGTCATACACCGATGCCCAAGAGAACATAAAGTTGTATAGAGAATGAAAAAATATAGAAGTAATCGCGTAAGAGGGAAATCTGGTAGAAAACCTAACGAATAACGCGCGGATGTAAAAATATGACAGAATCAAGAAAAATATGGGAAAACACCTACCAATAGAAGAAGCAAGGACGTAATAGAAGCTGGTAAGAACAACACATGCGTAGCAGGAAGGGATCTAAAAAACGCGTTATTCATCATGTTAGCGATCAAAGCAAGCATAAAAAGAAGCATCAAGGGCGCAACTCACCATAAATAAGAAGCAACAAGGACGTGGCTCGCCATGTCGAAGAAGCAATTGTGTCGCAAACCATCGCCATCTATGAAAAAAACTTAAAATCAAAGTGGGGGAACATTCTCCATTCATACACAATCGCAAGGAGGAAGATAAGAAAGAGATACCATGGAACAGAGAGGAAGCAAGAGAGCGTAGTTGATAACAATGTCGTATCTCATCGCTGCAGAGTATCGCTTTTAGCGTACTTACAGAGGTATGGCAGCTCACCATCTTACCGCGTCTCTTAGCTGGTAGAAAGCAGTAAACCGCGGACGCCTACGGTCTACACTGCCAGCTCTGCTCTCGACCGTGAGAGCCTGCGTATGTTTGGAGTGTAGGATGTCATGTCTTCTCTATTCGAGCCCCACGAGGGCGAGAAACGATAACAACATGAGCTCGCGACGACACGTAGACTATGAGTGGTCCCCATGACCCCGAGAAATCATGGACAACATGGGCCACATCGCCACATCGTCTCTGGATAGGCCTAACGGCCACGAAGAACCACATATGTCATGGGCTTACAGTGGCACGTCGAGTTTGCGCTGGCTCGGACCACGCTAACCCGCAGCCGTCTAGTATCTACGTCACCAACTCGGGTCTGGTCGGGCCCTGCAACTGTGAGAAAACGCGACCGCCTAAAGTCTAAACTGCCACGTTGGCTACAGTCGGGCCCCATGCCCACAAAAAGTCGTGGCAGGCATGGGCTCGCAGGGCCATGTCGTATCTGGGCGGGCTCTGCCACCCGGGGGTGCGGAGGCGTGTCTTGGAAGAAACACCTCCGATCTAGCGCGACATACCCACTGAAGCCGACGGCGGGCCCATGTTGCACGCGCGGCCCACCATCCTTCTACATGGGGTAGGAGGGCACGCACCACACCCATTCTCGGTCTGGAATCCTTCGCCCTAGCCCAAAGTGGGCCCCGCCTCATAGGATAGTAGGGCTCTGTTGCGACATCACCGCGTGTCCTTTTCGGCGTCTATCCCACAGCCTAAAAGAATCAAGACGACGTGGATAGCAGTTTGAGTCAAAACAATCTAGCACTATTATTTACTCCTGATTCTCTTTTATGGTCACATTTTTGCTTATGAATGATTATTCTTATTGCAATCTTGTTGACAATAGTTTAAGCATTTGTAAACAATTAAAATCCAAAAAATATCCAAAGTTAATAATGAATAACACTACCTTTTAAGTCATGAATGGTGTCGTATGCATGCAATGGGTTCATATTAATGAAAGTTGGAGTCTTAAGATATTCGATCTTTTGAGACATGCAAAACCATGTTAGGTTTGCAAAAATGACTAAAACTCCATATTCTGGTACAATATATTATGTGCTAAGGTGTTGAATATCATACATAGTGATGTTTTATAATTAATCAAAGTAGTAAAAATTGTTATTTCATGAACCTTAATGTGGATTTAAGTAAATATGAGCATTTAGTAAATGAAACAAAAATCTGAAATCATTTGAAATGTTCAAAGATTTTTAGAATATGAAAATGGATATTGAATCAACGAGAAGACACGAGCCTCTGCGAATCGATCAAAGTGACTGGTATTTTAGTTGATTTTAGGTATAAGGACTTGTGAATGGATGTTCCACAAATTATGATGATTGAACACTTCAATATGATGATATGAAGAAGCATTGTAATCATATTGTGTTGGATACCATATGGTCTAAATAAATCTCTTATCGTGTTACCATACTTATTTAGAGTTAGCAATTAAATAGCAAAACACTAACTTTAAAGTAGGAAACCATCTAGATTCGTGGAAACCATACCATATGCATTATGGCCTGATGTAGTTTATGTAGTTTTGAGTTGTGTGATAATTCAAAATTATAACAATTGAATAATTCTTTGTAGTATGTTCCACAACAAAAACTAAAATAGGCAAACTCTTTGTTGCCAAGCGTGGTACTCTATAAAGAACAAGTATTTGATAGAATTGTTGGTGGAAGAAAGTAGAATCTCAAAACAAAGGTAATTGACCTTGCCGCCGGATGTCTAGTAGCACAACGAAATGTGTTCCAGAACCAAAACTCTACAAGTAGAGGAGAAACTAGTGATTATGATCATGAAGTTTAAGCTAATAATTTTAAGAGAATGTATTATTCAATAATACATTCCACCTTCTTATGGGATTATATTATTGATTCACTTGTCATGTTAATAAAACATGATATACCTACGAACTATGAAAAAGCAGTGATGGATCTAAGTACGAGAAATGACTGAAATTCATAAAATCTTGTATCCAGTTACATTTAAGATTGAAAAGTAAATGTTACTTATCTTATTAAGTAAGGACATTAATTAATCTTTCCAATAACTGAAATGTTAGAAAGAAATGAAACTTTTAAAAAATAAAGCTCCATTTGTCAGAAAGAACGTTTTGACAAATTCAATGATTAACTATGATGAGTAGCGATGCTTGAGTCTATTTTATTTACACTAATAATTCTATGAATGATAGAAGGTTGTCAAAACTGCATCTCCTTCAATATCGAGTTTGAAGAAGTGTTGTAATAAGTACAACAAGCAAGTTCTATCAACCATGTGGATACCAGTGTATCGTAGCTGGAATTGTTGATTTGATAAAGGATCAAAGAATTTTTTGAGAAATTATCAAGAAGACCTGCATTTATAAGGATTTGAGTGGGACCCAAATAGTTTTCCTAATCTCACTACAACAAAAGTATCCATCCGCAACGACTGGCCCCATCGGTTGTCGTAGAAGGCACGTATTCCGTGATGAATTTCTCGGCTCGGCCGTGACCGATGGATTTTTTCCTTTGATCGCGCCTCCCTGATGTGAACTTGATAATGTTGCTCGATGCATCTTTTGTTTATTCACGCTGCTGGGTCCCCCATGTCAGCCTCTCACTAGAAGAATCATGTGTATGATGGAATTTTTGCCTTCGCTCGTGCTACCATGTTCCAAACTTGATAGCGCTGCTCGATGTATCTACCATTTAATCACATTGCTGGGCCCCACATGTCATCCTCTTATTATAAGAAACATGAGTATGATGGAATATTTTCCCTCGGTTGTGCCTCCATGTTTCGAATAGCATTACTCGCTGCATCAACCATTTATTCAGGCTGGTCGATCCCCTATGTTAGCCTCTCACTAGAAGAATCGTGTGTATGATATAAAAAATTTCTTCTCTAGCGCTACCTTGTTCCAAACTTGATAGCGTTGCTCGACAAATATGTTGGGTTTGCAGCATAGAAAACAAAAAAATCCTACAAAGTGAATAACTGAGCACCAAGATCTATCTACCTAGATAAAATCAATAGGTGGATATACATTCATAGAGAACATACCCTTGAAGAGTGGCACCTTATGAGGTTGGACTCGTGGATGATGTAGTCGTTCGTTTGTCGATCTCAAGATCATGAGGAAGTCCAGCACCGCAACTCAGCGGCACATCCATGGTCGCACACACGTCCGGTCCTCCGACAGCCTCCGTGTCCTCGCTCCAGCGATGCAGCAGAAGCATCAACTCCTTTCATAAAAAGCAACCGGGAACATGTTCCTCGCTAATCCGAGGCCATGGGGAAATAAACTAGAGGGGAAGAGAGATCCTTCACGAGGTGGTGTGAAGTGAGAGGGGGAGGAGGGGGCTTTTTATAGGGTAGAGGGGGACAACCCCTCCCATGGCCGACGGTCTAGGTGGTTCCCCCACCTCTTCTATCATTCATGTGGGTGGAGCTCCCACTCACATAAACACCCCTCCACTCACACTTCCACTCACGTGCATTAATTTTCTACAAAATAAATGCAACTCACATTTAATAAAACTCTTTTATTTATTTTATTCAGAATTTTGTTAATTACTTTAATTAACAAACATTCACATAAAAGTCCCTGCAACATTTTGATATCACATGCCGAACCAGTTTCAGTAGTTTCACCCGAAACAATTCTAGTGTCCATCGAAATGATTTCACTGCTTTCATAATCTTTATCTGAAACATGTTTCCTCCTAAATGGTGTCGGTATCTCTTAAGTGTGTCACCCTACATTTGTGAATAATGCAGACATGATCGAGACCCCTCTCCGATCAATAATCAGTAGCGGGACCTGGAGATCCATGTTGACTCCTATACATTCAGCGATGACTTCAGTGATCGTGAGAACCATTAATGTTTGTAATTAAATCCCGTTGTCTCGTAATATATTACATTTCCGAGATTCGATCATTGGTATCTGTATACCTAGTTTGGTCTCGTTACTGACAAGTACTCTTTTGTTGTTCCCGTGACATAATGTTCTAGTGATCTTATCATTTCCCGTGACATTTCCGAGCCTTTGTGGCGTTTCTTGGGAGCCCTCCAATTGAGTTGTGGAGATTGCCCCAAGCCTTGTACGGGTCCAGTGACCGCCCTCAAGTGTCCCATAGTGGAACGTGAGTAGGCCTTTGTGGCGAGCTCACGGGAGAATAGGGTGAGCCTTTTGTGGCGTCGGTGAGTTGCGTGGCTTCGCATCCTTGGTGAGGCCTTGTGTGGCGTTGGGTGAGCATCGAGCCACCACACCTCGAGGTGAGCCATTTGTGGCGTTTGAAGTACATTGCGCCCCCGCACCTTTCCAACGGAGACGTAGCTTCTTTGTAAGTGAACTTCGGGAAACAAATCATTGTCTCGCGTCCATCGGTTATCTCTCAATCGAGCCCTTTACCTATGCAATTTACATTGTGATAGCCTTCGTGCTTGAAGTACTATATCTTGCTATCACCTTGTTGCTAGTCTTGCTTAGCATAGGTTGTTGGTGCACTTAGTGAAACTAGTGGATATAGGTTTTGGCTTGATAAATTAAACGTTAAGTTTTATTCCGCATTTATTAGAGCCTAAACCGTAATAATTTTAAAACGCCTATTCACCCCTCCTCTAGGCGACGTCCATTTCCCTTTCACCAGGCGCCTGAGAACTTGTTATTTTAAGGGGCTCGTCCGAATTCACCCTACTAATTGTGCTAATTCTCAGTTGTAACCTAGTAGTTGTAATTCATTAAATTTCCAGTTACAAGCTAGTTACAACAAATGTGTAACCCTCATGTTGCACGAATCGCAAGGTAAATCTAATGGCGAGAGAGGTGACTCTTCAGAACTGGCAAATTCGATAAAATATTCACATATATTTCTGTGAAAATTATGGACAAACACCCCACGCCCGCCAAAACTTTCCGCTAAGACCCTAAACTTTCCTAAGACAGTCCTCAATCAAGCGACCAACCCCTGTCTCTTCAAATTTTGCGCCGTTCTTATGGAAGATTAATCGGATTAGAACTAGGACGCAAAATTCTCCACGCCTTAAAAAAAACTTCTTGATGCCTTTCTATCAATAGTGCCAGCCTACCACCATTGGCCGCGCCATTCTTCACAAGACGCACCAGCCAACGGTCAGCTGGGCGATCCCCATGCTTTGCCTACTAGATTCAGGCACTAGACATTCTTCTTGGCTTTCGTTTGTTCTCCACCTCTCTTAGAAATAGTTAAAGCTTGTGACCATCTAGATTTACAAGGTGCTTACAGATTTGGGTAGGTACGTTCTTTTGGTAAATTTGTAGTAAAGCTCTGGACAAAAGAGTTTGAAAACATCTTAAAAAGGACTTGGCAGAGATCCTGTGCAAGCTTTTGACCTGATATATTCCCCATCCTTGTTTGATACGATGGATGATGGCTCATGTATTAACAAGCTCGTTGGGGAACCCCAAGAGGAAGGTATGATGAGCACAGCAGCAAGTTTCCCTCCGTTATGAAACCAAGATTTAATCGAACCAGTAGGAGCAAGGAAACATCCCAAAGGTGTTGCTAGCTCAGCCTTGGCAGGGTGCACTACCGGTGCTAGTAGCAACGTGGATACCTGCACAACACAACCACATAACTGTGTCCCCAACTTGCGATTAGGTTGTTAATCTCACCGTGTTTTGCGGAAAACAAAGGATTAGACGTATCGAATGGAAAGAAGTAAAAGTTTGCAGAAAGTAAACACAAAGCAGTAAAAGATTGTAGATTGTATGTAAAATACAAGGATCGGAATCCATAGTTCACTAGAGGTGGCTCTCCTTAAGATAGATAACATGCTGGGTGAACAAATTAAAGCGGGGCAATTGATAAACACCGAGAAAGCAATACATGCATATACTAATAATCTTGACTCCTTTGAGACTTGATTGGGCATTACAACATAATACATAGACCGCCATCCAACTACATCTATGACTAATAATCCACCTTCAGGTTATCATCCGAACCCCCTCCAGTATTAAGTTGCAAGCAACAGATTATTGCTTTACAAACTGCGTGTAAAGTAAACAATACGATTATTCTATGAACAAAGGATTGTTGTTTTCTCCCTAGTAGCAACAACACATCTAGTACCTTAGAGATTTCTGTCACTTTCCTTGATTACCAGAGGCATGAACCCACTATCGAGCATAAATACTAACTCTTGGAGTTGCTAGCATCTACTTGGCCAAGATAGCTACTAACAATGGAAAGCATGCAAGATCACAAATAACAAAGACATGATAGAATCAATAATCAATCTGAAATAGCATCTCAATATCCATCGGATCCCCGCAAACACAACATGCAGAATTACAAATAGATGATCTTGATCATGAACGGCTCACAAGATCTAGACATGAAAGCACAAAGGAGGAGAACCAGCCATCTAGCTACTACATGGGTCCGTAGTCCAAGGATGAACTACTCACGCATCACACCGGAGGCTTGCATGGTGATGAACAAGGCCTCCAGGGTGAATTCCCCTCTCCGGCAGGGTGCCAGGAAGAGCTTCAGATCCCTCCCGATCTAGGGATGGAGATGACGGTGGCTACAGACTCTTTCGTGGATTTTTGATCGGGTACTTAGGGTTTTCGTCCCGAGGGCATCTAATGACTTCCGGAAAAATAGGCTAGGTGGTGTGGCCGACCCCCAGCCCTTCTCCGTCTCTTATTCTGGCATCTAATGACTTCCGGAAAAATAGGCACTTTGGCTTTTCTCCCATCCAATTCCGAGAATATTCATTTTCTGACTTCCTGGAACCAAAAACAGTAGAAAACAGGCAGTTGGCACTGTGGCTCTTGTTAATAGGTTAGTCCAAGAAATCATATGAAAAGTACTCCAAAGTGTGGACAAAACACAAGAAAGTGGATAAAACCAAGCATGGAACATCAAAAATTATAGATACATTTGCAATGTATCAACATCCCCAAGCTTAACTCCTGGTCGTCCTCGAGTAGGTAAGTGATAAAAAGAAAGAATAATTTTTGAGGTGTCATGCACCATCAAAGACTTGATCAAAGTATTTGTAAAACATTCAAAGCTGGGATCATAGTACTTCAATCATAACATGAAAGATAAAGTTCTAGCAATAAGACAAAGAAACTATGATGAAACATGAAAAGGCACAAACAAAAGTTTCATGAATAACAATGCTTTGCTAGACGTTTGTTTCACATAAAGAAAACATAGCATAATAGTATTCAGCTTGTCCCTCATAGAGTAGCAAATATAAATGCATAGGACACCTTCAAAGTTCATAAGGGTGACTAGATACAAATAGTTTAAAACAAGCAATATCAAGTTATGCATCAATCAACTAGTCTTGGGACAAGGCACATAGAACTAAGAATGGCCACTATACTCTCAAAGTAGGTGCATAAAGGTAGAAGGTGGAGACTCAATATAATGGTGGAAGAAAGGACTTTATAAAAGGAAGTAGGGATTCAAGTCTCATAAAGAGCTTCCAAAATTATGGTACTTATAGCTTTCAGCTCTCATTGCCCCTATCATAAACATCTTGAAGGTGATTAAGGTTAAAGTGACACAACTAAGAGGATATGCTTGACAAGTTATAAACCAAAATCCCATGCCCCTTACTTACGAAGACCGAACCTCATGCTACTCAAATTTAGTCACAAGTAAGCTCTTGTCACTTTAAGTACATGTGTATCATAAAGAACCGCCAACGGGGTACCCCTTGCACATGATACAGGAGCTATCCCATAATCAAAATGACAAGGCAAGCAAACAATGAGCATCTCAACAATCTTTTTATTTGCTATTTGCATAGGTTTTTATTGAGGATGCTTCATAGAGTGCTCATTATGGTGATGCTGCAAGTTTCCACCATGATTAGGCATCTAGGCGTTTCTCTAACACATATACAAACTCCATGATCTTACAAGTTCCACTTTTATTTCACACCACCGGGATCCATAAGCAAAAGAACATGATATCAACGGGGTACAAAGTACAAGTGCAATGTTGAAAGTGTTCCCCATGATACATGGTTGTGCTAATTTCAACTTATAAAGTTCAAGCATATATGCAACAAATAAGGACGCAATGGTTCAAGTTTATTAAATGCAAAAAAGTAAAGTGTGCCATCAAGTTCGTGAGAGCTTTAATCACTAGTTTTCTCATAACAAGTTTAATTTGGAAGGTAAACAAAAGCATGAATATACTTGGAACAGCATATGATAGTAGGTAGGTATGGTGGACTCTTTGGAATAACTTGGTTTAGGGAGTTGGATGCATGAGTGGATCTCATACTTGGTTGTGGAGGCTAGCAAAAGACTGGGGGCGACCAACTAAGAGAGCAATAATGGCCCTAATCATACAGAGCGACAAAACATCATTGATCAAAGCATAAAGTGATACTACAAGTTGAAAACTAAAGGATAATAAAGGCTATGGTGACTTTAGATAGTCATAACATGGTGTGAGCATGCACCAAGTCAACCCAAATAAACCATCAAAGTAGAATACCACTATACTATGCTTTAAGATGCTAAAACAACGCATGATTCATCCAAGGCACATTAAGAAATCTCAATTGTTTATAACAAGTCATGCTACAACAAATAATACTAAGCATAAAGCCAAAACAATATCAAGCATGGCATGACAGAGCATAGGCCACAGTCAAAAACAAGCTCTTTTTACCACATAAGCATGAACTTTCCTACTCTTTTCCAATCCAAACCAAACTATTTGCAAACCAAAGTATGAAAGAGGGGGTCCAACCAATTTATTTAGAAAACGAAGCAAACCAAGCAAACAAAAAACCAAAACAAAAATGAAAAAGAAGATGCTCCAAGAATAACACAACTGTGCATGAAACAATAAACACGAAGCGTTTGGAAGAAACCTGGGATTTTTATTGATGAAGAAGGGGGATACCTTGGGCATCCCCAAGCTTTGACGCTTTTACTTCTTGGATGTTTCTTGGGGTGACACGCGTGGCATCCCCAAGCTTGAGCTTTAGTCCATCCTTCATCTCATTACTCATTCCTTCCATACACCTGAAATTTTTCCTTCATACAAAACTTCACACAATCTTTATTAGCAATATTAGTGCACTCAAGATAAATAAGTCTTAAGGTTCAGTTCTAACCCCAAATAAACTTCCATTAGAACACTAGATACTGTAGCACGTCACTCAAAAAGCTCAATTCCCCAAAAGAACTCAAAAAGGAACCAATAAGAAGCAAATGCAGAAAATGGCAGAAATTTGTCAAAACAGACCAGCAGGTAGATACAAATTTTTGCGAAGACCTTATGTTGCTCAAATCAAAAAGTGTTGAACTAACTAAAGTTATATAACAACCTGGGGCATAACCACAAAAATTCACGCCTCAAAAAGACATTCAGAGATTGTACACGAATTTTTACGGTGAAGTACAGAAATCTGTTTTGGGACAGCAACTTTCCCAATCATTACTTCTCTCTCATTAGAGGCTACTCTTGGCACAAAAAAGCAAAATAAAAAGAATAAGGAGCGGTTATTACCGAAGTAATAACTTCCAAGACTCATCTAAAACTTTTGGGTTATCTCCCAATAAGTACTTTTCTTTAACGCCTTTAAGTTAGGCATAAGAAGCAAGAAAGAATCAAATGTTCTCAAATGAAGAAGCATTAAGACCAAATTTTGTTTTCATAGGAGAGGCAAAAGAAATCTTCTCTCTCTTCTTGGGGAAGTGTTCTATACCTTTCTTGAGTGGGAGTTGATATTTAATGGTGCCTTCTTTCATATCAGTAATGGCACCAACATTTCTAAGAAAAGGTCTTCCCAAAGTAATAGGACAAGAAGCATTGCATTCAACATCCAAAACATAGAAATCAACGGCGACATAGGCATTGTTAACCATAATAAGAACATCATTAAGACTCCCCATGAGTTTCTTTTTAGCATTATCATCAAGTGGGACATTCAAATAACAATCTTCAAGTGGAGGCAAATCAAGCATATCATAAATCCTTATAGGCATAATAGAAACACTACTATCAAGATCACATAAAGCTTTGAAATCAAAGTCATTCACTTTCATATTAATGATGGGTTCCCAACCATCTTCTTGTTTTATAGGAATAGAAGCTTTATGTTTCATCTTTTCTTCTTTAATCTTTATGAGAGCATCAGTAATGTGTTTTGTAAAGGCCATGTTCATAGCACTAGCATTAGGACTTTTAGCATGCTTTTAGGAACTTAATAACTTCAGAGATATTGCAACCATCAAGACCAAAATCAAATTTATCATCTAAAGTAGTAGAACTATTACTAGCCTCAACACTAGTGGTTGTAATAGTAGAAACATTAATGTTTCTAGCAATTTCATCTTCTCTTTCCCACTTAGCATGTAATTCAGCTAATAGTCTAACATTTTCATCAATTCTTACTTGTATAGCATTAGTAGCTGCAAAGGGATTATCATTAGTTTCAGGTTTAGCAGCCATTTTATTCGAAGAAGATTGAGCTCCAGCCAAAGATGCTATATTTCTTTCAGCATTAGAGAGTTTTTACTCAATAGTTTTATTGAAAGAAGTTTGCTTACTAATAAAGTCTTTAAGCATAACTTCAAGTTTAGAGGGTGCACTCCTATTATTTTTGTAAGAATTTCCATAAGCATTACCATTGTTGGGAGGATATGGCTTATAATTGTTGTTACCAAAATTGTTCCTATAAGCATTATTGCCAAAATTATTATTTCTTATGAAGTTCACATCAACTTGCTCTTCTTGAGCAACCAAAGAATCTAAAGGAACATTATTTGGATCAATATGGGCTTTCCCATTCACAAGCATAGACATAATAACATCAATCTTATCACTCAAGGAGGAGGTTTCCTCAACAGAATTTACCTTCCTACCTTGTGGAGCTCTCTCAGTATGCCATTCAGAATAATTAACCATCATATTGTCCAGAAGTTTTGTTGCAGCACCCAAAGTAATGGTCATAAAGGTACCTCCAGCAGCAGAATCCAATAGGTTCCTTGAAGAATAGTTCAATCCTACATAAAAAGTTTGGATGATCATCCAAGCAGTCAGTCCATGAGTGGGATAATTCTTTACCAAAGATTTCATTCTTTCCCAAGCTTGAGCAACATGTTCATTACAGATTGTTTAAACTTCATTATTTCACTTCTCATAGATATAATCTTAGCAAGAGGATAGTATTTTCCAATAAAAGCATCTTTGCACTTAGTCCAAGAATCACTACTATTCCTAGTTAAGGAATTCAACCATCCTTTAGCTTTTCCTCTCAAAGAGAAAGGAAACAATTTAAGCTTAATAATATCACCATCTATATCCCTATGCTTTTGCATCTCACAAAGTTCAACAAAGTTATTTAGGTGGGAAGTAGCATCTTCATTACCAATACCAGAAAATTTTCTCTCATAACAAGATTGAGCAAAGCAGGTTTTATCTCAAAGAAAGTATCTTCAGGCACATGTGGAGCAATAGGTGTGCTCATAAAATCATTGTTGTTGGTGCTAGTGAAGTCACACAACTTAGTATTGTCCAGAGTAGTCATTTTTTTGTGTTTTTAACAAATAAAGCAAACTAGTAAAACTAATTTTTTTGTGTTTTTGAATAACAAACAAGCAAACAAAGCAAAAAGAAACAAAGCAAAACAAAAATAACAAAGAAAAGAGATTGGTTATGAGGGACTCCGCTTGTGAAGATGTCCTTGACTCCCCGACAACGACGCCAGAAAAGTGCTTGATGGCTCGTGTATTAACAAGCTCGTTGGGGAACCCCAAGAGGAAGGTATGATGAGCACTTCAGCAAGTTTCCCTCAGTTCTGAAACCAAGGTTTAATCAAACCAGTAGGAGCAAGGAAACACCCCAAAGGTGTTGCTAGCTGAGCCTTGGCAGGGCGCACTACCGGTGCTAGTAGCAACGTGGAGATCTGCACAATACAATGTCCCCAACTTGCGATGAGGTTGTCAATATCACCGTGTTTTGCTGAAAACAAAGGATTAAACGTATCGAATGGAAGGAAGAAATAGTTTGCAGAAAGTAAACACAAAGCAGTAAACAGTTTGTAGATTGTATGTAAAAGAAAAGGACCGGGATCCATAGTTCACTAAAGGTGGCTCTCCTTAAAATAGATAACATGCTGGCTGAAAAAATTACAGCGGGGCAATTGACAAACATCGAGAAAGCAATACATGCATATAATAATCATCTTGACTCCTTTGAGACTTGATTGGGCATTACAACATTATACATAGACCGCCATCCAACTGCATCTATGACTAATAATCCACCTTCAGGTTATCATCCGAACCCCCTCCAGTATTAAGTTGCAAGCAACAGATTATTGCTTTACGAATTGCGTGTAATGTAAACAATACGATTGTTCTATGAACAAAGGATTATTGTTTTCTCCCTAGTAGCAGCAGCACATCTAGTACCTTAGAGATTTCTGTCACTTCCCCAGATTACCAGAGGCATGAATCCACTATCGAGCATAAATCCTAATTCTTGGAGTTGCTAGCATCTACTTGGCCAAGATAGCTACTACCAATGGAAAGCATGCAATATCACAAATAACAAATACATGATAGAATCAATAATCAATCTGAAATAGCATCTCAATATGCATCGGATCCCCGCAAACACAACATGCAGAATTACAAATAGATGATCTTGATCATGAACAGAGCTCACAAGATCTAGACATAAAAGCACAAAGGAGGAGAACCAGCCATCTAGCTACTACATGGATCCATAGTCCAAGGATGAACTACTCACGCATCACACAGGAGGCTTGCATGGTGATGAAGAAGGCCTCTAGGGTGAATTCCCCTCTCCGGCAGGGTGGTGGGAAGAGCTTCAGATCCCTCCCAATCTAGGGATGGAGATGGCGGCGGCTATAGACTCTTTCGTGGATTTTTGATCGGGTACTTAGGGTTTTCGTCCCGAGGGCATCTTATAGGCGGAAGGAGAGGCCAAGGGGGCGCTGGGGCAGCCAGACCACCCCCTGGGCGTGGGGTAGGCCTGGCCGCGTGGCCAGGTGGTGTGGCTGGCCCCCAGCCCTTCTCCGTCTCGTATTATGGCATCTGATGACTTTCGGAAAAATAGGCACTTTGGCTTTTGTCCCGTCCAATTCCGAGAATATTCATTTTCTGACTTCCTGGAACCAAAAACAGTAGAAAAAGGAAGCTGGCACTATGGCTCTTGTTAATAGGTTAGTCCAAGAAATCATATGAAAAGTACTCCAAAGTGTGGACAAAACACAAGAAAGTGGATAAAACCAAGCATGGAACATCAAAAATTATAGATACATTTGCAATGTATCAATGGAGCATTTGGATGTTGATGTACCTAACGAGGAAGTACTTAGTGGTACGATACAGTATATATGGATGTACCCTATAGAACATTGACTTTGCATTTCCATGGAGCGGGAAGATATCCGTAGACAGTTTAATAAGTGAGTGTTATGGAAAGATATCTTCACATATGAGACTGTAGAAAAGTTAGATATATTCAAATGTCTGACTTCGCTATGTTTTGTAGGTTCTTCGCAGAAATAAAAGTACCAGCAAATTTCGTTCCACCAATAAAAAGACCATATGGACTAAGATCTAAGGATCATGTAAGACTCTCAAATTGCATTGTGAATTGTCTATGAATTGTCCAGATGGGATAACCTCTTGTCTATTTTGTAATGCTAGATTTCAGAGCTTGAATTTCTGGCCCTTATCTATGGTCCTGATAGGTGTATAACAAAAGCTTCAGCTTGCATTTCCAACGGTGTCTGCCATAGCGCCGATGTACCTTCTATGGAGACTGACGCAACTGGAGGTTGTCCTGATGAACCTGCACTGGATTGCGTTTAGATTCAAAATCCCGCACTTGACATTGTCGTCCCAAGGAAAAGAAGGTTGTGGATCTGGTAATAACGCCTTCTATAGAACAAGATGCTGGAGGTGATGATTTCCTATGGCAATCCCTACCATTCTATGACTTGTACGAGTAGTCATCGTAATATAATTGAATTGCATGTCCCTCTCTATCAATGAAAATGGCATATCTTTTGCCTTGTTTCAAAAATAAATAAATATTTGCATGTCTCCTTGTGTTAGTCGATGCAAAGAAGATACTGTTTTCTGCTCAAGTCATGTGAACAAATATGTTTGTATGTAGAGACATAAATGCGGATTGGGTGGCAAAATCAGCATAAAATTGCCAGATCAATAACACAAGCATAATGGCATTACAAGAAAAGGAACATAACCATCTTTTCACCGTGCCTGTGAAAAGGAGATGAGCCAGGAACCACACTTGCAAGTGGCAGAGGCCAATTCTCGTGCAGCTCAGCTAGCATTGGTTTATCATTGATAATACTTAAGAATCTGAATATTATGATTACATACTAGGAGTAGTTCCAGTTCCACACTATAGTTCAACAAGCAAAAGTGTAAGAAATGCATAAGGTAGCTCCATAATATAGGTTCCAGAGAAAAGCAAACAAATCATAAGAAAGAAAGCTCCGCATCACAGTTCACCACCTTCAGGTGCAACAGTCTCTATAGACTGTAAACCCAAATCACCACCTCCTTTAGGTGGCACGATAATTTCGGGAGCAGGATCAGCAGCACCAACAGTAGCGCCAACACCGGTAGAATGAGTCTCCACAATAGGTGAACTCTCAAGCACCACAATGTCCTCTGAAGGCTCTTCACTGCTAGCTCCAACCGCACAAGTCTCCGTGGATGGTAAAACAAATCCACCACCTCCATCATCTGGCATGACGATGGCAGGTGCAGGCTCATCAGTACCAGCTACAGCTGCAACTACATCAGTCTCCATAGAAGGTAAACAAGGTGGCGTCTTAGGTGTAGCGATATGACATCCATTTTGTACTCCGTTATCAGGAAACCGAGAGTCTTGTTCAACTTTGTGCTTCTGCGGTTACAAGATAAACAAAGATTACAGCGAAAGCATTTTCCCGGGACGACAAGAACATACGTCATTCTATTGATTTAATTTGTCATCTGGGATAGCAGAAGTCACAGGATTGGAACCTATTTCATTGAGAATCCTCTTTTTCGCTCCTTCCCCTATCTCCTTCTGTAGCAAGTTGTAATATTGATTACATGATGTTGATTGACAAATATATGCAAATGTTCAAAAGTTTGCGCTGTCGAACTACCAACTTCGAACGGATCCCCACTGTTCTTAGTTATGGGATCTAGCCTAGAAAACAAGCTTCTATGCAATCCTAGTCTACAAAAAAGGATGCATACCCGAGATAAGAACTACTCTACACATGACAATGTTGCGCAATCGACAATAAAAATTTAACCGCATCATCAACTCTATCATGTAAGTTTGGAGTGAATCTAGATACACCTGTTTCACATAAGCTAAAACATCTTATATTATGACATGGAGGGAATAGGTACAAGTGTTCTAGTATTTCACAAACCGCCAGTGCTGCCATGGGACAGAGATGACGGATGCTCCACCGTCCTACAGAAGGTTCCCGCGCCGATTTCGCCGCCACCTATAGAGGACGGAGCTGAGGAGCTAGTCGGCAACAATATGGGGTGAGAGGCCAGGGGTGGTAGTGGATGGGAAGAAGGGACTAAGTAAAAGAGGCTGTGTGTGCGTGGGAGGGAGGCCGGTGAGGGAGTTAAATCTAGCTTGTCTCGGAAGGAATATGCTGCCATGTGCACCAGCGTGTGCAAAACTCCCCCTCTCTCTCTTCTGCGGCGGCTACTGATAGTAGTGCTCCAACTAGCTTCATCGAGTTCTCTGGTACTCCTATTAGTAGACCTTTACTAGTACTACTAGGTAGACAAGCAGTACTTGTTCACAAGAAGAAAAAACTAGACTAGCACACCTTCGTACCATATTGCCTTGTCAAATCACTAGCGATGCCATGACGAGCGACATGTTTTTACTGGTAAACCTGGAAACATCGTGTTCCTTCCACCATGTGCAGTTTCTGAGCAAAGTACTTACCAACACGTCCAACTTAAGGTCACCTACAAGCTTATGGACAACTCTTATTTCTTCCACTATGTATAAGGTAGACTACAAGCATTGCCACATAGTACTTAAGGTATTTTTTTCACATAGTGGATGCCCTTAGGCTTACAAGACCCAAACTGCAGTGAAAAAGAAACAAAAACTACGGACCTGCAAGGATTAATACTAACAGTACTACTATTATACAACATTCTGGAAGAAATTATGTATGGAATAGTAGTAGTAGAGTACAACTGTATTCCTAATAAGGTTCTTTTACAAGCTTGGTGAAATATACATACTGGAGAAACTACCAAGTGTACAAAAGGGTTTTTTGGTTATACGAAGTATTTTACAAGCCGGACCGGGTGCGAAACTAAATGCTAAGTACTCGTACATCAGCTAAAAACCAGCCAAAAGAAAGAGTTCAACAGAAGGCCGAGACCAAATGAGCTATCCTTGAACAGGCTCATTCCACTCCAAGGCGTTTGAGAAGCTTGGGATGAACTAAAATGGAGTCTCCGACCATATCCAGCGAGTATTGGTGTGGAAACCAACAGCTGCATCACCATTCAGACTGAAGCGGCAAATTTCAGGACGTGGCCTGTACTCGTAGCGAATTTCTTGGTGTGATATGTAAATACAGTTCCTTCTCGTCATATGTCCTGGCGGATCATTTGCATCGCCTACTGCAATGATAATCGGATAGTTCACGCCAAGGAAAAGAGAATATGATCCAACGTCAGTAACCCTTTTCCATTGGTTAGCTGAAGTTAACTGGCTTGTGTCCATCGAGAACACCATGCACTCAAACCTAGAAGGATAGGTGCAAACGGTGTGACCATAGTGAACAACACTAGTATCATCAGCAATTGCATTGCTTGAGACATCATATGTATAGACTAGAAGAAGTCTTGAACTACTGACAGATCTTGCTAACCACCACCTACCAGGATCATTCTCCTCATCATCCTCAACAAACCCATGTGTCAGGTACAGCACATCGCGTGGCGGCAAGATAAGGATAGGACCTTCAAAGGGAAAGGAAATGTAACATGGAAATAATACTGATATTGATCTAACATTGTAGAAGTTGATATACAATACTACTTTTAGAATCTTGATTATACTTAAGATGTTTGATTGCGTAAAAAAATGCCAACCTAGGGAGATGCTATGTAAATTCTAATTCTTTTGGAAATGGGGATATGCTATGGAAATTCTCCTAGAGACACGGTTTGATTCATAGGATCAAATGAAATAGGAAATAATCCTATAGGATCTTGAATGTAAAGTTCATAGGGAAAAAAAGCAAGGTTGGATCCTACAAGATTTTGGTGTCTTATATACTAAAGGAAAACCAACAAGGATTATTTCTAGGAGGTTTAATATCTTATCTTATCTTATCTTACAACTATATAGTGTATGAATAACTTTGAATATTGACTGTTGGATCAGGACTTGCGAATCCCAGCATTTCCAGCCGTTCGATCTTCTTTTCCATTCTAGCATCTACTTGAAGATTCTATTGATAGTATTTAGCATAATGAACGTTATGCACAATCCTCAAAACACACTTCTCCATCATTCTAGAATATTCTCCTTCATTTCTCAAGACCATGTTAACAATACACAGGGAGGAGAATTTAGCTTGCATCGATTCAGGAATAAAGCTAATAAAATACATAGGGAGGAGAATTTACCAAGTTCCAGAGACTTCCATGCATAAACACAACCATTCTCGGTCATGACAAACACACGATCATGTTGGATAATACCATCACATTAACTGAAGTAGCCCTAGAACTCGTTCACACAAACTGACCATCCATGACTATCATTCCCGTTAATGACAGCAATCTTGAATTCAAAAATGGCAACTAGAGAAAAATCTTTGTATCCCCCAGCAGATGTCGGAACTTGGCAAATGACTATCTTCTGTAGTTTAGTACATCGACCTTCATCAGCATCATCCTGAAATGTAAGTGTAGAACCTTCGGTCGGTTCAAACCCCAACACTTATGGAATAAAAATCTTGCGACGTGTGTACATGTTGACAAGGTCCCACATGAAATCAGGCCCAACTATGATGATCCAATCTCCATTGTCGCCTGCTTGCTGCTCAAACCATTTGGCATCACAACATCGGAGGAGATCCTGTCTAGCGGCGTCAGCTTGCACGGGCTGCCCGCCACTTCGAAGCAGTCTTTGGATTCCCATGGTCTCATCGTTGGGTGAGAATGAATAACACATGGGAGGCCAAACGGACGAGAAGAAGGCGTAGTTCCGCTCTCTTTTGCTGATTGAAGAATATGTTTAGATGAACCGACGAGGCTCGCGGCAGTGGTGGCATCGCAATGGTTGATGAGTACTTGAAGAGGGCCTTCGGTGAACACCTTCTGAAATAGCTCAGGATCTTTACAGACCTTGCTCATCTCACCATGGAAGGAGGCTACATATGGTGTTTTAGGGGCTTTCTTTGGGTTGGGTGGGATGGGGGAGGGAGGGAGGGAAGATTGTTGGCGTCTGGCGACCGGGGTGAGATGGAGAAGACAAAGGCTGATGGTGCGTAGCA
The DNA here is from genome assembly GCA_910589775.1 of Avena eriantha. Taxonomy (NCBI): domain Eukaryota; kingdom Viridiplantae; phylum Streptophyta; class Magnoliopsida; order Poales; family Poaceae; genus Avena; species Avena eriantha. Next base: position 523,098,210 of record OU342743.1, read on the forward strand.
GTACTACTAGTAGTACTGCAAAAGGTGGGCGAGTGGGGAGGGGGTGGGGCTCTAATTAGGGCTAGTTGCACAAACCTCCAACAATTAGAGACGTAGTTGCAAAGAGTCCAACTATTGAGCCCCGGGTATGTAAGAAATAATGTTAAGAGGGCTAATCAAAAATTTTGTGCTATGTGCAGCATTTGTACACAAAAGTAATTGTAGTAATTCTTGTAACTATACTCTCCTGATTATCTGGAGTTCCCTACAATTTCGAATCCAATTGTTGGAGGTTTGTGCAATTTCCACCCTCCTCGTGTTTTGAGGAAGCTCTATGCCCCTATGTTCAAACAAAAAAAATGATCAAAGACAAAAAAAGAACATCTCTCAGGGCTCGTTTGATTTGCAGGATTCTCAAAATATAGAAAGAGGAAACAATAGGAATTTGGATCAAGTATGTGTTTGAATCATAGGGAAAGCAAAACAATCATACCATGAGGTTGGAGTGGATGGAAATTTTCCTAAAAAATAGAGGGCAAAGGAATACTTTGAAGGAATCTCAATTCCCGTGTTTTTCCTATTCCTATGTTTTTTCTATCCTGCGTTCCAAACGGGACATAATTCCTATATATTGGAATCCTATGAATAAAGAAACAGCATATGATTATTTCCTAAGGGACAAGATCCTTCACAAAACCTTCGATTTTTCTTTGAATCAAAGAAGGAATAAAAAAATGTTTCCTCTCAAAAAAAAGGAACACCACCTCTTGGAGAAAAAAAGGACAATTCAGTGTGATGAGAGTAACTACTAGAGTCTATGTCTAGTACTAGCTGTAGGACCCAATCGTAGCATGTTATTACTAGTACTAGTACGTATCAGTCTTGGCAGGTGTCTCGAAGAAAAAAAACTCTGCAGGTAATAAATGGCCATGGCAATTTCCAAGTTACACAATCTTTTGCGTGTTCATTTTGATCTGGGCGACAACCGGAGGATAGAGGAGTACTAGCTGCTTCGTGTCTTGAGCCATTGAGCTGGAGTAGAAATTTGGATATCTAAAAACATGAATTGTCCTGTCAAACCAATACTCGTTGCATGCATCTTGCCAAAGAGACTTACTGCACTACTTTACTGCGTCCGAAAAACTAAGGAGTACAAAAAGTACTAGTATAGTAATATTACACATAGAGTTCCACATTCATCTTGTAGCGTCAAAAGCAGAACTTCTGCCAATATAGTACTATAGTAGTCACGTCCAGGTTGCCTTATGGAGAAAAAATAGTACAATGAGTAACGAGATCTATCTATTTTTATACTCCTATTTGTGTATACTAGTAGTACTACGTACTCAGGAACGAGACGAGCGTGTGCTCCACTAGTACGCCTTCGCACGTAGGGTAATCCAATACAGAGTAGATCGCCACCGCATGGTCACATGATTATTATGCATTGGTCCATGCTCTAGTCGTGGGCACGTGCTGTAGCAGTATTTCTTTTTGAAAAATAGATTACTCATAAAGAATTACTCCCTCCATCCTAAAATACTTACTGAGTTGGCTTTGTCTAGATACGCATGTATTTCCACGCATTTTCGTACTTAGATGCTTCCTCATTTCCAAATTAGAAAGCATACTAGGTTTTGTCAAAGTCAATATTTATAAAGTTTGACCAACTATATGTACAAACATACTAACTTACCTAGTGTCAAACGCATATAGTATAAAAACATGATTCGTGATGATTCTAATAACATTGAGTTGATATCGTAGATGTCTATATTATTTTCTAGATATTTAGGCAAAATTCCAGGCCACCCTATCCTGCACGCCAGACCCACGTCGATATGTCGTCCACACCAGCGCAATTTCGATGGCAATCCTGGTTCAAGACTTAAATCAAGTCGAATTGACAAGTTTGGGCATAAAATTCTATAATCACTGAGTTAGATGACTAAAATCGAAGCACCATAAGAACGATTAGTTTGTTTCTGGTCCATGTCGTAGAAGTGAATAATTACATAAAAGTCATAATAAATCCCAAAATACTCCGTAATAACATTAGCATCAAACTTAGTTTACATCCAAAATGCATCCTTCCTAGAACCAAAAGAGAACCTACATGCGACTACTACTAGTACTACTAGTAGTACTATTTATCTGTTAATACACCATTACAGTCTTGATCATCAGCCGTAGTTTAAGATCATTTTTCCCGTCGAGGTAAATCCAGAAAGATACATGGGTAGACTATCCAACCTTCACTAGGAACCGCGGCGGCACCCCGAGGTACATCCGGAGTTTGTCGGACCGGAAGTTAGCCGGCGACGAGCTGCTCGTCAGCTCGATTACCGCATTAAGGCTCTCAACTATAGAGAAGTCCACCGACCCCGGCGGGCCAGGCGCACACAGTTTCACTGTGTTTCACGGCCACAAGTACCTGTCCTGCTTGATGCACACCAAGGACACGACGGCGGCCGGGCCGAGCGCGCTGATGGTAAGGCGAACACGACAGCGTCATCCCCGCAGAGGAAGCGCTTGAATCCCCTCGTGGTTGTTGGTGGTGGAGTCGGGATGAGGAAAAAGAAGGTGCTGCCATAGATGGCTCTGGTTACTATGACCTCGTGGGCCTCCTTCATGTGGGGAAGGAGCCCTGCCGGCGAGGCAATGAAATCACAGGTGGAATCCATGCAGGAGCACAGGCCATGCGAGCACGCGATCTTGTGCTCGTTGAGCTTGTCAAAGGGGACCAAGCTAAAACAGCCGTCGTAGGGGCACTCAATCATCACCTTAGACTGGACATCATCCATAGAAATCGGCTCACGGTCGAATCCACCGACACGGTACACGAACTTGTGGGAGTGGTTACAGAGGGAAGATTGGCTCACCGACGTAGTGCTCGCCGGCCAGAAACCTGGATTGGGTGGGTATAGTGAAGAGTATACTGATTGAGTTTTGTACTGTACTGGTACGATTGTACAAGAATACGCTAGGCATCGGCGCACTAGCAACGACTGCAATTGGCCACATTTTTTTAGATAGTGTTCACACGCTATACATGCTTCATCAAAACAAAAAGGCTACACAAAGTTGACAAGTGAGTAAAGCAGGTGTCATGCTGTACTGTACCAGATAGTACAGTACAGATAGAGGGAGAGATTGAGGCAAGAAGATCCAGGTGAGTGAGAGGCAAGAAGATCTACTCCTGGAGAGAGACGAAAAGCCTACGGCCTGGTGCAGGGTGTACAGTGTTGCAGGGGAGAGACCGATAAGTGCATGCATGTCTTTAACACCAACCTATAATTAACTTTTTTGGTCTTATCAAATTTAAATGGCCTTAATAATCCCAGACAGAGGGAGTACTAGTACTAGTATTACATCTTAGAACAAATCAGATATACTAGTACTGCATTTATTAGTGGTACTTTTTTTGAGATATTATAATTAGTAGTAGTACTTAGATATGTGAAAAAACAATCCAAGTTACTACTCCAATAGAGAGTACGATCACTCTATTTTATGGATTCTTGTTTACTATACGTACTAGTAGTAAAAGCTAGAGTGTAGATTATTTTAGAACAAATTTTGGCTCAACAATATCTAGAATACGCACAAACCTTAAAAGACACTTCATTGCTTAGTTTCAGGGATCTTGCTAAATGCATGGACTTGGATGTAATTTTCATTTTTATGAGGTCCTTGATGTAAGTTGTACTTCCACTGACCGCGTGTTAACTAAAGTACCTCGCTCCTACGAGACCCACCATAATTAAAAAATAATTACACTGCCCCGATTATCAGACAAAGTGGAACATGGTTTCTTATAATTCCAAAGTTTTTAGAAATAGGATGTTTCAAGCTTCCTAGCTAACTTCGCACACTTTAGTGAGTTTTTGTTGATTTAACGAAATTAGGTCAAACATTTGCTACACAAGTAAGGGCAATTGATTGCTATTGAAATAAATCTATTTTCAGGGGTAGATGGGTGCATCTTCATGTAGTAAACAATGTCGTCGGTCTTAGTTTCCAACTCTCATGGAAGAACATTTAATTCTCAATTTTTCAAGTGATGACGAGATTGTTCTTTTATGTAAAGAAACTCCGAAGAATATGGATCTAAATACCAAAAGACAAGTTTTCAGACATAAAGAGTGGACCAACATCTTGTACTGACGATACCATGTTTTATGAGCTTTCAAACTTCCAAGCTAACTCCGCTAACTTGAATGACTTTATGCCAATTATTTATCGAATTTAGGTCAAATTTGAACTACAAGTAAATTAAAGGTTGCTTTGAAAGTTTTATGAAAAATCGTCTAGAGGTGCATATTCAGGGGTCAATTAATATATCATAAACCACCGAGAGTTTTGATGGCACGTTCAACCTCTTGCTAAGATTTTGCATCTTGATAGTTTAACAAAATTAGGTCAAACTTGAGCTACAAGTAAGCGCGAAAGATCGCTCTTGAATTAAATGTCTGTTGATATTAGAATGACTTCCTAGCTAACTCTGCCCATTTGAATGAATTTAGTTTGATTTATCAAAATTAGGTCAAATTTGAAACTACAAGTAAATTGTAGGGTGCTTTGAAAGTTCTACGAAAAAGCTTTTGGGGGTACCCATCGAGGGGTCACAATCAATATGTCAAAAACCATCGAGAGTTTTTATGATAGTTTCAACTTCTTGCTAAGATTTTGGATCCTGACAATTAACCGAAATTAGGTTAAACTTGAGCTATAAGCAAGTAAGTGCGATAGATTTCTCTTGAATTAAATGTCTTTTCAAGGGTAGATGGGTGCATCTTCTTGTAGTAAACAATGTTGTCAGTGTGAGTTTCCAACTATCGAGAAAGAACATTCTCAATTTTTCGAGTGATGTCGAGATTATTCTCTCCTATAAAGGAAGTCCAAAGAATATGGATCTGAATGCCACAAGCCAAGTTTTCACACATATATAATGGACCAACATATTGTACTTATGATTTCCCGTGTTTTATGAGTTCTCAAACTTCCTATAGCTTATCGCTCTGCCCACTTGAATGAATTTATCTCGATTAATCAAAATTAGGTCAAATTTGAACTATATACTACAAGTAAATTGTAGGTTGCACTGAAAGTTTTACGAAAAAGCTTTTGGAGGTACCCATCGGGGGGTCACAATCAATATATGAGAAACAACCGAGAGTTTTGACAACAGGTTTGACTTTATGCTAAGATTTTGCATCATGACACTATTTAACAAAATTGGGTCAAACTTGATGTGGGACCCCCAGATTAATCCTCCGAGAATCCCTGTTATGCATACAACCACGATCCCATGACCAGTTAGTCGTGGCACATAACCGACAAGTATCATTACAAGATCCGAGAATATACCGAATTACAAGACTTACTTAAATGCTGTTATGTATACACCAATAATAAGCATCGGACTTCATCCAGCGTAGAGCCCGAGCCATGCCTTAACCTACAGGCAACTGACTGGAAGAACGTCCTAGCTCGCAGAATCGCCAACCCATCTTCTTCTCGAAATCTGACCAAGTAAATAGCCAGGGACAAAGCCGGTGAGTACTTTGAATGTACTCGCAAACCACCTTAAGATATTAATAATAACAAGAGGATATGCATTTTGGCTATGGTAGTAGGAGGGCTCCAAGAAATGTTCTTTTCTCAAATAGTTTCTCTTGTAGATATAGCATCTACATATCTTTGTTGAAAAACTTTTATAAACATTTCAAAAACCTTTTTGAGAAGTTTTTTTTGGAAACCGTTAGGACTGGGTCACCCATTTGTTCCCGTTTTCAGGTCGTCCCACGACCAAACTCCTTCCATACCTCTATGACCATCCCATGGTCAAAGCAGGTATCCTTCCCGACCATCCCATGGTCAAAACATTTCAAAGTCATTTCTTTTCCGAAATCCTTTTTGAAAACAAAACCGGCAGCGCTCTACATCAACCTTCCCAACCGTCCATGACCGTGGACGCGGCTATTCGAATAGATTTACACTATGCAAAGGTTGTACACTTTACCCACACCATCCGGGTACACTACCCTGATCTTCACCGATCGTGGGTCGAGTAACCGATCAAGACTCTCCGGATGCCCACTCCAATATAAGTGCCTACCCTATGAGTGTTAATCCCCTCAACACCGGGATGTCGAGTGAGGACCAACCGGAGCGCTTATTGCACGTCCCACGTGCACGCTTTCAATGAGGGGCTCATAGTAACGCCTGGAGGCCTGCCGACCCTTCATTCCTTCTCCATGTCAATGGACCTATATCAGAGAAGGCCCACCCTCCAGGGATCCCCGATCCCTTGTAGTAGTTGCGAGGCAGCTTATACCAAAACAAACAAACATCAAATCCAGCCCTGTCCCATTCCAGAGTAATGTGGTTGCACAGGGTTAATTGTTCTAGCAAAACATGCAGAGAACCAGGTGCGTTTTCGTAAATCTTTTTCCTCCGGTTTTCCTTCAACATTTTGTAAAACAAAACCTTTTTCTTTTTCAACATCTCTTGGGAGGTCCCACCTCACCAAGGTTTTATCATAAAACATTTAGTAAAACGTTTTCCGGGGTCTTCCCATCCTCTAGCTTTTGCTTCGGCTAAATTGGGGGTTTCCAAAGGGTTATGGTGATATACACCATCTATTCTACTAGGGTCAAGTAGGTAACACCAAGGGGTTTGTACTTAGTAGTACAAAGGTATAATGGTTTGGAGGAGTCAAACCCCTACCATATATATATATATACTTCAACAAATACTAAAACAATGCAGTTTCACAAATAGTAGACAAAACATGCATAAGTAAAATAGTAGGACAAGGCTTATGAGCAAGAAGGTGGCTTGCCTGTGATCAGCAATATGGCATAATTGTCCATGGACTTCTTCTTTAGAAAACCCAATATACAATAATAACCATCTTCTTCTGCTCTCCGATATTATCGCAACTATCGTCGTTCCGACAACACATGCAAGCAACCCAAACCACAATCAACACCAGACATACAAGCACCAATACATACAACAAATAATTGAACAATACAAGTTTACAATTTCATTAGGTCTTAGGAGGAAGGGATTTGATAAGAGTGGCATTGTCTTGTAAAGAGGAAGAAAATCCCTTAGGATTTATAGTCTAGAAATTTCTTAAGAGATGGATTTTGGACCAAGAAATATTCTATATGATACCATTGTAAAAACATGATACCAACAGATAGGATTTGATAAAATTAAACCAACAAAAGTGGTTTCACTATTTGATCAATTACAAAAGATTTATAGTGATTTTTATAGTGAAAAAGACTCTAGGTTCAGGAAATAATTCACCAGAGTATTTCTGGAGCTCCAAAAATTATTTCCTTTGGTGGCATGGTAGGTATTCATGTACTTGTTCAATGAGAGTTGAAATCAAGTCAATATAATTACCAGAATGCCCTCGGGAAATTCCCAAAGGTAGTTCTGTACACAACTTGTCTTTTTCACAAGATTAAATCTACGGAAGATTTTGATTTGATTCCAAGGACACATGGTAAGTATTTAGAATACCTTTCTGTAGAAATTGGAATCAACCTTTATGGAGTTGTGGAACTCTAGTAGTGTTTTTTCTACTGAAAATACCCTAGCCAGAGATGATTAATTTACCAAATCAGGACAGAGCATCAATAAAATTTGATCTCCTGGGTTTTTATGGAACTTGGTGTACCACATCACAAGGAGTTGGAATTGGGTCAGTACCTCTGTTGGTGTGACCTAGAGGAATTCCTAAAGTCAGACTAGAGCTATTTTGGTTATTTTTACTAAAGACAGATTACTGTTCCACTTGGTATGAGGTAAAGGCTAGATGGTAGGCTTATGGGTATACCTTCAAAATAACTTGGTTTCATCCATTTTGGAGATGTGGAAGTCACTGAGGAATTTATTGAGTGTAAACTACACCTTGTTGCAGATTAATTACCCACAAATAATGAAAATAATTTTTGGCCCAAGACCAGTTCTGCATGTTATAGGGTTTGTCAGGGAACATGTACAAACTTAGATCTGGGAAAAATATGGTTGTTTTCATTTTTATATTGAATTAAACCTTGAAGGTAATTAACCAGATCTGGAAAGGACAAATAGAAAAAGAAAAAGGAGAGGCAGCCACTGGGCCGGATTCCGGACGCAGATGGGCCTCCCGACGCACTACCGGCCCACTGGCGCCGGATTGACGCCCGGTGGCAATTCAAATCGCTGCCAGGTGGGGTCCGTCCGTCAGCGAGTGAGGAGGGGCGAAGGGGTATTGAGCGACGAGAGCCGTTCGATTAGATCTCGATCGACGGCTCCCGGCCGTCTTCCACCTCGCGAGCGGGGCACGGCGGCAGGAACCCTAGGCGGCATTTGGGCGGCGGCGGGGGCTTACCAGGGGGCTCGCTAGCGACCATGGGGTGGCGGAGACGACGCGGTAGACGACAGCGATCCCGGAGGTGGGCGGCACGGTGGGGGTTGACGTAGATCTGATCCCGCGAGCCGTACAGTGGCGGAACAACGTCGAGAGCTCGCCGGGGCGGCCATCGGGGGTGCATGCATGACGCAGATGAGGTGTCGAGCGGGCGCGGCGCGACGCAGGAGGTCGAACGAGGGGTGGCCGTAGCAGTTTCTGCACCCAGAAGGAGCTCGCGTGATGGAGGCCGAGGGGAGCTCGCCGGAATGGGCGCCGGTGGTGCATGCATGTCAAAAATTGAGACAGGGTTAGATAGAGGAGAGTACGGGGATTCCTGTTCGGTGACATGCAACAGAGGAAGGATAGAGGAGAGAGCACCATGAGCAGATGTTGAGAAGGTCCGAAGGGGCTTCCCTATCTTCTCTCGGCTAGTGTAGAGCGAGGGGGAGGAAATGGAGCTCTCTGGGGAGGTCACTGGAGTGGGAGGGGAAGAAATGACAGGCAGGGGGAGGCACTGGGTGGCCTCTGGCCTTAAGAACCGAGAGGGGGTAGTCCAGGGTGGACTAGCCCCATTGGGCAAGGGAGGAAGGGGGTGAAACCAGGGGAGGGTTTCCTGGGGGCGGTGGAGTGGTATTCTGGTCTGTGCTTGAGGGCAGAGGGGAAGAGGGGTAGCAGCTGCAAGAAGTAAAGGGAAAGTGTGACCAATGGGGACATCTCTCCTTCCTCCAAGCACTAAAGGACAAAGGGAAAGGGCTGCTACGGTGCCATGCTATAGTGCCGGTCGACCTGGGGGAGTGTCCTCGTGCTGAGGAGATGTATTGAGCAAGATTAGTAGGGTTTGGTTTTGGTTTTGCTCAATGCTTGATTGATTTGGCCAAAATTGATCACTTGTAGGTGGGTGAAGTAAGTTCCGAAATTTGTATTGGACAAGGTGGGGAGATGATACTGGTAGGTAGATGAGGTCAGGATATAGCTCTAGGAATTATTTGGAAATTTTCAGAAAAGTAGAAGTCCACCTAAATTCATTTAATAAAAAATTACAGAAGTAGTTTCTAGAAGCTAATGTGATATTTTTACATTAGACAAAGTTGGTTTTTGGTGTGAGATGGTCCTAGATACCACATTACACCTCGGGGAATTTTATTGGAAATCAGTGAGGTGTGAAAGTATTTTTAGACTATTATTTCTTGTTTCTGCCATTTAAGAAAAAGGGCAAAGAGAAATAATGAAGCTCTTCAAAAATATTTATTTTTGAAGTGGGGAGATAGGGTATGATACATGGGACTCAAAAGTGCTTAGATTTGGGGAAGTGTTTTAGCAAAACCAAACTTTCCTTTATGAGAGGAGTTTTGGAGATTTTGCCTATTAAGGGAATTAAATAGTTTTGGTCCATAATAAATATGGATAAATGTTGATAACTCTTGATGATCAAGGTGGATGATGTAGGAAAGGTGTATCAAGCATTTGCAACCTTGGGATTGGAGAATCCAAGTTGATTTTTGGTGGAATACCCTAGATTAAGGATCTATGGTGTTGTTAATTTCATACCATGAAAACCTAGTGGTATCTTGGAGTTTAGATCTCCCCTTGGGGCATGGGATATATGGATGGATAGACCAAGTAATGTAGTTTTCAGTGGTGTAGCGGTTTGAGCTTGATCCTGGTTGAGTTCACCAAGACAGGCTTTCAAACTTTGAATAAAATAAGCCTGCCAAAGCAGATTATCAACTAGCCTTCAAAACCTTGTGGGTTTAAACAGCTCAATGATCCAATTGGAACAAGTGAAGTAGGTAATGATAGACCTATATGAGTAGAACACAACCCTGCAAAGAGTTGGTCCGTAGAAGTTTGGATTATGGTGTGAGCTTCTAGCAAAGTAGGCATGTTGACTAGATTTGCAGGAAAAGTTATTTTCTTGCCTGCAAAACCATCAAGAACAAGTGGGTAGGAGGATGATCTAACCAAGGGAAAGAGTGGGCCTTGGTAGTCCTTAGGATGGTTAGCAAGATGGTTCAGATGCATTTCCAAAAATGCACAAGGGTTGAGAAAAGGGAGGTATTCAAAAAGGTGATGTTGGAAACAGATTTCCAGACTTAGCCAAATTTGGTAGATTTAGGGTTTTTGTCTACAATGTTGGTGGAGATGATTTTGATGGGTTGCAAAGTACGCAAGCATCATCAAGTGGATGATATTGAAGAGTAGATTGAGTGGAAGGTATCCATGCTGGATATTGGGCTTCATTGACTTGGAAGCTTCTAGAATAGATCACTACAGAATTGGTCTGGGTAAGGGGTTTTAGAGGATCACCTGATGGATAGAGATTAGATCTAGATGGTACTCTTGCTTAGGGTGTGGTGAATTTGGAAACCTATTGATCCTAGGGATGAGCTCCTAGAGTAGCTCATACTACTTCTAAGCAATCAAGCAGATCAAGGCATTTTATCAAACATCAGATCAAAGCAACTCATCTTACAAACAAATCAACTACTACTTAGGTTACCACCAAGCTTAGCTTGAGGTAAGGATGGGTATTTAGAGATAGGTTGGAGTGTGAACAAGGTAAGGCCTTGGTATCTCTACCAAGAGTAGAATTCAAATGCTTCATAAAAAGGTTTGTTTAAACCTAGAGATGAGAATAGTAGAATGTTCTGCCTTGAAAACATAAGGAGATTATGTTATATAGCTCTCCATAGTTTTGTCAATAGAAGTTACAAAAATAGTTTTGATTACATAAGCATCTTGGCTCATGCTTTGAAATGTCAGAACATTTGAGAATATGAAAATTAAGCCAAGACTGTTTTGGGAAGTAGCTTTTGTCAACTAGTGTTAAGGTAAGGAGTATATCATCTAATACACAATCATATGCATAAGCACAAACAAACAACAAGCAAACCTTCAGCATTAAACAAGGAAAAGTTTTTGTTCCCCCTGATTTTTGCATTCTGGAGAACTAATCAGGGTTGCTGAAACTGGGATGTTACACTTGAGCTACAAAGTAAGCGCGATAGATTGCTCTTGAAATATATGACTTTTCAGAGGTAGATGGTGCATTTTCTTGTAGTAAACAGTGTCATCGGTGTGATTTTCCAACTATCAGGAAAGAACTTTCAATTCTCAATTTTCTGAGTGATGACGAGCAAGGTCGTTGTTCTTTTCTGTAAAGAAATGTCCAAAGAATATTGGATATGAATGCTAGAAGCCAAGTTTACCGACATATAAGTGGACCAACATGTTGTACCAATGATTCCCATGTTTTATTTATGAGTTTTCAAACTTCCTAGCTAACTCAGCCCATTTGACGGAATGACTTTATGTCGATTTATCGAAATTAGGTCAAATTTAAAACTACAAGTACATTGTAGGTTGCTTTGAAAGTTTTACAAAAAGTCTTTTGGAGGTACCCATCGACGAGTCACAATTAATATATCATAAAATACCGAGAGTTTTGACAATAGGTTCAACTTCTTGCTAAGATTTTGCATCTTGATAATTTAACAAAATTAGGTCAAACCTAAGCTACAAGTAATTAAGCGTGATAGACTGCTCTTGAATTAAATGTATTTTTAGAGGTAGATCGGTGCATCAAGTTGTAGTAAACAATGCCGCCAGTGTGTGTTTCCAACTATCAGGAAAGAACATTCAATTCTACATTTTCCGGGTGAAGACGAGCGAGGTTAGTTGTTCTTTATGGTAAAGATAAGTCCAAAGAATATTGGATGTGGATTCCACAAGCCAAGTTGATAGACGTATATAGTGGATCGACAACATGTTGTACTTGCGATTCCCATGTTTTATGAGCTTTCAAACTTCCTAGCTAACTGTGCCCATTTTAATGATTTTAAGTCGATTTATCAAAATTTGGTCAACTTTGAAACTACAAGTAAATTGTGGGTTTTTCTTTGAAAGTTTTATGAAAAATCTTTTAATTTGGAGGTACCCATCGAGGGGTCACAGTTAATATATTGGAAAATAACAAGAGTTTTGACGATAGGTTTTCTTGCTAACATTTTGCATCTTAGCAATTTAACGAAATTAGGTCAAACTTGAGCTAAAAATAAGCGTTATAGATTGCTCTTGAATTAAATGTCATTTCAGAGGTAGATGGGTGCATTTTATGGTAGTAAGAAATGTCGTGGGTGTGAGTGTCCAACTACCACGAAAGAACATTAAATTATACATTTTCTGAGTGAAGATGATCGAGGGGTCAAAATTAATATATCAAAAACAAGTGAGAGTTTGGACGATAGGTTCAACTTCTTGCTAAGACTTTGCATCTTGACAATTTAATGAAATTAGGTCAAACTTGAGCTAGCTACAAGTAAACGCCATAGATTTCTCTTGAATTAAATGTCTTTTCAAAGGTAGATCATCGGTGCATTTTCTTATAGTGAATAGTATCATCGGTGTAAGTTTCCAACTATCAAGAAATAACATTCAATTCTACATTTTCCTAGTGAAGAATACGAGCAAGGTTGTTCTTTTTCCTAAAAAAAAGTCCAAAGAATATTGGATCTGAATGCCACAAGCCAAGTTTACATACATATATATTGGACCAATCTGTTGTACCAATGATTCCCATGTTTTATGAGTTTTCAAACTTCGTAGCTAACTCTTCCCATTAGAATGACTTCATGTCGATTTATCGAAATTAGATCAAATTTGAAACTACAAGTACTAGTAAATTGCATGTGCCCTGCACATGAGCCTCAGATAATAGACATCTTGCATATCATCACTATATAAAATTATAATTGGTAAAGAGGAAAAAATACAATAGGTAAAATTTGAACTACTACAAGTGAACTGTGTAGGTTGCTTTCAAAGTTTTACGAAAAATATCTTAGAGGTACCCATCATAGGGGGTGGGGGGGAGGGGTCAATTAATATACTATCAGAAATCACAGAGAGTTCTGACGACATGTTCATCTTCTTACAAAGATTTTGCATCTTGATAGTTTAATGAAATTAGGTCAAACTTGAGCTATAACTAAGTGCGATAGATTGCTCTTGAATTTAATGAAATTAGGTCAAACTTGAACTACGAGTAATAAATTGTAGATTGCTTTGAAAGTCTTATTTAAAAAACTTTTGGAGGTACCCATCGAGCGGTTAATTAATATATCAGAAAGCATAGAGAGTTCTGACGAGTGGTTCGACTTCTAGGTAAGATTTTGCATCATGAAAATTTAGAACACCTTTTGAAAACAATCACATGAGAAATAAGGAGAGAGGGGAAATGATTTTTCTATTCTCTATGGGCAACCCACAAGCTTGAGGTGCACGTTAGGCTTAAAGATACAAACTTTATTTTCTCCACAATGTACTCCCTTTGTTTCAAATTACTCCACCGGCGCGCTTATGTAGGTGGGATAATACTCCTTTATTTTTCATTCAAAAAATCCTAGGATTTTTGAAATAGATAGTATGAAATGTGTATTACGTATACCAAAAATCCCAGGAATTTTTTGGATGAAAAATAAGAGAGTACTAATCCACCTAGGTAAGCGTGTACGTGGAGTAATTTGAAAAAGAGGGAGTATATGGTGAACCTTTACGGATGCCACATACTAGGCTTACGGTGTGGTTTTGTACACATTGCGGATGGCCTTATTAGGGAAAACACAAATAGTATATTAGTAGTACACTAGTAGTAGTACTCATTTCTTTGCTTAGACATATGCTCACCTCTGTCCAAGCACTGTAAATTCTGAGAGAATAAAACATAGGCAGGGTAAGAGGGCAACAACGAAGATGAGTTGAAGGCAGTTCAATGTCAGAGGAAAGTTATGATGGGTTCCTAACTGGGGGTACTCCTGCGGCCACTCTACTAGTAGTAAATTTCAGGACCTATGCACGCAAAACAAATTATGTGTTTTCTCTCTCCTTGGCTGCCTCTCACCATCCATCCTCCCTCTCTCCTCCCCTTTCCCCTTGCGCACCGGCCCGACTGATCTCTCCCTCGTCCACATCATGGTTCTGCGCATGTGTGCCTTGGTATGGAGGCTTTGTGTCTCTGGCGTGTTCGACAACTGTGTTGGTGTGGAGTAGGGACGAGGAGTACATACAGTAGGAAGGAAACCACTTTGGTCCTTGGCGGCAAAAAAATTCAAACTTTTCCGGCTTTGGCAATTTTCACTTGCTTCCCAAACATTGGGAGGGAAGGTTACTCAAAAGATTGTCCATTCGCAGTACTTCTTATCTTATCTTTATCTTGTCTTATCTCTTAAAATACCATACTATATCACTGTATAGTGTACGGATAACTTCAAACATTGACCGTTGGATCAAGACCGGCAAATCCAAACATTGCTAACCGTTGGATTTTCTTTTCCATTCTTAGCATCTACAAAGATTCTACTGATTATCTTTAGCACGATGAATGCTAGTACTTGCAAACCTCAAAACACACACTTCATTGCTCAGTTTCGGGGTCCTTTTGCTAAATGCACGAACTTGTGTGCAATTTTCATTTTTATGAGGTCCTTGATGTAACTTGTACTTCCACCGACCGTGTTAACACTCAAGCACCTTGCTCCCACGAGACCTAACATAGTTAAAAGAAAATGCAACTGCCCCAATTATCACACAAACTGGACCACAGTTTCTTATACGTAATACCCAAGTTTTTAGTACTAGGATTTTTCAAGCTTCCTAGCTAACTTTGCACACTTCAGTGACTTCTTGTCGATTAATTAAATTAGGTCAAACTTGAGCTACAACTAAGCACGATAGATTGCTCTTGAATTAAATGTATTTTCGGAGGTAGATGGGTGCATCTTCTTGTAGTAAACAATGTCGTCAGTGTGAGTTTCCAACTATCAGGAAATAAAATTCTCAGTTTTTCGAGTGATAACGAGATGGTTCTTTCCGTAAAAAAGCCTGAAGAATATGGATCTCAATGCCATAAGCCAAGATTCTAGACATATTAAGTGGACCAACATGTTTTACTTATGATTCCCATTTGTTTTTTGATTTTTCAAACTCCCTATCTAATTAAATCTGTCCACTTGAATGACTACTTGCCGATTTATCAAAATTAGGTAAAACTTGAACTATAACTAAATTGTAGGTTGCTCCGAAAGTTTTACGAAAAAGCTTTGGGAGGTATCGTACCGATCGGGGGGGGGGGGTCAAAATAATTATATGAGAAACAACCGAGAGTTTTGACAATAGGTTTGACTTCTTGCTAAGATTTTGCATCGCATGACACTATTTAATGATATTGGGTCAAACTTAAGCTACAAGTAAGGGCGATAGATTGC
The DNA here is from genome assembly GCA_910589775.1 of Avena eriantha. NCBI lineage: Eukaryota > Viridiplantae > Streptophyta > Magnoliopsida > Poales > Poaceae > Avena > Avena eriantha. The sequence continues at coordinate 523,113,870 of OU342743.1, forward strand.
TGTTGAAATATATGACTTTTCAGAGGGGTAGATGGGTGCATTTTCTTGTAGTAAATAGTGTCCTCGATGTGATTTTCCAACTATATGAGGAAAGAACATTCAATTATTCTCAATTTTCCGAGTGATGACGAGCAAGATGTTCATTTCCATAAAGAAATGTCCAAAGAATATTGGATCTGAATGACAGAAGCCAAGTTTACCGACATATATAGTGGACCACATGTTGTACGAACGATTCCCATGTGTTATTTATGAGTTTTCAAACTTCCTAGCTAACTCTGCCCATTTGACCGAATGACTTTATGTTGATTAATCAAAATTAGGTCAAATTTGAAACTATAAGTAAATTGTAGGTTGCTTTGAAAGTTTTACGAAAAATCTTTTGGAGGTACCCATCGTGGGCTCCCAATTAATATATCATAAAACACCGAGAGTTTTGACGATAGGTTCAACTTCTTGCTAAGATTTTGCATCTTGACAAATTAACAAAATTAGGTCAAACTTGAGCTGCACGTGATGGCTCAGTGTTGGCGCCAGGAAAATGCTGGTCTGATGTTGATGTAGAGCTCGTTGGGAACCCCAAGAGGAAGGTATGATGAGCACAACAACAAGTTTCCCTCAGTTATGAAACCAAGGTTTAATCGAACCAGTAGGAGCAAGGAAACACCCCAAAGGTGTTACTAGCTGAGCTTTGGCAGGGCGCAGTACCGGTGCTAGTAGCAACGTGGAGACCTGCACAACACAACCACAGAACTTTGTCCCCAACTTGCGATGAGGTTCTCAATCTCACCGTGTTTTGTGGAAAACAAAGGATTAAACATATCGAATGGAAAGAAGTAATAGTTTGCAGAAAGTAAACACAAAGCTGTAACATTTTATAGATTGTATGTAAAAGACAAGGACCGGGATCCATAGTTCACTAGAGGTGGCTCTCCTTAAGATAGATAACATGCTGGGTGAACAAATTACAGAGGGGCAATTGACAAACATCGAGAAAGAAACACATCCATATACTAATCATCTTGACTCCTTTGAGACTTGATTGGGCATTACAACATTATACATAGACCGCCATCCAACTGCATCTATGATTAATAATCCACCTTCAGGTTATCATCCGAACCCCCTCCAGTATTAAGTTGCAAACAATAGATTATTGCTTTACAAACTGCGTGTAAAGTAAACAATACGATTGTTCTATGAACAAAGGATTGTTGTTTTCTCCCTAGTAGCAACAACACATCTGAAAGAACATTTCATGTTTTCCTATGTTTTGCGTGTTAGATAACAATACTATGGACATTATTCATGTGCGCTAGGTGTGTAGGAAGCTTTGAGGGGGCCGGATTATCTGCCCCACTAAGGGCCGGATAATCCGGCCTACCTCATTGCTCAAAGGGAGCCAAGGCGCGTCGCTCGATATCCGGTTGGATTTTCTCCCGGAAAATCCGAACTAGGGCGGTTTTTCCTCCCCAGGCCGGATAATCCGGCTATCGCATGGGCCGGATAATCCGGCCCCCAGTTTCCGAGCAAAGGGAGCCAAGGCGCGTCGCTCGGTATCCGGTCGGATTTTCTCCCAGAAAATCCGAACTGGGGCGGTTTTTCCTCCCCAGAAGTTGATCAAGGGCAAGCTCGGCGTGACGCTCTGATAGGGGGCGGATTATCTGCCGGATATTCCGAGTCTGGGGCGGTGTTTTCCCCAGACCGGATAATCTGGCCCTCACTTGGGCCGGATAATCCGGCCCCCAAAGTGTCCAATGGCTGGTTTCTGTAGGGGGTATAAATACCCCTCCTTCCCCAACGTTCAGAACTCTTGATTCATTCGAAATTGTCTAGACATTGTGCAAGAGCTCTCATTCTCGATCTCCCACTTCAACCACCCGAAGGTCTTGATCTTTGGGGGTATTGAAGGAGGAGAAGTTCATCATCATCATCTGAATCAAGCGCTTCAACTCCTCTCCATTCACTTGGAGAAATCCCTAATCTAGTATTCTTGTCAATACCTAGATCTTGTTTATTGTATTTGATAACTTTGTTCTTGTGGCAGCTTGTTGTCATTTCGGGAGCCTCCAAGTTGTTGTGGAGTTGTTGCCCCGCTAGTTGTGTAAAGGCGTCGGTGCCCGCCTCGAAGGGTACCTATAGTGGAAAGGTGGATCAGGCCTTTGGTGGCGAGATCCATCGGAGAACAGGGTGAGGCCTATTGTGGCGTGGTGGTCTTAGTACCGCCCACCCCTCCAACGCATACGTACTTCCCATAACAAGGAAGGAACTGCGGTCAAACAAATCCCGTGTCTCCGTGAACCTCACTTCGGTTTACCCGTTCCATTCCACTCGCTCTTTACTCGCTAGTGGATAGGTTTTCATATAGGGAAATTCCACCTAATAGTTTATCTAGAGAATTTACCCTTTGTGCTAAGCCTAAAATTGAAAAAGTATTAAAAATTGGTGTAGCACCTATTCACCCCCCTCTAGGTGCCCATACGATCCATTTCAATTGGCATCAGAGCCCCGGCTCTTAATTCAGGCTTAACCGCCTAAGAGTAGTATGGGTACCAAGAATGATAGGAATGAGGCCGTGGATAAGGTCACAATGGATGATCTCAAGTCGTTGGAAACAACCTTGTTGAAATCCTTTGAGGCCAAGATGGAGGAGATGAATCAAATGATTGCTCGCCTCACATCATCCATAGCCCCATCTCCATCCTCCTCTAAGGCTGCCACACCATCATCTAAGGACAAGGGTAACACTGGAACCAAGGATGATGATGTGGAAGGTGAAAAACTTAATGGCTCCACCTCCAAGAAGGGAAGTGGTAAGGAGGAATATAGTGAGGTTTGCCACGTATATTCCCCCGACCCACCTATCCCTCATCCTCATATAAACAATAGGGGTGATCCACCCAAGCTCACAACATCCTCTTTCAATCAATGGAAATTCCTAATGAAATCTCATGTTTGCAGCTCCTCTATTGAATTGTGGAGGATTATTGAAGAGGGTCTTCATATTGGAGATCAATCCAACCTAACAAGAAGAGAAGTAGTGGACAGCCTGTTGAATGCCACCGCTCTCCACATGATACATCTGGGTGTGGGTCCCAAAGACATGCCACACATTGAACATCTCAACACAGCTAAAGAAGCTTGGGATGCTCTTACGGATCTCTTCGTTGGAAATGAAAGCATGCGAAGGAACAAGTATGATGCCCTTAGTAATGAAGCTGAGGGATTCTACATGTTGGATGGTGAAAACCATGAGGACATGTATAGAAGACTCAAGGGCATCGCAACAACATTTCAAAAGCATGGGGCCACTCACATTGATGATGCATAGATAAAAAGGAAATATGTGAGTGCCTTAATGCCTTTCGAGCCAACGGACTTGAAGAGCCTGCAAGGTAGACATTACTATCATCAAATGACATCCAATGAATTCATGCAAGAAATGGCGTCATTCAAAGTGGCAGCAAAGAATGCTGAAGATGCCCGTGCTCGGGCCATTGGAATGCAAAAGGGTGTCAATGTGGCTCTCAAATCCAATGTTGTTGAGCAAGAGGAAGATGAAAGAACTTTTGAGGAGGCATCCATGGACTGCCCCGATGAAGTCAAACGTGTTCATGGTGAGTACATGGTGTTTTATGCAAGGAACTTTTGGAAGGACCCTGCCAAAGCCAAGTCGGAACTTGAGCGCAAAAACGGGTCAAATGGAAGAAGAGAAAGTGGCCCAAGATTGAGAACTTGCTACAACTGTGGAGATAGAATGCACTTTGTAGCTGAGTGTCCGTATCAAAATAGAGAAGACAATGGTTGCAGGCTCATTCTTAAAGAGAAATCTAAAGCACCTAAGAAGAAGCCATTTATTAAGAAGAATGGCCCCTTCAAGAAGCAACACAAGATCGTCTTAGTAGCACAAGAAGAATACTCCTCTACAAGTGAAGATGAAGAGGATGATGATAGTTCCCGCGAGGTGGCTGCTATAGCCACCACATCGACTCCTTCATCTCTCTTCAACTCGCCAAACAAGAACGTCATCAACAACAATGCCACTTGCCTAATGGCAAGAGGGTCCGAGGTATTAACTTTTAGCTCTTCATTTCCTAAGACTAACATAATTTTGGATATGGATGATCATGATAGTCTTAAAATGAAAGAAGAAGTTATTGCTTTGGATACCTTTTTCACTAACCTACAAGGTGAGCACAAACTCCATTTTGATGCTATTATGAGTCAACTTGCTCGAGCCAAAGATTTTCTTGAAGAAAAGGGCAGAATTGAAAGAGAAGATGCCTTGGAGATAACGTCTTTGAAGAATGCCTTGGAAGAGGAAGAGGAAGCTCGAGTATCTTTAGAAGAGAGACTCGAATCCATTGAGGAGTCACAAGAAGAAGCTGTAGCTCAACTCATCAAAGAACGTGACCATGCTCTTGCCAAGGTAAAGAAACTAAAGAAAGAAAAGATTGACTTTGGGGCTGTTCATGCTAGACTTTTGGAGAAGTTTGATAATCTTGAAAGTGCTCACAAGGCATTGAAGAGTGATCATTCTACTTTAAATGAGTCTCATGACCAGCTCCAAAATCAACTGAAACGGTATGAGGTGCCAAGTACCTCATCCTCTTCCTATGGAAAAGAAGACCTTGCAAGAAGTTCTCAACACAAAGGTAAAGGAGTTATTGATGAGATACTGAGCAGGAAAAGGACAAACAATAGTAAAGAAGGTCTTGGTTACATACCCAAGACAAAGAGCAAGAAAAACAACAAGAAGAAGAGGAGCAAGACTGCTCAACCAAAGACTAGCAACATTACCAATGACAAGACTAATTTTGATGGTTTTGCAGGGATCAACAATCCTAACTTTGAACTATATTGTGATTATTATGGTGATGTTTATGCTAGTTATGTACGGCCTTATGACTGTTACATTCCTTGGTCTATTTGGGTTCCCAAGACCCTTGTCACTAACATGAGAGGACCCATTGAAAAATGGGTACCTAAAACCAAGAAGTAATTTTCTTGCAGGGCTATGATTCCGGTGGTTCTAAATGGGTACTCGATAGTGGTTGCATGAGTCATATGACGGGAAGCAAGGATATCATCACGTATATGCGGCCAAACCATGATCACATAACCGTCTCCTATGATGACAAGTCAAAATCTAAGGTATTGGGTCTCGGCAAAGTTGTGGTGGCTCACGATATCTCTCTCGTGGACGTCATGCTTGTTGAGACCCTCAGGTACAACTTACTTTCACTTCGCGCCCTTGGTAAGATGGGCTTTGCAGTTTATATTGATGCTGATTTGGTGGTACTCTTGTGGAGCAAGTCTCTAAAAGTCACTTTCGTGGGATATGTCGAAAATGACTTGTACGTGGTGGACTTTTCGGGGAAAACCACTACAGGCCCGATGTGTCTTTTCGGAAAGGCTGACACGGGTTGGCTATGGCATGGCCGACTAGCCCACGTCAATATGAGAACTTTGCAAAGTCTCCACAAGGGTGGCCACATCCTTGGACTAAAAGAAAATGTCTCCTTTGCCAAAGATCGTGTTTGCAGGGCGTGTGTTGAAGGGAAAATGCATGACTCACCTCATCGAAGGAAAACTATTATCTCATCAAAAAGGATTTTGGAGCTCCTTCATGTGGACCTATTTGGACCTCCATCTCATGCAAGCCTCAGTGAGAAGAAGTATTGCCCAGTGATTGTTGATGATTACTCAAGATACACTTGGGTTTATTTCTTCAAGTTGAAGAGTGAAACTCAAAAAACAGTCATCGACTTCGCCAACGAGGTTCAACATCTACACAACGCCCCCATTTTGGCTATAAGAAGTGACAACGGCTCTGAGTTTAAGAACTACACCTTAAATGAGTTCCTAAGTGAAGAGTGGATAAGACAACAATATTCCACTACGTACACCCCTCAACAAAATGGTGTAGCCGAGAGGAAGAATCGAACTCTAATGGATATGGCAAGATCAATGTTAGCCGAATTTAAATCTCCATATAACTTCTGGGCTGAACCAATCTCTACTGCTTGTCATTCATCCAACCGATTATACCTCCACAAGATCTTGGACAAGACCCCGTATGAAATACTTACCGGTAACAAGCCAAACATCTCATACTTTCGGGTATTCGGGTGTAAGTGTTTCTTTCTTATCAAGGGAGTTCGTCTATCTAAGTTTGAATCTAAGGCTCTAGAAGGTATTTTTGTTGGTTATGGTGCCGAATCCCACACTTATAGAGTCTTCAATAAGCTCTCCGGAACTGTTGTAGAATCTTGTACTTTGGTGTTCGAGGAAAATGACGGTTCCGGTGCGGAGCAAGTTGGTTTTTGTGATGCAAATGTTGAAATACCCCAAGATGCCATAAGAAGAATGGGCGTGGGATTTTTCCGCCCCATTGAGGAACCCCTTGTGGCGGATCGGGAAGGACAATGCTCTTCCCATGAAGAGCCCTCATCTACACAGGCCCAACAAGTTCCCACCACGGGAGAAAATTCTTCACCATCTCCATCAACTACTGCAGGTCAAGCTGTTCTAGAAAACGCCAGGCTGGATTATCTGGTGGACGCCGGATTATCCGGCCACCCCGCTCCAGCTGACCATATTGCTCCTGGTGGTGAGGATATCAACTCAAGCTCTAGGCCGGATTTTCTGGCAAGCCCCGGATTTTCCGCCCCCTCGCCAGTTCAAGCAAACCAAGGGTTCCTGATGAAGCTGCTACAAATACTCCCAGGCCGGAATATCCGGCCTCTCCATCAGCCGGATTATCCAGCCCTGACTCTCAAGTTCAGCAGCCTCCTGTTACGGCTGCTGCTTCACCTCAAGGGCACGCGTCACCACCACCCGCTGCTGATATTCCAGTTCATGATCAAGGTTGTGTACATGCTTCCAATGAAGATTCAAGCGATGAATCTACTCCTCCAAGAGACAAAAAACTTATTGAACTTCGTTGCAAGGCTCGAGCTGATCGAAACCTTGAGTTGAGAGGTCACACTCTCGACAAAGTTGTTGGTGATCTTCGACGAAGGGTTTCTACAAGAAGAGAATTGGCCAGTTTTGGTGAACATCAAGCTCATATCTCTATGGTGGAACCTAAGAAGGTCTTTGAAGCTCTTGAAGACCCAGACTGGGTTGTTGCTATGCATGAAGAATTGAACAATTTTGAGCGCAACAAAGTCTGGAAACTCGTGGAGAAACCCAAAGTGTGCCGCAATGTTATCGGCACCAAGTGGATATTCAAAAACAAGCAAGACGAGAATGGCATTGTTGTGAGGAACAAGGCAAGACTTGTGGCACAAGGTTACTCCCAAGTTGAGGGCATTGACTTTGGCGAGACCTATGCTCCAGTGGCTCGCCTTGAGTCCATCCGTATCCTTCTTGCTTATGCTGCTCATAACAATTTTAAGTTGCAGCAAGTGGACGTCAAGAGTGCCTTCCTTAACGGTCCTCTACATGAGTTGGTATACGTAAAGCAACCCCCGGGGTTTGAGGATCCTACCTTTCCGAACCATGACTACAAACTCGATAAGGCACTCTATGGCCTTAAACAAGCCCCACGTGCGTAGTATGAGCACCTTAAAGAGCTTTTGTTAGATCGTGGCTTCGAAGTTGGGCAAATGGATCCCACTCTTTTTACTAAGAAGGTTAAGGGGGAGCTCTTGGTATGCCAACTATATGTAGACGATACCATCTTTGGTTCTACTAATAAAGCTTTTAATGATGAATTTTCAAAGCTTATGACTGACAGGTTTGAGATGTCCATGATGGGGGAGTTACGGTTCTTTCTTGGATTCGAGATCAAGCAACTTAGAGAAGGAACCTTTATTAATCAAGAAAAGTACATCCATGACATGCTCAAGAGATTCAAGATGACGGATCTAAATGGTGTCACCACTCCGATGCAAACAAAATGTCATCTTGAACTTAACCCACATGGTAAAGATGTGGACCAAAAGGTATACTAGTCCATGATTGGCTCTCTTCTTTACCTCTGTGCATCTAGACCCGATATAGTGTTGAGTGTGGGGGTGTGTGCAAGGTATCAAGCAGCTCCTAAAGAAAGCCACTTAGTGGCGGTCAAGAGGATCTTTCGATATTTGGTTCATTCCCCCAACTTTTGGTCTCTGGTATCCCAAGGGCTCGAATTTCTCTTTATGTGGTTATACTGACTCAGATTGGGTTGGTGATAAGGATGATCGGAAATCCAATTCTGGAGCTTGTCAATTCTTGGGAAGATCTCTTGTTTGATGGTCCTCTAAAAGGCAGAATTGTATATCTCTCTCTACCGCCGAAGCTGAATATGTTGCTGCTGCCAGCGCTTGCACACAATTATTGTGGATGAGGTAAACTTTAAAGGAATACGGTGTCAATTGTGACAAAGTGCCTCTTTTATGTGATAATGAAAGTGCAATCAAAATTCCGTACAATCCTGTTCAACACACAAGGATGAAGCATATTGAGATTCGGAATCATTTTATCCGAGACCATGTTGCTCGCGGCGATATTGATCTATCCTTTGTGAGCACGAAGAACCGACTTGCGGATATATTTACAAAGCCACTTGATGAAGCAAGATTCTTCGACTTGAGGAATGAGCTAAATATCATTGATTCTAGGAGCTTGTCTTGATTACCCATGCACTCACTCGTACATCTCAATCCTTCTTAGGTCTAGGTGTGGGCATGGATATAGGGGGAGTGTGGTCCTAACTCATTGGGCTAACCCTCCCCCCATAATGCCAAAAGCAAGTTAAATAATTTCTCTTAATATCATTTTGTGGTATGTGATCTTATTGATGAGTATTAGTTGTGAACCGAAGATATATCTTCGCGGTGTCACACCATACACTCCAACAAGGTGGCCTCGGCCACTGCCCTCTCCCTTGAGGAGAATTGGATCTTTTTGGATGTTCTTTGCTCTCTCATGTTCTTATGGGAATCACACTCAATCTTGGCTTTTATTTGATTTGGATTTTGCAATTTTGAGTGTCTAGTACCATCTCAGTTTGGCTCTCTTAATCCTAAGCCTTTCCCTACCCCTAAGGATGAGAATGAAGACGAGGACGAGGACTACGAGTGATCCCGTGGGGCGCTAGCATCGCTCTTCTCCCTTTTTGGTGTCTCGATGCCAAAGGGGGAGAAGTAGTTCTACTAGGATATCCGTGGATTTGCTTGGGTCGGGCATAAGCACTTGCATTTTTCTATTCATCGTTTTCTTGCTTATGCCCATTTAGCGTTGAACTTTATATTTGTGGTTGTTTGAGACTCTATGTGGTTGTCTGGATTATTATGCCTATGGATTTCATCTCATGGATCATGCTTATGGATCTATCTATTCATATCCTATTGCTAGAGGTTTTATCATGGAAGGCGCTTATATTGGTTATCCGGTTTCTATCACGGAAGGCGCTTATATTGGTTATTCGGTAATGATTGTGGCTTATATCAAGGATGCTTTCTCTCTACCTCGATGGTATGTGTATGTTGCTCGTATGTCTATGGAATAGATTCACCTATTTGTGTGCATTGTATTCCAATGCAAAATTCTATTATGCACACATTGAGGGGGAGTCTCTTTCATAGTTATTACTGTTTGTCTTGTGACTTTCTCCTGCAAATCCTGGTATTGTCATCTAACACCAAAAAGGGGGTGATTGAAAGAACATTTCATGTTTTCCTATGTTTTGCGTGTTAGATAACAATACTGTGGAGGTTATTCATGTGCGCTAAGTGTGCAAGAAGCTTTGAGGGGGGCTGGATTATCCGCCCCACTAAGGGCCAGATAATCCGGCCTACCTCATTTCTCAAAGGGAGCCAAGGCGCATCGCTCGGTATCCGGTCAGATTTTCTCCCGAAAAATCCGAACTGGGGCGGTTTTTCCTCCCCAGGCCGGATAATCCGGCTGTCGCATGGGCCGAATAATCCGACCCCGAGTTTCCGAGCAAAGGGAGCCAAGACGCGTCGCTCGGTATCCGGTCGGATTTTCTCCCGAAAAATCCGAACTGGGGTGGTTTTTCCTCCCCAGGCCAGATAATCCGACCTTCGCAGAGGACCAGATAATCCGGCCCCTAGAAGTTGATCAAGGGCAAGCTTGGCACGATGCTCTGATAGGGGGCGGATTATCTGCCGGATATTCCGAGTCTAGGGTGGTGTTTTCCCTAGACCGGATCATCCGGCCCTCACTTGGGCCGGATAATCCGGCCCCCAAAGTTTCCAACGGTTGGTTTCTGCAGGGGGTATAAATACCCCTTCTTCCCCAACGTTCAGAACTCTTGATTCATTTGAAATTCTCCAGACATTGTGCAAGAGCTCTCATTCTCGATCTCCCACTTCAACCACCCGGAGGTCTTGATCTTTGGGGGAATTGAAGGAGGAGCAGTTCATCATCATCATCACGAATGAAGCTCTTCAACTCCTCTCCATTCACTGGAGAAATCCCTGATCTAGCATTCTTGTCAATACCTAGATCTTGTTTATTGTATTTGATAACTTTGTTCTTGTGGCAGCTTGTTATCATATCGGGAGCCTCCAAGTTGTTGTGGAGTTCTTGCCCCGCTAGTTGTGTAAAGGCGTCGGTGCCCGCCTCGAAGGGTACCTATAGTGGAAAGGTGGATCATGCCTTTGGTGGCGAGATCCATCGGAGAACAGGGTGAGGCCTATTGTGGTGTGGTGGTCTTAGTACCGCCCACCCCTCCAACACAGACGTACTTCCCTTAACAAGGAAGGAACTGCGGTCAAACAAATCCTGTGTCTCCGCGTGCTTCACTTCGGTTTACCCGTTCCTCTTTCCACTCGCTCTTTACTCGCTAGTAGATAGGTTTGCATATAGGGAAATTCCACCTAATAGTTTATCTAGAGAATTTACCTTTTGTGCTAAGCCTAAAATTGAAAAAGTATTAAAAATTGGTGTAACACCTATTCACCCCCCTCTAGGTGCCCAGACGATCCATTTGAACATCTCGTACCTTAGAGATTTTTGCCACTTCCCCAGATTACCAGAGGCATGAACCCACTATCGAGCATAAATATTAACTCTCGGAGTTGCTAGCATCTACTTGGCCAAGATAGCTACTAACAACGGAAAGCATGCAATATCACAAATAACAAAGACATGATAGAATCAATAATCAATCTGAAATAGCATCTCAATATCCATCGGATCCCCGCAAACACAACATGTAGAATTACAAATAGATGATCTTGATCATGAACGGAGCTCACAAGATCTAAACATGAAAGCACAAAGGAGGAGAACCAGCCATCTAGCTACTACATGGACCCGAAGTCCAAGGATGAACTACTCACGCATCACACCGGAGGCTTGCATGGTGATGAAGAAGGCCTCCAGGGTGAAATATCCTCTCCGGCAGGGTGCCGGGAAGAGCTTCAGATCCCTCCCGATCTAGGGATGGAGATGACAGTGGTTACAGACTCTTTCATGGATTTTTTGATCGGGCCCTTAGGGTTTTCATACCAAGGGAAATATATAGGCGGAAGGAGAGGCCGAGGGGGTGCCTGGGCTGGCCACACCACCCCCTGGTGTGGGCTAAGCCTGGCCACGCAACTAGGTGGTGTGGCCGCCCTCTGGCCCTTCTCCGTCTCGTATTCTGGCATCTGATGACTTCCGGAAAAATAGGCACTTTGGCTTTTGTCCCATCTAATTACGAGAATATTCATTTTCTGACTTTCCTGGAATCAAAAACAGCAAAAAACAGGCAACTAACACTGTGGCTCTTGTTAATAGGTTAGTCTAAGAAATCATATGAAAAGTACTCCAAAGTGTGCGCAAAACACAAGAAAGTGGATAAAACCAAGCATGGAACATCAAAAATTATAGATACATTTGCAATGTATCAGCACATAAGCGCGATAGATTGCTCTTGAATGAAATGTATTTTTAGAGGTAGATCAGTCCATCTTGTGGTAGTAAACAATGTCATCAGTATGAATTTCCAACTATCAGGAAAGAACATTCAATTCTACATTTTCTGAGTGAAGACGAGCGAGGTTAGTTGTTCTTTACCGTAAAGAGAAGTCCAAAGAATATTGGATGTGGATGCCACAAGCCAAGTTGACATACATATATGGTGGATCGACAACATGTCGTACTTGTGATTCCCATGTTTTACGAGCTTTCAAACTTCCTAGCTAACTCTGCCCATTTTAATGACTTCAACTCGATTTATCGAAATTAGGTCAAATTTGAAACTACAAGTAAATTGTAGGTTTTGCTTTGAAAGTTTTACGAAAAAGCTTTTAATTTGGAGGTACCCATCGAGGAGTCACAATTAATATATCGGAAAACAACGAGAGTTTTGACGATAGGTTCAACTTCTTGCTAAGATTCTGCATCTTGATAATTTAATGAAATTAGGTCAAACTTGAGCTACAAGTAAGCGCGATAGATAGATCTTGAGTTAAATGTCATTTTAGAGGTATATGGGTGCATTTTCTGGTAGTAAGAAGTGCCGTGGGTGTGAGTGTCCAACTACCAGGAAACAACATTCAATTCTACATTTTCCGAGTGAAGACGAGCGACGTTAGTTGTTGTTTTCTGGAAAGGGAAGTCCAAAGAATATTGGATGTGGATGCCACAAGCCAAGTTAACAGACATAGATAGTGGATCGACAACATGTTGTACTTGCGATTCCCATGTTTTATGGGTTTTCAAGCTTCCTAGCTAACCCCACACATTTTGAATGACTTTATGTCGATATATCGGAATTAGGTCAAATTTGAAAATAGAAGTAAATTGTAGGTTTTGCTTTGATAGTTTTACAAAAAAAGCTTTTGGAGGTACCCATTGAGGGGTCAAAATTAATATATCCGAAACATCGATAGTTTTGATGATAGGTTCAACTTCTTGCTAAGACTTTGCATCTTGACAATTTAACGAAATTATGTCAAACTTGAGCTAGCTACAAGTAAACGCCATATATTGCTCTTGAATTAAATGTATTTTTAGAGGTAGATCGTCGGTGCATCTTCTGGTAGTAAATAGTGTCGTCGGTGTGAGTTTCCAACTATCAAGAAAGAACATTCAATTCTACATTTTCTAAGTGAAGAATATGAGCGAGGTTGTTTTTTCCTAAAGAAAAGTACGAAGAATATTGGATCTGAATGCCACAAGCCATGATTACATACATATATTTTGGATCAACATGTTGTACCAACGATTCCCATGTTTTATGAGTTTTCAAGCTTCCCAGCTAAATCTTCCCATTAGAATGACTTTATGTCCATTTCTCGAAATTAGGTCAAATTTGAAACTATAAGTACTAGTAAATTGCACGTGCCCTGCACGTGAGACTCAGATAATAGACATCTGGCATATCATCACTATATAAAATTATAATAGGTAAAGCAGAAAAAATATAGTAGGTAAAATTTGAACTACTACAAGTGAACTGTGTAGGTTGCTTTCAAAGTTTTACGAAAAATCTATTAGAGGTACCCATCATAGGGGGTGGGGGGGGGAGGGGTCAATTAATATACTATCAGAAATCACAGAGAGTTCTGACGACATGTTCATCTTCTTACAAAGATTTTGCATCTTGATAGTTTAATGAAATTAGGTCAAACTTGAGCTATAACTAAGTGCGATAGATTGCTCTTGAATTTAATGAAATTAGGTCAAACTTGAACTACAAGTAATAAATTGTAGATTGCTTTGAAAGTCTTATTTAAAAAACTTTTGGAGGTACCCATCGAGCGGTTAATTAATATATCAGAAAGCATAGAGAGTTCTAACGAGTGGTTCGACTTCTAGGTAAGATTTTGCATCATGAAAATTTAGAACACCTTTTGAAAACAATCACATGAGAAATAAGGAGAGAAGGGAAATATTTTTCTATTTTCTATGGGCAACCCACAAGCTTGACGTGCACCTTAGGCTTAAAGATACAAACTTTATTTTCTTCACAATGTACTCCCTCTGTTTCAAATTACTCCGCCAGCGCTCTTATGTAGGTGGGCTAGTACTCCTTTATTTTTCATTCAAAAAGTCCTAGGATTTTTGAAATAGATAGTATGAAATGTGTATTACGTATACCCAAAATCCCAAGAATTTTTTGGATGAAAAATAAGATAGTACTAGTCCACCTAGGTAAGCGTGTACGTGGAGTAATTTGAAACAAAGGGAGTATATGGTGAACCTTAGCGGATGCCACATACTAGGCCTTAAGGTGTGGTTTTGTACACATTGGTGATGGCCTTATTAGGGAAAACACAAATAGTATATTGGTAGTACACTAGTAGTAGTACTCATTTCTTTGCTTAGACATATGCTCACCTCTATCCACGCGCTGTAAATGCTGAGAGAATAAAACATAGGCAGGGTAAGAGGGCAACAACAAAGAGGAGTTGAAGGCGGTTCGATGTCAGAGGAAAGTTACGATGGGTTCCTAACATGAGGTACTCCTACGGCCACTCCACTAGTAGTAAATTTCAGGACCTATGCACGCAAAACAAATTATGTGTTTTCTCTCTCCTTGGCTGCATCTCACCATCCATCCTCCCTCTCTCCTCCCTTTTCCCCTTGCGCACCGGCTCGGCTGATCTCTCCCTCATCCACAGCATGGTGTTGCGCATGTGTGCCTTGGTATGGAGGCTCTGTGTCTCTGGCGTGTTCGACAGCCATGTTGGTGTGGAGTAGGGACGAGGAGTACATACAGTAGGAAGGAAACCACTTTGGTCCTTGGCGGCAAAAAAATTCAAACTTTTCCGGCTTTGGAAATTTTCACTTGCTTCCTAGACATTGGAGGGAAGGTTACTCAAAAGATTGACCATTCGCAGTACTTCTTATCTTATCTTTATCTTGTCTTATCTCTTAAAATACCATACTATACCACTATATAGTGTACGGATAACTTCAAACATTGACTGTTGGATCAAGACTGGCAAATCCAAACATTGCTAACCGTTGGACCTTCTTTTCCATTATAAGCATCTACAAAGATTCTACTGATAGTCTTTAGCACGATGAATGCTAGTATTTGCAAACCTCAAAACACACACTTCATTCCTCAGTTTCAGGGTCCTTTTGCTAAATGCACGGACTTGGGTGCAATTTTCATTTTTATGAGGTCCTTGATGTAACTTGTACTTCCACCGACCGTGTTAACTCTCAAGCACCTTGCTCCTACGAGACCTACCATAGTTAAAAGAAAATGCAACTGCCTCAATTATCACACAAACTGGACCACAGTTTCTTATACATAATACCCAAGTTTTTAGTACTAGGATTTTTCAAGCTTCCTAGCTAACTTTGCACACTTCACTGACTTCTTGTCGATTAATGAAATTAGGTCAAACTTGAGCTACAACTAAGCGTGATAGATTGCTCTTGAATTAAATGTATTTTCGGAGGTAGATGGGTGCATCTTCTTGTAGTAAACAATGTCGTCACTGTGAGTTTCCAACTATCAGGAAATAAAATTCTCAGTTTTCCATGTGATAACGAGATGGTTCTTTCCGTAAAGAAAGCCTGAAGAATATGGATCTCGATGCCATAAGCCAAGCTTCTAGACATATTAAGTGGACCAACATGTTTTACTTACGATTCCCATATGCTTTTTGAGTTTTCAAGCTCCGTATCTAACTAACTCTGCCCACTTGAATGACTACATGCCGATTTATCGAAATTAGGTCAAACTTGAACTATAACTAAATTGTAGGTTGCTCTAAAAGTTTTATGAAAAAGCTTTTGGAGGTATCGTACCGATCGGGGGGGGGGGGGGGTCACAATCAATATATGAGAAACAACCGAGAGTTTTGACCATAGGTTTGACTTCTTGCTAAGATTTTGCATCGCATGACACTATTTAATGATATTGGGTCAAACTTAAGCTACAAGTAAGGGCGATAGATTGCTGTTGAAATATATGACTTTCCAGAGAGGTAGATGGGTGCAGTTTCTTTTAGTAAATAGTGTCCTCGGTGTGATTTTCCAACTATATCAGGCAAGAACATTCAATTATTCTCAATTTTCCGAGTGATGACGAGCAAGATGTTCATTTCCATAAAGAAATGTCCGAAGAATATTGGATCTGAATGCCAGAAGCCAAGTTTACCGACATATATAGTGGACCAACATGTTGTACGAACGATTCCCATGTGTTATTTATGAGTTTTCAAACTTCCTATCCAACTCTGCCCATTTGACCGAATGACTTTATGTTGATTAATCGAAATTAGTTCAAAATTGAAACTATAAGTAAATTGTAGGTTTCTTTGAAAGTTTTACGAAAAATATTTTGGAGGTACCCATCACGGGGTCACAATTAATATATCATAGAACACCGAGAGTTTTGACGATAGGTTCAACTTCTTGCTAAGATTTGGCATCAAGACAAATTAACAAACTTAGGTCAAATTTGAGCTACACGTAAGCGCGATAGATTTCTCTTGAATTAAATGTATTTTCAGAGGTAGATCAGTCCATCTTGTGGTAGTAAACAATGTCGTCAGTGTGAATTTCCAACTATCAGGAAAAAACATTCAATTCTACATTTTCTGAGTGAAGACGAGTGAGGTTAGTTGTTCTTTACCGTAAAGAGAAGTCCAAAGAATATTGGATGTGGATGCCACAATCCAAGTTGACAAACATATATAGTGGATCGACAACATGTCGTAATTGCGATTCCCATGTTTTATAAGCTTTCAAACTTCCTAGCTAACTCTGCCCATTTTAATGACTTTAAGTCGATTTACCGAAAATGACTCAAATTTGAAACTATAAGTAAATTGTAGGTTTTGCTTTGAACGTTTTACGAAAAAGCTTTTAATTTGGAGGTACCCATCAAGGGGTCACAATTAATATATCGGAAAACAATGAGAGTTTTGATGATAGGTTCAACTCCTTGCTAAGATTTTGCAACTTGACAATTTAATGAAATTAGGTCAAACTTGAGCTACAAATAAGCGTGATAGATAGCTCTTGAATTAAATGTCATTTCAGAGGTATATAGGTGCATTTTCTGGTAGTAAGCAGTGCCGTGGGTGTGAGTGTCCAACTACCAGGAAACAACATTCAATTCTCCATTTTCCGAGTGAAGATGGGTGACGTTAGTTGTTCTTTTCCGTAAAGGGAAGTCCAAAGGATATTGGATGTGGATGACACAAGCCAAGTTAACAGAGATAGATAGTGGATCGACAACATGTTGTACTTGCGATTTCCATGTTTTATGGGTTTTCAAGCTTCCTAGCTAACCCCACACATTTGAATGACTTTATGTCGATATCTCGGAATTAGGTCAAATTTGAAACTAGAAGTAAATTGTAGGTTTTGCTTTGATAGTTTTACAAAAAAGCTTTTGGAGGTACCCATTGAGGGGTGAAAATTAATATATCAGAAACCAGCGAGAGTTTTGACGATAGGTTCAACTTCTTGCTCAGACTTTGCATCATGACAATTTAACAAAATTAGGTCAAACTTGAGCTAGCTACAAGTAAACGACATAGATTGCTCTTGAATTAAATGTCTTTTCAGAGGTAGATCGTCGGTGCATCTTATGGTAGTAAACAGTGTCGTCAATGTGAGTTTCCAACTATCAAGAAAGAACATTCAATTCTACATTTTCCGAGTGAAGAATACGAGCGAGGTTGTTCTTTTTCCTAAAGAAAAGTCCAAAGAATATTGGATCTGAATGCCACAAGCCAATTTTACATACATATATATTGGACCAACATGTTGTACCAATGATTCCCATGTTTTATGAGTTTTCAAACTTCCCGGCTAACTCTGCCCATTAGAATGACTTTATGTCGATTTATCGAAATTAGGTCAAATTTGAAACTACAAGTACTAGTAAATTGCACGTCCCCAACACATGAGACTCAGATAATAGACATCTTGCATATCATCACTATATAAAATTATAATAGGTAAAGCAGAAAAAAGATGTGTAGGTTGCTTTGAAAGTTTTATGAAAAAACTCTTAGAGGTACCCATCGGAGGGGGCGGGGGGTCAAATAATATACTATCAGAAACCACAGAGAGTTCTAACAACAGGTTCATCTTCTTTCTAAGATTTTGCATCTTGAAAGTTTAATGAAATTAGGTCAAACTTGAGCTACAACTAAGTGCGATAGATTACTCTTGAATTTAATGAAATTAGGTCAAACTTGAACTACAAGTAATAAATTGTAGGTTTTTTTGAAAATTTTATGAAAAAAAGCTTTTGGAGGTACCCATCGAGCGGATAATTAATATATCACAAATCCAGAGAGTTTTGACGAGTGGTTCGACTTCTAGCTAAGATTTTGCATCTTGAAAATTTTGAACACCTTTTGAAAACTATCACATGAAATAGGGAGAGAGGGGAAATGATTTTTCTATTCTCTATGGGAAACCCACAAGCTTGAGGTGCACCTTAGGTTTAAAGATACAAACTTTATTTTCTCCGCAAAGTATATGGTGAACCTTAGCGGATGTCACATACTAGGCCTTAAGGTGTGCTTTGTACACATTGCTGATGCCCTTATTAGCGACTAGTAAGTTGCACGTGCCTTGCACATGAGACTCAGATAGTAGACATAGAAGTAATATATCAGAAACCAACGAGAAGTAATATAATTCCGAGACATATCTCGGAATTAGGTCAAATTTGAAACTAGAAGTAAATTGTAGGTTTTGCTTTGCTAGTTTTACGAAAAAGCTTTTAGAGGTACCCATCGAGGGGTCAAAATTAATATATCAGAAACCAATGAGAGTTTCGACGATAGGTTCAACTTCTTGCTAAGATTTAGAATCTTGAAATTTTTGAAAACAATCACATGAGAAATAAGGAGAGATGGGAAATATCTTTCTATTTCCTATGGGCAACCCATAAGCTTTTGAGGTGCACCTTAGGCTTAAAGATAACTTTATTTTCTCCATACTGTATAAGGTGAACCTTAATTACCGGATGGCACATAGGCCTTAAGGTGTGCCTTTTTACACATTGCGGATGACCTTAGGGCATCACCTATGTATGTAAAAATTGTTGATAAGATGGCTCCTAACATGACCATGAAATGAATATGAGTTGGAAATTGCAAATTTGCATGATTGTATAACATCATCCTCCCAACATGATGTAATTTATGTCATAATGTTTCGAAACTCCTAAGTATGATATCCATTCTTCTTCAAGATCCTGAGCATTGGGAGTACGGCCATGGATTTTGAGTTGAGGTGTTGGATTAAGGGAGTACTGCCTTGGATTCCTGAACACAAAGGGGGTACGGCCTACTAAATTTCTATTATTACATGGACCATGACCAAATTCAAAACCAAAATAAAACGGTAAAATATCCCGCGTATCCAGACATAGTTCATGGACCAATATTTCAGATACTTCGAAATTCCCATTCGACCCCTATTAAATTTGGTGGGTGGGGGGCTTCACTTGTAATTTTCCCAGTATAGTGCTTGTAGTACCTAAACCCTACCCCTCTCTCCTCCAGGAATACGTCATCGGCGGGAACATCCCCGCTGCACTTTAGCCGGCTTACCCGCTGCACCTAATCTGCTCAACGAACCCTCTTGTCCAGCGTGCTGAGCACATCATCGACCGCCTAGGATCTACTCCACGGACGCCGTGGTCCGGTGTTCTGATCCTATCCTCGCCCGCCCAAGATCTTCTTCACCTTCGACGACCTTGACGTGACCCGTGAGGATGCGGAGGAGGCCTAGACGCCACCCGGACCGATCTAAGACTTGATCTCCCTGCGCGACTTGTTTGTTGGCAATGTACTGTATTCGTTCTAAATTTTCTAACTAACAGGTTATTTACTTGATAGACACCTGTTATGTACTAAATTAACCCGGTGTGGTTATGCTTAAACTCCACACTGTGAACTGTTTTTATGTACTGTACTATTTCTTTGTGAATTATTAGTCACTTAATATATTTGTTTACATTCTCTGCTGTACCTGTCCACATGAGATATGATTATATAATATCTCTCTCATTCGCTGATTTATGAACTATAGTATTTCCATCGTGCTATTGTCCCGCTAATCTATACTACACATTTACACACGTCATACTATTTGACCATTATGTACTATCGATTTGATCCCTCTTAACCTGCGGCTCAAACTGTTTGCTGTTATTATGCAAGGAGCATCCTCAGTTTGCACACAATATCATAGAGTGAATGGCTCCTATAATCTCGCAAGACCCCATCACTTTTGTTTAACTTCATGCCAACGTATATCATATTGGAATCTGTTTGTATTTACAGTTGGCCTTACCTTTATGCAGAGGAGCAACAATGGAGTACATACTCTGCCCGTCCACACGAGCCGCCGTAGATCTCGTGTAACACCTACCGTAAGGCCCCCACCCGAATCTTGGTCTTTGCCACATTTTTGGTTTGCTTAAATTTACCATTTGTCTTTCTTGTCTTCATATTTTTTGCCAAAAATTAGCATCAAACATTTTAGACCCACTATGGTCTGCTTTTGTTCTATGTACTTCAATTTCCTAGATATGGAGAGGTCGGGTGTATTGCATCTGAGTTGTCTGATAATAAGAACAAGGCCACACTAGTGATAAGATCCACACATGTATCATAAGGAACTCTGTGCACTTCATCTCACTCTTATATCTACTGTGTAACATAGTTACATGAACTGACTATTTTAATACAAGGCACTTACTTGTTCAGTTTGTTGTTCTCAGGCCGCTGAACCATTGAAATCATGTGGCTATTCATGAATAATTCAATGTATGATTGCTTGATTCATTGTTTGTCTAAAATTATCTAGCTAGCATATTCAAGGCTCATAATTAATGTATTTTTGTTGGCTGAGTTACTCTTTTTTTCTATGATTAAATCAGTGGCAGATTTTGTTGTGTAGTGCCTGCCCAGTTCATATATGAGAAACATAATGGCTTAGTTTTCATATTCGTTTTATTCATCTTCTGCACATTCTAGTTTGAGCAGTCTGCATCAGGTACTTTGGTTAATTGCTTGCATTGTTATTCGAAATGAACTTGTTGTTTGTTTCCAAAGTCTGTTGTTTAAGTAACTTGTTTTGTCTTGGTCTCAGCCATCTTCAAGTAGAGCAGTCATTTCACAGAGCAGTACATGCTTGCATAGCTCCATGGCGCCAGTTGGTCCACTTATTCAAGAAGAAACAGATGTATGAGCCACCACTATTAATTGCTTCCTTCCTTATATATTACCGCATTGACACAAATTCATGGTGGTGTGATTGCATGCTAATGCTGTTATAACTTGTTTTGTGTGTGTTTCAGGCTGCAAATGACCCTATGAATGCCGAACAAAGATCCGGTTTTCTAAGTTCAGATTTTGTTTCACACAGCAGTTGTGACAATACCTATTGCTCATGGCAAACCGCTTTGACTGGTCCTCTTTTTCCAGCCGAAAGATTATTTGAGGATGCCCTCCAAGATGCCCATGATATTATTGAGCAAGAAGCCAACAAAACAGATTCAGTATTCAGCATAGCACGCAAAGAGTTATATGAATTGAAAAACATGCAAGCTTTGATGCAGAACATACTTAATAATCTCATCTGCAGCTCTCATCGGAAGCTAGTTGTTACATGTCCCGCGATGCAAGCTCAATAGAGACCTTTTCTGTAACACCAGTTATGGTGTGTTTTTAGTTGTCTGGACTCTGATGCAACTTTTATGCTTCATTTTATTACTATCAAGTTTACTAAGGATTGTAATAATCTATTGTAATTCGCAGTTGTAAGTTGCTTGAGGATTGTTACTAACTGAGCATCTATCAGAATTACTACACAGACATGAAAAAACAGTGAAATTGTAAGAGGTACAACACACGATCTAGAACAGGGAGAACATTCATTGTATTACACGGGAACCATAGATCTTGCAAAATTCATAGACGTTCACTCAACAAAGTGAACACATAAAGAGCTGAGCTGAAGAGAATACGTCAGGAGCAGACCCACACAATCCATCAATCTGACGGATAGCCATCACAGTAATCGTAGTGGGTGGTACCATCCTCGCCATAAGGCGGCACCATCTGCAGCTCAGAATGCTCGACGATTCCGTCAGCAATCGATCGAGTTTGAAAGGACGGTCATTGATCCATAATCCTCCTACTCCATAACCATATACAACCCTTGGATCCTCTTCCCATGCAAGAGCCTCAAAGTTGTAAGATCTAATCTCGGATACGTCCGCATAGTATATGTTGCCGGCCTGCACTGTGGGTACCCTGGTGCTATTGACACAGACACACCAATTGTCAGAAAGGAAGAGAGCACGACTTCCGATGCCTCTGACCGGCTGAAGGACACAATTCTGGGTATCAACCCGGTAAACAACCGTCCTGTCGCCGTAGACCGATCCACTCACAACGAACAACAACTCCCCGTCGGACTCGACAAGGTAAAAAAGATTCTTTGGGAACTAGCAGCCCAGGAACAGGGCCTGCAACGGTGGGATATATCTCCAGGGTTCGTGCGGAGCACTGGAGATGGACATCTCCATGAGCAGCATCACACATAGGTGAGAGGACAGACCCGTATCTGTCTGCAATGAAAACATCACCGGCATAAGAAGTCATGCTCCACAGTTCCGTGAAGTCATACGGCGAGTACCACCCTTCACCAAAGACCGGGCGACTCCCTTCCTCCATGCTCTCATCCGCCCACCGAATGGTGGTGTTCTGATGGTTTGATGTAAACACCATCAACGACGGGAACATCATCACAGTGACAGAAGCCACCTACTCGGTCGGTATCTCCACCCTCAGGCGCTTGATAGCGCTCGACAAGGGGTTATACAACTGGGTCTTGTACGGCTACACCCTCTGTCCAAGCACAAGGAGTCCACCGGTTGTGCTACCGACATAAAAGTACCTTCCAACAAGAGAGGGAGGAGAAATAGAGATTCAGTCAAAGTAAACGGACTAAAATTCAATCAAGGTAAACCATGATGGAGCAAAACCCTGGGCAACAAGTGGACGAAGAAACAGAACTTGAAAAACAGATAGTATAGGATGTGAATGCAAAAAAAGGATCACATATATACAGATGAATATAAAGAAAGCACCTGCGAATAACCCGGCTAATCTTTTTATCAAGGTGGCGGCCAGTTCTCATGTTCAGCAACATGATGGAAGCGTCATCTACCCGATACTCCTCTAACAACTGGTGCTCTAGTACAATCCAGTTGGCTAGCATAAAGCTCTCCTTCGTGAAGCCGCGCTAGGCACTGCAGACTCCCCGAAAGGCGGCGCAGTAGTCGAAGTCGTCCGTCGAAAGGAAGATGTCACCTATCTTCTGGACGAGTTCCTTAGGGAGACCAGCCCATGGCGAGTCCTCCTGCTTCTTGCTAGCGATGGATGATGGCGTTCGTGTGGTCTCGGTCACATCGACTGGCACAGGAAGCGGTTCCAAAGACACACATTTAAACAAAGGCCTGGGAAAGCCAAGCGAATCAAGTGGAAACGAGACGACGACATGCACACAGCAACCGCAAGCGCGTTTCATCAAACTGACATGGGCACGCGCATGCGCACGCACACTAATTACGGTACAATGGTCGTGCACACCGGCGTACGACTCCTGGGAGCACACGAGTGTGTAAGTGTAGGATGATACTAGTAGTAGAAGTATCATAACCTCATTTGTGGACAAATTAAGTCAAATTTGTGGAGAAATTAAGTCATTTAAAAAAATCAACGTCATTTGTGGACAAATTAAGTCAAATTCACTAAAATTTGATTAACCTGGACTAAAATTCTCTTGAGATATAAGTTGTGGGACTAGTATTGCTCATTTTTCAATATGTGGGACTAAAACGCTCTCGCGGTGCAAGATGTGGGACTAAACGTGTATATAGCTCTTAATTATTTCACAGCCTCAATTGCTAGGCCGGAGGACCAATTAATGCTCCTAGTTTTGCTCAATTACTCCTCTAGTTGACCGTAAAATATGAACCACCACGTCGTATAATGCTCCTGGCCGATCATGTTTTTAAAACGGAGTGCATCCATTGACTTGCATGTTTTCAATTAGATGTGGTGGCCACGTGCATTGGCCAGATTTTAGGATTACTACTGTATGCAATAACTAGCTATAAAGCGAGTAGGTAAAGTTAATTCTCCGAACTAGTACTACTCCGGGTTAGTAATACCGAACACAGTGAGTACCTCAAGTGTGGTTATATGGATGATAAGTTGATGTGACTCTTTGCCATGAATTCCTGACCATATAGCCATATGTTCTACCACCTTTTTACTACTACTACTACTAGTACTACATGTACGCTAGCAAAATTAAAAATCTCAATCGAGCGGCCAAATTACACACACCGACTTCGAAGCATTTCCTATCTAACCGTTTCAAAAACTTAGAGCCAAAATCTCCTAGTGAGGGAGTACCATTTTTATATTATTATTATTATTATTAGATGGCCGCTAGCCAATTTCAAAATCTTAGTCAAGCGGCAAAACTGCACACCCACTTTGAAGCATTTCCCGCCTCTCCGTTTCAAAAACTTTGAGGCAAAATCTCCCATCGGGGGAGTGCCATTTTTGTATTATTATCAGAAGATGGCTGCTAGTCAAATTCAAAATCTCAATCGAGCAGCAAAACCGCACACCAACTTTGAAGCATTTTCCGTCCCTCCGTTTCAAAACCTTTGAGGCAAAATCTCTCACCAGGGGAGTAACATTTTTGTATTATTATCAGATGGGCACTTGTCAAATTCAAAATCCCAATCGAGCGGCTAAACCATACACTGACTTTGAAGCATTTCCCGCCCCTCAGTTTCAAAAACTTTGAGGCAAAATATCCCACCAGGGTAGTACCATTTTTATATTATTATTAGATGGACGGTCGCCAAATTCAAAATCTCAATCAAGCGGCAAAATCACACACCAATCTGGAAGCATTTCCTGCCCCTCAGTTTCAAAAACTTTTGACTTCAAAATTCCCATTCTACCCATTGTTATGACGCCGTATGGGCAAGCTAAATTTGGTAGCTTGGGCGCATGATCATAATTTATGTTTCTGTTCACCTCCTTAGTCCGGATTCTCCCATATTTTCTTGCTGGTCCTTCCGAACATCCCAGCCCCTCTCTCGCACGCCCTTACCTCCAGGACCACCACGCGCACCGGCCGGCGGCAATTCAATGGCGGCCGGAGCCGCTTGAGCTACGGTCTCGTGCACCACCGCGGAGCCGCTTCACCGATGCTCACCCACCGGATTCTAGTTCATCGGGCCTCTCTGCCACTACACCGGAGCTGCGGTGTCGTTCACCATGCTGATGGCATCATTGACCGCCCAAGCTCTTCTTCCCGGCCACCGAAATCTACCCAACCGTACCGGATATGCTCCACCGGTGTACACTGGACGTGATCTAGTTGAAGGAGTTCCATGTCTACCGCTCTAGACTAGATGCTCGGCCTTCACCGTTCACTGCACTGGATCTACCTCAGCGACGCTCTCGTCCAGCGTGCTCAAGCTGTCATCGACCGCCCAAGATATACTTCCTCGATGCCAAAAACCACCGCAACCACAACACCCTTGGTGACCTAGATGTCACCCTCACGGTACCGACGATGCTTAGATGCCTCTTCGACCAAGGTTAACCAAATCTGCAACCCATTTTGTTTTGTCAAAAGTATAGCAGGTTCAAGCCTATCGTAGTGAACTGCATTTTTGTCATCGTGCTCGTACATACAAGTCAGTGGGCATGCCTATTCTTCATGATAGTACATACAAGGTTATTAGACATGTTGGTTTATATTCGCTGCTCTACAAATTTCAAGTCATGGACATGTCTGTTATTTTGTCATGCACATGTTCTTAGCTACTCCATACAACAGTAATTGCCTGCTACCGTGTAATTCTTGCAAAATCTGAAGTCAGCGGAAAATATTAGTGTGGATTCCCTACTCTACAGTTGCTGATTCTATCTGGTTCGTCCTGAGATCAATTCCTGCTATTATTTCCTCATTGGCATCGTTCTACTATCCTGTAGTAGCCGTTTAAACTCTTCGTACTAATTCGATTATAATTTTGAGGTTGCCATCTGGTTCTTCAAAAGCTGCATCACTAACTATTTCCTTTTTCTTGCATATAGCTCAAAATAAAACAATGAACATATTGGTTTGCATAGCCTATTCTACAGGTTCACAAGGGATGCCATTACTTCCTTATCTAGTGCTGGTTCGTCTTGAGCAACGGCATAACTTTCCTCTACTATGTAGTTCACTCGTGGTTTGCATTCTTTCTCTAGAAGTTCTCTTACAATGCCATTATAATTTCTATCTGGTTGATTCTTAGCTATGATAGTAACTACATGCCATTGTGTAGCTCACAATAAATTCTAAGTCACCCAACAACTCTATGCATTCCAGGAGATGCCACTGCTTCCATGCTGAAATGACCTCACCTGTTTATATTTGCTGAAATTCTAAGAAATACTTTGTTTGATTTCTCATTTCATTCTAGGCACACTTGTCTAATGCTTTTTTGTCCTGTTGTATAGGTTCAGGAGAGACGCCATTATATCTCGCATCTGGTTCATCCTAAGACACGACATAACTATCCTCTACAATATATAGTTCATTCATGGTTTGTATTCATGCTCTACAATTTCTCGTATGATGCGGTTATAATTTTTATTTGGTTCATTCTTCGCTATGACAGTAACTGCATTCCATTTTGTGGCTCAGTGCAAATTTCGAGTCACCCAACGTCTCTTGCATTTTAGGGTATAGAACTGCTTCCATATATATTTGTTGAAATGACCTGGCTAGTTTATTTTTGCTGAAATTCTAAGCCACACACACATATTTTTTGATTGCTCATTTCATGGTAGGCGCACTTGTTTAATGTGTGCTTGCTTGTCCTGTTTGTTTGACGTGTTGGTCAATAATTGAACCATTGACCAGTTGTAAACTCCAGATCATAGCTCCTGTCATATCAGTCAAATGAGTAGTTTGTCTTATTTGATGTATTAACTTGTTATTACTTAGTTTTAGACTGCAATTATTGCTATCACCACCAAAGAGGGGGCTGCAAGATCATGTCTCCTTCAATGTAGCTGCCACACTCAAAGGAAGATGCAGGTAATCAATTGAGAAAGCAAATTGAGGACTCTGCTATCAACTTGATTTTTCAACCGAAATACCGATTTTTCTTTCCCTTGAGTTGATAATATGTAATAAGTTTAAGAAGTTTGTAGCTGATGTAATATCTAGATAACTCGCGTAGGCCATGTAGGCATTTAGTTGACATTGTCCACACATGGCAGTAGTCATTACGATAACTACGCAAGGCAGGTCAAATAGGGAAAATACCGTACTTTATTATTGGCCCGTCGTGTATTCAGCCGATGATAAACAGTAAAAAATGCTGGATTATTATACACGTTTTATGATATTGACATGGGCTTCAGAAAAGCCAAAACTGTAAAAGGCCATAAACGTAACGAGCTGACCCGCAAGTGGTAACAAGCCGTAACAGTAACAGGCTGTAACAGTAATAGGCCGTAGCAGACCGTAATAGTAGCAGGCCAGAGCAGCAACAACCCATCACAGTAACATGCAAGAAACCGTAAAATCTCAGAACTGTAACATGCCAAAACAGTAGCCGGTCTCAACAGTAAAGGGCCACAACAGTAAAAGGCCAGAACAGGGACAAACCTGAACAGTAATGACCCGAGAATTTCCAGGCGAGGGCAGTGACATGCCGACACATTTACCAGACTAGAACAGTAAAGGGCCGCTTGCGGGCCTGAACAGCTAAAGGCCGAAACCGTAACAGACCATCTTAGAGAAGGGCCATTAGTTGGCAGCCAACGATGGGCTGCGATAAACAGTGATGGGCTGACCGCAGGCCTTAAATGTACAAGAGCGACTTGGCGTAGGCTGCTAATGGGCCGCAGAGTGTTGGACTAACATTGGCCTTCTGTAGGCCAAAACAGAATCGGGCCTGAAAGTTCACGGGCTGCTCCTGGCTACAACTTTGGGCCCATTTCAAATAGTGTAGGACAAAACTGTAATGGACAATCTTCTTGTTGGGATCTCCTAATGGGTCGGCCCAGTTAGTATTTAGCAGGCCTTGGCTGGGCTTGGCTTCTGCTATAGTTTCTATGACCGTTAACAGCGGTAACCGGCCGCTAACGGCGGCTGCCACATGGCAGTTTGCATGACGTTAGCAGTCAACGCGGCTTCCAAACAGATCTATGACGGAACAAGTTTTCTTGGCTGAAGGGTGCGATCCGCCATGGTCAGGGAAAAAACCGTGGTAGATTCTTTTGTGATGATGCTTTTACCACGAAGGTCATCCGTCGTAGAAGACTTTTTAGCCATGAAAAACGGGCCTTCAACCACAAAAATCATCTGTTGTAAAAGCCAACTTTTCTTGTAGTGCCAATCCCACCATTAGGTGTCTTATAGGGAGCCAAAAAATTAGCAGAGGAAGCAGACATTCTGTAATGGAATATTCCAAAAACGTTATAACAAGATCACATGCAGTACTAGTACAACAATCCACAGACCAAACAATCTACACATCTTATGGGTCATGTAAGCTGCAATTTTTTTAGCCATATAACCAACTATACAACTAGTACACACAAACTAGTACGATTCACATAACCGACACATGCATGTATACAACCATTTTTCACCATCACATGCAACATAGTATTCTCCAACCTCACTCCTCGCGAACGGATATTTACGGAGAGCACAAAGTAGTTCATCAGCTGGGCGCACCTCATCAACAATAACAAGCAAGCAATCCTATCTACTTCTCAAGCCATTGGGATCATCCGAAAGTAAGTTGTGTTCTGCTGTCAGTCCATCCCGCTCTATTAAAATCATCGATTCAGCTAGTTGCTGACAGATCCATGCTAACATGGATTCTTGCAACTCAATCTTATCTTTGGTTGAATACAAATCGAGCTGTGACTCGTTCGTCTTATCCAGCATTGGCAATTGTGTGAAAAAATAATTGTCATCTCATTATCGAGGACTTTAAGGTAACATGATTTTTTATCTCTCTTTCTTTGAGTTTGAGTTTCTATATAGTATATGCATCCTTTGTAATGGAATCTGATGGAGTAATCATCTGATAGAAGTATATGTTATATAACTCGATCCATGCAGTTTCGACCAAGAGGGACACATGAATGCAGCTACGTTGCTCCATTTGCCCGGCGGCGGCTCGACGACGACAACAGTGAGGAGAGATGCATCCGCTGTCAGGTCGACAACGATGGATCTGATGCGCGTGGCTGTACTCTTTGGACTTTGGGGTGATCCTTTTCTGATTTTGTATAGCCGAAAACATGATGGCACGGTGATTGTTTTCGGCAGCTCGGATCTGTCCGATGTATACTACTCCTTGATGGAGTACTTGATCTATAAATGAAGTATATTGTCCACAAGAAACCAGTCTGTACCGCGTCCTAGTCTAGAAAGTCATAGTATATACTACTTTATTTTTATTTTATATATACTTTTGACCTGTTGTAAAAAACAGGTATATACATACACATTTTGATTGGAAATCAGTGCACCTGTTCTGAAAATACAGGTATATACATACACAATTTGATTGGAAATCTGTGTAATACATAGTCATGTTCTAGCTAGTCACCTAGCTAAAAGTAATTGTACATACACGTGGTTGTAGATTGTCGATGATTCTATTTTTAAAGCAGTTCATATACCCCTTGAAAAAAGTATATACCCTTTCGAAAGGGTAGTATATACCCTTCCAAAAATAAGTATATACCTTTTGAAAAATATTGTATGAAATTCTTTCAAAAAGTGTTATATGCATATGGCAACATATACTAATTTTTGGGGTACATACTCAATCCCAACGAATTGGGTATCCATCGCAAAAAAATGTTGGCATGCTCCATCAGATAAAATTTGGATATATAATCTATTTTATTTAGTGCTTGGTAAGTTTCTTTGTGTCATATCAACAAACATATTTTTTTTACAATATGGGAACCCACGATCATTCTTGCCAATAAAAAAGTTTTCGTGCAACTCTTATGCGGACGACTACCAACTAACTTAGTCCGAACTAATAAGAAGGAGTGCATATTTGTTAGGAACATTACTGAACCGCGGGCGCGAGCAAGCAAACCGACAGCAAGACTGACCGTAAGAATCAACAATATACTGACATGCTTGCCCATGTGGTGCACTTGCATGGCTGGTTGGATGGAACGAATACATGATAAAAGTTGAACAAGTTGTCAGGTTGGATGCTTTATTTTTGGTCTACCTAGCATGCAACATGCAGCTCATCATGCGCCTACCTAGTAAGCAAAATTTTATGCACAAATTTTAGATGGAAAGAATTCATGCACATATTTTTGCTTATGCGGTGCTTTGATTTGATTGCCTAAACTAGCACACACCTATCCTCTACTGGCCACAACCCATTACACGTGTACATGCAAGCAAGAATTTGTGCAAACAAAAAGGCTGCTCGGCATGCCGATTAAAACGCTTGCCGTGTTGTTTGTGGGGAAGACGAAGACGACGCTGTGAACTGCATGTGAGCTATATATATATATATATATATATATATATATATATATATATATATATATATATATATATTATAAGCAAAATAGCCAGCTACTTACAGGTATAACTGCGCATACCAATCCATCCATTGAATATCACAGAAAGAGATATAGAGAGCAGATAGAATGGGAGGACATGCGCATGCAAAAAATAACGCCATCATACCGAGAGGACGTTATGCCAACCAAAAAGGCCATCCCACCCCTAGTTTATATGCAAAACTTCATGGAGCACACGTTGTAGAGGCTGATTGGATATGATTGTTGAAAACTCCTTTTGTATGCTAATTAATTGGATATGGTTGGTGATTTGTTTCTTCTCCTGCATTATAGAACTATTTATTTTGCACTTATTGTTTTTAGTCTTTTGGTAGCCGAACTGTTATTCCCACCACAAAAAACCACTGTTGGTGAACCTCTATTTGGCATGCTAATTGGCTATGGTTATTGGTTTTTTTGGCCTAGTATATAAACAAAATCAAAGCTTAGATCCAATGTTGGTAAGTTTTGCATGCTAAGAAAAGGCAGCCATCCACGTTAGCATACGAACAGGTCAACCATCCATATTAGTATGCAAAAAAATTAGCCATCCACATTAGCATACAAAAAGGTCAACCATCCATATTAGCATGCAAAAAAGTTAGCATCCATGTTAACATGCAAAAAAGATGTATCACAGACATCTCATATGCATGCATGCTTGCAAATGGCGTTAGCCTACTATCATGTTCAAATTTTGTCATCGCATACGGAGAAGCATCTGATCTCTATATCCAACAGCCAATTACATATGTGCTGCTATAGGCATGAGTAGCAAATCTGCATTGATATATAATATTATATATATATATATTATATATATATATATTATATATATATATACATCCACTAAGTATTATCTGACACCTTCCACACCTTTTATTATGTATTATCTGAATACAGAAAAAATAAGACATATATCTCCTTTAACAAATACTACCGCCATTCTATTTGTTGCTAAAGGTTATCCATGGACTTGATAGTTCGGACTATTATGTCAAATGATTCAAACTTTCTCAAAGATCGAATATGCCTACGTTAATTATACATTAGAATAGACTAGGTAATTAACTTTCTCTTGGGAACCAAGTGTGTCTAAGCCTTTTCAATACAAAGAAATTTTCTTGAGCTTGCCATGCACT
Source organism: Avena eriantha (assembly GCA_910589775.1). Taxonomy (NCBI): domain Eukaryota; kingdom Viridiplantae; phylum Streptophyta; class Magnoliopsida; order Poales; family Poaceae; genus Avena; species Avena eriantha. The sequence goes on from OU342743.1 coordinate 523,145,614, forward strand.
TCCCACTTACATGAGGTGTCCATGTAGTATGCCAGGTGAACACGGTCATTGATGGAGCTGCTAACACCTTGTCAAATGTTCTCCATACAACCTAGCAAATAACTTAACATATAAGGAATCTTTACATAGCACTTTAAAAGCGAGATTCGTTCTTTCAACAACTCTGAATATCTTGTAGTTTTGTTTCGATAGTACCAAAGTAGTTTTCAGTGACATGCTAACCTCCAATGGGAAAGTAAACACCACATCATGGACGATAATTTTGTGCATACCAATATTTTAGAAAGAAGCTAAAATGAGAAAGATATGAGTTAACATTAAAATTAATCCCATAAAATTACTGGTTTAATGAAACAAATTGAGAAAACAAAATCACATAAGAAATTCGATAAATGCCCTCTTGTGTATTTTCCATTTTTTGGATTTTCTTATGGTTTCCTATCGTCTACATCTTAGGATTTTAAATTTTTTCCGAGAGACCTCTTCTTGTTTGCTTTTATTTCTGCTTTTTATGATATTCTTACTTTTTGGTACCTTTCTAGATTTTCTTATTTCTTGCAATAATTTAGTTAATGGAGTTACCAGAAGGATCTTGGTGATGTGGTAGACAATGTTTTTTATTTAGCATGTCACAACCGCTTTAGGGGACAAAAAGAAGTACATAATACTATTTAATGGCAAAAAGTATCTGATTTAAGAGTTGACAAACCAAATCTGCACTCAGATAATAGTTAAGGGATCAATTAAATATCTTACATATTTTCTACCATTAAAAAAATAAAAACATGATGTCTGTAGCGACCAAGAAACGATCGAGGGCATCGCATGTGAATTAAATCCAACTACTGGAAGTGCAATGGAAATGGCATGCTGATACTCTCCCTACCTGATTAAGAAGTGAGCCAATTCCTAATTTCTTTTGCTGACCTCGTCAAACATCTTGCTTTGGTAATTCCACACTTGTACCTTAGTTGTAGAACACAATTAACCTGAAAAAAATAGACAATATGAATACTTTTGAGGGAAGATACGTAACTTCGACTCTTAAATTGTATCTAAGAGATCATACAATGGGAAAAAAGTCCCTATGGAATGCTGATATGGTACTGATTATAGATTTTACCATAGCGCAATCGCCAAAGGTTCTAATTAGAAATTTTGGGGATTACGATGGGAGAAACTAATGATAAATCGAACAAATCAGAGAGATAAAATCAATATTTTGATCACCAAGGAGGTAGCCTTAGGGCCTCTCACTCTGCTTGCTCCATCAACAAATTTTTAACAGTACCTGTAGGTGCATGCACGTGGCTGACGGATTTTATATCATTGACAGACCTTTTATCAAAGGTGCAAAGATATTCAAACCCCAGATCACGATCTCTAGAGTCTAGAAACGCGCAGCACACCACAGGCTAGTTTATCATCTGTACCTTACTTGCTTGGGGGAACCATAATCCAAAAATCAACAATCGCCTTTTCTTCTCACAGGCTGCGTTACTGCTCCTCACACTACACACTATTAGAAAAGCCCCCCTTTGGTTCCGGTTCATAAGGGCCATTGGTCTCGGTTTTTAAACCGGAAACAATCACACCCGGTTCGGGCACGAAGCGGGACCAATAGGTCTTCACGTGAGCACGCGCAACGAGAGGGGTGGATCATTGGTCCCGGTTCGTGGCACGAATCAGGATCGTTGGTATCTGTATTTCGGGCTATTTTTGTACCGTGGCAAGGTTTTGTGTTTTTTTTTCATTTATTTATTTGGTGTTTGGTATTCAATTTAATGGTACTACATATATACAGCAATAATAAAACCACGATATATATATATATTACACATCATGGTCACCAATATATTATACACTGTCTCATCCGTCGTGCTTGGTCAAAACATAATAATTACAAACGGTACTCACACGAATTTGATTTAATTTACATCTTCTTTTTTACACTTCACCGTTCCAAATGAATCGGGTAATAGTATCCTCCTTTCGGATCTATGACATATTCTAATAAGAATCTAGCAATTTCTTCTTAAATTGCTTGCACGCGTTCTTGTGTTAGAAGACCGTCCCGCATCCGTTCGATCTAATTTAAAGAAGAGGATCAATATATATGAATGAAACTAAACACAATTGGTGGTAATAAAATAAAGTTGTGATTATTGTTTATCGTACTTCAATTTTTTTGATGTTCCGGTCTGCGCCATTCTCTTTGGTCGTCTGGCGAATGAACTCGCAGACATAGTATCCACATAAGTTATTGCCGGCTTCCTGCCTCAAGCACTTTACGAGAACGAAGTTCAATCAAAATAATAATTAAGAATGATAATGGTATTGAAACTAGAATCAAAGATATGCGTGGATCTAGCAAGTAGTACTTACAGTCAATGGTTGAAATGTAAGCTCTGGCTTCCAAACACCCTAGTGTTGACGGTGAACCATTTTCAAGCCTTCTGGAGGCATTGCTGCATGTTCGCCCACTTTTCTAAAGGTGTGCGTTTCGAGTCCATGACTTTTACTACTCCTTGCTCAACAACAATGATTAACAGAATATAGTGGAAGCTGGACACACTAAAAGAATATAACACGAGTCAATTATACGCTTAACATCGAGTAAGCGAAAATAGAATGTGTATAAGACAGTAAAGCATTGTAAGGAAATAGTATTTCCCTTCTATTGCCGAAATACGTCAACACTTGTACCAAGTTATCCTCTGTCTCTTTAAGTTTTGTTTTTAGAGTAACTTTATGAACGAAATTGCAGTCAACAAACCCAAGGTCATAGATTTGTCCTTTGTTGTATTCGAGAATCTTCATTCTAGATATATAATTAGTATAGTGATGAGTAAGATTATACAAGCAACGAATGAGCTGAGCTAGAAAGACTTAATTACAAAAATTAATAATACTTACAAACAATAGGCACTGACGATAGTTTTGTCGAGGGCGTCTCGTTGGTAAAACTGAAATAATTCTGAAAATTCAATCAGTAGGAAGCCATCTCCATAACCGTAATGGTGGTGTTTATATCCAGCATAGATCCGGTTTTTGGATTCAGCATAGGCTTGCATGTACCAGTTATGCAATCTTCGCATTTTTGTTGGAAGATGTTTGACTAACTCAGGTTTGACGAGAGGAGCTCCGTGCCGGTATACGTATGCTATTTGTTGGTACCCCTCGAACTCATCCATACGGCTCATGTACTCGGTAATAGACAGTCCATATAATTTAGCCTTTTCTCCATACAGTTGAATAAACTTCGGATCAATGTTCGGATCATGCCACTCCTGGGCTCTCCACTCATTGGTATCGTACACTTTGAGTGGTTCGATCGATTGATTTTTTTGTTGTCCGAGCTGGACAACTTTTGTCCTGACTCTCCGCTCTTTTGCCTCAGCCGACTTGGTAAAAGAGCGATTATAGTCTGATGTAAGCGCTATGGATTGGTGAAGCTGAACCTTAAGCGCGGCTGCTTTGTCTTTATCTTCTGCGGTGACCGAGAATAATGGCTCTATCGGCCTTTTCTTGTTAGCCATGACAGGAATGGCTCAAAGCGCCTACGGCCAAACTCTACGCCGACAGCCAAATGTCTGGGTCATCAGCATAGCAGACGGGCACGGGCGGGCAAGCACCCAGGCCGTCAGCCCAGTAAAGCCGTCGACATAGGCCTAGAAAAGTCGTCAGCGTAATATGACTGTCGGCCTAGGCTGAGGTGGTCCGACGGCTACCGTCGGCGTAGCATGGGCCCAGCCGACAGGCTGTCACGGCGTAGCGACGGCGTCGGTCCTGTGCCGACGGCGCCAGCGTGTAAACGTACGCCGACGGCCCGGCCGTCGGCATACTACTTTTTATTTTTTGCCATAATGAACCTAAAAACTCATAAATAAATCATTATAATTCATAAAAATGCATATAATATATTAAAATTTGCATAAAAATAAGATCTATCTAAGTTAACTCAAATATTACATAATTTCTTAACCGTTTCAAGTTATAGTGGAAAGCACCAAAAACACCCGGGTGTGACCGTCTATGGCGCATGCGGTAACAGCTAGAGAGGTGTGCTTGACGTGCAGGAGGAGACTCCCTCTGTGGTTCGAATGGAGTGAAATCGGTGTAGCCTTGGGCCTAGCCTTGGTTTCCATATAGCCATGACCTAAGCAAACCTAAACCACCATAAAAGAACATTGGCAAGCCCTCATACTGAGAATGCTACGGGGGTAGACTTACGGGTCCCTCTGATTAGGGTTTCACCAGAAAAGGACTGTCCGAGCACCGGGATGGCACGAGAACACGTGTGTGGCCCTAGCATACATGCACAAGTGTGGTGGATAGCTCCGGGATGGAAAACCTAGCTCGAAAGAACAATTCATGATTTCCCAGGTTTTGTGTGTTAGATAACAATACCATGGATGATTCTAATGTGCACTAAGTGTTGCAGGAAGTTTTGGGGGCCGGATTATCCACCCCTATCATGGGCCGGATAATCTGGCCAGACCACTTTGGCCAAAGTTGGCTCTGCGCAAGTCTCTGTTAGGGGCGGATTTTCCCCCGGAAAATTCTGGCTCTGGGGCGGATTTTCTCCCTGGACCGGATAATCTGACCCTCTGGTTGGGGCGGATAATCCGGCCCCAGGGAAATCGCCCAAGTGAGCTCCTGCGCAAGCTTCTGTCTGCGGGCGGAATTTCCTCCGGATATTCCGTGGCTGGGGCGGATTTTTCCAGCAGCCGGATAATCCGGCCTTTCCCTAGGCCGGATAATCCGGTCCCCAGAAGAAAGTGTGAAGGGCAAGTCTACGTGAGCTTCTGTCTGTGGCCGGTTTTTGTGCCAGATAATCTGAGTCTGAGACGGAGTTTTCCCCGGGCCGGATAATCCGGCCCCCACTTGGGCCGGATAATCCGGCCCTCGAAAGCTCCAACGGCTTGGTTTTGGAAGGGGTATAAATATCCCTTCTTCCCCAACGAGCAGAACATTTGATTCATTCGAAATTGTTCAGACCCTTTGCAAGAGCTCCCATTCTAGATCTCCCACTTCAACTACCCGAAGGCTTCGATCTTTGGGGGAATTGAAGGAGGAGAGAATCATCATCATCATCACGAATCAAGTGCATCAACTCCTCTCCATTCATTTGGAGAAATCCCTGATCTAGTATTCTTGTCAATATCTAGATCTTGTTCTTTGTTATTGATAACTTGTTCTTGTGGCAGTTTGTTGTCATTTCGAGAGACTCCAAGTTGATTGTGGAGTTGTGCACCGCTAGTTGTGTAAAGGCGCCGGTACCCGCCTCGAAGGGTCCCTATAGTGGAAAAGTGGATCAAACCTTTGGTGGCAGGATTCATCGGAGAATAGGGTGACGCCTATTGTGGCGTGGTGGTCTTAGTACCGCCCACCCCTCCAACGCAGACATACTTCCCTTAACAAGGAAGGAACTGCGGTAAACCAAATCATGTGTCTCCGCGTGCTTCACTACGGTTTACCCGTTCCTCTTCCACTCGCTCTTTACTCGCTAGTAGATAGGTTTGCATATAGGGAAATTCCACCTAATAGTTTATCTAGAGAATTTACCCTTTGTGCTAAGCCTAAAATTGAAAAAGTATTAAAAATTGGTTTAGCACCTATTCACCCCCCTCTAGGTGCCCATAGGATCCATTTCAATTGGTATCAGAGCCCCGACTCTTTATTCGGGCTTAACCGCCTAAGAGTAGTATGGGTACCAAGGGAGATGGGAATGGGGCTATGTATAAGGTCACAAGGGATGACCTCAAGACGTTGGAAACAACCTTGTTGAAATCCTTTGAGGCCAAGATGGAGGAGATGAATCAAATGATTGCTCGTCTCACATTATCCATTGCCCCATCTCCATCCTCCTCTGAGGCAGCCACACCATCGTCCAAAGAAAAGGCTAACACCGGATCTAAGGATGATGATGCGGAAGCTGAAAAATTTAATGGTTCCACCTCCAAGAAGGGAAGTGGTAAGGAGGAATATAGTGAGGTTCGTCACGTACATTGCCCCAACCCACCTATCCCTCATCCTCATATAAACAATAGGGGTGATCCACCCAAGCTTACTGCATCCTCTTTCAATCAATGGCAATTCTTAATGAAATCTCATGTTTGCAGCTCCTCTATTGAACTTTGGAGGATTATTGAACAGGGTCTTCATATTGGAGATCATACCAAGCTGACAAGAAGAGAAGTTGTGGACAGCCAATTGAATGCCACTGCTCTCTACATGATACAGCTCGGTGTGGGCCCGAAGGACATGCCCCACATTGAACATCTCAACACTGCTAAAGAAGCTTGGGATGCCCTCACTGATCTCTTTGTTGGGAATGAAACCGTGAGAAGGAATAGGTATGATGCCCTTAGTAATGAAGGTGAGAGATTCTACATGTTGGATGGTGAAAACCATGAAGACATGTATAAAAGACTCAAGGGCATTGCAACAACATTTAGAAAGCATGGAGCCACTCACATTGATGATGCATGGATAAAAAGAAAATATGTGAGTGCCTTAATGCCTTTCGAGCCAACGGACTTGAAGAGCTTGGAAGGTAGACACAACTACCATCAAATGACATCCAATGAAGTCATGCAAGAAATGGCGTCATTCAAAGTTGCTGCAAAGAACGCTGAAGATGCCCGTGCTCGTGCCATTGGAATGCAAAAGGGTGTCAATGTTGCTCTAAAAGCTAATGTTGTTGAGCAAGAGGAGGATGAAAGAACTTTGGAGGGGGCCTCCATGGACTGCCCCGATGAAGTCAAACGTGCTCATGGTGAGTACATGGCGTTTTATGCAAGGAACTTTTGGAAGGATCCTGCCAAGGCCAAGTGCGAACTCGAGCGCAAGAACGGGTCAAGTGGAAGAAGAGAAAGTGGCCCAAAACTGAGAACATGCTACAATTGTGGAGATAGGCTGCACTTTGTAGCCGAGTGTCCTTATCAAAATAGAGAAGACAATGGTGGCAGGCTCATTCTTAAAGAAAAATCCAAGGCACCAAAGAAGAAGCCATTTATTAAAAAGAATGACCCCTATAAGAAGCAACCCAAGATCGTCTTCGTAGCACAAGAAGAATACTCCTCTGTAAGTGAAGATGAAGAGGATGAAGATAGTTCTCGCGAGGTGGCTGCTATAGCCACCACATCGACTCCATCATCTCTCTTCGACTCGCCAAACAAAAACGTCATCAATAATAACGCCACTTGCCTTATGGCAAGAGGGTCCGAGGTAACAAGTTCTAGCTCTTCATTTCCTAAGACTAACATAAATTTGGATATGGATGATCATGCTAGTATTAAAATGAAAGAAGTTATTGCCTTGGACAATTTTTTCACTAACCTGCAAGGTGAGCACAAACTTTATTTTGATGCTCTTATGAGTCAACTTGCTCAAGCCGAAGATCTTCTTGAAGAAAAGGGCCGAATCGAAAGAGAAGATGCCTTGGAGATAACCTCTTTGAAAAATTCCTTGGAAGAAGAAGAGGAAGCTCGAGTATCTTTGGAAGAGAGACTCGAATCCATTGAGGAGTCACATGAAGAAGTTGTTGCTCAAATCATCAAAGAACGTGACAATGCTCTTGCCAAGGTAAAGAAACTAAAGAAAGAAAAGATTGAATTTTGGGATGCTCATGCTAGACTCTCGGAGAAGTTTGATAAACTTGACAGTGCTCACAAGGCATTGGAGAGTGATCACTTGACTCTAAATGAGTCTCATGACCAGCTCAAACTCAATTGAAGATGTATGATGTGCCAAGCACCTCCACATCATCCTATGGAAAAGAAGGACTTGCAAGACATTTCAACCATTGACTGTAAGTACTACTGAGCTAGAAAGACTTAATTACAAAAATTAATAATACTTACAAACAATAGGCACTGACGATAGTTTTGTCGAGGGCGTCTCGTTGGTAAAACTGAAATAATTCTGAAAATTCAATCAGTAGGAAGCCATCTCCATAACCGTAATGGTGGTGTTTATATCCAGCATAGATCCGGTTTTTGGATTCAGCATAGGCTTGCATGTACCAGTTATGCAATCTTCGCATTTTTGTTGGAAGATGTTTGACTAACTCAGGTTTGACGAGAGGAGCTCCGTGCCGGTATACGTATGCTATTTGTTGGTACCCCTCGAACTCATCCATACGGCTCATGTACTCGGTAATAGACAGTCCATATAATTTAGCCTTTTCTCCATACAGTTGAATAAACTTCGGATCAATGTTCGGATCATGCCACTCCTGGGCTCTCCACTCATTGGTATCGTACACTTTGAGTGGTTCGATCGATTGATTTTTTTGTTGTCCGAGCTGGACAACTTTTGTCCTGACTCTCCGCTCTTTTGCCTCAGCCGACTTGGTAAAAGAGCGATTATAGTCTGATGTAAGCGCTATGGATTGGTGAAGCTGAACCTTAAGCGCGGCTGCTTTGTCTTTATCTTCTGCGGTGACCGAGAATAATGGCTCTATCGGCCTTTTCTTGTTAGCCATGACAGGAATGGCTCAAAGCGCCTACGGCCAAACTCTACGCCGACAGCCAAATGTCTGGGTCATCAGCATAGCAGACGGGCACGGGCGGGCAAGCACCCAGGCCGTCAGCCCAGTAAAGCCGTCGACATAGGCCTAGAAAAGTCGTCAGCGTAATATGACTGTCGGCCTAGGCTGAGGTGGTCCGACGGCTACCGTCGGCGTAGCATGGGCCCAGCCGACAGGCTGTCACGGCGTAGCGACGGCGTCGGTCCTGTGCCGACGGCGCCAGCGTGTAAACGTACGCCGACGGCCCGGCCGTCGGCATACTACTTTTTATTTTTTGCCATAATGAACCTAAAAACTCATAAATAAATCATTATAATTCATAAAAATGCATATAATATATTAAAATTTGCATAAAAATAAGATCTATCTAAGTTAACTCAAATATTACATAATTTCTTAACCGTTTCAAGTTATAGTGGAAAGCACCAAAAACACCCGGGTGTGACCGTCTATGGCGCATGCGGTAACAGCTAGAGAGGTGTGCTTGTAGTGCAGGAGGAGACTCCCTCTGTGGTTCGAATGGAGTGAAATCGGTGTAGCCTTGGGCCTAGCCTTGGTTTCCATATAGCCATGACCTAAGCAAACCTAAACCACCATAAAAGAACATTGGCAAGCCCTCATACTGAGAATGCTACGGGGGTAGACTTACGGGTCCCTCTGATTAGGGTTTCACCAGAAAAGGACTGTCCGAGCACCGGGATGGCACGAGAACACGTGTGTGGCCCTAGCATACATGCACAAGTGTGGTGGATAGCTCCGGGATGGAAAACCTAGCTCGAAAGAACAATTCATGATTTCCCAGGTTTTGTGTGTTAGATAACAATACCATGGATGATTCTAATGTGCACTAAGTGTTGCAGGAAGTTTTGGGGGCCGGATTATCCACCCCTATCATGGGCCGGATAATCTGGCCAGACCACTTTGGCCAAAGTTGGCTCTGCGCAAGTCTCTGTTAGGGGCGGATTTTCCCCCGGAAAATTCTGGCTCTGGGGCGGATTTTCTCCCTGGACCGGATAATCTGACCCTCTGGTTGGGGCGGATAATCCGGCCCCAGGGAAATCGCCCAAGTGAGCTCCTGCGCAAGCTTCTGTCTGCGGGCGGAATTTCCCCCGGATATTCCGTGGCTGGGGCGGATTTTTCCAGCAGCCGGATAATCCGGCCTTTCCCTAGGCCGGATAATCCGGTCCCCAGAAGAAAGTGTGAAGGGCAAGTCTACGTGAGCTTCTGTCTGTGGCCGGTTTTTGTGCCAGATAATCTGAGTCTGAGACGGAGTTTTCCCCGGGCCGGATAATCCGGCCCCCACTTGGGCCGGATAATCCGGCCCTCGAAAGCTCCAACGGCTTGGTTTTGGAAGGGGTATAAATATCCCTTCTTCCCCAACGAGCAGAACATTTGATTCATTCGAAATTGTTTAGACCCTTTGCAAGAGCTCCCATTCTAGATCTCCCACTTCAACTACCCGAAGGCTTCGATCTTTGGGGGAATTGAAGGAGGAGAGAATCATCATCGTCATCACGAATCAAGTGCATCAACTCCTCTCCATTCATTTGGAGAAATCCCTGATCTAGTATTCTTGTCAATATCTAGATCTTGTTCTTTGTTATTGATAACTTGTTCTTGTGGCAGTTTGTTGTCATTTCGAGAGACTCCAAGTTGATTGTGGAGTTGTGCACCGCTAGTTGTGTAAAGGCGCCGGTACCCGCCTCGAAGGGTCCCTATAGTGGAAAAGTGGATCAAACCTCTGGTGGCAGGATTCATCGGAGAATAGGGTGACGCCTATTGTGGCGTGGTGGTCTTAGTACCGCCCACCCCTCCAACGCAGACATACTTCCCTTAACAAGGAAGGAACTGCGGTAAACCAAATCATGTGTCTCCGCGTGCTTCACTACGGTTTACCCGTTCCTCTTCCACTCGCTCTTTACTCGCTAGTAGATAGGTTTGCATATAGGGAAATTCCACCTAATAGTTTATCTAGAGAATTTACCCTTTGTGCTAAGCCTAAAATTGAAAAAGTATTAAAAATTGGTTTAGCACCTATTCACCCCCCTCTAGGTGCCCATAGGATCCATTTCAATTGGTATCAGAGCCCCGACTCTTTATTCGGGCTTAACCGCCTAAGAGTAGTATGGGTACCAAGGGAGATGGGAATGGGGCTATGTATAAGGTCACAAGGGATGACCTCAAGACGTTGGAAACAACCTTGTTGAAATCCTTTGAGGCCAAGATGGAGGAGATGAATCAAATGATTGCTCGTCTCACATTATCCATTGCCCCATCTCCATCCTCCTCTGAGGCAGCCACACCATCGTCCAAAGAAAAGGCTAACACCGGATCTAAGGATGATGATGCGGAAGCTGAAAAATTTAATGGTTCCACCTCCAAGAAGGGAAGTGGTAAGGAGGAATATAGTGAGGTTCGTCACGTACATTGCCCCAACCCACCTATCCCTCATCCTCATATAAACAATAGGGGTGATCCACCCAAGCTTACTGCATCCTCTTTCAATCAATGGCAATTCTTAATGAAATCTCATGTTTGCAGCTCCTCTATTGAACTTTGGAGGATTATTGAACAGGGTCTTCATATTGGAGATCATACCAAGCTGACAAGAAGAGAAGTTGTGGACAGCCAATTGAATGCCACTGCTCTCTACATGATACAGCTCGGTGTGGGCCCGAAGGACATGCCCCACATTGAACATCTCAACACTGCTAAAGAAGCTTGGGATGCCCTCACTGATCTCTTTGTTGGGAATGAAACCGTGAGAAGGAATAGGTATGATGCCCTTAGTAATGAAGGTGAGAGATTCTACATGTTGGATGGTGAAAACCATGAAGACATGTATAAAAGACTCAAGGGCATTGCAACAACATTTAGAAAGCATGGAGCCACTCACATTGATGATGCATGGATAAAAAGAAAATATGTGAGTGCCTTAATGCCTTTCGAGCCAACGGACTTGAAGAGCTTGGAAGGTAGACACAACTACCATCAAATGACATCCAATGAAGTCATGCAAGAAATGGCGTCATTCAAAGTTGCTGCAAAGAACGCTGAAGATGCCCGTGCTCGTGCCATTGGAATGCAAAAGGGTGTCAATGTTGCTCTAAAAGCTAATGTTGTTGAGCAAGAGGAGGATGAAAGAACTTTGGAGGGGGCCTCCATGGACTGCCCCGATGAAGTCAAACGTGCTCATGGTGAGTACATGGCGTTTTATGCAAGGAACTTTTGGAAGGATCCTGCCAAGGCCAAGTGCGAACTCGAGCGCAAGAACGGGTCAAGTGGAAGAAGAGAAAGTGGCCCAAAACTGAGAACATGCTACAATTGTGGAGATAGGCTGCACTTTGTAGCCGAGTGTCCTTATCAAAATAGAGAAGACAATGGTGGCAGGCTCATTCTTAAAGAAAAATCCAAGGCACCAAAGAAGAAGCCATTTATTAAAAAGAATGACCCCTATAAGAAGCAACCCAAGATCGTCTTCGTAGCACAAGAAGAATACTCCTCTGTAAGTGAAGATGAAGAGGATGAAGATAGTTCTCGCGAGGTGGCTGCTATAGCCACCACATCGACTCCATCATCTCTCTTCGACTCGCCAAACAAAAACGTCATCAATAATAACGCCACTTGCCTTATGGCAAGAGGGTCCGAGGTAACAAGTTCTAGCTCTTCATTTCCTAAGACTAACATAAATTTGGATATGGATGATCATGCTAGTATTAAAATGAAAGAAGTTATTGCCTTGGACAATTTTTTCACTAACCTGCAAGGTGAGCACAAACTTTATTTTGATGCTCTTATGAGTCAACTTGCTCAAGCCGAAGATCTTCTTGAAGAAAAGGGCCGAATCGAAAGAGAAGATGCCTTGGAGATAACCTCTTTGAAAAATGCCTTGGAAGAAGAAGAGGAAGCTCGAGTATCTTTGGAAGAGAGACTCGAATCCATTGAGGAGTCACATGAAGAAGTTGTTGCTCAAATCATCAAAGAACGTGACAATGCTCTTGCCAAGGTAAAGAAACTAAAGAAAGAAAAGATTGAATTTTGGGATGCTCATGCTAGACTCTCGGAGAAGTTTGATAAACTTGACAGTGCTCACAAGGCATTGGAGAGTGATCACTTGACTCTAAATGAGTCTCATGACCAGCTCAAACTCAATTGAAGATGTATGATGTGCCAAGCACCTCCACATCATCCTATGGAAAAGAAGGACTTGCAAGAGGTTCTCAACACAAAGGTAAAGAAGTCTTAGACGAGATACTGAGCAAGCAAAGGACAAACAATGGAAAAGAAGGTCTTGGTTATATCCCCAAGACAAAGAACAAGAAAAATAAGAAGAAGAATAAGAAGAAGAGCAAGACTGCTCAACCAAAGACTAGCACCACCACCAATGACAAGTCTAATTATGATGGTTTTGTAGGGGCTAACAATCCTAACTTTGAGTTATATTGCGATCATTATGGTGATGTGTATGCTAGTTATGTAGGTTCTTATGATTGTTACATTCCTTGGTCTATTTGGGTCCCCAAGACCCTTGTCACTAACATGAAAGGACCCATTGAAAAATGGGTACCTAAAACCGAGTCACATGACCGGAAGAAAGGAGATCATCATGATCATATAACCGTCTCCTATGGTGACAAGTCAAAATCTGAGGTATTGGGTCTCAGGAAAGTCGTGGTGGCTCACGATATCTCTCTCGTGGACGTCATGCTTGTTGAGACCCTCGGGTACAATTTACTTTTAGTTCGCGCCCTTGGTAAGATGGGTTTTGCAGTTTTTATTGATGCTGATTTGGTGGTACTCTGGTGGAGCAAGTCTCTAAAAGTCGCTTTTGTGGGATATGTCGAAAATGACCTGTATGTGGTGGACTTTTCGGGGAAACCCACTACAGGCCCGATGTGTCTTTTCGGAAAGGCTGACGTGGGTTGGTTATGGCATCACTGACTAGCCCATGTCAATATGAGAACTTTGGAAAGTCTCCACAAGGGCGGCCACATCCTTGGACTAAAAGAAAATGTCTCCGTTGCCAAAGATCGTGTTTACAGGGCTTGTGTTGAAGGAAAAATGCATGACTCTCCTCATCAAAGGAAGACTATTATCTTGTCAAAAAGGATCTTAGAACTCCTTCATGTGGACCTCTTCGGTCCTCCATCTCATGCAAGCCTCGGTGGGAAGAAGTACTGTCTAGTGATTGTTGAGGATTACTCAAGATACACTTGGGTTTATTTCTTCAAGTTGAAGAGTGAAACTCAACAAATGGTCATTGACTTCGCCAACGAGGTTCAACGTCAACACAACGTCCCTATTCTGGCTATAAGAAGTTATAACGGCTCTGAGTTCAAGAACTACACCTTAAATGAGATCCTAAGTGAAGAGGGGATAAGACATCAATATTCCGCTGCGTACACCCCTCAACAAAATGGTGTAGCCGAGAGGAAGAATCAGACCCTAATGGATATGGCAAGGTCAATGCTAGCCGAATTCAAGTCTCCATATAACTTTTGATCTGAAGCAATCTCAATTGCATGTCATTCATCCAACCGGTTATACCTCCGTAAAATCTTGGACAAGACTCCTTATGAAATACTTACCGGTAACAAGCCAAACATCTCATACTTTCGGGTTTTTGGGTGTAAGTGTTTCTTTCTCATCAAGGGAGTTTGTTTATCTAAGTTTGAGTCTAAGGCTCTAGAAGGTATTTTTGTTGGTTATGGTGCGAAATCCCACACTTATAGAGTCTACAATAAGCTCTCCGAAACTGTTGTAGAATCTTGTAGTGTGGTGTTCGAAGAAAATGACGGCTCCCATGCGGGGCAAGTTGATGTTTGTGATGCAGATGTTGAAATACCCCAAGATGCCATAAGAAGAATGGGCGTGGGATTTTTCCGCCCCATTGAGGAACCCCTTGTGGCGGATAGGGAAGGACAATGCTCTACTCATGAAGAGCCCTCATCTACACATATTCATCATGTTCCAACCATAGGAGTAACTTCTACACCATCTCCATCGACTGCTGAAGGTCAAGATGTTCCAGCAAGCTCCAGGCCGGATTATCCGGTTGACACCGGATTATCTGGCCAACCCCATCCCGACGAACAGCCTGCTCCTGGTGTTGAAGAAGTCGCTGCAAGCTCCAGGCCAGATTTTCCGGCGGACCCCAGATTATCCGGCCCCTCGCCAGATCAAGCAAATCCCAGGCAGCCTGATGAAACTGCAACAAGCTCTCCTAGGCCGGATTTTCCTGCCTCCCCTCGGCCGGATTATCCGGCCCTGGTTCACCAGTTGTTCAGCAGCCTCCTGTTACGGCTGCTGACTCTCCTCAAGGACATGCTTCATCACCTCCTACTACTGTTAACCCGGATTCTAACCAAGGACAAGCAAATCATTCCAATGAAGATTCACGTGATGAAACTATTCCACCAAGAAACAACAAACTTATTGAACTTCGTCGCAAGGCTCGTGCTGATCGGAACCTTGAGTTAAGGGGTCACACCCTCGACAAGGTTGTAGGTGACCTTCGACGAAGGGTTTCTACAAGAAGGGAATTGGCAAGTTTTGGTGAGCATCAAGCTCACATCTCAATGGTGGAACCTAAGAAAGTTTTTGAAGCTCTTGAAGATCCGGACTGGGTTGTTGCTATGCATGAAGAATTGAATAACTTTGAGTGCAACAAGGTCTAGAAACTTGTGGAGAATCCAAAGGAGTGCCACAATGTTATCGGCACTAAATGGATATTTAAAAACAAGCAAGATGAACATGGCATTGTTGTGAGGAACAAGGCGAGATTAGTGGCACAAGGCTATTCTCAAGTTGAGGGCATTGACTTTGGCGAAAACTACGCTCCAGTGGCTCGTCTTGAGTCCATCCGTATCCTTCTTGCTTATGCTGCTCATAACAATTTTAAATTGCAGCAAATGGACGTCAAGAGTGCTTTCCTTAATGGTCCTCTACATGAGTTTGTATATGTAAAGCAAACCCCGGGATTTGAGGATCCTAACTTCCCGAACCATGTCTACAAACTCGACAAGGCACTCTATGGCCTTAAACAAGCCCCACGTGCGTGGTATGAGCACCTTAAAGAGCTTTTGCTAGACCGTGGCTTCGAAGTTGGGCAAATCGATCCCACTCTTTTTACTAACAAGGTTAAGGGGGAGCTCTTCGTATGCCAACTATATGTAGACGATATCATCTTTGGTTCTAATAATAAAGCTTTTAATGATGAATTTTCAAAGCTTATGACTGACAGGTTTGAGATGTCTATGATGGCAGAATTATGGTTCTTTCTTGGATTCGAGATCAAGCAACTTAGAGAAGGAACCTTCATCAATCAAGGAAAGTACATCCAAGACATGCTCAAGAGATTCAAGATGACGGATCTTAATGGTGTCGCCACTCCGATGCAAACAAAATGTCACCTTGAACTTAACCCCCATGGTAAAGATGTGGACCAAAAGGTATACCGGTCCATGATCAGCTCTCTTCTTTACCTCTGCGCATCTAGACCCGATATTGTGTTGAGTGTGGGGGTGTGTGGAAGGTATCAAGCAACTCCTAAAGAAAGCTACTTAGTGGCGGTCAAGAGGATCTTTCGATATTTGGTTGATTCCCCTAACTTTGGTCTATGGTATCCCAAGGGCTCCAATTTCTCTCTATGTGGTTATACTGATTCAGATTGGGCTGGTGATAAGGATGATCAGAAATCCACTTCTAGAGCTTGTCAATTCTTGGGAAGATCTCTAGTATGTTGGTCATCTAAAAAGCGGAATTGTATATCTCTCCACCGATGAAGCTGAATATGTTGCTGCTGCTAGTGCTTGCACTCAGTTATTGTGGATGAGGCAAACTTTAAAGGAATACAATGTCAATTGTAACAAAGTGCCTCTTTTATGTGATAATGGAAGTGCAATCAAAATTGCGTACAATCTGGTACAAAACACAAGGACAAAGCATATTGAGATTCATAATCATTTTATTCGAGACCATGTTGCTCGAGGTGATATTGATCTATCCTTTGTGAGCACGAAGAATCAACTTGCAGATATTTTCACGAAGCCACTTGATGAAGCAATGTTTTGCTATTTGAGGAATGAGCTAAATATCATTGATTCAAGGAGCCTGTCTTGATTACCCATGCACGCACTCGTACATCTCAGTCGTATTTGGTCTAGATGTGGGCATGGATATAGGGGGAGTGTGGTCCTAATTAATTGGGCTAACCCTCCCCTCATAATGCAAAAAGCAAGATAAATCATTTCTCTTAATATCATTTTGTGATATGTGAGCTTATCGATGAGTATTGGTCGTGAACCCAAGATATATCTTCGCGGTGTCACACCATACACTCCAACAAGGTGGCTTCAGCCACCGCCCTCTCCCTTGAGGATCATTGGATTTTTGTGGATCCTTTTGGTTGTTTTTTCTCATCTCATGTTCTTATGGGAATCACACTCAATTTTGGCTCTTATTTGATTTGGTTCTTGCAATTTTGAGTGTATAGTACCATCTCAGTTTGGCTCTCTTAATCCTAAGACTTTCCCTACCCCTAAGCCATCTATTCTTGCACACAAGTCCCTCGTACACCTTATGGGGGTGTTGTTTGGGGACGCGTGGGCCTGAATCTGTGTACAACAGAAATTCAGATTTGAGGCCGGATAATCTGGCCCTGGCGGTTTTCATCTTAAAGGGCAGGGCTCAGGAGGAAGGGCTCATAACGAGCTGCTCTTCTCCCCCAACCCTCTCCTCCTCCTCAGCCGCCGCCTGCCGTCCCCCACCCTCCCCGGAGCCTCTCTGGCCACCGGATTTTCCAGGCCTCCCGGGATCTTCTTCTCCGCGCCTCCGGGTACCTTCTCCTCCGCGTTCTTCCTCCAATGAGTGAGGGTAACTCCCTCTCTCCCCATCTTTGGCTAGATGTGTCATTTGTTAGGTGGAACGTTGTCTATAAGGATGTGGTTTCGCGTAGAACTCGTAGACTTGAAGTTTCTATGCCCGATCTACTTTTTGCATTCAATCTAGGTGAAGTCGAAAATTTCTGCCAGGGCTGGATTATCCGCCCCTGGACAGGCCAGATAATCCGGCCAGACAGATTCAACTCTGGTTCAGTTTCACCATATTGTGTGCATTGCGTAGATTTGACTTATGAACTTTTTGACTACTTTTTCTATGCTCTCTCCTGGACTTGTGTGTATGCTTATCCCCATGCTATCGCTCTTATTCTATTCACAGGTGGTTCAAGTGCTCCCAAGACTTACAAGCGTCGTCCTTGCACTATCTATTTCGGGGTAGATAGTGAGGGCAATACAGTGGACAAAGTTGAGCTGAGGAGAAGAGAAAAAGAGGTTGAACGCATGGCGGAACAAGAGAAGCGGGAGAGATCAAGGAGGGGTGTGTCCAACAGGAAGGGAAAAGAGCCCAAGATCAACTACAAGGCTATGGATACTATCACTTATTCCTCTATCCGTCACCTTGATTTGTTTGTAGAGCTACCCTATGACTCTGAGTTGGGGGATTCTCGCTTTTGGTGTATTGAATAGAAAGGGATTTATGAAGATGTGTATGCCAGGTTGAACATTAGGCCTATGCACCAGCTGGTTCTTGCTGAGGCTCTAGAGAAGCCCCACCTTGTGGATGCAATGTATGTGGCTGAGCGAATGGGGCTGCACCATCTCATGGCTCTCCAGTGCTCATATGACTCTAAGGTGGTGAAGCAGTTCTTTTCCACTTTGGTTATTTGCGGAGATGAGCATCACACTATGAAGTGGATGACTCATGACATGCCTATGACTCCTGATTTCCGTGTGTTTGCTGAGGTTCTTGGATACTCTTTCCGCAGCAGGGATAGGGCCAGTGGCCACCGCATCATCACACAGCTGAAGCCCAACAAAGATGCAGCTCTCTCTCCTTGCACAGTGGACAATGGCATTGTGGGCACTCTTGCTGGTCTTGCTCCTATCTATGCTGCCTTAGTGGGCCTCTTCCGTGACTCCATCACTCTGAGTGGAGGCAACAATGATAGCATCCGTGGTCACCTTGTCCAGCTCCTTGAATTCTCTCATGAGGTTGCCTCGTGCGAGGATGAGTTTGTGCAGTACAAGCTAGATGTAATGGACTTCATCTACCATGAATTGATTGATGCTATGTTCAACCGTCTGTCCGTTCCCTGTGCACCCTATATTATGATGCTCATCAGGCACCTGCTTCCCTCTGAAGATTTCAACATTGATGTTGTGCATAAGGCAAAGAAGATCTACAACAAGGCTCGGAAGACCTCTCACCCCTCTTCTGCTCATGAGGCTCTCATGAGGGATGCTCGCATGCCTCTAGTGCCTCCTGTTGCTCGTGAGATCAAGCAGCTGAACTGGTTCCAGCGCCACATTCTTTGCATGGGCGTGGACACACGCAAGGGACAGTATGAGGCCTACAAGCAGCGCCATGAGTTGGCTCACTCTCAGAAGCTCATCCTTCACCATGTGTCTGGTGCCTCTGGTGATTCCCCGGCTCCTACTCTTCCCACACCATATGCCTGGTGGAACTCCTCTTATGGGCTGAACTATGGTGAGCTGGAGCGTCACTTGTTTCCTTCTGCGCCCACTGCTGATGATGAGGACGATGTCACTGAGGAGTTTGAGGATGAAGATGATGATGGGAACGAGGACGAGGACTACGAGTGACACCTTGGGGCGCTAGCATCGCTCTTCTTCCTTTGTGGCGTCTCGATGCCAAAGGGGGAGAAGTAGTTCTATTAGGACTTCGAGGATTTGCATGGGTCGAGCACAAGCATTTGCACTTTTTCATTCGTCGTTTTCCTGCTTGTGTCCATTTAGCGTTAAACTTTATTTGTGGTTTGTGGTGTGTTTGAGACTTTGTGTCGGTGGACGTCTGGATTTTTCTCATGGATTATGCCTATGGATTCATTTACTCATATCCTATTGTGCTGGTAATCTATCTCAAGGAAGGCGCGTATATTGGTTATCACGTTGATAATTGTGAATATTTCAAGGACGCCTCTCTCATTATCTCGGTGGTATGATTATGCTATTTATATTTCAATGGAATAGACCTACACCTACTTGTGTGCATTTGTATTCAAATGCAAATCTCTGATATGCACACATTGAGGGGGAGTCTCTTCCATGTTTTGTTGGTGGTCTTTTAATCCTTCTTGCAAATCCTAGTATTGTCATCTAACACCAAAAAGGGGGAGATTGAAAGAACAATTCATGATTTCCCAGGTTTTGTGTGTTAGATAACAATACCATGGATGATTCTAATGTGCACTAAGTGTTGCAGGAAATTTTGGGGGCCGGATTATCCGCCCCCATCATGGGCCGGATAATCCAGCCAAACCACTTTGGGAAAAGTTAGCTCTGCGCAAGTCTCTGTCTGGGGGCGGATTTTCCCCCTAAAAATTCCGGCTCTAGGGCGGATTTTCTCCCTAGACCGGATAATCCGGCCCTCTGGGTGGGGTGGATAATCCGGCCCCAGGGAAATCGCCCAAGTGAGCTCCTGCGCAAGCTTCTGTCTACGGGCGGAATTTCCCCCGGATATTCCGTGGCTGGGGCGGATTTTTCTAGCAGCCGGATAATCCGGCCTTTCCCTAGGCCGGATAATACGGTCCCCAGAAGAAAGTGTGAAGGGCAAGTCTGCGTGAGCTTCTGTCCGTGGCCGGTTTTTGTGCCGGATAATTTTATGGGGCGGAGTTTTCCCCGGGCCGGATAATCCGGCCCCCACTTGGGCCAGATAATCCGGCCCTCGAAAGCTCCAATGGCTTGGTTTGGGAAGGGGTATAAATATCCCTTCTTGCCCAACGAGCAGAACGTTTGATTTATTTGAAATTGTTCAGACCCTTTGCAAAAGCTCCCATTTTAGATCTCCCACTTCAACCACCCGAAGGCTTCGATCTTTGGGGGAATTGAAGGAGGAGAGAATCATCATCATCATCATGAATCAAGCGCATCAACTCCTCTCCATTCATTTGGATAAATCCCTGATCTAGTATTCTTGTCAATATCTATATCTTGTTCTTTGTTATTGATAACTTGTTCTTGTGGAAGCTTGTTGTCATTTCAGGAGCCTCCAAGTTGATTGTGGAGTTGTGCCTCGCTAGTTGTGTAAAGGCGCCGGTACCCACCTCGAAAGGTCCCTATAGTGGAAAGGTGGATCAGACCTTTCGTGGCAGGATTCATCGGAGAACAGGGTGAGGCCTATTGTGGCGTGGTGGTCCTAGTACCACCCACCCCTCCAACACAGACGTACTTCCCTTAACAAGGAAGGAACTGCGGTAAAACAAATCCCGTGTCTCCGCATGCTTCACTACGGTTTACCCGTTCCTCTTCCACTCGCTCTTTACTCACTAGTAGATAGGTTTGCATATAGGGAAATTCCACCTAATAGTTTATCTAGAGAATTTACCCTTTGTGTTAAGCCTAAAATTGAAAAATCATTAAAATTTTAAGTAGAACATATTCACCCCCATCTAGGTGCCCATACGATCCATTTCAGCGCGTGTGACCATCTACGGTGCATGCGATAACAGCTAGAGAGGTGTGCTTGACGTGCAAGAGGAAACTCCTGCTGCGGTTCGAACGGAGTGAAACCGGTGTAGCCTTGGGCCTAGCCTTGGTTTTCCATAAAGCCATGACCTAAGCAAACCTAAACCACCATAAAAGAACATAAGCAATCCCTCATATGGAGAATGCTATGGGGGTAGACTTGCGGGGCCCTCTAAATAGGGTTTTGCTAGAAAAGGACCGTCCGAGCGCTGGGATGGCACGAGAACACGCGTGTGGCCCTAGCATACACGCAAAGATGTGGTGGATAGCTCTGGGATGGAAAACCTAGCACGCGGGTGCGACCGTCTATGGTGCATGCAATAACAGCTAGATATGTGTGCTTGACGTGCAGGAGGAAACTCCCGCTGCGGTTCGAACAGATTGAAACCGGTGTAGCCTTGTGCCTAGCCTTGTTTTTCCATATAGCCATGACCTAAGCAAACCTAAACCATCATAAAATAACATTGGCAAGTCCTCATACGGAGAATGCTACGGGGGTAGACTTGCGGGGCCCTCTGATTAGGATTTTGCCAGAAAAGGACCGTCCGAGCACCGGGATGGCACGAGAACAGGCGTGTAGCCATAGCATACATGCACAGGTGTGGTGGATAGCTCCGGGATGGAAAACCTAGCTCGCGGGTGCGACCATCTATGGCGCATGCGATTACAACTAGAGAGGTGTGCTTGACGTGCAGGAGAAAACTCCCACTGCGGTTCGAACGGAGTGAAACCGGTGTACCCTTGGGCCTAGCCTTGGTTTTCCATATATCCATGACCTAAGCAAACCTAAACCACCATAAAAGAACATTGGCAAGCCCTCATATGGAGAATGCTATGGGGGTAGACTTGCAGGGCCCTCTGATTAGGGTTTCGCCGAGAAAAGACCGTCCGAGAGCCGGGATGGAACGAGAACGCACGTGTGGACCTAGCATACATGCATAGGTGTGGTGGATAGCTCCGGGATGGAAAACCTATCTCGCGGGTGCGACCGTCTACGGCGCAAGCGATAATAGCTAGAGAGGTGTGCTTCAGGTGCGGAAGAAACTCCCGCTGCGGTTCGAACGGAGCGAAACCGGTGTAGCCTTGGGCCTAGCCTTGGTTTTCCATATATCCATGACCTAAGCAAACCTAAACAGAAATAAAAGAATATTTTCAAGCCCTCATACGGAGAATGCTATGGGGGTAGACTTGCGGGGCCTTCTGATTAGGGTTTTGCCGGAAAAGGACCATCTGAGCGCCGGGATAGCACGAGAATACGCGTGTGGCCCTAGCATACATGCATAGGTGTGGTGGATAGCTCCGGGATGGAAAACCTAGCTCGCGGGTGCGACTGTCTACGGCGCATGCGATAACAGCTAGAGAGGTGTGCTTGACATGCAGGAGGAAACTCCCGCTGCGGTTCGAACAGAGTGAAACCGATGTACCCTTGGGCCTAGACTTGGTTTTCTATATAGCCATGACCTAAGAAAACCTAAACCACCATAAAAGAACATTGGCAAGCCCTCATACGGAGAATGCTATGGGGGTAGACTTGCGGGGCCCTCTGGTTAGGATTTCGCCTGAAAAAGGACCGTCCGAGCGCCAGGATGGCACGAGAACATGCGTGTCGCCCTAGCATACATGCACAGGTGTGGTGAATAGCTCCGGGATGGAAAACCTAGCTCGTAGGTGCGACCATCTACAGTGCATGCGATAACAGCTAGAGAGGTCTGCTTGACGTGCAGGTGGAAACTCCCGCTGCGGTTCGAACGGAGTGAAACCGGTGTAGCCTTGGGCCTAGCCTTGGTTTTCCATATATCCATGACCTAGGCAAACCTAAACCACCATAAAAGAACATTGGCAAGCCCTCATACGGAGAATGCTATGAGGGTAGACTTGCGGGGCCTTCTGATTAGGGTTTCACTGGAAAAGGACTGTCCGAGCACCGGGATGGCATGAGGACACGTGTGTGGCCCTATCATACATGCACATGTGTGGTCGATAGCTCCGGGATGGAAAACAATGGCAAGCCCTCATATAGAGAACGCTACGGGGGTAGATGATCCGGGGCCCCCTGTATAGGGTTTCGCCGGAGGAAGAACATCGGAGGGCTGGTATTCAACAACATTTAATATTTTAATTTGGATAGATAGATCTTATTTTTCTACAAATTTTGATATATTGTATGTATTTTTATGAATTATAATGATTTAGTTATTAATTTTCTAAGTTAATAATTTTTTTGCAAATTTGAAAAAAAAAACCCTAGCGACGCCGAGGGCTTCCGTCGGCACAATAAGGCCGTCGGCGTAGCCCTATCCCTATTACCGCACCACGGCCCAGCCCGTCCACTCATCCTGTCCCTAACCCTGCACCCCGCACCCCACACCCCTACTTCGACCTGACCCTGCTGCCGCCAGCGACCCCGCACCCCGATCCCGCCGCCATCCCCGCACCCCGACCCCGGCCCGCCGCTGCCAGCTCTCACACCCAAGCCCGCCACACCCAAGCCCTCCACACCCCGCATCGAAGCTCCCGCCACCGCCAGGCCCCCAGCTCGCGCCCAAGCTCCAGCCGCAAGCCCCCCACCTCGCGCCCAAGCTCACGCCGCCGCTAGCCCCCCACCTCGCGCCCAAGCTCCCGCCGCCACCAGCCCCCCACCTTGCACCCAAGCTCCCGCCGCCGGCAGCCCCCCACCTCGCATGCTGCCTCTCCCTGTGCCACTTCTTCCCTCTCTCCCCTCCTTTACCACGAGCATGCCCAACAACCCCACCGAGATCCTCCCTCACCTGACCCCTCTAGGTCGAAGCTGCCACCGCCGACTCACGAGCCACAACGTCACTGCTAGGCTGCATCCGTTCGTCAATCTCTTGTCAAAAACAGCTATGCTACGGGTATGCATCATTGCCCTCGCTTCACTGCATTGCTAGATGTACTGGTTAATGAGACTTTTAGCTCATACATGAGACTTTTAGCTATTTTTTCTTGGACCAGTGGACTTCATCGATTGACATTTGGGACACTGTTTGCTGTAGTATTTTCCTCTAGATTTCATGCATAGGATCGATGGGATGAAAGCTATAGGGAAATGAGGAATTAGCTTAATTATTTTTGACTTAAATACCTGGGGGATTCCGTGAGAGATAAGCATGGTTTGGCCATCTATTTTTTCATTCGGGTAGCTCCAGGCATTGATGTTAATCAGTCATATGAGGTCTTATATAGAGAAGTTTTTATTGATAGTTCAAATCCTTGGGCTTTTAGATGTCAATGCACTGCTAGTTTATTTATTTTAATGATAGAAGCTAAGAGCACCTCTTTGGTTGGTTAATTCAACAATAAAAGGAAAAGACAATATCCTTCGAGGCGGTTTCATGAATAGTGTGTAATGGACAGCGAGAATGTTGTGGGTTGTCTGCGCATAGGAGCGATGCTTTCTTTTCTTATATGATTTTGGTTGTGATGATGTTCATTGGGTGTCAAAAATGTTTCAATATCAGGTGTTGGTACTTCTGCTTCGAAGACCTACAATTCATAGTTTATATCCCCGCATTTGAGAGTGGGGACGTCGACGGAGGGTGGTCTGCAGGAGCGGTGGTGATCTTCTTCGCCGCGGTCACGCTTCGAGGGTAAGAAATCCGTTCGCCTCTCTTGCAAGTACCTATGGTTTTATTTAAGTGTGTAGATCACCGAGTTTGTCGCGTCACATAGGCGTCTTTTCCCATCTGTAAGCGTTACGCGAATAAATATGCACATATGATTAGATTTGCATATTATGAAGCGTAACACTTGCGGCATTTACGGGCCAGTCGGCGGATGTGTAGTTGGGTGCGTTCTGCATGCTCTGCCCTGGTCCGAGTCAGCATTTCGGTAGCGCCTTGATGACCCACAAGTATAGGGGGTGTATCGCAGTATTTTCGAGGGAAGTTAAACCCAATTTATTGATTCGACACAAGGGGAGCCAAAGAATATTTATAAGCCTTAACAACTGAGTTGTCAATTCAACTGCACCTGGAAACAATCTTTCTCAAAGCAGTTTATCAGTAGCAACAGTTTTGTAGCAGGAATAGCAAACTACCAGCAGTAGTAAAGCAAAGACAGTAGTAACAAAAGCAGTAAACAGTGGGATTCAAGTGCGGTAGGCATAGGGATGGATGGACGGGCGTTGCATGGACAAGACAATTCACATAGCAATCAGAACAGATGGCAATTGCAGATAAATAAGATAAAGCATCCAAGTACTAGACAATCGTAGGCATGTGTTCCATATATAGTCATACGTGCTCGCAATGAGAACTTGCACAACATCTTTTGTCCTGCCAGCCCGTTTGCAGCGGGGCCTCTAGGGAACTACTGGAAATTAAGGTGCTCCTTTTAATAGAGCACCGGAGCAAAGCATTAACACTCCGTGAACACATGTGATCCTCACATCAAAGCCTTTCCCTTCCGGTTATCTCGATTTCTGTCACTTCGGGGCCATAGGTGCCGGACAACAACGTGTGTATACAACTTGCAGATAAGACCATAAACAATACTATCATAATGAATCAATAACATGTTCATATCTGAAATCATGGCACTCGGGCCCTAGTGACAAGCATCAAGCACAACAAGTTGCAACAAAGTCATAAAGCACTAATAAAAGATACTAGGCACCATGCCCTAACAATCTGACGCCATTACATGAACGATCTCATCCAATCCCTACCATCCCCATAGCCTACAACGGGGGATTACTCACTCATAGATGGGGGAAACATGGATGGTCGATGGAGATGATGGTGGAGATCGATGGAGATGGCTCCGGGGGCACTTCCCCGTCCCGGCAGGGTGCCGGAACAGAGACTTTCTGTCCCCCGAGTCTCCCCTTCGGTGGTAGCGGCGCTGCGGAACTTCTTCTGGAAAAAATTCGAACCCCCCATAGTTTTTAGGTCAGAAGGCTTCTTATAGGCGAAGAGGGAGACCGAGGGGGTGCCTGGGGCCACCACACCATGCCCTAGTGCGGCCAGGCCCAGCCCGCGCCTAGGGGGTGTGTCCAGCCCCTGGCCCTCCTCCGACTCGTATTCTGGCTCCTGGAGTCTTCTGGAAAAATAGGCACTTTGGCTTTTGTCCCGTCCAATTCCGAGAATATTCATTTTCTGACTTTCCTGGAACCAAAAACAGCAGAAAACAGGCAGTTGGCACTGTGGCTCTTGTTAATAGGTTAGTCCAAGAAATCATATGAAAAGTACTCCAAATTTGGAACAAAACATAAGTAGATAAAACCAAGCATGGAACATCAAAAATTATAGATACATTTGCAATGTATCAACATCCCCAAGCTTAACTCCTGCTCGTCCTCGAGTAGGTAAGTGATAAAAAGAAAGAATAATTTTTGAGGTGACATGCACCATCAAAGACTTGATCAAAGTATTCATAAAACATTCAAAGCTAGATCCATAGTACTTCAATCATAACATGAAAGATAAAGTGCTAGCAATAAGATAAAGAAACTATGATGCAACATGAAAAGGCACAAACAAAAGATTCATGAATAACAATGCTTTGCAAGACGTTTGTTTGTTTCACATAAAGAAACATAGCATAGTGGCATTCAGCTTGTCCCTCAAAGAGTAGCAAACATAAATGCATAGGACACCTTCAAAGTTCACAAGAGTGACTAGATACAAATAGTTTAAAACAAGCAATATCAAGGTATGCATCAATCAACAAGTCTTGGGACAATGCACATAGAACTAAGAATGGCCACTATGCTCTCAAGAAAGTTCTCAAAGAATGTGTGGAGACTCAAGAAGGAAATGAAAAGGTTTTGAATAGTTTGAAGGGCTTCCAAATGCTGAAAGTATGGTACTCATTAGCTTTGAGCTCTCATTGCCCCTATCATAAGCATCTTTAATGTGGTTAAGGTGAAAGTGAGGTCCAATCTGAGTTATATGCTTGACAGACTATAAACTGAAAATCCCAAGTCCCTTGAGTACGAGGGCCGCTCCTCATGCTACTCAACTTTAGTTACCGGTAAGTTCTTGTCATCGTAAGTATGTGCATATCATTGGGAACCGCCAATGGGGTACCCCTTGCCCGATGATACGGAAGAATCCCCATATCAAAATGACAAGGCAAGCAGACAATGAGTATCTCAGCAATCTTCTTATTTACCATGGGAAAATGGTGATTTTTTCTCTCTTTCCTCTTTTCATAAATCTCTTTTTTTTCTCTTTTTCTCAATAGGTATATTTCTCTTTTTTTTATAAGAAGAATGCTTCATAGATATCATTATGGTTACGCTGCAGGTTTCCACCATGTCAGAATGGATTAGACCAGCGGCCCAGGCGTTTCTCTAACACACAAACATAACTCCATGGACTTACAAGCTCCCCTTTATTTCACACCGACAACATCCGTAAACAAAAGAGCAAGGTATCAACTGGGTATATATTTACAAGTGTTGAAAGCGTTCCCCATGACAGCACGGTTCTGCTAATCCCCAGCCTATAATTTGCAAGCATATAAATTTCATGGAGAGTTCACAATGGTTCAGGTTTATTAAGTGCAGGAAATAAAGTGTGCCATCAAGTTCATGAGAGCTTTACTAACTAATTTTCCCATAACAAGGAAACATTTTATCCGGAAGAAAACAAGGCATATTGAATATGCACGGAAGTAGCAAATGATGCTAATAGGTAGGTATGGTGGACACTTTGGCAATATTTGGTTTAGGGAGTTGGAAACTTGAGTAAAACATACTCAGTGAAAGTGAAGGGTAGCAATAGTAAGGGAGCGACAAACGAGAGAGCAATAATGGCCATAATCATGCAGAGCGACAAAACATCATTAATCAAAGAATAAAGTGATACTACAAGTTGAAAACTAAAAGATCATAAAGGCTTATGGTGACTTGAGATAGTCATAACATGGTGTGAGCATGTGCCAACTCAACCCAAATAAAGCATCAACGGAGAATACCATTATACTATGCTTTAATATGCTAAAACAATGCATGATTCATCCAAGGCACATTAAGCAATCTCAGTTGTTTATAACAAGTCATGCTACAGCAAAGAATACTAAGCATAAAGCCAAAACAATATCAAGCATGGCATGACAAAGCATAGGCCACAGTCAAAAACAAGCTCTCTTTACCACTTAAGTATGAACTTTCCTACTCTTTTCCAAACCCAACCAAACTATTTGCAAACCAACGTATGAAAGAGGGGGTCCAACCAATTTATTCATCAAACTAAGCAAACCACGCAAACTAAAAACCAAAACGAAAACGAAAAATAAGACGCTCCAAGAACAACACAACTGTGCATGAAACAATAAAAATGAAGTGTTTGGAAGAAACCTAGGATTTTTATTGATGAAGAAGGGGATGCCTTGGGCATCCCCAAGCTTTGAAGCTTGTACTTCTTGGATATTTTTTGGGGTGAGACGCGTGGCATCCCCAAGCTTGAGCGTTAGTCCATCCTTCATCTCATTACTCATTCCTTCCATACACCTGAAATTTTTCCTTCATACAAAACTTCACACAATCTTTATTAGCAACATTAGTGTACTCAAGATAAATAAGTCTTAAGGTCCAGTTCTAACATCAAATAAACTTCCATTAGGACACTAGATACTGTAGAGCTTCCCTCAAAAAGCTCAATTCCCCAAAAGAACTCAAAAAGGAACCAACAAAAAGCAAATGCAGAAAATGGCAGAAATCTGTCAAAACAGACCAGCAGGTAAAGACGAATTTTTTCGAAGACCTTCTATTGTTCAAATCGAAAAGTGTTGAACTAACGAAAGTTAGATAACAACCTGGGGCAGAAGCACAAAAATTCACGCCTCAAAAGGACGTACAGATATTTGAAACCAATTTTTACGGTGAAGCACAGAAATCTGTTTCGGGACAGCAACTTTCCCAATCATTACTTCTCTCTCATTAGAGGTTACTCTTGGCACAAAAAGCAAATAAAAAGTATAAGGAGCGGTTATTACATAAGGAAGAATTTACAAGACTAATCTAAAACTTTTGGGTTATCTCCCAATAAGTACTTTTCTTTAATGCCTTTAAGTTAGGCATAAGCAAAAACTAGAATGGATAGAATAGAAGTAAACAGAAAACATCATAGTGAAAACATTGTTTTTGTTCAATGAAATCCTTTCGTTAACAAGGTTGATCAGGTATTGCTACCAAAACAATTTCATATGAGACAAAACTTTGTATTCCACTAATGATTATGTTACCTCAACCTTGATAGCAATGGTCCCAATCATAATAGTTTCAAATTTTTCTCTTGGTATGGGACAATATATTTCTCCAACTTGAATGCCCTCAATATGTTCAATTGAATTCCAATCATAAGTCCTTTCAATCTTCTTGGGGAAATAGACAGTATGTTCCTTGTCATTAACATTGAATGTCACCTTTCCTTGATTACAATTAATAACAACTCCTGTAGCATTTAAGAAAAGGTCTCCCAAGAATAATAGACATATTATCATCTTCAGGCATAATAGTTTGAGAGGATGCTCTCATAAGAAATATGAGTTGAAGTAATAGAGAGCATCAAGAAGCAAATTCAAAACACATTTAAGTCTACCCCACTTCCTATGCATAGGAATCATGTAAGCAAATAAATTCGCAAAGAACAAAGTGATAGGCATAGGAAGATAAAACAAGAGTAACTTCAAAACTTTCAGCACATAGAGAGGTGTTTCAATACCATGAAAACTTTTACAACCATATTTTCCTCTGTCATAATAATTTTCAGTAGCCTCATGAATAAACTCAACAATATAACTATCACATAAAGCATGCTTTTCATGATCTACAAGAACTAGAGCTTTATCATAACCATTTTCAAAAGTATCCTCAGGAACATAACATTCATCCTCCTTTGGTAAGCATGGAGGACAATCAAATAATGTAAGGGATAAAGAGTTAATCTCATTAGAAGGTAGGCATGGGTAGCTAATCCATTCTTCCTCCTTTTGTTCATCACTCTCCTCCTCTTTTTCATCTAATGAGATTTCAGGTTCATCAATTTGTTCTTCCATAGGATCCTGCAAGGCATTAGTCTCTTCCATTTGTGAAAAGCATCTATTAAAATATTCAAGGATATAGCCATTTTCATCCTTGTAATTATCAAAGCAAAATTTAAGTATACCATAAACCTCATACTTATAAGGTGAATCATCAATATTTTCAAGCAAACTAGCAAGTTCAAATGCACCCTTCCAAGCAATAAATTCTTCAATTTGTTCCGCATCATAAAAGTCATAAATTCCTTTAGCATAAGAAGATATGGTATCATTATCATTATACTCACATTGAAAAGGGAGGTGTTTATACCTCTTTCTGCAATGAGATTTATCACAGCAATAAGTAACATTATAAGTAGAGCACACGTTTCTAGCAATGGTATACAATTTATCAATATGTTCCCATAAGTGTTTCCCTTTTTGTGACAAGCGGTGTTCCTTATAATAATATTTTTGATCTTCCGTGAACCAACCTTGCCAATAAGCTTCAGTTTCAAAGAAACCAACCATTGACAACAAGCATGATAAAGCAAGACAATAACAGACCAACGAAAATAACAACTAGAGTAGGAACTAATTTTTTTTGTATTTTTTTGATAAAGAAACAAGCAAATAAGGAGAAAGATAAACTTAGCTTGAACAATAGTGATTCCAAGTGAACTTGATAAATAAAGCTATGCTCCCCAGCAACGGCGTCACAAAATAGTCTTGATGACCCACAAGTATAGGGGGTGTATCGCAATATTTTCGAGGGAAGTTAAACCCAATTTATTGATTCGACACAAGGGGAGCCAAAGAATATTTATAAGCCTTAACAACTGAGTTGTCAATTCAGCCGTACCTGGAAACAATCTTGCTCACAGAAGTTTATCAGTAGCAACAGTTTTGTAGCAGGAATAGCAAAGTAACAGTAGTAGTAAAGCAAAGACAGTAGTAACAAAAACAGTAAATAGTGGGATTCGAGTGCGGTAGGCATAGGGATGGATGGACGGGCGTTGCATGGACAAGAAAATTCACATAGCAATCATAACATAGGGAAAATGCAGATAAATAAGATAAAGCATCCAAGTACTAGACAATCCTAGGCATGTGTTCCATATATAGTCATACATGCTCGCAATGAGAACTTGCACAACATCTTTTGTCCTGCCAACCCGTTTGCAGCGGGGCCTCTAGGGAACTACTGTCAATTAAGGTGCTCCTTTTAATAGAGCACCAGAGCAAAGCATTAACACTCCGTGAACACATGTGATCCTCACATCAAAGCCTTTCCCTTCCGGTTATCCCGATTTCTGTCACTTCGGGGCCATAGGTTCCGGACAACAATGTGTGTATACAACTTGTAGATAAGACCATAAACAATACTATCATAATGAATCAATAACATGTGCAGATCTGAAATCATGGCACTCGGGCCCTAGTGACAAGCATTAAGCACAACAAGTTGCAACAAAGTCATAAAGCACTAATAAAAGATACTAGGCACCATGCCCTAACAATCTGATGCCATTACATGAACGATCTCATCCAATCCCTACCATCCCCATAGCCTACAGCAGGGGATTACTCACTCATAGATGGGGGAAACATGGATGGTCGATGGAGATCGATGGAGATGGCTCCGGGGGCACTTCCCCGTCCCGGCAGGGTGCCGGAACAGAGACTTTCTGTCCCCCGAATCTCCCCTTCGGTGGTGGCGGCACTATGGAACTTCTTCTGGAAAAACATCGACCCCCGTAGTTTTTAGGTCAGAAGGCTTCTTATAGGCAAAGAGGGAGACCGAGGGGGGTGCCTGGGGCCACCACACCATGCCCTGGCACGGCCAGGCCTAGCCCGTGCCTGGGGGGGGGGGGTGTGGCCAGCCCCTGGCCCTCCTCCGTCTCGTATTCTGGCTCCTGGAGTCTTCTGGAAAAATAGGCACTTTGGCTTTTGTCCCGTCCAATTCTGAGAATATTCATTTTCTGACTTTCCTGGAACCAAAAACAGCAGAAAACAGGCAGCTGGCACTGTGGCTCTTGTTAATAGGTTAGTCCAAGAAATCATATGAAAACTACTCCAAAGTTGGAACAAAACATAAGAAAGTAGATAAAACCAAGCATGAAACATCAAAAATTATAGATACATTTGCAATGTATCACGCCTCCCCGTTGTTCTCTGGATGCACATCCTCTCGGCTTTTTGCCGAGACATGTATCGGGAGAGCAGCGGGGAGGTGGTGCAAAAATTCTGTCTCAGAGCGGGGTAGAGCATGGAGAACGTACTCAATCTACGAATCCGGCGGCTGCTAGGACCCTCTATACCTATTATATATGTAGGTTGATGCATGTGTGCTTGCCTAGTAGAAAATAAAAATATTATGCATTTAATTTCATGCTATTATTTGACATTAAATTCTATATTTGTTGTTTCGCTCTCAATAAAGCAGAGGATGACCGATAATGGGTGGATGTACAGTGGCCGTATTAGTGGGACTGAAAAAACAGATGAGTGGATGTGGAAGACCAGTTTATTAGTGAAGGAGTTAGCGCGTGGTTCAAAGGTGGGTGTTCGTCCAAATTGCCCTTGTGCTCATTGCAAGAGGCGTCATCATCATGGAAAGGATGAAATGACTAAACACCTTTGGTTGCATGGGTATATGGCTAACTTCGTCACGTCGGTCGACTTTTCTCAGTACGATCATGACAGAGGTGAGGTGATGCGGCAGCGGATCGATGGAAATGAGTACGATGGGATTAGCTATTTGCTAGATGATCTCCGCGATGCCGACATGCCAGATTCGCCACCTACATGGCAAGAACCGGAGGAACCAGAGGAACCGGAGCCTACTGCGAAGGCCTTCCTTGATATGATGGCCTCGGCTAAGAGGCCTCTATACGAGGGTGCAAAAATTCCCCAGCTCGATGCCATCTCGCAAGTACTAGCCGACAAGGCCCAGTACGATGACACACGAGCAGCATTTGATGCTCATCTGAAAACATTCCGTAACATGTTGCCTGAAGGACATTGTCTGCCTAAAATCATGTACAAAGCGAAGAAAATCATGAGAGCGCTAAGCATGGACTATGAAAAAATAGATTGTTGTCCAAAAGGTGGCCTTTTGTTTTGGAAACAGTTTGCGGATGACAAGTACTGTTGCAAGTGTCAGTCCTCTAGTTATAGGGAGGTAAAGGGAGCCGATGGTCAGATGAGGTAGACAAACATTGCCATGAAGATTCTTCATTATCTCACATTCATAAAAAGAATCTAGCGGCTTTACATGACCGAGGAGTCTGCCAAACAGATGACATGGCACAAAAGGGGGAAGAGATACGCGGATGAGCACAGACGGGTAAAGATGGGACATCCATCTCATGGTAAGGCATCGAAGAACTTCGATGCAAAACACCCCGAGGAGGCAGAAGAAGCTTGAAATGTTAGAATTGCGATAGCAACTGATAGATTCAATCCATATGGTTTGTCGACTGCCTCGTATAGCTGCTGGCCCGTGTTTATCATCCCGCTCAATATCCCTCCCGGAGTCGTAATGCAAAGGAAAAACATATTCCTGTCGTTGATCATTCTAGGGCCTGAATAAACGGGGAAGAATTTGAGTGTCTACATGCAACCGATTGTGGATGATTTGAACCACTCTTGGCACCATGGGACATTGACATATGACCGAGCATCGAAGAGAAACTTCATCATGAAAGTTTGGTACCACTATTCCATGCATGACCTACCCGGGTACGCCCTATTCTGTGGATGGTGTACAGCTGGTAAGTGGCCGTGCCTATTGCGCAAGCACCGATTGAAGTTCCTTTGGCTACAGTCGGGTCACAAGTATGTAGCCTTTGACACAAACCAACCTTTCCACAAAAGAGGGCATCAGTTCAGAGAAGACAAAAAGAACTTCATGAAGGGCAAAGTTGTACACAAAGAAAAAGAGATACCAACGTTCGATGGTGCAGTTGTTGATGCCGAGCTAAGTGCTCTCGTGCCTACTGGGGTTGATGGCCCACAATTTGCAAGATATGGTGTAACACACAACTAGACTCACGTGGTAGGCTTAACGAAGCTCGAATATTACAAGGACCTCGAACTTCCCCATAATATCAATGTGATGCACACCGAAAAGAATGTCGCAGAGTCCCTCTTTCACATTGTCATGAACATTCCGAAGAAGTCAAAGGATAATGTGAAGGCTAGAGTCGATGTTGAGAAGCTATGTGACAGGAAGAGACTACACATGGAGCCTCCTAACCGCAATCGAAAGAATTGGTTCAAGACACATGCCAACTTCTGCCTTGATGGTCTCCAAAAGAAGGAGTCATTCAAGTGGCTCAAATACGTCGTGATGTTCCCTGATGGTTATTGTTTAAATATGAGTAAGGTAGTCAATATTTTAATAGGAAAAGTCCACGGGCTGAAGTGTCACGACTATCATATATGGATTGAGCGGTTGATGCCGGTGATGGTTCGAGGGTATCTCCCTGAGCATGTCTGGCGAGTGCTTGCGGAGTTGAGCCATTTCTTCCGCATGCTCTGTGCTAAGAAGATATGTCCCCTAGTGATCGAGAAGCTACATGATCTAGTGTCGGACTTTCTACGCAAGTTAGAGATGATCTTTCCGCCAGTCTTCTTTACTCCGATGTTACATCTCATTGTGCATCTCGCGAACGAGGCACTCTTGGGTGGACCGATGCAGTATTGTTGGTAGTTTTGTATTGAGAGAGAGTTTAAGTATATTCGAAACAAGTGTGGAAACAAACCTAAGATTGAAGCATGCATAGATGAGGAAACTATCCTCGGGGAGATGGCTGATGCAGTGACAATGTACTATGCGGATGATGTTCCCACTCTGCATAACCCGGTCTCTCGGTACAATGTCGACGAGCCTAAGCATGACCCCAAGCTCCTCCTGTTCCAATGTCCTAGTGGTAAGGCCGGTGCCTCCAAAAGGTACACCTTGTAGAAGGAAGAGAAGGATTGCATAATGCTCTATGTGCTTATGAACATGAAGGAAGTGGTCGGTTTCATCAGGTAAAATGGTGAACAAATTACATTGCAACTAGCGAGGAACTCGGGTTTGGGTTAATACGTATTTTCTCTTTATAGCCAATTCATGGATGAACAGTGGTCGGGAATGACGGATCCTGATGTCGCGGAGATGGACAGTCTTCTGAAAGAGGGTGCCCCCGGAAAGAAAAAATTTACGAGTTGGTTCAGGGAAAAAGTAATTTATAACCTGTCCCTCCTATCTTACAATCCGTGACTTGTCTCTCTTATTACACGTAACTAATGCACAAAACAATTTGAACTGAACTTGTAGGGAGCTAATCCCAACGTTGAGATGACGGATGAGTTGAGATGTGTTTCCTAGGGTTGTAACCGTAAAGTCATGATGTATGAGAAGTATGATGTGAATGGGTATCGCTTCCATATGGAGTTTCATCAGAATAATTGGCCTAATCCAAAAACTGTGAGTAAATGACGAGAAACTACCACATTTGAGACAGTCTTATCACATAACTACAATAATTGGGCGAGTTGACGCATAACACCATTTCTGGGGCAGACGTGTGACACATAGCACTGATTTCGCGACTTGCTCCCCTTAAACAGTTTTCTGATAGTTCAGGCCCACCTATCGGGTCTACGTGGCACTGGAGAAACCGTGAAAGGAGACACGGTTAGTTTTGGGCTTTTCTGTAAATTTCTCCCCTCAGTCCATGAGTAGTCCATCGCTACCATCTTCCCCGCCTCTGGCGGCCGAGCTCTCCCTTGCCTCCGTGCCGGAGCCGAACTCATCCCTCCCTCCATGTCCAAGCTACCCATTTCTTCATAGCCAAGTTTATCTAAGATTTTACCTTCCTCCATGGCAAGGCTCTCCCATTCAGATCCAACGCTGGCCACCAACGCAGGCCATGGAGGGAGCGTTCCCGCCCCTACCTAACCGTCGTCCCTCGTCTCCCACATGACCCTCCCCTGATCCTAGCTCTTCTCGGTTGCCGCCCCTTGTCCTGCACAGCCGCAATGTCCTGTCAAGGCTCGTGAACACCCGATGCAGTTCGTACCCCGAATCGAATTCGATCTGCTCAATGGCAGCGCCGCAGATCACGTAGACATGAAAGGGATGGAGAGGCAGCGGAGCATGTACTAGAGGTCTGGCGGCGTCGGCCGCCGACAATAAGGGGATGAAGTCAAACGTCCAGCCGCCGGGAACCTCGTGCGCACAGAGGTGACCCTATGGTCCAGTCATGTGTCCGCCGCCTCCCGTGAATCTGTCCCACGGTGGCGCCGCGGTGCCGCCGGTCGACCTCGTCACGTTGCCATTGCCGCGCTGGCCATGGACACATGCTCTGAGCGCCGCGGTCGCCTCCTCATCGACCACGGCCCCATGCCAGCAAGACGACCACGGCCCCAGGGCCTCGCTCGAGCAGGCGGTGACCGCGACTAGGCTAGCTACGACTTCTCTCGCTAGAGTGTCCGACGATGGTGGCCGCTGGTGTTAGGAAGATTGGTGCCACAGGTCTCATAGTCAGAGGAAAAAATAAATAAAATGAAGGAACGGAAAAAATAAGAAAGAAATAAAGAAAAGAAAAGAACAGAAAAATATGAGAAAAGGTGTATTTGACGCCCGTCTTGTACCACAACGTATCTACCTAGAAATTTACAGAAAGGTCCAAAAGTAACTATTGTCTCCTTTGCTAGTTTCTCAGGTGCCATGTGGACCTGACATGTGGGTCTAAGCTATCAGAAAATGGTTTAAGCAGAGTAAATCGTACAATCAGTGTTTTCTGTCCTCGCCTTGCCCCAGAAACTTTCTTTATGTGTCAACTTGCCGAAAAATGGTAGCAAACTGTAAAACCTGCCACAAATGTGGGTTCTTCGTCATTTACTCAAAAACTGTAAATACTGGGGTCTTCACCAGAGGAGCCGATAACGTTGATTACTACGGAAGGTTACATAACGTATACGAGTTGATGTTCAATCTTTTAAACTTAGAACTGAAGCTCGTTGTCTTCAAATGCCACTGGTTCAACCCACACAGTGGACAGAGAAGTACCCCTTCTATCGGGTTAGTTGAAGTTAGGCCTTCAAGTACCTATAGCGGAGCCGATGTCTTTGTTGTTTCCCACCAAGCCAAGCAAGTTTATTATTTGCCCTACCCATGCCAGAAAGAGGAACTCAAGGGCTGGGAAGTCGTGTTCCAGGTATCGCCACATGGTAAGCTACCCATGCCCTCCAACGACGATTACAACAACATTGACCCTATATCATACGAGGGAATTTTCTATCAAGAGGAAGAGGACTTGGGGAACTTTGTCTTACAAATGGGTGGTTTTGAGGACCTCGAAAACGATGCACAAACTTGTGGTGACGCAGTGGTGAATTTAAAGGACATAGAGATGCTGACCAAGTTACATGAGGAAAATAGCAATGATGATGAGCCTCCACCGTGCAATGAGCCTCCAAGTTACTACTCACGAGATAGTGATAGCGAGCATGAGAACCCAATACTTAATTATGAGAGTGATGATTCGAGGTCAGGGTTTGTTATGTCTTTATGCTTAGTATTATTCTTTGCTTGTATCTTTATGCTTAGTATTTATTTTTCAACATGCTTTTCTTAATTTTTCAACATGCTTAGTAATATTTTTAATTTCATTACATATTTATGTTTATTGTCTACATTTTATTATGTCTTTATGATTAATTGTTTACTCTCTCTCAATGCAGGTGATTGACCAATATGAGCCAAGGCAAGGAATCATCGACCTCCTTGTTTAACTCGATGCGCCAAGCGAAGGTTAGGAGAAGTGACAGAGAACCTCGTCCCACGACACGTAACCCGGACCTGGGAGCCATCGGTTTGGAGGATGCACTTAGCCCGCAGGGAGGACGAGGACGAGGTGCAGGGGGAGGACGAGGTGTGGAGGATACATAGTCACCTCCCCCGCGGCGTGTAGCTCTTCTGTGTGACATACCCTCCGCTTCTGGCATAGTAGCTTCCCGGTTTGCTCGGTCAGAGTCTACTGAGGTGGAGGGGGAGGGGGAGGGGGAGTGGGAGGCGGAGTCTAGGGAGGAGGAGACGTATAGGGAGATGGCGAAGAAGGCGTTGCCAATTCATGGGGCAGCGGGTGTCCTGGAAGCAGAAGATGAACCTAGAATCGAGGAGGAGAAAACCCTCATTAGGCCTAACGACGTTGAGTAAGTGGCTATACTAATTTTGAACATGTAATTTTATTTTTGGTCATAACAATTTGGCATGTACTAATGTTTAATTATTTTGCAGTAATTGGACATATCCTAGGGGGCGGCGTATGCCTAACAGTTTGGTTGAAGTTTTGGCCGGGCTATGAGGCTGCTGAGTGGTCCCTGGTGGCGAGAGGAAGCTAGCCCTACGTTGGGCGGACTATGAGGCTGCTGAGTGCCCGCCATTCGGGAAAGCTTCTGACGCTGTGATTAGAGTGTTTGGGTAAGGGTACTCTAGTGTTTCATTCATAGTTGATGACCCCATCGTGCTACTAATGACTCACAGTTTTTTTATGAATGATTGAAGACCCATTATAGGGTGCTTTCGGAGGATGAGGCCAAGGCGGATAGGACTTTGTTGGGGGCTTGCCAGAAGTTGATATGACAACAGTGGTACAATGAGAAGCATACGACCATTAATCACTTCAGTGCTGAGAAAGGCGAGGGGACCAAGAAGGAAGTCAATATCAAGAACCCGCCTAAGATGATGTTGGTTACATGTCGGTAAGTAAATCGTTGATGAGATTCTATGTTGCTGCCAAGTTGCAATTGCATTATGGATTTTTCAAGTGAGTATTGGTTTTATAGGTTATGCCCAATCAAGTGAGTATTGATTTTTCAAGTAACTATGGAGCAGGGAATCCACACTAATATTTTCCACTGACATTACATTTTGTAAGAACTACACAATAGCAGGCAATTACTTGTGTACGGAGCAGCTAAGATAAGAACATGTGCATGACAATATAACAGACATGTGCATGACTTGAAATTTGTAGAGCAGCGAATGCAAACCAACATGTCTAATGACATTGTATGTACTAGCACGAAGAACGAAGAACATGCGTGCCTAGTGACTTGCATGTACTAGAACGATTACAAAAATGCAGTTCACTCTAACAGGCTTGAACCTGCTGTACCGCTAACAAAACAAAAATTGGTTGGAGATTTGGTTACCTTGGTAAGAGAGGCGTCTAAGCATCTTCGGTACCGTGCGAGTGACGTCCAGGTCACCGAGGGTGCTGCAGTTGCGGTGGCTATTGGCGTCGGGGAAGCAGATCTTGGGTGGTCGATGCTGGTGTAGTCAACGGTGACGACCATGTAGCTGGTCTGGAGTAGTGGACATGGAACTTGTTGAACTAGATCCCGTCTGGTGGACAACGGTGAAGCTGCTCCGGTACAGTTGGGTAGCTTTCGGTGGCAGGGAAGCAGAGCGTGGGCGGTCGACGACGCCATAGGCGCGGTCAGCGAGACCACAGCTCTGGTGGAGTGGCAGAGAGACCCGGTGAACTAGATCCGATGGGGTGGGCATCGATGACGCAGCTCCGACAGCCATGGAATTGCGGCCGGGCGGTCCGCGCGGTGCTCGTGGAGGTGAGGGCATGGGAGAGAAGCCTGGGATTTTGGGAGGGCCAGCTGGAAAAACTGCACGAATCGGGACTATGGAGGTGAACAGAAAAATAATTACGATCATGCCCCCAAGCTACCGACTTTAGCTTGCCCATAGGGCATCTGAACAATGGGTAGACACTACAAGAAACGTTTCCTTCTGCAACGAATTGGCCCGACGGTCGTCGTAGAAGGCGCGTCTTCCGCGACGAAATTCTCGGCTCGGCCGTGGCCGATGGAAATTTTTTTTTCCGGTTTCACGGCCCTCTACTACGACATATCTGCTAAAAACATGGAGGAAGCTCGGCCAGCACGTGGCAGAAGCAAGATTTTCATTTCCTCGCAAGATGTTGACTCGCCAAAGTCTTTTGTGGTGTGTGGGTCCCAGATGCCAGTGTCTCTAGCGGACCATACTTTTCGGTCGCGCCTTCCTGATTTGAACTCGATAACGTAGCTCGAGGTGTCTACCGTTTAGTCAGGCTGCTAGGTCCCACATGTCAGCCTCTCATTAGAAGGATCGTGTGTATGGTGAATTTTTTTCCTTGGCTCGCGCTACCCTGTTCCAAGTTGATAGCGCTGCTCGACGCAGCTACCGTTTAACTAACCTCATGAGCCCCACATGTCATCCTCTCATTAGAAGAAACATGTGTATGATGTAATTTTTTTCCTTGGCTCGCCCTACCCTGTTCCGAACTTGATAGCGCTATTCGATGCATCTACCGCTTAATCACGATGTTGGGCCCCACATGTCATCCTCTCATTAGAAGAAACGTGTGTATGATGGATTTTTTACCCTCTGTCGCGCTTTCGTGTGCCGAACTTGATAGCGTTGCTTGCTGCATCAGCCGTTTATTCAGGCTGGTGGGTCCCTTATGTCAGCCTCACATTATAAGAATCGTCGGTATGATGGATTTTTTTGTTCTCTAACGCTACCCTATTCAGAACTAGATAGTGTTGCTCGACGAATATGCCATTTGCTCATACTGCTGGGTCCCCCATTTCAGCCTCTCATTACAAGAAACGTGTGCATGCTGAACTTTTTTCTCGCTCGCGCCTCCCTGTTTCGAACTGGCAATATTGCTCGATGCAGCATCTATATAAGGTCGCACTGATGGGTCCCACATATCAGCCTCTCTGTAAATGAAACATGCGTATGATGGACTTTTTTTAGCCATGTCCGATGTTTTGACCTTGAAAACTTGCTGGGTCCCAGATGCCAACGACCTCTGTGCAGGAAACGTATGTATGCTGGGTTCCAGCTGATAGCCTATATTTGAAAGAAACGTGTGTATGTTGGACTATTTTTTCGGGTCCCAGATGTTAGCCTCAGAGCACAACAAATGCTCAGAACGACCGAATTAAAAAGATTCTAGGCTAACTCAGGGCGGATGCCTTATTCGTCATGGCTTATATTCCATGGGCTCACTCCTAAATTGAATGGGCTACAGTCGGTGGCCACAAGACCACGAAAATGCTGAATTAAAAGGTATTGGGCTATGCTTGGGGCTGACGGGCTAATTTCATGGGCTATGCATGGGCCTGCTGGGTTCGACATGTCAGCTTCTATGTAAGTGCAACATGTGTATGATGGACTTTTTTTTTCCGCCGCGTCTGTTGTTTTCACCGTAGCAGTCATGTATGGTCTTACTGCTAGGACCCTTATGTGAGCCTCTCTGGAATGTTCTAGCTTGTGGGTCCCCGATGCAGCCTTGTATGTTCTGTCTGGTGGGTCCCCGATGCAAGCCTCTCTGTACAAGTATTTAAATTTTTTTTCGAACCCACCCTCAAAACAAACTCCAGGGACATTGCATGCTGGTGGGTCCGTGATGTCAGCCTCTCCGTAATGCGATATTGCTAGGAGAAAAAATGTAAACCCAAGATACACACACACAGGAGATTCGAACAAAAGACCTTCTCATCAAATAAACGTAAACTGAGTTCCAAATACAACAATGATATTTATAGAAAAAATTTCATTAAACTTTTATTAATACTACAACTTCTGTATTAGTCTTCTTTCAATATTTTGTGTGTCTATGTTTATCTCTTTTAAAATATAAAAGGGCAGCACTCCTGGCATCTCAATTAATAAAATGCCACATAATGGGGTATTTTCTTAAAAACGTCGGTAGGCAGAGTTTTTTTATTATGAGAGGTGGTGGTGGTGGGGGGGGGGGGGCGATGCCCAAAAGGCCGAATTAAAAAGAGTTTGCCTATTGCTCTACGTGGGTTATATTTCATGAGATATGCTCCATGGGCTTCATTCTCAAATTTCACTAGGCTGTGCTCAGTAGTCCGCTGACCCATAAAAGGCCAAACTAATATGTTATCGGCTATGCTCCATGGGTTCCTTTCTAAAATTTCACTGGGCTGTGGTCAGCAGTATCTAACCCCTAAAAGACCGAATTAAAATGTTCTGGGCTAAAGAGGGGCCGAATGAGCTACTCCCTCCGATCCAAATTAATGTTCTCGGATTTGGCTAGATTCGGATGTATCTAGCACTAAAACATGACTAGATATGTTAGAATCTAGACAAATGTAAGAACATTAATTTGGATCAGAGGGAGTACTAGATTTCTTCTCCTGGTTAATGAAAATTGCATTGTGATGTGCTCTGCCGGATTCGAAACAAAGACCTCAGCGAGAGCGGGGGAAAAGCGATAATTCTTTTTGGCAGATATTCATGTCAAAATTCAGCAGTACAGAATATGGTAGAAACATTATCAACATATTCGAAGTTAATATTCAGGAGTACTTGACCGATTCAGCAACATTTCAAAAGTGACCAATGCAACAATACAGACAATGAAATACAATACCAGTACATGAGTATTAGTTGCAGAAATTCTTTATTAATAGCAACGACAGAACATTTGAGAGATTCAATAGCTTTCCTGCTTGAAATTCAATAGCAGTATAGAGAGAATTAGTTCTTGTTCCAGCTAAAAAAACCCTAGCCTACGATTAGTTTGGCCTGTTCTCCTAATACACACAATCATTGGAGCAAGAAAAACTGACGATCAAGTCTGCTTTTCTATGCATGCCTTCTTCT
Organism: Avena eriantha; assembly: GCA_910589775.1. Classification (NCBI taxonomy): domain Eukaryota; kingdom Viridiplantae; phylum Streptophyta; class Magnoliopsida; order Poales; family Poaceae; genus Avena; species Avena eriantha. Next base: position 523,188,380 of record OU342743.1, read on the forward strand.
CGCATCAATGCAAAGCCTGATCAAGATTATGAGTTTATGACAAGCGCAAGTTACAAAAGAAAAGCTAGACCATCTACTGCACTTGATCTAAACAAGTAGCAGTACAACAATATTAGTTCTATAAAATGCCAAGTTCCAAAAGAAAAGCAAGACCATGTACTGCACTTGGTCTAAAGAAGTAGCAGTACATCAGTATTAGTTCTATAAAATACCAAGTTCCAAAAGAAAAGCAAGACAATCTGCTGCACTTGATCTAAACAAGTACACGTACATCACAGTTAGTTCTACAAAATATTGTATTGTACGTACTAATAGTAACAATAGAAACATTTGATAAATTCAGTAGTATTTAAAAGATTTAGCAGTATAGAATATGACCGAAAAAATATCGACAAATTCCCAGTTCATATTCAGCAACACTTGATAGATTCAGCAGCATTTCAAACTGACCAAATTAGCAGTACATAGACAATAATTGGAAGATTCAGCAATGCACATATTGAAATTCAATAGATGTAGCTAGGCCTGATTCAAAAGTAAAGCGAGACCATACTCTGCACTTCATCGGTCGATCTGAACAAGCACCATTACATAGTTATTATTGCAAAAATAGATTAGCAAAGAAAGAACTCCATAGAAAATACTCGGAACTACATTAAGCTAGGAACCAAGTCTCCCAAAATGATTAGTATCAGTACATACAGTAGTTATTACTACAAAATACATTAGCAGTAGTTAAACTCCATAAAAACACTCCTAAGAACAACTACTAAGAACAGGTAGTAAGTCTTTCTAGTAGTTCAAATACTCCAATGAATATTAAGATGTGTTTATCTCACTCAAGAATCTTGTTAATCCGAAGATAGTATTCCAGGGTGGACACCGAAGGTTGACGAGCGACCAGGTGCGACATCGGCACCGGCAAGAGCCACTACAGCTCTTCGAACAGGATGCCGTCGGGTGACGCGGTGCTCTCCGGCACGCATAGCCCGGAATTTTTATCCTTCTCCCCTCAATCATAGTTGACGACAAAAACTTCACCATGTACCGCGGCGACAAGCACGCCGCCGACCTGACGCATACGACGGATACGACGTGTAGCATTTGGCGCGTGTCAAATCGCATCGCGAACATAGTACCATCGTCTCCGGATCCGATGATATCTACTGTCTGCAGGCCTGTTGCTGGCAGAGGCTTAGAGGAGTACCTGCTTGTTTTTCCATAGCGGAAACTGCGGACCCTCATCGAGTGAGCTTCACAGAGGTGGGCGAGGAGCACCGCCGGCGAAGCGGCGAAAATGCAGCCATCCTCCATGCAGTTGCAAGGGCCATCGTTGGGGCATCTGCTACCTTTTTCGCTAATGACTCGGAGGTTCAACTCCTTGGAGCATGCGGCCAGCCGGATGGCACTGATTGTGTCTATACGCATAGCGATCTCATCGAACACGTCAGCGCCGATGTTGCTCCATCCGCCGTACCACCGGTTGTGCCCCGAATCCACCATCGCGTCCCGATGGTTTGGGGTGAGGCGGATCAATCTATGACTATTGGAAGGTTTTGGAGAGGGGTGGCGGCCTGGAAGGACCGATGCTGTGGGCGAGATGGCGAGGAAAATGAGTGATGCGTGTGTTGGATACGATACCAAATACTGCCGGAGATGGGGAAGACGGAATGGCTCTTTGAACGAGGAGTTTTTGCGTGTTCCTTCGTCGGTCTTCTACTACAGTGTGCAGCTATATCGAGGAGACTTTAATTATTAGCTAGCTAGTGTAGCACGCCAACGCTGTCTTGTAGTACTACTGTAGTATTAGTACTAACATCGGGGAAACTTTACTAGTAATTAGCTAGCTAGTGTAGCACGCGAACGCTGTCTAGGGGTGTGTTCGGATCTAGAATGTAGTAGTAGCACTACTAGGGAAAAGGCTATAGGAGACATCCACATTAGAGGCGCATTTATACTATATGCGCCTCTGATAAAATAGGCGAGGCGCACTAGCCAGACATGCACCTCTAGTATTAAAATAGGCGAGGCGCATATTTGTAGGATGCGCCTCCACTAGTCTCTATACGGACAAAATCTGGCACCCCCATATTATGCGAGGCGCATTTTGATAATATGGGCCTCCAATATATTAGATAGGCGATGCGCATATGGGAAGAATGCACCTCACATAAGTTGCATGGGCCCATGAGGATATCTGTGGTCGAATATGCGAGGCGCATATGGCAATATGCGCCTCCTATACTTGATAATATGCGAGGTGCATATTCCCATATGTGCCTCCTATAACCTGGCAGATCCCCCCCCCCCCCCCCCCCGTGGATCGTCTTTTCAGTTTTGTAAAAAATAAACAAAAATGATAAAAACTTCAAAAAAATAATTCTTTTGAGTTGTAGTTAGATTTTAGGGTATAGATCTCGACAAAATTGAAAAACATGAATTTCGATGTATTTTGCAAAAATAGGTCATGGCACGGTAAAACAACTATAACTTTTGCATACAATATCGAAAAAAATCTTTAACCTATCAAAATGATCGTCTCGAAATTTCCTATTCAAATTCAACCACCTATGGTTGTTCTGGATTTTACAGAATCCCCAAATTCGAAAAGAGTAAAAAGTTATGGCAGAAAGAAGATTTTTTCCTGCAAAAAAATAAAAAACTATTCGAGGCGCATATCATCATATAGGTAAAGCCGGATTCAAATTCAAAACAAACACTACCACACCTACCACCTCTCCTCCTCCTTCTCCTCCACCTCTCTTTCTCCTTCCCCTCCATTACTCCTTCTCCTTCTCCTTCTCCTCCACCTCTCCTCCTTCTCCCCTTCTCGTCCTCCTCCACCTCCACCTCCGATGGCATCCTCCTCCTCTTCCTCCGGTGACCTTCTCCTCCTCTTCCTTTGGCAACCTCCTCCTCCACCTCTGGTGGCATCCTCCTCCTCTTCCTCCGGCGACCTTCTCCTCCTCTTCCTCCGGCGACCTCCTCCTCCTCCACCTCTGGTGGCATCCTCCTCCTCTTCCTCCGGCGACCTTCTCCTCCTCTTCCTCCGGTGACCTCCTCCTCCTCCTCCTCTGGTGATCACTTCGGCCATGGCCTCCACAACCACACCAACCACCTCCTCCTCCTCCACCTATGGTGGCCTCATCCCACTCCACCATCTCCGGCGACCCCCATGGCCATGGCCTCCCGGCACGGAACGGTTCCATCCTAGTGTTCGGTTCAGCCAAAAGTGAGGAACATAATGTTTATATTTTGTTTGGTTGGATGGAATGGAATGTCTAGGATTGGGTTCAACCCAGCTCATTCATACCAATGGTGAGGATACCTCCTAGATGTAACACAAACTAAGAAAAAATTCAGTAGCATATGGTTTGTATTTTAAGCAGTAAGAAGAACAAATATATTTGATCAAGCATATATCATAGATTTGATCAAGCAATCAACAAAACTTGCAATATTTGGTCCAAATTAAAGTGGACAGGGCACATAGATGATGATATCTCATTTCTGTTTGCTTGCCCCGCCATCGCTGCTTGCCCCGCCACCGCTGCTGCTTGCCCCGGAGAGAGGGAGAGGCATGGGAGAGACGAGGGAAGGCCGCCAGGGAGGGAGTGGGAGCAGGGCGCCGCCGCCGGTAGTGAGAGAGAGGAGGGAGGCGTGGATACGGTTGCGGGGTGGGTGGTCGCCCGACTGGTGAGAATAGGCCTATCTTTTCCAGAGCGGTTTGGGTGATGGTTAGTGCCACGTTCCTCGCGATTCCACCGATTCGGTCGCATCAGTGGTTCCGCATCTTCAAGCAATATTCGGTTTCGTGGAACTAGTTGGTTCCTTTGTATTCCGGAACCGAACACTGGAATTGCCTCTAGGTACATAATGGTTCCGTTCCATTCCACCTAATTATCAAACCGAACACACCCTAGTAGAATGAATGCCATATCATCACAATATAAAATTGTACTACTCCATAAAGTAGTAATAGGTAAAGCTGAGAAAATAATTATATTTTCGAGCTGCTTCCATAAAATATCGGGTGTATATTTGGTTCTTGTACTTGTGCATAGCGTTCATTGTGCTAAAGTCTAGTACAGTATCAATAGAATCTCCTACTTCCTCCGTTTCAAAATATAAGATGGTTTAGCTTTTGTGAAAAAATGTATCTAGACATCTTTTACTACACACTAAAAGTAGTGTGTATGTTCGGAGTGAACCACACACTAAAAGTCGTCTAGATACATTCGTTTCGCACAAGTTAAAACATTTTATATTATGGAACGGAGTGAGTAGATGCTAGAATGGAAAAGAAGATTCAAGGGTTAGCAATGTTAGAATTTGCTAGTCTTGATACAACGGTTAATGTTGAAAGTTAACCGTACACTATATAGTGGTAAGATAAGATAAGATAAATCTCTAAAAAATATGGTCTCGTCATATCAGCTTATCCAAAGACTAGTGCATGAGGCTATATAATCGTTCAAGCCAAGGTTGTTTTCATTGAGTACGACCCTTACACAAGCAATGAGGTGATTGTTCATGTGTATGGCATGTGGTCCGTAACATCCTATTGATGCTAAAATTTCCATAATTTCTAAAAGAACTCTAGAATCGGCGGACTAAAGTGCATTATGCTAAAGGTACAAAAAAATATAGTCAAGTTCATACGAGTAAATAAACATAGTACCGATATAAGGACATGTTTCAAAAGAGAGGAGACCAACAAGTTGAAAGCCGATGACTTCAGACAACCAAACAAACTAAACACTTCAACATGGTCCAGAACTATTTCTCTACTTGTAGTACAAACTATTACATAAGGATTGCATCATTACGTACTATGGCAACATGTCTTGTTTCTTAGTTAAGCATGAGGCCGGTTCCAATCGACGGTGTTCGCGAAGGTTGGTACGAACCAAAGTGGATGATTCACCGTTCCTATCCAGAAGTGAGGGTTACTAATTCCCTTAAGGACATTGATTTCAGAAGTAACACCTTAGTCTTTACCACTAAGACTGAAGCGGCATAATTCATGCTGCGCCTCTTTGGAAAGCCATACTGCAGTTGGTAAGATGTAGACACAGTTGTTTCTCGTCAGATAACCTGAGGTAAGATCTGCACCGCCTACGCGCATGATAATCAAATAGTTCACTCTAAGGAAAAGAGAATATGATCCAAGGTTAGCAATCCTTTCCCATGGATTAGCTTGATCAACCTGACCAATGTTCATTGAGAACACCAAGAAGCCAAACCCGGAAGTATAAGTGGAGATAGTGCGACCGCAGTGTACAACACGAGGATGAGAAGCACTAGTACGATGGCGCCAATGACAAGTAAGACAACTAGGATCATAAGAAGTGCCACGCGTATATATGTATATGAAGAAATCTAGAACCATCTGCTGATCTTACTAACCCCCCAAAACAAAAAAGTAGTCGTGCTTGTCTCCAGTAGCATTAAGAAATGAATCCACCAACTCGTCCGCGGCAGCTGGTCGCGCCAAGACCAGCGGAGGACCTTGAAAGGTAGCAGAATGCGTTAACTTATGATTCCGACATCATGATATAGTGAATCCTACTGAAAAATTTCCTTCGAATTGAACTGCATGAAAAGTAGCTCTAACATAGGAAAAACAACTACGGCCTAGAATCGTACAAAGGAAACAAAGCATTATATAATAGGGAAATTTCCTAGAGAACGGACTCATCTTTTTTTTAACAAGACAGGCAATTTTTGGCTCATTCTGTCTGAAAAAGGCAAAGATAATTGACCGGTTCATTTGCAGGGGAACTTGTCAAAAATTCATGCAAATGTAGAAAACATAGGATAGGAAAGACACAGGATTTTACATTTGCATGTCCATTTATACTCCTACAGGATTGTTGTTGTGTTGGATTGCATTGAACGGAAAAACCATTGAACGGATTCTTTTCAGGAGCTTTAAGTATATCTTAAATTCCTATCGAATGAATTAAAAGACATCTGGAAAAATCTATTGTGCATAATTCAATCCGATGAATCAAACGACTACTATAAGAAAAAATCCTATGGAAAAACTATGATTCGTACAGTTCATAGAGTCTAAAATAACTAGTCATATTTTCATTTAAACGAAACACTCCCTATATCAATTCAGTACAATAGCTTGGGCACATGAGTAATTAAGCTAGTACACTACATATGAAGGAATAATTACCAGGATGCAGAGGATCTTAAACATGAACGTTGCCATACAGAGCTGTGGCGAACACTAGTCCGTCGTGGGTAATTCCATCATTGTAACTGTAAGGGCTCAGGGTATGGTTAAGAGGAAGTGGAAGAAATGTCTATCCATCATCACTACCCTGAAGGATGACAATTCTGATGTTGAAGACTACAACAAGCGAGAAATCTTTATATCTCCCAGCAGCTGTGGGAACTTGGTAAATAGCAATCTTCTGCATTACAGCTGGAAGATCATTATCCAACAAGAACGTGGTTGGCTGGTCGGTTGCTTGGAACGACAATGCTGGGAGAGGAATCTTGCGACGAGTGTACATGTTGCAATGCTCCAACTTGCCTCTAAAGCTAGCCGTGGCAATCCAATCTCTATTGGCGCCTACCCACTACCTAGAAGTATAGCCTGGTACCATAGCATCAGAGGAGAACCTGTCCAGCAGCGACATCTTGCACGGGAGGCTATAAATTTTAAATTAATGCAAGAAATCTAGTGGTCCCTTGGTCAGGGGGAATGAAGAAAACATGGGAGGACAAATGACATTGAAGCATCTAGAGTTGCACTAGCTTTCACAGATTCAAGAAAAGTTTGGGCGAATCGATTAGGCTGGCGGCGGTGATGACGTCGCATCAGGTTATGACTTCTTCAAAGGGGTCTTCGGTAAACACGTCGTGAAAAAGCTTAGAATCATGCTCACCGTTCTTGCTCACTGACGCCATCGCAAGGCAGTGTCTGTATTTCATTGATTGGGGTTTCAAAAGAGAGGGGGAATCACGGGTGGCAACTTCCTGAGTGAGACGAGGAAGAGAATTCGAAAGCGGCATATAGCGGCAGCGGCGGCGCGTGGTACGGAAGGGGAAGACGCTGGGAAGAGAAGGGGAAGACGCCCTGGAGGGGGCGGGGGAATAGGAAAGGGGAAAAGCTGGACTAATCAACACGAGCATGCGCTCCTCAGCTGCATTTCAAGCAGACAGTGACCCGCTGAGTCCCTACTCCCCAGTACCAGTAGACGTCTAGACGGTCGGAGTAGTTAATTTGGAGGAGACTGTGACCAGCCTGAGTCTACTAGATGCCTAGGGCACGGGTTGTACTAGATGAGCTCTATATATTTTACTTGCAAGGACGAGCTCTGTTTTTCTTTTTTCATGGAACGAGATCTGTACTATGTTGTTCATAAGCAAAAAGTATTAGGGCATCCACTATGTTGTACATAAGAAAAAAGTAGTCCTTATGGATGAGACCACATACATAGTAGAGCTTCACCTAAGCTTGTGGCTTGTCCATAAGCAATATAAAATTATTTACTCTCTCCTCTCTCTCTTGCACCTGTATACTCTTTGTAGACATATGGGTCCTAGCTTATAGATAAGTTCAATTTATCAGTCATGGTGTTGATGTTGCGAAATCTGACACACAACACTATTTAGCACGGGAGGCAAATTTGGCATTAGCTCCACAACATTTGTCTTGCCAAATATCTGCATAGTGGGCCCTTACACAGAATAAAACAACATATAGTAAAGGGTGTTCTCTCTCCCCATCGCACAAGAGAGTAGCAGTGCACTGCCACTTGATCAGATAGAGTAGTACTTGGAATTTGGCATCGGCGCACGGAGTTACTCCGATTCCCTAGTTTCTCAGATTTGGAACTAACCCTGCAATGTATGGAACTAGTTCCAAAAGCCAAATATCTATTTTGGAACTAGATTTGGCTATACATTGTGGGTGCCCAGGTCATCCACTATGTTGTCTACACACAAGCCAAAAAGTAGTCCATAAGCCTATCCATATACATAGTAGAGGTTCACTTTAGTGTAATTTCCTTAAGGGTGACCTACAAGCTTATGGGTTGTCCATAAGAAATAAATAATTATTTTACTTTCTCTTCTCTCTCTTGCATGTGTGTATTTTTAACAAACATGTGGGTCCCAGCTTAAGGTGAACTCGATCTTATACATTGTACTAGCTATTTCTATAAGCTGTGTGGGTCCCATCTTATGGCAAAAGTTCACCTTATACATAGGTGATGTTATAGCTACTTCCACAAGCTGTGTGGGACCCACCTTATGGCAAAAGTTCACCTAGGGCATCCACTATGTTGTCCATAAGGGTGTCCACAAGCAAAAAGTAGTCCTTATGGATGACCACATATATATATATATACATAGTAGACCTTCACCTTAAGGAAATTTTCTTAAGGGTGACCCATAAGCTTGTGGCTTGTCCAAGGACACCCACAATGTTGCCATTGCCAAATCTGACGTAAAGGTAAATTTGGATTTGGTATAAAATATAGCAAGAGCTCCACAATGTACTAGTTGCAAATATTTATAACATGGGTCTCACCATCTAGCTAAAACAACACATGAAGCAAATATGGAACTACCCTCACAGTGTTGGGATTTGACAATCTTGATTCAACGACCAGTGTTTAAAGTTCTCCATACACTATATAGTTGTAAGATGTAAGATAAGATAAGAAAAGCAAGGCGAGGGTACTTTATGGGCCCACGCAAGGCATCGTTGTTTATAGAAAAGCCTATGTGCTGAAGCTAAAATCTTGGGAATTTGACATGATATGCGAATAACATATGTGCACGTGCTCATCCAACGTACTTCGCAATGCTCAAGTTGAATCATCACATATAAAACAATTGATGCATATGGATTATGAAGTATATAAGAAAAGAATCAAACTTGGTTAGATTTCAGCTAACTTGAAACTAATGATGAAATATTGTGTGAAATGCACACATGTGTAGTTTTAGTTAACTTGAGCATTTGCAGAGGATAGTGTTCAGCCAAGCTAAAAAACATCAATCTACACAAAAATTCTACATGAACTTTCAAAAGCAATAGAAGTCGTGGAAGGACACCACTTCCAGACCGATACTATTTTACTGTCCCAATCGCAAAAAGGCATGATCAGGACAGCTAAACATGTATGAATTTGGTCAAATACGCTCAAATTTGTTTGAAATGAACTGATTTGCACTAGGGATGCATGCTTTGGGATCGATTTTGTCCACTCTGCAAGATATGGGACTAATTTGTACCCCGGGTGCGAGAAGTGGGACTAAAACTATGTTTACCACAATCATTGGCAAGAAACAATTTATACAAATCCTCTAACTTATATTGTAGAAGAAAAGCTTGAGAATTCGTAGGACACTAACTTTCCTTCTTCCAAACAATACCATATTAAGGCCTAGATGTCGTAAAATTAATTTGTACTACCTCCACCCTAGAGCTTATTAATTAAGGCTTATATTTTTGTACATGTGTCTTGCCATGTGTACATGTGTGGCCATGTGTACATGTATTTGTACGTGTCTGTGTACGCGTGTGTGGTGTGTGGCCATGTACATGTATACATGTAGCTGTTTGCGCGTCTGTGTGACGTGTGAGTGGCCAAGTATCTGCAGGCATGTACATATACATTTCCATATACAAGACATGTTTTAGTATGAGTATATATATGAGAGCGAGCTATGCTACAAACATATAATCCCTCTAACCCTTATTTGTTGGTCAAGTTTTAGTGCTAGATACTTCCATATATATCTCGAGTATGTGATATTGTGTTGTATGTATGACATACTCGCCCCACCCGTTAGCACACACAAAAAAAACATTGCGATTGCTCTATCTTATCTTATCTTATCTTACCACTATATAGTGTACGAATAACTTTGAATATTGACCGTTGGATCAAGACTCGCGAATCCCAACATTTCCAGCCATTGGATCCTCTTTTCCATTCTAGCATCTAGAAGATTCTATTGATAATCTTCAGCATAATGAATGTTATGCACAAACCTCAAAACACACTTCTCCGTCATACTAGAATATTCTCCCTCGTAGCTAATAATAGTTAACTTCTGCATGATCTTATCTTATCTTATCTTATCTTACCACTCTATAGTGTACGAATAACTTTCAATGTTGACCATTGGATTAAGATTCGTGAATCCAGCATTTCTAGCCGTTGGATCTTCTTTTCCATTCTAGCATCTAGAAGATTCTATTGATATATAGTCTTCGTCATAATGAATGCTATGCACAAACCTCAAAACACACTTCTCTATCATACTAGAATCTTCTCCCTTATTTCTCTAGACCATGTTATCAAAAATTGAATGTGTTCGGTAGTAATAATCTTTGACTTCTATGTGACATACAAAGTACAAGGACCAAATATACACTCATACTTCTTATCTTAAAAAACTTCTCTATCGTTCTAGAATCTTTCAGACATTTCTATAGACCATGTTACCAAAATTGGAAGTATTAGGTATAGATAACAAAAATTTACTTCTATGTTGACTTCAACATGATACAAAGTACAAGAACCAAATGTACACCCATACTTTATAGATGTCTATCAAATTTAAAACTTTTTGAGCTTAACCTATTATATAATCATATCTTACCACTATATATATAGTGACCAAATGACTTTGAACTTTGACCATTGGATCAAGACTGGCAAATCCCAACACTGCTAAATAGAATTAGGTTGGATCTTCAATCCATTCTAGCAGCTAGAAGATTCTCTATTGATGTTCTTTAGTGCACTGAATCTTATGCACAAACTTCAAAACACACTTCTCGGTAATTCTAGAATCATCTTCATCATTTCTCTAGAGCATGTCGAGTACTAGGTAACTAATAGTAGGTTGATTTCTACATGATACAAAGTACAAAGACCCAAATACACACCTGGTACTTTATGGACGTAGCTCTTATTTATAATAGGTAAAGCACAAAAATTTATAAATTTGATTATCATATATATATAACCTGTAAATTACACGTGCCCTGCATGTGAGACTCAGATAATATACGTCTGACACATATCATCACTATATAAAATTATAATACAGGTAAAGCAGAAAAATATATAAATTTGATCAACATCTATAAAAAGTATGGGTGTATATTTGGTTCTTGTACTTTGTAAAGTATATATATAGATAGTTATTCTACACCCACTCTATATATTACAAACCGTACAAATTTTTTACATCACGTAAATTTTCTCTTACCTCTAAAGTTGAGAACAACATAAAAAAATTTAGACATGTGGTAAAAAAATTTGTTTACATGCTGACATGGGTATACCCTACAGGTACTCGATCTTGGTATATACGGCCTAAATACAGCAGAAGCCCACGGCGTCGTCAAGGCCCAAATGGATAACTCGAGTAACCTACGAACTCTCGACCCTACAGAACAAGAAGAAGCTAAAGATAGAAAGTTTAAAGGGAAACCCTAACTTGTAACTGACTCGACCTGCTACCTGAGACCTAGCCTATCTATATAAAGGCTAGGAGGGGGCGGCGAGGAGGACACACGCAACCCTAGTTTCCACAACCCTCGCCAGATTGCATCTGCGCACCATTGTAATCTTCGATTCCTCTGTTAATTCCAAGAGCAGACAAGCAGGAGTAGGGACCTTTATGAGGCCTGAACCTGGGTAAATCTTCGAGTCCCCTATGTGCTTGTTTGCTAGCCGATTGATGCTTCCAGCGCTCCCTCCTTCTCCAAAACCCAAGTCCATAACAATGGGCATTGATGAGTTAAACCCTCGTCAATTGGCAATGGAACCGATCCACCAAACGGTGGCATACCCAACGGAGGACCACCAAACGGCGGCCCCACCAACGGCACCCCCGTCAACAACGGAGGAGTAGTCGAACCTCCAACTATGATAAACGAGCAGACTGGCGAATGCGTCGTGATCAGGCTCAATGACCTCGAGTGGGCTCGCTGCCGTGAGGCCCTACGGGGCCACCCTCTACCCTTCGGCTCCCTGCAAGAACTGCCGATGGGCTACCATTGGCTCCTGAAGAAGGAGTACAAGCGCCAATTGCAAACAATCACGCAACTCGAGGCACGCAAAAAGGCGGCAGACGAGTCGAGCCTCCGATGAGCTGGGCTCTCCTCCCACGGAGGATCCTCCTCCAAGTGCAATGAGTACATCGCTAACAAGAGGCGATCTCGATTGGCCCACCTCACTGAACAAGAGCGTGTAGAAGCCGCAAAGGTCCTCGACTTCGGCTCCATGACGGTGGATACACCTGGCAACGTGCTACCAAAAACGCCGCAAGCTACGGTAACGGCGGCCACCATGTACCTCCTCAACAACCAGCCGCCGGCTGGAGATCCTCGAGCCTCCATGCACCGATCTACGATCGCAGGCTTGGGGTTAATCGAGCCCGCCCTCGACAAGGAGCCAACACCGGAGCCGAAGAAAGGCAAGGCTTTGGCAAAACGCTATTCTTCACCCTCATCCAGCGATGATAGTCACGATCTGTCTCGATGCCGCCGCTCACGGCGACATGACCACAACTACGACGCGCGTGACGACATCACGCAACGCAAGATCGACAAGTCAAGGGAGCAACGTGCCCTCGACTGACTCAAAAGACGAAGATGTGGAGCTCTGTGGCGCTAGATGCTTCAGCAGGGCCATCAGGCAAAAGCGAATGCCCAAGGGGTTTAAGAGCCCATCAGAGAACCCAAAGTTTGATGGTCTGCAGGACCCGAAAATCTGGTTGGAGGACCACATCTCCTCCGTCAGGATCCACGGCGGGAGTCGAAGCACGGCTATGCAATGCCTGCAGCTATAGCTACAGGGCGCCGCCCGGGCATGGCTCAAGAACCTCCGATGCGGATCCATTCGCAGTTGGGAAGAGCTGGTCTACAACTTTGTGCAAAACTTCAAGGGCACCTACAAAAGGCCCGCATCAATCGAAGAGTCGAGGTGCTACCGGCAAAGGTCGGGCGAATCACTATGCTCGTACATCCAGAGGTGGTCCATCATCAAGAGCTCTGCAGAAAATATCTCGGAGGATCGCGCAATCGACACACTCAATGGTGGAGTTTTCCGCATAGAGCTCAGGGAGGAGCTAGGCCGCTCAAAGCTCAAAACCATTGACCACCTGATGGAAATCCCGAATCGGTGGGCAGATGGAGAAGATTCGGTGAAAAATCGCGTTCACTCAGACGAGGAAGCAGACCTCGAACGTAGACGCGATCACCGAAGCAAACATCGAATGCGCATCTACGATGACCGCGATGACATCAACATGGTCGCAGCCGGCTACGCCGATAGACGCGACGACAACCGCAATAGCGACTACCGCAGCGGTGGATACTGTGACCCTGGGAAAACCACGCAAGTATGGCAGCGGTGCACTCGCGATGAGGCACCCGCATCGTGCACTTCTACATCGACAAGCATGATGGCAAAAAGAAATCCAGCCACCTCCTCAAAGACCGCCGCGAGTTCCTCAAACTCCATGAGGTCTTGGCTCGGATGAACCGTGACGCGGTCAACAGGGGCTACGGAGCTGCCCCAGGCGCAGTGGCACATGGCGCTCCTCCAACACCGCCTAGACCACCGCCAAATGCAGTTGTGCCTGACCAGTATCATGGAGGCGAACCGTACCCACGGGCCATGGGCACCATGATGATCCAAAAGGGTCGCCCCTCCAACCGGGTGCAAAAGGCCATCACTCGCCAAGTGAATCTAGCGACAAACTCGCCACCATCTACCACCGAGTACCTCAGTGGAAGCGACTCCTGCATCACCTTTGACAAGCGCGACCATCCGCGCCAAGTACCTCGTCCAGGCCACTGTCCCCTCGTACTCAAGTCACAAATTGGAGGTTTCGACATGAGCCGCGTCTTCATGGACGGCGGAAGCGGCATGAACCTTATGTTCGCAAGTACCTTGCGAGCAATGAGGATCCCTCTAACCTGCCTAGAGGCCTCAGATACAACATTCCACGACATCGTCCTAGGCAAGGGTGTATACCCCCTTGGTAAAACCAACCTCGACGTCATCTTTGGCACGCCGAAAAACTTTCGGCGTGAACACATCGACTTTGAAGTCGTCGACTGGCCCTCACAGTACCACTATATCCTCGGACGTGTCACGTTCGCTAGGTTCATGGCAGTGCCGCACTACGCCTACCTGCAGATGAAGATGCCAGGTCCTAATGGCGTCATCACAATCAACGGGAGCTTCGAGAGGTCCGACAGTTGCGACAGGGAGTTCAACAGAATTTCCCAGTCCTTTGGCATGCAGGAAGAACTCGCGAGACTAAAGGAGTCGACAGATAACAGTCTGCCTCCCCTGAGCCGGCCAAGTTCACCTGATCTATCCTTCGACTCATCGGTGCACACGAAGAAAGTCTAGGTCCACCTATCGGATCCCGCCAAGAGGGCCCTCATCGCCAACAACTTGAGTCCCGCATAGGAACTCGCGCTCGTCGAATTCCTTCATGAGCACTGGGAAATCTTCGCCTGGTGTCCAGCGGACATGCCAGGAGTTCCTAGGGAATTTGCCGAGCACACACTCAATGTCAACCCAGATGCAAGGCCAGTCAAAAAAACAATTCGGCGACTGTCTGAACCAAGATCAAAAGCAGTCGGAATGGAGATCAATAGACACCTCGACGCCAAATTCATACGCGAGATCAAGGAAAGCACTTGGCTCGCCAACACGGTGCTAGTACCAAAAAAAGGACACGGATATCCTACAGATGTGCATGGACTTCACCTCTCTGAATAAGCACTGCCCAAAGGATCACTTCCCGCTACCATGAATCGACCAGATCATCGACTCCACCATGGGATGTGAGCATCTCTGCTTCCTCGACGCCTACTCAGGCTACAATCAGATCCGAATAAAGGAGGAGGATCAAGAGAAAACGGCGTTTACAACGCCTTTCAGTGTGTTATGCTATAACATAATGCCTTTCGGGCTAAAGAACTCAAGAGCCACGTACCAACAGTGCATGCAGGCTTGCCTCAAGAACCAACTTGGTCGCAACATCCAAGTCTATGTCGACGACATCGTAATAAAGACCAAAGAGGAAGCTTCACTAATCGACGATTTACACGAAACCTTTGCCAACCTCGACCGCTACCGGATCAAGCTCAATCCGGACAAGTGCGCCTACAGCGTACCATCTGGGTAACTACTCGGGTACCTCATCTCCGCGAGGGGGATCGACGCAAACTCGAAGAAAATAAAAGCCATACTGGCCATGGAGAAGCCGAAGAACATAAGAGGTGTCCAGCAACTAGCTGGGCGAATCGCGGCGCTCAGTCGATTCATCAGTCGAATGGGCGAAAAGGCACTGCCCTTCTACCAACTTCTCCGCAAAGCTGACAAGTTCGAGTGGACCAATGAGGCACATGAAGCATTCGAAGACCTCAAGCGCCTACTGTCCAGCTCGCCAGTACTAGTGACCCCACGCGAAAGGGAACCATTGCTGCTATACATCTCCGCCACCAACCAGGTGGTCAGCACAGTGCCCGTGGTAGAACGAGCCGAGGAAAACAAGGTCCACGGGGTACAACGCCCAGTCTACTACTTAGTGAGGTACTCACGCCAACAAAGTAGCGGTACCCGCACTACCAGAAGCTGGTGTACGGCGTCTTCATGACAGCCTGACGACTACGCCACTACTTCCAGGAACACCCAATTGTGGTAGTCAACGACGCCCCGCTTGGGCATATCCTCAACAATCCCGACGCCACTGGACGAGTCGCGCTTTGGGGGATCGAACTGTCTCCACGAGAGATCACATATGAAAAACACGATGCAATCAAGTCGCAAGTTCTCTCTGACTTCCTCGTGCACTGGATGGAGAACCAGCTCCCTAAAAAACAGATATGTCCTACCTCTAGACAATGCACTTTGATGGATCCAAGCGAAAGGATGCAGCTAGCACAAGCGTCATACTGACATCGCCCCAGGGAGACAAGCTAAAATATATTCTGCGAATGCAGTTCACCGCCTCCAACAATGAAGCTGAATACGAGGCCCTGCTGCACGGGATGAGGATGGAAAAATCCTGCGGCGCCAAGAGGCTCATAATATAGGGTGACTCCAAGCTGGTCTTCAACCAGACAATGCACGAGTGCGACGCACTGAACAACAATATGGTCGCCTACAGCAACCTCTACGACACACTCGAAGGGGACTTAAACGGTTGCAAGCTGCGGCACATAGGCCGCGAAAGCAATGAAGAGGCGAACGCACTCGCCAACATTGGCTCTACTTGCGACCCCATACCACCTGGGGTATTTCTCGAGCGCATCTGGAAATGCTCCATCAAGCCAAAGGCCACAGAGAAGAAAACAAGCGCAGTAACGGACTTGGGGGCTACGCCGCCCAATGAACCAATGACACTCGACGACTTAGAGCTTGACACAGGACTCGAAGGACCGATGAGCGTCATGATGATCGAGCCATCCTGGACTCAACCGTAAATCACGCACCTTCTCAGCAAAAGGCTACCGGACGACCCGACTGATGCGCGGCACATTGCGCGGCGATCCAAGGCATTCACTGTTATCAACGACGAACTATACAAGCGCAGCATTACAGGAGTACTCCAACGATGCGTCTCCAATGCTGATGGAAGGGCTATTCTCCTCGACATCCATGAGGGGACTTGCGGGCACCACGCTGGCAGTCGAGCCCTCGTCGCCAATGCTCTACAAGCTGGATTTTACTGGCCTATAGCCATGCATGACACCAAGGACATCGACCAAAAATGCAACGCTTGCCAGCGATTCGCGGACAAACCACACGCACATGGCGCGGAGCTCCGTCCAATTCCATTGGCCTGGCCCTTCGCGCAATGGGGACTCGACATGGTCGGCAAGCTCCCAAAGTCCTCACGAGGAGGCTACGTCTATCTCCTGGTCGCAGTCGACAAATTCACCAAGTGGATAGAGGCCATGCCAGTGACTAACTAGTCAGGATACAGCGTAGTAAAGTTCTTTGAGTCCATTGTCTATCGCTTCGGAGTACCACACAGTATCATTACGGACAACAAGACGAACTTCACGTCCAAGGAGTTCCAAGAATTCTGTGAGAATCTAGGAATCAATGTTAGCTATGCCTCTGTGGCACATCCACAGACCAACAGTCAGGTCCAAAAAGCATACGGGCTCGTTTGCAGCGGCATCAAGAAGCGACTCCTCAGGCCACTCGACCAGGCTGCGGGCTGCTGGCCAGACGAGCTGCAATCGGTACTCTAGAGCCTACGCACAACTCCAAATAGCGCCACAGGGTACACCCCGTTCTTCATGGTGCATGGGGCCAAAGTGGTACTACCCGCAGAGGTACGATACAAAGCACCAGAGTGGTCGCTTACAGCGAGCAGGAGCCAACTCTTGCATTCGATGACTCCGTCGACCTCCTTGATGAGGTGTGGGAAATCGCCACAAAAAGATCAATGATCTACCAGCAGAACCTGCGCAACTACCACAGCAGAAGGCTACGCCCCAGGTCCTTCGTCGAAGGAGGCATGGTCCTGCGACTGAAACAGCAAGGGCATCTCAAGCTCGAGTCCCCCTAGGAGGGACCATACGTGATTGCAGAAGTAATCCCAGGTGGCGCCTATCGCCTTAGAGATTTCGAGACAGGATTCGCATACTCCAACCCCTGGAATGTCATGCAGCTGCGACGCTTCTACCCTTAGTCGTCTTTTATTTTTTACATTGCAAATAAGGCTACTCAGCCAAGGCGACCTAGCCACACATTGTACCACGTACTATCCTGCGAATAAATAAAGCTAAGTGCCCCAAAACTCTGTCTTCCTTTTATTTTTGCAAATTATCCACTCGGGGGTCGCGCCACCCTACACACATATGTTCTATGAACTAACGCGATATCCTGAGTAGCTGATGCACCAATCGAAACCCTTGACAAACACCAACCCAGTTGCAACGCACCTGACAGGTTGGCAAGGTGCTGAGATAAACACAAGTTAGGCTAACAAAAAGGAATCGCATAGTGCAACGCACTCGCAAAACATACACGCTAACAAGCTATTTATATACATCAATGTCAATCAATTATACACAACATGTATATATGAACTTTACAACACTGGTGCAACTATGTGCATGATACAAACTAAACTACTGTTGTAACAAAGGAACGTTGGTCTGCTCCTCGAAGAAGTCGACAATTTCCTCCGCTGGGTGATCCACCGCCTGGTAGTGAGGAACCATGTTCCAAGTCAAACCTACTGGCAGCGCTGGTGGTCCGGCCGCAATTGCTGCCACATCTATGTCAGGCCTATGCAGTCGCACCAGCGACAGAGCAGCCTTGGCACTAGCCACTAACTGTTGCCGCACACACTCGCGGACCGCACTAGAGTTTTGGAATTTGACAAGAAGGGCCAGCAGGCTCGATGGAACGACGTCCAGCGGGAACATCGTCTGGTAAATATTCTTCAAGCACGATTGCGACTTCTTCAGGAAGTCAAGCACTCGCGACGCACGATCCTGCAGGGTCGCAACTGTGATTGCGTGATCATGATCGACCCAGAAGTATCCACTCGCCTGAAGCTGCTCTTGGGTTAGATCATTCATACGAATGGCAATCCTATCCTTCTCATCCTGCAGATGGCGTGCACTGACAACTATACCAAGCGAAGGCAAAAGTATGAAGACAATGAACTATTGCGGGTGACTACAAGAAAAAGATAAGGAAGAAGAAAGGTAACACTTGAATTGGTCGCCCAGCTGTGTCACCTCCCCTAGCAAATATTGCTCTCGGGCGACGGCCTTCTCCGCCCTCGACTTCCACACATCTGCGTTACCACGGAGCACAGGCAGTTCGCGCTCCAACTGCTTCACGCGGTCACGGAGTTGCGAGAGCAGAGACAATTCATCTACCCTTGAGCGCGACTGCGCCAAAGTATCATCAGCGGATGGCATATTTTGAGGTTCACTCGAAGGACCACTCGATGTGCCCTATCACAATCCAAGCAAGAGACAATAAGAAGACTAAGGTGATGCATAGACAAAAGACTCGAATGCATTCAAGCATAATAAAGTATCAGCAGATACGCTCGCCAAAGGCATGTTCTAGACAAAAGAGATAGGCTATTTAACTATTACAGACATGACTACTGAGGAGCAACTGGTTTCTTCGACTTGGACTTAAGTTTTGGGGGCCTCATCAAGTCTGTGGCGGTATCAGACGCCACAAACTTCTCGTTGGCCCCTCACGCCACAGCCTTCGCTGCCTTCTTGGCTCACTGCAGTTCCTTAGAATATTTCGCAACTGTATTGATCAGCTGCGACCCATACTTGCCACAGGCAGCTGGGCAAGGAGCAAAGACTACCTGTTGGCCATCCGTGTTGACAGGCATTGCCTTGGAGACCGCTGCAGGATCAATCTCGACTCCATGGGCTTGAACCATTGCGAGTGATATTGAAGCGCCAGCCGCACGGAGTGAGTTCTTGAAGCTTGCAGGAATGACTCCGGCAAGGGACTCTACCAGAGCATCCATATTTTCGATTAACTCAGCCTTGGGCGCCAGCTCTTCACGGAGGCGACTGAGCACGCCTTTGGCCTTGGTGAGCGTCCCCTGAACGGCAGCACTACGATCTGCAAATGCCGAGACGGCACCTACCAGGGCATCATCACGACGCAGTGCCTGGGGGTCGAAGCTCAGACCGCTGGCATCTACACAAGAATCAAGCATTGGCACAAAACTCAGAACAGCAATAAATTCGAAAGAAAGGACACGACAGAAATCCAGACAAGGAAATACATGAGAGAGCCTTGGCAATCGAGAAAAGCTGTTCTTCGAACAACTTCTCCCTAGCTACGATGGAGGCGCGCAGATCCTCTTCGCGTTTCTGCGATTCGTCGCGTGCTACGATTGCCTCATCGCGACTCTTCACAGCCGCGGCGAGCGCCTTTTCCAGGGAAGCGGCATCACGAAGAAGTGCATTATGCTCAGTTGCGACACAAACAAAGGCAGACCATCAGTCGAATATATCACAAATATGACGAAGAAGAAGCAAAAAACACTCACTTTCAACCACGCGATGACGATTGTCCAGCATTGCATGCTAGTGACCCATCACAAGCACCTGCTCCGCCAAGCGAGCGGCTTCCTTCACAATAAGCTGCGAGAAAAGAAACAACAAAGGATCAGCAGATGGTATAGATGAAAAAATTCGACTACAAAATCAGAAGAAGAAAATACTACACATACATGATCCTCCAATGACTCTGAAGTCGATCGACGCGCAGACGTCCAGATCCATCTGGTGCTCCACATCGTGTGGAGAACTTGGTGAATTATGCCTGGAGTGGGCCACCAATGGAGGAGAAGGGGCGCGCTCAGCCACTTTCTTGGCTTTGGAGGTCGGTACTCCAGATTCCTTCAAAAATTGGACGTCGCCAGAAGATGACGACGCTGGCTTACTGCAGAACAAAACCAACATCAAGAAAACGCAACTCCAAAGAAGAACCAAAAGGAAGATTCGTATACTTACCAATCAAACTTGCCAAAATTGAAGGTTTGATCCCTCGACTCCGACTGCTTCGGTAGCTGCATCTTCTTGCAGGAAGATGGCGCCACGATGCTCACAGGAACGACATGTATCAGTGATTCGAAGGAGAAGATGCATCTGAATCCTCGCTGCACGAATGCTTGCGAGTGTCCGGACTACTCGACTTGGGGGCTTCCTCCTCCCCCTCAGATGGGACGGTCGACTTCGACTCGTCCTCTTCCAAGGCTTCACGAGGGATAACCCCCTCAGGAAGAGGGGGCATACAGGGTGACACCCTCCAATCCTGCATACAGAAAACAAATTAGCACAAGTCAAGAAAAGAGAAGCATTCGACAAATAAAGCTACTTCGTAGCACAACCGTACCTCAGGAGGAGGATTGGCAGCATCGAATGGAGGCACGACTGGTTCACTGGGGAGCACACCCTTGGTGGTGTACTTGGTGACCAGTTTCACCCTTTTATCTACCTCACTCGTGGAAATGCCATCGGCAGATAAGCGAGTGACATTGTCCGCGGCAGCCCACTAGAACATAGGGTGGACTCTGGCCTACAGGGGCTGGACACGACGGTGTAGCCACGTGCGAATGAGGGCGCAACCTCCCTCTTCTTTACCCATGCGACTCTCGAGGTCGCAGACGCGCTCGTACATCACATATGTCTCCACGGACTCGCCGGGCATCACTACGTTCTTGCAGGAGTGCCTCCTCTTGCACCGTGTCGCGGGATCAAAGGGCGCGAGTCCGAAGTGGTCTCCATCGGCCTTCTGGTCGCGGATGTAGAACCACTTGTCCCTCCACCCTTGGACGGACGCCATGAGCTTGATGTCGAAGTACATGACGGAGGAGTCGACGTGCATACCGCAGCCGCCTACATCATAGACTAGGAGCCAGACGTCGACTGGCGCTTCAGCTTGAAGAGACGTTTGAAGAGACCGGAGTGTGGCTCGATTCCGAGTCAACACTCGAAAAGAGTAATGTAGCAAGCTACATGGAGGATGGAGTTGGGGGACAGCTGGTGCAGCTGGAGCCCATAGAAACAAAGAAAGCCCTTGAAGAAAGGATGCAGGGGCAGCGAGAGACCGCGGATGATGAACGCTAGGAACATCACCCGAAAACCGGCAGGAGGAGAAGGGATTACCTCACCACTGGGGACACGCGCGTCAGCGACTGTAGAAGATAGAACTCTGTCTTGGCGCAGGAGACAGAGCTCAAAAGACTTGATAATGGACACGCGCCACGCGCCATTGGTGACGCAAGTGCCCGCGCCCTTCTTCTTCCCAGCAACGGTGGCGCTGGTGCCCGTAGCGGCGGAGCTACCCTTCTTCTTGGCAGCAATAGTGGCATTGTCGGATTCAGCGGCATCACCTCCCTTCTTCTTCCCCATCCTATGGTGGCTGTCAACACCCGAATTTTTAATCCTAGATGCCCGTTATGCCATACCTCGCAATCCCAGGATTACCATTTTTGCGAGACATAACGAATTGGATATCACGGTACATCATCCATTACAAACCATACATAAGGTCTTACACAAATAAGGATCTCATGATCTAGTCTTAATACAACAAGCAGCGGAATTAAAAGATAAGCGTAGCGGTGGGGTCCATCTTCAGGGGCACATGCAATGCTGACGAAGGCAAATAGTCCTAGTTATCATAGCCGTCCTGCTGGCCATCATCTTGGTAATATCCTTCATAGTCTGGCCATGAGAATAGCCAGGGACAAAAGCCATGAGTACTCTTTAAGTACTCGCAAATTACCACTATCAAGTAGTATAGTTCTAAGTTAAAGTTCTAACTCTAAGTTTAACTAATAAAGTTAAGTTTGAAACCTAAGCTGAGTTCAGAAGCAAAGAAAGATAAAATAAAGTTCTAGAATCACTTATGTTGGGAAGCTATTGTCATAGACATAATTCTGTTGTGGTCTAGTCAAAATTCATCATTCTTCTCATAAGTCATTTTGAAAACATCTGACAACAAAACAGTATGGCCATTCCAACTGTCCATAACCGCGGACGCGGCTATTCGAATAGTTTGACACTCTGCAGAGGTGGTACACTTTCACCACAAGATTCGATACATCTGTCAGGGATAACCCTGAATCATCATACTTAGTATGCAGATAATCAAACATAACCTTTCCTTTACACACCCTAGTATAAGCACCTCTCTTATGAGCATGGCTCCCAACCATGACCATCTGTCATCTTGGGCACTGCATAGGTGGACAACATAGAGAGGTAGTCTCAGCTCAAACCTCTCCCGCGAGGTAACTAATACTAATGCATATAAACTTCCGGCTAAGCCTTACCCAATTCAGGTATTGTGGTTGTACGATAAATTTGGAATCGTATCGCATCCGAATCCAACCATGAGTTTCATAAAAGGGTTAAGACTCATGCCTCAACATTTTCACCATCATAAACCTTTTGTGTTTCTCAACACATGTCAAAACATCTCAATAGAATGACTCATCATTCTAAGGTTTTCATAATTCATTTTCACCAAGTCTTCCCATCTAAAGTGACTCAAGTTTTGATCTAGCTCTAATCTACTAAGTTAAGAGTGTTCACTAAGGTGGAAGAGATGGGATCAATCTCATGCCATGGAATGACATCTAAAGGATTCTATATAGGCCAAGTTTTATACTCTTTATGCTAGTCAAGGTAGTGTAATCAAAGCATGCCTAAAACATCTTTGCTGAACCATTTAGTTTAATCCTAGCTTGCTAAGCATTATACTTGAAAGTGTTAGCTTGCATTGTTAATGGTGGCTTGCAAGTACAACTTGCAAGGGTTAACTTGGATAGTGCTAGCTTGCCTTGGGTAGTGAAGTGGTTGAAGTTTTCTTCTTCTTCTTGGTAGAACTCCTCCTCCTCGTAGACTTGGTCGGTAATATCGTCTATAAATACATACGGAGTACACAATCACCAAAAAAATACTTAACTAGTCTAATTAGCACTCTAAGTCATATAGTTGATGATCTATTATCATCACAAGCATCACAAGTTTAATTCAATAGTTTCATCCTTTTTATTTTAGAAAAGTAATTTCTACTCATTGAAAATTTAACTAAGATTTAATATTCACCACTTCAAATATGGGATCATGTGGACACATGTTATCACCACATATCCTAACATGTGGGAATGTGATTTAAGGGTTGTATCATAATTACTTTGGTTTAAGTTCATTATTTAATGATTTAAAGTGACTAGAAATGCCTATATAGCATTATTTTGGTACTAGTCCAAAGTCACTGCATGTAAACCTTAATATTATTACATATTTAGATAGATATAGTGAAATGTGATTTTTGAGAGTTGGAATCAACTCAAAATCTATCTTGGTTGATTTTATAAAAATGTTGCAAGGTGCAAATGCTTCTGTTTTATTATTTTTACTAGGAGAGATCTATAACTCTATATGAATTAAATCCAACTGGCTTGGTTAGATCTTTTCAGTAGCTTTCTAGAAAATTTCAATCACTCCATTTGGATTTGTAAATCTTTCTGAATTGAATTTCAAACACAGAGACAGAACTAGGTTTAAACAAAAAAGAAAAATCCTAATTCAAACTAACTGGGTTGCGCGGGAAATGCTAACGGGCCAGCCCAGTGTCACTTCGCGGCAGAGGGCTCAGCTGACAGGGGGTCCACAGGTCAGCGGCTCATAACGCGCGAAGCGCTACATGGCAATGTGGGGCATTGGATTAGAACGGGAATCAACGGCTCGGGATCGTCGTCGATGACGGACCTATCGTCAGCAAGATCTAACCCTAACGGCTCGGCGGGGGTGCATAGGGGGCATACCAGGGCTCCAACAACGACGGCGAGGCGGGCAAATGGACTGGTGGTCGACGGCGAGCTCAGGGACGGTCGAGGCAGCTCCGGGGGTGGTCGCAATCAGCGGCCCCTTCTCCTCTAGAGGCGGCCTGCTCCGGTGCGATTCCGGCGAACTGCTGCTCCCCTTGCTCCGGCTAGAGGTGTGGGACGATCATTGAGGTGAGGCGAGTTCAGTGGTGTGCTGCAAATGGCTAGGGGTTCTCTCCTTTTATAGGCTCGACGGCGGGACAGCGTGGCATGGCCAGGGTATCGTGGCGACATGGCTACGGGCTGCTAGCGGCATGGCTGAGGGCGGTGATCGACGCGCGGTCTCCTGGTGGTGCTCTAGGAGTTTAATGCGGGCTTAGGGGCGGTGGTATGCGGTCGGGCGAAGCTGGTGCTCTGAGCGGCAGAGACGGCGGCTTCGATGGTGAGCGGTGGCTGTGAGGCGTTGGATGGCGAATGGGGGTGTTTGGCGTGCTCCCTGGGTCATGGCGATGCGGTGGGCGCGGGCTGCGGTCGAGCAGCGGCTTGTGCACGCGTGTCGGGCGCGGCGCTCTCACGCGTGCTCGGCATGGTGCAGTCGCACTGGGCGCGGGGGGTTGGCAGTGGTCCACTGCTTGGCCTGGCTCAGGGAGGGGACAGTGGATAGCGGTGAGGTGCTGGCTAGCTGCTAGACATGGCGAGAGAGGGGGATGTGGTCTGCTGCGGCGGTTGCAAGTCTTGGTCGGCGACATGTGCTCGGCATGGCTTGGCTTTGCCAATAGGGGGTAGGGGAGTGGGGTGTAATTGCATGGTTAGATCATTAGGAGACAATGGGAGAAAATGGGGGTCAAATGGGAGACAAGTTTGGCCAGAACACTATTCAAAATAGTTAATTTGGTTTTGTTTGAAATCTGTCCACAAGGTGTTTGATGAAATGGCCGCATGAACTTTACTTTTGAATTTTGAAAAGATTTTTGGTGGGTGTGCTACTACTAAGCTTGAGACTCTGTGGGTGCTTGGGTTTTGAAAATTGAGCTTGTTTGAGTGGTTTTTGAAATAGTGGGATCTTCCCATATGAATTAGATTCAATTTGAACTGTCATTTAAAAATAGTATTTTTAATGTTTTTAGCAAATCACAAAGTGGGCCTTCGTACCTCATTATGTGTACTAGCAAGGGGTGTAAAGATCCACAATTGTTTCTATTAGGTTTTGAGTACTAGGAATAGCCAAAGTAGGCATGATAGTTAATTTGGCCAAAATGACCATTCACTTCATTTTGAGTTGTTTTTCTTTGGGAAAAGTTTGGGAATGATTTAGATGATGTTTATTTCACCTAAGAATCATTTTACAAGCAATGGATCTCAGAACCATGGCAATTAAAATCAACTCCTATTTTAAATGCTCATACACATGAATGCTTTCACAAATTTAATTGGAAAAGTTTTTGTTAACCCCAAATTTGGTGATTTGGATCTTAATAACCTTGGATTAAAGTTTTGGGACGTTACAAACCTTTCCCCCTTAAACAAAATCTCGTCCCAAGATTTACAAAGAAAACTAGGAACTAAAGAGATCTAGGAACTCTGTCCTAATGTAATCTTCGCGCTCCCAAGTGGCTTCCTCTTCTGTATGGTTGCTCCAAGGAATCTTGAGAAACTTGATACTCCTGGTTCTGGTGGTTCTGTAAGCTTCCTCTAAGATACGGATGGGCACTTCACGGTATGTCAGGTTATTGTTGATCTCAATAGCTCTGTGATCGATGTTCTTGAAAACTTCAGTCTTTTCTGGCACTTCTAAGCATTTGCGAAGTAACGAGATATGGAACACATTGTGTATGGCTGACATCTCTTCAGGTAGTTCTAGCTGATACGTTACTTCTCCTCGACCATTCAGAATTTTGAAGGGCCCGATATATCTAGGGGCTAACTTTCCTTTCAGACTAAAGCGTTGGGTTCCTTTCAATGGTGAAACCTTGAGATATACAAAATCTCCGACATTGAAAGTCAGGTCTCTCCTTCTCTTGTCAGCGTAACTCTTCTGTCTGGATTGGGCGGTCTTGAGGTGCTCACAGACTTTGTGAACCTTCTCTTCTGCTTCTCGGAGAATGTCGGGTCCAAAGATCTGACTCTCTCCTACTTGTGACCAATTCAAAGGGGTACGACACTTTCTTCCGTATAGGAATTCAAATGGTGTCATCTGCAAACTAGCCTGATAACTGTTGTTATATGAGAATTCTGCGAAAGGCAGGCAGTCTTCCCATTTTGATCCGTATTCCAACACACAAGCTCTTAACATATCCTCTAGGATCTAGTTGACTCTCTCAGTCTGTCCATCAGTTTGTGGGTGATAAGCGGTGCTAAAGTTCAACTTGTTGCCCAATCCTTCTTGGACTTTCTGCCAAAATCTTGAGGTAAACTGGGTTCCTCGATTTGATACTATGGTCTTGGGGGTTCCATGCAGACTACCAATCCTAGCAATATATAGCTCCGCTAGCTTCGAACTTTGGTAGGTAGTCTTGATAGGTATAAAGTGGGCTACCTTGGACAGCCTATCAACTATGACCCAGATTGAGTCATTTCCCCTACTGGAAGTAGGCAAACCGGTGATAAAGTCCATTCCTATGGAATCCCATGTTCATTCTGGAATCTGCAATGGTTTCAATAGTCCTGCAGGTCTCTGATGCTCTGCTTTCACTCTTTGACAAATGTCACACTTGGCGATGTAGCTGCCGATTTCTCTCTTCATGTTGTGCCACCAAAATTGCTCTTTCAAATCCTGATACATCTTCATTCCTCCGGGTGGATAGAATAAAGAGTATCATGAGCTTCCTGCATGATAACTTGCTTCAGCTCCAAATCTGCTGGCACATAGATACGTCCTTTGTACCACATTACTCCTTCTTCGTCTTCCGTGAATACAGGTACTTTTCCTGTACCAATACGACGTTTGATTCCGTCGATACTCTCATTTCCCTTCTGGGCTTCCTTGATTTGGCCAATCAAAGTGGGTTGAAGTTCAATGCTAGCTAAGAATCATTTGCTAACTAACTCAGTTCTGAATTGCTCCAACTCCTCATACAAGCTTGGCTGCCTTTCTTTGATCATGGTGGTTAGCCTACCCGACAATCTGCTAAGAGCATCCGCTACCACATTGGCTTCGCCGGGGTGATAGTGACTGTCAAGGTCATAATCCTTGATTAACTCTATCCATCTCCTTTGCCTCATATTCAGCTCCTTCTGAGTGAAAATATACTTCAAGCTTTTGTGGTCTGAGTAAATCTCACAACGATTACCCATCAGATAATGACGCCATGTCTTTAATGCCAAAACTACGGCTGCTAGCTCAAGATCATGGGTCGGATAGTTCTGCTCATGCTGCTTCAGTTGTCGAGACATATACGCGATGACTTTGCCTTCTTGCATCAATACACATCCGAGACCAATCTTGGATGCATCACAATATACATCAAACGGCTTCTTGATGTCTGGCATGATCAATATTGTGGCCGATATCAATCTCTTCTTCAGCTCCTGGAAACTAGCTTCACATTTGTCTGTCCATTCAAACTTCTTGTCCTTCTTCACCAATTGGGTCATAGGTCTGGCGATGCTCGAAAATCCTTCTACGAACTTGCGGTAATATCCCGCCAATCCGAGAAATGCACGAACTTGGGTTTGAGTGGTTGGAGCTTCCCATTCTTCGACATCTTTGATCTTTGCGGGATCAACAAAGACTCCTCCGGCAGACACAATATGTCCTAGGAATCCTACTTCTTTCAACCAAAACTCACACTTGCTGAACTTGGTATATAACTGATGCTCTCTCAGGGTTTCTAGGATGATTCACAGATGTTGCTCATGCTCTTCTTCCGACTTGGAGTAGATAAGGATGTCGTCGATGAATACAACTACAAATTTATCTAGGAAATTCATAAAGATCTTATTCATGAGATTCATGAAATAAGCAGGGGCATTGATTAATCCAAAAGACATAACCGTATACCGTATAAACCATAGCGAGTAGTAAAGGCGGTCTTTGGAATATCTGTTGCACAAATCTTAAGTTGGTGATAACCAGTCCTAAGATCAATCTTTGAGAATACATGAGCTCCAGTCAATTGATCAAATAGATCCTCTATCTTTGGCAAGGGGGTACTTGTTCTTGATGGTGACGTCATTCAACTTTCTGTAATATATGCACAAATGGTTGCCTCCATCTTTCTTGTCGACAAATAACACTGGTGATATCCATGGCGATGTGCTTGGTTGAATCAAGCCTTTCTCTAACATGGCATCCAACTGCTTCTTCAGCTCCACTAACTCTGAGGGGTTCATGCTATAGGGTCTCTGGTCTATGGGTCCGGTTCCGGGGATTAGTTCGATAATGAACTCAATATCCCTATCCAGGGGCGTACCTGGCAATTCATCTGGGAATACGTCGGGGTATTCACAGACTACTCTCACTTGGTCAATGGTGGGCAGGGGTACACTCTTGTTGCACTTGAATTGACGAGGTAAAGTTTCAGAGATATTTCCTACTGTTACTCCAGAGCTACTGGTCATGGTGATGGCTTTCTTAGCACAGTCTATCAGTCCTTTATGCCTTGACATCCAGTCCATACCTAGTACTACTTCCAATCCTTTGGTTCCAAGTACAATTAGGTTGGCATAAAAATCTATCCCACGTATTCTGATAGGCACTGCTTTGCAATTTTTTCTAGCTTTGGTTGTTGAACCGGAGATTTGAACTATCATGACATGCTTCAGGTTGGTTGGGTGAATCTTACTAGTGCATGCAAATTCTTCGGTGACAAATGAATCCGATGCTCCTGAATCAAACAACACTCTTGCTAAAACTGAGTTGACAGAAAACATACCCAGCACTACATCTGGCGCTTCCTAGGCTTCTTCTACGTTCAAGTGGAAGAGACGGCCGTTGCGGTTGTGAGGGTTCCCTGGGGCAAATCTTCTCCCTGGTTGAACACGACGCTGCTGTTGAGCTGGGGCATTCACATTGGCATTAGCTGCCGTCTTCTTGGGACACTCATTGGAATAGTGACCCTTCACTCCACACTCGAAACAAGTGATTTGGGACTTGTCCTTGACTGTGACAGGTACAACATTTCTGCCAGTTCTAGGTGCAGCGTTGTTGTTGTTGTTGTTCTTGGGAGGTGCACGGTTGAAATGGTTGGCATTGCCGGAGTTGTGATTGTTTCCTCCAGACTTCACATTGCCTCCGCTACGGTTGGGGTAGCTTGGGCGAGACATTGGGGGTCCATTGTTCCTTGGTGCATATCCTGGTGAGGGGTTGGGACGGTACTTCTGGTGACTCCTGGATCCAGACTGCTGCATCATACGACGCTTGCAGTTGTCGTTTGCCTGGTTAATCTTCTCATCCATCTGAATGGTAGAGTCGACTAGCTCTTCTAGATCCTAGAAACGGATGTTGATGAGGACAGTCTACATCTCATCATGCATTCCGTTCAAGAATCTCTCCTTCTTCTTGGCCTCCATGTTGATCTCATCTGGTGCGTACCTGGCAAGTGATAGGAATCTATCACGGTACTCCACCACAATCATTCTGCATTGCTTCAAGTCGCGGAACTCATCTCTCATTCTCTTGACCAGACCTTGCGGCACATGGGTGCGGCTGAACTTGACTTTGAATGCTTCCCATGTCATCACTTGACCATGGTTCATGTTGCGGATACTAGTCCACCAAGATCTTGCATCTCCTGCCAGATAGTGGGTGGCGAAGAGAAGTTTCTCATTTTCATCAACTCCTGCAACTTCTAAGTTGTTTTCCATTGTCTGTAACCAGTCATCAGCATCTAGTGGGTTTTCTGCTTGGTTAAAGATTGGGGGATTGGTGTTCTGAAAGTTTTTGAGTTTGGATCCATGGTGATCCTGGTTTCCATGTCCTTGGTTGTTTTGGGCCATCTGAGCTATCTGCTACAATGTTGCTAAGTTGGCTTGGCGCTCTGCCCTGCTTGCTTCACGGTCTGCAACTAACATCTGCATAATCTGCAGCACTGGGTCTTGCGACGAGCTGCTCCCTCCTTGGTTTCCACGAGTCATCTGAAGATTGAGATAGATACGGGGGTAAGAGGGAATTTTCTAAGGTTCATGGTTTTGGTTTTAAAGCTAAAACTTTGAGTTTAACTTAGGTTTTGCACTAACTTAATTTCATTCATGCAAGCAAACACACGATACAACACACACCACAACAATCAAAGGAAAATAGATGGTTTGAAGAACCATTCTGCAAGCTACAATACAGTGGGACCGATACATCTCATGCTACGACAGTGCTCTAGTGAATCTACTCACCGTCGATGAAGTTGGAGTCCTCATCATCAGTGTAGAAGTCCACAGCATCCTCCTCCAGAAAGTCATCATCGTTGCTGAGGTAAGAATCCATGTCTCTCTGGATGTCTTCACCCTCCTCTTCTTCCTCCTTTGCTGCAAGCTGAGCTTCCTGCTCCTTGAGGGTCTTCTCGAGGTCGGCCACCTTCTTGCGAAGATGGGCGATGGTGCGATCCTTCTTTGCACGCTGGCGGCGAAGAGACTGTCGATCCTGGACGAGCAGTGCAAAAGTCTGGGCCTTCTGGTCGGCAATGGCACGGTTCTGGTTGGCTAACTCTCTAGCATTGTCCAGTTCCTGCTGTCTGTCGTGCAGCAAGAAGTCAAGATTTTCCACTTGACGCCTCAACTCTGGGTGACTTGGCATCTCCATCGGCATTCCCATGAAGTCACGTCTTGCATAGTGTTCAAAACGGGTTCCTTGGATTTGGTTGACGCTGAGGGGACATAGACGTGCGAGAGCTCCATGCATTGCCCTGGCTAATCCATCTAGCCAGTTGTTCTCTCTCACGGAGAACTGAATTCTCCCAAAAGTTGGTGCTTCGATGCTTCCCCTAAGATCCGCGGTGACTAGCCACTATAAGTCTCCCCCTGGGGGTCCTGGAAGTTGAGCTCCAAGAAACTCCAGATGTGGGCGTCCTAGTAACTCCGATAGTGAATCCAGATCCCTCTCAAAGATCAGCTGACCTCCGTTTCCCGGCAACGGTGGCACTGGTGCGCACAGGGGCGGAGCTACCCTTCTTCTTGGCAGCAACAGTGGCGGCGGTGGATTCAGCCGCATCACCTCCCTTCTTCTTCCCAATCCTATGGTGGTTGTCAACACCCGGATTTTTAATCCCAGATGCCCGTTATGCCATACCTCGCAATCCCAGGATTACCATTTTTGCGAGACATAACGGATTGGATATCACAGTACATCATCCATTACAAACCATACATAAAGTTTTACACAAATAAGGATCTCATGATCCAGTCTTAATACAACAAGCAACGGAATTAAAAGATAAGCGTAGCGGTGGGGTCCATCTTCAGGGGCACAGGCAAAGCTGACGAAGGCAGATAGTCCTAGTTATCATAGCCGTCCTGCTGGCCATCATCTTGGTAATATCCTTCATAGTCTGGCCATGAGAATAGCTAGGGACAAAATCCATGAGTACTGTGTAAGTACTCGCAAATTACCACTATCAAGTAGTATAGTTCTAAGTTAAAGTGCTAACTCTAAGTTTAACTAATAAAGTTAAGTTTGAAACATAAGCTGAGTTCAAAAGCAAAGAAAGATAAAATAAAGTTCTAGAATAACTTATGTTGGGAAGCTATTGTCATAGACATAATTCTGTTGTGGTCAAGTCAAAATTCATCATTCTTCTCATAAGTCATTTGGAAACATCTGACAACGAAATAGTATGGCCATTCCAACTGTCCATAACCACGGACACGGCTATTCGAATAGTTTGACACTCTGCAGAGGTGGTACACTTTCACCACAAGATTCGATACATTTGTCAGGGATAACCCTGATCATCATACTTAGTATGCAGATAATCAAACATAACCTTTCATTTACACACCCTAGTATAAGCACCTCTCCTATGAGCATGGCTCCCAACCATGACCATCTGTCATCTTGGGCACTGCATAGGTGGACAACATAGAGAGGTAGTCTCAGCTCAAACCTCTCCCGCGAGGTAACTAATACTAATGCATATAAACTTCCGGCTAAGCCTTACCCAATTCAGGTATTGTGGTTGTACGGTAAATTTGGAATCATATCGCATCCGAATCCAACCATGAGTTTTATAAAAGGGTTAAGACTCATGCCTCAACATTTTCACCATCATAAACCTTTTGTGTTTCTCAACACATGTCAAAACATCTCAATAGAATGACTCATCATTCTAAGGTTTTCATAATTCATTTTCACCAAGTCTTCCCATCTAAAGTGACTTAAGTTTTGATCTAGCTCTAATCTACTAAGTTAAGAGTGTTCACTCAGGTGGAAAAGATGGGATCAATCTCATGCCATGGAATGACATCTAAAGGATCAATCTCATGCCATGGAAAAGACTGGTTGTCGACGGCGAGCTCAGGGACGGTCGAGGCAGCTCCGGGGGTGGTCGCAATCAGCGGCGCCCTTCTCCTCCAAAGGCGGCCTGCTTCGGTGCGATTCCTGCGAACTGCTGCTCCTCTTGCTCCGGCTAGAGGTGTGGAACGATTAGTGAGGTGAGGGGAGTTGAGTGGTGTGCTGCAAATGGCTGGGGGTGCTCTCCTTTTATAGGCTCGACGGCAAGACAGCGCGGCATGGCTAGGCGACGGTGGCGACATGGCTACGGGCTGCTAGCTGCATGGCTGAGGGCGGTGATCGACGCGCGGTCTCCTGGCGGTGCTCTAGGAATTTAATGCGGGCTTAGGGGCGGTGGTATGCGGTCGGGCGAAGCTGGAGCTCTGAGCGGCAAAGACAGTGGCTTCGACGGCGAGCGGTGGCTGTGAGGCGTTGGACGGCGAATGGGGGTGTCTGGCGTGCTCCCTGGGTCATGGCGACGCGGTGGGCGCGGGCTGCGGTCGAGCGGCGGCTTGTGTACGCGTGTTGGGCGCGACGCTCTGGCGTGTGCTCGGCATGGTGCAGTCGCACTGGGCGCGGGGGTTTGGCGGTGGTCCACTGCTTGGCCTGGCTCGGGGAGGGGACAGTGGGCGGCGGTGAGGTGATGGCTAGCTGCTAGACATGGCGAGAGAGGGGGAGGTGGTGTGCTGCGGCGGTTGCAAGTCTTTGCCGGCGACATGTGCTCGGCATGGCTTGGCTTTGCCAATAGGGGGTAGGGGAGTGGGGTGTAATTGCATGGTTAGATCATTAGGAGACAATGGAGCAAATGGGGGTCAAATGGGAGGCAAGTTTGGCCAGAACACTATTCAAAATAGTGAATTTGGTTTTGTTTGAAATCTGTCCACAAGGTGTTTGATGAAATGGCCGCATGAACTTTACTTTTGAATTTTGAAAAGATTTTTGGTGGGTGTGCTAGTACTAAGCTTGAGACTCTGTGAGTGCTTGGGTTTTGAAAATTGAGCTTGTTTGAGTGGTTTTTGAAATAGTGGGATCTTCCCATATGAATTAGATTCAATTTTGAACTATCATTTAAAAATACTATTTGAATGTTTTTAGCAGATCACAAAGTGGGACTTGGTACCTCATTATGTGTACTAGCAAGGGGTGTAAAGATCCACAATTGTTTTTTTTAGGTTTTGAGTACTAGGAATAGCCAAAGTAGGCATGATAGTTAATTTGGCCAAAATGACCATTCACTTCATTTATTCATTTTGAGTTGTTTTTCTTTGGGAAAAGTTTGGGAACGATTTAGATGATGTTTATTTCACCTAAGAATAATTTTACGAGCAATGGATCATAGAACCATGGCAATTAAAATCAACTCCTATTTTAAATGCTCATACACATGAATGCTTTCACAAATTTAATTGGAAAAGTTTTTGTTAACCCCAAATTTGGTGATTTGGATCTTAATAACCTTGGATTAAAGTTTTGGGATGTTACAGTGGCGATGCGACCGAAGGAAGTAACTAGGGAATTAGTGGAGCTGGTCTAGTGCCGCGAGAAAGATGAACTCTAGGAAGCAGAGGAAAATGAGCAATTGCGACGGAGGCAAAGGCAGAGAAAAGAGCAGATGGGAAAATTACTGTCGCAGCACTGCTACTTAGCCCCCTGGAAGTTGTAATCCAACGGCCAGCAAAAACCCTATTAGACGCATGGCCTTCATCGTGATCGACACGTGGACGACCCGAAGCGCGAACCGTCCCCCACTACACCCATTACGCGCGGAAATCGAGGAGGCGCAGTTAAAACAAAGATTACGCACGCCCAGTCAAGTCAGGGTCAGAAAATGGGACCCACCGCTCGTCACGTCCCGTCAAAACCGCTCACGTAGGCAAATGAGATCATCACATCGTCAGCACTGATGTCATCAAAATTGAGTAGTAGAAGACTTCGACTACTTGAGTCCTTGCTCTAGTCTTCGACTCCACCAAGCACTCGGGGGCTACTCCCATAGGGAGCGCTGTCACGCACCCTATGATTTTTTTCTCTCTTCTACAGGAACATGGACATTTAAAGCATACCCAATCACTCGAATCCGCGATTCGATTATGGACATGGGTTACTCCCATAGGGAGCGCTGGAAACAAATTCGACTGAAACAAGAAAACAAAAGATGAAAGCAGTCACAAAAGTTCTTTAGTCCCTGCCCGAGTCTTCGACTCAACTAGGCACTCGGGGGCTACTCCCATAGGGAGCGCTGGTCGCGCACCCCATGATTATTTGTAAATCGTACTGTATGTCGATAACATCCACACTCAAAACTTATGGCGACACCGCCTCATATATTTTTCCCTGCAAAGATACTGCGTCTCCTAGGTCACCAGAATCATCTGCGCGATGACAAAATTCAGATGTCGCGCTTGCAGCGTGAAGATAAGACCTGAATAAGGCCTGGCAACGCATTTGCTGCGCACTCCCAGAAATATATCCGTGCCTACAGGTACGATGAACATGCATTGACGGACGCGTTGAGTGCTCACACCCATATACTAGAATTCGACTCCTGTAAGACCTCCGCGGCTTGAGTTGAATTATGCCAGCACTTTTCTGAAGTCGAGTGCAGGGACTCGCGTTGAAGTAGATTGCGTTGTTTTACCCTAAGGTAGTTAACTGATACTGATACATTAGTTAAATCAGGCACGCATATCAACAATCCCAATGACACAAATAGAGCAGTCGAAAAATTACCCACTCCTGCACTCGAAAGGCTTCATAAAGTCCCCAGTCGAATCTACGATTCCACTGGACACTCGGGGGCTACTGACATGGGTATACCCTACATATACTCGAGCTTGGTATATACGGCCTGAATAGAGTGGAAGCCCACGGTGTCGTCAAGGCCCAAATAGAGAACTCGAGTAACCTACGGACTCTCGATTGCTTGCAGAACAAGAAGAAGCTAAAGATAGAAAGTTTAAAGGGAAAACCCTAACTTTTAACCGACTCGACCTGCTACCTGAGACCTAGCCTATCTATATAAAGGCTAGGAGGGTGGCGAGGAGGACACACGCAACCCTAGTTTCCACAACCCTCGCCAGATTGCATCTGCGCACCATTGTAATCTTCGATTCCTCTATTAATTCCACGAGCAGACAAGCAGGAGTAGGGACCTTTATGAGGCCTGGACCTAGGTAAATCTTCGATTCCCCTATGTGCTTGTTTGCTAGCCGATTAATGCTTCCAGCGCTCCCTCCTTCTCCAAACCCCAAGTCCATAACAATGGGCATTGATGAGTTAAACCCTCGTCACATGCCGTATAAAAATACGACATAAAATGTGTATTTTCTATGTTTTTACACTATAATGACTCATAAATCATGTTTTTATGTCGATTTTTTACGTTTCTGATGAATATAATCATAATTATTAATATACAAAACATAAATTTCTATATGTGAGAACATAAAAATATGTGGGGTGCAAAATAACTATTCTGCACCCTGGGTGTTGAATAGGGTTTCTATATATATATATCATGTAGAAGTCAGCGATTATTAGCTATCTAAAACTTGAAATTTTTGGAAAGATGGTTCAGATAAATGAGGGAGAAGATTCTAGAATGTTGGAGAAGTGTGTTTTGCGTTTTGTGCATAGCATTCATTGTGATGAAGACTATCAATAGAATCTTCTAGATGCTAGATTGGAAAAGAAGATCCAACACCTAGAAATGTTGGGATTTGGGAATCTTGATCTAACGGTCAATATTCAAAGTTATTTGTACATTATATAGTGGTAAGATAAGATAAGAAGTATGGGTGTATATTTGGTTCTTGTAATTTGTATCATCATGTAGAAGTCAAAGATTATTAGCTACCTGACACTTGAAATTTTTGGTAACATGGTCAAGAGAAACGAGGGAGAAGATTCTAGTATGATGGAGAAGTGTGTTTTGAGATTTGTGCATAGCATTCATTATGCTGAAGACTATCAATAGAATCTTCTAGATGCTAGGGGCTTGTTTGATTCGTAGGATAGGAAAAGCATAGGAATAGGAAAAACATAGGATTACAATGTCATGCCCACTTTAATCCTATAGGAACCCATATATATATGCAAGAAAGTTTGTTTGATCCCATTGAAGGAAAAAAAGGATTCTAAGAAAGAGGTTTGGGCGTGCATCGATGTTAGATTTCCTATGCAATCTAGTGCAAAGGATTCCCTAGGAAAATTCCTATAGGAATAAATAATCATACAAATCAAACAACCATTATAGAAAAAAATCTTATGGGATTTAATCCTATAAATTTCCCATGTAAATCCTTTGAATCAAACATGATGGCCTAGAAGGGAAAAGAAGATCCAACGGCTGGAAATGTTGGGATTCGTGAGTCCTTATCCAACGGTCAACATTCAAAGTTATTCGTACACTATATAAAAAAGTGGTAAGATGATGGAAATATGAGATAGTGGTAAGATATACTACTCCTGTTGCTCCATGTCACACCCCGAGAAGAAGAAGCACACACACACAAACACACACACACACACACACAGACTCACGCAACTTTGCTCTTGAAGTTATACTATGAAACTATTTTGAAGGTGTACACTATGGGTCAATATCCCTAAAATCGCCGAGATTTTTGAATGACTCAATATCTTGATATATATGAATTTGCATGCTAGCAACTCTTACATAGATTAAAAAAACGAAAGGATATAAAGGAAAATGAATAAACGAAAAGGATCCATGTGACATCCTCTCGTTTGCAGTACCAGCCATGAAAAAAATGGTAAACATGAGATTTGAAACATTCGAAAAAGTCATAGTCACATTAGATATGGCCTGAACACTCGAGGGTTTCTTGAGCGGAACGACCGATTAGGTCATGCCCATATCTACATCATAGTTCATGATAATGTTCCCATATTTGGTAGATAGGTGTGTCTTGCCATGGTATACAATAATGTTGGGGTGGTAGTTTAGAACTAGTATTAGGAAAAACATGTTCAAATTTCCGAGTTGTATCTTTAGGGTCCGTGTTGTAAAAGTATAGCTCCCAAATGTATTTTGGTTTTCTTTTTGGACCACTATGTAATTTTCATGCCCACCATTGGATTTTAACACGCATGTTCTTGGTACTTCGGGGAAAATTCCTCGTTAGAAAGAAAATGAAAAAGTTCCTAGTGACCGGACTTATTCTGCGCACGAATATTTTGGATCTGAATGCCCCTGACCGAATTTTCAGAAAAAATGGACTATTGTGCAAAACTTGAGTAGTCCGTACTTCTACTGAACCAGGGGCACTAGAAAATTAACCCCAAAGCTGCCAAAGAAAAAATGGAAGAAAAAAATGAAGAGCAAGAAGAGATTATTAACGAGAGGCAGCGCGAGAGCAGCCAAAGAGTTGAAGGCGGTGCGATGTCAGAGTAAAGCTAGTTTGACGGGTTTCTGACACGAGGTACAGTTACCTACTACTAGTAGCACAGTACTACTAGTAGTACTACTATGTTTTCTCTCTCCTTTGCTGTCTCTCACCATCGATCCTCTCTCCCCTCCTGTGCAGCGCCCCGCACGCTCCGACCCTCGTCCCACTGCGTCGCGCCGCACACGTGTGCCTTGGTACGGCCGCGCTGTGTGTGTGTGTGGCCTGTTTTTTTCTTTTTTTATTGACAAGAGTCTCGAGCGTGTTTTGAATTGGATACATAGCACCAATACTGACCGTTGGACTATAAGATCCAATGGTTCAGAGCAGCTGGATTCATGTTGAACAGTACCTAGAGAAAACTCCACCATGTTCTAGGACCATCATACTTTAAGTATTGTTAGAGAAAAATGCATACATTAAGTCTATCAATAATAACTATCTTCTTTTCCATTCTAGCATCTAGAAGATTTGATTGATAGTCTTCATCACAATAAATTATAAAATTACTATATAAAATTGATAGTCTTCGATTGATATCCTAACATATCATCACTATATAAAATTATAATTGGTAAAGCACAATAAATTATAAATTTGATCAACATCTATAAAATATGGGTGTATATTTGGTCCTTGTACTTTGCATGTCATTATGCTGAAGACTATCAATAGAATCTTCTAGATGCTAGAATGGAAAACAAGATCCAACGGCTAGAAATGTTGGGATTCGCGAGTCTTGATCCAACGGTCAATATTCAAAGTTATCCGTACACTATATAGTGGTAAGAGGTAAGATAAGATATATCTATCTCTACTACTATAATGGAGCAGTTTTGAATTGGATCCATAGCACCAATCCTGATCGTTAGGATATTAGATCCAATGGTTCAGAGAAGCTGGATTCGTGTTGAATAGTACCTAGAGCAAACTCCACCATGCATGTTCTAGAACCATCATGCCACCACCCACGAAATTTCTTAGCACAGTAGGATGTAAATAGTACAGACCTAGAACCATCATGTCACCACCCCCAAAATGCATAAATTAAGTATATTAATAATAACTATCTACACATATTGAGAATACAACCTACTGTGCTATGAAATTTTGGGGGTGGTGACATGCATGATGGTTCTAGAACATGGAGGAGTTTGCTCTAGGTACTATTCAACACAAATCCAGCTGCTTTGATCCATTGGATCTAACAGCCCAACGGTCAGGTATGGTGCTGTGGATCCAATTCAAAACTGCTCTATTCTTATCTTATCTTACCACTATATAGTGTTCGAATAACTTTGAATATTGACCGTTGGATCAAGACTCACAAATCCCAACATTTCTAGCCATTGGATGTTCTTTTCCATTCTAGCATCTAAAAGATTCTATTTTTTTGAACAGTCTAGAAGATTCTATTCATAGTCTTCATCACAACTATGCACAAAACTCAAAACACACTTCTCCATCATTCTAGAATCTTCTCCCTCGTTTCTCTAGACCATGTTACCAAAAAATTCATGTTTTAGATCTCCACTGCTATAATGAAGCAGTTTTGATTGGATCCATATTACCAATCCTGACCGTTGGGCTGTTAGATCCAATGATTCAGAACAGTTGGATTCGTGTTGAATAGTACCTAGAGAAAACTCCACCCTGTTCTATAGAACCATCATGTCATCACCCCCAAACTTTCATAGAACAGTAGGCTTCATTCTCAATATGTGTATATAGTTATTATTAATAGACTTAATTTATGCATTTTTCTCTAATGTATGAACTGTGATTTAACAAACATTAAGTTGTTATTAACCCATAGTCTTGTTAGATAAAAATTCATATATTAAGTATATTAATAATAACTATCTACACATATTGAGAATATAGCCTACTATGTTATGAAATTTTGGGGGTGCTGACATGCTGATGGTTCTAGAACATGGTGGAGTTTGCTCTATAGGTACTATTCAACATGAATCTAGCTGCTCTGAACCATTGGATCTAACAGCCGAACGTTCTATATGAAATGTGATTTAACAAACATTAAGTTGTTACTAACCAATAGTTTTCTTAGAGAAAAATGCATACTTTAAGGCTATTAATAATAACTATCTACACATAATGAGAATACAGCCTACTGTGCTATGAAATTTTGGGGGTGGTGACATGATGGTTCTAGAACATGGTGGAGTTTGCTCTAGGTCGGTACTATTCGACACGAATCAAGCTACTCTGGACCATTGGATCTAATGGCCCAACGGTCAGGATTGGTGCTATGGATCCAATTCATTCAAAACTGCTCCACTATCTTATCTTATCTTATCTTACCACTATATAGTGTACGAGTAACTTTGAATATTGACCATTGGATCGAGACTCGCGAATCCGAACATTTCCAGCCATTATTGGATCTTCTTTCCATTTTAGCATCTAGAAGATTCTATTGATAGTCTTGCACATGATGAATGCACTATGCATAAATCTCTCAAAACACACTTCTCCATCATACTAGAATCCTATCCCTCGTTTCTCTAGACCATGTTACCAAAAAATTGCAAGTGTTAGGTAGCTAATAATCTTTGACTTCTACACATGATGATATAAAGTAGAAGAACCAACAATACACCCATACTTTATAGATGTTGATCAAATTTATATTTTTCCAATTTACCTATTATAATTTTATATAGTGATGATATGTCAGACGTCTATTATCTGAGCCTCACGTGCAACTTACTAGTAGTAGTAGAGAGAATACAACTTACTAAGCTATGAAATTTTGGGGGTGGTGACATGATGTTTCTAGAACATGTCGGAGTTTTCTCTAGGGACTATTCAACATGAATCCAGCTTCTTTGAAGCATTGGATCTAACAGTCCAATGGTCAGGATTGGTGCTATGGATCCAATTCAAAACTGCTGTATTCTTATCTTATTTGAATGTTTTTCGAAAAAGCTTTTGGAGGTACCCATCGAGGGGTCAATTAATATATCACAAAACATTAAGAGATTTGACAATAGGTTTACTTCTTGCTAAGATAGATTTTGCATCTTGACAATTTAACAAAATTAGGAAAAACTTGAGCTACAAGTAAGCGCGATATAGATTGCTCTTGCATTAAATGTCTTTTCGGAGGTCTATAGGTGCATCTTGTTGTAGTAAACAATTCCATCACTATGAGTTTACTACTATCTCAGGAAAGAACATTCTCAATTTTCTGAGTGTGATGACGAGATTGTTCTTTCCCGTAAAGCAAGGCTGAAGAATATGGATCTAAATGACACACGAGGCAAGTTTTTAGACATATATTGTGGACCAACATGTTGTACTTACGATTTCCCATGTTTTATGAGTTCTCAAACTTCCTAGCTAACTTTGCCCACTTGATTGATTTTATGCCAATTTGTCAAAATTATTAGGTACAAATTGAACTGCCACAAGTAAATTGTAGGTTGTTTTGAAAGTTTGATGAAATATCTCTCTTGGAGGTACCCATATATATCGGGGGAGGGGTAAATTAATATATGGGAAACCACCAAGAGTTTTGGTGATATATATGTACGGTTCAGCTTTTTCTAAGATTTTGCATCAATTTAATGAAATTAAGTTAGACTTGAGCTACAAGTAAGCACGATAGACTGCTCTTGAATTAAATGTCTTTTCAGAGGTAGATGGGTGCATCTTCTTGTAGTAAACAATGTCGTTGGTGTGAGTTTCCAACTACTAGGAAAGGACATTCTCAATTTTCTGAGTGATGTCATGATCATTCTCTCCCGTAAAGGAAGTCCGAAGAATATTGATCTAAATAAATGCCACAAGCCCAAGTTTTCACACGCACACACACACATGCACGTGCCACACTCGTATATACTGTATGAAATGTGATTTAATGAACATTAAGTAGTTATTAACAAATAGTCTTGTTAGAGAAAAGGTCATACATTAAGTATATTAATAATAACTATCTAGAACATGGTGGAGTTTGCTTTAGATACTGTTCAACACGAATCCAACTACTCTGAATCATTAGATCTAATAGCCCAACGGTCACGATTGGTACTATGGATCCAATTCAAAACTGATATGGGGTGGCCCGATCTTCTCAGTAAGCGGATGGTAATGATGATGGTGGATGATAGATAACTAGTGCGTATCTATGATCTCTCCCGCTCGATCCCTAATGCCAGTGGAATAGATCTCGAACCTTGTAGGATATTCACAACACCACACTCTTGCGCACGCAGCCGTGACCATGAACGGTAGTATGCAATCTACTAATTCCCAATAGAACAATAGATCACACTCAATTATAGTTGGTAGATTCGAACACAGGGTAATTCCAGAGGTTCTATAAAAGAAACAACTCCAAAATATTTTAACGTGGTCTAAACCCTAACTAGAGGTCGCCCCAGGGCTTATAAGGGCGGTTGGGGTGGCCAGAAACCGAAACTAAATGCAAACGACTCAAACTGATACAAACCGACTCGGACCAGATTCGGTCGGCGGGCGGACACTCCGGTCGAAATCGGCCGGACACTCCGGGTGAAGTGTGCCGGACAGTCCGGTCTGGCCGAAAACTTTGAAGTTTCCGGGTGGTATCCGGGTAGTGTCCAAATTGGCAGATAGAATGTCCACGCCAGTTTGCCTCTCGACCAGGCCGGACAGTCCGGGTGGAACTGGCCGGACACTCCGGTCGTGGAAGATCCTTTTGCCTCTGTCTTGATGATCTTCTCTTGCGCCTTCCTCCCGCTCCTCCCCCGCGCATCCTTGGGCGATCATCATGTTGGGCTTCTCCTGTAGCCCTTCTCCTCCTCGCGTCATGCTTGTTTCTCCAACGAACCTGATCATACATAAATGCATAGACTTAGGCAGTATAAAGTTCTCATCAATTAAAGTACTAGATTCGTTTAGGAGTAAATTCACCTGTTGTTCCAATAGCTTAGCACGAGCTCTTGTAATAGCTCCAATTCTAATCTCATTGGACTAATCCTTTCTTGCAACAGTTGTAGCATCTTCAGTAGTCAGTGGGGTAGGTGTAATTGTAGGGATGTCATCATCATCTCCCCCCCTTCAAAAGGCGCCGACCTCGACGCTCCAAGGTCTTCTCCAGCATATGGTGACAAATCAGCAACGTTGAAGCTGTTGCTAACTCCACCAAACTCCTTAATAGGTATATCAACAGAGTAGGCGTTATCATTAATCTTGGCTAACACCTTGTAAGGACCAGCACCACGTGGCTTCAATTTTGACTTTCGAAGTAGTGGGAACCTATCCTTGCATAGATGCAACCAAACCATATCTCCAGGCTCAAACAACACTTCTTTCCTTGATTGATTCCTTGCAGCAGCAATGTTCTTACCT
The DNA here is from genome assembly GCA_910589775.1 of Avena eriantha. Classification (NCBI taxonomy): domain Eukaryota; kingdom Viridiplantae; phylum Streptophyta; class Magnoliopsida; order Poales; family Poaceae; genus Avena; species Avena eriantha. The sequence continues at coordinate 523,231,937 of OU342743.1, forward strand.
TTCTTCTCAATAGCCTCTTGAGTCTTCTCATGTAATTTCTTCACATAATCAGCATGTTTTGATGCCTCCATATCAACTCTCTCATGTAATGGAAGAGGCAACATATCAAGTGGTGTCAATGGCTTGAAACCATACACCACCTCAAAAGGACAAAGCTGAGTAGTTGAATGCACAGCCCTGTTGTAAGCAAACTCAACATGTGGCAAACACTCTTCCCACTCCCGCAGATTCTTTTTAATCATGGTCCTTAGCAGCTGTGACAAAGTTCGATTCACCACCTCCGTTTGACCATCTGTTTGGGGATGACATGTAGTATTCAACAGCAGCTTCGTTCCTAGCTTTCCCCATAAGGTCATCCAAAAGTAACTCATGAACTTCACATCACGGTCAGAAACAATCGTCTTTGGTACTCCATGTAATCTCACGATGTCCCTGAAAAACAGGTTAGCAACATGCGATGCATCGTCGCTTTTGTGGCAGGCAATAAAATGAGCCATCTTAGAGAAGCTATCCACTACCACAAATAGAATCATGACCTCTCTGAGTTTTAGGTAGACCTAGCACAAAATCCATACTAATGTCTTCCCATGGAGTAGTCGGTGCAGAGAGAGGTGTATACAAACCGTGAGGCTTCAGCTTAGATTTCGACTTGTGGCATGTAATACATCGGCTCACAAATCTGTACACATCACGCCTCATCTTGGGCCAATAAAAGTGATCGGCAAGCACGAGCAACGTCTTCTCACGCCCAAAGTGACCCATCAAACCACCAGCATGTGATTCCTGCACTAAGAACAAATGCAACGATGATTCTAGAATACATAGTTTGTTAACTCGAAACAAATATCCATCATGTATATGATACTTATCCCATGCGTTTCTAGGAGCACACAAACGATATGGTTCAACAAAATCAAGGTCAGTTGCATAAAGTGCACAAATAGCTTCTAATCCAGGAATTTTAACATCAAGATTGGTTAATAGCATGTTCTTCCTAGATAGAGCATCAGCAACAACGTTCTCTTTTCCCTTCTTATAGTTAATAATGTAAGGAAAGGACTCAATGAACTCAACCCATTTAGCTAATCTTCTATGCAAGTTTGATTGAGCTTTCAAGTATTTCAATGCTTCATGATCAGAATGTATGATGAATTTCTTTGGCCACAAATAATGTTGCCAAACCTCAAGTAATCTAACAAGTGCATACAATTCTTTATCATAGATAGAATAATTCAAACGAGCACCAGTCAATTTCTCGGAAAAATAAGCTATAGGCCGACCCTCTTGCATCAAAACGCCACCTATGCCTATACCACTAGCATCACATTCAACTTCAAATTGCTTCGAAAAATCAGGTAATGCAAGTAATGGTGCAGAAGTAAGCAAACGTTTTAATGTATCAAATGCAATGTCTTGGGCTGCGCCCCAAACAAAAGGAACACCTTTCTTTGTCAAATTATTTAATGGTGCAGCAATGGTGCTAAAATCTTTCACAAAGCGCCTATAGAAACCAGCGAGACAGTGGAAACTACGCACTTGACTAGCATTCATTGGAGTAGGCCAATTCTGAATTGATTCAATTTTAGATTGATCTACCTCTACTCCATGTTTAGAAACAACAAATCCTAGGAATATGACCTTATCTTTTGCAAATGTACACTTCTCAAGATTAGCATACAGTTTATTATCACGTAACACTTGCAAAACTTGTCTAATATGAGTACAATGTTGAGATTCGTTGTGGCTGTATATGAGTATATCATCAAAGTAAACAACCACAAAACGACCAATAAACTCTCTCAAAACATGATTCATCAAACGCATGAAAGTACTAGGTGCATTAGTAGGACCAAACGGCATAACTAACCACTCATACAAACCAAATTTAGTTTTGAAAGCAGTTTTCCATTCAGCCCCTTCTTTCATCCTAATTTGATGATAACCACTATGCAAGTCAATTTTAGAGAAAACAGCAGCACCACTCAATTCATCTAGCATATCCTCTAAGCATGGAATAGGATGACGATATCAAATAGTGATGTTATTAATCGCTCTACAATCAACACACATGCGCCAAGTACCATCTTTCTTAGGAACTAAAATAACAGGAACAACACAAGGGCTAAGAGAGACACGAATGTACCCTTTATCCAGCAACGCTTGTACTTACTTCTGAATTTCCTTAGTTTCTTCGGGATTAGTCCTGTAAGGTGCACGGTTGGGAAGTGTGGCGCCAGGAATCAGGTCCACTTGATGTTCTATACCACGCAATGGAGGCAAACCTGCGGGTACGTCTTCTAGAAACACATCCCCAAAGTCCTGCAAAACAGAAGAGACACCAAGAGAAATAGGGGTCATGTCGTTAGAAACCAATACCTCGCCCGTATACATGAGCACAAGTGGCATGGCTGTAGGATCCTCACGAAACTCTCTCATATCCTCCTTGGTGGCTAGTATTAATAACCCAGGCACTCTCTCACTTTTCGTTATATCACTCAATTTAGGCTCAATTAAATCAGGAACAGCTGTTACATAGTCTCACCGGGTGGTAGTATCTTCCTTCAAGTTCACCTCTATCTTCTGGCGAGAATCATTCACAATTTCTTGTGGTGTCATTGGCTGCATAGTAATCTTCTTTCCTTTGAATTCCAAGTGATATGTTTTGGCTCGGCCATTGTGTTCCACATGGCGATCATATAGCCAAGGCCGACCCAAAAGTAGGTGACAAACAGTCATAGGAACCACATCAAAATCAATAGAATCTTTGTATGGCCCTATTTGAAAATTCACACGTACCATATGATTTACCTTCATCTCACCATTGTTGCTCAACCATTGTATGTAGTATGGCTTGGGATGAGGTAAGCATGTCAAATTCAGTTTGGCACATAGTTCCTTACTTGCAAGATTTCTGCAGCTACCTCCATCAATAATTATGTTGAAAGCTTTGTTTGGTCCAACTAGAGCTTTTGTTTGGAACAAGTTGCAACGCTAGGATTCCTCAACCGGTTGCACACTAAGTACACATGAAGATACGACAATAGTGGGTGCATGCTCAGCATATGCATCAGCACCAACCTCGCCGTCATCAATATCATCATCAGAAGCTTCATCTCCACTTTCTACTTCACCTTGTTCATTAACAAACATAACCTTGCTGTTTGGACAATCTTTCTTGTAGTGACCTCTACCTCCACAAGTATGGCACACCACATCACGAGTACGTGCCGTAGACATATTGGAACCCGAGCTAGCAGCAGGAGCAGTGGGTTTCCGAACATTAGAACCAAACGAAGGTGTACTTGCTGGCTTGGCCGATGGTGTAAAGGGAGCAGAAGCTGGTGGCGCGACTGTAGAAGGTGTAGACCTGGCCGAAAATCTGCTGGAGAACGGAAAACGAGCACGTGACTTCGCCTCTTCTGCCAACTGGGATTCAGCCTCTCTAGCATGATGCAACAACTCATTCATGGTCTGATACTTGTGATGACGAACAATGCTCTTGATCGGTAACTTCAAATTGTTTAGGAATCGCTGCATGGTCATCTCAATGGACTCACGAATTCTAGCACGCTGCATAAGCATCTCCATCTCCATGTAGTACTCATCAACTGTCATGGTGCCTTGCTTTAGTTGCGTCAATTTATCAAAAACTGATCGCAAGTAGTTGGTTGGTACGAAACGAGCTTTCATTATTTGCTTCATCTCGCGCCAATCCCTCACAGGAAGTTCATTGTCCTCCCTTCTATGCTGCACAAGAGCATCCCACCAACGCAAAGCATAACCATCAAATTCAGATGCTGCAAGCTTGACCTTCTTATCTTCTGGATAGTCAAATAAGCGCCAGAGTTTCTCAATCTTCAACTCCCATGTGAGGTAGTCTTCAGGATCAATGGAACCATCAAACTTAGGAATTGAAAATTTTGGCTTGCCCAAACCATCATCAGTAGCTTGGTTGGGCACACGTTGACCACGCCCAAGATGGGCAAACCCACGACCATGAGCAGGTGCATGGGCAGGGAGAATAGCACGTCCCCTGCCAACATGTGGAGCAGCGTCAACAGCGCTACCCTCATCGAAATCATCAAAGGCATCATCATGTTGAGGATCTTCCCTTCTATGTAAGGCGGCTGTCAAACCCTCAATGGACTGCTGCAAAGCGGTGACATTGACATTGAGTGTAGCCACTTGCGTTTGGATAGTATCAACCGTCCCAACATGCTGATCCAATCTCATATTCATATCTTGGAGATTCTTGTCAATGGCATCTGTCATGTTAGTAAACACACATGTCAAGTGGGATTTCAAAGCCTCATATTCACGCCAATTGACGAGCTCCTCATCCTTCTTTTTCTGTAATACAACATCATCATCACTAGTAGACATGATTAGTAGGTTACTGCAAAAATCAGAATCTGTATGGTGGAAACTCTCACAACTCACTCACAACTAATAAGAAAGGAGATCTTACCGTTCCAAAGTGAATAGAGATGCTCTACCAAACAAAATCAAAGACTGATGCACTTGATGTGATGAAGTGAATATCAAAGGTATAGAGAACGATCGCAGGGCACACAGGTTATGTAAAGGTGGAGCTATAGGTATGGTATCCTATCTACACCGCAAACAAGTCCTAGTGTTGATTGTACAAATACCCAAGAAACACACATAGTGGAGATAAACGTGGCAAAGCAACTTATGAAAAGGAATATTGCAATGCACAAGTGAGACGCTAGTAATAGCCCAAATAGAACAGGCACAAGATTGCTCAATCTACTAGTGCTATACACAACAAGGCCTCCAATATTGCACACTTCTATATCTCTTTTTTTAATACTAATTCTCTTTTCTTTTCTCTTTTTTTTTTGATTTTTCAACTATATTACTCAATGCAAACGAGTACAGCAATGTATAACAGAACTGGGCCGGATAGTCCGGTTGATATGCGCCAGAGACTCCGGTTGAGCCGGATAGTCCGGTGTGATTCGTCCGGATAGTCCGGTTTTGCCTGACGAAAATTTCTGCACTTCAAAAACCTAATGAGCATCCTGTTAGAGCAAAGCAACTAGTCTCGTGGGTACGTTCCTAGGCACAGATGCTATAGATAGGCTGTGTCTATGGTATGCAAACAAAAGTACGCTATGTGGACTCGGAAAGAACGATAAAGGCTTGCAGAAACGGTCACGGTGGGAACAGCGGAAAACAAGATCAAACCCTAAACCTAGACACAAACGGAAACTAGACTCCTACAAGGAAAACCTGCAGATCGGATCTACGAGAAGATACAATCAGCAACTAAAACTTGAAAACGATGCAATCTAGTTGATGGCAAATCTTTTTGTAAGGCTTTTTCTGTATAGGACAAAAAACACTCTCTAATCTATGGATGGATTTGTGGATGCTTACCGAGGCAACACTGGAAATCTGATACCAAGATGATATGGGGTGGCCCGATCTTCTCAGTAAGCGGATGGCGATGATGATAGTGGATGATAGATAACTAGTGTGTAGCTATGATCTCTCCCGCTCGATCCCTGATGCCAGTGCAACAGATCTCGAACCTTGTAGGATATTCACAACACCACACTCTTGCACACGCAGCCGTGACCACGAACGGTAGTATGCAATCTACTAATTCCCAATGGAACAACAGATCACAGTCAATTATAGTTGGTAGATTCGAACACAGGGTAATTCCAGAGGTTCTATGAAAGAAAAAACTCCAAAATATTTTAACGTGGTCTAAACCCTAACTAGAGGTCGTCCCAGGGGTTATAAGCGTGGCTGGGACGGCTAGAAACCGAAACTAAACGCAAACAACTCAAACTGATACAAACCGACTCGGTCCAGATTTGGTCGGCGGGCGGACACTCCGGTCGAAATCGGTCGAACAGTCCGGTCTGGCCGGACACTCCGGGTGAAGTGTGCCGGACAGTCCGGTCTGGCCAGAAACTTTGAAGTTTCCGGATGGTATCCGGGTAGTGTCCGAACTGGCAGACAGAATGTCCACGCCAGTTTGCCTCTCGACCAGGCCGGACAGTCCGGGTGGAACTGGCTGGACACTCCGGTCGTGGCAGATCCTTTTGCCTCCGTCTTGATGATCTTCTCTTGCGCCTTCCTCCTGCTCCTCCCTCGCGCATCCTTGGGCGATCATCATGTTGGGCTTCTCTTGTACCCCTTCTCCTCCTCGTGCCATGCTTGTTTCTCCAACGAACATGATCATACATAAATGCATAGACTTAGGCAGTATAAAGTTCTCATCAATTAAAGTACCAGATTCGTTTAGGAGTAAATTCACCTGTTGTTCCAGTAGCTTAGCACGAGCTCTTGTAATAGATCCAATTCTAATCTCATTGGACTGATCCTTTCTTGCAAGAGTTGTAGCATCTTCAGTAGTCATTGGGGTAGGTGTATTTGTAGGGATGTCCTCATCAAAAACTGCCTACCTAACTCCACCCACTTGAATGATTTATGTCGATTTATCGAAAATAGGTCAGATTTGAACTAGTATAAGTAAATTTTAGCTTACTGTGAAAGTTCTATGAAAAAGCTTTTGGAGGTACCCATCGGGGGTCACAATTAATATATGAGAAACCATCCAATGAGGTTTTGACAACAAGTTGGATCAAGACTCGCAAATCCAAAAAATTTGCTAACTGTTGGATCTTCTTTTCCATTCCTAGCATCTAAAAATATTCTACTAATAGCCTTGATGAGAACGATGAACGCTAGTATGCGCAAATCTCAAAACACACACTTAATTGCTAAGTTTTAGGGTCCTTGTGCTAAATGCATGGACTTGGATGCAATTTTCATTTTTTATGAGGTCCTTGATATGTAACTTGTACTTCCACCGACCATGTTCACTCTCAAGCACATCGCACCTACTAGAACAACCATTAGATCGGCCATTTGTATTACTTCTTATTATCTTATCTTTATCTTATCCTATCTCTTCCAATACCGTACCATACCACGCACTACACATAGTGTAGGGATTAACTTATTTGAACATTGACCGTTTGATCAAGACTAGCAAATCCAAACATTACTAACCGTTGGATCTTCTTTTCCATTCTTAGCATCTACTGATAGTCTTTAGCACGATGAACACTAGTATGCACAAACCTCAAAACACACAGTACTTCATTACTCGGTTTAAGGGTCCTTGTGCTAAATGCATGAACTTGTTGGATGCAATTTTCATTTTTTATGAGGTCCTTAATGTAACTTGTACTTCCATCGACCATGTTAACTCTCAAGCACCTCGCTCTTATGATACCAACCATTAGATCAGCCATTCACAGTACTTCTTATCTTCTTGTCTCTTATCTCTTACAATACCATACCACTACATATAGTGCAGAGATTAACTTTGAACATTAACAGTTGGATCAAGAATGGCAAATCCAAATAGCATTGCTAACCGTTGGATCTTCTTTTCCATTCTTAGCATATCAAAAGATTCTACTGATAGTCTTTAGCACAATGAATGCTAGTATGCGCAAACCTCAAAACAAAGTACTTCATTGCTCAGTTTCAGGGTCCTTTGCTAAATGCATGCATGGACTTGGATGTAATTTTCATTCTTTATGAGGTCCTTGATGTAACTTGTATGTACTTCCACCGACCGTGTTTACTCTCAAGAACCTCGCTCCTACGGCCCTACCAACGTTAAAAGAAAATGCAACTGTCCCAATTATCACACGAACTGGACCACGGTTTCTTATACATAATACCCAAGTTTTTAGTACTAGGATTCCTACCTAACTTCGCGCACTTCGGTGACTTCTTCTCAATTTAACGAAGTTAAGTCAAACTTTAGCTACAAGTAAGTGTGATAGATTGATCTTGAATTAATTGTCTTTTCGGAGGTAGATGTGTGCATCTTCTTGTAGTAAAAAATGTCGTCGGTGTGAGTTTCCAACAATCAGGAAAGAAAATTCTCAGTTTTTTCAGTGATGACGAGATGATTCTTTTCCATAACGAAAGTCCGAAGAATATGGATCTCATGCCATAAGCCAAGCTTCTAGACATATTAGCTAGGTGGACCAATGTGTTTTACTTATGATTCCCATGTTTTATGAGTTTTCAAGGTTCCTAGCTGACCCCGTCCACTTGTTGAATGACTTTATGTCAATGTATCAAAATAAAAGGTCAAATTTGAACTACAAGCAATACATTGTAGCTTGCTATGAAAGTTTTATGTAAAAAGCTTTTGGGGGTACCCATCGAGCGGTCAATTAATATATCAGTTGAGACTGTTCTCCGTCTAGATACTAAGATTTTGCCTCTTGAAAATTTTGAACCCCTTTTGAAAATGATCACATGAAATAAGGAGAGAGGGGAAATGATTTTTATATTCTTTATGGTCAACACACAAGCTTGAGGTGCACCTTAGGCTTAAAGATACTTTATAGTTTCCACTATGTATGAGGTGAACCTTAGCGGATGCCACATACTAGGCCTTATTAAGGTGTGCTTTTTATCTATATCTACTACTATAATGGAGCAGTTTTGAATTGGATCCATATATAGCACCAATCTTAACCGTTGGGCTGTTAGGTCCAATGGTTCAGAGCAGCTAGATTCGTGTTGAATAGTACCTAGAGCAAACTCGACCATGTTCGAGAACCATCATGTCACCAACCCCAAAATTTCAAAGCACAGTAGGTTGTATTCTCAATATGTGTAGATAGTTATTATTAATAGACTTAATTTATGCATTTTGGGGGTGGTGACATGATGGTTATAGAACATGGTGGAGTTCCTAGCCTAGAATGATGGAGAAGTGTGTTTTGAGTTTTGTGCATAGCATTCATTGTGATGAAGACTATCAATAGAATCTTCTAGACCGTTCAAAAAATAGAATCTTTAGATGCTAGAATAGAAAAGAAGATCCAACGGCTAGAAATGTTGGGATTTGTGAGTCTTGATCCAACGGTCAATATTCAAAGTTATTCGAACACTATATAGTGGTAAGATAAGATAAGATAAGAATAGAGCAGTTTTGAATTGGATCCATAGCACCATACCTGACCGTTGGGCTGTTAGATCCAATGGATCAAAGCAACTGGATTCGTGTTCAATAGTACCTAGAGAAAACTCCTCCATGTTCTAGAACCATCATGCATGTCACCACCCCCAAAATTTCATAGCACAGTAGGTTGTATTCTCAATATGTGTAGATAGTTATTATTAATAGACTTAATTTATGCATTTTGGGGGTGGTGACATGATGGTTCTAGAACATGGTGGAGTTTGCTCTAGGTTTGTACTCCCTCGCTCCGTCCCAAAAGATAAGGCGCCTAAGGATTGGTCAAAAGTCAAACCTTACTAACTTTTACCAAATATTTAGAAAACAATATCTACATCTACAATATTGAATGGACATATTAAGAAAATATACTTTGTGGTGAATCTATTGATATTAATTTAGTATTCTAAATTTTTATATTTTTCTGTATAATCATGGTTAAACTTTAAAAATGTTTTAGTTTTGACTAATCCTTAGGTGCCTTATATTTTGGCGGAGGGAGTACTATTCAACACGAATCCAGTTGCTCGGAACCTTTGGATCTAACAGCCCAATAGTCATGATTAGTTCTATGGATCCAATTCAAAATTGCTCCACTATAGTAGTATAAGTAGAGAGAATACAATCTACTGTACTATTAAATTTTGGGGGTGGTTACATGATGGTTCTAGAACATGCATGGTGGAATTTTCTCTAGGTACTATTCAACACGAATCTAGCTTCTCTGAACCATTGGATCCAACATCCCAACGGTTAGTATTGGTGCTATTGATCCAATTCAAAACTGCTCCACTACAGTAGTAGAGATAGAGATATCTTATCTTATCTTATCTTACGACTATATAGTGTATGAATAACTTTGAATACTGGCCGTTGGATCAAGACTCGCGAATCCCAACATTTCCAGCCGTTGGATCTTCTTTTCCATTCTAGCATCTAGAAGATTCTATTGATAGTCTTCAGCATAATGAATGCTATGCACAAACCTCAAAACACACTTCTGCATCATACTAGAATATTCTCCCTCGTAGCTAATAATCGTTAGTTTCTACATGATCTTATCTTATCTTACCACTATATAGTGTACGGATAACTTTGAATGTTGACCTTTGGATCAAGACTCGTGAATCCCATCATTTCTAGCCGTTGGATCTTCTTTTCCATTCTAGCATCTAGAAGATTCTATTGATAGTCTTTAACACAATGAATGCACTATGCATAAACCTCTCAAAACACACTTCTCCATCATACTAGAATCTTCTCCCTCATTTCTCTAGACCATGTTACCAAAAATTTCAAGTGTTAGGTAGCTAATAATCTTTGACTTCTACACATGATGATCCAAAGTACAAGGACCAAATATACATCCATACTTTATAAATGTTGATCAAATTTATAATTTTTTGTGCTTTACCAATTATAATTTTATATAGTGATGATATGTCATACGTTTACTATCTGAGCCTAATTAAGATGTGATTTTTTACACAATGCGGGAGTAGTATATTTCTTTTCTTAGACATATGGTCACCTCTGTCCACGCGCTATACATGCTGAGAGAATAAAATGTTAGCAGGGGAACCGGGGTAGCAGCAAAGAGAAGTTGAAGGTGGTTCCATGTCAGAGTAAAGTTATGATGGGTTTCTGACACGAGGTACTCATGCGGCCTTACAGTGTACATTCTACTAGTAGTAAATTTCATGACCTATGCACGTAAAACAAATCGTGTGTTGTCTCTCTCCTTCCCTATGCTCCATCTCTCCTCCCCTTTTCCCTCACGCATCGGTCCGACTGATCTCTCTCCCCTCGTCCACAATGTGGCGATGCGCACTTGTGCCTTGGTATGGCGGCTCTATGTCTCTGGCGTGTTCGGGAGCCGCGCGTTGGTGTGGAGTAGGGACGAGGAGTACATAGGAAGGAAACCACTTTGGTCCTTAGCGGCACAAAAATTCAAAGTTTTCCGGTTTTCGAAATTTTCACTTGCTTCCCAAACATCGGGAGGGATGGTTATCCAAAAGATCGGCCAAACATCGGGAGGGAAGGCAATTTTGAACCCGTTTTGAACATTGACCGTTGGATCAAGACTGGCAAATCCAAACTTTTCTAACCGTTGGATCTTCTTTTCCATTATTAGCATCTAGAAAGATTCTACCGATAGTCTTTCGCACAATGGACGTTAGTATGTGCAAACCTCAAAACACACACTTCATTGCTCAGTTTCAGGGTCCTTGTGCTAAATGCATGCATGGACTTGGATGCAATTTCCTTTTTTATGAGGTCCTTGATGTAACTTGTACTTCCACTAACCGTCTTAACTCTCAAGCACCTCGCTCCTACGAGACCAACCATTAGATCAGCCATTCGTGGTACTTCTTATCTTATATTTATCTTGTCTTATCTCTTACAATACCATACCACCATTGTATAGCGTACGAACTAACATTGAACATTGACTGCTGGATCAAGACTAGCAAATCCAAACATTGCTAACCGTTAGATCTTCTATTTTCCCTTAGCATCGAGAAAGATTCTATTAATAGTCTTTAGCACGATGAACGCTAGTATGCGCAAACCACAAAACACACACACTTCATTATTGAGTTTTAGGGTCATTGTGTTAAATGGATGGACATGGATGCAATTTTCATTTTTTATGAGGTCCTTGATGTAAGTTGTACTTCCATCGATCGTGTTAACTCTCAAGCACCTCTCTCCTACGAGACCTACCATAGTTAAAATAAAATGCAACCACCCCAATTATCACACAAACTGGACCAACGGTTTCTTATACGTAATGCCCAAGTTTTTAGTTCTAGGAATTTTCAAGCTTCCTAGCAAACTTTGCACACTTCAGTAACTTCTTGTCGATTTAACGAAATTAGATCAAACTTGAGCTACAAGTAAGCGCGATACATTGCTCTTGAATTAAATGTATTTTCATAGGTAGATGGGTGTAAGTCTAGTAAACAATGTCGTCGTTGTGAGTTTCTAACTATGAGGAAAGAAAATCCTCAGTTTTTCGAGTGATGACGAGATGGTTCTTTTATGTAAAGAAAGTTTAGAGAATATGGATCTCAATGCCATAAGCCAAGATTTTAGACATATTAAGTGGACCAACGTGTGTTAATTACGATTCCCATGTTTTATGAGTTTTCAAACTCCCTATGTAGCTAATTAACTTTCCCCCACTTGAATGACTTCATGCCTATATTTACCGAAATTTCTTCAAACTTGAACTACAACAACTAAATTATTGTAGCTTGCTTCTAAAGCATGACAAAAAAATTGGAGGTATACCCATTGGGGGCTCAGTTAATATATCAGAAAACAACCAAGAGTTTTGACAATAGGTTTTTAACTCCTTTCTAACTAAGATTTTGCATCTTGACAATTTAACAAAAATTAGCTCAAACTTGAGCTACAAGTAGGCGCGATAGATTTTTCTTTAATTAAATGTCTCTTTGGAGGTAGATGGATGCATCTTCTTGTAGTAATTAGTACCGCCGGCGGGAGTTTCCAACTATCAGGAAAGAACATTCTCAATTTTCCGAATGATGATGAGATTATTGTTCGTTTTCGTAAACAAAGTCCGAAGGATATGGACCTAAACGCCACAAGCCAAGATTTTAGACATATATAGTGGAACCTCATGTTGTACTTATGATTCCTATGTTTTATGAGTTTTCAAACTTATTCCTATAGCTAACTTTGCCCACTTGAAATTGATTTTATGTCGATTTATTGAAATTAGTTCAATTTTGAACTACAAGTAAATTGTAGGTTGCATTGAAAGTTTTACGTTTTTTGGAGGTAAACATTGGGTGTTGATTTAATATATCACAAACCACCACCGATAGTTTTTACAACAAGTTCAAATTCTTGCTAAGATTTTGCATCTTGACAATTTAACAAAATTAGATCAAACTTGAGCTAGAAGTAAATGCGATAGATCGCTCTTGAGTTAATTGTCTTTTTGGAGGTAGACGGGTGCATCTTCTTGTAGTAAACAATGTCTTCGATGTGAGTTTCCAAATATCAGGAAATATCATTCTTAATTTTCCGAGTGACGACAAGATTGTTCCTTTCTGTAAAGACAGTCTGAAGAGTATGGATCTGAATGCCACAAGCCATGTTTTTAGACATCTTATCCTACCACTATATAGGGTACAGATAACTTTGAATATTGACCGTTGGATCGAGACTCGCGAATACGAACATTTCCAGCCATTGGATCTTCTTTTCCATTCTAGCATCTAGAAGATTATATTGATAGTCTTGAACACAATGAACGCACTATGTATAAACCTTTCAAAACACACGTCTCCATCATACTAGAATTTTCTCCCTCGTTTCTCTAGACCATGTTACCAAAAAAATCAAGTGTTAGGTAGCTAATAATGTTTGACTTCTACACATAATGTTACAAAGTAGAAGAACCAAATATACACCCATACTTTATAGATGTTGATCAAATATATTTTTTTCCACTTTATCTATTATAATTTTATGTAGTGATGATATGCTAGACGTCTATTATCTGAGCCTCATGTGCAGGACACCTGCAACTTACTAGTATCTTATCTTATCTTACCACTATATAGTGTACGAATAACTTTGAATGTTGACCGTTGGATCAAGGCTCGCGAATCCCTGCATTTCTAGCCGTTGGATCTTCTTTTCCATTCTAGCATCTAGAAGATTGTATTGATAGTCTTCGGCATAATGAATGCTATGCACAAGCCTCAAAACACACTTCTCCGTCATACTAGAAGCTTCTCCCTTGTTTCTCTAGACCATGTTATCAAAAAAATCATGTGTTAGGTGGCTAATAATCTTTGACTTCTACATGATGATACAAAGTACAAGTACCAAATGTACACCCATACTTTATAGATGTTGATCAAATTTATAATGTTTTGTGCTTTACCAATTATAATTGTATATAGGGATGATATGTCAAACGTCTACTATCTGAGTCTCACGTGCAACTTACCAGTGGCTAATAATCATTGACTTCTACATGATCTTGCCACTATATAGTGTACAAACAACTTTGAATATTGTCAGTTGGATCAAGACTCGCGAATCCCAACATTTCACTGGATCTTCTTTTCCATGTAGCATCTTGAAGATTCTGTTGCTAGTCTTCATTACAAACCACTATATAGTGTACGAATAAGTTTGAATGTGGATCAAGACTCGCGAATCCCAGCATTTCTAGTCGTTGGATCTTCTTTTCCATTCTAGCATCTAGAAGATTCTTTTGATAGTCTTGAACACAATGAATGCACTATGCATAAACCTCTCAAAACACACTTCTCCATCATACTAGAATCTTCTCCCTCGTTTCTCTAGACCATGCTACCAAAAATTTCAAGTGTTAGGTAGCTAATAATCTTTGACTTCTACACATGATGATACAAAGTACAAGGACCAAATATACACCCATAATTTATAGATGTTGATCAAATTTATAATTTTTTGTGCTTTACCAATTATAATTTTATATAGTGATGATATGTCATACGTTTACTATCTGAGCCTTATTAAGGTGTGCTTTTTTACACAATGAGGGAGTAGTATATTTTTTTGCTTAGACATATGGTCACCTCTGTCCATGCGCTATACATGCTGAGAGAATAAAATGTTGGCAGGGGAAGAGGGCAGCAGGGAAGAGAAGTTGAAGGCGGTTCCATGTCAGAGCAAAGTTATGATGGGTTTCTGACACGATGTACTCCTGCGGACTTACAGTGTACACTCTACTAGTAGCAAATGTCAGGACCTATGCATGCAAAAAAAAATCGTGTGTTTTCTCTCTCCTTCCCTATGCTCCATCTCTCCTCCCCTTTCCCCTCGCGCACCGGTACGACTGATCTCTCTCCCCTCGTCCACGGCGTGGCGCTACGCACATGTGCCTTGGTACGGCAGCTCTGTGTCTCTAGCCTGTTCGGCAGCCACGCGTTGGTGTGGAGTAGGGACGAGGAGTACATAGGAAGGAAACCACTTTGGTCCTTGGTGGAACAAAAATTCAAAGTTTTCTAGTTTTCTAAATTTTCACTTGCTTCCCAAACATCGGGAGGGAAGGTTATCCAAAACATCGGCCAAACATCGGGAGGGAAGGCAATTTTGAACCCATTTTGAACATTGATCACATTGAATAAACAAAAAACAAAAAACAAAAGTTTTACTCATGATGTCCTATCATGTCTTGTGCACCACGTTCCATGAAAACTGTGAACATGGGATTAGATAAGTTTTGGAAAAATAGCTTCACAATATTGTCCTACCATGTGTATGGACACTATCAGGTTTATTTCAACCCGAACGACCAAGGTCATCAAGGCCAAGTTCACATCATAGTTTAAAATTTGATAGAGTTCCCATGATAGTTTGGTAGATGGGTGCATCTTGGCGTAGTAAGCATTGTTGCATGTGGGAGTTTCCAACAATTAGGAAAAAAAGAATTTCAATTTTCCCAGTGAGGACGGTGATGTTTTTTTGTGAAGAAAGTCCAAATAATATGGTTCAGAATGCCACAAGCCAATGGTTTCACACATATTGTAGTTGATCATGGTTCCTATCTAACTTCGGCTAAAAGTTTACATATTATGATGGATCGTGACACGCGGTACTAGTACACATACTACTACGTAGTAGATTTTCTCTCTCCTTCGCCCCCTCTCACCATCCATCTACTATCCTCTCCATTTCTCCTTCCTTCCCGTGTAAGATTTCACGCAATGATTATACTTCTAGTCTGAGATGCAGCGGTGCAGAAAAAGATGAGGCCCACACCATACCACCATCAATCAAGTTCGGTGACGCAACTTTGTGAAGAGTATATGTATACTAGTAGTACTGTAGCTAGATAAGTATGTACTACTATAGCCACTTAATTTTTAACGGAGGAAGTAAGATACACCGAGTAATTCAGCACGATCTGCATGATTCTCTTCATTTTTAGATAAAGCGAGGCGCCTCCTGAATTCTCTAGGCCGAGAAAAATCAAGAACCGACAAGTCTAGTATAATCCTTTTTTTGTTGACGGGACGAGTCTGGTACAATCTATTTATGATATTTTGGGATAGTTTTCAGGGTATTAACATAAGCACGACTATAAATAGACAATACAAATTGCAACAGTACGCACCCCTACTCTCACCCAAAACACTTAATCCACCGTTTCTTAGAACTCAATCTCTCTCTATTTCCTTCCAAAATGTCGTATGACAACTCTCTCTAGAACACGTCGATTGACCTGACAAATGGGAAAGGCCCCGAAACTCCACCTGGAAGCCCAGACTCAGTCGACGGGCCATGGCTGCCACAACTGTCTGATTCCTCTGATGAAGAAGATAGCCATTAGCAACGCTTTTTCAAAGGGACACCACTGCCAACACTGAGCGACTCCGATAAGACAAAAGATGAGACTAAGGAAGAGGAGGAGTCTGAGGTCGACCTTGAGGAGGAGGCCGAAGGCGACGATAGAGAGGAGGCCGAGGACGATGATGGAGAGGAGGTCGAGGACGACGACGAGGTCTCTTCCCGCCCCCACCGAAGAAGAATGCCTGAGTGCAAAATTAAATGGCATCTAGATAAGAGGCGGGCAGTGTACTATATCTCCTTCTACGAAGCATCTTGGCTTTGGTAAATTATGTTGTCAATGAGAGTTCTGAACTTTTAGGAAAATGCTTTTCAACCAAGTGATAGGATTTGTTTTAGTTAATTAAGTACGTCCGAATAATTTGGCTTAGAGTGCACTCACTGTATTCTAGCAAAATATAGATAATTTCCACCGCATGTTAGTACTATATGAAAATACTTATTTCAATGTGTGTCATAATACATGGTTTTTTTGCGGGAGGGGGTGGGGTGGTAATGATACATAGTTAAAACTTAAATGGTGTCCTCTTATATTTGTGCTTGTTTGGACGAAAACTACAAACATGGATTTGGACAACTTTCAAAAAACTTGCTACACAATATGGTCATAACCATGTATCAACATTGTTCACATTTTAAGCCAAGTTACCAATGTCAAGGTCATATCTGCATCACTCGCCCCGTTTATTCGGATAAATTAAAGAAAAGTAAAGAAAACAATAAAAAATGTAAAGCACTTATGTATGGTGTCCTCTTTCGTAAATGATAAACATGAATTTTGACAAGGTTTAAAAACACTTCTTCATAATATGACCAGCGATGTTTTAACATAGTCCCTCCATCTGAAAATTGTTTAAATTTGGATGTATCTAGCCACTATCTAGCCTAGATACATCTAAATTTTAAAAAATTGCGACGTCTATTTTGAGATGGAGGGAGTACTTGGGTTTCAAGTTAAATAATGACAAAGGTCGTGTCCATTTCGGGTAAACGGGGTGCATCTTGGCATGGCATACTAATGTTGTTAATTGGACTTTTCAACTTTTATGTATAGAATTTTGTTAAATTATTTTTGAAGTGCCACATATAATCATTTTTTAAAGAAAAGGCTAAGAGTATGGCTCCGAATGCCAAAACATAGAGTATGTTTCATGATTAACAAGTTTCATGAATATTTAGGCCTTCTAGCTAATTTCGCATAATTAAATGATATTTTGTCTATAAAACCAAAGTAGGTAAATTTTGAACTACAAGTGCATGATAGATTGCCTGTAAATTTGTCAGAAATTCATATAGTACTAATTATTGTACCCACGCAGTCATACTGAAAACCGACTATTGTTTTGAAAGATACAACTTCTTTGTATGAATTTTCATGCTGACACATCTGACCATGTTTCAAAAAAGTGAAAGAAAATAAGGAAACATGCACACAGCCTTTTAGTAGTACTCCAATTAAAAATTCATAATTGTAAAACAGTAAAGACGACGTTGTTAAATTTTCAATACAAAGGGACCTGGGAACCTTCTCCGGCCCTCCACAATTAACCTTTCTTCCTCTTAGACTGTGCAGCTATGGCTCCGAAGATCGCAGCTCCCCGTGGGAATAAGAAGACCCAGGTGGCGGCGACAAAGGCCGTGGAGAAAAAGAAGTCATGTCGCCGGCTTCTGAACCCTGCTCTGGCCACTCCAAGTCACAGTCTCGCACCAGGCAGCCGCAGGAAGAAGCTGGTGTCGAGGTCCATCAAGGTCGGGCTGCATTTCCCCGACGACCAGATCAGGCGCTACCTCAAGGAGGGTCGGTACTCCCAGCGCATAGGGTTTGGGGATCCCGTCTACCTCACGGCCGTTCTCGAGTACCTTACCGTGAGGTGCTGGAGCTCGCTGAGCAAGCGACAAAGGACAGCAAGAAGATCCGCATCATCCCGAGGCACGTGATGCTCGGCGTCATGTGTGAAGAGGAGCTCAACAAGCTATTGGCCGGTGTTACCATCGCGCACAGAGGCGAGCTGCCCAACATCCACGAGTCCCTGATTGGTGATGGTACCGCGGAGGACGCAACCAAGTTGCCCGTGGAGGATGCTGCCAAGTCGCCTGAGAAGACCACGGAGTCCCCCTAGATGTCGTTAAGTTGTACTACCACTACTCCATATGTGTTTGGGTTTGCTCTGTTTGTAGTGTGGTTAATCATCAGTGTCAATGTAATATTCAGATCTGTGATGCTAAGAAAAAGCTTGTGAGGGTTCTAAAAAATGTTGTTTTCCTAATCTTATCCTATACTCCATTTATTTAATACTCCCTCTGTTCAGAAATATAAGACATTTTAGCTTTGTGAAATGAATGTATCTAGACGCCTTTTAGTATATAGGTTTACTCTGAACCTCTACGAACCAATACACTAAAAGACGTCTAGATACATTTGATTCACAAAGCAAAAATGTCTTATATTTCTAAATGGAGGGAGTATTACTCAGCATATTAGGTTTAGTCAAAGTCAACCGTTACAAAGTTTGACCAACTATATACAGTATTAAATAGTATACTCACTAAAAAAATCAATATAGAGTAAACAATGTCGTCGGTATGAGTTTCGAACTATATGGAAAGAACATCCAATTCTCAATTTTCCCAAGCGAGGTTGTTATTTTTCGTCAAGAAAGTCCAAAGAATATGGATCTGAATGTGTCAACACCCGGGTTTTTAATCACAGATGAATTTTATGACATACCTCGCAATCCCAGGATTACCATTTTTGCGAGACATAATAGATTGGATATCACTGTACATCATCCATTACAAACCATAATAAGGTTTTACCGAATAAATGATCTCATGATCCAATCTTAATACAAACAAGCAGCGGAATAGTAAAGCATAGTAGTGGGCTCCATCTTCAGTGTCACAAGCAATGCTGATGATGGGAGATGGTCCTAGTTGTCGTAGCCGTCCTATTGTCCATCTTCCGGATAGTCCTCCTCATAGTCTGGCCATGGGGATAACCAGGGACAAAGCCATGAGTACTCTTTAAGTACTCGCAAACTAACACTAGCAAGTAAGGTAGTTCTAGTAGGAATACTAAGCTCTAAGTTTATTTGCAAAAGCTAGATTTATCTTAAGCTGAGTTCAGAAGTAAAGATAACTAATTGAATGTTCTAAATCACTTAAGTCGGAAACTAGTTTTCATGTTCACAACCCTATTGTGGTTAAGTCAAAGTCACAAATCATTTCACAAGTCATTTTGAAAACATCTGACAAGGGAACAGTAGGGCCACTCCAACTGTCCATGATCGTGGACGCGGCTATTCGAATAGTTTGACACTCTGCAGAGGTGGTACACTTTCACCACAAAATTTGATACATCCGTCAGGGATAACCCTGAATCATCATACTTAGTATGCGGATAATCAATCATAACCTTTCAATTACACACCCTAGTATAGGCACCTCCCCTATGAGCTTGGCCTCCCAGCCATGGCCATCTGCCATCCTGGGCACTGCATAGGTGGACATCATCAAGAGGTAGCCTCAGCTCATACCTCTCCTGCGAGGGAACCCATACTAATGCATATAAACTTCCGGCTAAGCCTTACACAATTCATGTATTGTGGTTGTACCGTAAAATTGGAATGGTATCGCACCCGAACCCAACCATCATTTTTTATAAAGGGCTAAGGCTAATGCCTCAACATTTTCATCATCAAATCATTTTGTGTCCATAACACATGTCAAAACATTTCAATAGAATGAACCATCATTCCAAGGTTTTCATAATCATTTGCACCAAGTATTCCCATCTAAAGTGATCAACTTTTATGCTTAGAACTAGCCACTAAAGTTGAGGGTGTTCACTAATGAGGGGTACTAATTTTCAATCTCATGCCATAGAATGACATCTAAGTGTCTAGATAGGCCTTGTTTTATACTCTTTATGCTATCTATATTAAAGTAAAGAACTTTAGTGAAGTAAAAGAAAGTAAAGTTTGCAAGTAAAACTTGGGATGGGTAGAAATCAAAATATATAACCCAAGCATGCCTAATGCACCTTGCTTAGGTTAACTTCTATCTAGTGATGGCTTGCCTTGATTGGTGCAGTGATTGAAGTTTTCTTTGTCTTCTTCGCGGTCGAACTCCTCCTCCTCATAGACTTGGTCGGTACTATTGTCTATAAATGAATACGGGGTACACAATCACCAAACAATACTTATCTATTGCTATAAAAAAACCCTAAGGCACACACTTGATGATCTAGCATCATCAAAAACATCACATGATTTAAAGAACTAGTTTCATTTATTTTATTTCAGAAAAGTAATTTCTACTCATTGAAATTAATTAAGATTTAATATTCTCCAAATATAATATTGGATCATGTGGACACATGTCATCACCACATATTCTAATACATGGGAATGTGATTTAAAGGGTTGGTCACATTTTATAAAGTTTAAGCTTATTATTTAATCAATTTAAAGTGACTAGAATTGCCCTAATAGCATTATTTTGGTACTAGCCCAAAGTGACTGCATACAAACCTAAACGTTTTTACATATTCAGATAGATATTATCAAATGTGATTTTTGAGAGATGGAATCAACTCAAAAGCTATTATGGTTGATTTTTTAAAAAATGATTGAAGTTGCAAAAGTCTTTGTCTTATTATTTTTACTATAGATTATCTCTAACTCCAATTGATTTAAATCCAGCAGGCTTGGATAGATAATTTAATTTCCTTTCTAGAAAATTTTGAATCATGCAATTTGGTTAAGTGAAACTCTCTGAATTGATTTTTGAATATGTGGACATAAACTAGTTTAAACTATAAAGGGGAAATCATATTTGAATTCCCTGGGCTGCACGGGAAAGCTAAACGGGCCGGCCCAGTGGCACTCTGCGGCGCAGCGCGCTGCTGACAGCATGGACCCATTGGTCAGGGAAACTAACTAAGCGAAACGGTATGGGTGAATCTGAGTTGTGCGATCAAATTCTAATATAACGGACGAGAGTCATCATCAACGACGAACAGCTCCGGCGAGGAACTAGACCTAGCACGGCGGTGGGGGTATTACAGGGCTCACCTGGGCTCTAGCTAGGCTCGATGACGGGGGCAACCAACGTGGTAGATGACGGCGAGGTGAGGCGCGGTCACGGCAGGGCTCGGGGTGGTCGCAATTGACGGCGCCCTTCTGCTCCAGCAGCGGCGGACTCCGGTGCAATTCCCGCACGGTGGTGCTCTCCTTGCTCCGGGAAGAGGTGGGGGAGTGGCTGTGAGGAGTGGGGAGTCGAATGGTGTGAGGATTGGAGGCTGGAGTGGCCTCCTTTTATAGCTCGACGAGAGGACAAAACGGTGCGAGTTGGTGTCTCCGGCGAGGGCGGCACAGAGAGCTAACGGCATGGGTCAGGGGGTAGGATGGTGCGGTGCTTCCTGGTGGTTCTCACGGACTTAATGGCGTGGCATGGTGCGGCGTGGAACGGTCGGGCGCGTGCGGTGCTCTGGGAGGAGGCAGAGATGTTTGCGGCGGCGCACAGGAGCTACGGGTCACGCAGTGGTGAACGGGGGTGTCTACCGGGGTGATGCTATCATGGTGGGTCTGTGCACACGAGGGGAGGTCAAGGCGCGGCGCGTGCGACCTGGTCGGGTGCAGCGCACTGGCGCGCTCTGGACACGGCGCAGAGAGGCGGTGCACGATGGTGCTAGTGTGGTCCAGGGCTGGGCTTTGACCGTGGGGTGGACAGGGGGTGGCGGTAGGAGCTCGCGTGTCTGGTGCGCATCTTGGGCGAGGCTGGTGTGGCTCCTGGCGTGCTACCCACTATCAGCCGACGATGAACAAGAACGGGCGGCGCTCCACTGTGCCAGCGGCTAAGGGGGAGCTGGTCTGGAGCTGGGTTAGGCTTAGAGGGGTCAGGGGGTTAAACTGGAGACCAAATGGTCGATGATCGCTGTACCAAACAGTGAAGCTAGGCTAGTGTTTATTCTGTGCATGCCAAGTGTTTGGTGAATGGCCGCATGAAACTTTCTTTTGAATTTTTCATTCAAATTTTTTGAGTGATCTTGCATTAAGCTTGAGAAACTAGGTTTGCTAGGATAAGTCAAGGTGAACTCATTTGGTGGGTTTTTGGAAAAGTGTGATCTTAACACATACACTTGATTCAATTTTCAATTGTTCATTAAATTGATTTTCTAGATGTTTTTGTAAGTTTATAAAGTGGGCCTTGATACATCTTTACATTTTCTAGCAAGGGGGGGAAAGAGTTGGAAATGTTTCTGTTAGAAATTTCCTCCTAGGAACACCCAAAGTGGCCTAGTGGTTTAAAATTGTCAAAATGACCATTTGCCTTATTTAATCTTATTTGATTTCTTTCTCTTTGGATTTTGTTTGTAAATGGTCTCGATGATGTGGCATTCATCTTTAAACCATTTCATAACATTTAGAACAATCAAGCATAGCATTTTCAATCAAATCTACACTAATGCAAACACACATGCATTCATATGCCTTTTCTTTAATATAAGTTTTGTTAACCCTAAATTGGGTGTTTAGAAGTTGATAACCTTGATTAAAGTTTTGGGGTGTTACAAACCTTCCCTCCTTAAACAAAATCTAGTCCCGAGATTTAAGAAAAACTAGGAACTAAAGAGATTTGGAAACTCAGTCCTAATGTAATCTTCTCGCTCCCAGGTAGCTTCTTCTTCAGTGTGGTTGCTCCATTGGATCTTGAGAAACTTGATACTCCTGGTCCTGGTGGTTCTGAAGGCTTCTTCCAAGATACGGATGGGCACTTCCTGATACGTCAGATCCTTGTTGATATCAATGGCTTGGTGATCGATGTTCTTGAACACTTCGATCTTCTCCGACACTTCTAAGCACTTGCGAAGTAACGAGATATGGAACACATTATGGATGGCTGACATCTCCTCTGGCAGTTCTAGTTGAAACGATACTTCTCCTCGGCGATTCAAAATCTGGAAGGGTCCGATATATCTGGGGATAACTTTCCTTTCAGCTGGAAACGCTGCATTCCTTTCAACGGCGACACTTTCAGATACACAAAATCTCCGACATTGAAAGTCAAGTCTCTATGTCTCTTGTCAGCATACCTCTTCTGTCTGGATTGGGCGGTCTTGAGGTGCTCACGGACTTTGTGAACCTTCTCTTCGGCTTCTCGTAGGATGTCGGGTCTGAAAATATGACTCTTTCCTACTTGCGACCAATTCAAATGGGTACGACACTTTCTTCCATATAAGAACTCAAATGGGGCCATTTGCAAACTGGCTTGATAACTGTTGTTGTATGAGAATTCTGCGAAAGGCAGACAATCTTCCCATTTTGATCCGTACTCTAACACACAAGCTCTCAACATATCTTCTAAGATTTGGTTGACTCTCTCAGTTTGTCCATCAGTCCGCGGGTGATAAGCTGTGCTGAAATTCAACTTGTTTCCTAATCCTTCTTGGAATTTCTGCCAAAATCTCGAGGTAAATTGGGTTCCTTGATCCGACACTATGGTCTTGGGGTTCCATGCAAACTGACAATTCTAGCAATGTATAACTCTGCTAGCTTCGAACTCTAGTAGGTTGTCTTGACGGGTATAAAATGGGCTACCTTGGACAGTCTATCAACTCTGACCCAGATAGAGTCATTTCCCCTACTAGAAGTAGGGAAACCAGTGATAAAGTCCATTCCGACGGAATCCCATTTCCATTACGGAACTTGTAATGGTTGCAACAGTCCTGCGGGTCTCTGATGTTCTTCTTTGACTCTCTGACATATATCACACTTGGCTAGGTAGCTTCCGATTTCTCTCTTCATCTTGTGCCACCAAAATTGCTCCTTCAAATCTTGATACATCTTCGTTCCTCCGGGATGGATAGAATAAAGAGTATCATGAGCTTCCTACATGATAACTTGCTTTAGCTCCAAATCTGCTGGCACACAGATACGTCCTTTGTACCACAAAACTCCTTCTTCATCTTCGGTGAATCCAGATACCTTTCATGTACCAATACGATGCTTGATTTCGTCGATACTTGCATTTCCCTTTTGGGCTTCCTTGATCTGACTGATCAAAGTGGGTTGAAGTTCAATGCTAGCTAAAAATCCTTTGCTAACTAGCTCCATTCTAAATTGCTCCAACTCTTCATGCAAACTTGGTTGGGCTTCTTTTATCATGGTGTTTAATCTACACGGCAATCTGCTAAGAGCATCCGCTACCACATTGGCTTTGCCGGGGTGATAGTGAATGTCAAGGTCATAATCCTTGATTAACTCTATCCATCTCCTTTGCCTCATATTCAGCTCCTTCTAGGTGAAAATATACTTCAGGCTCTTGTGATCCGAATAAATCTCACAGAGGTTACCCATAAGGTAATGACGCCATGTCTTCAAAGCTAAAACTACAGCTGCTAGTGCAAGATCATGGGAAGGATAGTTTTGCTCATGTTGCTTTAGTTGTTGGGACAGATATGCTATGACTTTTCCTTCTTGCATCAACACACATCCGAGACCAATCTTGGATGCATCACAATACACATCAAAAGGCTTCTTGATATCTGGCATAATCAATATTGGGGCTGAAATCAATCTCTTCTTGAGTTCTTGAAAACTTGCTTCACATTTCTCCATCCATTCGAACTTCTTATGTTTCTTCAGTAATTGGGTCATTGGTCTTGGTATGCTCGAAAATCCTTCAAAAAACGTGCGGTAGTATCCCGCTAATCCGAGAAATGCACGGACTTGGCTTTGAGTGGTTGGGGCTTCCCATTATTCAACATCTTTGATCTTGGCAGGATCAACAGCGACTCCTCCAGCCGACACAATATGTTCCAGGAATCCTACTTCCTTCAACCAAAACTCACATTTGTTGAACTTGACATACAACTGATGCTCTCTAAGGGTTTCAAGGATGGTTCGCAGGTGTTGCTCATGGTCTTCTTCTGGCTTGGAATAGATAAGAATATCATCGATAAAAAAACGACAAACTTATCTAGAAAGTTCATAAAAATCTTATTCATGAGATTCATGAAATAAGCGGGGGCATTGGTTAATCCAAAAGGCATAACCGTATACTCATATAATCCATATCTGGTGGTAAAGGTGGTCTTTGGAATATCCGTTGCACAAATCTTGAGTTGGTGATAACCAGTTCTAAGATCAATCTTAGAAAACACTCTGGCACCAGTCAACTAATCAAATAGATCCTCAATCTTGGGCAGTAGGTACTTGTTCTTGATGGTGACATCATTCAGCTTCCGGTAATCTGTGCACAAACAGTTACCTCCATCTTTCTTATCCACAAACAAAACAGGTGATGTGCTTGGTTGAATCAAACCTTTCGCCAGCATAGCATCAAGTTGCTTGTTCAGCTCCACTAATTTAGAGGGGTTCATACTATAGGGTCTCTGAGCTACTGGTCTAGTTCCAGGAATTAGTTCAATAATGAACTCGATATCCTGATTCGGGGGCATACCGGGCAATTCATCTAGGAATACGTCGGGGTATTCATAGTCTACCCTGACTTGGTCTATGGTTGGTAGGGCTAGACTCTTGTTGCATTTGAACTGACGGCGCAAGGTTTCAGAAACATGCTCTACTGATACTCCAGAGCTACTGGTCATGGTTATGGCTTTCTTAGCATAGTCGATCAATCCTTTATGTTTCGACATCCAATCCATTCCTAGTACTACTTCCAAACCTTTGGTTCCAAGTACTATTAGATTAGCATAAAAATCTATCCCATGTATTCTGATAGGTATAGCCTTGCAAATTTTTCTAGCTTTGGTGGTTGAACCAGGTATTTGAACTATCATAACATGCTTCAATTTTGTTGGTTGAATCTTATTAGTGCATGCAAATTCTTCTGTAACAAATGAGTGCGATGCTCCAGAATCAAACAACACTCTTGCAAGTACTGAGTTAACAGAAAACATACCCAGCATGACATCTGGCGCTTCTTGGGCTTCTTCAGCATTCATGTGAAACAGACGACTGTTGCAGTTGAGAGAATTCCCTGGGGCGAATCCTCTTCCATGCGGCACACGACGCTGTTGCTGAGCTAGGGCATTTACATTGGTGGTGGCTGCAAGCTTCTTGGGACACTCATTGGAGTAGTGACGCTTGACTCCACATTCAAAGCAAGTAATATGGGATTGTCTTTGGCTGCAACAGGCACAACATTGCTTCTAGTCCTTGGTGCAGTATTGTTGTTGTTGTTCTTGGGCGGTGCACGGTGGAAGTTGTTGGAGTTGCCGGGGTTATTGTTGTTTCTTCCTCCGGACTTCATATTTCCTCCGCTACGATTGGGGTAGCTTGGACGAGACATTGGGGGTCTATTGTTCCTTGGGGCATATCCTGCAGATGGGTTGGGGCAATACTTCTGGGCATTATGGGACCTGGTCTGCTGCATCTTTCTGCGCTTGTGGTTGTCATTGGCTTGGTTTATCTGCCCTTCCATCTAGATGGCAGAGTCGACTAGCTCTTCTAGGTCATCAAAACGGATGTTGACTAACACCGTTTGCATCTCATGATGCAATCCATTCAGGAACCTTTCCTTCTTCTTGGCTTTAGTGTTGATCTCATCACGGGGATATCTAGCTAGCGACAAAAAAATGTCATGGTACTCAACTACCATCATCCTGCCTTGCTTCAGTTCTCTGAACTCATCTCTCATTCTAGTGACTAAACCTTGCGGCACATGGGTGTGGCTGAACTTGATCTTGAATGCTTCCCACGTCATTACCTGATCGTGGTTCATAGTACAGGTGCTATTCCACCAGGCTCTTGCATCTCCTGCTAGATAGTGGGTGGCAAACAATACCTTCTCATTTGCGTCAACTCCTGCGACTTCCAGGTTGTTTTCCATGGTTTGTAACCAATCATCAGCATCTAACGGGTCTTCAGACTTGCTAAAGATAGGGGGATTGGTATTCTGAAAGTTCTTAAGCTTGGATCCATGATGATCCTGGTTTCCATGGCCTTGATTATTTTGGCCATCTGAGCCATCTATTGCAGGGTGGCTAGGTTGTCTTGGCGCTAGGCTCTACTAGCTTCATGGTATAAAACTAGCATCTATAGAATCTGCAAGATCGGGTCTTGCGATGAGCTGCTTCCTCCTTGGTTTCCACGAGTCATCTGAAGATTGAGATAGATGAAGGGTAAGAGGGAAAGTTCTAAGGTTCATAGTTTTGTTTCAAAAGCTTTAAACTTTGAGTTTGACTCAGGTTTTGCAAACTAACTCCTTCTCATTCATTCATTCAAAGCACACAATACAAACACACACATCATAACATAAAAGGGAAACATATGGTTTTAAGAACCATTCTATGAACTAAGATACAGTGTGACCGATACAACTCATTCCTACGGTAGTGATCAAGTGCATCTAATCATCATCAATGAAGTCGGAAACATCATCATCGGTGTAGAAATCCATGGCATCATCCTCCAGGTAGTCATTGTCATCGCTGTGGTATGAGTGAATATCTCCCTGGATGTCTTCACCTTCTTTCTCTTCTTCTTTTTCTGCAAGCTGGGCTTCTTGCTCCTATATGGTCTTCTCGAGGTCAGCCACCTTCTTGCGAAGATGAGCGATGGTGTGATCCTTCTTCTCGCGTTGACGATGAAGTGATTGGCGATCCTTGACGAGCATGGCGAGAGTTTGGTCCTTCTTAGCGGCAATGGCAAAGTTGTGGTTGGCATAGGCTCGAGCATTGTCCAATTCCTTCTGCCTATCATACAGCAGAAAGTCAAGGTTCTCCACTTGGAGCTTCATCTCCGGGTGACCTGGCATCTCCAATGGCATTCCCATAGAATCACGCCTTACGTAGTGAGCAAAGCGAGTTCCATGGATCAAGTTGATGTTTTGCCCACACAGACGGGCAAGAGCTTCATGCATAGCCCTGGCTAATCCATCTAGCCAGTTGTTCTCTCGCACGGTGAATTAAATCTTCTCAGAAAGGGGTGCTTCTATCTTGCCTTGAAGATCTGCAACTATCAGCCATTGTAGATCTCCTCCGAGGAAATCCTTGAGTTGAGCTCCAAAGAATTCCGGTTGCGAGAGCTCAAGGTACTCTGGCAGTGCATCAAGATCCTCTCAAAGATCAGCTGGCTTCCGTTGCTCAACTGGTAGAACTTGCAATACTGAACTTCCATCTATAAGAATTTAGGATGAGTAAGTTAGTGAAGTGATCAAGTGTGTCAAATTTTATGTAGTAATGTAAGAATTTTTGAGGAACATGTATTTTTTTGAAAGAATCGAGGATAAGAGTGGGAATAGGTTTTCATAAATACTCACTTCTTTGGTTTGGAAACTAAGTTTTTGTTCGGACGTCCATTCTAACTAGGGTCTCCTATGGTCAGGTTGGCTCTGATACCAACTTGTCAACACCCAGATTTTTAATCCCAGATGCCTGTTATGCCATACCTCACAATCCTAGGATTACCATTTTTGCGAGACATAACAGATTGGATATCACAGTACATCATCCATTACAAACCATAATAAGGTTTTACACGAATAAAGGATCTCATGATCCAGTCTTAATACAAACAAGCAGCGGAATAGTAAAGCGTAGTAGTGGGATCCATCTTCAGTGTCACAGGCAATGCTGATGATGGGATATGATCCTAGTTGTCGTAGCCGTCTTGCTGTCCATCTTCAGGATAATCCTCCTCATAGTCTGGCCACGTGAAACTAATTTAATGTTCTAAATCACTTAAGTGGGAAACTGGTTTTCATGTTCACAACCCTAATGTGGTCAAGTGAAAGTCACAAATCATTTCACAAGTCATTTTAAAAACATCTGACAACGGAACAATATGGCCACTCCAACTAACCATGACCGCGGACCCGGCTATTCGAATAGTTTGACACTCTACAGAGGTGGTGCACTTTCACCACAAAATTCGATACATCCGTCAGGAATAACCCTGAATTATCATACTTGGTATGCGGATAATTAATCATAACCTTTCAATTACACACCCTAGTATAGGCACCTCCCCTATGAGCTTGGCCTCCCAGCCATGGCCATCCGCCATCCTGGGCACTGCATAGGTGGACATCATCAAGAGGTAGCCTCAGCTCATACCTCTCCTGTGAGGGAACCCATACTAATGCATATAAACATCCGGCTAAGCCTTACCCAATTCAAGTATTGTGGTTGTACGGTAAAATTGGAATGATATCGCATCCGAACCCAGCCATCAGTTTTTGTAAAGGGCTAAGCCTCATGCCTCAAAATTTTCATCATCAAATTCATTTGTGTTTCTCAACACATGTCAAAACATTTCAATAGGATGACTCATCATTCCAAGGTTTTCATAATCATTTTCACCAAGTATTCCCATCTAAAGTGATCAAGTTTTATGCTTAGCACTAGCCACTAAGGTTAAGAGTGTTCAATAATGAGGGGCACTAATCTTCAATCTCATGCCATCAAATGACATCTAAGTGTAACTAGAAATGACTAGTTTTATACTCTTTATGCTATCTATATTAAAAGTAAAGAACTTTAGTGAAGTAAAAGAAAGTATAGTTTGCAAGTAAAACTTGGGATGGGTAGAAATCAAAATATATACCCCAAGCATGCCTAATGCATCTTGCTTAGGTTAACTCGTATCTAGTGATGGCTTGCGTTGATTGTGCAGTGATTGAAGATTTCTTCGTCTTCTTCGGGGTTGAACTCCTCCTCGTAGACTTGGTCGGTACTATTGTATATAAATGAATACGGGGTTCACAATCACCAAAAAATACTTATCTATTTCTATAAAGAACCCTAAGGCACACACTTGATGATCTAGCATCATCACAATCATCACATGATTTAAAGAACTAGTTTCATTTATTTTATTTGAGAAAAGTAATTTCTACTGATGGAAATTAATTAAGATTTAATATTCTCCAAATAGAATATGGGATCATATGGACACATGTCATCACCACATATTCTAATACGTGGGAATGTGATTTAAAAGGTTGCTCACATTTTATAAAGTTTAATATTATTATTTAATCAATTTAAAGTGACTAAAAATGCCCTAATATCATTATTTTGGCACTACCCCAAAGTCACTACATACAAACCTAAATGTTTTTACAAATTTAGATAGATATTATCAAATGTGATTTTTGAGAGATGGAATCAACCCAAAAGCTATTATGGTTGATTTTTGAAAAATGTTTAAAGTTGCAAAAGTATATGTCTTATTATTTTTACTATAGATTATCTCTAACTCCAATTGATTTAAATCCAACGGGCTTGGATAGATAATTTAATTTCCTTTCTAGAAAAATTTGAATCATGCAATTTGGTTAAGTGAAACTCTCTGAACTGATTTTTGAATATGTGGACAGAAACTAGTATAAAATAAAAAGGGGAAATCATATTTGAATTCCCTGGGCTAGCTGGAAAGCTAAACGGGCCGGCCCAGTGGCACTCCGCGGTGCAGCGAGCTGCTTATAGCACGGATCCACTGGTCAGCGAAACTAATTAAGCGAAATGGTATGGGCGAATCTGAGTTGTGCGATCAAATTCTAATCTAACGGCCGAGAGTCATCGTCGATGACGAACAGCTCTGGCGAGGAACTAGACCTAGCGCGGCGGTGGGGGTCTCACGGGGCTCACCTGGGCTCTAGCTAGGCTCGGTGACGGGGGCAAACGACGTGGTAGACGACGGCGAGGCGAGTCGCGGTCACGGCAGGGCTCGGGGTGGTCACAATTGATGGCGCCCTTCTCCTCAAGCAGCGGTGGACTCCGGCGCAATTCCGGCATGGTGGTGCTCGCCTTGCTCTAGGAAGACGTGGGGGAGTGGCTGTGAGGAGTGGGCAGTCAAATGGTGTGACGATTGGAGGCTGGGGTGGCCTCCTTTTATAGCTCAACAAGGGGACAGAACGGTGCGGGCTGGCGTCTCCGGTGAGGGCTACACAGAGAGCTAAGGGCATGGGCGAGGGGGTAGGACGATGCGCTGCTTCCTGGCGGTTATCACGGACTTAATGGCGCGGCGTGGGACGGTATGGAACGGTCAGGCACGTGCGGTGCTCTGGGCGGAGGTAGAGATGTTTGCGGCGGCACACGGGAGCTACGGGTCGCACGGCGGCGAACGGGGGTGTCTACCGGGGTGCTGCTATCATGGCGGGTGTGTGCACATGAGGGAAGGTCAAGGCGCGGTGCGTGCGAGCTGGTCGGGCACGGCGCACTGGTGCGCTCTAGACATGGCGCAGAGAGGCGGTGCGTGGCGGTGCTAGTGTGGTCCAGGGCTAGGCTTCGACCATGGGGTGGACAGGGGTTGGCGGTAGGAGCTCGCGTGTCTGGTGCGCGTCTTGGGTGATGCTGGCGTGGCTCCTGGCGTGCTGCCCACTGTCAGCCGGCGAGGACCAAGAACGGGCGGCGCTCCACTGTGCCAGCGGCTAAGGGGGGAGCTGGTCTAGGGCTGGGTTAGGCTTAGAGGGGACAAGGGGTTAAATTGGAGACCAAATGGTCGATGATCACTGTACCAAACAGTGAAGCTAGGCTAGTGTTTATTCTGTGCATGCCAAGTGTTTGATGAAATGGCCGCATGAAACTTTCTTTGGAATTTTTGATTCAAATTTTTTGAGTGTTCTTGCATTAAGCTTGGGAGACTAGGTTTACTAGGATAAGTCAAGGTGAACTCATTTGGTGGTTTTTTTGAAAAGTGTGATCTTAACACATACACTTGATTTAATTTTCAAATGTTCATTAAATTGATTTGCTAGATGTTTTTGTAAGTTTATAAAGTGGGCATTGATACATCTTTACATGGTCTGGCAAGGGGGGAAACAAGTTGGAAATGTTTCTGTTAGAAATTTCCTCCTAGGAACACCCAAAGTGGCCTAGTGGTTTAACATGGTCAAAATGACCATTTGCCTTATTCAATCTTATTTGATTTCTTTCTCTTTGGATTTTGTTTGTAAATGGTGTAGATGATGTGGCATTCACCTTTAAACAATTTCATAACATTTAGAACAATCAAGCATGGCATTTTCAATGAAATCTACACTAATGCAAACACATATGCATTCATATTCTTTTTCTTTAATAAAAGTTTTTGTTAACCCTAAATTGGGTGATTAGAAGTTGATAACCTTGATTAAAGTTTTGGGGTGTTACAGAATGCCACAATCCAGGTTTTCAGACATATATATAGTGGACCGACATGTTGTACTGATGATACCCATGTTTTATGTGCTTTCAAACTTCCTATCTAACTCTGCCAACTTGAATGACTTTATCCCGATTCATCAAAATTATATTAGGTTGAATTTGAACTACAAGTAAATTGTAGGTTGCTTTGAAAGTTTCATGAAAAATATTTTTTTGGAGGTACCCTTCGGGGAAGAGGGTGAATTAATATATCAGAAACCACTATGATCTTTGATGATAGGTTCAACTTCTTTCTAAGATTTCATATCTTGAAAATTTAACAAAATTAAGTCAGAATTGAGCTACATGTAAGCGCGATAGATTGCTCTTGAATTAAATGTCTTTTTGGAGGTAGATGGGTGCATCTTATTGTAGTAAACAATGTCATCGGTGTGAGTTTCCAATTATCAGGAAAGACCATTCTCAATTTTCTGAGTGATGTCAAGATTATTCTCTCTCGTAAAGGAAGTTCGAAGAATATCAATCTAAATGCCAAAAGCCAAGTTTTCACACATATATATATAGTGGACAGACATATTGTACTTATGGTTTCCTGTGTTTTATGAATTCTCAAACTCGCTACCTAACTTCACCCACTTGAATGACCTTATGTAGATTTATTAAAATTAGGTCAAATTTGAACTACTACAAGCAAATTGTAGGTTACCGTGAAAGTTTTACGAAAAAGCTTTTGAAGGTACCCATCGGGGGGTCACAATTAATATATGAGAAACCATCCAACGAGATTTTTGACGACAAATTCAACTTCTTGCTAAGATTTTGCATCTTGCTAGTTTAACAAAACTAGGCCAAACTTTATCTACAAGTAAGTGCAATAGATTCCTCTTGATTTAAAAGTCTTTTCAGAGGTAGATATAGGTGCATATTCTTGTAGTAGCCAATGCCGCCAGTGTTAGTTTCCAACTATCTTAGGAAAGAACATTCTTCATTTTTCGAGTGATGACTAGATTGTTCTTTCCCCTAAAGAAAGTCTAGAGACTATGGGTATGAATGCCACAAGCCAAGTTTTCACACATATATACTGGACCAACACGATGCACTTACGATTTCCTATGTTTTATCAGTTCTCAAATTTCCTAGCTAACTTCACCAACTTGAATGATTTTATGTTGATTTATCGAAATTAGGTAAAATTTGGACTACTACAAGTAAATTGTAGGTTGCTTTGAAAGTTTTACGAAAAAGCTCTTGGAGGTACCCATCGGCGGGAAGGGTCAATTAATATATATCAGAAACCACCGAGAGTTTTGATGACAGGTTCATCTTCTTGCTAAGATTTTGCATCCTAACTATTTAATGAAATTAGGTCAAACTTTGCTCAGTGTTTCATGAAATTAGGTCAAACTTTGCTAACCGTTTAACTTTGAACATTGACCGTTGGATCAAGACTTGCAAATCCAAACATTGCTAACTGATGGATATTATTTTCCATTCTTAGCATCTAGAAAGGTTCTACTGATAGTCTTTAGCATGATAAACACTAGTATGCGCAAACCTCAAAATACACACTACTTCATTATTACTCGGTTTCAGGGTCCTTGTGCCAAATGCACGGACTTGGATGGAATTTTCATTTTTTTATGAGGTCCTTGATGTAATTTGTACTTCCACCGACCACTCGAGCACCCCGCTCTTACAAGAGCTACCATTAGATCGGCCATTCGTAGTACTTCTTATCTTTATCTTGTCTCTTATCTCTTACAATACCATATATACCACCACTACATAGTGTAGGGATTAACTTATTTTGAACATTGACCATTGGATCTCAAGACTGGCAAATCCAAACATTGATAACCGTTGGATCTTCTTTTCCATTCTTAGCATCTATAAAGATTCTATTGATAGTCTTTAGCACGATGAACACTAGTATGCACAATCCTCAAAACACATAGTACTTCATTACTCGGTTTAAGGGTCCTTGTGCTAAATGCACGGACTTGTTGGATGCAATTTTCATTTTTTGTGAGGTCCTTAATGTAACTTGTACTTACACCGACCCTGTTAACTCTCAAGCACCTCGCTCTTATGAGACCTACCATTAGATCGGCCATTCGCAGTACTTCTATCTTATCTTTATCTTGTCTCTCATCTCTTACAATATATGTCATACCACTACATATAGTGTAGAGATTAACTTTGAACATTAACAGTTGGATCAAGACTGACAAATCCAAACATTGCTAACCGTTGGATCTTCTTTTCCATTCTAGTATCTAGGTCTATACTCCCTCGCTCCATCCCAAAATATAAGGCTCCTAAGGATTGGTCAAAAGTCAAACCTTACTAACTTTGACCAAATATTTAGAAAAAAATATCTACATCTACAATATTAAATGGACATATTAAGAAAATATACTTTATGGTGAATCTATTGATACTAATTTAGTATTCTAAATTTTTATATATTTGTGTATAATCATGGTCAAACTTAAAAAATGTTGACTTTTGACTAATCGTTAGGCACCTTATATTTTGGCAGAGGGAGTACTATTCAACACGAATCTAGTTGCTCTGAACCATTGGATCTAACAGCCCAACGGTCATGATTAGTGCTATGGATCCAATTCAAAACTGCTCCACTATAGTAGTATAAGTAGACAGAATACAGTGTACCGTGCTATGAAATTTTGGGGGTGGTGACATGATGGTTCTAGAACATGCATGGTGGAGTTTGCTCTAGGTACTATTCAACACGAATCCAGCTTCTCTGAACCATCGAATCCAACAGCCCAACGGTCAGGATTGGTGCTATGGATCCAATTCAAAACTGCTCCACTATAGTAGTAGAGATAGAGATATCTTATCTTATCTTACGACTATATAGTGTACGAATAACTTTGAATATTGACCGTTGGATCAAGACTCATGAATCCCAACATTTCTAGCCGTTGGATCTTCTTTTCCATTCTAGCATCTAGAAGATTCTATTGATAGTCTTCAGTATAATGAATGCTATCCACAAACCTCAAAACACACTTCTCCATCATACTAGAATCTTCTCCCTCGTAGCTAATAATCGTTGACTTCTACATGATCTTATCTTACCTTACCACTATATAGTGTACGGATAATTTTGAAATGTTGACAGTTGGATCAAGACTCCCGAATCCTAGCATTTCTAGCTGTTGGATCTTCTTTTCCATTCTAGCATATAGAAGATTCTATTGATAGTCTTCGGCATAATGAATTCTATGCACAAACCTCAAAAACACACTTCTCCATCATACTAGAATTCTCCCTTATTTCTCTACACCATGTTATCAAAAATTTCATGTGTTAGGTAGCTAATAATCTTTGACTTCTACACATGATGATACAAAGTATAAGGACCAAATATACACCCATACTTTATAGATGTTGATCAAATTTATATTTTTTGTGCTTTACCAATTATGATTTTATATAGTGATTATATGGCATACGTTTACTATATGAGCCTTATTAAGGTGTGCTTTTTTACACAATGCGGGAGTTGTATATTTCTGTGCTTAGACATATGGTCACCTCTGTCCATGTGTTGTACATGCTGAGAGAATAAAATGTTGGCAGGGGAAGAGGGCACCAGCGGTGAGAAGATGAAGGAAGTTCCATGTCAGAGCAAAGTTATGATGGGTTTCTAAGATGAGGTACTTTTGCGGCCTTAAAGTGTACACTCTACTAGTAGTAAATTTTAGGACCTTTGCATGTAAAAAAATCGTGTGTTTTCTCTCTCCTTCCCCATGCTCCATCTCTCCTCCCCTTTCCCCTCGCGCACCGGTCCGGCTGATCGCTCTCCCCCCATCCACAGTGTGGCGCTGCGAATGTGTGCCTTGGTACGGCGGCTCTGTGTCTCTAGCCTGTTCGGCAGCCACGTGTTGGTGTGG
The DNA here is from genome assembly GCA_910589775.1 of Avena eriantha. Lineage (NCBI taxonomy): Eukaryota > Viridiplantae > Streptophyta > Magnoliopsida > Poales > Poaceae > Avena > Avena eriantha. The sequence continues at coordinate 523,268,397 of OU342743.1, forward strand.
AGTAGGGACGAGGAGTACATAGGAAGGAAACCACTTTGGTCCTTGGTGGAACAAAAATTCAAAGTTTTCTGGTTTTCTAAATTTTCACTTGCTTCCCAAACATCGGGAGGGAAGGTTATCCAAAACATCGGCCAAACATCGGGAGGGAAGGCAATTTTGAACCCGTTTTGAACATTGACCGTTGGATCAAGACTGGCAAATCCAAACTTTGAACATTGACCGTTGGATCAAGACTGGCAAATCAATACTTTGCTAACCGTTGGATCTTCTTTTCCATTATTAGCATCTAGAAAGATTCTACTGATAGTCTTTAGCACAATGGACGCTAGTATGCGCAAACCTCAAAACACACACTTCATTGCTCAGTTTCAGGGTCCTTGTGCTAAATGCATGCATGGAGCTGGATGCAATTTTCATATTTTATGAGGTCCTTGATGTAACTTGTACTTCCACTGACCGTCTTAACTCTCAAGCACCTCGCTCCTATGAGACCAACCATTAGATCGGCCATTCGTGGTACTTCTTATCTTATCCTTTATCTTGTCTTATCTCTTACAATACCATACCACCATTGTATACTGTACGAATTAACTTTGAACATTGACCGCTGGATCAAGACTGTCAAATCCAAACATTGCTAACCGTTATATCTTCTATTTTCCCTTAGCATCGAGAAAGATTTTATTGATAGTCTTTAGCACGATGAACTCTAGTATGCGCAAACCACAAAACACACACACTTCATTATTCAGTTTTAGGGTCATTGCGTTAAATGGATGGACTTGGATGCAATTTTCATTTTTTTTATGAGGTCATTGATGTAAGTTGTACTTCCATCGATCGTGTTAACTCTCAAGCACCTCTCTCCTACGAGACCGACCATAGTTAAAAGAAAATGCAACCACCCCAATTATCACACACACTGGACCAATGGTTCTTATACGTAATGCCCAAGTTTTTAGTACTAGAATTTTTCAAGCTTCAAAGCAAACTTTGCACACTTCAGTGACTTCTTGTCGATTTAACAAAATTAGATCAGACTTGAGCTACAAGTAAGTGCGATATATTGCTCTTGAATTAAATGTATTTTCGTAGGTAGATGGGTGCATCTTCTTCTAGTAAACAATGTCGTCTGTGTGAGTTTCTAACTATGAGGAAAGAAAATCCTCAGTTTTCCGAGTGATGACGAGATGGTTCTTTTATGTAAAGAAAGTCTGAAGAATTTGGATCTCAATGCCATAAGCCAAGATTTTAGACATATTAAGTGGACCAACGTGTTTTACTGACAATTCCCATGTTTTATGAGTTTTCAAACTCCCTATGTAGCTAATTAACTTTTCCCCACTTGAATGACTTCATGCCTATATTTATCGAAATTTGGTCAAACTTGAACTACAACAACTAAATTATTGTAGGTTGCTTCTAAAAAATTACAAAAAACTTTTGGAGGTGTACCCATTGGGGGATCAGTTAATATATCATAAAACAACCGAGAGTTTTGAAAATAGGTTTTTAACTCCTTTCTAATTAAGATTTTGCATCTTGACAACTTAACGAAAAATTAGCTCAAACTTGAGCTACAAGTAAGCGTGATAGATTTTTCTTTAATTAAATGTCTCTTTGTAGGTAGATGGATGCATCTTCTTGTAGTAATCAGTATCTCCGGTGTGAGTTTCCAACTATCAGGAAAGAACATTCTCAATTTTCCGAGTGATGATGAGATTTTTATTTGTTTTTGTAAACAAAGTCCAAAGGATATGGACCTGAATGCCACAAGCCAAGCTTTTAGACATATATAGTGCACCCTCATGTTGTACTTATGATTCCCGTATTTTATGAGTTCTCAAACTTATTCCTATATCTAACTTTTCCCACTTGAAATTTATTTTATGTCGATTTATTGAAATTAGTTCAATTTTGAACTAGAAGTAAATTGTAGGTTGCATTGAAAGTTTTAAATTTTTTGGAGGTAATCATTGGGGGCTGATTTAATATATCACAAACCACCACCGATAGTTTTTACAACAAGTTCAACTTCTTGCTAAGATTTTGCATCTTGACAATTTAATGAAATTATATCAAACTCGAGCTACAAGTAAATGCGATAGATTGCTCTTGACTTAATTGTCTTTTCGGAGGTAGACGGGTGCATCTCTATGTAGTAAACAATGTCGACGATGTGAGTTTCAATATATCGGGAAATATCATTCTTAATTTTCCGAGTGACGACGAAATTGTTCCTTTATGTAAAGATAGTCTGAAGAGTATGGATCTGAATGCCAAAAGCCATGTTCTTAGACATCTTATCTTACCACTATATAGTGTACGAATAACGTTGAATATTGACCGTTGGATCGAGACTCGCGAATCCGAACATTTCTAGCCATTGGATCTTCTTTTCCATTCTAGCATCTAGAAGATTCTATTGATAGTCTTGAACACAATGAATGCACTATGCATAAACCTCTCAAAACACACGTCTCCATCATACCAGAATCTTCTCCCTCGTTTCTCTAGACCATGTTACCAAAAATTTCTAGTGTTAGGTAGCTAACAATCTTTGACTTCTACACATGATGATACAAAGTAGAAGAACCAGATATACACCCATACTTTATAGATGTTAATCAATTTTATATATTTTCCACTTCACCTATTATAAATTTATATAGTGATGATATGCCAGGCGTCTATTATCTGAGCCTCACGTGTAGGGCACGTGCAACTTACTAGTATCTTATATTATCTTATCTTATCTTACCATTATATAGTGTATGAATAACTTTGAATGTTGATCGTTGGATCAAGACTCACGAATCCCTGAATTTCTAGCCGTTGGATCTTCTTTTCCATTCTAGCATCTAGAAGATTCTATTAATAGTATTCGGCATAATGAATACTATGCACAAACCTGAAAACGCACTTCTCCGTCATACTAGAAGCTTCTCCCTTGTTTCTCTAGACCATGCATGTGATCAAAAATTTCATGTGTTAGGTAGCTAATAATCTTAGACTTCTACATGATGATACAAAGTACAAGGACCAAATATACACCCTTACTTTATAGATGTTGCTCAAATTTATAATTTTTGTGCTTTACTAATTACAATTGTATATAGTGATGATATGGCATATGTCTACTATCTGAGTCTCACGTGCAACTTACTAGTAGCTAATAATCGTTGACTTTTACATGATCTTACCAATACATAGTGTACAAACAACTTTGAATATTGACCGTTGGATGAAGACTCGCGAATCCCAACATTTCTAGTCGTTGGATCTTCTTTTCCATTTTAGCATTTGAAGATTCTATTGATAGTCTTCATTACAAACCACTATATAGTGTACGGATAACTTTGAATGTTGACCTTTGGATCAAGACTCGCGAATCCCAGCATTTCTAGTTGTTGGATCTTCTTTTCCATTCTAGCATCTAGAAGATTCTATTGATAATCTTCGGCATAATGAATGCTATGCACAAACCTCAAAATACAGCTCTCCGTCATACTACAATCTTCTCCCTTGTTTCTCTAGACCATTTTATCAAAAATTTCATGTGTTAGGTAGCTAATAATCTTTGACTTCTACATGATGATACAAAGTACAAGGGTCAAATATACACCCATACTTTATAGATGTTGATCAAATTTACAATGTATTTGTGCTTTACCAATTATAATTTTATCTAGTGATGATATGTCATACGTCTACTATCTGAGTCTCCTGTGCAACTTACTAGTAGCTAATAATCGTTAACTTTACCACTATATAGTCTACAAACAACTTACTGAATATTCACTTTGGATCAAGAGTCACAAATCTCAACATTTCCAGTCATTGGATCTTCTTTTCCATTCTAGCATCTTGAAGATTCTATTGATAGTATTCATTACAAACCACTATATAGTGCACGAATAACTTTGAATGTTGACCGTTGGATCAAGACTCGCGAATCCTAGCATATATAGCTGCTGGATCTTCTTTTCCATTCTAGCATATAGAAGATTCTATTGATAGTCTTCGGCATAATGAATTCTATGCACAAACCTCAAAACACACTTCTCCATCATACTAGAATCGTCTCCCTTGTTTCTCTACACCATGTTATCAAAAATTTCATGTGTTAGGTAGCTAATAATCTTTGACTTCTACACATGATGATACAAACTACAAGGACCAAATATACACCCATACTTTATAGATGTTGATCAAATTTATAATTTTTTGTGCTTTATAATTTATAATTTTATATAGTGATGATATGTCATACATCTACTATCTGAGTCTCATGTGTAACTTGCTACTCCCTCTGTTTCAAAATATAAGATGTTTGAGCTTTATGAAAGGAGTGTATCTAGTCCCCTTTTAGTATGTAGGTTCACTTCAAACTTAGATGAACCTAGACATAAAAGGAGTCTAGATACACTCCATTCATAAAGCTAAAACATCTTATATTTTGAAACGGAGGGATTAGTAGCTAATAATCATTGACTTCTACTTGATCTTAGCACTATATAGTGTATAAACAACTTTGAATATTGACCCTTGGATCAAGACTCGTGAATCCAAACATTTCTAGTCGTTGGATTTTCTTTTCCATTCTAGCATCTTGAAGATTATATTGATAGTCCTCATTACAAACCACTATATAGTGTACGAATAACTTTGAATGTTGACCGTTGGATCAAGACTCGCGAACCCAGCTTTTCTAGCCATTGGATCTTCTTTTCCATTCTAGCATCTGGAAGATTCTATTGATAGTCTTCGACATAATGAATGCTATGCACAAACCTCAAAACACACTTCTCCATCATACTAGAATCTTATCCCTTGTTATCAAAAATTTTATGTGTTAGGTAGCTAATAATCTTTTACTTCTACATGATGGTACAAAGTACAAGGACCAAAAATATACCCATACTTTATAGATGTTGATCGAATTTATATTTTTTTTGTGCTTTACTAATTATAATTGTATATAGTGATGATATGTCATACGTCTACTATTTGCGTCTCATGTGCAAGGCACATGCAACTTACTAGTATATATATTGGACCAACATGTTGTACTAACGATTCCTATGTTTTATGAGTGGACAAATTTCCTAGCTAACTCCGCCACTTGAATGACTATATGTAGATTCTTCAAAATTAGGTCAAATTGGAACTACAACTAAAATGTAGGTTGCTTTCAAAGTTTTAAGAAAAAGCTTTTCAAGGCACCCATCGGACAGTCAAGTAATATACTCTGTATCAGAAACCACCGAGAGTTTTGACAAGAGGTTCAACTTCTTCCTAAGATTTTGCATCTTGAAAAACTTGAACTACAAGTATGCGTACATACTTGTCTCGAATTAAATGTCTTTTCAGAGTAAATTAATGAAAAAATAAAGTGACGTAATAACGTAGCTAGTTACCATAACATCACACATACCAAGAGTAGTAGTATATGATTCTACTCCCTCCGTTCAGAAATATAAGGCGCTTTAGCTTTGTGAGATGAATGTACCTAGACGCCTTTTAGTGTATAGGTTCACTCTTAACCTCTACGAACCCATACACTAAAAGATGTCTAGATACATTCAATTCACAAAGCTAAAATGTCTTATATTTCTAAACGGAGGGAGTACAACCTAATTAATTAGGCCTTTGTGTGACACTACACTCATGTTGTTACCCACTATGATGAAGGTACATGTGCAAGTTACTGGAGTAGTCTAAGTTATTTAGCGCTATGTGACCATCCTAAATCAGAATGGAGGTGTACGTAATGTATGCCTTAAAGGCACCTGTTCCGCTGTGCTTCAAGCTGTTCACCACTCGTGTCGGCTCTCACTGGTCAGACGGATAAAGCCACTGACTTGTTGATTTGGTACTGTATATCGTCGATCTTCTTCCGTCACTGACAGAGAATAAATTCTTCTGCCGCTTCCAGGTGCATGCTTTCGTGGAGCTACAACCAGTAACTCAGACGACTAGTACTCCCGTGCGGCGCTCGAGCAATTGCGACCGTCCGTTCATAATGAATGGGAAGCATTAGACAATGGATTTTCTTTTGGTGGATGGTTGATTTTTTGAGAGATTGTTGACTTTTTTATTTATTGAACTGAGAGATGTTCGATTTTGGCTCCGATAACGGGGGAGTAGAGGCCGACAGGGGAGAGGAAATTGGCGGTGTGGCAGGTAAGCTTATTTGAGGTGGCAGCGTGTGGGTGTACAGATGGTATTGCCGTACTGGTAGCCCATTTTGTGAGAATTTTGTTGTTGTACTACACAAGAGTTCGAGAGTAGTAGTATTCTAGTTTTGGTTCCTTAATTACCGGTGGAACCTTTATGTGTTTATTAGTTATAGTAGTAGAAGTACAGTAGTACTTGTTCAAATGTGATTGCACAAGATGATGAATGTAGAAGATCCAAGGATTATTATGTTCGACAAGAGGAGCTCCGAGTATACTCCAAACCGTCTCTCTACCATGACCATTTATATGAGAGGACAGGACAGCTCCATCCCGTGCTAGGCTAGCTTATGCTGTACTACTCCTAGAAAGGTCTGACCTATTTACTCGATAGGCACTAGGAAATAAAGAGAATAGAGAAAAACCACGCCCGGTAGGCGGTAGGATTTCAATCGATTTATTCTATTTTCCTTTGCTCTCCGTCCACTTCCTCTCCATCTTCTCGTTGATCCCCACTCGCCCACCTTTAGCACACGTCAACGCCGCCATGCCGCTTTCGGAGCATCGCCGTAGCCTTCGATAGGCACTATAGATGTAGTAGAGAGAAAGAAGGTACGCTTGGTTTTATTTCATTCTGTATTTCTCTGTTCCTCGATCTCCATCCTCACTTCACCTCCAGCGTCCCGGCGACGGCCATTACCACTCGCACACCAATACAAGCACGCGCCAATGCCGCCATGCCGCTTTAGGATCACCTCCGGCGCCCAGTTTGATAGAATCTTTCTCCTTCTCGCCCTGCAAGTTGCCGCTCGCTCTCTCCTCCAAAACCCCAATTCAAAACCAAATGCCATCGCCCCCCACCTAGTCGAGCTCTTCCTCGGGAAGGCCCAATTGATCGATGAAACTGACACTTCTAGGGCATTTTCCGATGGCCCCCTTGAAGAAATCTCTGCTAGATGCGACATCATCACCGCCGCGAGCCTCGCCGCCTGGTGCAAATGTTATCTTTACTCAGCAACACATAGTGCATCCCTATCGAAATCTCATCCATTTGGTCTCCCCTGTGTTCTTCACTCTCACTCAACTGAGGTACCACGTGAGTACAATGTCTTCTACCGCGACAATCGCATGAAGCAGTTCTACAGGGGCAACTACTATTACGGCAGGGCAAGCAGAAGCCATAGAAGAAGTTCGGGTGGACCTTGTGCGAGCTGACGTCGCTGGACAGGTCCTCCTCCGATGTTGTGATGCCAGATTGTGAGGGTAAGAAGTGGGAAGGCGCCCATGCAGATTGGATCACCACTGTTGGCCTCGCCTGGAACTGGGAGCTTGTGAATATGTTCACTCGTCGCCGGATTCCTCTACCAGCAAACTTCGATTTTGAGGCCACACCTGAGGTACTTAAGTTTATCGTGGCTAGTCAGCCTACTAATCTACTGAAGATAGCCATTTGCCGAGTTCCCACAGCTACTAGGAACTATAAGGATTTCTCTGTCCTGGCCATCTTCGACACGGTAATTGCCTTCCTTGATGGTTCTCATGGTATGTGGATGGTTCTTGAGAACCAGTTCAGCATGTTCAGCTACCGCGATGCAATTATCCACAATGGAGTTGTCTATGCTATAACTCAGATTGGCAATGTTTATGCATGGGATCCTCGGGCACGGGGTAAAATTTCCATCCTTAAATTTTCAAGCTTCATCATTCAAAATTTGCTCAGCAGACCTCTGAATGTGCTTTCCTTGCAAGGTCCTGTGTGTCTTCTGGGGCCACCTGAATTACACGGTAATCGTGAGTACAGTCCTGATTTGTGGTGGTTAGCAAGATCTCCTGATGGTGGTAGCCTTATTCTGATCAATACTGTGGGCGTTAGTGCTAGGCGGTATGACACTACTTATCCTATGGCTGAAAATGTTGGTTATCATCACGGCCGCAATATTCACACCTATTCTACCGGGTTTTGCTGCCATGTGTTCTTGATTGACACTAGAAGGTTACTTCCACCAAGGCAATGGCGGAGGGTTTTAGACCTTGGAGCATTTTCTATCTTCCTTGGATTGAACTACCCAATTACCATTCGAGTTGGCGCGGCAAGACTTGGCCCTGGAGATCTAACGAGGAGCAACTGTGTATACACCTCGCCGCATGCAGTTAGTATCGGTGGATTTAATATTTGTCCTAAAATATGCCGCATCAGTATGAATGCTCAAGATGCTGATGTTGGTTTCTCAACCAACATTGGCTGGAATTTCCCTCAAAAAACCAATGGCTAGAATTGGTTGTAGACTCCGTTGTGGTTCATCCCAAGCTTGGCCAACGCGAAGGATTGGAACCGGCATAATTAATAGTTCAAGGGAGATCATATGGAATAGGGATTTGCGTATCTTGAATTATTTCCTTCACCTTATTTGTATCGTATGGCCTTAGTCGTTAACTTGTTGTACTCTAACACTCATTTCGCTGCAATATAGTGCAAGGCCTGCGATTTGATCAAACTCCTTCTGTATGCAAGCCATAGTTTTAGTTAGTGCGGGTTGAATATTCTGCAACTCGTTGCGCCCGCACCGCTTTATTATTTATTGCACTTTCGAGTTCTCAAAAATATGAAATAAATCCGGAACATTGGCTATGCTATATCTTGTGCATCTACAAAATTCGGTCCCACAATAAGATCTTATGTGACCTGTGTCAATGGAAAATAAAAAACCTAAGCAAACAATATCTTTTGTTCATTTTGTGGTGGCCAGGCCATGTACTAGTAATATTTTGGGGATGGAAATTTATAGATGAACTATATAAATATGATCTATGTTCATGATTTATTTCACATTTTCTGAAAACTTGGAAGTGCCACATGCAACAGCTTGTTGCCGGTGCAGCTAGTTGCAAATTTTAATTTCTGTCGTGGACGTACCTAGTGGCTCCAAGCGCATGGTGCGTGCAGATTCTCACTAGCAGGTGGAGCCGACCTTAACAGGGCCCACATGTCAGTGAATCAGAGCCACACAAAGTCATGCACGTTGCCTGACTTGAGCAAAATCTAGTGTCCTTGCACGTCTCTCATTTTGCTGCGCGGTTGCATGTTGTACACATGTAATTCTATGTAGCTTGTACTAGAACATATATGAACACATGCAACATGCCAAAAATACCACAGACACACCCGTACTATGCATTATATCCGGTGTATATATTTTCGGTTCTGTGCTACGAGTTCTGCATGTAGGGGAACAAGATGAAAGTACATGTGTCCATGTCGCGGCTACTACTAGTAGTAGTTCATGCTCCTATTTTCTATTGAAAATACTAGTATACTCTGTTGAAATGAAAGCTGTAAAAAGAAAACCCTCTAGTCAAACTGATGTGACTAGACAATATTGCACCTCTGATACATAGTAAATAGGAGTATTGTCAAATTAGTAGCTGCATGGCATGCTAGTCTAACATACAGTGAAGTCTAGGTGGCGGTGTCCTCGATGCTGTTGTTGACTAGACAGAGCAAGCAAGTAAAATCTCCTCCCTCGTTTTTTTATTTGCCTCTCCATCTTCTTCCCTAGTTCCCACTCCACCCACGATCTCCCCCACGCTCTCTCTTCTAACGGTCCCCTCCTCCTGCAGAAAACCCCAACCACACTTGGCATCCGCCTAAATCCATCCGGCTATGATGGCAAATTCGAAGCTCAGCAGGCGATGCAAGTGGGATCAACTCAGCGCGAACGATGTCGACCTCATCGTTCAGCGTCTGGACATTTCCAGCACCGTCGGGCTAGCCACATGCTGCAAGCTGCTGTACAATTGTATCGTCAACAACAAAGGTACGAAATGGAATGTTCACCATTGGAATGAACCCTGCCGACTGATGCCTCAGCCTGCTTATTGGTTCGATGAGCACTATGACGATACGAGGGTACATTGTCTACATGACACTGTGTACGACGTGGTGCCCCTCGACCATCCTCGGCGCACCGCCATCCTACCCTTCATGCACGAAAAAATATGGGTTGGCATGAATGACGACTGGCTCACGGTGGTGGACCAGCGCGGGGCCTGGTGCCTAGCGAACATCTACACCTATCGAGTAATCGACCTTCCATCAACGGATACTTGTGACATTGTGGCCGCCTCACATCCAGTATATAACCTGTAATGCTACTAGCCAGCCAGGGTTCTCCCAGTTACATGTAGTCATTTCTGAACTCATTCATATTTCAAAAGTTTTTTTGGCGAATCCGCAGGTATGAAGAAAAGTTCAATAAGTCATGGGATGGATCTCTTGAGCTCTTGAAGATCGTAATTTGCAGAGTGCCCACAAAAGCTGGGGCTTACACAGACTATAAGCTCCTCGCATTGTTCGATGGTGAAATCGCCTACCTGGAAGGCGGTAGCCAAGTTTGGAGATGTCTCGGGCATTCTGGTATTGGAAGACGACAGTACTATGATGCCATTGAACACGGTGGCCTCATTTTTCGGTCACAAGTAAAGGTTGCACCTACTGCTGGGATCCCACATCGGAAGGTAATTCTAGTTCCATGATGATACATTGTGAGTGATTCAGTGAAGTTGTTCTTTAACTACCTTGTTTATGTTTTACCTTTCGTATGACTAAATCACCACACGCTTTATGTCCTAAAACAATGAATGAACCATTGCCAGTAATGAATTAGTACCAGTAATATGCCTTCCAAAAATATAGTGTATGACGGCGTCCCTGCACTACTAAGTTCGTTCATTGTCAAAATATGAAATGTATTATTAACCAGCATCTCAATTGTGAGCGCAACACAGTGAAGCCGTGTTTCTTTATCTATTTGTACTTTCAGTCCCTCCTCGGATTGTAGGAATCACATAGGATTTTTGTAGGACACCAATCTTTCCTTTTTGGATTTTTCCTTGGGATTCAGAGGAATCGTGTAGGATTTGGATCCTTAGGATTTTTTTTCTATAAAATGTTTTTTGATTTGAAAGAGTATAATCCTTAGGAATTCCTTCAAAGGATTCCTTTGCACTCTATTTTGGAGGAAAATTTCCATCCACTCCAACCTCTTTGTACAATTCCTTTGGTTTTCGTGTGCAATCAAACACCACTTGATCCAAAATACTATAGGCATCTAATCATATAGGATTCAAGTGTACATGCCTCTATATAAAAAAAGTGGCGCTTCCACTTTTGAAACTTACAACAACTAGGAAACTAAGATAAGCAAGAAATACAAATATTCGGAATAGTAGAGTAAGAAATGGAATTCCTAATGTTGTTAATTTATTGAGTAATATTATTGTCAGGATTTGTCTATTCACACTGTTAGCATGAACAATGAAGAATGCTGGTGTTAGAATATGTATGCCAGTAATGCACTTTTTGTCTCGAATTCGGATGTTGCAGGAAACAAGGACCTTCCATTTGTAATCCTAGCACCTATTCTGAATGATCGGCCATGCATGTGGTTCCTCGTTCGATCGGCTGATGGTGAATGCTTGATGATCATAATTACAACGTATGGCATGGGGGTTGCCCATGGCGAAGAGGGTGAAATCATTCATCATGCTCAAAATAGGACTAACCTACGCCTATATCCTACCTCTCGTCTCTACATTTTTGAAGAGGATCCTAGCTCTGCTGGACCTCCAGGGGTCATCGTTTGGAGGCAGGTTAATAGCCTAGGGGACAACTCTCTATTTCTCGGTCTCAATTATCCAATCATTGACAAGATGATGAAGAAATGCAGATGCAAGGCTGCTGATGGCACATTGTTCCCATTCATGAGGAAAAACTGTGTGTACACAACATACAGGAGATTTCGCGGAATACAATTCCCTCAGATTAAATGTTGTAACCTGTAGCCAACTGAAGGTGAGCCTATGACAGTTATCAACCTTCCCAAAGATGGTTGGAACTCTGTGCGATAGGTGGCAATTTGGTTTAGGCCTAGTTTAGCTTTGGTATGCTCATTGCGTCATCCCTAGATTGAGCTGTGGATCTTTCTGGTGTATCGTTGTGTCATCTTTTTTTTCATCGTGGTTCAATAGTTGACTGTTAGTACACTGGTTTTAGTGGCCAGCTTGAATCAGTTTATATGAGCCATGTCGTGCTTTTTTATTTAGTATTTCCTTCCACGGTATAATCCATGTAGCCATGCTTATTTCGTAGCGTGATTTCTGTACTATAGTTTTCAGTACTGTTACTGGCATGTATATACGCGACTCGTGCATATTTTTTGAACCATCGCACCTCGTGTAGCTTTTTGTTTTGAGAGGAATATTCCTTCTTTCCTCTGAGCGAACAAGGAAAAGTAGGTCACTGCTTCTTATAGAGCCACAAAACAGGCCTTAACTGGGCCGTAATTGATCTTGGCTCGGTACGCCAAAGCAGGCCGAGATGCCCTAGGATAATAGCCACAAATGTTTATGCCGATATTCTAAGAAAAGAGAGTTAATGCACACCTTTCCAAAAAAGAAAAATTGTTTACGCAAACCCCATATTGTCTCTGATACATGGCATACTTTTGGCGCTACCATGAAATTACTTGTTCAATACAGTGTGTATCCTTGCTCATTCTTCTGTATATGTGAAATGAACAACTCAAGCTCTAATGTGACATGAACAAGTCAAGCTCTGATGTGTTCACATTGTAATGTCTGTGCTAGTGTACAATCTGTGCTAGTGTACAAACTGGTTGTAATATTGTGTTCGAAACTATGAACTAAATGTGCGAATTCTGAGCCTTTTTGCATGATGACAATGGCACATGTTGGCTCTAATTGCGACATGTACTAATTTCATCGTACGGAAGCATACAACTTGAGTGATCAGTTTAAGCCGGTGCTTACCCGAGCTATCTGCGGCTGGGCAAGTCAAGGCCACCGTGTGTCTATCGCCAACAGTTTATATGGCATGATTACAAGGTTTTGAGTACATCAAATCGATTGGGAACTTAGGCCGATTCAAAGCCACCCAAACCATCTCGAAATATATCCTTTGCTGAAAAGATGATTGCACGCTGTAAGACTTGATATGACACGATTTTATGCCAATCAGTCAAAATCCCTCCAGTACTTTCCATGTTCGAATCCTGCACTACCCAAGTTCCTCACTATGTTCGCTATGTATAATAAGGCGCAATATCGGTCACTTTTCTCCATTTCCAACTTCATTATGTCCGATTCAGCGTAGGTACAGCCAGGTCAGGTGGACCATCGACCTTCAGTACAATATATATTTACTACTCAGCCTATGAAAACGAATATTTCAACCCCACTTCGGACAAAGAAAGCTTCTCATATTCTTGTTTCAAATGAAAAACCCTTGACTAGCCTTTCGTGGTGAGCAGAGTATATATTTTCTTGGGTACCAACTGCATTGTTTTTGGAGGATGGGGTACAAACTACATTGAATTTTCACTAAGGACCTAGCAAAAGATTACACATTCGACCCAACACTAGCCCAAAACCTTGCAAATTTAGCCTACCGGGTCAGGTGGACTGCCGACCCGTGACATATTAAGTACATTGAATTTTCAGTGAGGAGGTTATTACAAAATAGTACTACATTCTACCCAACTATGGCCCAAACCTCGCTAATTTATCCATCCGGGTTCAGGTTGGCTATGGGCCGCCAACCCTCAACACATTATTACTTAGTTTTTTAAGCTTAAACCACACTGAAGAAGTTTCGGTAAGGATCCCATGATAAGAAGCCCATTGGTTCACAAGATTGGACCCAAGTTATTTTTTTATTGCCCAAAATCGTCTTAATTTAGTATTTCTGTGCCATTCTGATAAAGTATAGGAAAAGCTTCTCCTACCCATGTTGTATTTGTACAAAGCATTTAGCATTTTATGGCAAGTCGTCAGGGTCGCTCCCTTTTCATTTTAAGTGATTTCAACATTTTTAAATGTAACCTTTTCTAGTAGTGGCATAGATGGTTCTAGCATAGTGGAAGCACACGCGGTTCCCATTTGTTGAAGTCTTGAGTTTCATTCCTAGTTTTTTCAATATAAATATATAATATATAGTATAATCTTGGTCATTCTTTTAATTTTTTCCAGCATACACATGTTTCTTACATAGCAAAGGCTGGCATCTGGGACCCAGCAACATTGCCAAGGTCAAAACAACGGAGTCCATCATACATACTTTGCATTTCTAGAGACGCTGACATGTTGGACCCAGCAGAGACCTTATATAGATGTTGCATCGAGCAATCAATGTTTCATTAACAGAGAGGCTGATATGTGGGACCCAGCAGCACGACTTTATATAGATGCTGCATCAAGCAACATTGCCAATTCGAAACAGGGAGGCATGAGCGAGAAAAAAGTTCAGGATGCACACGTTTCTTATAATGAGAGGCTGAAATGGGGGACCCAGCAGCGTGAGCAAACGGTAGATTCGTCGAGCAACGCTATCTAGTCCGGAACAGGGTAGCGCTAGAGAAGAAAAAATTCCATCATACCCACGATTCTTCTAATGTGAGGCTGACATAAGGGACCCACCAGCCTGAAAAAACGGCTGATGCAGCGAGCAACACTATCAAATTCAGAACACGAAGGAGCAACAGAGGGTAAAAAATCCATCATACACACAATTCTTCTAATGAGAGGATGACATGTGGGGCCAGGCATCATGATTAAATGGTAGATGCATCGAACAATGCTATCAAGTTCGGAATAGGGTATCGTGAGCCAAGGAAAAAATCCATCATACACACGTTTGTTCTAATGAGACGATGACATGTGGGGCTCAGGAGGTTGGTTAAACGGTAGATGCGTCGAGCAGCGGTATCAACTCGGAATGGGGTAGCACCAGCGAAGGAAAAAAATCCATCATACACACGTTTCTTCTAATGAGAGGATGACATGTGGGTCCCAGGAGGTTGATTAGACGGTAGATGCATCGAGCAGCGCTATCAACTTCGGAACAGGGTAGCGCGAGCGAAGGAAAAAAATGCCATCATACGCACAATCCTTCTAATGAGAGGCTGACATGTGGGACCTAGCAGCCTGACTAAATGGAAGACGCCTCGAGCTACGTTATCGAGTTCAAATCTAGGAGGCACGACCGAAAAGTATGGTCCGCTAGATACATTGATGCCCGGGACCCATACACCTCAAAAGACTTCGGCAAGTCAACATCGCACGAGGAAACGAAAATCATGCTTCTGCCACGTGTTGGCCGAGCTTCCTCCACATTTTTAGCACATCCATCATAGTAGAGGGTGGCGAAACCAGAAAAACAAAGTTTTCCATCGGCCACAGTCGAGCCGAGAATTTCGTGGAAGACGCGCCTTCTACGACGACTGTTGGGTCAATTCGTTGCGGAAGGAAACTTTTCTTATAGTAATAAGGTACGATTACGACGCTCCGATACACTATTATGCTGTTGTGTTTCGGACAGCGTGAGTTGTGAAACTATTCCACACTCTCTCATGTGTGTGCCAAACTCGTAACTTAGATACTCACCTCCACGGTCAGACCGCAGTAATTTAATCTTTCTATTATGATGATTTTCCACTTCACTCTGAAATTCTTTGAACTTTTCAAAGGTTTCAGACTTGTTTTTCATCAAATAGATATATCCATATCTACTCAAATTATCCGTGAAAGTAACAAAATAATGATATCCACCTCACGCCGACACACTCAATGGACCACATACATCAGTATGTATGATTTCGAACAAATCTGTCGCCCGCTCCATTGTACCGGAAAACGGGGTTCTAGTCAACTTTCCCATAAGACATGGCTCACATGTATCAAATGATTCAAAATTAAGTGATTCTAAAAGTCTGTCAGAATGGAGCTTCTTCATGGGTTTTACGCCAATATGACCTAGACAGCAGTGCTGAAGGGTTCCGTAGCAGAAAACAAAAAAATTCCTATGTTGGAACTCCCTACGCCCAAGATTTATCTATGTAGTAATGTAGTAATAACCGGAACGTATAGAATACATACCCTTGTAGACCGTACGTAGTTAACGTTCCAAGGGGAATGTGGTTGAAGTAATCGAACTCGTGGCCAACCTCAAGTTCACGAAGCTCCTCGCAAGTCAGCCCTTGCTCCATCTTCATCATGCAGCAGCTCTAGCTCACAACATCCAAGGTGCCCCAGGTGTGGCCCCTCGCGATTTCATACACATACGGTGTACGATGACGACCTCCGGCTCCCCGGTCCCGCCAGGAGTGCGGAAGTAGATCTCTAGCTAGGAATCCCCGCAGCACAACGGTGCACCGCGGTGAAGCCTTGTTCGCACAATCCATACATGGGGCCATGGTCGGAAGGAGGGAGAAAGAGAGGAGAGAAAGGCAACCAAAGGTCTTCTCCTTTTTGGTGTGATCGTCTATTTATTCCCACCCATGGGCACCCCTTTATATAGGGGGGAGGTGTGCCCTCCCCTTTGGATTTCCCATGTGGGACTAAACAAGGGAGAGAGGGGGAGAGGCGCCATGAGCCCCTAGGGCTCCATGGGCTGGCCGGCCAGGGTTGGGCCCACCCTGCACACAACCCAGGGCTGTCTGGGTGGGCCCCATGTGGCGGCTAGGCCTTGGCCCCTTTGGCCCTTGGCCCTTCCCTATTGTGGTTTTCCCTCATGGGCCCTGTTCCCTAGGAATTTGGCCCATTAGTGGAATACCATTTCAAATTAGATTTTAATATTATATTTAATATTAATTTCATTAATTAACATGTAAATACATATTACAAAATCCGATTTGACCCGAAAACACCTTTTAGTTCCCTTTTGATTTTCTCCGAACAACTTCGAAACTTTCCTGGAACGATTCCGGTTCTCTCATGGAACTTTTCCGGTTTCCTTTTCTCTTTCATATGGTGATTCCAACTTACAGAGGATCTCTAGCTCATCGTACCCTTAAGTGTATTTCCCCATGGCTTGGGAATGTCATAGACATGATCTCCATAGATGATGAATAGAGGGACCGGGTTGCCCATAATTACCCCTGTGCATTCCATGATGATAATGTCATTTGAACCATAAAACGTCGAGTCCAATTCCCTTTGTTTCTCTGATACGACTGATCCGAGATCCGATCATTGGTATAGCATACCTTGTTCGGTCTCGTTACCGACAAGTTCTGTTTCACTTGTTACCATGATATTACATCCTCGTGACCTAGTCGCGTGTTACAACATTATGGATGTAATCTCACCAAGATGGCCGTATGTATCTTACCCATCACGTGGGTGAACAAATCGTGCTCTTGAGTGATATGTCATCTACTATTCCTATGAATACTTAACGTACACCTTTATGATCACGGTATCACCAAGTAACGTACACAAAGGCATTGTCATTCTCGAAACGCTTTCAGAGTTCCGGCTCAAGCCCATACGGTATGCCAAAATGAACAATATTGTGGTACTCCTGATGAGTTAAGTAAACATTCTTTACCTCGTTAGGGGCATCATTAGAAGGTGGGGGGCCTAGCGGCACTTCTAGCACATATTGCTTCTATGCAGCATTGTGGAGAATCCTCAAGTTCAGGGCCCAGTTGGTAAAGTTGCTACCATTCATTGCAAGTTTATCTTTCTCCATGAACACACTGAAATTAGAAGCAGGTGGTGCCATCTACAACAAAATTTGAAAAGTCTATTTATACTAAGGTTATGATAGATTGAATTTAGCTAATCTAAATTACAAATGAACTCCCACTCAAAAACAACATCCCTCGTGTATTTTTCGTGATTACATGAACCAGATCCACTACAACTTGACCGAGCATCACGTGAGTTGTTGTAGCTTCAATGGCGAGCATCTAGATGGTATAGCATACCTTGTTCGGTCTCGTTACCGACAAGTTCTGTTTCACTTGTTACCATGATATTACATCCTCGTGACCTAGTCGCGTGTTACAACATTATGGATGTAATCTCACCAAGATGGCCGATGTATCTTACCCATCACGTGGGTGAACAAATCGTGCTCTTGAGTGATATGTCATCTACTATTCCTATGAATACTTAACGTACACCTTTATGATCACGGTATCACCAAGTAACGTAAACAAAGGCATTGTCATTCTCGAAACGCTTTCGGAGTTCCGGCTTAAGCCCATACGGTATGCCAAAATGAACCATATTGTGGTACTCCTAATGAGTTAAGTAAACATTCTTTACCTCGTTAGGGTCATCATTAGAAGGTGGGGGGCCTAGCGGCACTTCTAGCACATATTTCTTCTATGCAGCATTGTGGAGAATCCTCAAGTTC
The DNA here is from genome assembly GCA_910589775.1 of Avena eriantha. Classification (NCBI taxonomy): domain Eukaryota; kingdom Viridiplantae; phylum Streptophyta; class Magnoliopsida; order Poales; family Poaceae; genus Avena; species Avena eriantha. Next base: position 523,286,796 of record OU342743.1, read on the forward strand.
AGGGCCCAGTTGGTAAAGTTGCTACCATTCATTGCAAGTTTATCTTTCTCCATGAACACACTGAAATTAGAAGCAGGTGGTGCCATCTACAACAAAATTTGAAAAGTCTATTTATACTAAGTTTATGATAGATTGAACTTAGCTAATCTAAATTACAAATGAACTCCCACTCAAAAACAACATCCCTCGTGTCTTTTTCGTGATTACATGAACCAGATCCACTACAACTTGACCGATCATCACGTGAGTTGTTGTAGCTTCAATGGCGAGCATCTAGATGGTCATCATATCAACCATATGACTCATGCTTTACCTTTTGGTTTGTGTTCAAAGGCCATGTTTGTACATGCTAGGCTCGCCAAGTAAGAACCTTAGTATTCGCGTGTGTAAAAATGTCTTACACCCGTTGTATGCGAACGTAGAGTCTATCACACCCGATCATCACGTGGTGTCTCGAAATGACGAACTTTCTTAACGGTGCATACTTAAGGAAGAACACATTATTATCTTGATATTTAAAATATGGATCATCTTATAATGCTACTAAAGCGCCATACAAGCAATATAAGATGCAAACAAACATCATATGCAAAACGTTATATGATATGGTTCTTGCACTTGATCACTATCTTGTGCATTGTGATATGATCCTTATCATTCCTATATTTTTAAGGCCAAGGTCTTGGAACTTACACTTTGGTATGTTATAATTTCCATGAGTATCAATACATACTACAAATTATAACATTACCATATCATGACAGTTGCCCGACAAAACTAAAAACTAGACGCTTCTAATTTATCCTTTGCATGTTTTGCGTGGCTTAGGGATTTCGAAGATAGAACCATTCATACCTACGAACATGGAACAACAACGATGATAATCAAATTATTAGCAACTTGTTGTAAATCATATATTGACTATAGTAGGAGAGACAGAAAACCGCTAGTCACTTATGCAAAACTAGTTGCATGTCAAGCATGGAACAGGTCGCATGTGTGAGGACATGTCAAGTTAGTCCAGGCCGCTTCATCCCACTATGACACCAATATCCAAAATACATATAAGATGCAATAACATGATCATCAGCACCCACATACTCATATGTGTTCTACATGTGCAAAGCATCTACGCATAGATCAGGCTATGATACCACTATTGGGTTCACAGCATAGAAAACAAAAAATTCCTACGAAGTGAACAACTAAGCACCAAGATCTATCTACCTAGATAAATCAACGGGAGTATATACATCCATATACAACATACCCTTGAAGAGTGACAAAGAATTATGAGGTTGGACTTGTGGATGATGTAGTCGTTCGTTTGCCGATCTCAAGATCATGAAGAAGTCCAGCACCGCAACTCAGTGACACATCCGTGATTGCACACACGTCCGGTACTTTGACAACCTCTGCATCCTTGCTCTAGCGATGTAGCAGAAAAAGAAACTCCTTTCAAACAAAGCCACCAGGAACATGTACTTTTGCTAATCCGAGGCCATGGGGAAATAAACATGAGGGGGAGAGAGATCCTTCACGAGGACATGTGAAGTGAGAGGAGGAGGGGCTTTTTATAGGGGAGAGGGGTGCAACCCCTCCCATGGCCGGCGGAAAGGTGGTTCCCCAACCTCTTCCATCATTCATGTGGGTGGAGCTCCTAGTCACATAAACACCCCTCCACTCACACTTCGACTCACATGCATTAATTTTCCACCAAAATTAATGCAACTCTCATTTAATAAAACTCTTTTATTTATTTTATTCAGAATTTTGTTAATTACTTTAATTAACAAACATTCACATAACATCCCCTACAACATTTTTATATCACATGCATAACCAGTTTCAGTAATTTCACCGAAACAGCTCTAGTGTCCATCGAAATGATTCCAACGCTTTCATAATCTTTCTCTGAAACATATTTGCTCCTAAATGGTGTCGGTATACCTTAAGTCTGTCACCCTACAGTTCGCGAATAATGCAGACATGATCGTGACCCCTCTTCGATCAATAATCAGCAGCGTGACCGGGAGATCCATACTGACGCCTACACGTTCAACAATGACTCCAATGATCGTGAGAACCTTTAACGTTTTTAACTAGATCCCTTTGTCTTATGATATATTACATGTCCGAGATTCAATCATCTGTATCCCCATATCTATTTTGATCCCCTTACCGATAAGTACTCTTTTCTCATTCCCGTGATATAACATTCTAGTGATCTTATCACTTGCTTGCAAGCTACATCAATGAGATATCACCAAGAGGGCCCAGAGTCTATCTCTCCATAATCCGGATGGACAAATCCCACTCTTGATCCATGAGCCTCTACATAACACTTTTGGAGTATCTGAACCCACCTTTATTGTCACTCTATTACAATGTGACGTTTGATGTTATCAAGTTACTATTCCGGTGTTAGTGATTGACATGATCTCATGGTCTAAGGACTAAAGCTACTTCGTACGATGTTATAGAAATTTAAACACATGACTGATTGTATTGCTATACTTCTGATGAATTTTCATCACACCATTCCACCAATGTTGTGACCACATTATTAACAACATCCAATGTCCATGATCAGGAAACCTTGACCATCTTGTTAATCAACAAGCTAGTTTATATGAGAGTCATAACTAGGAAGTCTTTATTTGTTTATTAAATGCACATGTATTAACATTTCCAATTACTACAACTGTAGCATGCAAAATAAACATCTATCATATACTTGGAATATGATAATAACAACTTTATTATTGCCTCTCGGACATATTCCCTTCAAAATCTGCAGTTTGGTCATGTAGCTAAGTCCCACATGTTAGCCTCTCATTAGAAGGATCAGTTGTATGATTGACTTTTTTATTTGCTCATGCCTCTATGTTTCAAACTTGATAACGTTGCTCGCTGCATCAGGCATTTTTTCAGGCCGCTAGGTCCCCCATGTGAGCCTCTCATTAGGAGAAATGTGTGCATGTTGGACTTTTTATTGGTCGCGCCTCCCTGTTTCAAACTTGGCAACGTTGCTCGATGCAACACCTGTATAAGGTCACGCTACTGGGTCCCACATATTGGTCTCTCTTTGATGAAATGTGTGTATGATGAACTTCTTTTTGGCTACGTCCGCTATTTGACCTTGGCAACGTTGCTCGATGTGGCAGCCATGTATGGTCTTGCTGCTAGGGCCCCCATGTCAGCCTCTGTCCTATGTTATGGCTTGTGGGTCCCTGATGCTGCTTTGTATGTTTTGGCTGGTGGGTCCCTGATGCTACCCTCTCTATATAAGTATTTAACTTTTTTCAAACCCGACCATTGAACTCGAGGGATGCTGCAAGCTAGTGGGTCCGTGATGTCCGCCTCTCTGTAATGCGATATTACTAGAAGAAGAAAATGTAAACCCAAGATATATATATATATACATATCAAATAGACGTAAACTGAGTGCTTTGCCACTACACCAAAGATATTTATAGAAGATATATCGTTAAACTTGTATTAGTACTACAACTTATGTATCAGTCTTCTAAAAAATTGTGTGTCTATGTTTATCTCTTTTAAAATATAAAATGGCAGCGCTCAGGCATCTCAATTTATAAAATGCCACATAATGGAGCAGTTTATTTAAAACATCGGCAGGAAGAGTTTTTTATTTTGAGAGGTGGGGGGCAATGCCCAAAAGGCCTAATTAAAAAGAGTTTGGTTATCTACATGGACTGCTCTACATGGGCTATACTACATAGGCTATGGTCCATGGGCTCATTTCTCAAATTTCACTAGGTTGTGCTCAATAGTGCCCTGAACCCTAAAAGGCTGAACTAAAATGTTTTGGGCTATGCTCCCTAGGCTCGTTTCTCAAATTTCTCTGTGTTGTGGTCATCAATCCCCCATGTCCCTCTCATTAGAAGAAACATGTGCATGCTAGACTTTTTCCTCGCTTGTGCCTCCCTGTTTTGAACTTGGCAACATTGCTCGATGCAGCACCTATATAAGGTCTTGCTACTAGGTCCCCAATGCCAGACTCTCTGTAAATGAAACGTGTGTATGATGGACTTTTTTCACCGCGTCTGCTGTTTTGACCTTGGCAACGTTGCTTTATGCGGCTGCCATGTGTGGTCTTGCTGCTGGGACATGTCAGCCTCTCTAGTATGTTCTGGCTTGTGCATGTCAGCCTCCCTGGTATGTTCTGGCTTGTGCGTCCCTGATGCCAGCCTCTTTGTACAAGTATTTAACTTCTTCTTTTCAAACCCGCCCATTAAACTCGAGGGATGCTGCAGGCTGGTGGGTCCACGATGTTAGCCTCTCCGTAAAGCAATATTGCTACATGAAAATGTAACCCCAGCTGAATATATTTCAAGCACACATGATTTCGAACTCAAAACCTCAACAAATATAAACCGTATGCGTTGCCATTATGCCAAAGCAATCAAATGAAAATTATCATTAAAAGATTTATAGTACCTATAACTTATGTATTAGTCTTCTTAAAAATATTTGGTGTGTCCATGTTATCTCTCTTAAAATAAAAGGGAAGTGCTACTTGAACATCAATTTATAAAATGCCACATAATTGATCAGTTTCTGAAAAACATGGCTAGTATACAATGACTTCACATGGTGAAATCACGCTGTATCTTTACCCTCTCATTTCTGTCCAAAACACATCCAACGGTTCCGATGACACACATGCAAAAGCTCTAGTGTAAGAAACCCAGCATCAATGACATAACTTTTGACAAATTCAGTAGCATTTGAAAGATCAAGCATTACAAAATAAGACATAAAAATATCGAACAATTTAGTAGCACTTGACCAATTTAATAGCATTCCAAAGTGACTAATTTAGCAACAGAGGCACTGAAATTCAATATCAGTATAGAGAGAGACAATTCTTGTTTCAGCTCTAAAAACCATGTCACATGATCAGTTTGTCCTTTTCTCCAAACACACTCGATCATTGGAACACAATCATTGTCATAATATTTGGTCATATAGGGAACCGTGCTGACTCGTATACTAACGAGCTCGTTGGGGAACCCCAAGAGGAAGGTATGATGAGCACAGTAGTAAGTTTCCCTCAGTTATGAAACCAATGTTATCAATCTAGTAGGAGAAAGGAAACACCTCAAAGGTGTTGCTAGCTGGACTTTGGCAGGGCGCACTACCGGTGCCAGCAGCAACGTGGAGACCTGCACAACACAACCACAGAACTCTGTCCCCAACTGACGATGAGGTTGTCAATCTCACCGGTTTTGCTGAAAACAAAGGATTAAATGTAATGAGTGGAAGAAAGTAATAGTTTGCAGAAAGTAAACAGAAAGCAGTAAACAGTTGATTGTAGATTGATGGTAAAAGAAAGGACCGGGGTCCATAGTTCACTAGTGGTGGCTCTTCTTAAGATAGATGACATGTTGGGTGAACAAATTATAGCGGGGAAATTGACAAACATCAAGAAAGCATACACGCATATACTAATCATCTTGACTCCTTTGAGATTCGATTGGGCATTACAACATTATACATAGACCGTAATCCAACTGCATCTATGACTAATAATCGACCTTCAACGGATAATTGCATTACGCATTGCATGTAAAGTAAACAATACGATTGTTCTAGGAACAAAGGATTGCTGTTTTCTCCCTAGTAGCAACAACACATCTAGTACCTTAGAGATTTCTGTCACTTCTTCAGATTACTAGAGGCATGAACCCACTATCGAGCATAAATACTAACTCTTGGAGTTGCTAGCATCTACTTGGACAAGATAGCTACTAACAACGGAAAGCATGCAAGATCACAAATAACAAAGACATGATAGAATCAATAATCAATCTGAAATAGCATCTGAATATCCATCGGATCCCCGCAAACACAACATGTATGATTACAAAAAGATGATCTTGATCATGAACGGAGCTCACAAGATCTAAACATGATAGCACAAAGGAGGAGAACCAGTTATCTAGCTACTACATGGGCACGTAGTCCAGAGATGAACTACTCACGCATCACACCGGAGGCTTGCATGATGATGAAGAAGGCCTCCAGGGTGAATTCTCCCCTCTGGCAGGGTGTGATGACACACAAGTATAGGGGGGTATCGCAGTATTTTTGAGGGAAGTGAAACCCAATTTATTGATTCAACACAAGGGGAGCCAAAGAATATTTATAAGCCTTAACAACTGAGTTGTCAATTCAGCTGCACCTAGAAACAATCTTGCTCACAACAGTTTATCAGTAGCAACAATTTTGTAGTAGGAATAGTGAAGTAGCAATAGTAGTAAAGTAAAGACAGTAGTAACAATAGCAGTAAACAATAGGATTTGAGTGAGGTAGGCATAGGGATGGATGGATGGGCGTTGCATGGACAAGACAATTCATATAGTAATCAGAACATAGGGCAATTACAGATAAATAAGATAAAGCATCTAAGTACTAAATAATCCTAGGCATGTGTTCCATATATAGTCATACGTGCTCGCAATGAGAACTTGCACAACATCTTTTGTCTCGCTAGCCCGTTTGCAGCGGGGCCTCAAGGGAACTACTGGCAATTAAGGTGCTCCTTTTAATAGAGCACCGGAGCAAAGCATTATCACTTCGTGAACACATGTGATCCTCACATCAAAGCCATTCCCTCCGGTTATCCCGATTTCTGTCACTTCGGGGCCATTGGTTCTGGACAACAACGTGTGTATACAACTTGCAGGTAAGACCATAAACAATACTATCATAATGAATCAATAACATGTTCATATCTGAAATCATGGCACCCAGGACCTAGTGACAAGCATTAAGCATAACAAGTCGCAACAAAGTCATAAAGCACTAATAAAAGATACTAGGCACCATGCCCTAACAATCCGATGCCATTACATGAACGATCTCATCCAAATCCTACTATCCCCATAGCCTATAGTGGGGGATTACTCACTCATAGATGGGGGGAACATGGATGGTCGATGGAGAAGTGATGGTGATGATGATGGCGATGATCTCCTCCAATTCCTCGTCTCGGCAGGGTGCCAGAACGGAGTTTCTAGTGCTGTTTCGTGGAATCTGGTGGTGGTGGCGGAGCGAAACTCCTTCTAGAAAAACGTCGACCCCCTGAGTTTTTAGGTCAAAAGGAAACTTATAGGCGAAGAGGGAGACTGAGGGGAGTCTGGGGCGGCCAGACCACCCCCTGGCGTGGCCTGGGCTAGCCCGCGCGGCCAGGTGGTTTGGCCTGGGCCCAGGCCCCCTCCGTCTCGTATTCTGGCCCTGGGAGTCTTCTGGTGAAATAGGATTTTTGGCATATTTTTCGGGATTTTTCCTGGTAGTTGATTTTCTATACAAAAAGTAGACATTAAGGCAATTCTGCTGAAAACAGCGCCAGTCCGCGTTAGTTGCATCCAAATCACACAAGTTTAGAGGAGAAACAATAGCAAAAGTGTTCGGGAAAGTAGATACGTTTTGGACGTATCAACTCCCCCAAGCTTAGCTTATTGCTTGTCCTCAAGCAATTCCGTTGAAAACTAAGTGCGATAAAAGAACTTTCACGAACACATTGCTTCATATGATGTATATATTCTCAGCATGTGATCAACTACTTAGACAATTCATAATAAGGAGTATGCAACTAAGTTTACTTAATAGGCATTGCAATTTATGATTCTAACTCAAAAATAATAAGTAGCATGAAGCATAAACATAAGCAACATTACAATTCTTATAACAAGGTATGATAGAGTGGTATCTCGCTTGCCTTTGATTATGAATGCCAAGGCACCTCTGAAGTTCAAGTGAAGACTAGAAGTAAAGATATCAAAGATACAAGCATCAAAGTCATAACACAAATAATCAAGTTTTGATACAAGCACATTACACTAAGAATGAAAACTATGCTCTCAAGAAAGTGCTCAAAGAATATGTGGAGACTCAACAAGGAAATAAAAAGGTTTTGAATAGTTTGAAAGGCTTCCAAATGCTGAAAGTATGGTACTCGTTAACTTTGAGCTCTCATTGCCCCTATGATAAGCATCTTTAATATGATTAAGGTGAAAGTGAGGTCCAATCTGAGTTATATGCTTGATAGACTATAAGCTGGAAATCCCATGTCCCTTGAGTATGAGGGCCACTCCTCATGCTACTTAACTTTAGTTACCGGTAAGTTCTTGTCATTGTAAGTACGTGAGTATCATAGATAACCGCCAACGGGGTACCCCTTGCTCGATGATACGGAAGAATCCCCATATCAAAATGACAAGGCAAGCAGAGAATGAGTATCTCAGCAATCTTCTTATTTACCATGGGAAAATGGTGCCTTTTTCTCTCTTTCCTCTTTTCAAAAATCTCTTTTTCTTTCTTTTCTCAATAGCTATCTCTCTGTTTTTATAAGAAGAATGCCTCATGGATATCATTATGGTTACGTTGCAGGTTTCCACCATGACGGCATGGATTAGACCGGCGGCCTAGGCGTTTCTCTAAGACACATACATAACTCCATGGACTTACAAGCTCCCCTTTTATTTCACACCGACGACATCCGTAAACAAAAGAGCATGGTATCAATTGGGTATATATTTATAAGTGTTGAAAGCGTTCCTCGTGACAACATGGTTCTGCTAATCCCTAGCCTATAATTTGCAAGCATATAACTTTCATGGATAGTCATAATGGTTCAGGTTTATTAAGTGCAGGAAATAAAGTGTGCCATCAAGTTTGTGAGAGCTTTACTAACTAACTTTCTCATAACAAGCAAACCTTTATTCGGAAGAAAACAAGGCATATTGAATATGCACGGAAGTAGCAAATGATGCTAATAGGTAGGTATGGTGGACACTTTGGCAATATTTGGTTTTAGGGAGATGGAAACATGAGTAAAACATACTCAGTGAAAGTGAAGGCTAGCAATAGTAAGAGAGCGACAAACGAGAGAGCAATAGTTGTCATTGTCATGCTTGCAACAAAACAGGAGTAATCATGGCATGAAATTGATTCAAGATCCTCAAGGCAAAATAATTCATCGTGGCTTAACTGATTATTTCAGTAATGTGCATGCGTGAGCATGTGCCAAGTCAATTCAAATGAAACATTCAGAGGAGGATACCACGGTGTCATACCAAGTTATGAATAGAGTAATGCAAGCAAACATTCATAAGACATGCTACAAACTATTAGCAAGCTAGGACTAATCATATGAAAGCAAGAACTACTAAGCATCCAAAGATAACATACACCCTACACTAATAGACTAAGCACGCCCACAATGATGAGTATATGTACAAAAATGAAAACAAATAGAGTTTGTTACCAGCCTCTTACCACACCTCAAGTTTTCATTAATCCTCATTATTGCTCTTCACTTGTGTGGCTTGAATAATAACATGAAACCAAATTCTACTAAGGACTGTTGAACCCTGCAACAAACTACACAAAACCAAAGAAGAAGAACAAATATTTTTGGTGTTTTTGAGTTTTAAAGGCAAGTACCAAAAAGGAAGAACAAGCAAAGCAAAAATATTTTTGGGGTTTTCGAATAATCAAAACAAAACCAAATGGAAGAAACGAACCAAGGCAAAAAGATGAAGCAAACTAAGCGAACAACAGAAATATTTTTGGTCTTTTTGTGTTTTAGTAAGCAAAAGTCAAGAAAGAGAGAAAACTAAAAAGAGAACGAAGCATGCATATACAAAGTACCGACGAAACATGATATGGAGATGAGTCTGATGTCGGTGTACCTCCCCCCAAGCTTAGGCTTTTGGCCTAAGTTGGTATCAATCCATGTACGAATAAGGGTTCCAAGAAGACGGGTCATGATAAGAATGATCGTAGTTGGGCCCGTGGGAAGAAGAAGAAGCTCCCCAATCATAAGTAGGCTACTGATATGAAGACTCCCCCTCATTCGAGGGCTGGACCGAATCATATGTGACCTCCCTTTTATGACCTCATGCACCCATAGTTCATGTTGGTTTAGTTGATGCTCATTCATCTTCTATTCTAAGATTTAAACACCTATTAAACAAGTAATTGCAAAGTGAATATAATGAAGGGTACTACTCATAGGGACTTGTAAGAGGCCTAAACATGCATCAAAACTATATATCTAAGCATCAAACAAGCTTATAAGCTCTCATAACTTGTCACCTACAGCAGCAAAATACTCAAGATATAATCCACTAAACACAAATCTACTTGGACAAGGGGAGGAGTCACATACCAGGGAACAAATGCTCGAAATTTCAGCAACAAAGATGGGCTGAGCAAGGAGATCAAAAAAATCAAGAGCAAGCACAGTAAGAACGTGATTTTGAGCAATGAACTGGAGCTTACTCGGGAGAGAGAAGAAAGTGGGAAGTGAGAGAGTGAGTGGAGGGCTAGGGGTGGCCCACATGGCACGGCACCACCCAGGGCAGGCCGCGCCACCAGGTGGTGTGCCTGCCTGGTGGGTTCCCCTGGTACCTTCGAGGCACTCCTCTGCCCCTTTTTTCATGTAAAAATTTAATATGAATTTTATGGAATTTTTCGAGACACTTTATTTTTGGGCATTTTTCAGGCATAGATGAATGATTTTCTGACAGACAAATGATTTTGAAAAGATGCAATGCAAAACAAACCAAAAGCTACAAAAGTTCTAAGACACTCTAAAATGCAAGCAACTAGCACAAGAAAGGTAAACTAAACGAAAGCAAAAAACTAAAATGGATAGAATAAAAGTAAACAGAGATAATCACGGTGAAAACATTGTTTTGTTCAATGAAATCCTTTTGTTAACAAGGTTGATCAGGTCTTGTTACCAAAAAAATTCTATATGAGACAAAACTTTGTATTCCACAAATGATTATGTTACCTCAACCTTGATAGCAATGGTGCCAATCAAAATAGTTTCAAAATTTTCTCTTGGTATCAGACAATATATTTCTCCAACTTGAATGACCTCAACATGTGCAATTGAATTCAAACCATAAGTCCTTTCAATCTTCTTGGGGAAATAGACAGTATGTTCCTTGTCATTAACATTAAAGGTCACCTTTCCTTGATCACAATTAATAACAGCTCCTGCAGTATTAAGAAAAGGTCTCCCAAGAATAATAGACATATTATCATCTTCAGGCATTTCAAGCACAACAAAATCAGTTAATATCAAGCAATTATGAGCCACTTGAACAGGTACATTCTCACATATACCAACATGAATAGTGGTAGATTTATCAGCCATTTGCAAAGATATATCAGTTGGTATTAATTTTTCTAGTTGAAGCCTCTTATAGAGAGAGAAAGGCATAACACTAACTCCAGCTCCCAAATCACACAAAGCAGTTCTAACATAACTATTCTTAATATAGCAAGGGATAGTTGGAATCCCTGGGTCTCCAAGTTTCTTAGGAACCTTACCATTAAAGGAATAATTATCAAGCAAAGTAGAAATTTCTTCATTAGGGATCTTCCTTTTATTCGAGACAATATCCTTCATATACTTTGAGTAAGGAGGCAATTTAATAGCATCAGTCAAAGGAATTTGCAAGAATAAAGGTTTCATCCACTCACAAAACTTATTGTAGTGTTCATCTTCCTTTGACTTGTGTTTCTTATCATGGAAAGGCATAGGTTTTTGGACCCAAGGCTCTCTTTCACTACTATGTTTCTTAGCAATAAAATCTTCTTTAGTGTATTTAGTATTCTTAGTGTGCTTTTCAGGTTCTTCTTCAACTTTTTCTTCATTTGGAGCTTCATTTTCTTCATTACCACTTTTAGTTTCAGCATCAGAGACAAATATACTATTAGGATCTATAGCAGGTTCAGAGGGTTCTACAATAGTTTTATGTTTCTTTTTCCTTTTGTTACGAGTAGAGCCACTATTTTCAGCTTGTTGAGAATCCTGCTCAATTCTTTTGGGATGCCCCTCAGGATATAGAGGATCCTGGGTAGCAGCACCACTTCTAGTTCTAATTTCATAAGCATATTTTTCTTTAGCATTAACTAGCAAGTCTTTTTGCACTTTAATGAGTTGATCTATTTGAGTTTGAACCATTTGAAAGTGTTTAACAATCATTTTAACATCACTAGAGGTTATTTCCACAATATCTTTCAACTCATCAATAGCTCTAGTGTTTTCCATTAGATGATTTTGCACCCTTTTATTAACATTATCTTGCTTAACAATAAAGATATCGAATTCTTGTAAGCATTGATCAGGAGGTTTAGAGTAAGGGATATCACCTTCATCAAAGTGTTGGAGAGAGTGTACCTCAATAGTGGATGAGTAGGGGATAAGCTTACATAATTCTTCTATAGGAGGTAAATTCTTGACATCTACAACTTTAATTCCATTCTCCTTAAGACATTTCTTAGCTTCCTTCATCACTTCATCATTTAATTCAATAACTCCCCTCTTCTTTGGTTTTAGTGTTGGTGTTGGCTCAGGCATAGTTATCTCAGGTGTAGTTGTCTCAGGTGTAGTTGGCCCATATGAAGTCCAGTCTTCATAATTCTTGCTTATTTTAGCCATTAATTCCTCAGCTTCCTTGGGAGTCCTATTCCTGAAAACACAATCAGCACAACTATCTAGGTATGTCCTAGATTCTTTAGTTAGTCTATTATAAAATATATCAAGAAGCTAATGGACTTTCAGCCTGTGCATGAATCAAAGCACAAAACCTTCCCCATGATTCAGGCAATATCTCTTTTTCTCCCTGTTTAAAATCAAAAAGTTCCTGCAAAATAGCATGTCTAGCACTAGGAGGAAAATATTTTTGCAGGAAAGTACTAATCAAGCAATCGGGGCTATCAATAGATCTAGGAGGTAAATTACTAAACCAAGTTTTAGCTTCTCCTTTCAGTGAAAAAGGGAAAATCTTAGCAACAAAGTAAGTACGCATCTTAATGTCATCAGAAAACAAGCCACTCATGGTAGAGAATTCATTCATATGTGCTACCGCACTTTCATTCTTAGTCCCACAAAAAGGTTCTTTCTCAACAATAGCTATGTAAGATAGATCGAGAGAGAAATTATAATCTTTATCTTTAATGTTTATGGGAGAAGCAGCAAACTTAGCAATAGGAGACAATTTGGGTCTAATAGTACGCCTCTCAAGGAGATTCTTAGCAGCGCTCCTATCATGGGTGTTTTTACATTCTTTAATAAATTCATCAGTCATCTCAACATAACCATCTTCAATATCATAACTTTCACTAGACTCAGGTGAACTAACAGGTGTAGTAGTGTCTTCATTAGGAGTTTCAGTATTTCCAGCTATAGTTCTAGCAGTCGTAGAATCTAGGAAAGGACCTAATGAACCACTCTTATCAAGCACAGTAGAAGCAGCATCATAAGCATTAGAAGTTTCAGATTCAGCAGTAGTAGCAGTGTGTGTAGCATGTGTAACGAGCTTACTCATAACAGATGGTGAATCAAGAGCAACAGAGGTGTTCAGAACCGTACCTCTTCTTGTAGTGGATGGTAAAATAGGAACCTTGCCATCACGAGAATTACTCATGATGGATGGATAGCAGCGAAAAATAGAGAATCCAAGTGAACTTGATAAATAAAGCTATGCTCCCCGGCAACGGCGCCAGAAAATAGTCTTGATGACCCACAAGTATAGGGGGTGTATCGCAATATTTTCAAGGGAAGTGAAACCCAATTTTCAAGGGGAGCCAAAGAATATTTATAAGCCTTAACAACTGAGTTGTCAATTCAGCTTCACCTGGAAACAATCTTGCTCACAACAGTTTATCAGTAGCAACAGTTTTGTAGTAGGAATAGTGAAGTAGCAATAGTAGTAAATTAAAGACAGTAGTAACAATAGCAGTAAACAGTAGGATTCGAGTGCGGTAGGCATAGGGATGGATGGACGGGCGTTGCATGGATAAGACAATTCATATAGCAATCAGAGCATAGGGCAATTGCAGATAAATAAGATAAAGCATCCAAGTACTAGATAATCCTAGGCATGTGTTCCATATATAGTCATACGTGCTCACAATGAGAACTTGCACAACATCTTTTGTCCTGCCAGCCCGTTTGCAGCGGTGCCTCAAGGGAATTACTGGCAATTAAGGCGCTCTTTTAATAAAGCACCGAAGCAAAGCATTAACACTCCGTGAACACATGTGATCCTCACATCAAAGCCATTCCCTCCGGTTAACCCGATTTCTGCCACTTCGGGGCCATTGGTTCCGGATAACAACGTGTGTATACAACTTGTAGGTAAGACCATAAACAATACTATCATAATGAATCAATAACATGTTCAGATCTGAAATCATGGCACTCGTGCCCTAGTGACAAGCATTAAGCATAACAAGTCACAACAAAGTCATAAAGCACTAATAAAAGATACTAGGCACCATGCCCTAACAATCCGATGCCATTACATGAATGATCTCATCCAAATCCTACCATCCCCATAGCCTATAGGGGGGATTACTCACTCATAGATGGGGGAAACATGGATGGTCGATGGAGAAGTAATGGTGATGATGATGGCGATGATCTCCTCCAATTCCCCGTCTCGGCAGGGTGCAAAACAGAGTTTCTGGTGCTGTTTCGTGGAATCTGGTGGTGGCGGCGGAGCGGAACTCCTTCTAGAAAAACGTCGAACCCCCCTGAGTTTTCAGGTCAGAAGGAAACTTATAGGCGAAGAGGGAGACCGAGGGGGAGTCTGGGGCGGCCAGACCACCCCCTGGCGGGCCTGGGCTAGCCCGCGCGGCTAGGTGGTGTGGCCTGGGCCCAGGCCCCCTCCGTCTCGTATTCTGGCTCCGGGAGTCTTCTGGTGAAATAGGATTTTTGGCATATTTTCCGGGATTTTACCTGATAGTTGATTTTCTATACAAAAAGTAGACACCAAGGCAATTCTGCTGAAAACAGCGCCAGTCCGCGTTAGTTGCATCCAAATCACACAAGTTTAGAGGAGAAACAATAGCAAAAGTGTTCGGGAAAGTAGATACGTTTTGGACGTATTAGGGTGTCGGGAAGAGCTTCAGATCCCTCCCGATCTAGGGATGGAGATGATGGCGGCTACAGACTCTTTCGTGGAATTTTGATCGGGTACTTAGGGTTTCAGTATCGGAGGCATCTTATAGGCGAAAGGAGAGGCCGAGGGGGTGCCTGGGGCGGGCAGACCACCCCCTGGCGTAGGCCAGGCCTGGCCGCGTGGCCAGGTTGTGTGGCCGGGCCCCAGCCCCTCTCTGTCTCGTATTCTGGCTCCTGGCGTCCCTCGGTGAAATACTGACATTGGCTTTTGTCCCGGCCAATTCTGAGAATATTCATTTTCTGACTTTCCTAGAACCAAAAACAGCAGAAAACAGGCAACTAGCACTGTGGCATCTTGTTAATAGGTTAGTCCAAGAAATCATATGAAAAGTACTCCAAAGTGTGGACGAAACACAAGAAAGTAGATAAAACCAAGCATGCAACATCAAAAATTATAGATACATTTGCAATGTATCAACATCCCCAAGCTTAACTCCTGCTCGTCCTCGAGTAGGTAAGTGATAAAAAGAAAGAATAATTTTTGAGGTGACATGCACCATCAAAGATTTGATCAAAGTATTTGTCAAAACATTCAAAGCTGGGATCATAGTACTTCAATCATAGCATGAAAGACAAAGTTCTAGCAATAAGCAAAGAAACTATGTTGCAACATGAAAAGGCACAAACAAACGATTCATGAATAACAATGCTTTGCAAGACGTTTGTTTGTTTCACATAAAGAAAACATATCATAATAGTATTCAGCTTGTCCCTCAATAGAGTAGCAAATATAAATGCATATGACACCTTCAAAGTTCATAAGAGTGACTTGATACAATAGTTTAAAACAAGCAATATCAAAGTATGCATCAATCAACTAGTCTTGGGACAATGCACATAGAACTAAGAATGGCCACTATGCTCTCAAAGTAAGTGCATAAAGATAGAAGGTGGAGACTCAATATAATAGTGGAAGAAAGGCCTTTTGTAAAAGGAAGTAGGGATTCAAGTCTCATAAAGAGCTTCCAAAAATTATGGTACTTATAGCTTTCAGCTCTCATTGCCCCTATCATAAGCATCTTGAAGTGGTTAAGGTTAAAGTGACACAACTAAGAGGATATGCTTGACAAGTTATAAATCGAAATCTCATGCCCCTTACTTACGAAGACCGATCCTCATGCTACTCAACTTCAGTCACGCGTAAGCTCTTGTCATTGTAAGTATATGCGTATCATTAAGAACCGCCAACGGGGTACCCCTTGCACATGATACGGGAGCTTTCCCATAATCAAAATGACAAGGCAAGCAGACAATGAGCATCTCAGCGATCTTTTTATTTGCTATTTGCATAGGTTTTTATTGAGGATGCTTCATAGAGTGCTCATTATGGTTATGCTGCAAGTTTCCACCATGATTAGGCATGGCTTAGGCTAGCAGCCCAGACATTTCTCTAACACAAATACAAACTCCATGATCTCACAAGTTCCCCTTTTATTTCGCACCGCCGGGATCCATAAGCAAAAGAACATGATATCAACGGGGTACAAAGTACAAGTGCAATGTTGAAAGCGTTCACCATGATACATGGTTCTGCTAACTTCAACTTATAAAGCGCAAGCATATACGTAACAAAGATGGACGCAATGGTTCAAGTTTATTAAATGCAAGAAATTAAAGTGTGCCATCAAGTTCGTGAGAGCTTTAATCACTAATTTTCACATAACAAGTTTAATTCGGAAGGTAGATAAAAACATGAATATACTTGGAATAGCATATGCTAATAGGTAGGTATGGTGGACTCTTTGGAATAACTTGGTTTACGAGTTGGATGCATGAGTGGAACTGATATTTGGTTATGGAGGCTAGTAAAAGACTAGGAGCAACCAACTAAGAGAGCAATAATGGCCATAATCATGCAGAGCGACAAAACATCATTAATCAAAGCATCAAGTGATACTACAAGTTGAAAACTAAAGGATCATAAAGGCTTATGGTGACTTGGGATAGTCATAACATGGTGTGAGCATGCGCCAAGTCAACCCAAATAAAGCATTAAAGGAGAATACCACAATACTATGCTTTAATATGCTAAAACAACGCATGATTCTTCCAAGGAACATTAAGTAATCTCAATTGTTTATAACAAGTCATGCTACAGCATTCTTGTCATTGTAAGTATATGTGTATCATAGAGAACCGCCAACGGGATACCCCTTGCCGGATGATACAGAAGAATCCCCATATCAAAATGACAAGGCAAGCAGACAACGAGCATCTTAGCATTCTTCTTATTTACCATGGGAATATGGTGCTTTTTTCTCTCTTTCCTCTTTTCATAGTATCTCTTTTTTTCTTTTTCTCTTTTTTCAATATAGGACTCTTTTTTTTATAAGAAGAATGCTTCATAGACAGCTCATTATGGTTACGCTGCAGGTTTCCACCATGTCAGCATGGATTAGACCAGCGGCCCAGGCGTTTCTCTAACACATATACATAACTTCGTGGACTTACAAGCTCCCTTTTCATTTCACACCGAAGACATCCATATACAAAAGAGCATGATATCAACTAGGTACAAGTACCAAGTGCAATGTTGAAAGCGTTCCCCATGAAAGCATGGTTCTGCTAATTCCTGACAAATAAGTGCAAGCATATACAACATAGATGACACAATGGTTCAAGTTTATTAAGGGCAAGAAAAGTAAAGTGTGCCATCAAGTTTGTGAGAGCTTTAATCACTAGTTTTCTCATAACAAGTTTAATTTGGAAGGTAAACAAAAGCATGAATATACTTGGAATAGCATAAGCTAGTAGGTAGGTATGGTGGACTCTTTGGAATAACTTGGTTTAGGGAGTTGGATGCATGAGTGGAACTCATACTTTGTTGTGGAGGCTAGCAAAAGACTCGGAGCGACAAACTAAGAGAGCAATAATGGCCATAATCATGCAGAGCAACAAAACATCATTGATCAAAGCATAAAGTGATACTACAAGTTGAAAACTAAAGGATCATAAAGGCTATGGTGACTTGATATAGTCATAACATGGTGTGACCATGCGCCAATTCAACCCAAATAAAGCATCAAAGGAGAATACCACTATACTATGATTTAATATGCTAAAACAACGCATGATTCATCCAAGGCACATTAAGCAATCTCAATTGTTTATAACAAGCCATGCTACAGCAAATAATACTAAGCATAAAGCCAAAACAATATCAAGCATGGCATGACAAAGCATAGGCCACAGTCAAAAACCAGCTCTTTTACCACATAAGCATGAACTTTCCTACTCTTTTCCAAACCAAACCAAACTATTTGCAAACCAATGTATGAAAGAGGGGGTACAACCAATTTATTCAGAAAACTAAGCAAACCAAAGCAAACGAAAACCAAAACAAAAACGAAAAAGAAGACGATCCAAAAAAAACACAACTGTGCATGAAACAATAAAAATGAAGCGTTTGGAAGAAACCTGAGATTTTTATTGATGAAGAAGGGGATGCCTTGGGCATCCCCAAGATTTGACGCTTGTACTTCTTGGATATTTCTTGCGGTGACACGCGTGGCATCCCCAAGCTTGAGCTTTAGTCCATCCTTCATCTCATTACTCATTCCTTCCATACACCTGAAAATTTTCCTTCATACAAAACTTCACACAATCTCATTAGCAACATTAGTGCACTTAAGATAAATAAGTCTTAAGGTTCAGTTCTAACACCAAATAAACTTCCATTAGAACACTAGCTACTGTAGCACTTCCCTCAAAAAGCTCAATTCCCCAAAAGAACTCAAAAAGGAACCCACAAGAAGCAAATGCAGAAAATGGCAGAAATCTGTCAAAACAGACCAGCAGGTAAAGACGAATTTTTTCAAAGACCTTATGTTGCTCAAATCAAGAAGTGTTGAATACGAAAGTTACATAACAACCTGGGTCAGAAGCACAAAACAATACAGCTCAATCCGACATACAGAGCTCTCTCACGAATTTTTACGGTGAAGCACAGAAATCTGTTTCGGGACAGCAACTTTTCCAATCATTACTTCTCTCACATTAGAGGTTACTCTTGGCACTAAAAGCAAATAAAAAGGATAAGGAGCGGTTATTACAGAGGTAATAACTTCCAAGCCTCAACTAAAACTTTTGGGTTATCTCCCAATAAGTACTTTTCTTTAACGCCTTTAAGTTAGCCATGATAGTTTGAGAAGATGCTCACATAAGAATTATAAATTGAAGTAAAAGAGAGCATCAAGTAGCAAATTCAAAACACATTTAAGTATAACCCACTTCCTATGCATAGGAATATTATAGAGAAACAAGTCATGAAAGCACAAAGAAATAAGCATAGGAAAGCAAAACAAGTGCAACTTCAAAATTTTCAACATAAAGAGGGGAAACTTAATTTTATTAAGATGCATAAAACCATGTTTCCCTCTCTCATAATAACTTTCAGTAGCATCATGAATAAAAGTAACAATATAACTATCACAAGAAACATTCTTATCATGAGCCACATGCATAAAAGAATTAATACTCTCCACATAAGCATAGTCATTCTTATTAATTGTAGTGGGAGCAAATTCAACAAAATAGCTATCATTATTATTCTCATCACCATAATCATCAAATATAGGAGGCATATTGTAGTCATAATTAATTGCCTCCTCAATAGTAGGTGGACTGAAAATATCATATTCATCATTGTAATCATCATATATTGGAGGTTTTGTATCATCATAAGCAATAGAATAGCTATCTTCCAAAGTTGGGGAACTAAAAAGATCATTTTCATAAAAACTAGCTTCCCCAAGCTTAGACTTTTCCATAGCATTAGCAATAATGGTGTCCAAAGAATTCATACTAATAACATTGCTATTAGCATGCAAAGAAAGTTCCATCGGTTTTTTAATTTTCTCTTCAAACACTTCATGTCCTAACTCAACATAAATACTATAAAGCTCTCTAATTTTTGTTGTTGTTTTCCATTAAGCCTAACTAGTGAACGCAAGAAAGAAAAAGACAAAATTGCAGAATCTAAAGGAAATAACTTCGAGCACTCACACCGGAGGATGTGAGTACCTTTTACCTTACCTCCCCGGCAACGGTGCCATAAAATAGCTTGATGTCTACGCACTTCTATTCTTGTAGATAGTTGTTGGGCCTCCAAGTGCAGAGGTTTGTAGAACGGCAGCAAGTTTTCCCTTAAGTGGATTACCCAAGGTTTATCGAACTCAGGGAGGAAGTGGTCAAAGGTATCCCCTCTCAAGCAACCCTGCAATCAAGATACAAGAAGTCTCTTGTGTCCCCAACACACCTAATACACTTGTCAGGTGTATAGGTGCACTAGTTCGGTGGAGAGATAGTGAAATACAAGTGGTATGGATAATTATAAGTGGTAACGGTGATAGAAGATAGCTTAATGGCGTGGAAGAGACTAACGGCAAACTGAAATAAAGATGGAAACAAGCAAACATGTAACAGATCTAGTAGCAAACGAAGTATCAATGCTTAGAAACAAGGCCTAGGGATCATACTTTCACTAGTGAACACTCTCTCATAAATATATTATCTTCATGATACTACTCTTAACTACTCTCCGGTTGGACCTCTAATCAACGGTAGGGCTATAACAGCACACCTCAAAGTAAGTCTTTCCCATCTAGAAAACCCCACACTATCACCTTGAGTACTAGATGAGTCCAACAAACACCACAATTTCATAAAGACATCCAACTCCAAATATAACTCATAACAAGTATTTGTAATCTCTAGCCTAAGTGCCACCATGGTGAGCACGCTGTCACTTTCACACACATGGGGAGAGCAGAGATCTAATAAAGCACTTGAGTAGCAAGGTAGATCTATAGATTACAAGATAATGATCACAATATGATCATGCATAGAGAGAGAGATGAACACATAGCTATCGGTAGAACCCTTAGCTTTGAGAGAGAACTACTCCCTCCTCATCATGGGAATCAGCAACGGTGATGGAGATGGTGGTGGAGATCGATGGAGATGGCTCCGGGGGCACTTCCCCGTCCCGACAGGGTGCCGAAACAGAGACTTTCTGTCCCCCGAATCTCCCCTTCGGTGGCGGCGGCATTGCGGAACTTTTCGTGGCTTCTTATAGGCGAAGAGGCAAGGTCGGTGGAGGCCTGAGGGGCCCACACCACCTGGTGGCGCGGCCAAGGCTAGCCCGTGCCACCACATGGTGTGGCCAGCCCCTGGCCCCTCTCCGTCTCGTCTTCTGGCTTCGTGAGTCTTCCGGTAAAATATCGACTTTGGCTTTTGTCCGGTCCAATTCCGAGAATATTCATTTTCTGACTTTCCTGGAACCAAAAACAGCATAAAACAGGCAACTGGCACTGTGGCATCTTGTTAATAGGTTAGTCCAAGATATCATATGAAAAGTACTCCAAAGTGTGGACAAAGCACAAGAAAGTAGATAAAACCAAGCATGGAGCATCAAAAATTATAGATACATTTGCAATTTATCACCTGGCGCTGGCGCAAGCAAGGATCTGGCACCAGATCCAAAGGTAACACCTAAGGCACCGAGGAAGAGTAGAGGTCCTCCGCTAGAGAGGCCTGAGAATGTTCTGCAACAGGAGATGGATAGCTTGGCAAACCCAGTAGCAGCAGCAGTAGATCCGGCTCAGGCACAGGCCGAGTTAGAGGAGACTAGGCAAAAAATACTAGAGGGTGCTAAAAAGATAGCCACGGCTCAGCAGTCGTTGAACATGACACTGCGTGAGTATGCAAAGGCAAATAAGGTAGATATTCTAAAAGTGAAGGGGAGAAACCTCATGAGTGAAATGAATAAAGAGGGTGATACTAGGATTGAGGAGTCAGAAAACTATTTGCCCGTGGGGCTGCCGAAGTATAGTACCCCGGCAAAGAACCTCAGAGCAGCGGATGCAGCTGCGTCCGAGTTAGAAGGTCTGACGGGTGAAGCACGTCAAAGACAGCAGGATAGAGTCAATGAGTTGGTTCAGATCGCGAACAGGCAAAAGGAGGAGTTGCCCAGGGCTAACCCGGAGAGAGCTAGGGCCTCCAAGATCGTTTATTCGGCAGTGGGTAACCCGGAGAAATCCGCTGGAGCCGCATCGTCTCCTCATGGTGGTCTTAGGAGAGAAGAGGTAGTAACTTCGGCCTGGAGGAATAAGAAGATAGTCCCATATGACCCGGCTAGGGCAGGGAAAGTAAAAGAAGTGCAAAGAAATGAGGATCGAAGGAGTGTGAGCTGAGGTGAAGCTGGCCGAGGTAACCGTGACCAAGGCAATGCTGGTCAAGAGAATGATGTAAACGTCAATGCCGGACAGCGTAATTCGGTAGTTGTAGGTCAACCGCAGCAGCAGAATATACCACGGCAAGAGCGCAGCGCCGGCCAAGGTATGCAATAGAGAGCAGCTCTACAGGAGCAAGATAGATACAACGATGGTGATTCGGAGATGGTGAACGCTGGCTATCCTAGACCGGACTATCACGTGATAGGGTCAAGATTGGGAGGCAGGAACTTGATGCCTGATGATGCCAGGTTAAAACTGGATCGGCTGTATAGGTCGGAGCAAATTGAATGTCAAGGTCCTCCGGGTCCAGCTTGTTTTGGGCCCCGGATCATGAAAGAACCTCTGGTACCTAACTTCCAGTTACCTAGAGGCACAAAGACGTATGACGGCATCACTAAGCCGGAGGATTGATTGATTAACTATGCAACTGCTGTGAAAATTGCCACAGGTAACTTGAGATGGGCTGTGAGATATGTACCCCAGATGCTGGAGGGGCCAGCGAGGGTATGGCTAAACAATTTGCCACCCGTAAGTATTAACTGTTGGATCGATTTTGAGGAGATGTTTGTTAGCAATTTCTCAAGTACGTATCAGAGGCCCAACAGGCCACAGAACCTGGCAATGTGCAGGAAGAGACCGAATGAGACTGACCGAGAGTTTTTAACCCGTTGGTGCACTGTGCGAAACTCGTGTGATGGTGTGATTGAGTCACATGCCATAGCTTGGTTTGTGCAAGGATGCAGATATGCAAGCATGCTATGGCAAAGGTTGCAAAGAGATATGCCGACCACCTTGGCAGAAACAATCCGAATTGCTGATTCATATGCCTTGGGTGATCCGACACAACCTAGGCTCATGTCAAACGAGTCAAGCAAGGAGTATTGTCAGCGAGATGGGGCCGGGTCATCCTAGAGAAATGATTACCGAGGTAAAAGAAGGGATGACAGACCAGATTATCGGTACAGTTCGCAACAAGTTGTAGTTGTGAATCAGGATCAACCCGGAGCAGGAAGCAGTCAACGTCAAAAAACTAGAGGACAACAATGGACACCAAGGAATGATGGAAAGAAAACTTGGACGCCAGAGCAGAAAAAACAGTGGCAAGAAAATAAGGACCGTCCGAGGTACACCTATGAGGCAATGCTTGATCAGCCGTGTAAGTTTCACACGCCAAATCCGACTAACCCAGCGGGTCACACAACTAGGCAGTGTGAATGGATGCGAAAGATAAAACAAAGTGGTTCAGGGAATGCTCAGGCACCTTGGAATGATCAACCTCAGCAGGAGTTACCCTGGCAGCAATTGCTCTCCAGAGCAAACACGCAACAACTAATGTTGCCCCCCCTCCGCCGAGGTATGACAACCATGAGAGAAGGGATGCGGTGCATCAGGTGGAGAACCAAAACCAACCGGATTAGAGGTACCCCGGAAATGAGGGGAGGAATGAGTACAGAGAGCATCATCAGATTTATTGTGTGTTCACTACGGAAGAGACAGACAGAAAGAGCTTGCAGCACCGACATATGGAGGTCAATGCAGTAATTGCGGCCGTGACGAGGTATATGCCTTGGTCGGATCAGGAGATTACTTGGAGCATCAAAGATCATCCGAAGCTCATGCCAAGTCCTGGCTCATATGCACTGGTGTTGGACCCAACATTCATTGGGACTAACATCAATTTGAGGTTCTCAAAGGTGCTAATTGATAACGGCAGTAGCATCAACATCATGTATGTGGACATGATGCGCAAGATGGGTATCTCGGAGAATATGCTCCAAGCTACAAGGAAAACTTTCCATGGCATTGTGCCAGGCATTTCTTGTGAGCCCATAGGCAAAGTCCGGGTTAACGTATTGTTCGACACAAGAGATAACTGCCGGACTGAGAATTTGGAGTTCGAGGTTGTAAATTTGGAGAGCGCATATCACGCGTTGCTTGGCAGGCCAGCACTGAACAAATTCATGGCAAGTTGTCACATCAGTTACTTGAAGATGAAGTTCCCCACGCCAAATGGTGTGATTACCATCGCTGGTGATTTCCGACGTTCCATTGAGTGTGCATCCACCGGGTCTAACCTGGCCGAGTCACTCATGATCGTGCAAGAAAATAGAAAAATCCAAGAGGTGGCGGCATTGGCTCAGTCCGCGCAGCAGTATATGCCGGTGCTGAGTAACCCGTATGGTAGTGTCTCATTCCAAGCGACAAAAGATACCAAGAAAGTGCCTGTTGATGATATGTTCCCTGAGCGTACCGTAACAATTGGTGTCGGGTTAAATGACAAATAGGAAAGCGAGCTCGTCAACTTCCTCCGTGAGAATCGGGATATTTTTGCTTGGTCCACACAGGACTTGCAAGGTGTTCCGAGGGAGTTGGCCGAGCACTCTTTGAATGTCAGACCCGGAGCAAAGCCGGTGAAGCAACCTCTGCGCCGCTTCACCGAAGACAGGAGAAAGGTCATAGGAGATGAGATAGCTCGGTTGCTGGCTGCAGGATTTATCATGGAAGTGCTTTACCCGGATTGGCTATCTAATTCGGTGCTGGTGGAGAAGAAGAAGGATGATCCGAACGTGGCAGTGGTTTGGCGTATGTGTATCGATTACACGAACCTGAATAAGGCGTGTCCAAAAGATCCATTCCCACTGCCAAGGATAGACCAAGTCATAGATTCTACTGCTGGGTGTGAGTTGTTGTCGTTCATTGATGCATATTCTGGTTTCCACCAGATACCTCTGAACCCAAGTGATCAAATAAAGATTGCGTTTATCAACCCGTATGGGGCTTATTGCTATCGCACCATGCCTTTTGGTTTACGTAATGCAGGGGCAACGTACCAGAGATGTATGCAAAAATGTTTGCATGACCAAATTGGTCAAAATGTGCAGGTGTATGTTGATGATGTTGTGATAAAGACCAAGGAAAGCAAACTGCTCCTTGACGATATTAGGCAGAGATTTGCGAACCTAAGGAGGTTCCGAATGAAGCTTAATCCGGAGAAATGCACCTTCGGTGTCCTGGCTGGAAAGTTACTTGGATTTCCTGTCTCCAGCCGAGGTATCGAGGTCAATCCAACAAAAATCCGGGCCATAGAGCGAATGGAACTGCCGAAGTGTCTTAACGATGTCCAGAAGTTCACTGGTTGCCTAGCATCCTTAAGTCGGTTTGTATGTCGGTTGGGAGAAAAGGCACTGCCTCTCTATCAACTCATGAAAAAGTCGGACAAGTTCATTTGGACGCCGCAGGCCAATGAAGCCTTTATCTAGCTAAAGAAGATGTTAGCCACTGCACCAGTGTTAGCCTCTCCACTATCAAAGGAGCCAATGTTGCTCTATATAGCCGCAACCAACCGAGTTGTAAGTGCAGTAATTGTGGTAGAGCGCGACGAAGAGGGTAAGTCAGTGTAGAGGCCGGTATATTATCTGAGCGAGGTATTATCAGCCTTGAAGCAGAACTATCCTCACTATCAGAAGGTGGCATATGGTGTGTATATGGCAGCTAAGAAGCTGAAGCACTATTTCGAAGAGCACCCAATCAAGGTAATATGTGAAGCCCCCATATCCGAGATAATGAGAAACAAGGATGCAAGTGGCAGGATTGCAAAATGGGCAATTGAGCTAGCTCCTTATGCGCCACAATATGACAGAAGAGAAGCAATCAAATCTCAGGCTGTGGCAGACTTTTTTGTGGATTGGGCCGAGGTGCAATATGAGCCACCATTGCCAGATCCGAACTACTGGAGAATGCACTTTGACGGGTCAAAAACAAAAACCGGGTTAGGTGCCGGAGTTGTGCTTACCTCGCCAAAGAAGGACCAGCTGAAATATGTGCTGCAAATCCACTTCACTCCATCAAACAATGTTGCAGAATATGAGGCACTTGTACATGGGCTCAAAGTGGCAAAGGAGATTGGAATACGTCGGATCCAATGCTTCGGTGACTCGGATGTCGTAGTCTAGCAAGTCTCCGGACAATGGGATGCTTTGGATCCAAACATGGCATTATATAGATTTCATGTGCAGAAAATATCTGGCTACTTTGAGGGACGTGAATTTCACCATATACCCCGAGTGGAAAATGAGGTTGCTGACGTATTGTCGAAGCTCAGATCAACCCGACAAGCAATTCCACCGGGTTTAGCATTAGAGCACCTCAGAAAACCATCTATCAGGCCATCCCGGGAGTCCGACTCAATTTTTATCCCGGCAATCCGGAGTCAGAGGCTGTGCCCATTGACATTGATATGGGATGTGGTTCGTGAAACCCGGGGACTGCCTTGGCAAACCCGGGGACTGCCTTGGCGAACCCGGGGACTGCGTCGACAAACCTGGGGACTGCACAGCATGATCCAGTAGAAGTTATGCCGGTGGATCAGATGGAAGTTGATGCGGATGTGTTCCCAGCGCGAGCTGTACCAGCTTGGGCATTGCCCATATTCCAATTCCTAAAAGATGGAACTTTACCCACTGAGGAGGTACTTTCTAGGCAAACTCAGAGGAGAGCAAAAGCATACACGATCATCAATTCCGAGCTATACAAAAGGAGTGTGACTAATGTCCTCCAGCGATGTGTTGACCTGGAGGAAGGACTTGACATCCTCCGAGATATACATCAAGGGGAATGTGGGCATCATGCCTCGTCCAGAGCTTTGGTAGCAAAAGCTTTCCGCCATGGGTTTTACTGGCCAAGTGCCTTGGAACAAGCAAAAGATCTGGTGAGAAAATGCAATGGCTGTCAGAGATATGCGACAAAGACACATATGCCAATGTCGGAGCTCAAGACCATACCAATTACATGGCCATTTGCCGTATGGTGCTTGGATATGGTAGGCCCATTTAAACCAGCAAGAGGGAACATGACCCACATCTTGGTTATGGTTGACAAATTTATGAAGTGGATTGAAGTAAAGCCAATAAGAAAATGTGATGGAGCTACTGCCATAACTTTCCTCAAAGACATCATCTTGAGATATGGTTATCCTCACAGTATCATAACGGATAATGCACAAATTTTGCTGAAGGAGCATTTGCGCATTTTTGCCGGGATAAGAAGACCTGGCTAGACGTTGCCTCGGTAGCCCACCCCGCATCGAACGGGCAAGTGGAGAGATCCAACGGATTGGTGTTATCTGGGATAAAACCCCGGCTCATTGAGCCGCTGCAAAGATCAGCGGCGTGCTAGATAGAAGAACTACCAGCAGTACTGTGGAGTTTAAGAAAAACTCCGAATCGATCAACGGGCTATACGCCATTCTTTCTGGTATATGGGGCAGAAGCTGTATTACCAGCTAACATAGAGCATAAATCGCTTAGGGTCACCCAATACACAGAAGCCGAAGTGCAAGAAGCCCGACAAAATGATGTTGATCTGCTGGAAGAAGCGAGAGAATTGGCTTTGTCTAGATCCGCCATATATTAGCAAAATCTCCGACGCTATCATAGCCGGAAAGTAAGCCCCGAGTTTTCCGGGAAGGCGATCTGGTACTCCGGTTGGTACAACGTACTGCTGGCATGCATAAATTATCCCCCCCATGGGAAGGTCCATTCATTGTGAGCAAAGCATTGCACAATGATTCTTATTATCTTATCGATGCAAAACCACAGGAGATGAACAAGGCGGACAGGTTCGGCGAGGAATCCAAATGTAGCTCTACTTCGTCCTTTCTACACTTAGCAGAGAAGTGTATGTATCCGAGTCTCTCATATGTCGGTATGTATGCCACAATGAGCTTATCAATGAAATCTTGGTACCTCGAGCAGTAACTCGGGGACTGCCTTAATAATATTGGTTGTCTTCTGTATCTTCTATTTTTATGTCGGCTGGCGTAAGCTGCTTCTACTTAAGCCGGATTAGTAGTGTGTGAGCACCAAAAACCTAACTCTTCGACTTGCTGTTGTCCAACAAGATTTGGCTTCATGGCAAGCAAGAGAACAAGTTTGGAATTGCGTAGCACATGAAAAACGACTAAGGAAAGAAAATTAATTGAGCCGACGTTTGTTTTTCGGACTAACCTTGTGCTTACTTTAAATTTATTATGCTGAATTATTTTGAGCTAATCCTAAAGTTTCCAAGTATTGTTAAGTCAATTTTTGAAACTCGGACTCGTAACTCATAAAACCGAACCAAGGTGGACACGAGCCGAGCCAAGAAATTGGAGGAACAAGAAAAGGAAACTCGGGGACTACGCCCAAGTTAATCCGACATAAAAACTTAGTAGCAGAATATAATTGATGTGCTTAGATACAATTGCACCCGGCATACCGGGGATCTAATAAATTTCAAAGTTTTTTCGCTCAAGGAGCAGCAAGAGGAGGTAATTCGGCGCCAGCAGGTGCAGCTCCAGCTTCGGCGTCAGTATCATATTTGCTGTCTTTGACGTCCGAGGCATCGTCTCCTTCGTCCTCACCCGAACCATCTTCGGCATTTTCGTCATCAGCGGCGCCAAGGAAGCTAGGACCATCATTCCATTGATGAATGGGGGCATATTCAATGAGGCTATGGGCGCAAGCCTTGCGCTGAGCAATCCACTCCGGGTCGCTGGACCATCTGGATCCGGTGCGCATGCGCGCTAGGAGGTTGAGGTCGATTTTCTCATACCACGTGAGAACGTAGTGGAGAACGATATCAGCTCCGGCACGTCCAGCGGATTCCCTCCAAAGGTCGAGCTGGGTCTCGCATTCCATCAACTTGTCGACGAGAACTGAGGTCCACTCCGGAGTATCTTCATCAGGCCAAAAGGCGTTGAAGATCCGGATTGCCACGTCAAGGATATCCTTGCCATAGTTCTTCACAATTTCCACACGAGAAGACAAACTGACCAGTAGGTCCTCCATGTCATAAGGAATTTCACCGGCGTCAGGAGCAATGGGGGTACCCCTCTCTCGGTGGAACTTGGCAACAGCAGTGGTCGCAATGGCATTGCCCTCTAGAAATTTGCCTGAAAACAAGACAAGAGAAACAAGTAAGGAAAAGACATGTAAAGCAACCCGGAGAAGTTTGCCGGATGAAGGAAAAGAACTTGCATGAAATATGGCTGTGGATCCGGGTCAACTCCTTGGTACAGTTATCACGCCTTTTCCGAAGTTGCACAAGTTCAGCATCCGCCGACTCAAGCTTGACGTTGGCCTCCTAGAGAAGTTCCTGGTCCTTGGCAATCTAGAGATTGAGGCGTTCTCTTTCTTCCGTAAAGTCTTGGCCTTCCTTCTCCAGTTCGGATTTGTCCTCCACCTTAAGCTTCTTCATATCTGCCTTAAGCTGGGAAATTTCTTCATCTTTGGTCCAGAGGAGGGCAAGCTCGTCGTCTTTCTTCTTGAGTTCAGCTTGGTGCTTCCCTGCTTGTTCGAGAAAATGCAGCATCATGTCAGGCACGGGCACACTATCTTCAAGAGAAGTTGAAATAGTTTGTTGACCCGGCAAAGCCGAGGTATGAATATTTGCCAAGCCAAGGAGAAAAGGAGATAGAAAGCACAGCAAGGTGGAGCAAGATTAACTTACCCTTTATCTGGTCCAAAATTTTCCTCATAAGGATATTCTCAGCCTCCACACCAGCTGCGAAATCCGAATGAGGGATTAGTTCGGCGGAAAAAGATGAAGAGAAATAGAAAATTACCAAGGAGAAAACTTACCCCTTTTATCAGTTCGGCAAGAAGTGCACTATGCTCTGTGTGCAGCATCTTGTGAGTATCCAGGAGACGCTGAAACTCAGTGCTCCGACAATTGGTGGTCACCTGAAAGAGCAAAGATGGACAACTTAGTCTTGTGCATATTCGAAGTGTACAAAATCCGGGCCAAGTGGAACTTAACCCGGCTCTAGGTGTGTGCATATTCGAAGTGTACAAAATCCGGGCCAAGTGGAACTTAACCCGGCTCTAGGTGTGTGCATATTCGAAGTGTACAAAATCCGGGCCAAGTGGAACTTAACCCGGCTCTAGGTGTGTGCATATTCCAAGTGTACAAAATCCGGGCCAAGTGGAACTTAACCCGGCTCTAGGTGTGTGCATATTCGAAGTGTACAAAATCCGGGCCAAGTGGAACTTAACCTGGCTCTAGGTGTGTGCATATTCGAAGTGTACAAAATCCGGGCCAAGTGGAACTTAACCCGGCTCTAGGTGTGTGCATATTCGAAGTGTACAAAATCCGAGCCAAGTGGAACTTAACCCGGCTCTAGGTGTGTGCATATTCTAAGTGTACAAAATTCGGGCCAAGTGGAACTTAACCCGGCTCTAGGTGTGTGCATATTCGAAGTGTACAAAATCCGGGCCAAGTGGAACTTAACCCGGCTCTAGGTGTGTGCATATTCGAAGTGTACAAAATCCGGGCCAAGTGGAACTTAACCCGGCTCTATGTATGTGTATATTCGAAGTTATTAAGGAGCTACGTTAATTCTCTAAGGAGCATCCGGCCGAGTAACAAGTTACTCCCTCGGAGGCTCGGGGACTAATGGTTATATCACTAATATCTTCTACATACTAAGGAAAAGGCGAAATAACGCACCTCCATCATCCGACCTGCAAGGTTAATTGCCTTGGCAGCGGTATTCATCTGCGCAGCAAATTCGGTGGGACCGAACTACTCTGGGAGATCATCATTGTGGACGAACTCTGCCTTGTTCTAGTTGTTCACAAACTCGATCAAGGTCGTAGGATATCATTCGCCGCTGAGCATGTGGGGTGCAACTAGACCCTTAGCATGAGCTTCGCTCCTCTCAACCTAGGCAAGGGCCGGACTGGTGTGCAAAACAAGTTGCGTATCAGCTGGCTCGGCAGGGGCGTCCTTCGGCGGTGGAGTCTTCTTTGTGAGCATGGACGCAAGTGTGTGCTGTCCAGTCTCAATGGATGTTGCCCTGGCGGCATCAGGAGCCTTCTTGCCCTTGGGTTGCTGCTGTGAGGTGGAAGTTGCTGCAGCGGATTTGCCCTTGGGAGCTGCCTTGGTGCTTCCCTTGGTGATGCTGGTGTCTTCTCGCCGAGCCTTGGAAGACTCGAACGAGGCGGAGGGGCTTGGTGCCTTTGTTGTAGCTGCTGGTGCTAGAACCGACGATGGTGCTGGCGCTAATTTTCCTTTTGGCGGAGGAACTGTGGGTATCTCGGACGAAGCTAGCTACAGCAGAGTCGAAGTGTTAGTTGCTGCTGCCTCGGCAGAGCCAGTTTCCCCCGCTCTAAGGTTGCCCTCCTCTTGACGAGGTGGGCTGGAACCCGGAGCAGCCGCTAAACCCTCCTGAATGGGGCTCAACAGGCGTGAATCGTCGCCACGAGGGGGAGAAGGGCTATGCCGGAGCGGTGAAGCAATACCCGATCCGCTCTGGGGAACCTCTACCGCGGCCCTGCCGAATCAAATCATAAATGATGAGAAACTATAACAAAGGAAGAACAAATAAATAGCAAAGCGTGAAGTGGCTTACTCATCCGAGGTCAGAGGCTCTTTTGGCTTCCGGGCCCTCCGAGCTATGGCCTTGGTTGCAGGCTTGGTGGCAGTTTTGTCCCCGAACTTCTTTCGCCTTTTAGCTGGCTGAGAAGGTCCGGAGGAAGATGCGGATGCAGCTCCCCTCTTCTTCTTTGGTGCGACCGGGATAGGATCACCCACGGCTAAGGGAGGATCTTCATGGATCTGCCCACTGGGGTTAGCTGATGCCAGAAAAGCATAAGAAAGGGAGACAGCGTCAAATGCCTCCATCACCTCAACGTCCGAATCATCCTCATCGTCGGGCCAATCTCTAATGGAAGAGAGTTTACTGGTGGGTCACTGGGTCGCATCTGCCATAGGCAGGAACATCTCCTAATCCGGTTCCTCCTCGTCTGAGGTATCGCGATCGGGTGCCCATTTGAGAGAAGGCTCGGTGCCATCCTCGATGGTTTGCTGAAGAAACATCTAAGGGAAAGAAAAGGCAACAGGATTAAACCTACAACAAGGACCGACATGCGATTTAATTCGGAAAGAGTTTGGGGCACGAGACTTACCGCAGGAGGAAGCCTATCTCGGCAGATGTGTTCAAGCCCCCACGTCCACTCAGAAGAGAAGTCCTTGTGTGTGGTGAAGAGGGTCTTGACCCGACGGTAGATCTCGGTGTTGCTTAACTCGAACGAGGAGGTCCGATTGGGGTCGCGGCCCCAGCTCATATGACAGAGTTTATGAGTGTGTTTCTGGAGGGGGAGATCCGGTTGCGAACAAACGTGATCATTGCGTCTTCATTGCGCAATCCCAGATCCTTTAGCTCCAGAAACCTCTTGTTGACTTGGTTTGCCAAGACAGTGGGCTTCTTGGGGACCTTGTCCCACAAATCCGGATTAGGAGGACACGGAGTATAGGAGCGCAGCCGGATCAAATCTTCGGAGGTGTTGTTCCGGACATAGAAGAAGGTTCAGGCCCATCCCTTGCAAGAGTCAAGTCCCGTGACTCGGGGGTAGACGGATTGTTTCCGGGGAGAGATAGACGCAGCGCCGAACTACGTGAGCTATTTGTCCTCCGGATCAAGTTGTATGTTCGGAATCATGTTTCGGCGAAGGCCAAAGAACCGGATCCATAGCTCCTTCGTGGGCCATAGTCCGGCATAACCTTCGATGGTGGAGGCAAAGGCGGAGAGAGACGTGATGGCATTAGCGGGAAGATGGTGCGGCTGAAGCTCATACGTGTTTAGCCAGTCGTGGAAAAAATCACTAACTGGGAGACCAAACCCACGCTAGAAGTGGGATAGAAACACCACATACTCACCCGGATTGGGTGAGGGGGCAAGCTCGGCAGAAGCAAGGCGTGCGGTGACGCCCTCCGGGATGCGCCTGGTACGATACAGCCAATCCAGGTCATCCTGGCAGACCCAGGATCCGGCCCACGCGCCGCGGTCGGCGTTCGCCGCGTCTTCCTCCATTTCCTGCTCTGCGACGGTGAGTTCCTCCTCAGTCATCTCAAGATCACTCCCCTCACTAGCGCTAGAAACGGTGGGAGGCAGTGGCATGGACAGGCGGGGACCCATGGTGGAGGAGATGCGCGGAGGGGGGCAGCGACGCTGGTGCGCGTGGAAGCAATGCGGCGGTGGCGCGGCTACTTAGATGCGGTGGCGGCGGCGCGGTCGCTGGAGAATATGAGGAAGAAGCAGAGGCAGAGGGGCGCGGAAGTGGGGAAAGGACCCAAGGGGCGCGCCCCTCCCCTATTTAACCACTCCCTTAAGGGGGTAGTGGGATCGCGTTTTGCGGGCGGGCCACACGGTGTGGCCGTGTATGATCCGGATTGACCAATCAGTGACGAGCCACAGGAAGGGCCACAAGGCGCAGCGGATCCCACGACGCGACGTTATGATTCGGTTAACGAGGAGACATGCACGACGTGACGTGCGCTACAGTAAGTTCTAACAATAACTGCGGCGGTTACTGTCGCAGACCCTTAAAATGAGGCAAAGTAATGATTAGTCTCCACATGGGGAAGTGTACGAGAGAAGGAAGAATGACCCGGATGAGTACGAGGTAACCCAGCCAACAAGTAAAAACTTGGAATGTGCCAAGGGAAAATAAACCTATGGAATCCGGATTATGAGGTAACTCGAAGAAGGAGCAAGGGGCTCGGTAAGGTTGAACCTGCTGTGGCCTTAGCGTCTAAGGCAGCTAAGACCACACCAGCTTCGGGGACTAATGTTGGGGGGATACCCCCGGGTAGGGTCACGCTGAGGTATAAAGGCCTAGTTAGACGAGGTACGGCAAGGTCAAAGCAAGTGTTGGCCGAGTCACCTCAAGGCAGGCCGGATCACGGAGTAACCCGGACCAGGTGATGTCCACCTATCTTTATCTCAACCGACTTATGCCATATGTCGATAAGGTGTATCTAACTTGTATGCAGGAACAGGTGTGGCCAGATCAACTATGTAAGATTCGGGTCATATCAAGCTTGTAAGAGAAGGAAGGTATCTCGCTGGTCAAAGGTGACCACTGTACGCAGAGCGTGAGCGAAGCGGACAGAGGCAGGACCACCGAGGCGTGGCCGACAAAGGTGACGATGCCTATGTCAGATGATGCAGGCGCCGCAGAGGCTCACGTAGCCTCTGCATGGATGACGCGGGGCTAAAGTGACCCGGTCGGCTTACTATTTTGGGAAGAGGAATATGCCTCCACGTATGCCCTAAGTGGAGACCTAGCCCCCCCTATATAAGGAGGGCTAAGGCCTCTGTAGAAGGGGTTGATTAGTCTGGGCTTGATTGTCTCCTAGAGAGTTGTGTTTTACTAGGGGTGTGAGTAAGAGAGTTCTTCTTCCTCCTCTCCCCAATACAGCTTAAGGAGCACTTGTAAATCTTGGAAGTGAATTGAATACAAAGCTACCGTGTGTGGAATCACCATACTATCCCTCTCTGGATTCCCCTAGTGCATTTAGTCCCCACCTTTAGCCTATCCATGGCATCTGTCGTGACACCACCACGACACTAGTAGTAGTAGTAGGGCTGGGCAGTACACTTTTTCTACAGTAATATTTTTAAGTGGCGGTGGCGGGAAAATTTTGCCGGGCGATTTCCGAATTTTTGATCCCAGCTATCACGTGATGGCCTACAACTATTTCAGGGGATAAGTTAAAGTGGTACCCATGTTAAGGGGGTGAGTTCAAGTGGGTCCCACATCAAGGGGGTGAGATAAAGAATTGACTGAGCTAACCTCTACTTCCCTTGGTACTACTAGTTCTCCCGTGTTCCTCTCCCAGGACCAAGAAAATCGCCCCTGTTCAAACCAAATTGATCCTAGCTTATATATCCTCTTGCTGATTTAGCTCACGGAGCATTGAGGGAGGGGAAGGGCTAGCAGAGGACAAGACAACAATAGTTTCAGCATAGGGCACCAGCGCTGGATGCCCCAAAAACCATTTGGGAACCAATAAAAGCAAAAGCTCAAATTTCAGACTAGAAACAGACATAGACACAAATATATATACTAATATACGTAATAGTTTCCTATTATAGTTCTACTAAAAAAGGCCTAGAAATCATAAGGTAGCTCCATATTATAGTACTACGACAGTAGCAAACCAATCATGGGATAGCTCTACATATATTTAGAGAGATCTTATGTGCACCCCAAGAGTTTTGCAGCTGGGATAGTGGTCATGAGACTACCCAGACGACACCAAAAGTACACCCCTCATGATCAGCAGCCCTGCATTAACTCCATCCAGAAGCAGTGTACCGGATCGATGGCCTCAGATGCGGGAACATCAATGAACAGGTCATTGTCATTACCATCAAAGTTCTCTTTGATTGTCTGCTTCTGCAATTAGTAGATTAACAGATATACACTTATAGAGAAACATCAAACTCACACAACATGAACATTTGTCATTCTACAGATATACCTTGTCATCTGGCATAGTGGAAGTACCAGAAATGAAACCTGTTTCATGAAGCTTGCACTTTTTCTCTCCTCCCCCTTCCCCAATTTAATCTAGGTGCTCAAGAGATGCCTCTGTCAGTTGATCTAGATGATCAACATCTGCTTCCCCTACTTGATCTTGATGATAAAGATGTGCCTCCCCCGGTTCATATGGAGGATCATATGGTTAACCTTGAAATACCCATCTAACATATGTGCGTAGTATCCTAGATATAAAAATATGGTGTTCCACCATACTTTGAGGCAGCACCCTATGATTCACACAAAACCGGCAAGGGCAATGTACTTTAGAGTTGTCACAATGAGCTATAACAAACTCCATAAATCGTAGAACACCAAGCATATATTTAGCACTGGCTAATGGAGCAAACTCTATCCAAAATCTGCCCATCTAATTTAATTATGACATACAAGATTGGTTCTTATTTAAAGAAAAGGAGGAAACATATAGATGGAGTACAAAAACTATATATGCCTATGCATTTCAGCAAACATATTGATAACAAAAATCAGCAAAGGTATTTAAGAACATAGATCGAGTGCAGAATCATCTATGACCTTGCAGATTGAGGACAAATTAAACTACGTATTTGAGGAGGTAGATTGGGCGAACGGGCAATAAAATACCAACCAGATCGAGCTAGAGATAGAAGGACTACTATGGGATTGATGTGCCCACCGGTGCATCTCAAGAAGACCGACGGGTAGGGCAAGCTTCTTCGCGCACTGTGGTGATGAGCAGCGGCCGTGAGCGCGTTTGTGGGCAAGGGGTGATGGTCTAGGCTGGGAAGGGTTGAAGTTATTACACAGCACGAAGGGGTAGGGAGGGGCAACTTTGGAAGTTTTGACCTATCCTGCTTTGGGCACCACCATATACGTGGCCCACCTACCAGTCACCATAGACCAAAATTGATCCAAAAGTTGTCAAAATACAAGTTTATGGTTTACCAGGGAAACTAATGCATATAGAATTGCACTTTGTGAATGAATGGTTTTATTTCAACTTATATTTAATTTCATCCCTAATTTTTCGAAAAGGGGCCAAACTTGGAAAATCAAAAATAAACTTCAAATTTGGAACTAGACATATTGATTGATTTGCCAAGATGCACCGATATACGAAACACGGACACAACATCATAAACTATGGCCATGACCTTGGTCACCATTTTTTGGACGATGGTCATCTTTTTGAAAGCCTTGAATTGTTAGGAAATTTGAGCAAATGCCTAGAAACTCATTTAAGTGCTGAAAATCAACTATCACTAGCGAGCAGGTCTAGACGGTAAGAGCGCATCGGAGCGGCCCCACGTCGGAGCAGAGTATGTTAAAAGCTTCGACCTCAAAATTTTGGCATGGCGCCCAAACATCGCACGCATCCATTCAAATATCCCGCACATCCATTCAAACATACTTCACCTCTTTTAGAATGCAAAATTACTCTTCTATCCCTACTCCGGAAACAAGAAACTGAGGAGCACTACAGTAATAGAGGGATATAAGTGGTAAATTTGCATTCGCCCACGTGCATCACCCCATCGACGTTTCCCTGCCCTTCTTTGATATTTACCTGCCCACCCACTCCGACCTACACTGACTTTTCGGACCAACCATGCAAGTGACCCGCATGTCAATGACCCAGAATTACGACAAGTATATATTCCCATCGTTGTTGTTCAAAATTCGAACATTTTTTGCTAAAACGAGATAAAATCGTTAAACGGCGAACGTGGCTCGAAAGCTTGAAAATTCATGAAACTTGGGCATTATCCGTCAAATATTTTATACATTGTGAGAAAATTGGTGCGGTGAGATTTTTAACCACATATAGTCTTTGTACTTGCTTCACAACGGAAGCCATTGTTGTCACTTGGACAATTTAAAATAACTTCGAAATTGGAAGCACCATTTGTAAACATTTTTTGAAATGCCAATATGTAGTTATGCACCGATCTACCAAACATGGACACATTACCATAAACTATGGAAAACATATTGCCATGAACTTGGTCATCTCATTTGAAAGCCATGAATGTTTATACATGGGAACCATATTGTGAAACAAGTTTCTTCAAAAGTTGTCAAGTTTTAGCATACTTTTGATGGAAACTAGGTAGTGCACATAACAAGATACTCTGCAAAAGAAAGACATTGCTTCAATTTATATATATTTTTTATTTGGTTTTTTCTTTCAAAAGGTCCCAAATTTGGCAGTATTAGCATTCCTATCAAGAAGTTGAGGGGTTGTTTGGTTAAGCTTATCTATCGCTTTTAGCTTTATTTTATAGGAAACTTTTGATTTTGGCTTTTGTCTTATACCATCATTCAACTATGTCAGGGTAAAAGCTAAAAAAGCTAAAACCACCTTCGTGGCTTATAAGCCAATAATCAAAAGCCAGAATTAGAGCCAAAACAAACAACGCCTAAATCTCGCAGAACTCTTGGTATTTCTCGCTTGCTTTAGTACTTGGGTACCGTCAATTAAATTTAACAAAAAAAATATGACCAAGCAGGTATCATCAACTTGTAGATCAAAATTTGAGATACTTTCATTAAATTGCGGTAACGCCATTTTGTTCCACGAATATAACCATAAAGTTTGGACATTATTGAAAATCCCCAAAATCCTAAACCCTAAAACCCTAAACCCGTAAACACTGACCAAGAAGGTATCATGCACTTATAGATGAAAATTTGAGATATGTCGTCGGATTGATGACAAGTATGCCATGAGGGGGTCCTTGAGGCATGCAAAAGAGATGGGTGTGAGACGTACGGTATTCTGGGACGGTGAGCACACAAGTTACCCAGGTTCAAATCCATTGGCTTTGGACGGATCCTACTCCTGCTAGCAATCCAGTAATATGGCAGGGCCGGAATATGGGTTACAAGGGTTTCGCCTGTGCGAGTTGAGATTGTAGACTATTGTCGGGGTGCCTTAAAGGCTAGTCCCTAGGATGAGGTTATACACATATTCGTCCTAGGGTTTGCAGGAGAGACCTATCCGGCTATGACTAAGAGTCGGTTACAGAGTACATCTTGAACTACAAGTAACACTACATGCCTATGTCGGTAAGTCTTCTGGGCTTTCCCATAGCTGGACTGGACTCCGTCTCTTCTCCCTGACTGGGACGCTCGTGAAACAAATCTCTAACCCGAAGTGGGCAACCCTAGTTAGTGCGGCACAGTGAGGATACTCGGAAAGTATATCCCCAACAGCAGCCCCCGTAAGCCTCCAAGATCTAGAGTCGGATTTCATCATTGTCTAGCTTGATCCATCTTCGGCTGGTAGAATCTTGAAGGATAGGATCCGAGTCTTAAAATAAGTCGGACCTATGAGTATATCATTCAGGTTTCCAGCTTGATATTCAAACTAAGCCGGAACTTGGTCTCTAACGTAACCTGACATCAGTCAAGGTCAAGTCACGTCACTGACAGACATTCCTGTCAGCACAACCGTTGGTGGTTCCGTCTTTTGCGGAACCGAGGAGTCGTTTTAATGCATGCGCAGAGATCGAGGGGGCATAATCATCGTGAGGAGGTTTCCCAACTCCTTCCACGACGTGTGTCATGGTTATTGTTTATCTTGCACGAATCTTGACGCAAGTGAGGGATATAAGGGGTCAAAATCTCTTCCTTCTTCCTTACCAACGCCAGTGCTTTCTCCTTCCTCTTGATGCTTCCTACAAAAAGTTCCTCTGCCTCCCCCAAATCCCACATCACCACCAATCCTAGGTCACCGACGCCCAGAAAATGACTGAGGCTTCATCTTCCTACACGGTGGCGATAACGGCGACGACTCCTGCGGCGAAGAAGGAGAAGTTTCATGGGGTCTGGATCCCCTACGTCCTTCATGACGACAATCTCTACATCATCGAGAAGGAAGGCCTCCTCTGCGCTGGCGACTGGCGGAGCGGCTTCGGACAAACCATCCCCACCCCCAACACCGACGTGCGAGTGCACTTCGGCACCCACCTCGACAGAGGTTTGAGTTTTCCTCCCTCGGATTTCTTTCGAAGGTTATAGATCATTATAGAGTGCAAATCCACCGTCTCCCTCCAAACTCTCTTTTAGAAATGAGCGCTTATGCCTCTTTGTGTGAGGGGTCTCTCGGTATTAGGCCGAGTCTTATTCTTTTTCGGTATTACTTCCATACCTAGAGACATTC
This sequence comes from Avena eriantha, assembly GCA_910589775.1. Classification (NCBI taxonomy): domain Eukaryota; kingdom Viridiplantae; phylum Streptophyta; class Magnoliopsida; order Poales; family Poaceae; genus Avena; species Avena eriantha. The sequence continues at coordinate 523,326,564 of OU342743.1, forward strand.
CATCACTGCCGGTAATCCTTACATTACCGGAACTCTTAGCTTTTCTGTTAGGAGAGAGCAAGTCTATCCTAGGACTTAGCTAGCGAGTCGGTGAAGCAGTGCCCGTCCATATTCTTTTATCAAAAGGACAGACCAGCTCTCGGCAAAGCAAATGATTTGCCGGTTTTTGTTGACAGCACCAAGAGTCCTGGGACGCAGATGCTCTGGCTCTCACTGATGGTCTGCTTCTTGCCAAGAGGCGGATCGAATATTTGATGAAGCACAAGGGTATGAAAGGATCCGACTTAATCCACTACTGGCTGGCATGCCGAATCCAACCTCTCCAACATCATGGTGATCGGCTCATGCATTCAATCACCAAGAGTAAGATGGACTCTCTTTGGATATGCTCCAGACCTTATTCGGAAAAGGACTATGAGTCCCAGATCAAATGGTTGATTAGGGAGTGGATCGAGAGGAAGATTCAGGAACTTTCCTTGGATATGCATATAGCTAACGATCCTGTGACACCAGTAAGTTTCCAGTAGTTTACTCAAATATGTGCTTACCCATGCTTTGTTATATCTTTTTGCAATACTGAGGTAATCTTTCTTCTTTCATTTTGCTAACCTCCCCGAGTTGGAGCTTGCTCCTCTTGAGGGATATCCTCCTAAGCTCTCCTAGGATGATGGAGAACTGGTTCCACTATGATGGCTCAATGCACGGCGCCCAGAAAAATGCTTGATGGCGGTGTTGATGTAGAGCTTGTTGGGAACCCCAAGAGGAAGGTATGATGAGCACAGCAGCAAGTTTCACTCAGTTATGAAACCAAGGTTTAATCGAACCAGTAGGTGCAAGGAAACACCCCAAAGGTGTTACTAGCTGAGCTTTGGCAGGGCGCACTACCGGTGCTTGTAGCAATGTGGAGACCTGCACAACACAACCACAGAACTTTGTCTCCAACTTGCGATGAGGTTGTCAATCTCATCATGTGTTGCGGGAAACAAAGGATTAAACGTATCGAATGGAAGGAAGTAAAAGTTTGTAGAAAGTAAACACAAAGCAGTAAAAGTTTATAGATTAAATGTAAAAGAAAAGGACCGAGATCCATAGTTCACAAGAGGTGTCTCTCCTTAGATAGATAACATGCTAGGTGAACAAATTACAGCGGGGCAATTGACAAACATCAAGAAAGTAATACATGCATATACTAATCATCTTGACTCTTTTGAGACTTGATTGGGCATTACAACATTATACATAGACCGCCATCCAACTGCATATATGGATAATAATCCACCTTCAGGTTATCATTCGAACCCCCTCCAGTATTAAGTTGCAAGCAACAGATTATTGCTTTACGAACTGTGTGTAAAGTAAACAATACGATTGTTCTATGAACAAAGAAATGTTGTTTTGTCCCTAGTAGCAACATCACATCTAGTACCTTAGAGATTTCTGTCACTTCCCCAGATTACCAGAGGCATGAACCCACTATCGAGCATAAATACTAACTCTTGGAGTTGCTAGCATCTACTTGGCCAAGATAGCAACTAACAGCGGAAAGCATGCAAGATCACAAATAACAAAGACATGATAGAATCAATAATCAATCTGAAATAGTATCTCAATATCCATCGGATCCCGGCAAACACAACATGTATGATTACAAATAGATGATCTTGATCATGACCGGAGCTCACAAGATCTAGACATGAAAGCACAAAGGAGGAGAAACAGCCATCTAGCTACTACATGGATCCGTAGTCCAAGGATGAACTACTCACGCATCACACCGGAGGCTTACATGGTGATGAAGAAGGCCTCCAGGGTGAATTCCCCTCTCTAGCAGGGTGCCGGGAAGAGCTTCAGATCCCTCCCGATCTAGGGATGGAGATGACGGTGGCTACAGACTCTTTCGTGGATTTTTGATCGGGTACTTAGGGTTATTCGTCCCGAGGGCAATATATAGGCGGAAGGAGAGGCCGAGGGGGTGCCGGGAGCGGCCACACCACCCCTTGGCATGGGCTAGGCCTGGACGCGCGGCCAGGTGGTGTGGTGTCCCACTGGCCCCTCTCCGTCTCGTATTCTAGCACTTGATGATATCCGGAAAAATAGGCACTTTGGCTTTTGTCCCGTCCAATTCCGAGAATATTCATTTTCTGACTTACCTGGAACCAAAAACAGCAGAAAACAGGCAGCTGGCACTGTGGCTCTTGTTAATAGGTTAGTCCAAGAAATCATATGAAAAGTACTCCAAAGTTGGAACAAAACACAAGAAAGTGGATAAAACTAAGCATGGAACATCAAAAATTATAGATACATTTGCAATGTATCAACATCCCCAAGCTTAACTCCTGCTCGTCCTCGAGTAGGTAAGTGATAAAAAGAAAGAATAATTTTTGAGGTGACATGCACCATCAAAGATTTGATCAAAGTATTTGTCAAAACATTCAAAGCTGGGATCATAGTACTTCAATCATAGCATGAAAGACAAAGTTCTAGCAATAAGCAAAGAAACTATGTTGCAACATGAAAAGGCACAAACAAAAGATTCATGAATAACAATGCTTTGTTTCACATAAAGAAAACATAGCATAATTGTATTCAGCTTGTCCCTCAATAGAGTAGAAAATATAAATGCATAGGACACCTTCAAAGTTCATAAGAGTGACTAGATACAATAGTTTAAAACAAGCAATATCAAAGTATGCATCAATCAACTAGTATTGGGACAATGCACATAGAACTAAGAATGGCCACTCTGCTCTCAAAGTAGGTGCATAAAGATAGAAGGTGGAGACTCAATGTAATGGTGGAAGAAAGGCCTTTGTAAAAGGAAGTAGGGATTCAAGTCTCATAAAGAGCTTCCAAAAATTATGGTACTTATAGCTTTCAGCTCCCATTGCCCCTATCATAAGCATCTTGAAGTGATTAAGGTTAAAGTGAACAAACTATGGTGTACATGCTTGACGAAGTATAAGTCAGAAATCTCATGTCCCTTGTATACGAGGGCCGCTTCTGATGCTACTCAAGTTTAGTCACCGGTAAGTTCTTGTCATTGTAAGTACATGTGTATCATTGAGAACCGCCAACGGGGTACCCCTTGCCCGATGTTATGGAAGAATCCCCATATCAAAATGACAAGGCAAGCAGACAACGAGCATCTCAGCATTCTTCTTATTTACCATGGGAATATGGTGCTTTTTTCTCTCTTTCCTCTTTTCATAGTATCTCTTTTATTTCTCTTTTTCTCAATATAGGACTTTTTTTATAAGAAGAATGCTTCATAGACAGCTCATTATGGTTACGCTGCAGGTTTCCACCATGTCAGCATGGATTAGACCAGCGGCCCAGGCGTTTCTCTAACACATATACATAACTTCATGGACTTACAAGCTCCCCTTTCATTTCACACTGACGAAATCCATATACAAAAGAGCATGATATCAACTAGGTACAAGTAGTGCAATGTTGAAAGCGTTCCCCATGAAAGCATGGTTCTGCTAATTCCTGACAAATAAGTGCAAGCATATACAACATAGAACACACAATGGTTCAAGTTTATTAAGGGCAAGAAAAGTAAAGTGTGCCATCAAGTTCGTGAGAGCTTTAATCACTAGTTTTCTCATAACAAGTTTAATTTGGAAGGTAAACAAAAGCATGAATATACTTGGAATAGCATAAGCTAGTAGGTAGGTATGGTGGACTCTTTGGAATAACTTGGTTTAGGGAGTTGGATGCATGAGTGGAACTCATACTCTGTTGTGGAGGCTAGCAAAAGACTCGGAGCGACAAACTAAGAGAGCAATAATGGCCATAATCTTGTAGAGCGACAAAACATCATTATTCAAAGCATAAAGTGATACTACAAGTTGAAAACTAAAGGATCATAAAGGCTATGGTGACTTGAGATAGTCATAACATGGTGTGAGCATGTGCCAAGTCAACCCAAATAAAGCATCAAAGGAGAATACCACTATACTATGCTTTAATATGCTAAAACAACGCATGATTCATCCAAGGCACATTGAGAAATCTCAATTGTTTATAACAAGTCATGCTACAGCAAAGAATACTAAGCATAAAGCCAAAACAATATCAAGCATGGCATGACAAAGCATAGGCCATAGTAGAAACGAGCTCTTTTTACCACATAAGCATGAACTTTCCTACTCTTTTCCAAACCAAACCAAACTATATGCAAACCAATGTATGAAAGAGGGGGTCCAACCAATTTATTCAAAAAACTAAGAAACCAAGCAAACAAAAAACCAAAACGAAAACGAAAAAGAAGATGCTCCAAGAAAAACACAATTGTGCATGAAACAATAAAAATAAAACGTTTGGAAGAAACCTGGGATTTTTATTGAAGAAGAAGGGGATGCCTTGGGCATCCCCAAGCTTTGACGCTTGTACTTCTTGGATATTTCTTGGAGTGACACGCGTGGCATCCCCAAGCTTGAGCTTTAGTCCATCCTTCATCTCATTACTCATTCCTTCCATACACCTGAAATTTTTCCTTCATACAAAACTTCACACAATCTTTATTAGCAACATTAGTGCAATTAAGATAAATATGTCTTGAGGTTCAGTTCTAACACCAAATAAACTTCCATTAGAACACTAGCTACGGTAGGACTTCCCTCAAAAAGCTCAATTCCCCAAAAGAACTCAAGAAGGAACCAACAAGAAGCAAATGCAGAAAATGGCAGAAATCTGTCAAAACAGACCAGCAGGTAAAGACGAATTTTTTCGAAGACCTTCAGTTCCTCAAATCAAAACGTGTTGAACTAACGAAAGTTAGATAACAACCTGGGGCAGAAGAAAAAAATGCACGCTTCAAAAAGACGTTCAGAGATTTTACACGAATTTTTACGGTGAAGCACAGAAATCTGTTTCGGGACAGCAACTTTCCCAATCATTACTTCTCTTTCATTAGAGGTTACTCTTGGCACAAAAAGGAAATAAAAAGGATAAGGAGAGGTTATTACAGAGGTAATAACTTCCAAGACTCATCTAAAACTTTTGGGTTATCTCCCAATAAGTACTTTTCTTTAACGCCTTTAAGTTAGGCATGATAGTTTGATAAGATGCTCACATAAAAAATATGAATTGAAGTAAAAGAGAGCATCAAGAAGCAAATTCAAAACACATTTAAGTCTAACCCACTTCCTATGCATAGGAATCTTGTATGCAAATAAATTCACAAAAAACAAAGTGACAGGCATAGGAAGATAAAACAACAGTGACTTCAAAACTGTCAACACATAGAGAGGTGTTTCAATACCATGAAAACTTCTACAACCATATTTTCCTCTCTCATAATAATTTTCAGTAGCCTCATGAATAAACTCTACAATATAACTATCACATAAAGCATGCTTTTCATGATCTACAAATATTAGAGCTTTATTATAAATATTTTCAAAAGAATCCTCAGGAACATGACATTCGTCCTCCTTTGGTAAGCATGGGGGACAATCAAATAATGTAAGAGTTACTCTCATTAGAAGGTAGAGATGGGTAGATCCATTGTTCCTCCTCTTGATCATCACTCTCCTCCTCTTTTTCATCCAATGAGCTTTCAGTTTCAGCAATTTCTTCTTCCATAGGCTCCTGCAAGGCATTAGTCTCTTCCATTGGTGGAGAGCATCTATTAAGATATTCAAGAATATAGCCATTTTCTACCTTGTAATTATCAAAGAAAATTTTAAGTATTTCATAAACCTCATAATTATAAGGTGAATCATCAGTATTTTCAAGCAAACTAGCAAGTTCAAATGCACCCTTCCAAGCAATAAATTATTCAATTTGTTCCACACCATAAAAGTCATAATTTTCTTTAACATAAGAAGATATGGTAACATTATCATTATACTCACATTGAAAAGGGAGGTGTTTATACCTCCTACAGCAACAAGATTTATCAAAGCAATAAGTAACATTGAAAGTAGAGCACACGTTTCCAGCTTTCAATTTATCAATTTGTTCCCATAAGTGTTTCCCTTTTTGTGACAAGCGGTGTTCCTTATAATAATATTTTTGTTCTTCCGTGAGCCCATCATGCCAATAAGATTCACTTTCAAAGAGACCAACCATTGATAGGAAGCATGACAAAGCAAGGCAATCATAGTCCAACAACTATAGGAGACTTAATTTTTTTGTGTTTTTGGTAAAGAAAGCAAACTAGTAAAACTAATTTTTTTGTGTTTTTGAATAACAAAACAAGCAAACAAAGCAAAAAAGAAACTAAGCAAAACAAAAAACAACAAAGTAAAGAGATTGGTTATGAGGTACTCCCCTTGTGAAGATGTCCTTGACTCCCCGGCAACGGGGCCAGAAAAATGCTTGATGGCTCAATGCACGGCGCCCAGAAAAATGCTTGATGGCGGTGTTGATGTAGAGCTCGTTGGGAACCCCAAGGGGAAGGTATGATGAGCACAGCAGCAAGTTTCACTCAGTTATGAAACCAAGGTTTAATCGAACCAGTAGGTGCAAGGAAACACCCCAAAGGTGTTACTAGCTGAGCTTTGGCAGGGCGCACTACCGGTGCTTGTAGCAATGTGGAGACCTGCACAACACAACCACAAAACTTTGTCTCCAACTTGCGATGAGGTTGTCAATCTCATCATGTGTTGCGGGAAACAAAGGATTAAACGTATCGAATGGAAGGAAGTAAAAGTTTATAGAAAGTAAACACAAAGCAGTAAAAGTTTATAGATTAAATGTAAAAGAAAAGGACCGAGATCCATAGTTCACAAGAGGTGGCTCTCCTTAGATAGATAACATGCTAGGTGAACAAATTACAGCGGGGCAATTGACAAACATCAAGAAAGTAATACATGCATATACTAATCATCTTGACTCTTTTGAGACTTGATTGGGCATTACAACATTATACATAGACCGCCATCCAACTGCATATATGGATAATAATCCACCTTCAGGTTATCATTCGAACCCCCTCCAGTATTAAGTTGCAAGCAACAGATTATTGCTTTACGAACTGTGTGTAAAGTAAACAATACGATTGTTCTATGAACAAAGAAATGTTGTTTTGTCCCTAGTAGCAACATCACATCTAGTACCTTAGAGATTTCTGTCACTTCCCCAGATTACCAGAGGCATGAACCCACTATCGAGCATAAATACTAACTCTTGGAGTTGCTAGCATCTACTTGGCCAAGATAGCAACTAACAGCGGAAAGCATGCAAGATCACAAATAACAAAGACATGATAGAATCAATAATCAATCTGAAATAGTATCTCAATATCCATCGGATCCCGGCAAACACAACATGTATGATTACAAATAGATGATCTTGATCATGACCGGAGCTCACAAGATCTAGACATGAAAGCACAAAGGAGGAGAAACAGCCATCTAGCTACTACATGGATCCGTAGTCCAAGGATGAACTACTCACGCATCACACCGGAGGCTTGCATGGTGATGAAGAAGGCCTCCAGGGTGAATTCCCCTCTCTAGCAGGGTGCTGGGAAGAGCTTCAGATCCCTCCCGATCTAGGGATGGAGATGACGGTGGCTACAGACTCTTTCGTGGATTTTTGATCGGGTACTTAGGGTTTTCGTCCCAAGGGCAATATATAGGTGGAAGGAGAGGCCGAGGGGGTGCCAGGAGTGGCCACACCACCCCCTGGCGTGGGCCAGGCCTATCCGCGTGGCCAGGTGGTGTGGTGGCCCCCTGGCCCCTCTCCGTCTCGTATTCTGGCACTTGATGATATCTGAAAAAATAGGCACTTTGGCTTTTGTCCCGTTTAATTCTGAGAATATTCATTTTTTGACCTTCCTGGAACCAAAACAGCAGAAAATAGGCAGCTGGCACTGTGGCTCTTGTTAATAGGTTAGTCCAAGAAATCATATGAAAAGTACTCCAAAGTTGGAACAAAACACAAGAAAGTGGATAAAACTAAGCATGGAACATCAAAAATAATAGATACATTTGCAATGTATCACACTGCCGGAGACTCTTACCTGGAAGTGTAGGATTCCGACTGTTTGTATCGGCACAAAGGAAGTGCCCGTTGTGAAGAGGTAGCTTTCTTCACAAGGTCTTTGTATTTCATTGCTTATTCTTTCTGAAGCGTAACGATCTTGTTCTGTCACTTCTTTAGAGCTAAACAGCTCACCAAGGGAAAGGCGAAAGGCGCCTTGTCGAAGCCCCTACACCAGTCAAAGTTAAATTTGACTTCTCCTACCAGAACGCCTCCGACTCCTACCCCAAAAACCTTCTGCAGCGTTGGAGGTTACTCCATCTCCAAGTGTTGTAGAAGATTCGTCTCAGCATTCTGAGCAGCAAACCTTGGTTCGCAGACCGATGTCACCATGAGTGACCCAGCAGCTGATAAGGGTGAACCCGTAAAGGGTAATGATCCCTCGGCAGAGGTTTTCGCCGATAACCTTCTCAGTAATCTAGGTATCGCCAAACTTGGCCTTACTCGGAAAACTATAGAAGAGATACAGAAGCTAGCTCAGTAATGCTTGGAGAGCCAGAACATCACTGCCGAGGAAGAGGCACAAGAAGCCGAGGATGTAAAACTCTCTGATCTTCTTAACCAAGTTCATCTTTGTGACGAGAAGCTGAAGGCCGGCATGGCATCGCCACCACCAATAATCCCGCTAACTCTCGCCAAGAAAGTTACTACTGAGGTGAACATGAGTCTAAGCAAGCTTACTCATGAACAATATGTAAGTAAAAATTTCAACTCACTCTTTTACTTTATTTTATATCATATCCTCTAGCCCCCAAGCATGAAGTTGGATAAACAATCCGGATTTATTCTTTCATAGGATGCCAAAGAATGAACTAGTGTAGTCCCCAAGGCTCATGCTGATATTAGTTAAAATATTAGCCCGAGTCTTTAGTATACTTCTGACTCTGGATACTATTTTGACTTACAGAAAACTAATGCTTATAACCAGGAATTATTAAAGAATATTTGCAATAAGCAGAGAGAGATCAGAGCTATCCGACTTGAAAATGCTCAACTGAATGTCTCTAGGATGAGGCTGAAGGTAATCATTTCAGTCCTTATCCTTGTTATTTTTTTCTTCATAGTCGAATTTATTATTCGACTATTATTTTTGGATTACAGAACTGGTCAAGCAGTCATGTAAAATTATTGAAGAGGCTGAGAATTTCAAAACCCTGAAGGTGGAAAACGCCGACTTAAGGCGAGAGCTGAATGAGCTTAAGGCGGATCATGAGCGCAACATTCCCAGCATTCTTGAATCCTCCAGCATGGCCATCCAGGAAGATTGCCATCCAGGATCAGAGAATCTCGGATCTCAATGATGAGCTGTTCAGAGAAAAGGACATCACCCAAGCACTCTGGGCTAAACTCCAGATCCTTAGGGTAGAAAAGACCAAAGTTGACGATGTCATCTTCAGTATGTTTCTAATCTTCTAACTTTTTGTCTTTATGACTCTAGGTGTTCGTATATATTTTCTGACCTTTGACTTATATACGTAGGTCCTCTCAATTTACTGGATTCCTCCTCCACCGAGTCTCGCACCAGCCGGCTTACCAAAGTCGGCGATTTGCTTTACGATTTCCGCCAATAACTGGAGGATATTGGCGAAGCTCTTTAAAGTCCCGGACATGAAAAAAATGTCCGCCTTTGAGGTGCAAGATAAGGCGAAGGAGATGCCCCAGCTCATTCAGGACTGGAGCATGTCCTATGCGCGAACCGCAGCACAAAATGCCCTCACCATTGTTATGACCCACCATGGAAGCATGGAGATCTGGCAAGTAACGGTTATTCAACTATGGTTATGACCCACCAGGGGTTATTCAACTATGGACGAATACGGCAAGGAGCAGAACATCAAGGCCATCATGGACTCCTGCGTCGGTTATGGATGTCACGTAGCTGATTTGACCAGTTACGACAATCCTTTCTTCACTCGCGTGGAAATGCCTCCTCCTCCTCCTAAAGGAACAACTGAGGTTTCTAACAACGACCAAACCGAATCCGATTTCCCTGTCTCAGAAAGATATCAAGTTGAAGGCAATGTCTCTAGCGAGCTTGGCAGCTCCTACCACTCCTCCTCCATTGTAGAGTAGAAGAAAAAACAATGTGTTATTAACAATCGGATTTGTAACTAAGTAGTATAATATTTTGCTAGTATTAAAGTTTGCAAGAACTGATGCTCTTTACTTCATTTTAGCACTTTTGGGTTTATTTTGTTGTGCCTGAATTTTTACATAAGCACTTTTTATTTTTTTAATCTATACTTATCGCTTTTTCTGGCTTTCTGCCACGTCCATTTCGTGAGCTGGCAAACCTTCAACACGGAAACTTTGCCGAGCAACAAAACTCAATTGCTAAACCAGTTTAAACTCAGAAACAAAACCGGCTTCCAGTACCAACAATTCACTCCTCAGAAAATGCCTGCATCCGACAATCAGATAAAGAACCAAAGTATAAACTAGAAAATTTAGACTTATACCCGAAGGTAGCATTTTTAGAATCGGAAATCTAACCACAAGTATTCTAGGATTTTCGACTGTGACATGATCATTCGAAAATAAGATGGTAATATAAAACTTCTCAGAAAAAATATTGAGGCAACCAACACTTTATTTCTTGTTGAACATGTACAAATATATGATTACAAAGAAAGAAATTTTAAGAATAAAATGGACGTAGCTGAGCAATATTCCACGATCTGTCTAACTCTTCCGGGTCTGTTCTACCTCCAGCTATCTTTCTCTTCTTAGTAGCAGGTCTTTCTTGAATGGCCACATATCAGTTAGATAGTAAGAGCCATTGTGCAATACTCTGCTAACAAAAAAGGGGCCTTCCCATACTGGGGGAAAGTTTATGCTTTATTTTCTGCACAAGCCGGAGAACCAAGTTGCCTTTATTGAAAGACCGTTTTCTAACTCTCTAGCTATGATACTTGCGTAATTTCTACTGATAGAGGCTATTGATCTCTACTTAGCAATGACGCGAACTTCTTCGATTAAATCGAGATCATTTTGTCGAGAAATTTCAGCATCCTCTTCGATATACGTAGCAACTCGTGGAGAAGTATGAATTAAATCACTAGGAAGAACTGCTTCTGCGCCATAGACCAAGAAGAAAGGTGTGTATCCGGTTGATTTGTTCAGAGTTGTTCTTAAGCTCCATATTACAGACGGTAATTCATCTTCCCAAGCCCCTGCAGGACGACGAATTGGTGCTTCGAATCTTGGTTTGAGGCCTTGAAGGATTAAATCATTTTATCTTTCAACTTGTCCATTAGCTTGTGGATGTGCGCCTGACACAATGTCAAGCCATATATTTTGTTCATCGCAGAATTTGGCAAGTTCTCCCATAGAAAAATTGCTCCCATTGTCCATGATAATACTATGTGGATAACTGTATCAGATTATAACATCCTTGACAAATCTTCTTATTGTTTCTCCATCACAACTTGTGACGGGTTTAGCCTCAAACCATTTGGTGAACTTATCCACCATCACTAAGAGGTGAGTGAATACACTTGGAGCCCATTTAAACGGTCCTACCATGTCAAGCCCCCAAATCGCGAAAGGCCATGTTATCGAAATTGTTTGTAGCTGATCAACCGGAACATGAGCTTGTTTAGCGTAATTTTGGTAGCCTTTGCACGTCTTGACTAGCCGTTCGGCATCTTCCTTCGCTATAAGCCAGAAAAAATCTGTGTCTGAAAGCTTTTTCCACTAAAGATTTAACTGCAGCATGATGGTCGCATTCGCCTTCGTGGATCTCTCGTAATATTTCCACTCCTTCTTCTAGAGATACGCAGCACTGAAAGACCTCAGATACACTCCGCTTATAGAGCTCACCATTTATTATTGTATAGGTTTTTGCTCGTCGGACGATTTGCCGGCTCAGAACCTCGTCTTCGGGTAATTTTCCTTCTACCAAGAAATCAAGGTAGGGTTGAGTCCAACTGGGAATTGCACCCAGAACTGCCACTAAAGGTGAGTCGGATTTGGTCGGATATTCCTCATCTGCTCCTTTTATAGAGGGTACTTTCAGGTGCTCTAAAAAAGCACCATCCGGGACCTTTTTCCGTGTAGAGCCTATTCGAGATAATGCATCTGCTTCCTCATTTTCTGTTCGAGGGATATGTTGAACCTCAAACCCTTTGAATGATTTAGATAGTTCATCCACGACAGCCCTATATGCTGCCATGTGTTTATTTGCATTACAGATATCCGACACTTGTTGAGCGACAAGACCTGAATCTCCATAACACATAAGTCTCTGGATGCCAATATCCTTAGCAATCCGGATTCCATGCAGTAGTGCTTCATATTTGGCAATGTTGTTTGTTCCGTGAAGTGAATCCGCAACACATAGAAAAGCTTATCTCCTTGGGGTGATTTGAGCACCACGCTAGCCCCCGAGCGCTTTAGACCCGTCAAAATGCAAGGTCCAGTATTCCGACTCTGGGAGGGTCATATTTTCCGTTGTCTCTATCCAATCAGCGACAAAGTCAGTGAGGATTTGGGATTTAATTGTTGTACGAGGTTTGTACTCAATGTTAAAAGTTGCAAGCTCTATTCCCATTTTGCGACACGTCCTGTAGCGTCACTGTTGTTAATTATGTCTCTCATGGGAGCTGTGCTCACCACGGTAATTTGATGCTCCTAAAAGTAATGTCGTAACTTCCGAGATGCTAAGAACACACCGTAAGCCATCTTTTGATAGTGCGGATACCGTTATTTTGATTCAGTTAGGAATTCGCTGAGGTAGTACGTCGGACGTTGCACCAGGTGTTCCCGTTTTTCCTCTGGTCTTTCCACCACCATGACAACACTGTCGACCTTGTTTGTCGTAGCGAGATAGAGCAACATCGGTTCGCGAGGTTCCGGTGCTGCGAGGCTAGGAGCGGACGAGAGTACTGCTTTCAGGTCTTGTAGTGCAACCTCGACTTCATCAGTCCAAATGAACTTTTTGGTCTTTTTCAAGAGCTTGTAGAGTGGTGCGGCTCTTTCACTGAGCCGGCTTACAAATCGACTGACTACAGCAATGCAACCAGTTAATCTCCGAATGTCCTTCACACAAGTCAGCCTGGAAATATTGAGTATAGCCTTAATTTTGTCTCGGTTCACCTCTATGCCTCTTTGAGACACAATGAAACCTAACAATTTTCTAGCTGGTATTCCAAAGAAACATTTCTTCAGGTTAAGCATTATGTTGTATTTTCGTAGATTGGTGAACATTTCCTCCAAGTTGGAAATTAAGGTTTCCTTCTTTTTGGACATCACCGCTATGTCATCCACATATGCATGTACATTGCATCCGATTTGATCATGGAGGCAACGTTGCTTAGTGCGCTGGTACATAGCTCCTGCGTTCTTGAGCCCAAAGGGCATCGTAACAAAACAGAAGGTTCCGAAGGGGGTTATGAATGAAGTTTTGACTTTGTCTGATTCCTTCATCCGGATTTGGTGATAACCGGAATATGCGTCGAGAAAACATAGGAGTTTTGATCCTGCCTTAGAGTCGATAACTTGATAAATTCTAGGCAGAGCAAATGGATCTTTGGGACAAGCCTTGTTCAAGGCGGTATAATCAACACACATCCTTAATTCAGTGGTGTCCTTTTTAGGGACCATTACAGGATTCGCCGACCACTCAGTGTGGATGACCTCTTCTATGAATTCGACTAACTCGAGTCAGGCTAGTTCTTTAGCTATTGCTTTTCATCACCAAAACGTTTTAAGGACTGTTTGATGGATTTAGCGTTTGGGTGTACATTTAGAGAGTGCTCGGCAAGTTCCCTAGGTACTTCAGTCATGTCAGATGGCTGCCATGCGAAGATATCTTGATTTGCTTGGAGGAACTTGACAAGCGCGCTTTCCTATGCGCTATCTAAACCTACATCTATCTAGGTCACCTTGGAGGGGTCATCATCTTTCAACAGCGTCGTCTTCATCTCTTCTGATGCCTTGAACTCCGAAGTAGGCTTCGTCACCTCCTTCTTCATCGCGGGCATCTCGAATGGGTCGATGGTTTTCTTAATCTCCTGGTACTCCCGGGCATGCAGTATGGCTTCAACAAAGGCGATGTCGGATTGTTGGCAATGTCGGCCCAAGAGCAGGTTTTGCTAGGTTGCTGGTCTCCTCTAACCTAGACTCTGGACGTCCCACAACCGCATCTGCGACCGCCTCCGCGCTCTCCTCGTCCTCCAGGCCTAAAAGTAGAAGTGCAACTGCGGTTTTCGTGTTGGGCTTTTCTTTCGAGGTGTTCTTGCGCTTCTGAGTTTATTACTTTGGCTGTTTTGCTGAATATGGTATAACCAAGATGTTCAGTAGTCCCTCTGCATCATCATCGGCATCTGCATACTTGCTTGCCGTATCTATCATCTCTCCCAGATCAGTAAACTTGTCGCACTTTAAACGGTGACATAGTAAGCTGATTGGGAGTCTTGCAATAAAAGCTTCAATCGCAGTTTGATCATTTACCCCTTCGCGGGAGTTCTTGGTGTTGATCCATCTTCCGAGATAATCTCAACAAGTTTCTCTGGCTTTCTGGGTGCAACACTGTAGGTATCCTACCGTACAGGGTCTCCGATATGTGCCTTTGAAATTCTGAAAGAATGCACTTTGCATATCATACCAGTTGTGGATGGTGTTTTCCGGAAGTTCATTGAGCCAGGATCGTGTCGTCTTCCTCAACATAAGTGGGAGATATCGGGTCGCAACCAAGCTATTTCCGCCTTTGGTGATGCATCAAGCCTGGTAAAAATCCTGAAGCCAAGTATCTGGCCAGGCCACACCGTCGTAGGCTTGGATGTGTCTTGAGATAGAAATCCTTCTGGGAAATGTGTTTGTCGAATTCATGGTTCAAAACATTTTGGACCCACGTAAATGTCATCGGTCTCGTAGCACCGCGCCTCTATGTTAGATTTAATCCGGTGCCTCGTGTCACTTGGTGACATAGAATGCCGCCTTGGTTGTTCACCATGGCTGCGGTGTCGTGGAGCCGGACTTCTGCTTCTGCCACAACCTCCTCCGCCACGATTCCCTCCTTGACCTCCTCGAGAGCCGGAGAATATCATTTTGCGGACCGAAACTTGGGTCGCCCAGGCAACACGGTACCCAAGTTCCCTAAAATCAGCCAGGATGACTACAGTTGGTGTGCCAAATACTCAGAGGGTCTTTTTCGGCACGAACTCAACTTTATGTTTCAATACAAAAAATCAGGCTAACAACCGTCAAGTTGGGCCCCCCTTGTCAGTTCTCGCCATTATGTCGCTCCCATCGCTAGGTGTCACTTAGGCTTGTATTGTTGGCGCCTGTATCCATTATGCGTCTTCTTCTTCCCAAGAGCGACAATCTATGGGGCATCGCAGCCATGGCGCAGAGCTGAGATGTGGACGAACCTGCACGGCCCAGCTCTCCTCCCTGTAGGCTTGCAGCATTGGCGTCTGCATCCATTACGCGTCTTCTTCTTCCCTGGAGCGGAAATCTGTGGTTTCAGCCATGGCGCAGAGCTGGGACATGACGAACCTGCTCGGCCCTGCTCTCCTCCCCATCCCGAGTCAGAGCTCGCCCTCACCATGGACGCACCCATGGCACAGTGCGGGGATTAGAATTGGTTCCCGGTGAGATCTGTCACCGTGTCGACCATGCTCGGTTCTATTTTCCTCCTCTAGAATCCGAGCTCGTCGTCGCCGTGGTTGTACCCGCATCAATTCTGCCACCTCTACCGAGGTCTCTGTGGTAGCTCAAGTTCTGTCATGTTGGACCTGTAAGCGAATTCGGAGCTGGGCGGTGGCAACCCGTTGTTGAACCTACAAGGAATTTGCTAAAGACTGTGTGTCGCTCCAAGGTCTTCGGCTGATGCCTTCGGCTTCTACCAACGTCCACCGCCGATGTGAGATCATTTAGTTACTTCAATACAAAATTTCGACCAATTTAACTTGTTGATGTATTCCTTGACAATTATAATATAATCGAGCACTATAAATATTTTATAGTGTGCATGAGCATGATCAGTAATATAACTGAACACTAGAAATTTTAAGGCACTCCATATAAAGGAGTAGGTTAATATAGAAGGTTCACCAGAGACACCACGGATATATTCTCTTACATGCCACATACAGGTAATAATTAACTAAAACAAAATAAAAGCAGGGGCGGCAACAGGAGGCCGGGACACGGAGATGCCTAGCAGGGCAGGGGTTTATCAGCAGGAGGCAGCGACAACCTAGTCGATGGGATACAGGCCAGTCCTGACATACTTCCGAAGGAATTTTCCATAGGCTGCGTGCCGCACCAAGGTAATCGTCCTATGGCTTCTGCCTCCGCCTCTGCCAATGCCCTCCACGTGCTGGATCATGCTGTTGAGGTCCATGTTGATTGCTCTGCCACAAAATGGGCAAAACAGTCTCCCCCTACGGTGGAAACGAATTAGCCCACACCATAACCGCCTCAGCAAGTATCGTCTCTTGTTGTCTCCGGATACCTTGCTATCGTCCACTTCATCATCATCCTCCTGTTCATTTTTAAGAACATAACTTAGAACTCATACATATGATTGAATTGTATTACAACTCAAGAATTGACAACATGTATATCTAAGACAATATATCTGTGGATATCAAAGAGAAAGCATCTCAGCAATAGTTTGATCGGTTCATATATCATTTCATCTCAACATAATGAAAAATAATTGCATTACTGTGAATGTAGGATAAATCTAGGGGCTTCATAAGTTTCTTCAGAGATGAGTAGGTGAACCAAGTAACAATTGCACAACCTATAATGTTGTTGTATGTCGCCCCAGGTTCACTAACTCATCCCTGAAAAAATCTAACACCAATGTGTATGTCTCTCTTTTGGGACAAATTTGAATCATTGAGATTGAAATGTAATCGTACAAAACATTATTCAGGGATATACATAGTCAGGTACAAAAACAAGCCTAAATATTGTAATTATAAAATAAAAAAACAATTAATCTTCAGGTACATGTTAAAAATACTTATGATCAAAACCATTCATATACATATGCATCATACCAATCATTAAAATATCAGAAACAATTCAAAGATCATATATGTAGTTCCATATGAGAATAAATCTAGGGTCTCATAATTTGTTTCAGAGATGGAGCTGGCAAACCAAAGTACCAACAGCACAACCTATATTGTTTGTGTGCATTGCTGCCTTAGGTTCACCAACCCATCCCTAAAACATGACACCATCATACGTGTCTTCCCTTGAACTCTTTTGGGGAAATTTTCAATCATCGGCCTCGGTGACAAACTAAAATGTAATTCTTATACACTATGAAAGCATGGAATAGATAATTCGAATATCATAGTTCTATGAATGTAGAATAAACATTGTGGCCTCATAAGTTTCTACAGGGATGGCATAAGCGAACCAAGTAACACTTGCACAACTTATATTGATCTTGTACATGGCCCCAGGTTCGCTAACTCATCCCTGAAAAAATCTGACACCAATGTGTCTGCCTCTCTTTGGGGCAAATTTGAATCATTGGCCACAATAAGACATTGAAATGTAATCGTACAAAACAATATTCAGGGATATACATAGTCAGGTATAAAAACAAACCTAAATATTGTAATTATAAATAAAAAACCAAACAATTAATCTTTAGGTACATGTTAAAAATACTTATGATCAAAACCAATCATATACATATGCATCATACCAATCATTAAAAGATTAGAAACAAATCAAGGATCATATATGTAGTTCCATATGAGAATAAATCAAGGGCCTCATAATTTGTTTCAGAGATGGATTTGGAGAACCAAAGTACCAATAGCAAAAAACCTATATTGTTTGTGTGCATTGCTGCCTCAGGTTCACCAACCCATCCCTAAAACACGACACCATCATACGTGTCTCCCCTTGAACTCTTTTGGGGCAAATTTCAATCATCGGCATCGGTGACAAACTAAAATGTAATTCTTATACACTATGAATGCATGGAATAGATAATTCAAATATCATAGTTCTATGAATGTAGAATAAAGATTGCAGCCTCATAAGTTTCTACAGATATGGCATAAGTGAACCAAGTAACAATTGCACGACTTATATTGATCTTGTACATGGCCCCGGTTCGCTCACTCATCCCTGAAAAAATCTGACACCAATGTGTCTGCCTCTCTTTGAGGCAAATTTGAATCATTGGCCACAATAAGAAATTGAAATGTAATCGTACAAAACAATATTTAGGGATATACATATGCATCATACAACACATTCATAGATCAGAAACAATACAAAGATTATATATAGGTTCCATATGAGAAAAAAATTAGGGCCTCATTTTTTTCAGCGATGGAGTCGGAGAACCAAAATACCAATAGCACAACCTATATTGTTTATGTGCATTGCTACCTGAGGTTGACTAACCATCCCTAAGAAAACGACACCATTAGATGCCCTTGCACTATTTTGGGGCAAAATTGAATCATTGGGCTCAGTAAGGAATAGAAATGTAATGTCATAGGCCTGCTGTGTATCGAAATCAACACTCAACTAGATGGCAGATGAGCAGATTGGGGTTTTGTGACTAGATGGCGGATGCATCAATCGACCAATCGAACCATATATATACTACCCTACTTCAAGAGCAAAAGAATCTGTACACGATTAAGCAAATCCTATGTATGAACAGTGAAAACTGCGGCTGCGACTAGAGAAGCTAGCAATGTAGTACCTCGGAATCCTCATCAGGGACCTCCTCCTCGAACTCGTCATTCTCCACGATTGCATCTAAGATTTCTTGTACGGCGATGGGGTTGTTGATGTAGAGCACCAGATTGCCTTCGCTTGTCGCCTGCCCCCCATCCAGATCTGCCACTAGCACCACGATGTTGTCGGCCACGACGTTGTCGGCCACCTGCTGCTCGGCGGCGACGGCTACTACCTACTTCTCGGCGGCGACGGCTACTGGCTGGACGGATGATCTCGCACCCTCGACGGCGCGGCGACGAGCGGCGTTCGTGCCCGGAGAAGACGCCTCCGGCTGCTTGGCAACGACCGAGCCATCTACTGTTGTGCCTTTAACTGGCTTCACCTCTGACTCGTCTCCACGCGTACACTTCATGGCGCACCAAGGGAAGGAGTTAGTGCAAGCGAGGGAGCTTCGGCGCACGCGGTAGGTGTAGGTTGGGGTCGTGGAACTAGATAGACTGGGGGAAAATGACACGAGCTCATGGAAGAAGAAGGTCGAGGGGGGTTATAAACACAGGACCGTTCGTAGTCCTCGAGTGGACACGTGTGGTGGGCAGGGGGCGGGGGGCAACCACGATATCCACCCTTTTTTGGGTTCCCTTTTTTTTGAAACAGCTACGATCTCCACTTTAGAGCTGCATTGAAAACACGCTCATGGCAGACCTCGATTCCACTGCATGCAAGTGGCACGGATCCAATTTCTAGCAATTTTAGATCTACTCGAGGGGGCCCTTGACTCATGGAAGTTACTAGCGGTAGGGCCCAGTTGGAAGTGAGATTGAGAGCGCTGCGTAAAAATGGGATATGTTTTATTAAAATCATGTGGCAATAAATTGCAGCGTCCCGTCGACAACCGTGCACTCGATGACCCCGTTGCCATGTGCATGTGTTGTAGTAGCAGTATTAGGCTTTTCAGACTTGATTAAACTTGACATGACCGCTCGATGACTTTTTCCATGGACGGCATTGTGTTCCTTCCTGTAGAAGTCTCGCTGAGGGAGACATCCGTGTTGTCTCACGTTGTACTGTGAAGGGCACGACGTGTGCAAGGATCATCGTTGGATCACACAGAATCAACGGTTGGTGCACACAATCCGCGTGCAACTGTGAAAACCAATCAGGGAGTGGCAGACAGGGTTAGCAAAAGTTTGGGCTTCTACGAAAGATAGAGAGAGGTGGGAAAAACTAAGTAGTACCACATAAAACCAAGGGCAAAACTAGGTAGTATAAAATCGAAAGTGTCTTGTACAATGAAATACATTGTGGCATACATCAAATTATGCAAAGATAGATCCACTAGAGTTCATTGGATGTGTGTTCTTCTCATAGACCACACATGGATCCACTAGTGTGATTGCATGTCTCCTCTTTTCATTAACCACAGTTAGAGTCATTGCATGTCTGTTCTTTTCACAAACCACATATCACCAGTGTCATTGCATGTGTGTTCTTCTCATGAACCACACATGGATCCACCCAGTGTGATTGCATGTCTGTTCTTTTCACAAACCACATATGGATCCACCAGTCTCATTGCATGTCTATTCTTTTCATGAACCACACCTAGTGGCATTGCATGTTTGTTCCTCTAAACAAACCACACATGGATCCACCTAGTGTCATTGCATGTCTGTTCTTTTCATGAACCACACATGGATCACCTAGAGTCATTCCATGTGTGTTCTTCTAAACAAACCACATAAGGATCCACCAGTGTCATTGCATGTGTGTTCTTCTCATGAACCACACCTAGTGTCATTGCATGTGTGTTCTTCTAAACAAACCACATAAGGATCCACCAGTGTCAATGCATGTGTGTTCTTTTCATGAACCACAGCTAGTCATTGCATGTGTGTTCTTCTAAACAAACCACATAAGGATGACCAGTGTCATTGCATGTGTGTTCTTTTCATGAACCACAGCTAGAGTCATTGCATGTGTGTTCTTATAAACAAACCACATAAAGATCCTCCAGTGTCATTGCATGTGTGTCCTTCTCATGAACCACACATGGATCCACCAGTGTCATTGCATGTCTGTTATTTTCATGAACCACACCCACTGTCATTGCATGTCTGTTCCTCTAAACAAACCACATAAGGATCCACCAGTGTCATTGCATGTCTGTTCTTTTCATACACAACACATGGATCCACCAATGTCATTGCATGTGTGTTATTTTCATGAACCACAGTTAGAGTCATTGCATGTCTGTTCTTCTCACAGACCACATAAGGATCCACCAGTGTCATTGGATGTGTGTTCTTCTCATGAACCACACATGGATCCACCCAGTGTCATTGCATGTATGTTCTTTTCACGAACCACAGCTAGAGTCATTGCATGTCTGTGCTTTCCACAAGCCACATATGGATCCACTAGTGTCATTGCATGTCTATTGTTTTCATCAACCACACCCAGTGTCATTGCATGTCTGTTCCTCTAAACAAACAACACATGGATCCACCTAGTGTCATTGCATGTCTGTTCTTTTCATGATCCACACATGGATCACCCAGTGTCATTGCATGTTTGTTCTTTTCATGAAACTCAGCTAGAGTCATTGCATGTGTGTTCTTCTAAACAAACCAAATAAGGATCCACAAGTGTCATTGCATGTGCGTTCTTCTAAACAAACCACATAAGGATCCACCAGTGTCATTGCATGTGTGTTCTTTTCATGAACCACACCAGTGTCATTGCATGTGTGTTCTTCTAAACATACCACATAAGGATCCACCAGTGTCATTGCATGTATGTTCTTTTCATGAACCATGCAGTGTCATTGCATGTCTGTTCCTCTAAACAAACCACACATGGATCCACCTAGAGTCATTGCATGTGTGTTCTTCTGAACAAACCACACATGGATCCACTAGTGTCATTGCATATGTGTTCTTTTCATGAACCACAGCTAGAGTCATTGCATATGTGTTCTTCTAAACAAACCACATAAGGATCCACCAGTGTCATTGCATGTGTGTTGTTCTCATGAACCACACCCAGTTTCATTGCATGTGTGTTCTTCTCATGAACCACACATGGATACACCAGTGTCATTGCATTGCGTTCTTTTCATGAACCAAACCAAGAGTAATTGCATGTGTGTTCTTCTAAACAAACCACACATGGATCCACCAGTGTCATAGCACGTGTGTTGTTTTCATGAACCACAGCTAGAATCATTGCATGTGTGTTCTTCTAAACAAACCACATAAGGATCCACCAGTGTCATTGCATGTGTGTTCTTCTCATGAACCACACCTAGTGTCATTGCATGTGTGTTCTTCTCATGAACCACACATGGATACACTAGTGTCACTGCATGTGTGTTCTTTTCATGAACCACAGCTAGAGTCATTGCATGTGTGTTCTTCTAAACAAACCACATAAGGTTACACCAGTGTCATTGCATGTGTGTTCTTTTCATGAACCACACCAGTGTCATTGCATGTGTGTTCTTCTAAACATACCACATAAGGATCCACCAGTGTCATTGCATGTATGTTCTTTTCATGAACCATGCAGTGTCATTGCATGTCTGTTCCTGTAATCAAACCACACATGGATCCACCTAGAGTCATTGCATGTGTGTTCTTCTGAACAAACCACACATGGATCCACCAGTGTCATTGCATATGTGTTCTTTTCATGAACCACAGCTAGAGTCATTGCATGTGTGTTCTTCTAAACAAACCACATAAGGATCCACCAGTGTCATTGCATGTGTGTTGTTCTCATGAACCACAACCACTTTCATTGCATGTGTGTTCTTCTCATGAACCACACATGGATACACCAGTGTCATTGCATGTGCGTTCTTTTCATGAACCAAACCAAGAGTAATTGCATGTGTGTTCTTCTAAACAAACCACACATGGATCCACCAGTGTCATTGAATGTGTGTTCTTTTCATAAACCATAGCTAGAGTCATTGCATGTGTGTTCTTCTAAACAAACCACATAAGGATCCACCAGTGTCATTGCATGTGTGTTCTTCTCATGAACCACACCTAGTGTCATTGCATGTGTGTTCTTCTCATGAACCACACATGGATACACTAGTGTCACTGCATGTGTGTTCTTTTCATGGACCACAGCTAGCGTCATTGCATGTGTGTTCTTCTAAACAAACCACATAAGGATCCACCAGTGTCATTGAATGTGTGTTCTTTTCATGAACAACAGCTAGAGTCATTGGATGTGTGTTCTTCTAAACAAACCATATAAGGATCCACCAGTGTCATTGCATGTGTGTTCCTCTCATGAACCACACATGGATCCACCAATGTCATTGCATGTGTGTTCCTCTGATGAACCACACATGGATCCACCAGTGTCATTGCATGTCTGTTCCTCTAAACAAACCACATAAGGATCCACCAGTCTCATTGCATGTCTGTTCTTTTCATGAACCACACATGGATCAACTAGTGGCATTGCATCTCTGTTCTTTTCATGAACTACAGTTAGAGTCATTGCTTGTCTGTTCTTCTCACAAACCACATAAGGATCTACCAGTGTCATTGGATGTGTGTTCTTCTCATGAACCACACATGGATCCACCCAGTGTCATTGCATGTCTGTTCTTTTCATGAACCACAACTAGAGTCATTGCATGTCGGTGCTTTCCACAAACCACATATGGATCCACCAGTGTCATTGCATGTCTGTTCTTTTCATGAACCACACCCAGTGTCATTGCATGTCTGTTCCTCTAAACAAACCACACATTGATCCACCTAGTGTCATTGCATGTCTGTTCTTTTCATGAACCACACATGGATCACCCAGTGTCATTGCATGTGTGTTCTTTTCATGATCCACAGCTAGAGTCATTACATGTGTGTTATTCTAAACAAACCACATAAGGATCCACCAGTTTCATTGCATGTGTGTTCTTCTCATGAACCACACATAGATCCACCAGTGTCATTGCATGTCTGTTCTTTTCATGAACCACACCTAGTGTCATCGCATGTCTGTTCCTCAAAACAAACCACATAAGGATCAACTAGTGTCATTACATGTTTGTTCTTTTCATGAACAACACAAGGATCCACAAGTGTCATTGCATGTGTTTTCTTTTCATGAACCATAGCAAGAGTCATTGCATGTCTGTTCTTCTCACAAACCACATAAGGATCCACCAGTGTCATTGGATGTGTGTTCTTCTCATGAACCACACATGGATCCACCCAGTGTCATTGCATGTCTGTTGTTTATATGAACCACAGCTAGAGTCATTGCATGTCTGTGCTTTCCACAAACCACATATGGATCCACCAGTGTCATTGCATGTCTGTTCTTTTCATGAACCACACCGAGTGTCATTGCATGTCTGTTCCTCTAAACAAACCACACATGGATCCACCTAGTGTCATTGCATGTCTGTTCTTTTCATGAACCACAGCTAGAGTCATTGCATGTGTGTTCTTCTAAACAAACCACATAAAGATCCACCAGTGTCATTGCATGTCTGTTCTTCTCGTGGACCACACATGGATCCACCCACTGCCATTGCATGTGTGTTCTTTTCATGAACCACAACTAGACTCATTGCATTTCTGTGCTTTCCACAAACCACATAAGGATCCACCAGTGTCATTGCATGCCTGTTCTTTCCATGAACCACACCTAGTGTCATTGCATGTGTGTTCGTCTAAACAAACCACACATGGATCCACCTAGAGTCATTGCATGTGTGTTCTTCTAAACAAACCACAGATGGATCCACTAGTGTCATTGCATGTGTGTTCTTTTCATGAACCACAGCTAGAGACATTGCATGTGTGTTATTTTCATGAACCACAGCTAGAGTCATTGCATGTGTCTTCTTCTAAACAAACCACATAAGGATCCACCAGTGTCATTGCATGTGTGTTCTTTTCATGAACCACAGCTAGAGTTATTGCATGTGTGTTCTTTTCATGAACCACAGCCAGAGTCATTGCATGTGTGTTCTTCTAAACAAACCACATAAGGATCCACCAGTGTCATTGCATGTTTGTTCTTCTCATGAACCACACCCAGTGTCATTGCATGT